>OY294057.1:74565486-77065486 GCA_958510865.1 Myrrha octodecimguttata
GAAATTCTTTTGAAAAATGTATTTTTTTCGGTAACTCACACAAATTCACACAGACCTTGAGGCCAATATTTCACAGCAGCTCACACAATTTCAGTTTGATACGATTATAATTCTCGGAAATATTAGGAAGAAAATTCTAAAACTTCGTGGTGTCAGTAAATTGAAAAAAAAATATTTCGAAGTTTTCAGAAAGTATTTTTTCTTCGGAAACATCAATTCACAGCAGTGTACTAAATTTCAGTTTGATATGATTCTAATTCCTGGAGATATTGAGAAAAAATATGTCAAATTTCGTGGTTTCTTCCTCAGTATCGTCGTTTTTTCGAAATAACGAAAAAAAAAACCTAGAAAAGCATGACGTGAAGTCACACCAAAAGTGAACATGCGCGCCAAGAACTGACTTCACGTCAGTGCTCTTCTTCCTGTAATTCATCCGCACGTTCTGAAGTATAAATATTCCCATTTCCAACACCGAAAGAACTCGTGGCAAATGAACCAGAAAATTAACGTTAAGTTTAAAGAATTTCTCCCAGACGGAAAAGCAGAATAAGGAGGAAATGAAATGAGACCATGAAATCTGGCTCGGTTGTGCAGAAAAAAGATAAAAATACGAATGGAAATCACTCCTCATTATCGGGAAATGCTTTGCATAAAGATTGACGAGCCGATAAAGTAAAGAATTATCCGAGCGATCAGAAATTGGGCACTTATACACAGAGTCCCTCAATTGGATTTGTTCCTTCGTTTAGATTTGTTTCTTCGTTTCGAATTTGTATTAAGCGTTTTATGGAGTGTGTTTTGTACGATAAAATTTGAATTATTATTCGAATGATAGTTTTTGTTGTCCAATAAAAATTTTTTGACGCGCTTGTTCTGGGGAACACCGCGTTATCGTTTCACCACAATGTCTGTGATTTTCGAATTTTAAGCTATTGGCGAATGAAGATAAGCGATACTCCCTCTGGTGGCTATCCGAGTAACTCAAGGTACAGACATTATCATTGACAAGTTGAAAGAAATGTCGAGAAATTGAGAAAGTTTATGCATTTTTCTTGGCGTTTGTGTGATTGTGTCCAATAAATTTCTACAGCCTGGTAAAAAATTTGGAGTTAGGGTGAAAGAAACTTCCCTTAACAAGTCAGGCCTGAAAGTGTTAAAGAATCGATAAAAACCAACAAACAAGATTTATGAGAGTCTGTTACCTGCCTTTTACCGATGATGATCATTTGTATAAAGGTAAGCACGAATGCCACGAATTGCTCATGAAATATTAGATCACATTCATGAAGACAATTTTTTTCCAGGCCCTTATCCAAGCAGAGAAATTTCCTCAAGAGGAATGCTGTTCCTTCCAAAATTATGTCTGTTGAACTGATCATTAAGGAACAACGTAACTGTTTTAGTGATAGAACTGACTATTGAAAAAAAAATTTCAAAAAGCACTGCCGTGAAGGCAGCAACTTTTGCGCGCATGTTCAATGTAGATGACCGCTTCAGCAACGAATTCGAACATGCACGCAAAAGCTGCTACCTTCACGGCAGAGCTTTTTGAAATTTTTACTGGTAAATTACTGGATTTTAATTCGATCAAATCTGTATTTTTGGAAATATTGGAAAAATAAAATTTTGAATGGGTATATCTACGGAATCATATGGCGGATTATACCCATTCACGAATTCAACCTTCGTAATTAAGCCCCAAACCTACTCTATAAATATCGAGTTTCTAAGTCAGCCTAACGGCCGACTGCGTAAACACAATAACTTCCGAAAGAAACAACTTAGGAACTCGATATTTGTAGAGGAGGTTAAGACCTAAATTACGAAGGCCGAATTCGTGAATGGGTAAAATCCACCCAATGATTCCGTAGATATACCCAATCAAAATTTAACTTTTTCAATATTTCCAAAAATACAGATCAGATCGAATTGAAATCCAGTACTTCATCGAAAAATAACAGTTCGAAGTTTCATACAGAATTTAATGAGGATGATATGATAAGAAAATCATAGAATTTTTTTTTTTCAAATTGTTCTTATGACACGATTATCACGAAATTTTGCATGAAGTTGTCTTTCAGCATCTCAAAACTAGCTGTAAAGTTTTATCAGGACTGAATTAGTATTTCTCGAGTTATACCGAAAAAATAAACGATATCGAGAAGAAAACCTCGAAATTTGACATATTTTTCCCCGATATCTCCGAAACTTATGATCGTATCGAACTGAAATTTGGTACACTGCTGTGAAATATGAAGCTCGAAGTGTGAGTGGACTTTTTTTTTTGGATATAATGAATGGTTTCCGAAAAAAAAAATTTCGAATTTTCGAATTTTTTTCAAATTAACTGACAATATAATCCTGACGAAATTTGGCTCAGAGTTGCGCGTTTATATACTCCACCCAACTGCCAAGGTTGAATCCAATCTCTCAAGTAGTTTCTGAAATAAAAAATAAATAACTTCAAAACTTCAACTGCCAATAACTCCGAAACTATTTGACCGATTTGGACCATTAACGAACTTAACCGCGGAATTCTGATGCGCAACCTATCCTGAAAGTTTCAAATTGCTAGCTTGCTTCTGTCGACAGTTATCGTGTCCACGGCCGGCCGGACAGAAACGATTTTAACACCGGATTCGTCATCAGTGAGTCCAACCTAGTCGATTGAGACCATTTTCGGCTCAATCGTCCAAAATTACAGACATTTGGATAAAACGATAGCACGCTGTTCCCCTAGAACATGCGCGCAAAAAAGAGTCTCAACAAGGAAATAAATATCTGTTGATGAATACTGTTCGCTCAAAATGCTTCTGCCGATAAAAGCAAAGTTGTACAAGGGTTATTTATTACAGCTTTTTCAAGACCAATCATATGAGAGTTTAAAAATTTATTTGTCAATCCATAATGAATAAGGCTCACGGTACTAGTAGCATTAGTTTTATGTGAATGTATTCATTTTATTCACAATATATTGAGTATTTAGTTCTTCGCTATAAAAATAAAGTAAAGTTATGAATATTTGTCTATTATTCCAAAAAGTATGTTTTACAATACTATCTGTTTTACAACTTTCAAGACAGCCTAAGAAATCCACCAATGTCAATCTTGCCATATTTGGATCTGAAAACAAATATTAGAAAGCTGTCTAACCTTGGAGATATCCTCGTAATTTTTAAGTTGCTACCCTCAATAAGATTGAAGAATGAAACATACCTACTTTATAACAATGGAGCATGTACTCCCAGTGATACTATCGTCAACTATAAGAGTCTAAAAAGTCTTTGAGTAAATCGTGAAATCAAAAGTTATCAAACCAAACACTAACAAACAGTACAAAATCGACTATCCAAACAAAATCTATATCTGTATCTAAGGTTTAAAACTGGCCACCGTGGCGCTGCAATCTTAAATTCAGACGCCAATACTCTGTAGGAATATAAGGGAAGCCGTTGTCCTGGTTTAAACTTATTGATTGTAGATTGTCAAAGTGACAATAATCTATTGAATTTGCCCATAATATACTAACTGACGAAGAAACTGCAACACCCAGAAGTAGCTGTTTAAATTTGAATTTTTTTTGGTGAAACATAGATGGTATAGCAAGGAGTAAATGATTAAAATTTGAAAAAAAAAAATCGTTAAGGTTTTTTCATGTGAACATTTTTTGTTACTTAAATATTGTAGTCGTTTTCTGCAAATGTTGTTGATTTTACAACTATAGAGCTGTTCGGGGAGATCCAAAGTCGATGGTTAGTTGTGAATTTGAAAGAGGTCGAATTATTGGTCTACGGAAGGCGGGGTAGTCATTTCGAGAAATCGCTAACCGTACGAACAGAAATCCAACTGCTGTTATGAGATGTTGTCAAGCGTGGTTTGATAATGCCCAGAATCGAAGGAAAATAGGCACTGGACGTCGAAGGGGCACAAATGAAGGTCAAGATCGACGTCAAAGACTTATGGTCATTAGAGACAGATTTGCGATAACTCGATCTTTGGTTTGATTTGGTTAGGAGAACAAGGTCATCCTGTTACTGTCTGTTGTATAAGGTTTAGCGACTCCATCTTGTGTTACCTCTTACGGTTGAGCATCGCCGACAACGATTACAGTGGTCCAGAGAACGATAACAGTGGAATGTTGAATGGCATCAGTTCGTCTTTTTTGATGAATCTCGGTTCTCCTTGGGTGCGCATGATGGCCGAAGAAGGTTTAGACGATGTTGGGAAGAAAGACGTGAAACTCATTCTGATGTCTAGCGTCATGTACACCGGACAGTAGGCGTTATGGTATGGGGTTCTAATGCACATGCAACTAGGACACCTTTAGTCCTTATTCGAGGTAACATGAAAGCGCTGCGTAGTGCAGCCATATGCTCTCCCTCACCTCAACTGGCTCGAGAATCCGATATTTCAGCAAGATAATACTCGACCTCATGTTGCCAGAGTTTGTTTGAACTTTTTTGAAGTGACCCATGTGAATATTTTGCCATGGCCGCCCAGATCCCCCGATCTTTTGCCCATAGATCATGTTTGGGACATCATGGGTAAAAGGCTTGGAAATTTACCCCAGCCCTCACAAACTTTGGCGGCTCTGAGACACGAAGTACAGGTAGTTTGGGATAGTATTCCTCAAGAGGAAATAAACCATCTTCTCACATCAATGCCAAGACGTGTTGGGGAGTGTATAGATAGATATCCGCGGTGGACAAACACATCATTAACAAATTTGATAAAAACAATTGTAAAACCTTTTAAATTTTAATCATTTACTCCTTGCTATACTTTGTTTTACCAAAAAAATTTTTAAATCTGAACAGTTACTTCTGGGTGTTGCAGTTTCTCTGTCAGTTAGTATAGAATTTTAAAATTAGTGATTTCGAATCTGCTGAAGAAAGCGAAATTCTTAAGGCCTGGGAAATCAGCTGTTTCGCAGTTATTCCCAAGAAATAATCGAATGAATCAAATTCAAATAGTATTTGAATTATTTCATAATTTCAAAGAATATTTTTAGTCATTTTCACTTACCGTTACTAACAAAAGCCGTTCTATCGTGCAAAAAGTATTATTTCTGAAGGACCTAATTTGAGGGATCTACATGAAATTTTTGTATCATTGACTAATGGGGGTTTTTCCTGAATTTGGGTTATTACTGCAAATGCAAATTTGAACATTATTATTATGGGTTTGATTCCTCATTTTCCCAAATTACCTTCAGAAAGTATTCAAAATCAGGTTTCAAAATTGGGGTTTGGGATTTGCCAGGCATGCACGAAGTGACAACGTTGTTTAGTAGAATTGCTTTTTCTGTCATAGAATAAAGAACTATTTATTCCTATTCTGTGGTACATACGTGTTCTTTGTTAATATAACCAAACAATTTCCGTTTGCGATTTGTCAGTAATATGACAGTATGACAGTCTGTGCTCTTCTTTTTCTATTTCTTGGTCGTTGTCTTCTACTCTAACCAGATCGAAGTATAGCTATCTCTGTTTTCCTAAGCATAGTAACACATTTGACGTTCTTTTCTTTCCGAGAAAGCTGAATTCGACGTTGCCATATCGTGCACTCATGACAAATCCCTTTAAATGCAAATCCCCATTTTTATTTTTCAGTTTTAGGTGATCAAACATTTTTTTAAAAATGTAATATTGAAATTATATGTTTGAAATGTGATATTCTGAAGGTTTTTCATGAAAAAAACTGCATGTTCGTTTGAAGGAAAAACCCCCATTGCAGGTACTTTCTTGAAAGTGTAGTTTACCAAATAAAGGATTATTTTAGAACATCCCGGAAAAAACTACTCTAATTATCCGAATACCAACATAACCTACGCACCCTATAGTTACCGCTTTAATTATAAAAATTACCCATGATGAGAATCGCCTCACAAACGTGGAACATCAAAACGAATAGGCAGGTTCTCCACATCCAGCTTATCCTCTCTAATTACTTCGTCTAATTATCGATGCGCAATACCAGATTCTCACTTAATGAAGGTTTGAGACTAATTAGAGCCAGCGTTTGTATTGCCGCCATATTCTGAAGCGAAAGCTTTCGTTATTCTCGGTCTGATTAGCTGGTATTAGCTGGTTCCTAGCAACGATTAAAACGTGCCTTATATCAGAACATACCTTTACATGTGTGCATTGGATAGGCGGATGCTAAGTTACGGCGTTGCTGATGGAATTTTATGCGAAAACAGCGATGATTCTTGAAATTTTGATGTTCTTGTCTTGTTGTCAAAATTGAATTATATAATTTACTAAGATGTTCAGAATCAGATCTAAAATTGACGGAGTTATTCACATTAATGTATATCATCTCTAAGATGTTCCTTTTTCTAAAGTGTTTTTCATTATCCAAGATTTTAACATTAGAAAAATCAACCCTGTGATCCTCTGTAAAAAAGTGGGAACACAAAGCCGTTTTCTCCCTATTTTTGACATCTCTGATATCACACTTATGTTGCCTTATTCTACTATGTAGATACTGTCTTGTCTGACCTATATATATTTTATCGCAATCCAAACAAGGAATCCCATATATCAAGCTGGATCTTTGACTCGATCAGTTATGGTCAAAGATCCAGCTTGATATATGGGATTCCTTGTTTGGATTGCGATAAAATATATATATAGGTCAGACAAGACAGTATCTACATAGTAGAATAAGGCAACATAAGTGTGATATCAGAGATGTCAAAAATAGGGAGAAAACGGCTTTGTGTTCCCACTTTTTTACAGAGGATCACAGGGTTGATTTTTCTAATGTTAAAATCTTGGATAATGAAAAACACTTTAGAAAAAGGAACATCTTAGAGATGATATACATTAATGTGAATAACTCCGTCAATTTTAGATCTGATTCTGAACATCTTAGTAAATTATATAATTCAATTTTGACAAGATATATGTTTATACAGAGCGGACAGACAGGGTGAGACTGTAATTAAGAAATAAATTACAATCTTGATAAATTGTGTACACTATCCTGCCATATCAATAAAAAGAAGAAATTTGTGGTGTTTGTGGTTGACAATTGTAATATGACATGACGGTTTTCGTGGGGTTAGGATTTTCTGTGTTCGACCATTTTATGGTTAGGTTTTTGCGTTGTAGCTTGATGTACCTTTCTGGATATTTGAAAGATTGCTTGTGAATTGAGTTTGTACCTCGGAGTTTGATGTTAGACTTGTTCTTTAGTTTTAGAACTTCTAATTTTTATAGAGGTAATTTGCTGTTTTGTTTGTACCATTGTATAAGTGATGTCATTTTGATGTTTTTAGGCTTGAAGAAGCGGATGTAGATCTGCGAAACGTAGCTGAATATATGATCTAGAAGTCATTTGTATGTTTATTCCTGTCCTATTCCCGCAATTTCTGAACAAGATTACTTGATAATAAATAGTATTGGAAAAATAAACTTTCAAGAGAAAAAATTTGGAATTTTTTTTTTTCGAATTTACTGATTGCAAAAAGTTGAAGTCCCTATGCTCCAACTAGTTACCAGGCTTCAATTCAATCGCATCAGTAGTTCTCGACATATGATGGAAATAACCTCAACATTTGAAATGGCTAAAACTCCGAAACCATTCGGCCCATTACTAAACCTTCGAGTTTTGGAATGCGACCAACCCTGAAATTCTCAAATCGATAGATTCCTCCGTACGCCCGTAATCAGTGAGACCAACCCAGTCGTTCGAGACCATTTTCGGGAAAAAATTCGAAAATTACAGACATTTGGACAAAACGATAGCACGCTGTCCTAGAATTTTCAGATGGGAATTTCCAAATTTAATATCACGTGTTTCTCGTAATTCCGCGTAGATAACATAAATCATGGAAACTAAAAAATAATTCTATACATCAAGATAAAAATATCGTTCCACTGTTATTGCCCTTTTGTTTGCTGATCGAATAAAGTAGCCATCAGCAAGCACGACACTTATTGTAGACGGGCATCGACTATCCAATTGAAAGTTCCCAGTGGAAGGCAATAATATAATGTCCAAACATATTAGGTCCTTTGTGATCCTATTGTGCTAGCTTCTACGGCGGTTGTTGTCAATGGACAATAATTATTATACCAGATATGCCATAAATAATGACCGATAACAAGATACGAGGATGGATTCAGATAGAGGGACGTTAATTTGAATGGACTCGAAATATATGTTCATATACAGTCAGACAATACCTAGTTAAGGTATGATATGCTACCTACCCACTATTGTGTTAAGAAAAACATATGGCGTGGACCATATTCAGAGATATTGGGATGCCGAATATTCTTTGATTTTGTATACCGATGAAAAAAAAAACGAAAATTATGTTGAAAATATTGCTATGGATATGTTGCCATAGAACATTGACTGTTGTTCTGGTGAAAGAAAGAACGTTTTTCATCAATCCAATTCCACAATATACGACTTCGGTCCAAGTTGCCAACCTATAATTTCGTTCAAATTTACTATTACTAGAAAAGGGGAATTTCAGTACAAATTCGACATGATAAGGTTCGCGTTATTCATAAATATCCGTAAAAGGCGCCGAGGCATGCGCCTCAAACAAGATAATTCCTTCCAAATATAGGTTTTTGTTAAGATCATCTCCGATTGACTGAAATTTAAGTTGGGATTCCTGATTTCATGTTAATAGTGTCAAATTTATATAGGATATGTTCCGCAAATCAACTTGGTTATTTCGGTTGCCTGTTTTCCGTTCCGTAAATATGAAATTTTCGGTTGGTTCCTGAAAAAGGGTTAACTACGGAATTAGATTTATGAAAAAACGTTTCTGTCACCAGAACGACAGTCAATGTTCTACGGTAACATATCCAAAGCATAGAACACACTTAATTTCAGCTTTTAATCTATGGATCATAAGGTGAATGAAGATTGTTCTATGCTATGCATATGTTACCATAAAACATTGATTGTCGTTCCGGTGCATAGACTTAGTATGTCTATGTTCTGGTGACAGAAAGATTGCTTTTTCATCAATCAAATTCCGTATTTACCCTTTTTGCGCGCATGTTCTAGGGAAACAGCGTGCTATCGTTTTGTCCAAATGTCTGTAATTTTCGATGATTGAGCCTAAAATGGTCTCAATCGACTAGGTTGGACTCACTGATGACGAATCCGGTGTCAAAATTGATTATGTCCGGCCGGCCGGCCGTAGACACGATAACTGTCGACAGAAGCAAGCTAGCTACTTGAAACTTTCAGGATAGGTTGCGCATCAGAATGCCGCGGTTGAGTTCGTTAATGGGCCAAATCGGTCGAATATTTTCGGTATTATAGGCACTTGAAGTTTTGAAGTTCTTTATTTTTTATTTCAGAAACTACTCAAGCGATTGGATTCAAACTTGGCAGTTTGGTGGAGTATAACGACGCGCAACTTTGAGCCAAATTTCGTCAAGATCATATTGTCAGTAAATTCAAAAAAAATTTCTTTCAAAAAAATTTTTTTTTCGGAAACCATTCATCACATCCAAAAAAAATTATACTCACACTTTGACCTTCTAATTTCACAGCAGTGTACTTAATTTCAGTTCGATACGATCATAAGTTTTGGAGATATCGGGAAAAAATATGTCAAATTTCGAGGTTTTCTTCTCGATATCGTTGATTTTTTCGGTATTACTCGAGAAATACTGATTCAGTCCTGATTAAACTTCACAGCTAGTTTTAAGATGCTGAAAGACAACTTTATGCAAAATTTCGTGATAATCGTGTTATTAGAACAATTTGAAAAAAAAAATTTCTATGATTTTCTCATCATATCATCCTCATTAAATTCTGTATGAAACTTCGAACTGTTATTTTCGATGAAGTACTGAATTTCAATTCGATCTGATCTGTATTTTTGGAAATATTGGAAAAATAAAATTTTGATTGGGTATATCTACGGAATCATTGGGTGGATTTTACCCATTCACGAATTCGGCCTTCGTAATTAAGGTCCAAACCTTCTCTACAAATATCGAGTTTCTAAGTTGTTTCTTTCGGAAGTTATTGTGTTTACGCAGTCGGCCGTTAGGCTGACCGTAAACACAATAACTTCCGGAAGAAACGACTTAGAAACTCGATATTTGTAGAGTAGGTTTGGGGCTTAATTAAGAAGGTCGAATTCGTGAATGGGTAAAATCCGCCCAATGATTCCGTAGATATACTCATTCAAAATTTTATTTTTACAATATGTCCAAAAATACAGATATGATCGAATTGAAATCCAGTAATTTATCAGAAAAAAATTTCAAAAAGCACTGCCGTGAAGGCAGCAGCTTTTGCGCGCACGTTCAAATTCGTTGCTGAAGCGGTCATCTACATTGAACATGCGCGCAAAAGTTGCTGCCTTCACGGCAGTGCTTTTTGAAATTTTTTTCAGGAACCAATCGAATATTTCATATTTACAAAACGGAAAACCGGCAACCGAAATAACCAACTTGATTTGCGGAGCATATCTCTTATAAACTTGACACTATTAACATGAAATCAGGAATCCCAACTTGAATTCTGCCTAATAAAAACCTATATTTGGAAGGAATTATCTTGTTTGAAGAGCCGAGGCATCTTTTACCGATATTTATAAATAACCGAACCTTACCATGTCAAATTTGTCCTGAAATTCCCGTTCCCCAGTGATAGTAAATTTCTGAAGAAAATTGTGGGTTGGCAACTTGGGTCGAAGTCGTCTATTCGGCAATTGTCATTTTGAATTTATTTATGTTTCCTCAGATTATTATCACAGACCAGGTCTGTGTTATTATTTTGTTATTGATAGGTGCGTGAAATCTGTTTGTATTAGCTTTGAAGAATTGCGTAGATCCTCAGATACTTTTGAATGGGCCCTTTTCGTATTTTGTTTGGACAGTGCAGATGCAAATGAAAATAAGTGTTCAAATGAAGAGAGCATAATATTTATAGAAGGTATAAACTTCATGGAACTTAGCTGCATATTATTCTTTTCACAATTGGATCAAGTATCAACCCCCAACTAAGCATATTATTTTCACAATGTGTGTTGTATTTTTCTAGGTTCTTTATTGAATATACATGAACTGCTTAACATTTTTCATTAGGTTGAAACTGAAATTTACTAATATATGCTACTATCAAGTGCTACGTACTAGAGAACCTCAAGTTTTCAACTCTGATGAAATAAAATAAACCATTGAATAAAACACTTGTTTTCTAATTGAAAATCTTATGAATTTAAATGGTAAAGAACTCAAATTGAACTGGTTTAATAATATGGCCTATTCGATGAGTTTTTATTCTCTCTGAAACTTCAACTCTTGATAGGTTTCAGTCTGACTTAAAGTAAGGATGATGCTTGTTCTGTATCAACTTCCACAAACTTCCCAACGCCTTACCAGATTCCTTTGTATATGTGCACAATCTGAAAAATATTAATGTATTTGAATAAGCTATCAAATCATATTGATGTATCAGTAGATTCTGTAGAATAATTTCACATTGCTTACCTAATAATTCCATTCCTCACTTCCTATAATATAGGAAAACATCGAATGATAGTGTATACTAGTACGCGCCCAGATCTACCTAGCGATAGATCAATCTTCACTGTAGATCTACTTAAACGATACCTACGTAGGAAGCGCCCAGATTTACCTAGCAGGTAGATTTGCGTTCTTGAGTAGATTAATTGAATAGTTGACTGAATTATTAAAAACGAAGCACACTGTTTATAAATTTACAAAAAATCAGTAGCTAATGTAAAATTCGATCACAGTTATCGTCTATCCTCGAACTGAATTTTGACCAAATCGTGTATGTATTTTTGTGAATATTGAAATGATGAAATTTCAAATGCGTTCATCTACTGAACCGTTTGGCGGATTTTGTTCATTCCGAACTTAACCTTCGAATTCAAACTTTAAACCTACCTGGAAAATTTCGACTGTCTAAGTCATTCCTTCGCAAAGTTATCGCGTTTACAGCCGGCCTTAGGCCGTCTGTAAACACGATAACTTTGCAAAGGAATAACTTAGACACTCGAAATTTTCAGGGCAGGTTTAAAACTTGAATTCGAAGGTTAAGTTCGGAATGAACAAAATCTGCCAAACGGTTCAGTAGATGAACGCATTTGAAATTCCATCATCTCAATATTCACAAAAATACAGACACGATTTACTCAAAATTCAGTTTGAGGATAGACCCTAACCGTGGCTCCACATGCAAACATAAAATTGACTATAAAATGAAAATTCAATTTCTCAAAACGACACCAATAATACTAAATAGATATATCATCGCATGAAAAATTCATATTTCAACATTGAACAACGTTAAAAAAAATTTCTTGGATAAAATCCGAAAATGTTCACTATTCCAATTCAATATTCACTAAACATATGCATGTTCATTTCACAGGAATTTCCAATGTCTCAAATTTACTGAATTTCAATATTTCTAGTACATCACTCTTCGACCGAGAATCACCAAAGCATGAAGTAATATTTATTTTGTGAAGGAATTACGGTATTATGAACATTTAAATTTTCTGTTTCATTAATGGAGATGACCAATTCATAATTGACATATTAAAATATAATTGAGTAACCAAGATATCATGTTCTCCATAGAGGGCAAATGCAAAACTGCCTATTGAATTAATTTTTTATTTATTGATTATTGATAACGATAACAAAGTATAGTTCAATAGAATACATTTAGTGATACAAAAAAGTGCCATGAAAAGATAATTAAATTAATGAGTTCAAGTGAACTTGAGCATTAGAGGAGTGTGTGTTTATGTGAAGAATTAATCAGTCAATAGCCTTCATCAGGTATGTTGCATATTTCGATATAAGAAGTTTCACATTGTTTTCAAACAATATCTGCATAAGCCTCTATATACCATAATCTATTTTGACTTTGTTGGTTCAACTTTATTTGTGATTTTTCTCACAATAGTTTCCAAAAATGACAGATATCCTGTGAAATACACAAAATTATTTAGAATACTTCACTACAATAAATAAATTTCACTTAAGAAGATTCCATCTCATTTCATATAACGCATACATTAGAAATTATACCTTTATACAGAAAAATTAGTAGTTACTTAGGTGGTTATGAATTTCAACTTAATAAGGGTTGATTATCACTATACATTCCATAACCTTCCTGTTTTGTCAACGAAAAATATTATAAGGTGTAAATTATGTTCCATCCTCATGCCATTTTTGCCAACCAAATTTTGATGTAGCACATATGGAAGGGATATGGGAGTGTTACGGAACATATACTGAGGATCAACCGTAACTCCCTATATAGTGTGGCTATAACATTTCATACGTTTCTTGGTAATGTATTCTTTTTACTCACAGTTTTCTATCATTTCTCTTTTCTGGAGAACAACCTTTTGTGAATAGTAAGAATCTATTGAATATTCCTGTTTCATTCACAATTATGAATAAATATATCGGGGGTACAGTATCATAGTGTTGTCCCACACCAGCTGTATATTATAATATTTAAACTATCTATGGATTGAAGAGTATTTCTGCCATTTCCATATCTCGAAATCTATTGAGTTTCCTTTTTTTTCATAATGATGATAGTTCATCTTTCTACAAAGTATGCTTGATTAAGCCTAGGACTGTGATACATAAATTTGCCATGATCAAGTTTCCAATTCATCAACTTTAGAAATGATCCATATCGACATTCGACCATAAAATTAATGTAACATTCTACAGTCTTTTGAAGGCTTTCTTCCTTTGTATATGCTTGGATGGTATTTCACTCCAACAACACGACCACACATATCTCAAAACTGCAAAAATATCATATTTGTTGCATCCGCTGAATGAAAATAACATAATATTGTTTACCTTTGAATTATTTCAAATATTTATGACAATGTGATGATTTTTCGACGAATTCTGGATTAGCATTCTGATTCTTATCGTAGTTTTGAATCCATTCTAAACATTCTTCACTTTGTGACTTAAATGATACAGAAACTTTCCAATGTTCAGTTCATTTAAAATATCTGACACACCTGAAAATAAATATTTCCTCATGATATTCAGGCTGAAAAAACTTGTGATGAGTTAAGTTATGTTCAATTGTAGGTGATACTTACTATTTTCTTTCGTAAACATAAAATTATACCGCTAACTCGACTTTTTCTCGAAATAATCATTGTTAGAGTTGGAATAAGGCAGTATTGACCATTGATTGATACTTCTCAATGCATTTCCAGTCGTTATCAATTTTATTTTCGTCAATTTCAATGTAGCTTCCACAAAGGATGCTATTTTGACGACAAATCCGATTTGATGTTATTGACAAATTGACATATCGCCGCTTCGACTTGAGAATATTGACGGAAGTACCCGATCGTCTCCGAACTCCAGAGCCGCCTCTGTTCAAGTTTTCGCCAAAAACGGCACAAAATCGCAGTTCGATGTTGCCATTCATCGCTGCAGTAGTGTATTCTAACTCCAAACCGAGCCCGAAGGCGGCGGAGATAGCCGATCTCGGTCGAGTCCACAGAAGAATATGAAATGGCGAATTTTTACCGGATTTTCGTAGAAATGTCACTTTTTTCCATCATTCCTGCAAGAATACGAAAGTGGGAATCAAAAAAAGGGTCCCGCTAAGCCACAATTTCGTCTTTCGTCTTTCTGTTCGTACCAAAAACCTTCACCTAGCTTGAACCCAGCGACCGAATCCTCTCCTGTGGTTTTGCACCTTTGGGAAATATCGATATTTTCGTTATTTTTCGGGAATTTTTTAAAAGTATCTTTCGATTTTTCCGCGATGAAAGATCAACAGTACGGGAAAATTCGAAATTTCCTCTTTCTAATCACGTTCAGGTATCACGCCAAGACTCCCCAGAAATATCAGAAAAACTCTCACGAAAATAACCCTTTCTTAGCAAAAGTTTTTCTTGATCTCCTGCAGTGGTTTCGGCGGTGTTGCCTGTAACGCGTTTAGTATTATAGATTAGCCAAAAATTACAATGCATATTGAATTCTTAAAATATATCACTCTGAAAGTTATGCAAAACATAATATGGTATAGAAATTCATTCATCCAGATAATTTTCACCTTATATCTTGTCTGATGGAAATTCAGTTTTGACAGACAGTTGCCTTGACGATCGGTCGTTATTTCCAAATATAACGAATTCTGCCGAATTCCCCAACATTGGCGAAACAAAAGCGCATCTTTGAATACACATTATCGTCTGTGCATCCTAGAGACAAATGTACTTTTTTCCTGATATCTGTATGTTGGCAGTTCCCACGTATGGAAGTGTCTATCTAAAATGAACTTGGATACCTATGGTCTGTTGCGGTATTTATGGAATTGTTATTTGTCAGATAGTGGAAATTTATTCGAATGTGAAAGTACCGGCCTTAAGAGACACCAGATAGTTTCCGAAAAACATTGATTTTCAAGAAAAATGTGGAAAATTTTCGAAAAAAAATTATTTACATTATTCCCCATTCCAATCCTACGGAACGGAAGAAATACTTCTACTGTCCCTACCAAAATTTTTAAACTATAAAACAACTCACTTCAGCACAGAAGACGGAATTTTTGAAAAGGAGGTAGATTGAACAGGTACGGTTTTATGTGTAAAGTATTAGCTATAATTTCTTGTTTCAGATTTTGACCAATCACAAGACAATTACTGTAAAGAGGAAGAAAATGTCTAGTAGAGGCAATCAAGCAAAAATCGTGAATGACATGAACAGCGAAAGAATCCATGAACTAATACATCTATTGAAACCTATGAATGCACGATGCCCAGGAAATATTTGTTTACAACAACTCCCACTAATAGAATACAGCATAACTATCTGGAATCATAACGAAGAAAGAATCAATTACCCAACCATGATCACAAAGATAACCCACCAATCCCAAGAATCCATTCATTCATACCTCATTTAGACCGCGTTTTCTTATCTGATCTCTTCTGTTTGTCCAATAACCCCTCTCATCCCCCTCAGAAACATCGACCCTTTTTTTAATTTCCATTCCGACTATCTCCGAAAAAATTTTCAATCAAGATCAGCCTGTTCCACACGGAGATCACATGACCTACGCTCGAAAAAGCCGACATGTGGACAATGAGGCCTTATGCGGTACTTGGCGCATATGGGGAGATTAGACGATAAAGTTCACTCTATGTAGAAGGGTGATCCAGCACAGATTACATAGTTTGCAGTTTGGATTTACAACCTCTATATATTATAACACATCCAGTCGGCGTTCGATATCTTCCGGATTTGCCGGATTTATGCATGGTATAGGTTAGGGCTTCGTTGTCGCGTGTTTTGACAGTTGTGTTCGATCTGGGAATATGAAGTTTTGAAGTCGTTTTGTTTCACTGTTCGGTCAATTTTTCCTATTAAGGAACCTAGCCGATGCATTCTGATAAGTCACCCATCCTTAGCCGGGTCCAGGGGCGCTATTTTCGAGCTCATCCGAATTCAATTCGTCTACGAGCTCTCGCGACCATGCGACAGTTTGGCAACGTGGTGTTCACGATGTACTTGGGCAAGATTTATTCACGAAAACACATTTTTTATTATAATTTTGAATGTTTCAATTATTATTCTGAACTCTAAAATGACTTTTGAATATAAAAAAAGCCGAATGACCACAAAAAAGGGGGAAATGATCAAATGCCTCATTTTTTAGGTGGGATGATCACTTTGCACGGTACAAAAATGACTCATATGCACTTGCGCAGCAATAAATGAACTTTCGCATAGCTTCGTTTTCGACTGAAATACATCGGATGGGTCGAGGCAGCTGGATTCGAATCCGCATGCGGATTCACTAATTTTTCTCTATTTCAAAAACCGTGTATTAATCCATAGAGCAAATCTATTCGCTTCACGCACTTAAAAAGTATTTTATTCATACTCAATAAAAAATTCCAAATTTTATTCAAAAAAACTTTCTTTCCGGGTAGAATAGTTGATCCAGAAAAAACTTTTATTGATTCCTGATAAACTACCGTTTTAATTTTTCACATTTTCGGCGCTGTATATAGGATTTTCATTAGTTTTCAGTTTAATCCACCAAAGTTTTCACTTCAATCCACCAAAACTCAACTATTTATATAGAACACGTTCAACAAAATTATTGTTTGTTGCATTGCTCTTGTGAATATACTCAACTGTATTTTAACCGAAAAAAATTCATTCATTTTGAGAAAACCTCAATTTGAAAAAAAATTCAAATTCACTTGCAAATGAGCTCAAACTGAGACTAATTAATCTAGTTGAAGTGGATTTCTGATGAACTGAGTACCTACAAAATTACCATTTGAGTTCAATTTAACTATACATGCAATTTCTGTTGCGATCACAAAGTTCAAATTAGGTATTTAAAATGCTTTGTTCAGTATTCAGAAAATTCAGTTCCACCATGATTTTTTAAATGAAACACTCCATATTGTATATGCTTCATTTATTTTGATATTGTTACCAATATTTTGTACATAAAATTACTAACAGTTTTTGAGCCTTCAAAGTATTCCTAAGATTGTAGACATTTAAAAGTCTGCGTTTACACCGTGTGCCGAAACTGCTATTCGACACGTCATATGTAGTATATTCACAGCATAATTCAATTCCTGATGCTTTGAGTAATTGATTTTAGATATTCAGGTGACGATATATCCATTCGATACCTAAAACAAAACTAATCATAAATATTACAAATAGAATTTGTAATATTTGAATCACCTAAAAAAAAAATTGGCTTGATAATGATGTTTCGCAAACATTGGTTCATATTTCGATGAAAAAAAATTATAAGACCCACGAAGCATTTTAATGTTTTGGTCATTTATTTATGGAAAACGTTCGAAAATAGGAAGCGCGTTTATGGTATACTAATATTATGCTTTATTTCACAATGAAATTCAATTCGCATCAATATTTTCGTTCCCCATTTCGGGAACTATGACTCTTGGTGCATTAACGTATAAATAAAATGGTTTCTGCTAAAGAGTAAAGATAGCCGACGTTCAATATTTTCCCATCGACTGTCATATTCCGAATTGTTTCTTGCAACTGAAAGAAATGATTAAAAAGTATTTCGATTTTTCAAATAACATTCCAGATTACTCTTTTATTTCAGAACAGGCATGTGAAAAATCTTATGAAGTTCCTATAAAACAGTTTTAAAGCTGCTTTATATTTTTCTTGTAACTTTCACGAGAGGCTTTATAAAATCTCGAGGGTCGCAAAATTGTTTTATAAAATGTGCCAATTTTTTGTTTATAGTTATTGTTTAAACTCATTAGAAACATTTCCCAGAAGACAAATATTATATAAGCATTTGGTTGAAAACATTTCTGCAACAGTTATAAAATATGAAATTGCTAGTTGGGATGGGACTCATCATATTCTCAGTGATGACATAAACCCCTCTAAAAAGTTCCCTTCTTGGAAAAATAAAGAAGAATGACTCAACAATATATCCGAAACGTTCGTCTCCTTCAGCACTTCAAAATCTCAAATTCTCCAGTCGCGACCAACATGAGGAATAATAATTTCATACTTCCATATACTCCGTACATCGAAATCTGCAGGAACAGCACAAAATATCCGCCCCACTAAGCGGGGAAAATTCTGGAACATACTCCTGACGATTTTTCTTTCTAATTAGCCTAATGCATCCGCTCCTTCGAATCTGTGCACTCGACTGGAGGGCTAATAGAAAAGCTTCAATATTATATGGCAATGTTGAAAATGTCGCCACATTACAGGTAGACATTTTCCTTTATCCAGGCATACAGACATCAATCCATTTTCCAGTTACCGCTCGTAGTAGAGTATCAAAAGGACTCCACATACACGACATGGTCTATTTTCAATTTCCCACATGCCATCCGGATAAGGGAGGGTAGGAGGTTCTGATCCGGAGTACTTCGTCCAAATTAACTGGGTTGAGTTCCTCAGGTTCGGACTAGAAAATGTGGAAATTGTATACGCTGGAGTAGAGAGAAGAGTAGAGAGTTTTTCCGGAGGACTAGTCCCAGTTTTCGAGAGTGATAAAAAAAAATCTATAAAAGCACTGCCGTGAAGACGTTGCCTTCACGGCATTGCTTTTCTAGATTTTTTTTCGATAAATTACTGGATTTCAATTCGATCTAATCTGTATTTTTGGAAATATTGGAAAAATAAAATTTTCAATGGGCATATCTACGGAATCATTGGGCCTAACTGCCGGACCGTTAACACGATAACTCCCGAAAGGAACAACTTAGAAACTCTATATTTGTAGAGAAGGTTTGGACCTTAATTACGAAGGCCGAATTCGTGAATGAGTAAAATCCACCCAATGATTCCGCAGATATACCCATTCAAAATTTTATTTTCCCAATATTTCCAAAAATACAGATCAGATCTAATTAAAATCCAGTACTTCATCAGAAAATTACAGTTTCGAAGGTTCATACGGAATTTAATGAGGATGATATGATAAGAAAATCATAGACATTTTTTTTTCAAATTGTTCTAATGACACGATCATCACGTAATTTTGCATAAAGTTTTCTTTCAGCATCTTCAAACTAGCTGCGAAGTTTTATCAGGATTGAATCAGTATTTTTCGAGTTATACCGAAAAAAGCAACGATATTGAGAAAAAACCTCGAAATTTGACATAATTATTCCGGATAACTCCTAAACTAATAATCGTATCGAACTGAAATTTGGTACACTGCTGTGAAATATGAAGCTCAAAGTCCGAGTGGAATTTTTTCTGGATATGATGAACGATTTTCGAAAAAAAAAATTTTTTTGAAAAAATTTTTGAAAAAAACTTTTTTTGAGTTTACTGACAGTATGATCCTGACACAATTTGGCTGAGAGTTGAGCGTTGTTATACTCCACCTAAATGCCAAGCTGGGATTCAATCGCTCGAGTAGGTCCTGGAATAAAAAATAAATAACTTCAAAATTTCAAGTGACTATAACTCCGAAACTATTCGACCGATTTGGCCCATTAACGAAATTAACCGAGGCATTCCAATGCGCGACCTACCCTGAAACTCCGTTCGACAGTTATCGTGTCCACGGCCGGCCGGACAGAATCTATTTTGACACCGGATTCGTCATCAGTGAGTCCCATCTAGTCGTTTGAGACCATTTTCGGCTCCATCATCGAAAATTACAGACATTTGGACAAAACGATAGCACGCTGTTCCCCTAGAACATGCGCGCAAAAATACTCATTAAAATCCCCAGAACAAGTGCGTAAAAATTGCAATGGACACAACAGTTCAACTATAAGTGAACATTTTTTGCTAACAGAATTACCATACTTGAAGCATACTATAATAAAGATATCAAGATTTCAGTTTGCTCAAACGAAGTTTTTTTTACACTTTGTTCGTGGAGAAAGCGGTTCATGAAACCTAAATGGTACAATTAATTTTAGTTTGTTTCCGGCAGTCTACATGTTTGAAAGCCATAGTTAAGAGAGAGATGCATATAATATAGCAGGTGTCGACACCTTCCTACCATTACCCACTAAAACGCTGTCTTAGAATTGTAAAATATTGTACTACTTGGCTCTGTAAGCGATGATGGCGCTAAGGTCGCTTTGTCAAGTCCATACAATTGATTTCGCTGAATAAAATGAATTGAGCTATAATTTATTAGATGAAATTATTTCCTAAAATATGAATTAGATATTCGAAATGATCGATTCTCACTAATATACAGTGCGCGTAAAAATTATGCAACAAATTCATTTTCTCAAAAGAAAAATATTTGGCAACAAAATCCTGAAAAGGGACAATTTTTGTTTCACTTTTTCCTACTCTTTATGCATTTTTGAAGGATTCTTGTTGCACCCTGTGCCATTCCTATCAACCCTCTAAATTTTTTGAATAGGGAATGTGGGTCATATAGAACTTTTTTGGCAAGAACTTTGTATCTTCTTTACAGGCGTGTAGAAATTTTCAAGAACAAAATTTGTTTTTTGTAAAATTAGTTAGTTCAATGAGTTCTTCAGTATGTGCACTTTGTCATGGCTCATTTTCTTTGAGACGATGGTACTTGATGAAATTTGTCAACGATTGAAAGTCGACCATTACAGTTTTGTTTATGCACAACTTTCAACCCCTATATATATTCTTTTGAGAACGAGCATTACAAAGTGTGATCAATAATGAAAAGTTTCAAGACATATGGCGAATATTTTTCATGTTTTTTTGGATTTCTTCCTCCGGCTTGCTAAATCGTTTTTTGATCCTTCTTGGAACTATCTCTACTTGTATGGGATCCGAGAACCATTTACGTGTTGAAGATAAACCCTTTAATGGAGAAAAAAAAATTTCACGTGAGGGGGTTAAAAAGAGTTGAAAGTTGTGCATGAATGAAACTAAACTGGACGACTCTCATTCTGTGACAAATTTCATCAGGTACTATCGTCTCAAAGTAAATGAGCCAAGACAAAGTGCACATACTGAAAACCTCTTTGAACTAACTAATTAAAAAAAAATTTTTCTTGAACATTTCTGCATGCCTGTAAAGAAGATGCCAAAAAAGTACTACATGACTCACTTTCCCTATTCAAAAAATTTAGAGGGTTGATGGAGATGGCACAGGGTGCAACAAAAATCCAAAAATGCATAAATTTGCATAAATTTGGTAAAAGTGAAACAAAAATTGATCTGTTTCAGGATTTTGTTGCCAGATATTTTTCTTCGGAGGAAATGAGTTTAACAAATGTGGAACATCTACTCATCGATAATGTGAAATATGTACAAGAGAATAAGAAGCAATAGGGTTTATTGTTAGAAGACTTTCTTGGCTACAAGAAGTATTTTCGAAGCCAAAACAATTGTTAAAAAGGAACGGGAGATTGATATATTACTCATGGATTTTATTCATACATCCATTCTTTTTACTGAAATCAATCAAAACAAATTGCGTAAATAAGATAAAGCTAGACATATCGCTAGTATCTGGGTGGCAGCTCTAGTTAATTAAATTCTCAGTGTTGCCAACATGACTCAGTTCTAGTTATAAGAACTTGATAGACTGATTCCCTGGCCTACCGACTGACTATAAAGGTGAATAGGGTAAATCTTAGCCTCGTTTGTGTTTTGGTTGACAAAATAAATTTATCGCGAATTTTCGCATGCGTTAACTGAAACCAGATCGAAACTTCCATTCGTATGTTTGATTGCCAACTCGTTCCTGTTTTTCCATACTCCGAGTGCCTTATCTTCGCTGGCAGTGTCTTAATTAAGGCCTTTGTGAATGCTATTCCGGCTGTCTGTCTTTCTGTATTCCAGCAAGGGAGAATCCGAACCCTCTAGTAGACCTCTTACCCCAAACGTCCCAGCCCTGATTTGATGAATCTCGTTGCTTCTTTCATCATTTCGTCATGGCATGTTCAGATATCCGAATATTCGAACATATCCGACGTTATCTGGGGAGTTCTAATGCCAACAACTGATTGGAACATGGGGATGTTAGGGTGATAGGGTTACAGAGACTGAGCAATACTACATGTAAAGGGTTTTTCAACAAGAACTTTGTTTTTTAAAACAAAATAAAACAAAGAATTTAGTTGAAAATGAATAAAATTTTTATTGTATTACAAAGAGAAAAGTTCGGCAATTATGAATGAAAAATGATATCTGACAAATGTCCACCACGACCACGCTGACAGACGTTGATTCTTTCATCAAAATTTTTAATCACTTTTTGGCAAGATGGAGGGTCTATTTCGTTAATGACATCACGGATTTTGAGTTTTAAGGCTGCAATCGATTCGATTGGCTCCGTATAAACTCTGTCTTTAATATAGCCCCACAAAAAATAATCCAGTGGTGTTAAATCACACGATCTGGCCTGCCACTTAACAGCTGAATTTCGCGAAATTATGCGATCGGGAAATTTGGTTTGCAATAAATTGATCGTTTCATTGGCTGTGTGACATGTGGCACCGTGTTGTTGAAACCACATTTCAGTGACATCCATGTCATCAATAATAGGCCAAAATTCAGTTGTTAACATCTCGCGATAGCGTGATCCATTGACTGTTACCGCATTTCCAGCCTCATCTTCGAAAAAAAAGGCCCAATCACACCTCCAGACCACATAGCACACCACTCAGTGACACGTTGAGCATGCAAAGGCTTCTCAATAATTGCTTTAGGATTTTCAGAAGCCCAAATGCGGCAATTTTGCTTGTTGACGTACCCTGACAAATGAAAATGTGCTTCGTCTGAAAAAATGATTTTTTGAGAAAAACCAGCAGGTTGTTCCTGAATGAACTGAGCGAATCTACAGCGATTTGAATGGTCGGTCAGCTTCAATTCCTGCACCAGTTGAATCTTGTAAGGCTTCAAAGCCAAATCCTTTCGCAAAATTCGCCATGTTGTGCTTTTGGATAACCCCAATTGTTGAGAACGTCGTGAAATTGATAACTTTTGATCTTCTTCAACACTGTGGCTCACGGCAGCGATGTTTTCTGTTGAACGACCCGGTCGAACACGTGTTGGTGTTGACACATTTTGTACCGAGCCTGTCGACTCAAATTTCGCGACCAAATTCTTGATAGCGGTCTCAGAAGGACGTTCATGTTGTCCGAAAATATCACGAATTTTACGAAATGTAACTTTAACAGAACGACCATTTTCATAGTGGATTTGAATTATTTTAATGCGATTTTCGAGCGAAATTGAATTCATTGTAACAATTGCCAAAGCATATACTGCGAATACGTCAAAAAACTAAATGTCAAAACTGTCATGTGGTGCCGGTGTTACCACATTGAAAAACAAAGTTCTTGTTGAAAAACCCTGTACTAAGACATTGGGTGGTATGAATAAAAATGGAGTATACTACATTTACTTTTATAAACTATCCCGGTTGGCCATCATTTAGGTCTATCAAGTTTTTTTACTTTAAACTGAGCGAGTTGGCACTCGTGAAATACCGGCAATGTCGAAATAATTCTCAGCGACGTTGCCAAATGCAAATGCAAATTTCTACTCTCAATCTCAACATAATCATCACCACAAACTGAAAATGCTGAAGGTAGTTTTGAAGTAACAGAGACATAGTATCAGGAAGTGCTATGTAGAATTGAAATCTGCTTTTTCTGATATTAACCCTGATAATTTGGAATCAATAATTTATCACAAACTGTCCAACATTTTCGACGTATGTGAGTGAAAACCCGGTGTATCGTTCACATAGAATTCCCAAGAACTTTGTGAATTGAGTTAGTTTTTTTAATGTGGCACAGGTGTTGTAGTACTACTACATTTTCATACTGGAGCATTTTAAGTTGTGCAACAAGGTATTTAAATGACTCCTGTAGACTTATTTCTTGAGAATTTCGATAAACAGGGAATTCCATAGGTTTGTCCGTTCGTTTAGAAGTTTTACTGCAGGGTTATTCGAGTACTTTTATTTTTTTTTCGAATGAACTATCACAAAGTAACTCTATACATTTTTTTCCAGTAAAATTTCAATACTCGATACTTGATTTCCGTACAAAAAAGTAGTATAACGGATTCTTCAAACCATGTTTGTGTACGTGAAATATTTCCAGTGTTAACAGAGAAAAAAATTTTTTCAACATTCGCCAGGTCTTTGGAGTTATTGAATCACATAATATATTCTCAAATTCATTATTTTTCCAAATTAAATACACATTTCAAAAAATACGTAATTACTACGACCTATATGTAGAGAAGACAACGTTGCGTAGTTATCTGACAAGAAAATGACTATACAGGGTCTTTCACGAGGAACCTCACCCATATTTATACGGGAAACTACTGAACGTATTTTCATGAAATTCAGCACTTATAAGTATTTCACGATGCTGATGAAATCAAAAATATTTTCAAGGCATGAGCACCTCCGGTTTTTCCGGACATGACGTCAACTTCCGTTTTTCAAATTAGAACACCATTTTTTTATTGCAGAAATAGATTCCTTAGAAAATTTCAATTTATTTTGATGTAACATTTTTCAGTTTTGGTTGGAAAATTTTCTCTGAGCGGGAAAATTCGAAAAAAAAATCGAAAATAGAGCTCCGCTGAAACAAGAATAACTTCGAGGTTTTTGGATGGAAAGTTTTCATTTTTGGGATTTTTCAAGATGTAAGATTGATGTATCCACTTTAAAAATCGAAATCGCGATTCATGATACAAGGGGTGAAAAAATCGCTTTCAAAGTTAGGGATGACAAAATCGTGAAAAATCAATTTTTTCAAATTAGAACCCCATTTTTTTATGGCAGATATTGAATCTACGTTAAAAAATAATGTGAGTGTATGCATCACACCCTTGCCCTAAAGTGGATATTTTCTGAGTTATTCACAAAAAACTGTTTTTCGTCTTGAATTTTCAGCTATTTCTTTTCCCTTCACGCCAAAAAGATGACATTTTCAGGAACTGTTACTTAAACCATGTTTTAGATTTTACTACCCTAATATGCAAGAGAAAAAACTTACAGGTTGTTCCCAAATAGATGGCGAATTTGGATTCGAATTTGTATCGGAAACCTCTTTATTTCAACTAATCGGCCATCGGTTTTCTCTCCAGTGATAAATAAATAATTCCTTATGAACCATATGCAAAAACTTACCATGTTTTACATTATTTTTTTTTAATGATAGATATCATTCATTACATCTGCA
This sequence comes from Myrrha octodecimguttata, assembly GCA_958510865.1. NCBI lineage: Eukaryota > Metazoa > Arthropoda > Insecta > Coleoptera > Coccinellidae > Myrrha > Myrrha octodecimguttata. The sequence goes on from OY294057.1 coordinate 74,591,171, forward strand.
TTTTGTGTTTACTATTAATTTGGTGGTAATTCGTTTTAAGTTATAAAATCGATCACTATGCCTAATTTTACCAATGAAGATTATTTAAATCTCATTCTACTTCATGGAGAATGTAATAAAGTTGTAGATAGAACGATTCGACTGTTCATTGAGAGGTTTCCTGACCGACCCAGACCAACGAGAGATACCATTAACAGAACCATGACAAACTTGAGAAATGTCGGATCTTTCGTTAAGAAAACTACACACAGAGAAAAAAGTGTAGTAGAAGATGAGAACAACGAAATTACAGTTCTTGCATATTTTCGTGTGAATCCTCAAAATTCTCTCAAAGATGCCAAGATTGATCTGGGATTATCTCAATCGAGTGTTTGGAGAATATTAAAAAATATAAAATGCACCCATATAAATTCAATAGGGTACAGCATTTGAAGGAAACTGATTTCGTCAGGAGAACAGAGTTTTGCGAAGCTATGATGATTCGATTTCAAGAGAATGAAAACTTTTTGGACTGTATAATTTGGACAGATGAATCTAAATTCACAAAGAATGGTTCTTTCAATAGGCATAACAGTCATTATTGGGATGAAGAGAACAACCACCACTTCAGACAATGGAACTTTCAAGAGACCTGGAGTTTCAATGTTTTTTTCGCCATCAAAAATAATGCAATTCTCGATGTTCACATTTATGATGGGACTTTAACTGGTAAGATAGAACACTACACATGTTTGCATCATTTAAAGAATGTTCTCCCTTAGGAGATAGATATTCTGACATATTGACTCAAATAATTGAGCCGCTAGTACAGAACCATAATGACTTATGGTATCAACAAGATGGCGCGCCTCCACACAATTCACTCAATGTGTCAAATATCCTCTACAGGCTATTTGAAGATCGATGGTTGGCGAACAATGGTCCACAACTTTGGCCACCACGTTCTCCCGATTTAACTCCTTTAGACTATTATGTTTGGGGTAGGATAAAAAATATTGTCTACTCAACTCCCCTGACTGATAAAGAGGACTGCATAGAACGAGTCAGAAATGCGTTCAGGTTTGTTTAGATTTTTAGATTCATAGTTTTGAAACTCAATTTGGTTTTTAAACACTTTTGCAGATCTCTTCCTCCCGATGAAATAAGAAGAGCAACGCACGAAGCATTCCTGAGACGTATAAATAAATGTCTAGAAATCAACGGTCAAAACTTTGAGCATCTTCTCTAGTTAAAACTGCGAGAGTTTGCCATGGTTCTCCTAATAGTAACTTGAAGTCGGTTTCAAGAAGGGGTGAAAAATCTACAGCATGGTTCAAATAACAGTTCCTGAAAATTTCATCTTTTTGGCGTGAAGGGAAAAGAAATAGCTGAAAATTCAAGACGAAAAACAGTTTTTTGTGAATAACTCAGAAAATATCCACTTTAGGTCAAGGGTGTGATGCATACACTCACATTATTTTTTAACGTAGATTCAATATCTGCCATAAAAAAATGGGGTTCTAATTTGAAAAAATTGATTTTTCACAATTTTGTCATCCCTAACTTTGAAAGCGATTTTTTCACCCCCTGTATCATGAATCGCGATTTCGATTTTTAAAGTGGATACATCTATCTTACATCTTGAAAAATCCCAAAAATGAAAATTTTCCATCCAAAAACCTCGAAGTTATTCTTGTTTCAGCGGAGCTCTATTTTCGATTTTTTTTTCGAATTTTCCCGCTCAGAGAGAATTTTCCAACCAAAACTGAAAAATGTTACATCAAAACAAATTGAAATTTTCTAAGGAATCTAATTCTGCAATAAAAAAATGGTGTTCTAATTTGAAAAACGGAAGTTGACGTCATTTCCGGAAAAACCGGAGGTGCTCATGCCTTGAAAATATTTTAGATTTCGTCAGCATCGTGAAATACTTATAAGTGCTGAATTTCATGAAAATACGTTCAGTAGTTTCCCGTATAAATATGGGTGAGGTTCCTCGTGAAAGACCCTGTATACATGGCCAACCGGGACAGTTTATAAAACTGAATGGAGTATACATACTAACGCTAGAAGTATAAGTATTTATTGCTAGACGTTGAAGAAGTTTGGTCTGATAGCATCGCCACTTGGTATTCTACAGGTAGTTCTGATGAAAAATGGTAAGAATACGCAAAAAAATATACATGTAACACGATAAGTCAATAATATGTTGTATCATCAAATAAAATACTTATAACTTGTGTCAATTATGTCACAAATCCGGTTTATTTGTTCCTTTCACTTAATTTTCTTATTTCGTGTTCTTTTCACATCCGTAATTTTCTTTATTTTGCTTTCCACGATATTGATTGTTTTAATACTTGTTCGATATCCGAGTTTTTACACGCATGTTCTAGTGGAACAGCATGCTATCGATTTGTCCAAATCTCTGTAATTTTCGATGATTGAGACGAAAATGGTTGGACTCACTGATGACGAATCCAGTATCAAAATCGATTCTGTCCGGCCGTCACCACGATTAAGGGCGTACGCAGGATTCTATCAACTTGAAAATTTCAGGAAGGGTTTCATTTCAACATACAAAGTGTAATTTTGTTAATGGGCCGAATCAGCCAAATAGTTTTGGAGTTATAGCCATATGAAATTTTGAGGTTAATTTCCTACTGGAGGGATTGGATTGAAACTTGGCAGTCAGTTGAACCATAACGACGCGAAACTTTGAGCAATATTTTGTTAAAATCGCATGGTTGCTCAATTTGAAAACAAAATTTGTTCAAAATTTGTCTCGAAAAAAAAATTTTTTTTAAACTATTCTTCGTATCCTGGAAACATTTCAGTTATACCTTGAACTTCATATTTCACAGCAGTGTACCAAATTTGAATTCGATACGGCTATTAGTTTTGGAGATATTGGAAGAAAATATGTAGGATTTCGTGGTTTTCTTCTCGATATCGTTGTTTTTTTCGGTATAACTCAAAAAATACTGATTCAATCGTAATGAAACTTCGCAGCGAGTTCGGAGATGTCGAGGGACAGCATTGCGCGGAATTTCGTGATGATCTTGTCATTAGAACAATTTGCAAAAAATTTTTTTCTCAAATATTAAATATTCTGTGATCTTCTCATCATATTATTTTCATTAAATTCTGTATGAACCTTCAAACTGTCATTTTGAGTACTGGATTTCAATTCGATCTCATCTGTGTTCTTGGAATTATTGGAAAAAATAAAATTTTGAATGTGTAAATGTGCCGAATCATTGGGTGGATTTTACCCCTTCACGAATTCGGCCTTCGTAATTATGGTTTTTTTCGAAAGAAACGACTTAGAAACTCGATAATTGTAAAGTAGGCTTGGGGCTTAGTTACAAAGGTCTAATTCGTGAATGGGTAAAATCCGCCCAATGATTCCGTAGATATGCCAATTCAAAATTTTATTTTTCCAGTATTTCCAGAAAAACAGATTAGAACGAATTGAAATCCAGTAATTTATCAAAAAAATCTAGAGATGACTGTCGTGAAGGCAGCAGCTTTTGCGCGAATGTTCAAATTCGTTGCTGAAGCAGTCATCTCCATTGAACATGCGAGCTAAAGCTGCTGCCTTCACGGCAGTGCTTTTATAGATTGTGATCATCAGTATTTTCCAACTAGAAACTAGTAGCTATCTAGATTGGATGAGTTAAATCAGAGATATTTCGGAAAAAAATACGATGCTCAGAAAAAAATCCACAAAATTTGATAAATTTTTCGAATTCCTCCAAAACTTAAAATTCAAACAATCTATGAGACGCCTTTTGAAACAAAGTGCATTTGCAAATATACCTACTTATTTTTCAATCAATATATCTATTAGTTAAAGCAATGTATATATTTATTATGTTTTGTGTGGCGATTCATTTATTTCTTATGCCGACATATATTTCAATTGGGAGTTTCGAATATATGAATGTATGATGTTATTTATTGATTCAGTCTATCAAAGATCGTCCAGAGATGGCGCGTGGAAAGCATGCTACAGTTTCCAGTAATCTAACCTCAAAAGAGCCCAAAAATATTGACGATCCGTCCTGATTTTGATATGATTTGTGGATATTTAGTGTTTTTCCTCAAATATTTGTAGTGACTTTGTCGCTCACTCCGAGATAAATAAAAATTGCTGGAAACTGTATACTTCCGGCGTGCCATCTCTTGTCAATCTTCGATCGATCGGATTAATCAATATATTGGATCTTTCATTTTCAAACAGTTAACACTTCTAGCTCGTAAATATGTTGTGTTTTTGAAGAATATAAATATATAGTAACGAAAAATAAAAATATTGTTCCATAAAATAAATATACAGGGTATTTCATTGGTGAACGAACATACGGTAACCTGAGCTAGAGCTACCCTAGGCGAGTCCAAAAAACCTATATATGATAGGTCTAATCAATTCCATAAACGAGAGGGTGGTTCATGTTTTCACTGATAATTTCAATTCCTCATAACTTTTGAACCACCCAGTATATTCGGTTGATATTTGGAACATATGTTCAAGTTTCACAGGTCGATCGATTCATATTTGAATTATCAAAAAATTCCAGGTCCGTATCTGAAAAATATTGGAGTTCTTGCAAGCTGAGATTCAACCCTGTATATTGAAATTTTGGAATTTGATTGAGATATTCGAAAAGAGCAGAATATGTTCAATGGGGTTCAGTAGATTCCATCATCCCGCACGTTATTTTGCTCATAGAAAACATCAGGAAAAGATTCGATTGAATATTTGAATTCCAATAAATTCTTAGCAAATTAGTTCATTGTAATTAAATTGAGAAATTCTTTCTTAAAATGATTGAATATTTGTATATTCCGATATTCTGATAGAATTCTAAAAAAAAGAATAAAAAATTGAATTGTGAGAAATATATTTCTATTGTATCGCACAAGGGATTTTTTGAGTAGACTGCGGTTCAAGGTATCATTTGTTTGTGTTAGTTTTATATGAAATCCATATCATCATAATGCGTCATAAATTTTCGAATCATGAATATGCTGATATTTTTTTCGTGTATGGTTATTGTGACAGGAATGGTAGAGCAGCAGTTCGGGAATATCAATCAAGATTCCCCAATAAATGATTACCATATCATAGAACTTTATCTACAGTTTCCAATTATATTCGCGAAAATTCTACATCGGAAGTGAATAACGGACAAGAAAGGCGACACCTTGACATCGAAAAAGACATCCTTGATATGGTAGGGACACATCCAGAAGTTATAGCACTAGAAGAATACAAATATTCAATCATTTCAAGAAAAAATTTCTCAATTTAATTACAATGAACTAATTTGCTATGAATTTATTCGAATTCAAATATTCAATTGAATATTTCCCTGAAGTATTCTATGAGCAAAATTATGTACGGGACGATGGAATCCACTGAGCCCCATTGAAAATTTTCTGCTCTTTTTGAATATCTCAATCAATCCCCAAAATTTCAATATAAAGGTTGTTGAATTTGAGGTTGTAAGAACTGCAATATTTTTCAGATACGGACCTGAATTTTTTTGGTAATTTAAATATGAATCGGTCGACCTGTGAAAGTTAATCATACGTTCCAAATATCAACCAAATATTTCCCAATTTAATTACAATGAACTCCTTTTCTAAGAATTTATTGGAATTCAAATATTCAATTGAATCTTTCCCTTAAATTTTCTATGAGCGAAATAACGTGCGGGAAGATAGAATCTACTGAACCCCACCGAGAATTTTCTGCTCTTTTCAAATATCTCAATCAAATCCCAGAATTTCAATATATAGGGTGTTGAATCTCAGCTTGCAAGAACTCCGATAGTTTTCAGATACGGACCTGGAATTTTTTGGTAATTTAAATATGAATCGATCGACCTATGAAACTTGAACATATGTTCCAAATATCAACCGAATATACTGAGTGGTTCAAAAATTATGAGAAATTGAAATTATCAGTGAAAACATGAACCACCCTGTATCTCGGTTATGGAATTGATCAAATGTAGGTTTTTTGGACTCGCCTAGGGTAGCTCTAGCTCAGGTTACCGTATGTTCATTTACCAATGAAACACCCTGTATGTGCAAACTGACTCTTGTCCCAAACGACCTCTCCTAGCAAACCTCCAAGCATCTTGTTTCTGTTCTCATTTCTGGCACACGGAAAATTTTTCCTTCGCGCGTTGATACAGTCCTGTCGAAGGTAGTAATTTTCCCGATTTCATTCTTACTTCCGCCATAGCGTCTGGAAATTCTCGCGCTTCCCCTTAAGTCCCCACGTGCTTTTCCGAAAATTGCCGTCATTATGTTCGCTTTCTGTTTAATAGATATAGGGCGCTCGACGGAGCGGAATGATTCCGGTATTGTAAGCCAGGCTGAGAAAACAAATAAAATTGATGGATTTTCAATCATTTCGATTTCGCTCCGTGCCATTTAATCTGATTTGGTGGAATCTGTCTCGGCAGATTTTGGTGTTAGAAATATAAAGGGTGTTTCAAATTGCGCGTTTTTTAAGAATAAATAAAATATAGATGGCGCACTGAATTCGCCTGGGTATTTTGACAATTAAGAAGTGTGATGTATGACATTTATTAAAATGGCATCGTACACGATTGGCGTCTGAATTTAAGATTGCAGCGCCACGGTGGCCAGTTTTAGAACCTCTCATACAGACATAGATTTTGTTTTGATAGTCGATTTTGTACTTTTTGTTAGTGTTTGGTTTGATAATTTTTTATTTCACGATTTATTCAAAGACTTTTTAGACTTTTATAGTTGACGAGAGTATTACTGGGAGTACATATTCCACTCTTATAAAGTAGGTATGTATCATTCTTCAATCTTATTGAGTGTAGCAGCTCTAAAATTACGGGGATATCTCCAAGGTTAGACAGTATTTTAATATTATTTATTTTCAGATCCAAATGGCAAGATTGACTTTGGTGGATTTCTTAGGCTGTCTTGAAAGTTGAAAAACAGATAGTATTGTAACATACTTTTTAAATGATAGACAAATACTCGCAACTTGACTATTTTTATAGGGAAGGACCAAATAATACTCAATATATTGTGAATAAAATGAATACATTCACATGAAACTAATGATACTTGTACCGTAAGTCTTATTCATTATGGATTGACAAATAAATTTTCCAACACTCATATGATTGGTCTTGAAAAAGCTGTAATAAAAAAGCCTTGTACAACTTTGAGTTCATCGGTAGAAGCACTTTGAGCGAATAGTACTCATCACCAGATATTTCCTTGTTGAGACTCTTTTTTTTTGCAATAGTCAATTCTATCACTAGAACATTTACGTTGTTCCTTAATGACCAGTTCAACAGGCAGATTTCTGGAAGGCATAGCATTCCTCTTAAGTAAATTGTTCTGCTTGGATTATGGGCCTGGAAAAAAATTGTCTTCATGAATGTGATCTAATATTTCATGAGCAATTCGTGCTTACCTCTATAAAAATGATCATCATCGGTAAAATGCAGGTAACAGACTCTCATAAATCTTGTTTGTTGGTTTTTATCGATTCTTCAACACTTTCAGACCCGACTTGTTAAAGGACGTTTCTTTCACCCTAACTCCAAATTTTTTATTATAAGCGCTTATCTTCATTCGCCAATACAACAACGCGCTCGAATTGTTGAATTATTTTATGGAAATCAGCGTTCTGTGAAAAGTGTTGTCAGAAAATTACGTGAATTTTATGGTTTACTAATCATCAATCTCGAAGCAGTATTGGTCGAATCATTAAAAAATTTTAAGGGACCGGTTCGGTGGAAGATCAAAAACGAAAATATTGATTTGGTTCCTGAAAGTGTTGCTGATGAGCCTAGAATGTCCATTAGACGACGTTCACAACTAACGTATTTTGCTTACTGAGAAAGTTCAATTTCGAGCTTTTGTGCTTTCTCAGAGTTTAAATTTTGGTATACCGAAAGTGTTTGTAATATTCATCAATCGATTAATTTCTTTCCAATTGAAATTTTCGATTGTATCAATTCGAAATGGCATCCTCCCGAAATGACTATTGTTGTGTGCCTCAACTCAATGTTATTCTTGGTCAAAGAAGAAAGGATCATCTACTGCCTCAAGTTTTAATTTTTTCCAAAGCCAAATGAAGGTAAAGCTAATTTGGAAACAGCATTTGGCAGGGAACTCAATTATAGAAGAAAGGCCTGGATTTGGAAATTGAAAAACAGTTCACAAAATACATGAAAGTATGTTCACTGAATTTCTCTGAGGGTGTTTATTTTCATGAAGGTAAATTACAATGTATTCACTTCGAAAAAACTTCATGTCCGGATATTTTAGGTATAAATGAAATTAAAGGAATTTGGATGAACAATGCTGATCCTGCAGAGAAACTACCGAGCACTTCTGCAGCTACCTACTTCACACGCTACACAAAATCATATTCAAAGAGAGTGATCGGATTGAAAACCTGACAAAAACTAAATAAACTGTTATAGTTGATAAAAGCTGAAGTTATTCATGTAAATACCTTGTTATTTTTCATTTCTATATAGGTAGGTTGAACCAGCTGTGACATTTTTCATTTTGTATGTGTATATATCTTGAGCTGCTGTGATATGAAACTAAAATCAATTATCCGTTAGGGCGCTGGCATCTTCGCAGAAGTTCCCAATACTTTATACAAAACATTCAAAAAATCCATAGCCTCGTCTGGATTCGAAGCCAGTACCTACAGCATCATAGTGCACCTCTTCAGCCGACTAGGCTACAGAGACAGCCCGAAAGATAAGATAAAGTTGATATAACCCATCGAAATGACAGACTAACAATCCAAACTGAACATCCTATGATTTAAGCTTCGGCATATTTGACCCAGAGAGGTCTCTGATATCGCATTTCCAGCAGAACATGGAACATTCTACAACAAACCTATCAAAGTCAGCAAAATAAACGACAACTCCCAATCCAATCCCAAAACTAGGGAGAGAAAATTTATTGATATTTCAATTTGCCAAGAAAACAAAAATATCTAGTCCGAAGATAATGGCGCTAATTGACCTCGCCGTAGCGAGAGGGAAAACAGAAGAAAAGGGGAAACTCCGATCTGATAACGGTTTCCACCAGCGGGAAATAATTACGGAATTTTTCCGGAAATCTTGAGCCGACTCACGCGCTAAGCTCATTAAATTCGGAATTTATCATTCGCCGGAATCGCGAATGGCAAATTGATATTAATTCCCTCCTTATGGCCTCACGAAACATTTCACTAATTCCCAGTATATCAAATTCCTGAGCGCCGCCTTCTTTGCTTTTGTCATCGATCCATGTCTGTAGACGTTGAGGCAGTAGAAATCGGCGAACCAACTTCCAAGAATATTATCATCCTGACTAGATCCTGAAGTGGTTCTAGATCGATCTTTATATATACTATTTTATCATGAATTACATATATGCTAGTAGACATAACAGCAGTTTGAGGGACCCCTTCAAATAAATTATCAATCTCACTGGATCCTAGAGCAATCCTAGCTTCCATTTGTCTTGAAACCGAAGATTTCAATTCATTGTATAAAAATTCCGCCCTCCTTGCTTTTGTTATCGATCGATTGAGGCAGTGAAAATTAGAGAACCATATTGCAGGAATACAATAGATACTATTGAGTGATCCTAGTATTTCAAGTAACTATCAGATTCAGATCAATATTTATTTATTTTTATGCCTCTTCGTTAGTAGATATTTCAGCGGCTCGATGGACCATCTTCAAAATATATCAATTTCACTGAATCCTAGAGCTATCCTGAAATACCCGAGTGCCGCCGTCTTTGCCTTTGTTATCGATCCATGTCTGCAGACGTTGAGGAAGTAGGAAATTGTAGAACCATTTTCTAGGAATATAATCATCCCCGCTAGATCCTAGAGTGATCCTGTGTTACTAGACATTTCAGCAGTTTCAAGGACCATCTTCAAACAATATATTAATCCACTGGATCCTAAATACTAGAGTGCAAATTGTTTCGAAACTGGAGATGTTGAAGAATGAAATAATATTATCGAGATTCTGAACTGATATGAATTATCGATTTATATCCTAAAAAAACATTTCACTTATTTTCAGTATATCGAATTCATTATTGCCGCCTTCTTCGCTTCTGTTATGGATCCATGCCTTTAGACGTTTCGGCATTTGATATTATCTTTTTCTCGATCCTAGAGCGATCCTAGTATTCCAAGTTGAAAGTTACCACTTTAGATGGATCCTAGTGTATCTTGTTTTTTCATTCATTATATCTTTTTTCGTGTAAATTATCGCGGAGGAAAATTGGAGGACCATCTCCGAAGAATATATCAATTTCGCTGGATCCTAGAGCAATCTTATCATTCCGATGGTCTCGAAACGAGAGGTTTTGAAGGACAGGAAGAAATAATATTACCAAGATGTTGAACTGATATAATTTTCTTCTTCATATCCTTGCTAAACATTTCACTTATTTATATCAAATTCCTGAGTGCGCCTCGTTTGTTCATGTTAAAAGTACGTGTCTAGACGTTTTCGCATCTTCGTGCTCCTAGTATTCCACGTCACATTCAGGTTCCGATCGATCTGGATTTAGCTTGTTTAATTGTGCATTACTTCAATCTTTGTAGATAGTTTCGGCAGCGAAGAATTGATGGATCATATTCAGAGAATATAGGTATATGATTATCACCGTATCCTAGAGCAATCCTAGCATTCCAAGTATCTCAGAACTCAAGGTGGTAAAGAAGCGGAAGGCATCATACTATCTAGATGGTAAATTGATAATAATGTTTTCTTGACAGCCCTACATTTCACTAATTTTCAATACAATATCAATTTTCTGTCCCCTACCTTCTTTGATTCTTATATCGATCCATTCCTGTAGACGATTTGACAGTGGAAAGTTTGAAAACAATCTTCGAGGAACGTAATAATTCTTACGGGTTCCAAGAGTCATCCTAGTGTTCCACGTCACTTTCAGGATCAGATCAACCTTAATTAAGCCAATTTTTTATGCATTACAACAATGCTTGAATACATTTCAGCAGTTAAAAAGTGAAGGACCGTCTCCAAAGAATATATTCTCACTGGATCTTAGTGCGATTCTAGGATCTCCATCGTCTAGCAACCGGAGGTTTTGAGGGGAAAAATAAAATTATATAATTAAGATGGTTTATGAAATTTATTTTCAAAAATTTACTAAAACATTGTCCAATTTTTTTGTGCGCCGCATTCTCTGTATATTCTATCAATCCATGTCTATAGATAATGCAATGGAATATCGAAGAACCGTCTCCGAGGAATATAATCTCCTTAGTGGAATACCGTTAAATGGTATACAGATGGTTCTAAAACCACGACGGGGGCCGGCGCTGGAGTATACGGGCCTAGAACCAAATGTACACTATCGCTAGGCTCCTACTCGAGTGTTTTTCAGGCAGAAATACTTGCTATCGAAAGATGCATAGACATAAACCTGGAAAGAAACTATCAAGGGTGTGACATAGTGATCCATTCTGATAGTCAGGCTGCTATTAAAGCACTGAACTCCCATGTCATCGACTCAAAGCTGATATGGGAGTGCCGAAGGAAACTCAATGAAGTAGGCAAGAATAACAAGGTCTCCTTAGTCTGGGTTCCTGGGCACTCAGGAATCAAAGGAAATGAAGAGGCCAACACTCTAGCCAGAAAGGGAGCACAAACGCTACCTACTGGCCCAGAACCTTTCTGTGGTATAGGCAAATGTACCTATAAGAAAGACTTTTTGGAAAAAGAAGGAAATGAAAGAGGGGCACTGTGGAGGAATTCTCCAGGAATGGAACACTCTAGAAAGTTCCTTCGGAACTTTGAAATTGCTAGATCCAAAAATCATCTGGATCTCAGTAAGAATAAGTTACGCCTCCTCACTGGTTTCCTCACAGGACACTGTCGCCTAAGGAAGCACATGATGAGAATGGGCTTATCAGAAACTGACGAGTGCAGATTTTGTGGGGAGGAGGAGGAAACCCCTGTTCACCTGATTACAGAATGCCTCGCCATTGTGAGCCTGCGCAAAAGATACCTTGGACAGGAGTATTATAGGAGGAATGAGAACTTAGCCTCCTTGAAGCCCTCACAGATATTAGAGTTCATCAGAGCTCTTGAGCTGGAGGGCGAGCTGTAGGTTGCGACAACAGCTCTGACAAGGGGGCACAATAGACCTTAAGGTCGCAGTGGAACGTAACCCCTTACCAACTATCAACTATCAACTAGTGGATCCTAGAACGATCCTAGTATTGCAGGTCAACCAAAAAGACTTTCGGATTTCTTATATTCAAATCACCTGTCAAATTTAACATATTCACATCAGTGCTGCCCTATCTTTTTGTGTACTTTCCCCGTTCTGCTACATTGTTGAAGAATAAATGACTCTCCGATAAAATAAATCATTTATGTTTCGGCGATATGCTCAGCTATGATATTTTATTTTCACGTTCATTCTTCATTTGACTCATTCAATTTCTCAAAAAAATCAATAAATTATTACTAAGTCTTATCCATTAATAACATGCTCCCCTTTTCTGTAAAGGTTGCAGAGGAACGGGTTCTTCCTTAATTATAAATTAGGATACAAAGTGCGATGACAAGACATAGACCGACCGTTCCGGCAGGGTCGCGGGTCGCCAGGGACGTACGGGGGGGGCTCCCCCGGATGATTGATGATGATAAGGCCTCGGCGGGCTTTTTACAGCTCGGGGGCCGCGATGAGACGCGGAATTAGCAGCGTTCTGCCCCCGATGCTCTGATGTTCGGCTCGCATGACGTGCCCCATTCGACATGGCGGATGCGATTATACCGTGAATAACCGTCCCGCGATGAGTAACGATATATACGCGGACGGTTTTTTTCGGACAGTTTATCGATAAAACATGTGCATAGCGGCTATGTTGGTTTGGGTGTTGATGGGGGTCGATCGGGGGTAATAGCCGATGGGGCGAGGGGAACGTTGGAGACGATTGACTCTTTGATGGACTGGAATGTAGTTGGTTCATGTGTCTCAGATGGGTGATGAATTTTGCCCTTATTTAAGCGGCAAAAAAACTGTTTGTCGCAATTCCTTTTCGAATTTTTTTTAAAATTTGATGCTAATCATGTTGAGTTGACAGAGAAAATATTGCAATAACCAGTTTTTTTGAGGAGGAAATATTTGTCGCCGCTGTGAAAAAATTTATTTGTAGTAATGATAGATGATACATCTACATAGAGGCAATCTTGAAGGGCTATTCATAGGGGGTCTATCGGGGTTTTAGCCTACAGGGTGGAGGGTTAATTGGGGACGATTGATTTTCTCAAGGTGTAAAATGTCCTTGGTTTTTTTACAGAAAGTTTGACCTGAAGCGAAGCAGCCAAACATCTCTGCCTATTGGACTTGAAAAAATCTAGAAAAGCATTGCCGTGAAAGAAGCAGCTTTTGCGCGCATGGAGATCACCGCTTTGGCAACGAATTTGAACATGCGCGCAAAAGCTGCTGCCTTACGGGGTCGGCCTGACGCCCGACGTAATAACTCCCAAAAAAACTTAGAAACTCGATATTTGTAGAGAAGGTTTGGACCTTAATTAAGAAGGCCGAATTCGTGAATGAGTAAAATCCACCCAATGATTCCGCAGATTCCACATTCAAAATTTTATTTTCCCAATATTTCAAAAAATACAGATTAGATCGAATTGAAATCCATTATTTCATCGAATAATGACATCTTAAAGGTTCATACAGAATTTAATGAGGATAATATATTGAGAATATCACAGAATATTGAATATTTGAAAAAAAATTTGAAATTTTGCACAATGTTGTCTTTCAACATTTTCGAACGAACCGCGAAATTTCATCACGATAGAATCAGTGTTTTTTGAGTTATACCGAAAAAAACAACGATATCGAGAAGAAAACCACGAAATTTTACATATTTTTTCCCAATATCTCCAAAAAAAATAGCCGTATCGAATTTTGTACACTGCTGTATGTATGACATTCAAAGTGTAGTTGAAATTGATTTCGAATATTAAAAATAGTTTCAGAAAAAAATATATATATAATAATCAGTGACCATAGGGTTCTAACACTCAACGTTGCGCCAAGTTTCAATCCAATCGCTTCAGTAATTCCTGAAATATGATGGAAATAACCTCAAAATTTCAAATGGATATAACTCCGAAACGCGGCCGCGCGGAACAAACTCAACTGCGGCATTCCGATGTGCGAGCTAACCTACAAGTTTCAAGTCGCTAGCTGGCTTCGTCCGGCGGTTATCGTGTCCACGACCGGCCGGATGGCCGGCCCGACAGAATCGATTTCAACACCGGATCAGAGAGTTTGAGGCCATTTTCGGCTCAATCATCGAAAATTACAGACATTTGGACAAAACGATAGCACGCTGTTCCCCTAGAACATGCGCGCAAAAATGATGGCTTCTGCCTTTTGTTGTTTATTTGCCGTGAAAAAATTTATTTTGACGCTCTTGAATTTCGAAATAAATTTCTGCTAACAGAGAAGCATAAGAAGAACAACCCGTCAAAATCAATGATTTCCGAAAAAAATTGTTCCGGTCCATTTTTGACGTTGAAATTTGTTTGAATCGAGCAAATGATTTTTTCAGTTTTTTTGCCGCTTACACCGAGGATTAAATCGATATTTTTGAGGATAAAAGCTATCCAATGTGATAGAGTTTCTAGTAATAAAGCTTCTCATAAAACTACTTACAGATCTACCACTCGTGGTTTTTCGGAAATAGAATATTGGCAGACAAAGAGGAAAATAATGTTTTTTGTCAACGGAATTCTTCATGTCAACCTGAACATCTATGATGAATGCCAATGAACGGAAACATATTGAGGGTATAAATGACGGAAGATGCGAACCAGTTTGTTCTCAAAAAAGTGATTTTTGGAAATCTTGCTCTGTGAACTCGACGTTCGGTAATTTATTATTTCCTGAAAACCAACAGCAAAAAAAATGAGTTTTGCCTAGCTGACGAATGGCAAAACAACGGCAGAAGTTGTTCTGCTGACACATCACATATCTATGGCATTTTTTGTATTTTCCTGGTTTTATCATTTAAAGTTAATGTTTTAAAGGGTTTTCCAATAAGAGGTGTTAAATTGATATTCGAAGAAAAATGCCATTTTTCAATATGAATGATCGGACGTTTATTTCATTATAAAGAAGAAGCTATGCCGTTAATAGTGGAAAATAACATCAGGCGAATGACCACCACGACCACGCTGACAAGACCATATCCTTTTAATGAAATTTTCCATAACCAAATCGCGAAGTGGCTGCCCTATGTCCTCGATAGCCTCACGAATTCCATTTTTGAAGGTCTTGAATCGACGCTGGGCTATTGACCTAGACCTTCTCTTTCACGTGGCCCCAAAGGAAGAAGTTGCAAGGTGTTAAATCACAAGATCTCGGTGGCCAATTGTGATCACCTATTCGAGGGATAACACGGTCCGAAAACTTTTCCCGCAAAAGATCAATGGATTCGTTGCTTGTGTGGCACCATCCAATTCCGGCCATAGCAAATCATCATCATCTCTCGATAGCGCAATCCATTCACCGTAACTGTTGCTCGAGCCTCTCTTTCGAAAAAGTAAGGTCCAATGACTCCGCCAAGCCATAAATCGCTCCAAACATTCACACGTTGAGGATAGAGAGGCTTTTCAACAATAACTCTCGGGTTTTCCGAGCCCCATATGCGACAATTTTGCTTGTTGACGAAGCCACCGAGGTGGAAATGGGCCTCATCACTCAAGATGATTTTTCGATGGAATTCCGGATCATTTTCATGTATTTAAACGACCCAATCAGCAAAGACACGACGTTGTTGATGATCCGCCGGCTTGAGTTCTTGTGTTAACTGAACTTTATAAACCTCAAGACACAAATCTTTATGCAAAATACGATGTAATGACGTTTGTGGAATGCCTAAATCCAAAGAACAACGAGGAACGACGAGGAATGGACCAACCTGGGTTTTCTTCAACACTTTCGGCTACAGCAGCAATAATCTCGGCTGTTCTTGAGCGACATGCACGGGTTTCATTCATCACATCACTAACTTGTCCCAACAGCTCGAATTTTTCCACCAATTTCTTCATTGCGGTCCGACAAGGTGCTTCACGAGGACCCAGAAATGTTCGAGTTTTACGAACCGCCTCTGCCAAATTTTCACCATTTTATAGTGAATTCTAATAATTTCAATGCGTTGTTGAAGAGTGTATCCCTTCATTTTTACTAATGACGTAGTTTCTACTTGCATCTCTTATTATGGCAAACTTCGAGTAACTCAACAATTCGAAAAATGCTTGCGTATATATATCTCAACAGTTTCCACAGCAAAATTTATGTTTGTTTTCGGGGGTGTCAAGTTTTATGAAATGTGAAATATTTTATCGCATCAAATGGATCGATGTAGTATATATATAGCATGCGTAGAGAATGACGAGGAAATATTGTTTTGACGTGGTGTGAGAAACGTAATGTCTTGTGAAATGTATATCAGAAATGGCAGGGAATTTGATCTACGAGCTCGTATTTCTGAAAGTTGAGGAATCAATATACCGATATTACTGTGGGGAAAAATGAAGAATAGGCGAGAAGTATTCATTGGACGAAAAAAATAACACCAAAACGTAGGTTGGAACTATCGGAGAGAATAGATCAACAGTAATATTTTATGGATTTATATACAGGGTGATTCCGAAAGAGACAGTCAAATTTTGGGATAAGTCTACACTAGTCAAGACAGTCTCGAAACAATGTTTTGTTTATGGTTGAGGGTCTCGGTTGAGAATATACAGGGTGATTTGTCCGATTGGGCCGATTTTACTTTTATTGATAACTTTCATTCATTGATTTAAAAAAAATCCTTCTAAACAAGTGGTTGTTATTGTGATAAATCCAGATTAATTGTGCAGGTTGAAAAAACACCCTGTACATCGCGTTTCCTAAACTACGCTATCTGTTCACGATTCTACTATAATAAGTCATTATTCGAGAGTTTTTAATTTTTTTGGCACACTTTTAGTTTTCCCAGAAATGTTTTTCAAAAAGAGATAATGTCGAAATTTCGCTCCAATCGATTCTACTTTTATTGATAACTTTGGTATGGCTCATCCAATTTTGATGAAATTTGAAGTGTAGAACAATCTGAATAAGTACATTCAATAATCGCAACAATTTCTAAAAATACAGTGTTGTGATTGTGATAATTTCAGAATTTCAGATTAATTGTGCAGTTGAAACAGAAACACCCTATACATTACTCTTCCAAAACTTTCGTATTCGTTTCAGATTCTACAATAATAATCATTGTTCATAGGTTTTTATTTATTTTGGCACACCTCCGGTTTTCCTAGAAAACATTTTACAATTAAATATGAATTAAGAATTTGAAAAGAATATTTTAGAACTTAAGAACCGGTTTGCATCCTTGGATAATACAACTTTCCTACCTAGTGCTGAATACGTTCACTGCTTGTGAGCCAAATTTCGATCATGCTCTTCTTCAAAAATGTTTTTTAGGAAAACCGGAAGTGTGCCAAAGAAATTAAAAACCTCTGAATGATGACATATCATTGTAGGATCTGAAAAGAATAAGAAAGGTTTGGAAAAGCAATATACAGGGTGTTTTTTCAACTGCACAATTAATCTGAAATTATCACAATTACAACCCTGTATTTTGGGAGACTGTTACGATTATTGAATGTACTCATTCAGATTGTTCTACACTGCAAATTTCATCAAAATTGGATGAGCCATATCAAATCTATTATAATAAAAGTAGAACCGATTGGAGCGAAATTTCGACATTGTCTTTTTTTGATGAAATTTTCTTAGAAAACAAGGAGTGTGCCAAGAAAAGTAGAAACTCTGAAATAATGACTCATTATAGTAGAATCGTGAACAGATAGCGTAGTTTTGGAAACGCGATGTGCAGGGTGTATTTTCAATATGCACGATTAACCTGGAATTATCACAATAACAACCGCTCATTTTGAAAAATTTTGAAATTAATGAATGTGACAAATCACCCTGTAGATTCTCAATAGAGACCCCAACCATAAACCAAACATTGTTTCGAGACTGTCTTGACTAGTGTTAACTTATCCTAAATCCGGAATCACCCTGTATATACAGGATGGTACGGTTTTCGATGCGGAAAACTCTTGGAACGATAAAACTCCATAAATAACAGAACTTGGCTTTATAGAACATATTCGGTAAATGTTTATTTGAGTTTGATTTTGACAAAATTAATAAATTGTTGCCAAACAGCTGATAATTTTAGGATGAAATTTCGAAGACGTTATACGCAACATATTTGTAATTCTCCTTATTTTTCGAGCTTCTCTACAATTTTTATCCAGTGCCGTTCAATTATTATCTTTGAATAGTTTTCTTCATGAAACGATTTATGAATCTTGTTCTGGTTTTCTAACGGTCGGTTTCACACAACTTTGATTGCCCGATCAAGGGCTTGATTGTCAGTCAATTGTGAATTCTGTGCTGGAGTTCAGTTCATTTTTGCGCGCATGTTCTAGGGGAACAGCGTGCTATCGTTTTGATCAAATGTCTGTAATTTTGGATGATTGAGCCGAAAATGGTCTCAATCGACTAGGTTGGACTCACTGATGATGAATCCGGTGTCAAAATCGATTCTGTCCGGCCGGCCGGCCGGCCGGTTGGCCGGCCGTAGACACGATAACTGTCGAACGAAGTGAGCTAGCGACTTGAAACTTTCAGGGTAGGTCGGGCATTGGAATGCCGCGGTTAAGTTCGTTAATGGGCCAAATCGATCGAATAGTTTCGGAGTTATAGGCATTTGAAGTTATTTATTTTTTATTTCAGAAACTACTTGAGCGATTGGATTCAAACTTAGCAGTTTGGTGGAGTATAACGACGCGCAACTTTGAGCCAAATTTCGTCAAGATCATATCGTCAATAAATTTTAAAAAAAATTTTTTTCGAAATTTTTTTACAAAAAAATTTTTTTTTCGGAAACCATTCATCATATCCAAAAAAAATTATACTCACACTTTGACCTTCTAATTTCACAGCAGTGTACCAAATTTCAGCTCGATACGATCATAAGTTTTGGAGATATCGGGAAAAAATATGTCAAATTTCGAGGTTTTCTTCTCGATATCGTTGATTTTTTTGGTATTACTCGAGAAATACTGATTCAGTCCTGATTAAACTTCACAGCTAGTTTTAAGATGCTGAAAGACAACTTTGTGCAAAATTTCGTGATAATCGGGTTATTAGAACAATTTGAAAAAAAAAATTTATATGATTTTTTCATCATATCATCCTCATTAAATTCTGTATGAAACTTCGAACTGTTATTTTCGATGAAGTACTGGATTTCAATTCGATCTGGTCTGTATTTTTGGAAATATTGGAAAAATAAAATTTTGATTGGGTATATCTACGGAATCATTGGGTGGATTTTACCCATTCACGAATTCGGCCTTCGTAATTGAGGTCCAAACCTTCTCTACAAATATCGAGTTTCTAAGTTGTTTCTTTCGGTTACGCAGTCGGCCGTTAGGCTGACCGTAAACACAATAACTTCCGGAAGAAACGACTTAGAAACTCGATATTTGTAGAGTAGGTTTGGGGCTTAATTACGAAGGTCGAATTCGTGAATGGGTAAAATCCGCCCAATGATTCCGTAGATATACCCAATCAAAATTCTATTTTTCCAATGTTTCCAAAAATACAGATCAGATCGAATTGAAATTCATTACTTCATCGAAAATAACAGTTCGAAGTTTCATACAGAATTTAATGAGGATGATATGATGAGAAAATCATATAAATTTTTTTTTTCAAATTGTTCTAATAACACGATTATCACGAAATTTTGCATAAAGTTGTCTTTTAGCATCTTAAAACTAGGTGTGAAGTTTAATCAGGACTGAATCAGTATTTCTCGAGTAATACCGAAAAAATCAACGATATCGAGAAGAAAACCTCGAAATTTGACATATTTTTTCCCGATATCTCCAGAACTTATGATCGTATCGAACTGAAATTTGGTACGCGCGCACGTTCAAATTCGTTGCTGAAGCGGTCATCTACATTGAACATGCGCGCAAAAGTTGCTGCCTTCACGGCAGTGCTTTTTGAAATTTTTAACCCAACCATCGAATGCAAACCTTAATCAACGAGTTGATCGGACGTCAAAAGTTTTGTGAAACCGACCTTATGACTTCAGAAGAATGGATGGAACTTCAATAATAAAAATCAGAATTTGAGCATTCTCAAGAAGAAAATACCCTCATTATTAGATTCTCGACAATTGATGATTTTTCCGGTTTGTTAATGATATTTTTGCATATATTTTCCAATTTGTTTTATCATATACATGCTCCATGCCCATTTTCTTTCATATTCACCCTTATTTCAAACTCTCAGTACGAAAAATATTGGATTTCGATTGAAACCAGTAACGGATATCCACATGTTGACGATAAAGATGATGGAAACCTCCGATCAACCGAATTTTTGGATATCTTCATTATTTTAAATAACGCTACTTTATTCGCGTTCTGCATGTAAAAGTGGTATTCAGTTATACAAGGGTATTTATTGAGATTTCAATAATTCGAATGAATTTCTTCATGGAAATGGTTCTCTTGTGTTGATTTATTTAAGATATGAATGAGTTTCATGAAGAAATTTGATCTTAAATCCCGTAATCCGCAGGGTGATTGCTATAATTAATAGTTTTTATACGATTTTTAGTAGTTATGTTTCAGATATTGGGATAGAAAACCCGAAATTATTCAAATTGGACTACTTACGATTACGAAATTGTTGTGAATAACGATAGGGCATTTGCACATTGTGTTCATAAAATAATAAACGAATCCGTTAAAAATTTATCGATATATGTTGAAAATTTGGTAACCAATCTGTTCATCTACTTTTAGATATATTATTCTGGATGAAAAGTTAACCGATTATTTCACTGAATTCCAATCTTAGAACCGAATGCGATCATTCTTTTTCGGGATTATTGGAAATTTGCAGTCTTTTTCTTCATAACTAAGGGATAACTGGCTGGAAATCATCGGGGTGAAAATTTTTAAGTTGAGTTATACAACAGTATTCAACCTTGGGAGTTTCATGAAAATAAGGGGGTAAGTTTTCGAGAAATAATTTTGTTTCCCTCCTACTGAAACTCTTGGTTGATCAATATCGAGCGACGTACGATTTTTCTACCAAGTTTCACGGATTTTGGTTCAGTACTTTCAGAGAAAAGCCCCGGACAACGGACGGCGGACGGACGGATTTTTTTTTAGTTCATTTAAATCTACTTACTTCAAAATGTAAACTCTGCAATTCATTTTTTTTTTGGTCGCTCACTAAGGTTTATTATTTGATTCTATTCTATCAAATAATAAACCAGAACTGAAAGAAATCAGAAGGGAAACTCGTTACATCCATAAACCGAAATTTTCGTCGAAACCAATCTCCTCAAACTTCGAATTCAAGCCTAAGCCGTCCTAAGAAGCAGGGCCTCCTGCATATTCAGGAATATTAGAATTGTTGTGAAGACAGGAGGCTGTGAATGGCAGCGAACGGCGTCTCCATGGCAACCGTGGGGCAAGTTGAGACTCGGACTTCCTCAAAGACGCCGACGTCGTTTCTCTGGCTTCTTATTTCCCGGATGTCATTATGCAAGTATTTATTACGAGCAACAGCGAAAATTTCACTTCTCCCTGGCTCGACAAAGAACCCCTCTTTTCATTATTTATCCAGAGACATCAATCAATTTTCACCTTCGTTTATTTTTTTCTTCATCATTGGCACTCTCGTTTTCGATCGAACTGGCTTTCATGAGTACGTTTGATTTAGAGGGGAGGCTTACTTTAATGAAGATTTTTCATGCAGATTTCGGGGAATATGGTGCTAGTAATAATAATGATAAAAATTATGCTTATCTTTAGAAGTATTATCTACAAACAATAAGCCGAAAACAAGTCAAATATAATACACAATAAAATCGTTACAATTGGGATTCACCTATAAAGTAAAGGGTGTTTCAAATTGCGCGTTTTTTTTTCAAATAAATAAAAGACGTAATTTGCATTCATTTTCAAAAATTTCTCATTGGTAATTGAAGTATCAGTTATGACATTTATACACGAAAAATAATATCTGTCAAATGACCTACTCTTGCAGCTCTACAGACGTCCACTCTTTGGTTTAAATTTTCAATGACATTTTGACATAATTGTGGGTCTATCTCACTAATGACACGAATAATTTCATCCTTTAGTTCAGGAATCGATTGTGGATTATTCTTATATAGACCTGGCTTTTCACATAACCCCAAAGAAAATAATCCATCGGTGTCAAATCACATGATCTTGGTGGCCAATTGACATCACCGTTTCTGGAGATAATTCGTCCAGGAAATTTTTGTTTCAATAAATCAATTGTGTCATTTGCGAAGTTAGGTGTAGCGCCATCCAGTTGAAACCAAATGTCCTCTAGATCAATATTCAGTAATTCAGGCTACAAAAATTCGATTATCATCCGACGGTATCAATTACCATCGACAGTTACAGCATCACCAGCAGCATTTTCAAATAAGTACACAGAGAAAAATACTGAGCCTGATATCAATCACCCCAAGTGATTGACCGTTTGGACATTACTATGATGTATTTTTCATTGCGACAATGTCAGAAGTTGATCAATATAATGTACTTCAGTGATTGATTAATCAATATTGTGATCGATATAATGAACGCTAGGACATTATTATAATGTATTCAGTACATTGTATTGATGATAAAGTACATCCATTTGATGTTATTCGCCTCAGGACAATGTAAAAATTACATTGAATTAACGTCCAGGAAGTGATCAATACTAGGCACGGCTGATCATCACGAAACCTTGTGTCAATGCCTATTGTAATGGATCCATGATATGTATACATCACATCAATGTATCAGCGTAATTGATTCATGCCCTGGAGTTATATTATCAATGCTTTAGGTCATCACCCGATGTCCTGATTCCTTATTACAATCATCGTGTTCATCAATTGATGTACGCGAACCTTAATACAATCATCGAGTCCATCAGTTGATGTACGCGAACCTTATAACAATCACCGTGTGCATCAGTTGATGTATGCGAACCTTATAACAATCACCTAGTTCATCAATTGATGGACGCGACTAGAAGCGATAGCCACCGAAGGGTTATTTCGCGAGCTTTGTCTAGTTTCATTTGTCTAGTCGAAAAGTGCAGCAAGTGAATGCATTTCACGATAGTTTTTCGTTCGTGCTTCAAGTTGACGACATCTTGTGTTTTGGGAACGGAGAATTTTAAAAGGTGAGTACAAATTATACATGAAAATGATTTATGAATAGAATCTTTTCTGTATTCTAGTTTTCATACCGATGTTTCATTCAATTGATTTTAGATAGAAACTTTCGCCAGCTTTGTGGATTAATTTCTAACGAATTTATTTGCGGAAAAAATTAGTTCTACATTATACCAAACCTAAGATACATCATACGGTTTCGTTTTACATATAGGTCAAAGTTATTTATCGAAATATGGTAGTCCTTGCTGCTATGGACTCTTGAAATTTGAAGATCTTATTCATGCATTTGTTGGTTTAATATCATCTGCATTCACTGACATGACATGAGAATTAAAAACATATATTATTTCCTTCATTGCAGGTTCTACTAATCAAACTGGAAACCTTCAAGTACCTATGAATAGAAGATCGCCAAATATTGTAAACAGGAAGTAAAGCGGAGTTGATTGGTGTCAATGCGTGTTTTTTTCATTTAATTTAAAGCGGCGAATTTCATACACATTTGATCATCTTGAAAGGGCTTCGTTTTTATACAAGATGGTAATTTATGTTTATTTCTAGATGGACGAGATGCAGCAATCTTGTGGGCACTGCATGGGTATGTTGGTATGTACCAACATCCACGACTGTAGAAAAGGACAACACAGGAAGGAGCTTAACAACGAAATTTACAATTCGTGACTCCCAAAGTGCCTTCCCGTATTTCGGAAGATCGATACAAGAAGTCGAAGAATGAATGCACTTCTTAAATTCGAAAAAACAATCGATCCAACCCTTCGTGTAGACCATTGGTGACGATATCACCCAAATTCAATAAGTGTACACATATTTCGACGATATACGATACGAGTTTTTTAATATTGTAAGAGCAGTGGAAGTGTGTTCAAAAATTTTTTATCTCTTCAGCTATCCTTCAGAATGTATGATGGTATGGTGGTTTATTGAAAATCATTTTTTTGCGCTCAAATCCGAGAACTCATTTCCGAAAACCCATGTTTTAAGTGAATTCCTCCCCAATGCTTAATAAATTTTCCAGATCATATCAATCGTTTTATTATTATTTTCCTTACTCTGAACACTACTGGAGTTCCCCATAAAGATTGTTCAATGAAAAGTATTTTTCTATAATCTGAACTATATTTTCTTCAATTATTTTGATGCAAATATGCAACTTCACCGTTATTATTAGATACAAAAAGAATTCAAGTATGAACCTATGAACTCATAAATATGAATGAAAAAAAAAGCAGATAGAGCAACAGTCCGATATCAGTGGAATAAAAATAGCAAAATATATCCCTCGAAAATATCAGATTCAATACATAAATGGCTAAAATTGATTAGTTGATGTCCGAAATGCATTGATACAAGGACCGATATTCATATATTCAATGCTCTGAAATAATCGATATAAGGACTGCTGTTGATGGATCGATGTACTTATGACCTGGTATTAATGTCGTTGGTCATTGATACAATGCCCTGAAATCATCGATATAAGGACTGCTGTTGATGGATCGATGTACTTGTGACCTGGTATTAATGTCGTTGGTCATTGATACAATGCCCTGAAATCATCGATATAAGGACTGCTGTTGATGGATCGATGTATCCGTGGCCTGGTATTAATGTCGTTGGTCATTGATACAATGTGAACGGTCCTTGAATTCTGACGATGAATTTAATGCTCTTGGGGGATTGATACAATCACTCGAACATCAACTAATCACCAACAGGACCTTATATCAATGAACTCGAGCATCGGCTGAAAATTAATGTCCAAATACATTATCCTAAGGTTGAATATGATTATATTCACGTACGTTTTTCTTTCAGTGTAAGGTCCAATTACACCACCTGACCATAATGCACACCAAACAGTGACTCGTTTAGGATGCATAGGTTTCTCATAAATAATTCGTAGATTTTCCCCACCCCAGATACGACAATGTTGATTATTAACAAAGCCACCAAGTTGAAAATGTGCCTCATCGAGAAACATGATTTTTTGAGAAAAATCAGCTGGTTGTTCATTGATGAAATTGACAAATGAACGACGTTTGTAATGATCTAATGGCTTTATTTACTGTGGTATTTGAACCTCATATGCCTTCGAGCTAAATCCTTGTGTGAAATACGCCTTGTCGTGGACCCACTAAGTCCAACTTGATGTGAACGTCGTCTAATAAACATTCCAGGGTCTTCAGCAATTTTTCCACGAACCAAATCAATATTTTCTTGTGAACTACCGCTACGAATGTAATTTTCACTTTTTCGATCTTTCGAACCGGCCTCTTAAAATTCTTCAATAATTCGACCAATAGTGCTTGGAGATGTAAGATTATGTAAATCATAAAATTCACGTCATTTTCTAAAAACCCTTTTCACAGAACGCTGATTTTCATGAAATAATTCAACAATTTGAACGTGTTGTTGTATCGTGTACGAAGCCATTTTATAAATGCCATACATCACACTCCTTAAATGTCAAAATATCCAGACGAATTCCGTGCGCCATCTATATTCAATTTATTCTTTAAAAAACAACGCAATTGGAAACACCCTTCATATGTAACACAGAATTCTTTTTAAATTCATCCAGCGAATATGAGGATAGCAGGAAAGTGTCGATGCCTGATATTTTTTATGCATCTTGGTCATAAGGCAAAAATTACTTTCACAGTATCATCTGCACGACTATATATATTTGTCCAGTTCATGGTGAAACACCCTGTATATTGGGAATATAAAATTTCTAATGGGTATATCTGCGGAATCATTGCGTGGATTTTACCCATTTACGAATGCGGCATTCGTTATTAAGGTCGAAACCTACTGTACCAATATCCAATTTTCAAGTTGTATCCTTCTGAAGTCTCTAATCAGAGTTTGCGCATCGTTTTTATTATAATGTGGAAATTAACGTTATTCGGAATTTATTGGCAAATGAAGATAAGCGCTACTCCCTCTGGTGGCTATCCGAGTAACCCGAGGTACAGACATTATAATTGACAAGTTAAAAGAAATGTTGAGAAAATGAGAAAGTTTATGCATTTTTCTTGGCGTTTGTGCGATTTTACAAGTGCTTCTACTGAGGAAAAGCAAACTCAAATGTCCCTTCCCATAGATTTCTACAGCCCGGTGAAAAATTTGGAGTAAGGGTGAAAGAAACTTCCTTTAACCAACAAACAAGATTAATGAGAGTCTGTTACCTGCATTTTACCGATGATGATTATTTTCATAGAGGTAAGCACGAATTGCTCATGAAATATTAGATTACATTCATGAAGACAATTTTTTCCAGGCCCCTAATCCAAGCAGATAAATTTACTTAAGAAGAATCTCTGCCTTTTGGAAATCTGCCTGTTGAACTGATCATTAAGGAACAACGTAAATGTTTTATTGATAGAACTGACTATTGAAAAAAAAAGTCTCAACAAGGAAATATCTAGTGATGAATACTGTTCGCTCAAAGTGCTTCTGCCGATGAAAGCAAAGTTGTGCAAGACTCATTTATTACAGCTTTTTCGAGACCAATCATATGAGTGTTGGAAAATTTATTCGTCAATCCATAATGAGTAAGACTTACGATACAAGTAGCATTAGTTTTATGTGAATTTATTCATTTTATTCACAATTTATTGAGTATTCAGTCCTTCGCTATAAAAATAGTAAAGCTATGAGTATTTGTCTATTATTCCAGAAAGTATGTTTTACAATACTATCTGTTTTTCAACTCTCAAGACAGCCTAAGAAATCCACCAAAGTCAATCTTGCCATTTGGATCTGTAAATAAATAATATTAAAATACTGTCTAACCTTGGAGATATCTCCGTAATTTTAGAGTTGCTACACTCAATAAGATCGAAGAATGATACATACCTACTTTATAAGAATGGAGTATGTAGTCCCAGTAATACTCTCGTCAACTATAAAAGTCTAAAAGGTCTTTGAATAAATCGTGAAATCAAAAATTATCAAACCAAACACTTAAAGACAGTACAAAATCGACTATCGAAACAAAATCGATGTCTGTATCTAAGGTTCTAAAACTGGCCACCGTGGCGCTGCAATCTTAAATTGAGACGCCAATTGGAAAGAAAAATTTTGTAGATATAAAATCATTACGCAACACGATTGAGCAACCAAAATCCCAACACAACTTTCCTTCAAAAATCGAGCCATCAAACTACTCGACCTATTCCGAAAATAAATTCCCGATTATTAAGGGAAATCAGTGTGGAAGACCCCCTTGAGCTGAATCCCTGCAAGCAATCTTTAAAGTGAAGGAGAGGCCTGCCCTTTCAGCAATAATGAATGCTAATCCCACTAGAAGCTCTGGATGTGGAAGCTTGATGATCTAAATTATGCAATTTTCAATATTGGCCACCCACTCGGGCACGTGTCCGCCCAGGCACGTGTGTTTGACTCATTGCGGACCGCAAATTCACTTTGTGAGCGTGAGTTCTGATGCTACGGGGGGATGCTTCATGGATCCACCCCTGACCCTCTCTGTGTCTTTCGTCGCAGCAATCAAGGATCTTATCGGATTGAAAATGATGATGTTTGATGATGAAGGTTTTAATAGATCAGGTTTGAACAGTGGGAGGATATGGTGGAGTTACTTCAGATATTTAGAGCAAACAATACCTTGAATATAACGGGGTGACTTCTGTAGGCCGAAGCTCGTTTTTTCAGATATTTTTTTGGTGCGATTGGTTGAAAAAATCGTAGGAATACGCAATGTTGCTACTTTTTTATATTCAAAAATTTTCGGGAAAATAAAAACTGAAATGGAGTGAAGCATGGAAAAATAACTAACATTTCGCATTCTCACTAAAGAATTAAGTACATCCCAAAACAAAATTTCGAAAAATACGCACTGAAGCCTGTAGAAGTAACCCCCGTTTTTTTCTATAAACGTCGAAATTTCTCCGAATTCTAATATTTCACGCGCCTATTGGCGAATGAAGATAAGCGCTACTCCCTCTGGTAGCTATCCGAGTAACCCGAGGTACAGACATTATCATTGACAAGTTAAAAGAATTATTAAGAAAATGAGATAGTTTATGCATTTTTCTTGGCGTTTGTGTGATTTTACAAGTGCTTCTACTGAGGAAAAGCAAACTCCAATGTCCCTTCCCATAGATTTCTACAGCCCGGTAAAATATTTGGAGTTGAGGTGAAAGAAACTTCCTTTAACAAGCCGGGCCTGAAAGTATTGAAGAATCGATAAATCCCAACAAACAAGATTTATGAGAGTCTGTTTCCTGCATTTCACCGATGATGATCATTTTTGTAGAGGTAAGCACGAATTGCTAATGAAATATTAGATCACATTCATGAAGACAATTTTTTTCCTGGCCCATAATCCAAGCAGAGAAATTTACTTAAGAGAAATGCTATGCCTTCCAGAAATCTGCCTGTTGAACTGATCATCAAGGAACAACGTAAATGTTCTAGTGATAGAACTGACTATTGAAAAAAAAGAGTCTCAACAAGGAAATATCTGGTGATTAATACTCTTACCTCAAAGTGCTTCTGCCGATGAAAGCAAAGTTATACAATGCTTATTTATTACAGCTTTTTCAAGACCAATCATATGAGTGTTGGAAAATTTATTCGTCAATCCATAATAAATAAGGCTTACGGTACAAGTAGCATTAGTTTTATGTGAATGTTTTCATTTTATTCACAATATATTGAGTATTTACTCCTTCCCTATAAAAATAGTTAAGTAATGAGTATTTGTCTATTATTCCAAAGAGTATGTTTTACAATACTATCTGTTTTTCAACATTCAAGACAGCCTCAGAAATCTTGCCATTTGGATCTGAAAATAAATAATAATAAAATACTGTCTAACCTTGGAACTATCCCCGTAATTTTAGAGTTGCTTCACTCAATTAGATTGAAGGATGATACATACCTACTTTATAAGAATGGAAAATGTACTCCCAGTAATGCTGTCGTCAACTATAAAAGTCTAAAAAGTCTTTGAATAAATCGTGAAATCAAAAATTATCAAACCAAACACTAACAAACAGTACAAATAACTATCAAAACAAAATTTATGTCTGTAAGGTTCTAAAACTGGCTACCGTGGCGCTACAATCTTAAATTTAGACGCCAATAGGCAACGTTTAAGCATGAGAACCGGGTCCAGCGGTCTGACCTTGGGATATACGCGAGGTTTGATGACATTTAAATGTGGCTGTGTTGGCTAGCTGTAAGTTACTACCACATGGTGTTGTTTCCTCTTGAGGTAAATGTACCAATAAGGGCCACCTCGAACAATGTCATTTCATTTTTCGGAATGTACTAAGCGGAATAATTATTAATATTATAAATGACTATCTACAGGTATGAGTCAGTGTGATTTTAATTCCATGTTTCGTTGTTTATTTTCACACAAATTGAAGTGCCCAACAAATGGCAAATGGAATTAGTATGAAACACTGTTTATGTAACGAAACATTGAAAAAAGGGTAATTTCTCCTGGAAATATCAAAAAACGCTGCGAGTTTCTCTCAAGGGTTTATTATTTTCTCAGTTAAATAACCCAATACCATTGATCTCTTGAATGAAATATTATTCATTGGTTTTTTACAACAAAATTTTTAGCGTTTTTCTTCATAACTCAGGGACCACTGGTCGGAAATCATCCGGGTGAGAATTTTTAGGTTGAGTTTAGCAATAGTAATCAACGTTGAGAATTCCATGAAAATTTGGTGATAAGTTTTCCAGAAATATTTTTGTTTTCCTCCTACCCCCCAGTTTTGAGCCCTTAGGGTACACTGATCATGCTGCAAAGCTCGAAGGATCAATCACGAGCGACCCACGATTTTTCTACGAAGTTTGATGTATTTCGGTTCAGTACTTTCAGGGAAAAGCCCTGGAGATTTTGGTTTAAAATTTGATAAAATAAAATAATAAACCTGAGTGATGAACCAAAAAAAAAAAATTATCCCCTTTAAAAATGTTACAGTTTTTATTTTGGAGTATGTAGGTTTGAATCAACTAATTAAAAAAATCCGTCCGTCCGATGTCCGGGGCTTTTCTCTGAGATTACTGGACCGAAATCCGTGAAACTTGGAAGAAAAATCGTGTATCGCTTAAGATTGATCTTCCAAGCTTTTCAGCAGGATTAGTGTACTCTAAGGGCTCAAAACTTGGGACAGGATGGCCAAGAAATTATTGCTCGAAAACTTACCACCGAAATTTCATGAAACTCTCAACGTTGATTACTGTTGCATAACTCAACCTGAGAATTTTCACCTGGATGATTTCCGACCGGTGTTACTTGAGTTATAAGGGGGAACGCTGCAGATTTTGGTGTGAAAAACCGATAAGTTATGCATAATATTTCAGTTTTATTCAAATATCAATGGTATCGGGGCATTTAACTGAGAAATTAATAATCCCTAATGTAAAATTTACAGCGTTTTAAATAGTTCTTCCAAATCTGCATACTTCAAAAGGTGAACTGTGAAATTTTCTTTTCACTGTTGAATTATGAGTAGGCTGACGTTGCCATAGCGACGATTGAATATGCATTATTTTTGTGTGAACTTGCGCCTCTGTGATTGGAATCAGCGATTGCTGAATGAATATTTTTATGGTTAATTTGTCATAGTTCTTAAGATGAGCAATAGAAAATCTGTTTATTATCCCTAATGACCCGGAATATTGCTGATCTTAAGAACTATGACAAATTAACCATAGAAATATTTATTCAGCAATCGCCGCTTCCAATCATAGAGGCGCAAGTTCACACAAAGTTAATGCATATTGGATCGACGCTATGGTGACGTCAGCCTACTTATAATTCAACTGTGAATAGAAAAGCAGGAAAAAAGTATTGAATATTTTCTCATGTAATATTCATGTGAATAGCGACATATGCTACATTTTTGAAATCAGCAAAAATTTTGTAGCAAGATAAGAGATCTTTCGACTATAGTTTACATTCAAAAAATTCAAAATCCTTCTCATATCTCTAAAATGGCTGGATTGAAAAGTTCAGTCATATTATATTTGAATTACTCCTAAAAAAAGCCTGTAGAATGTATCAACAGATTTCGAATACGAGTTCAAACAAGCGAGTTATTCAGCATTATTGTTTACTGTTTTCAGATTCGGATTAGTCAGGAAAAAAGAGCTCGAGAATGTGTTATCAGTTTTCTTCTAGCTGCTTTAGTTCTCGAGATCCCTTCAGTAGACAACGAATTTTGCCCACCCTGTACAGTAGGAAATAAAAAGGTTTTTTGGACTCGTCTAGGATTATCGTAAGTTCATTTAGCAATGAAACACCCTGTACAGAATATTGAAGTAGGGCTTCATCAGAAATCGAATTTCACAGCATTCCTGTAAAAATATCGCACAATCCAACATTTTCCACTTGATCACCATTCCGCGCCATAAATCCTCTTTTTTCGAACGTCCGTCAGGCCGGCCCGCGGCAAGTCAGACGTGAGAAACGTCGTATCGCCAAGGCACGAATGACAAACGTATCGACTTGATTTCCATCCGATCCCCTTAGGATGTGCGCCCCCATTACACATCACGTTGGTCGGACCGGAAGTCGCCGTATGTATATGCATGAGTCCACCATGTACGTTACGGATGATCGGAGAGTGCACTGCGAGCCGGAAGTTCGTCTAATGCATCCGCAATCGACTGTTGGGACCGACCCTAGACGAACGTCCCCCTGCCCCCCGTTGAGAGAAGGGGGCATATGGGAAAATACTGCGATTTATTTCCATTCGAAGTGGCGTCAAAAAGGTCCTGGCTGAGATTGTCGTAGGAATTTATTGGATGCTGATTGGTTCTAGGAGTAAGGCCATAGAGGATTCAGTCAGGGTACAATTTTTACGCGCTTGTTCTGGGTAACGGCGCGTTATCATTTCATCACGATGTCTGTAACTTTCGAATTTTGAGCCGAAATTTGTCTCGAATGACTAGGTTGGACTCAGTGATGAAGAATCCGTGGTCAAAATTGATTCTATCCGTCTGACCGTGTGCGTTGTAACTTTCGAAAGGAAGGACATAGAGTCTTGAAATTTTCAGGTTAGGTTAAGATCCTGAATATTTCGGTTCGTTAATGGGCCAAATCTGCCGAATAGTTTTTGTGCTACAGCCATTTGAAATTTCGATTTTTCGATAACTCGAAAAATATTCATCGGATCGAAATGAAACTTGGTTGGAATATGAACAGTGTCAATAAGAAGAATTATCCATGAAAAAATTCGAAAAAAAAATTTTTTTTTATTTTTTCTTAAATTTTTGAATTTCATTGAAATTTCACTGAAATTTCCAAGTCATTATTTCGCAATTTGAACAAGCGCGTAAAAGCTGCTGACTTCACGTTAGTGCTTTTCTAGATTTCATTTTTGAATATCTGTTATTTTCGAATTCTAGCAGAAAATGGTCTATAACGATTTGGTTGGAAACGATGATGATGAAGAATACGATGAAAAAATGAATTCTGTCTGACCGAGGCACGGTTACTGCCGAAAGAAATCAGCTAGAGACTTGAAACTTGCAGGAAAGGTCGCGCATCAAAAGGAAAAGTTGAGTTCAATCTCCCGAACAGTTTTGAAGTTATACTCATTTGAATTTTTGAGAAAGTTTTCCCAATATCTCAGGAACTATTCGAGTAATTGGTAACTTGGTTACTTGATTGAAACTAGGTAGATAGTTGGAGAATACCGACGCGCAGCTCATTGCAAAATTTCGTAGGGACCGTGAGGTAAGTAAATTAAAAAAAAAACGCTGCAAATTTTACACAAAGGTTTATTATTTTTCCAGCTTAATGTGCAAATTCTTCAGCGATATTTATCACACTTTCATCGTCGCGAGTACCACAAGTGAGAAGTTTGACAGAGGAATAACACAATTTTAAAGATTGTCCGCCAATATTGGCTAGTAAATATTATAGCGGGATTCTAAGTTCTTCTGGAGAAAATTCTGCAATGCGAGCAGCCGTATCAAGCCTCCTGCATTTCGGAATATTCATTCAGAAAAGTGCGATATCGGCGAGCAATCTCTTAAACTGTTTGATTTCATTTTTATTTCAATTCATTCCTGGCTGTAAAAATTGAAGCTCTCCAAAATTGAATCATAGAACTGAAACAGGTAGAGCATCTGCTCCTACCTTTGTCTATAAAGCTCCTACCCTTAGTATCAGATTCTCGACAATTGATGAGTTTTCCGGTTTGTTCTTTTGAATTTATCCTTCAATTCGTTTTATCATACTCATGCTCATTATCTTTTATATTCACCCTCATTTAAAACTCTCAGTACAAAAAATATTAGATTTCGATTGAAACCAGTAACAATAATTGTACTAGGCAAACCAAAATTGATGGAAACCTCCGACCAACCAAATTTTTTGGAAATCTTCATTATTTTAAATTGCGCTACTCAATTCGCATTCTGCAAGTTGAAGTGGTATTCAGTTACACAAGAGTATTTATTGAAATTTCTATGTTTCAACTGAATTTTTTCATGGAATTGGTTTTTTTTGTATTGTGAAAAACCAATGATTTATGAATAATATATAAGTTTTATTTAAGATATGAATGAGCTTCATTAAGAAATTCAATCTTAAATCCCGTAATCCGTAGGGTGATTTCTATTAATCATATTTTTTATCCGATTTTCAGTAATTATGTTTCAGATATAAGGGGAGAAAACCCAAAGCTATTTAATTTCAACTTTTAACGATTATAAAATTGTTAAGAATCCGTTAAAATTTATCGATATATATATATACTCCATTCACTTTTATAAAGTATCCCGGTTTACCATGACATTCTGAGACATTTCACCGTGCATATTTTGAAAATGTTAGGTTATAGTCATTTTCCTGTCAGATAACTACATAACGTTGTCCCCTCTACATAGAGGTCGTAGTAATTAAGTATTTTTCAAAATGTGAATTTACTTTTGGGAAAATAATTAATTTGAGAAAATATTATGTGAATTCAATAATTCCAAAGACCTGGCGAATGTTGAAGAAACTTTTTTCTCTGTCAATACTGGAAATATTTCACGTATATAAACATGGTTGGAAGATCGCAGTTATGCTTTTTTCTTGTACAGAAATCAAGAATCGAGTGTTTTGGAATTTTACTGAAAAATGATGGATAGGGTAGTCCGTTACTTTGTGATAGTTCATTCGAAAAAAAAATAAAAGTACTCGAATAACCCGGCAGTAAAACTTCTAAACGAATGAACGGACCTATGGAATTCCCTACTTTTCTAAATTCTCGAGAAATAAGCCTACAGAAATCATTTAAATACCCTGTTGCACAACTTGAAATATTCCAATATGAAAATGTAGTACTACGAAACCGGTGTCACAGTTAACCTCAAAAGAACTAACTCCATTTACAAAGTTCTTGAGAATCTACGTGAATGATACATACACTGGATTGGGATGAACATATTTTTTCCAACTGGGATGCTGCTTAGCTTCAGTCTGTTATATTTGGGTGTAATGACAAGATATCTGGATATTCTCCATGAAAACTATCTATCATGCAGTATTAGAGTCAAAAGCAAGATATGAAATTATGTTTTATGGACATACTTTGAAGTCATCTCAAATATTCAATCTCCAGAAAAAAGCAATTCCTAAAATATTAGAAAAAATAGAATTGAATGAGATATTGTATAATTCATGTTAATTTTAAAACGTAAAATTTCAATGTTCTGCCAACATAGGATATACCAAGTTCATTTTCGATGTACTACTTCCTATCGACACAATTGCACGATATATATAACTTTTGAAATTATTCAATAAGGAATTCGTTCAATTCAAACATGACTACCTATTTAATTAAGGCTCAGTACAATCTTTGAATAATATATAGATTTTTCTGTGATTCCTTCTCATTATATCTTGAGATTGATATTTCACGATATACTTTCATAAACTAGAAAGTACCTATCAAGTCTTGAATTACTAATTTAATTATTATATCAACTGGCATATAATGATTGAAGTCAAAAACTTGAGAAATCATTAGGACAATAGAAAAAACTGTTTTTCAATACATAAAATATCAATAATATGCAAGTACTAATATCATTACATATAAGAGCAGGATCTTTGATACATTCAACAATATAGCATTATGGTAGAAGCAAGAGGGAATGAACAGGGCACCATACGTTGCTAACTATGATACAAGAGCATAAATATAAATAAAATATAGTGTCCCCTTGAATAAGCGTAGAGAAATAGATAATAGAAGGCCTTGATTTCCAAGACAGAATTTCTTCTTTCTTATGGGATTAAAACTGACAAAATATCTTGAACTCATATCTGCAACAGAACAGAAGATAGAAAATTAGCAGAAAATTAAAAATAGTTTCACCTACATTTTGTACCTGACTTGGAAGGTCTTTCGACTAGATCTGGCTCGCAGAGCAATTATTTTTCAGATCTTCACTGCATATGGACATGCCCTCAATATTGAAGAATCTTTGCAATAACATATTTTTGTTCACATAAAATTTTGTGTTTATTTACCCATATTGTATTAGCAACCCATTGATTTTGTGTTTCGGCAAAGTGATTTACGTCCTTAATTATATGTTCCTTCACAAAAAAGAGTAGGGTGCTCCGCAGTATGTAAATCGAAAAATGATTATTTTTCAAAGTTTAATTCCAAACTGGTGGTTGCAGACCAGTTTTCCTTAAATAAAATCTTCAGTGAGTTTCCAATTTGCACCAATAGAAGAAAACTGTAATACCAGAAACTTTTTGGCTTCCTTTTCATTATAAATCTTTCTGATTGTGGAGACGTGTAGCTAAAAAAGATATATTTTTTCTTATAAAGTATAATATTTTGATTTTTATTCATATACATCCTGATGTAAGATAGCTTCTGATGAATGATTGTTTCCAAAATATCAGTTACTATCCGAATGAGCGTAATTCTATATAGCACTTCCTGATACTCTGTCCTTTCTTCTTCAGATTACTTTATGTACTTTCAATTTCGATTTCGAATCAAAGCGAAATGTTAATTTATCAGTTTATTATGGCTGGAGCTGAAAAGTTGTTTGTTATTGAAAGAGAGTAGAAAAGAAATTGACAACGTCGCCTCGAAATGTTTTGACATTGTCGATATTTCAGGAGCGCCAACCTGCCTTGGTTTTAGTTACAAAAACATGATAGACCTAAATCATGGCCAACCCGGATACTTTATAAAAGTGAATGGAGTATATGTTGAAAATTTGGTAATCAATCTTTACATCAACTTTTAGATAAATGATTCTGGATGAGAAGTTAACAGATTATTCCACTGAATTCCAATCTAAGAACCGGATGCGATGATTCATTTTCGGGATTATTTGAAAATTGCAGCGTTTTTCTTTATAACTCAGGGACCACTGGTCGGAAATCATCCGGGTGAAAATTTTCAGGTTGAGTTAGACAACAATTATTTGATTTTATCGAATAATAAACCAAAAATCGAAATTTTCTTGAAAATTTTTTTCATTGAAATACTTCCGCACTTTTCCACGGCATCGTTGATATAACCAGAATAAACTATCAGATCTAGCTGAAATTCAGAACACTGTCTTAGGCATTGATTTAAGGTCTGTGTCAAATTTCATTGAGAGCTCGTTTATAGTCTCCGAGAAATACAATTCTCGAAGTAATAACGACTCTTATGGTATCAGTACTTCCATAGTTATCGAAAAACTAACTTCAAATTCTCTAATTCATATTACTCGAAACCGTTCGGTCGATTTTGCCCATTAACGTTCCTCCGAAAGCTTGAGCACACACAGCCGGGTAGTGTTAAATTTGACCACGTGTCCTTCATCAGTTAGTCTGACCTAGTAGTCAAAGTCAATTTTTAAAACATAATCGAAATTTTTAGAAAATATTTAAGATATGATTACGCGCTCTTTTCCCGGAACAAGCGGGTAAAAACAAAACAAATTTATATACCGGAACTAAAACGAAAATAAACGTAATATTCTAAGTATCTGCAAGTTAACATTCCACCCAGACCCACCAATCTACCCCCAACCCAATCCACCTCTCCGTCAACATTTCCTAAACCCATCCATTACAAAAAACCTCTCAAATTTAAAGCCCTACCTCAAAGCAAACACGCACAAGACCCAATCGCGCATTCAACCCACGTACGACACCCATCTCGAAGGGTCCCCCGAGTAGCCAGTCAGCCGAAGAAGAAAATCCGGCTCGAAGGACCAGGCCCCGGTGCGTGGAAACGAAGTTAGAGAAACAACGGACCGGCGAATGAGAGGCTGCAGACTCGACACTCCCAAGACAAAAGGCGGCTACTTCCGCCGTTGCGGCCGTAATTCAATAATGCCCTCATCAATCAAGTTACCGCTGGCTGCTCTTACCGCGCTGCGTCTTGGGAGAGGCCGAAAAACAGAACGACTCGTCCGCCCGTCCTTTGACGGGTTCAAAATGGTGGAATGTGGGCTTGGAAGACCCGTATGGAGTGACATGGTGTCAATTGATAGGTTAGGTTAGGATGTAGGTGGTCAATGACATTCGTTGATGCGTGGTTACAAGGTGATTGTTGGGAATAGCAAAAGACAAGATTTAAGCTACTTATAACCACTTAAACTATACTTAGTGACATTAGAAATGTTACAGCCGAATAGAATAACATCTTGAACATTTTTGGCAATGTGGAAGTCTTACATAAAGAATTAATGATGTGTTTTACGACCCCGTAGCTCTCTAGGCATCGACGAAATGAGATGTTCGATACTGCTTGTGACAACTCGTTCCAAGCAACAGGAACTTCTTGAATCAACTGTGCCAGAGTATGTTTAGGGTGGTGCGAATTGGACACTTTCTTCTCCGTCATATCCCACACCTGTTCAATGGGATTCAAATCCGGTGAAAGGGGTAGCCATGACAAAACATTAACGTCAGTTTCTTGATGAGTGCATAGTTTGACGAGCAATATAGGTGAGTCTGTCTTGCTGAAAAACGACGTCTGGACGGCCATTGAGATAATGCTGTAGATCCATTAATCGTGGATGGAATGAAGAGAGTCCAGATGCTCGAATACGGCGTAAGCATAGTATCAGGTTTACGTTCTTTTTCAAACCATTGATCATCAATTTGATGAACAGTTACAAAAAAGGTTCTCAGTTGCCTGAGGTGCTTATCTTGACGTTCTGTGGTACGGCCCGCTTGATCAGTTGGTCTTCTTCGTTTTCCTCTACTTTTATATGTCCATACACCACTGTCATTGCAATACTATTAACACGACTGCTAGTTCCGCGAAAGGACCCACGACACAAATCGACTGCCGGGAAGTAACCAAAAATATCGGTACTGATCAGGTTTCATCAATCGCTTTTTTCACAAACGAACTGTCGAAGAAACTCCGTTTATGCTAACTTCTTATGCACTGAGTTTATTCATTTATGAGAAAAAAAGGATTATGGAACTGTTATAATGTATTAAGAGCAAGATCAGCTAAAATAACATCGCAGAACCCGAAATTATACTAACTTCCCAGCGAGATCTCTGGGAGATCACAATGCAACTCCCACAGAGACATCCTGAAGTGGCCACAAACCAAACCTCAATGAGAAATCCTCATTGCGAATTTCTTAAGTAATATCTAATGTAACCATAAAGGAAATTCATATTGCAGGTTCTTTATATATTATCTGAAATGTAACCTGAATGTTAAATTCCTATTGAGAGTATTTTAAGTCGTCTCCAACGTAATATGGATAGGAATTTTGCATGGCGAGTTCTTGAAGTCATCTCTAATGTTACCAGTTTGAGTGCATCCTTTTTGCGAGGTCCTAAAGTAACGTTTCAAATACTGCCTACGACTGTTACAGTTGAGAGCTCCGGAAGAGATCGCAAAATGTTCCTGGGAATTGAGAGTTTCTAGAACTTCGCTGTGGGGCATTTGTGAGCAAATTTTTTATAGTCAACATTTTGAGAATATCTACCACCGATATCGCAAGGACCTCCTCCAGAATATTTGCGATAACATTCAGATGCTACTTCTTTTAAAAGATCCGAAAAAGTAATGTCAATGTTCGGATAATATTTTTCTTGAAACTCGTTGTATGGCCTGAAAAGTTCAGTACCAAGAAGAATTATTGAATGCAATGTTCGTAAATGTTTGTCTCTTCAGTTTTAATGTTGACAGTTTCTCATTGGTTTTCTTCCTTTAACGATATCAGTGTTTGTAACAGACACACAGAGCAGCAGTTGTT
This sequence comes from Myrrha octodecimguttata, assembly GCA_958510865.1. Classification (NCBI taxonomy): domain Eukaryota; kingdom Metazoa; phylum Arthropoda; class Insecta; order Coleoptera; family Coccinellidae; genus Myrrha; species Myrrha octodecimguttata. Next base: position 74,630,826 of record OY294057.1, read on the forward strand.
TTGCCAAATATTTCGACTCCTAAGGAAGTGGTTAATGCATTCAGATAATTTTTTTTGGGAAATATCACAATCCAAAGTCATTTCTTTATAAATGTTCGTTTCTTGACTATCTGGGGTTGAATTCAAAATTCAGTGCGCTTCGAAACTATGGAACAAATTCATTTTTTCAGAAGGAAAATATTTGGCAACAAAATCCTGAAACAGGTTAATTTATGTTCCACTTTCACCAAATTTCTATGCATTTTTGAAGGATTTTGTTGCACCCTGTGCCATCCCCATCAACCCTCTAAATTTTCTGAATAGGGGAAGTGGGCCGTGCGCAGAAATTTTCAAGAGAAAAAATTTTTTTTTGAGAAATTAGTTAGTTCAAAGAGGTTTTCTGTATGTGCATTTTGTCATGGCTCATTTACTTGGAGACGATGGTACCTGATGAAATTTGTCACCGAATGAATAGGGGTTGAAAGGTGTGCATGAACAAAACTGTAATGGTCGACTTTCATTCGGTGACAAATTTCCTCAGGTACCATCGTCTCAAAGTAAATGAGCCATGACAAAGGGCACATACTGAAAACTTCTTCGAACTAACTAATTTTTCAAAAAAAAATTTTTTCTTTGAAAATTTCTGCACGCCTGTGAAGAAGAAACAAAGAACTTGCCAAAAAACTACCACATGACCCACTCTCCCTATTCAAAAAATTAAGAGGGTTGATGGAGATGGCACAAGGTGCAACAAAAATCCTTCAAAGATGCATAAAATTTGGTTAAAATGGAACAAAAATTGACCTGTTTCAGCATTTTGTTGCCAAATATTTTTCTTCCAAGAAAATGAGTTTTTCCATAATTTTGAGGCGCACATTGTATACAAAACACTCAATTCACCTACGTCTTTTGGACCGACTTATATTGATAACGTAGTTTTTCCTTGAAAATTAAATATAACCCTCGTGTTTCCGTTCCATCCATTTTTCTTCTTGAAAAGACCCTCACGTCCTGACAGGTGATAGAAGACAAATGATTGGAGAACCTGGTGGTGGCCGCTCTGCCAACATCACCTATCGCTCGCCGTCTTCGGTAGAAAGAAAGAACAGCCCACATGATAAATTTCCCTTCAGCCTTTTCCCTTGTATGTAATATCCTTGGGATTAGTTGAATTAATTAGACTGCGGTGAGGAGTGAGGTATCTCACAATGAGATGTCTAGACGATGTAGATGTAAACATTTTGCAAACAATATGACATGTTTCTATGTAATTTTTCTTTCCGAAGGAAGATACCGATTGTCAAATTCTCGGAGTGGGTTGGGAGCCTTAAGAGCAAACAATATCTGGAATAAAGCAGGTTGACTTTTGGAGGCCAGAGTTCGTTTTTGCGCTCATTTTTCATTCATTCATTTTTCAGCGTGCTATCGTTTTGTCCAAATGTCTGTAATTTTCGATGATTGAGCCGAAAACGACTAGATTGGACTCACTGATGACGAATCCGGTATCAAAATCGATTCTGTCCGGCCGGCCGTGGACACGGTAACTGTCGAACGGAGTGAGCTAGCAACTTGAAACTTTCAGGGTAGGTCGCGCATTGGAATGCCGCGGTTAAGTTCGTTAATGTTTCACATCAGTGGAACAGTTTCGGAGTTATAGCCACTTGAAATTTTAAAGTTATTTATTTTTTATTTCCGAAACTATTAGAGCGATTGGATTCAATCTTGACAATAAGGTTGGGTATAACAACGCGCAACTTTGAACCCAATTATGTCAGGATCATTCTGTCAGTAAATTAAAAAAATTTTTTTTTTTTTCGGAAACCGTTCGACATAATCAAAAAAAAATTCCACTCGGACTTTGAGCTTTATATTTCACAGCAGTGTAGCAAATTTAAATTCGATGCATTTATAAGTTTTGGAGTTATTGGGAAAAAATATGTCAAATTTCGAGGTTTTTTTTCTCGATATCGTTTTTCGGTATAACTCGAAAAATACTGGTTCAATCCTAATAAAAATTCGCAGCTAGTTTGAAGATGCTGAAAGACAACTTTGTGCAGAATTTCGTGATGATCGTGTCATTAGAACAATTCGAAAAAAAATTCTATGATTTTCTTATCATATCATCCTCATTAATTTCTGTATGAACCTTCGAACTGTAATTTTCCGATGAAGTACTGGATTTCAATTCAGATCTGATCTGTATTTTTCGAAATATTGGGAAATAATGAGGAAGATATGATAAGAAAATCACAGTTTTTTTTTTCAAATTGTTCTAATGATAGTATAGTATGTATAGTATGATAGTATAACTATTAGATCGAATTAAAATCTAGTAGCATATCGAAAAAAAATCTAGAAAAGCACTTATGTGAAGGCATACGCGCATGTTCAAATTCGTTGCCGAATCGGTCATCTATACTGAACATGCGCGCAAAAGCTGTTGCCTTCACGGCAGTGCTTATCTAGATTTTTTTCAATAAATTTTTCGCGTGCAAATGATTGAAAATAATTGTGAGAATGCGTAATGTTTCCACTTTTTTATGTCCAAGAATTGCCGGAAAAATGAAAACTGAAGGCGTGAAAAATGGAAAAATAACTAATATTGCCCATTCTCATTGAAAAATTTAGTACCTACATACAGAAAAAAAAATTTTAAAATTATCACCATAGACTCCAGAACGACACCCCGTTTTCTCCTAATTTTCACACATTTCAATATTTCTCGCGGTAATGGGGCGGGTTTTCCCTGAATTTGGGCTATTACTGCAAATGCAAATTTGACCATAATAATTATTGGTTTGATTCATCATTTTCCCAAAATACCTTCAGAAAGTATTCAAAATCAGGTTTCAAAATTGGGGTTTGCGATTTGCCAGGCATGCACGAAGTGACAACGGTGTTTAGTAGAATAGCTTTTTCTGCTATAGAATAAAGAAATATTTATTCCTATTCTGTGGTACACACGTGTTCTTTGTCAATATAAACAAACAATTTCCGTTTGCGATTTGTCAGTAATATGACAGTATGACAGTCTGTGCTCTTCTTTTTCTATTCCTTGGTCGTTGTCTTCCACTCTAACCAGATCGAAGTATAGCTATCTCTGTTTTCCTAAGCAAAGTAACACATTTGAAGTCCTTTTCTTTCCGAGAAAGCTGAATTCGACGTTACCATATCGTGCCCTCAAGACAAATCCCTTTAAATTCAAATCTCCATTTTTATTTTTCAGTTTTCATTTTTTTTTAAATATAATATTGAAATAATATGTTTGAAATGTGATTTTCTAAAGGTTTTTTGTGAAAATTACTGCATTTTCGTGTACAGGAAAAACCCCAATTGGCAACGTTGAGTTAGGCAGGGAGCGATAAGGTATATTGACCTTGAGTTAATCAGGTCAATTCTGTTTGCGTATTGCTATGAACCCTGCTATTCTAGTCATATTGCTCTATAAAGGTATAATTCGGATCTCGGCAGTAGCTGCCTGGCAGTCGCGACCCGGCAGCGACTACCATGCCGCTTCCAGGGAATTACATGCAACACTTTCCGATACCAGCAGCCGTGCAGCGGCATATTTGGCAACAAAATCCTGAAACAGGTCAATTTTTGTTTCACTTTTACCAAATTTTTATGCAGTTTGAAGGATTTTTGTTGCACCCTGCGCCATCCCCATCAACCCTCTTAATTTTTTGAATAAGGAAAGTGGGTCACGTGGTACTTTTTTGCCAAGGTCGTGGTATCTTCTTCACAGACGTGCAGAAATTTTCAAGAAAAAAAAAAAATTAGTTACTTCAAAGAGATTTTCAGTATGAGCACTTTGTCATGGCTCATTTACTTTGAGACGATGGTATCTAATGAAATTTGTCACCGAATGAATGTCGACCATTACAGTTTTTTTATGCACAACTTTCAACCCCTACGAACCCTTTAATGAAGAAGAAAAAAATTTTTACGTGAGGAGGTTGAAAGGGTTTGAAAGTTGTGCATGAACAAAACTGTAATGGTCGACTTTCATTCGGTGACAAATTTCATCAGGTACCATCATCTCAAAGTAAATGAGCCATGACAAAGTGCACATACTGAAAACCTCTTTGAACCAAGTAATTTTTGAAGAAAAAATTTTTCTTGAAAATTTCTGCACGCCGGTGAAGAAGATACAAAGACCTTGCCAAAAAAAGTACCACATGACCCACTTTCCCCATTCAAATAATTTAAAGGGTTGATGGGAATGGCACAGGGTGCAACAAAAATCGTTCAAAAATGCATAAAAATTTGGTAAAAGTGAAACAAAAATTGACCTGTTTCAGGATTTTGTTGCCAAATATTTTTCTTCTGAGGAAATGAATTTGTTCCATAATTTTGACGCGCACTGTATAAGTTTCATCCAAAGTATCAATGGTATTGGGTTATACTGGGAAAATAATTAACCCTTGTGTAAAATTTACAACGTTTTCGGAAATTATCATATTCAGAAGCGGCCAGCTGAGGGTTGATTTCGGAGGACGAATTCGGGAATGGGTGAAATCCGTTCAATGATTCCGAATATGAATCCAATCGAAATTCAATTCACTAATTCTTTCAGAAATTCAGAATTCGGATCGAATAGAAAACTAGTATTTGGCTGAAAAATGATAGTGGTACACGAAGACGTGATGTGCCTGAATCATAGACAGATATGCGCCACAAACACAGAAAATTACTAGAATATGAACAAGAAGGAAGACTACCATTGCCACATCAGAGCTTTTTCTCGAAATTTTCCCGATATCATTCCGGCAGCTGACAACCAAACCTTCCTAGGAGGTGTTTCCACGATACCGACTTCCATTCAGCATCCCTCCAATTAAAATATGATCAGAAACTTTTAATGATTGTCGGACCTCGTCTCCAGATGATGCCACGGGTTGGTATATCCAACAGAATTATGATAATGACACCTGCATTTCTCACGAATTTTACTTTCCTTTCGTGCCTTTTCCTCGTTAAAGCTGACAATGTTGAAATTTTTCTCGTTGAACATTCACTGTGAGATGTAACCGAACTGATGTTTGAAACAGATTAATTTGATTAATGATCAAATCTGGACGGATAGGTACACAATTCGTTCGGATTAGACTGACATGATATAAGCGAGGTGAAAATCATTGTGTTTAATTGGGACGTTTGAAGAAATTATGACTTCGAGAATATTGATTTTGTATAGAGTGGTTTTGGTAAATAATTTGGCATATTTCCAAATGTAAAAAAATTGCGAAGAAAAATTTTTTGGGAATGTACTGAGGTGAACTTGGCAGCTTTTGCGGACAAAATCGTGGGCGCAAAAAATTTTCAATTTTTTTTTTATTTTTCTAATAACAAGATTGTGCATGAATATTTGCCAACTATTTACCAAGTTTCATCATGATCGAATCAATTTTGTTTGAATTACCCCAGAAATAACAACGATTACGAGCAAAGAAACACGTATTTGACATAATATTATTTCCCCAATATCTCCTTGAATAAAAGACTTCGGACCAAGTTGCCAACTCACAATTTTCTTTACAAATTTACTATTACTGGGGAACGGGAATGTCAGGACAAATTCGACATGATAAGGTTCGCGCTATTCATAAATATCCGTAAAAGATGCATGGGCTCCTCAAACAAGATAATTCCTTCAAAATTAAGGTTTTGTAAGGTTGAAATTTAAGTTGTTATTCCTGATTTCATGTTAATAGTGTCAAGTTTATGAAATAGGCCGAGTTTTTTAATTCACCAAATTGGTGTGGTGGAAGAGTGATGGATCCACCAAATCGTTTTTTTTTATTGTTGTCTGAATGACGTGAAAGTCAAATTATCTTGTCCAACATCCACCATTTATGTTCAATGTCCACCATACTCCACCACAACCACACCAGTTTGGTGAATTAAAAAACGCGCCCGGATATATACCGCAAATCAACTTGGTTATTTCGGTTGCCGGTTTTCCGTTCTGTAAATATGAAATATTCGGTTGGTTCCTGAAAAAAAAAACGTTAATTACGGAATTTGATTGATGAAAAAGCAATCTTTCTGTCACCAGAACAAAGACATATTAAGTCTATGCACTAGCACGACAATCAATGTTTTATGGTAAAATATCCATAGCACAGAACAATCTTTATTCACCTTATAATCCATAGACCATACCTAGTAATCTTTCTATTGTTGATTGTTGTCTCTTCTATGTTCTCAGGATCATAAAGAAACTAAAGATTCTCCTATGCTATGGATATGTTACCATAGAACATTGACTGTCGTTCTGGTGACAGAAAGATCGTTTTTTCATCAATCAAATTCCGTAATTAACCTTTTTTTCAAAAACCAACCGAATATTTCATATTTACGGAATGTGAAACCGGCAACCGAAATAATCAAGTTGATTTGCGGAACATATCCTATATAAATTTGACAGCATTAACACGAAATCAGAAATCCCAACTTGAATTTCAGCCAATCAGAGAAGATCTTAACAAAATCCTTTATTAGGAAGGAATTATCTTGTTTGAGGAGCCGAGGTATCTTTTACGGATATTTATGAATAGCGCGAACCTTATCATGTCGAATTTGTCCTGAAATTCCCGTTCCCCAGTGATAGTAATTTCGTGATAAAATTGTGAGTTGGCAACTTGGGCCGACGTCGTCTATTGATTTCGAATAGGACAACAGCACGTCGATTGTTAAAAAAAAAATTCCGAAAATTCTTAATTTTTTATTCAACTTGTAAAAATGTGATCCTCACGAAATTTGTGAAAATTTGTGGCCGGTATTCTTCAAAAAAATACTAAGTTAACGTCAGGTGGATTTCGTCCATCCACTTTCACTCAAACCTCTCCTGAAATATACCCATTCAAAATTTTATTTTTTCAATATTTCCGAATATACATATTGGATCGAATTGAAATCCAGTACTTCATCAGAAAATGACAGTTCGAAGGTTCATACAGAATTAAATGAGGATTAAATGATAAGACAATCACAGAATATTGAAAATTTTGAAAAAAAAATTTTTTTCAAACTGTTCTAATGGCACGCTTATCGCGAAATTTGCACAACGTGGTCATTTTGTATCTTCAAACTAGCTGACAAGCTTCATTTGCTTCATTTTGATGGAATCAGTATTGCTTGAGTTATAGCGAAAAAAACAATGATGTCGAGGAAAAAAAACACGAAATTTCATTTTTCCCAATATCTCCGAAAATATTGTTCTTATCGAATCGAAAATTGGTACGCTGCTGTCAACTATGGAGCTCAAGGTACAAACAGTGTTTTTCCTCGAATATGATCTATAGTTTCTGAAATAAAGAATTTTTTCGAATTTTTTTTTTTTTCAATTGAGTGATCATACGAAATTTCTCTTGAAGTTGTCCGCCGATATGTTCAAACTAACTGCCCAGTTTCAATCTAATCGCTCCAGTAGTTGATGAAATATCAGGGAAACCTGAAAATTTAAAATGACTATAACTCCGAAACCATTTAGCCGATTTACCCCATTAACGAACATAGCCGCGGCATTCCAATTCTCGAAGCACCCTTAAAGTTTTAAGTCTAGTTTGCTCCGTTCGACAGTTATCGTGTCCATGGTCGGCCGGCCGTCGATTTTCGGCTCAAAATTCGAAAATTACAGACATTTGGACAAAATGATAGCACGCTGTTCCCCTAGAACATCCGCGCAAAAAAATGGACTATCTTGGAAACTATCAGTCAGATTCATCTGATATTTCGAATGAGCTTTCAGGTCAACATTTTCCAACTAATTATTGAATTTTCACTTAATTTGGATCGTTATTATAGAAAAAATTCGAATTTCCAACCATTAGCTACCACACAAAAATAATTGTGAATCAAAAGCAGACTCTTGAAGATATGAATATGAATATTTTTGAGCGCTTATATTGAACCACGGAAATACTCATATAAACACCCTGTAGATCCGCACGATTCACTAATCAATTAAAATCCGATCCGAATAAGCAAGAGTATCGATACTGAGGTGGGAGTCAAGCTGAGCTCAATTAGTGTAGGTAATACCCAGTCACGATTTTCTTACTGTTGGGCACTAATTGGCCTTGATGCAACGCAGATTAGAATGGATCGAATAATTAGTTAAACCTAAGATAAGCTCTGGCATGTGCAATCAAATTCGATGAATTGATATTGTACAATACCTAATCATGTCATGCCTTGATTAAATTTTATTGAACGTCATTCATAAACCCTTACTTCAAAAAATTCTAGAGAAGCACGGACTTGGGGTCAGGAGCTTTCTTGAGCTTGTTCAAATTCTGATTACTAGACCAACACAGAATTTTGCACCTGAAACATATATAAATCTAAAAAACCAAATAATTGGTGAAAAAAATTATGTATAGAACGTAAAACTTTTTTGCACCTTCTAGATTTTTTGTACCCCCACATGCAAAAAAACTTGATTCACATTGAAAAAACTAAAAGATTTGTGAAAAATTCAGGTACAGAGCATTTCCCGAGATTTTTTGCACTGCTACTTGCAAAGAAATCTTGATTTCATATTGAAATATTAAAGAAGCGGTGAAAAGATTATGTATAGAACATAAAGATTTTATTTTGCACCCTCGAAATTATCTGCACTCCTACGCGCAAAAAAAGTTACTTAATATTCCTGTTGTATGAATTCTCGAAATTAAGAATTGTATCTCAAAAACCACCCCATATCACAACCGATCAACATCACCCAAATCTTGATTTTTTATTGAAAAAAGCCAAAATAATGGTAAAAAGTATGTATTGAACATAAACCTTTTTTGGGCCTTTTGAAAATATTGGTGAAAAATATATGTTTGAAACATGAAGCTTTTTTGTACCTGCGAGATGTTTCGCACTCTCACGTGCAAAAAATTTTGATTTTACATTGAAAAAACCAAAGTATTGATGAAAAATGTATCTATAGAACATAAAGGTTTTTTGCACATGCGAGACTTTTTGCAATCTCACGTGCAAAAAAATTTGCTTTATCACTTTGTTGTGTGAATTCTCAAAAATTTTAATTTTTCCTCAGAAACCACCCCATATCACAACCGATCAACATCACCCAAATCTTGATTTTTTTATTGAGAAAAAACAAAATAATGGTGAAAAGTATGTATAAACTTGAAGCTTTTTCTGCACCTTCGAAATTATTAGGTACTTTCCCACGTGCAAGAAAAATCTTCATTTTATAACGAAAAATCAAAATATTGGTGAAAAATATATGTATGAAACATGAAGCTTTTTTGCACCTGCACGATTTTTTGCACTCTCACGTGAAAAAAATCATGATTTCACATTGAAAAAACCAAAGTATCGATAAAAAATGTATGTTTAGAACATAAACCTTTTTGCACGTGCGAGACTTTTTGCAATCCCACGTGCAAAAAAAATTCGCTTTATTACTTTGTTGTGTGAATTCTCAAAAATTTTAATTTTCCCCCAGAAACCACCCCAATTCACAACCAATCAACTTCACCCAAAACCCAACCAACCCCCTCATTCTTTAATATCCTCACCTCTTAATCGCATCCGGTTCATTTGAATATTTATGGACACCTCCCGGAGGAGCCTCCCGATCCCTCGACCGGATCGGGAGCATATGTTATTTAATATGATTCAATTCTGGATGATGCGACGATGCGTGGGGTGGCAAATTCGATAACGGGATTACTGTCAAATCAAATCGCATTAAAACCGAATGCAATCTGGTTGCAGGCCGGAGAGTGTGGCGTGCGCGGTAGGGCGATGCTCTGCGATCACGCAATCCGGCAATCCGGTGGGATGTGATACCGGAGCGCCGTTTGAGGGATTGGGCGCTATCTTTTAATTGAATAGTGATGGCTGCAAGTGAAAACTGAGTCAATTATTGACGGGAGATCGAGGAGGAGGTGGTGTGGTTGGATGGACCGGTTGGGATAAGACATTTTACCTAGACAGTGCGCGTTGAAATCATGGAACAAAATCATTTTCTGAGAAGAATATTTGGCAACAAAATCCTGAAACAGGTCAATTTTTGTTTCACTTTTACTAAATTTATATGCATTTTTGAAGGATTTTTGTTGCACCCTGTGCCATCCCCATCAACCCTCTAAATTTTTTGAATAGGGAAAGTGGGTCATGTGGTACTTTTTTGGCAAGGTCTTTGTATCTTATTTATAGGCGTGCAGAAATTTTCAAGACAATTTTTTTTTTAAAAATTTGTTAGTTCAAAGATGTTTTCAGTATGTGTACTTTGTCATGGCTCATTTACTTTGAGACGATGGTACCTGATGCAATTTGTCACCGAAAGGAAGTCGACCCCTACAGTTTTATTCATGCTTAACTTTCAACCCCTATGAACCCTTTAATGGAGAAAAAAACATTTTCACGTGAGGAGGTTGAAAGGGGTTGAAAGTTGTGCATAAACAAAACTGTAATGGTTTCAGCTGTCCTATTTCATACATTTCGTGGAATATCTCTAGAACCATATGGAATAAGAGGAAGATCTCAACAGCACAAAGCAGCACAAACCTAGCTGAAATCAGCAAAAAAATTTTTGTGAAAGTCGAGAAGTGATGGGCAAACTTCACACTTATCTGAGAGGTCCATTTTGTACATTTTGTGGAAATCTTGAGAACCGTCTGGAATAAAAAAATCCAACTGCACAAAGCATTATGAACTTAGCACAATTCAGTCCGAGAAAACAATTCGAAAATCGAAAAATATAAGACCAAATTTTTTTTGAAATCTTTTATTTTAGTGAAAATTTCAACTGCAACTTTGATCGCATAAAAGACGATATTTATATATATTTTTATCACGAAAAAACGTATGTACTGGGAGAACTTTTTCTTCAATTTCGCGATTAGTCAGAATTTCGTGAAAATATTTACGGCCCTTGTCAGCACAAATGTATCACCAACTTTTTCACTCATTTTTGAAAAGAAAAATTCAAAGTGCTGGGCTAACTTTTCTCTTAGTTTTTGATTTTCGAAAAATTCCAAGGACTTTCGGAAAAATTCGAACAGCACAACTCAGTATATCTATCACAGCCATCAAAATCCATTTTTAAGAAATGTGCTGAACTGGCCTACTTTATACATTTTGTGTAATATCTGGAGAATAGTACGAAATTTCTACGGCACAAAGCAGCACAAACTTGGCACAGTTCAGGTCAAAAAAATCAGCTGAGCCATCTTCACACACATCATTTGGCAACGTCTCTGAGAATTATTTTGACATTGCCGATATTTCACGAATGCCAACCTGCGTCAGAGTAAAGTAAAAACTTGATACAACTCAATGATGGCCAACCGAAATAGTTTATAAAAGTGAATGAAGGATATGATTTCACCCATTTCTCACAAAGGCTGAATTCATAATTCTTAGGTCAATTTCTAAAACTCTGTTTATTATATTCCAATTCATCAATTACATCTAAAAAAATTGATACCTCGTTATCAAGAAGGACTGCTAGATCCTATTATGGGAGCCAACATTTGTGAAAGTTGGTAGTGAATTATAGACCTAGGTAAAATACCTCTTCCGTCCCTCAGGTACTTAATCATAGTGGTTGTGATTCAGTCTATTCATCAGGGCATTTGTGAGGGGCTTAGAAGAGTGATTATATAACAAATTGATAACATTCTCTTCGACAAGGAAAATAAGTGGGACACTAATGATATTTTTGAATATTTCTTATGCACATTGCTTCGATTTGTTGTATTCAGAAAATAGACAATTTATATTTTCATGCTCGAACTAAATGTAGGCTAATAAACGGAAACATCAGTTGATACCTTGTGCTGTTTTTCCGGGTTCTCAAATAGAAGGGTTGATCAAATGTCATTAACTTTGTCCTGCAACCTTCGTGTCTTGAACAGTGAAATGTTGTAGGTATTATATAAAAATTGAAATTAATTGTTGATTTTTAATTCTTTGCATATGGCAAGTTATTTTGCCGCATCACATTGTTGTTTACACTGAAGAAATAAACAGTTTCAAGTGGAGAAGACTCTGATCATTTCAAAAAATATTATTAAGGCTTTGTCAATTGGACTTTTCTGAAAATCTGGGAACTGTTGAATTAATGCCAGAAACAAAATATACGAACTTTTCTTGCTAGAAATGCCGCATAACGGTTAGAATTCTTTCCACGATTTCTTCAACAACTTGCACAAAATACTGATACCCATATATAAACACAAACGTTTGTTCGTTATCTACATGAACTACAATATCGTATGTATAGCACAACTTTCGGTGATTTTTGTTACAAACTTGCACTTTGTTGTTTAGGGAAATGTATTGCTATACTTCATTTCATTACAACTAAGATGCATTGAAAATAAGGTGAATTCAAAGATGCGCTTTTGTTTCGCCAATATGTTAGGGAATTCGCCAGAATTCGTTTTTTCCACTGAAGGTGGCGCTATTTAGAAGTTACGACTGGTCGTCACGGCAAATGTCTGTCAGAACTGAATTGATCTCAGACAAGATATAAGGTAAAAAATATCTGGATGAATGAATTTGTACCATATTATGTTTTGTATAACTTTCAGTGGAATCTAATCTAAGAATTCAATATAAATTGAAATTTTTAGCTAATACATTATCATTCGATGTTTTCCTATCTTATAGTAAGCAAGGAGTGAAATTATTAGGTGAGCAATGTGAAATTATTCTACAGAATCTTCTGAATCATCGATATCATTCGTTAGCTTGTTCAAATATATTCATGTTTTCCAGATTGTGCACATATACAAAGGAATGTGGTAAGGCGGCGACAAGTTTATGGAAGTTGATACAGAACAAGCATCATCCTTACTTCAAGTCAGAATGAGCCCTACAAAGAGTCTTAGTTTCACAGAGAATAAAAACTCATAATAGGGCATTTAATTAAACCAGTTCAATTTGAGTTCTTTTCCATTGGAATACATAAGATTTTCAATTGGAAAACAGGTATTTTATTCAATGGTTAATGTTCTTTCATCTGATTTGGAAACTGAGGTTTTCTAGTAGCACTTGATGGTAGCATATATTAGTAAATTTCAAGTTAATGAAAATTCATGTATATTCAATAAAGAACCAAGCAAAATACAACATATTCAACAGTAAAATAGTATGCTTAGTTTGGGGGTAGATAACTCGATTCTCGATTAGTGAAATGATTGAAAGACAATTATGAAAAGAATGATATGCTGTTGAGTATCATGCAGTTTATGCCTTCTACAAATAGGATTTTCTCTTCATTAGACGACTAATTTTGATTCACATCTACACAGTCCAAACAAAATACAAAAGGGATCCATTTAAAAGTATCTGAGTATCTACACAATTCTTTGAAGCTAACACAAAAATATTTCACGCACTTAAACTTATCAATAACTAAAGAGTAATCTGAGAAAACAAATAAATTTGAAATGACATTGGGGGTTTTTTCTGAATTTGGGTTATAACAGCAAATGCAAATTTGAACATAATTATTATGGGTTTGATTCATCATTTTCCCAAATTACCTTCAGAAAGTATTTCAAAATCAGATTTCAACATTGGGGTTTGGGATTTGCCAGGCATGCACGAAGTGACAACGGTGTTTAGTAGAATAGCTTTTTCTGCTATAGAATATTGAAATATTCATTCCTATTCTGTGGTACACACGTGTTCTTTGTCAATATAACCAAGCAATTTCCGTTTGCGATTCGTCAGTAATATGACAGTATGACAGTATGTGCGCTTCTTTTTCAATTCCTTGGTCGTTGTTTTCTACTCTAACCAGATCGAAGAATAGGTATCTCTGTTTTCTTGAGCAAAGTAACACATTTGACGTCCTAATCTTTCCGAGAAAGCTGAATTCGACGTTGCCATATCGTGCACTCAATACAAATCCCTTTAAATGCAAATCCCCATTTTTATTCTTCAGTTCTAAGTGATCAAACATTTTTTTAAAAATATAATATTGAAATTATGTATTTGAAATATGATGTTCTAAAGGTTGTTCATAAAAATTACTGCATTTTCGTTTAAAGGAAAAACTCCCATTACTCAAGAAAAAATAAGTGGGTGTATTTGAGTATCGTTTACATGGAATCAATTGAATTAAGAGGGTAGGAGTTCACGGAGATGACAGAGCATTGCAGAAATGATTTGTGAAAAGGATCTCACTATGGCCATCTAAGGGAAACCTCACAAACTTCAAGTCTCTGAGATGCGATGTTTGAGTTCATCTCACGTTACCGCAAGGACGAATATCCGTCGATAAATCAACAAATACTCCACCTTGATTAGCGCAAATCATCCAAAAACACCTCCACCGAAGAAGCGGCGTTCAAGAAGAATGGTTACAGCAGTTTTAATGTTTTTACTGATCTTTAGACCACCCTACTTTGGTAAACCGCAGAATTAGAATCCAGATACTTATCACCTGTCAGATGGAACGCTGCAGTATAACCACATTTTTTTTAAAATATAATATTGAAATGATATGTTTGAAATGTGATGTTCTAAAGGTTTTTCATGAAAATTGCTGCATTTTCATTTGAGGGAAAAACCCCCATTGCCGAATTACCATTGATAGTGTCGTGCTCTGTCTGATTGGTCATTTGATGGCGAGAGTATGAAATGAAATTATTCTCTCCAGTTTGGTCTAATTATTTAGTAGGAAAACAAATGAAAATAAAAGCACCATTGTTGTATGCACCATAGTCGAGCGTTAACAAAAACGAATCAGACCAATGTGCATAGAAAGAAAATGACAAGAATGAGCACAACTGTCATCTCAAAAATTACCATAGAGCGTGGCAAAGCCTCCTGGATCTCTGCGACATCCAAAAAACACTGCATCAACCTTATTCGTGTCTTCAAAGGAAGAAGACGATTCAGTCCAATCACCCAGGTACTTTTATCTCTGGCACTTCCTGTCTCATCAACCGAAGATCCCACGATCAAGAAACGCGATTGGTCCAAGACAATTCCGCTAAGTGACCTGATTAGCGTGAGTCGAAGGACCAGAGCAACCAGAAGCCGTATCGTCTGCTCACTTCGACCGTGAGTTCCACGAACATACTCGATTAAACAAATCTCAAATCACGTCGAGGATGACGCGATGGCCAATATAGAAAATTAGATAATTTGATTTGGGGTCGAACGTCTTTTGTCTGCATGGGAACGGGCATCTGCTACCGGAAACACTTGAACGACGACGAGTCGGCCACGGCCTGCCAAGACAAGACGGCGGTTTCTTAACGTGCACGTGAGGGCGCGCTCGTTTTATTGAAACCGGCCCTTTCGTGATCATCGGTTCGTCCAAGTACGAACGCGGATTATTCTTTGTTGTTGATGTAGGAGGAGAGAGATTAGTCTGTGGAGGTTTGGGATTGAGGTTGGCAGGATTCGGGGGGCAGATTTTCGAGTGGAAAGGGTGTAAAGGGGGCAAGGTGATTACTTCATTGGTATAAGGTTTTTTGAAGTTTTAAGAGTTTGATTTCTGTAGAATTTTCTTGTTCAAATGGGATGAAGTCAATATTTTCATTCAATGAGGGTTTTTCCTTTAAACGAAAATGCAGTAATTTTCGTGAAAAACCTTTAGAACATCACATTTCGAACATATAATTTTAATATTATATTTTTAAAAAAATGTTTGATAACCTCAAACTGAAAAATAAAAATGAGGATTTGCATTTAAAGGGATTTGTCTTGAGTGGACGATATGGCAACGTCGAATTCAGCTTTCACGGAAAGATAAGGACGTCAAATGTGTTACTTTGCTAAGGAAAACAGAGATAGCTATACTTCGATCTGGTTAGAGTAGAAGACAACGACCAAGGAATAGAAAAAGAAGAGCATAGACTGTCATACTGGCATATTACTGACAAATCGCAAACGCAACTTGTTTGGTTATATTGACGAAGAACACGTGTGTACCACAGAATAGGAATCAATATTTCATTATTCTATAGCATAAAAAGCTATTCTACTGAGCACCGTTGTCACTTCGTGCATGCCTGGTAAATCCCAATCCCCAATTTTGAAATCTGATTTTGAAATACTTTCTGAAGGTTATTTGGGAAAATCAAATCCATAATAATTATGTTTAAATTTGCATCTGCAGTAATAACCCGAATTCAGGAAAAACCCCAATTACTGTTCTGGGAAACAGCGTGCTATCGTTTTGCATCGCTTAGGAAAGAAGAGATTTGGTCGATGAAAAAGATGCCCTTCAATAAAAAACAACAATTTCATAAACTTATACGAGGAGACAGAGTTTTTCCTGAGGTTTTTATCTGTGCTCTTGTATCATACGTAAAAATGTATGGTACCCCATTTACATTTCCTCTGCTAATACTGTTATGACACAAATTGTTCGATATAAAAAATGTACTGCTCATCTCAAAAGAATATATACAGGGCTGGGCAAAATACATGCTTGGCTTAATTGAATACAAATTACAAAACACTTTCTCGCAGGTATTTGAAATACAAAATACTTTCAAGTCGGGTATTTGAAATATATCATACAAAATACAGTATTTTAACTATTTGTATTTGAAATACAAATTGCAAAATACATTCAGGTGTTACGTGAAATGTGAAAAGAGTACAATTAATTCAGCTCAGCTATTTTATCGCTAAATAAAGAATTTCCTTTCAGAAACACAACATTTTTGAATGTAGTATCAGACAAACAGCCTCTTGTTGGGGAATGAATAAAACCTGTTAAAGTATACAATCTTTCTACAGGTCCTGATGGGCAGAAACTTGTGTTCTATTGTATGAACACATTTTTACGCGCTTGTTCTGGGGAACAGCGCGTTATCATTTCATCACGATGTTTGTAATTTTCGAATTTTGAGCCGAAATTGGTTTCAAACGACTAGGTTGGACTCACTGATGAAGAATCCGTGGTCAAAATTGATTCTGTCCGTCCGGCCGTGTGTGCTGTAACTTTCGAAAGGTAGGACCTAGAGTCTTGAATTTTCGAGGTTAGGTTAAGATCCTGAATATCTCGGTTAAGTTCGTTAATGGGCCAAATCTGCCGAGTGGTTTTTGTGCTACAGCCATTTGAAATTTCTATTTTTCAATAACTCGGAAAATATTCATCTGATCGAAATAAAAAACTTGGTTGGAATATGAACAGTGTCGATAAGAAGAATTATCTATGGAAAAATTCGAAAAAAAATAGTTTTTCCTTGAAAATTTTTTTTTTGATTTTCCTTTTTCATTGAAATTTCCAAGTCACCATTTCGCAAGGTGAACAAGCGCGTAAAAGCTGCTGACTTCACGTCAGTGCTTTTCTAGATTTTTTATGTTAGGATAATGTTCAAGGATGGTAAGCTCTTTGCTCTTATCGTTTTTAGAAGTTGACTAACTCTAACTTGAATGAAATGATGAAATGACCATTGCGCAGGACCTTTTCTTCCTTTCCATTTGCCGAAAATATGATTGCTAGCAAAAGAATTAGATGAAGCAGATGAACGTTGCGCCATCTGAAGGGAGATTCAGGGACTATTTTCTGTACAGCGCTCAGCGCTAAATGTATTTGTTCGAAAGTATTTCGAACACAAAAGTATCGAAATACAAAATACAAAATACTTCAGCGTCAGGTATTTGAAATACCAATTCAAGAAGTATTTGAAATACAAAACAAAATACGTATTTGTATTTCAAATACGTATTTCAATTACAAGTAATTGAAATACTGCCCAGCCCTGAATATATATATCACTTAATGAAGATCCATCAAGAAAAAGCTTAACGAGGACTGTTCCACCATTTTTGAGTTAATCGAAAAGTTTCCAAGAACGCCATGATGAGATTAACGGTGTTCAATTTATATCGATTTCATACGTGCCAGATTGGATCTCACATGCCTTGCAGGTGCAACAAAACGAGTATATATATGCATCAGCAATTTCATCGTGCATTTTCATTCGTGAAAAATCTGCATGTCGAGACAAAAACTGTTGCAAATTAGTTCCACATATCAGCTGTTCAGCGACTGACACCTAATTGCGTTGCCGGTAATTTCGTTCGGGGCGCGAGGAAAAAAATCGAGGCAAAAATCAGCGCCCGATAATTGGCTGTTTGCTACCATAAAATTAGTTTTGAAGCGGCGTCATTCCCGAGGCATATGCATTCTGAGCACATCGCTCTGCATCGGAGAGAACGAAAACGGACAGGTCAGGGACCAGTCGGATTTTGAGATGGAATCGAAGAAATTGTTTATTTTCAGTGGGATAAGAAGCGTTACATTCAGAAAGAAAAAAAAAATGTAAAAACGCTGCAAATTTCACACAAGCGTTTATTATTTTCTCCTAAGTCATATCATAAGGGCATCTAATTTTTTCGAAAAAAATCGAAAAAACACGTTGCTAATTTGAAATCAAATTAACTCCTGAATGTATCGTTAATCTGGTGGTAATGATGCAACCTCTTACTCCCTATCTATTTATTTCAACTTTACAATTAAAAATTACTATTTACAAACACAAAATTAGGTACAGTGAATCTGAGATCCGGTATTAGAAGAAGCACTTATCTTAATAGTAAGGATCCGGTGGTATGATCCTTCAAAATACAGGTATTATGCAGGTAGTCCAGTTTTAAGCGATTCCATCCAGAGCAAAGTCCAGAATTAAGATATTCCAGTAATAATTAGCTTCGGTATAAAGGTATTCCAGCCATAATCAGCTCCAGGACTAAGATAATCCAGTAATAACTGCTTCTAGTACTAAGATGATCCAGTTAAACTTTGGGTCCGGTAGTAGGATATTCAAATGGGCGCCAGCCCCAGCAAAAAGGCAATCCACTAGTCGGAAGCTCCGGTAAAAGGATGGTTCAGCGTGCGTTAGCCCCGGTACAAGATGGTTCAGTGGGTGATAGCCCCGGTACAAAGACTGCAAATTTGAAAACTATAAGATAGTGCTTGTAACACGTGATCTCATTCATAGTGACTCTAGACGTTATTGAAATACTTTACAAGTTAATAAATATGAGATGAAATATTTAGAACTAAGAATAAGAGCACGTTATTCGATAATAAGAATGAGACAAGAAATCAAATGCACAATATTATACAAAGGAAAATGTTAACCTGTGTAACCTGCATGGAATGAAATAAATCAGAAATCACAATTTGGCATTCACAAAAGCAAAAAATATTGGTCGGGATATACGTAGTACTTACCGCCTTTTGAATAGACGTCTTATAAGAAACAATGAAACTTCAAAATTCCACGATGTTAATGGATTACGAGGTACGTTAATTCGCTAAACTCTAGCAAGGTGTTGAATCTCCAACTTATTCTCCGCACCAAAAAGAAAGAATTTTCCATCAGCTGGACCGAGTTTGAAGGATCGGGCATGCGAAACACACACTCAACCGTCAAAACGAAGAGCGTTCTTTAGCGACCGATCATATAATTTCAGTGAGGCGTTTTTCTTGCGATTGGAATTGAAATTATAAGTATGACGTATTTTCGCGATGGAAACTAAAATCGACAGTGGAGCGTTTTGTAACGTTACAAATTAATATTTTAAACAAGAAGCATGAGTGCTGGTAGCAACAAAAATCTGAGTCGAAGAGGAGGATTTTTGCACCTGCACGAATGCTTTCTGTTAAAAAATATTACTTTGCAATGTGTTTTTTCGATTTTTTTCACAGGAAAAATCAGATGCCCGAATGGTATTTGACAGATTATTCTACATGCATCATGTATAGGTATTAATTTAAAAATTGAAAAACAGGTACCTAATTAATTCCATCAAAAATGTTAGAAACAAAATTATTTATGGTACAGTTGAAATAAAAATTGCTATTATGGTACACGGTAGGGGTATTGTAATTTTTGGTGAAAAAAACTGTCAAGTTTTGCCGCGGGTAAACTCGAATAAACTGCTGACAGCTCCTGCCGAACAGTTTTTCCACCTAAAAACCATTTGTAATTCAAAATTGCGCGTTTCTGATTGGTGTAAATTATGACGAGGGGAAAAGTCAGTTAAATAATCCAACAATACCACTGATATATGAAATGAAACTCATATAATTATTCATAACTCATTGGTTTTTCACAACTTAATTCGCAGAGTTTTTCTTTATAACTCAGGGACCACTGGGAATTTTTAGGTTGAGTTATGAAACAGTAGTCAACGTTGTGAGTTTCATGAAAATTCGGTGGTAAGTTTTCGAAAAATAATTTTTTTCCCTCCTTCCCCCTTTTTGAACCCTTAGGGTACACCGATCCTGCTGAAAAGCTTGGAGGATCAATCTCGAGCGACACAAGATTTTTCTACGAAGTTTCACGGATTTCGGTCCAGTACTTTCAGAGGAAAGCCCTGGACAACGGACGGCGGACGGACGGATTTTTTTCATTAGTTCATTCAAATCTACATACTTCAGAATGTGAACTGTGAAATTTTCAGGAGGGGTAATTTTTTTTTTCGTCGATCACTAAGGTTCAATATTGGATTTTATCAAATAATAAACCGAAAGCACTGCCGTGAAGGCAGCAGCTTTTGCGCGCATGTTCAATGGAGATGACCGTTTTGGCAAGGAATTTTAACATGCGCACAAAAACTGCTGCCTTCACTGCAGTGCGTTTTTAGGTATTTTCGATAAAGTAATAGATTTCAATTTCATTTTATCTGTATTTTTGAAAATATTGGCAAAATCAAATTTTGAATGGGTATATCTACAGAATGATTGGGAGGATTTTACCCATTCATGGATTCGACCTTTGTAATTAAGCCTCAAACCTACTCTACAAATATCGAGTTTCTATGTCGTGTCTTTCGGAAGTTTTTGTGTTTATGATCAGCCGTTAGGCGGGTAGGTTAGGTTTGGACCCTAATAACGAAGGCCGAATTCTTGAATGTGTGAAATCCACCCAATGTTTCCGTAGATAGACCCATTCAAAATCTTATTTTTCCAATAATTCCAAAAATACAGATTAGATCGAATTGAAATCCAGTATTTCATCGAAAAATGTCAGTTCGAAGGTTCATACAGAATGTCATGAAGAAGATATGATCAAAAGATCACAGAGTATTGAAAATTTGAAAAAAAAAATTCGAAACTATTTTTTCAAATTGTTCTAATGACACGATCATCGAGTAAAAAACCACGAAATTTTATATTTTTTCCCAATATCTCGAGAAATTGTGGTTGCATCGAAATGAAATTTTCACACTGCTGTAAAGAATGATTTTAAAGGTATGGGCAGAAATTTTTATCGGATTCAATGTATCGTTTCCGAAAAAAAAATTGATTAAAAAAATAAATTTTTTCAAAATTTCTGACACTGTGAACTTAACGAAATTTGATGAAAAGTTGTGCGCTGTTACGCTCCAACTAATTATCAAGTTTCAATTCAATCGCATGAGTAGTTCCCAAAAAATTAATTTCAAAATTTCAAATGACCATAACTCTGAAACCATTTGACCGCCGCATTCCTGATATGAGAGTTTCAAGTCGCTAGCTTGCTTCTTTCGACAGTTATCGTGTCGTCGGCCAGCCAAAATCGATTTTGACACCGGATTCGTCATAAGTGAGCCAAACCAAGTCGTTCGAGACCTTTTTCGGAAAAAAATTCAAAAGTTACAATTACAGACGGGGAAATTAACCCGTTTATTAATGAGGCGGAGTTCATGAATGGATAAAATCCCCCTAATGATTTTATTCCATTCAGAATTGTATTGTTCCAATTTTTCCAAAAATACAGGTAAGATGGAATAGCAATTCAGTTCATGATTGAAGAATTACAGGTTCATACAGACTTTCGTGTGCATAATATGATCATAAGATTACCAAATATTTCTGTTAGGAAGTAAAGGTGCGTTTGCAGAATCAATACGTAAAAAGGATGAACGCTTTGTTTTTTCGAATTCTTTGAAGTTTCCCTCAAACAAAGATATACTGATTGGATTTTTTTTTCAGACCTGCAGCATCTAAAGCCGTCAAGAGACGACTCTGGACCAGCAAATGCACAGGTAGGTGACTGGAAACATCGAAGTCATGCAGATATATATGGGAGGAAGATGGAGTGTTAAATGATCATTTAATAGGCATTTACGGCATTTGGCCCGACAAGGCATCTCTATCAGAATTCGGTCGAGTCATGCGGATGTCTATTTGGAATGTGTTGGTAATTTCAAGTTGGGGAACGCGAAATGGGGCCTCAAGGTTATAATTAAGGATCTGTAGGAGTCATATTTGACATTTTTTCCTATAACAAGATTTCGTAAGGAAAATTCCACGTGATGCCTGCCCTACAAACTGGACTGAGGGTTAGTCACAGAACATCAAAATATAAGAAGTGCAACCTGCCTTGTAAACCTGTCATAAAATAAGTGGAAATATTCCATTATGGTTCTAGGGGGTGTCCGCCAGTTGAAGTATATGTCATTTTTCTCTAAAATTACATAGGTGTTCTGTGGTTCAGGTAATTTTTCTGATTATTCTGTGTTCTAAATTTAAATTGAATGGAAAGGAATTTTTGTCTTCAATTAGAAGAAAGCTTTATAAATAATAGTTTATTTAATACAATAATTTTTGCAATTACATGTGTGTGAAAAACTGAATTGTAGGATAAACAAGTATACGATATTTGTCTTTTACCTAACGAAATATGAATACTTATAACATAGGTTGCGGTTTTCTGGACCAAACAAATACAATTAGCTCCTAGAGAAACCAAATAAATCCATAATAAGGGTTGAAGAAATATTTCTGAGAAGGTTAGCACTGATTTACAACAATCCTAATGTTGTCACAAAGATTAATATATTCACTTCACTAATTTACAAAAACACTGATTCTTCAAGGGAGGGGAGTGGCATCCAAAAGTGAAAAAAACTGCCAAAATCATGTAGAAATCTTCAGTCCAAGTCCTTCCTAGCAATACCACTTTTCTAGAAAATCAATCAACAATTAGACGATGAATAATGAAATAAAGATTAACTATAAATACTCCGAATTAATCTTTCAAAAATAAGACTTCCAATAAGATAGTTCCCTGAATGAAGTTCATTGAGTAGTACTCCACTATGCTAGTAGAATATTCACACGAATTAAATTTATGAACTGTGAGAATGAATAAGTGATATAATCCCAAAAATGTCAAATTTTCGCACCCGGCCAGTAATTATTATTCTTAGAATATGGGAAATATATGTTATGTTTCTGATGGTTCAACTGAATAGATTTTTAGGCTGGAATTGCCGAATATACATACACCTAATAACATATCAAATTAGGTCTATGCGTATATACAATGTCCAAATTAATTACCTGACATTATGCCACAGCCTTTGTATTAAGATGGACTTTCATACTGTTTTCACTAGAATCTAAGATTGAAAAATTGTGAATACACATGCCTGAATGATGGATTATTTGTACTGCATAGGTAATGATAGTCGATGTAATTACCATTTTTTTATCTTATGGTTAAAAATTAGTGCTTGAGCTCATGCATAAATGATTCCTCCGAATTCAACATTATCTGAATCCTGAAAATAAATATGGTTACACATATTACACCTAAAAAGATATTAACTTCATATTACACGGGTATTATTTAAATTTCAATTTTGAATATCAATAACAAACTGCCACAAAACACGCCAAAAATGAAATTGGCATATCATTTGACATAATGTCATGTCATTCTTCCATTTCGATATATCCACGACATACGTTTCTGACAGATAAAAATAAGTGGAAATCTATGTCCTTGTTTCTACTTTTCCTACCGTCGCTTCACCCCCGTGGGGTTAGTTTGAGGAACGGTTGCGCCGAACCATAGATTCGGTGTCCCCACAGAAGCTTGTGCAAGTTAGGATATCGGATGTGTTCTGTGAAGGCTTTGTTAATGTTTTCTCACGCGACTCTAGGCACAGAACTGCTAATTTTTGTCCCAAGAGTGAACGGTGGCCGGTACCGATCTAGAAAATTTGTTTCCTTGTCCGAGAGTGAACCCGGGACCTTTCTATCAGTAGACCAATGTCCTAACCACTCAGCTACCGTCACGACATTGAACGCGAATATTGAACTATTTCAGCAGTTAATCTTTGGTGGTCGATTATAATTAAAACAAATTTCTTATTACTCTGTTTAGTAATGTTTAGTATCTTTTTGGTAGTAACCAACAATAATGAGATATTTCACAATATGAAAGGTTTATATTTTTGTCATATTCAGGTTTTTCTGTCCCAATATCTGCTACCGTCACGACATTGAACGCGAATATTGAACTATTTCAGCAGTTAATCTTTGGTGGTCGATTATAATTAAAACAAATTTCTTATTACTCTGTTTAGTAATGTTTAGTATCTTTTTGGTAGTAACCAACAATAATGAGATATTTCACAATATGAAAGGTTTATATTTTTGTCATATTCAGGTTTTTCTGTCCCAATATCTGCTACAGAAATGTTTTTTTTTCATGGAAAACGCCCTTGCGGATAGCAGGATAGAACTATTTGTCAAGGGCAGTTTCTTGAAGAACAGATGGCCTAATGGACAATACAGGAATAATATGATGAGCAGTACATTTTTGTATATCAAACAATTTGTGTCATAACAGTATTAGCAGAGGAAATGTAAACGGGGTACCATACATTTCTACGTATGATACAAGAGCACAGATAAAAACCTCAGGAAAAACTCTGTCTCTGTTTATGAAATTGTTGTTTTTTATTGAAGGGCATCTTTTTCATCGACAAAATTTCTTCTTTCCTATGCGATGCAAGTTGAAATCTTGGAATCACACCTGAAAACAATAAAGGAGACGAAAACACTAATATGAACTAGTAAATGATTTAATACTCATTAAATTAATTTGAAGTTTACGATCCATCTCAAAAAAGAATCAGACACCGAATGAATGGCCTCGAAACCATTGTCAAATTTATATATTGTACAACTATTAACTAAATGTTCTATTGTTTCTTCTCCGCACTCGCACCTTGGTCTTTCGACCGAATTCCATTTGAAGAGAGAACTATTACAGCGACCATGACCGGTTTTGAGTCGATTCAAAATGCACCAAATTTTCCTAGGAAGATTCAAATCAACTTTTTCTGAAGGATCGCTGATCAAAACTTTGTTGAAAACATTACACGAATTCCATTCGGAACGCCAAACTTCTTTGTCACTTTTATTGGTGTGAAGAGAATCGTTAATCCATAAAGGTTTACGAGATTCCAATCTAGCAATTTTAGAATACGGAATATAAGACATGATTGGGATTAAATTCGGAAGGGAATGATATTTATCCCAAGACTTTATCACTGCAACCTGTCTACGAATATGGGGCGGTACAATATTTGAGAGAACTGGTAACCACTGTAAAGGTGTAGATCTTATGGTCCCACTAATGATTCTTATAGCAACATTAAGCTGTACGTCAATTTTACTAACATGAGCGCTATTAAACCAAACCGAACAACAATATTCAGCAGCAGAAAAAGCCAAAGCCAAAGATGCGGTACGAAGAGTTGTAGGGTCAGCACCCCATGAAGAACCAGCTAGTTTTTGAAGAATATTATTCCTAGATTTCAACTTCATGCGTAAGCTTTCCAAATGGGCCTTTAAATTTAAAGAAGTATCTAATTTCACTCCAAGATATTTAGGAGTGAAATTATGTTTCAGAACATAATTTCATAAGCGATAAACAAAGCGAACTGTGTCGTTTCAGAGTAGAAATCTGACTCATCATCAGACAAGCGAGGAAATTTTCAAATTATTTCGTGAAATATCGGCAATGTCAAAATAATTCTCAGAGACGTTGCCAAATGCATATGTCTACTCTCAATCTCAACTAAATCATCACGCTTGGAAACTAAAATGCCGAAGGTATTTTTGAAGAAGCAGAGATAAAGTATCAGGAAGTGCTATGTAGAATTGAAATCTACTTTTTCTGATAGTAACCCCGATAATTTGGAATCAACAATTTATCACAAGCTATCCAACATTTTCGACGTATGTGAGTGAAAACCAAGGAATTATATTTTATATGAATGAATAGATATTTATTTTTAGCTGCACGTCTCCACGATAAGAAAGATTTTAAGTGAAAGGGAGGACAGAGAATTTCCTTCTATTGGTGCACCCAAAAAGAAACTGACTTAAGACTTCATTTTGAAAAAAGATCTGCGACGATAAATTCAGAATTAAAATTTGAAAAATGAACACTTTTCGATCGATACACTACTCACTTTAGCAAAGGAACATTTGGAATATAACGGAGGACGGACATCACTTTTTAAAATTATAAAATTAATGAGTTACAAAATGGTAAATGAACGCAAAATTTTATGTGAACAAAAACATGCTGTTGCAGCCAAAATTACTTTCCTGCGCAAATTTGTAAGGTATAAATCGTTGGATAAAAATCCCAGATTTGTGTGAATAAACATTTTGATAAATACGTAATTACTACGACCTCTATGTAGAGAGGACAACGTTGCGTAGTTCTCTGACAGGAAAATGACCTAACCTAACATTTTCAAAATATATACGGTGAAATGTGTCAGAATGTCATGGCCAACCGGGATAGTTTATGAAAGTGAATGGAGTATATTTTATGATTTTATATCGTTGATTATATTTTTTGGAAGTAATATTGTAGGTTTCGATCCAGGTAATTTCGTGATGTCCGCAGTTGTTTTCTTATATTTAACGGACAGTTACCTTATTAGGCCTGAAAAAGTGATTGGGACACTCGGCGGAACGAAATTCGACAGTTTTTTCCCTAATATCTCCGGAATTATAACTGCATCGAACTGAAATTGTGTACACTACTGTGAAATATAAAGTTTAAGGTATGAGCAGAATTTTTTCGAAAATGATAGATGGTTCCCGCAAAAAAAATTTTCTAAATTGAGGGACGATAAGATCCCAACAAAATTTCGCAAAAAGAAATCTCTCACACAAATATTTTCCGAAAATTCACCTTCGATAAAAAGTTTCAAAATTCAGTCCGATCTGGAATGTGTTTTCGGAAATATCTAAAAAATACTACTTCGATTCGATACTGCTCGAGTAGAAATCAAGTCTTTGGATTGACACAGGTCAACGAAACATACAAAAGTTGTTCTTTTCTAGTTGGCACTTCATCACTTTCTCACCCCATACGTCTATTGCATATTTTCTGAACACAAGTTTGCGCAATCTCTCATATTTATGGGTTATTAAGACAAACGGCATCCCATTCATGAATTCATTATGAGTCCGATATAATTAATTTCTGGTATGAACAATTAGGCACAGTGAGGAAATAATTAAACATTCGTGAAGCACTCGGGGTTCGCAGGCCTAGCAGCAGCAGAAAACAGGGTTGCCTCTGAGGGCGTATCTTCGATTAATTACGCAATTAGTATGCCCACCTTCCGGTGAACCTCCTTAGGAGACGCCATCGAGGTTAGCGGAGTTCTTGCAAGATGATCATCCGGTGGTTTATTCATGAAGCTAGTCGTTGGCTTAGACTGTTACCATACATTAACAAAATTAGTTGTAACAGGGCACAAAGGAAATGAGTACTGATCAGTTACTTGATCGAGAGGTCTCGGGTTCGATTCCAGGCTAGGAAATAAATTTTTCAGATCAGTACACAGAAAATAATACTGAGCCTGATATCAATCACCACAGGTGATTAACCGTATGGACATTACTATGATGTATTTTACATTGGGACAATGTCAAAAATTCATTGGAACAATCAACTTCAATGATTGACCAATCATTGTTTTCATCGTTATAATGAACGCTAGGTCATCATTATAATGTATTTATTACATTGTCCTAATGATGAAATACATCAATTCAAGGCAATCTGCCTCAGGACAATGTAAAAAATACATTGAACTAATGTCCTGGAAGTGATCAATACTAGGCACGGGCTATCATCACGAAACCTTGTGATAATGCCAATTGTAATGGATCCATGCCATGTAAACATCACGTCAATGTATCGGCGTTATTGATTCATGCCCTGGAGTTATATTATCAATGCTTCAGGTCATCGAACGATGTCCTGATTCCTTATTACAATCATCGTGTTCATCAATTGATGTACGCGAACCTCAATACAATCACCGCGTTCATCAATTGATATGGGTACGCGAACCTCAAAACAATCATCGTGCTATTTTTCTAGTTGCATCAAGTTTAATTCTGGTCTAGTCGTATAGCGGATGCATATCGGGAAGATTTTCCTTTGTGCTCGAAGTTGACCACAACTTGTGCTATGTGTTCTGACGAGAATTTAAGAAGGTGAGTAAGACTTATAGTATAGAAATGATTTTGTTTTCCCGACGCCATAGATGCAATCTTTTCCGTTATCTAGTTGATATACCGATTTTTTTTTTATTGTTTTCAGCTAGCCGAGTGGAATTAGTTTAAAGATCAACTGAGAGTCATAAATGAATTTCATAATAATTCGATTCTCTTGCAGGAGTGCTTTTTATACAAGTCGGTAAAAAATGCTTATTTTTAGATAGACGAGATGCAGCAGTCATGTGGGAATTTGGAAAATACAATACAGAAAGATCCTATACCATTAAATTTACAATTCGGGAGTGCCGTTCCATACCTTGGAAGACCAACACAGGAAGTGGCGGAAGTGGATTCCGTTTCTTAATTCGAAAAAACAAGCAGTGAACCCTGTGTTTATGCATTTGGTGTGGATATACCGAAAATTCAAGGAGTATGCACATAATTCGACGGTATGAGTTTTTCAATATTGTCAGAGTAATAGACATATTCTCTAAACATGTTTCATCTTTTCAATTTTAGCTACTCTACAGAGCGTATGCTGTTTCGGTAATTCATTGAAACTTGTTATTTTTTTGCTTTCAAATTATAACATCATATTCTAGAACCCATGATTTATGTGAATTTCTAACAAACGTTGAATAAATTTTACAGATGATATCAATTGTTTTATTGTTATTTCAGTGACTTCGAACAATAGTCATGTTCCTAATAAAGTGTGTTCAATGAGAAACATTCTATAATCTGATCTTTTCTTACTTGATTATTATGATGCAGGTTTGCATTTTTACCATCAAAATTCAATACGAAAAGTAATGAAGGTATGTATATAATATGACCCTATAAACTCGCAAACAGAAATATAAAAGTATATTATATTACTTTCGACTGAAAATTTTCGTCAAAAACAAAAGTCTCCAAATATATTTATATATGTATATTGAGGCATTATTCCGTTCAATATTGTTTTATATCAAAAAAATAGTGGTTTTTGGTTTAAATCCAAAACACAACCACTAAAGAACGCCTTAGATTGATGTTTTTTAGCATTACGTTAATGTACTCAAGTGATTAGTTGATGTCCAAAATACATTGATTCAATGCCCTGGGACCATCGATATAAGGACTGCTGTTGATGGATCGATGAACTCATGACCTAGTATTAATGTCGTTTGTCATTGATACAATGTTAACGTTTATCAAATGCTGGTGATGAATTGGGGGATTGATACAATCACTCGAACATTAAACAATCACCAACAGGACCTTATATCAATGAACTCGAGCATCGGCTGAAAATTAATGTCCAATTAATTATTAACATTGTCGTAAGAATGAATTTGATTATATTCACGTACGTTTTTCGTTCTGTGTACCGACCGCCATTCGCTGTTGGGTCAAAACAGTAACAAAGCCTACTCGGAACACACCCGACATCCCATCTCGCAAAAGCCTCAAGGTTCTGAGGGATTTCTATAAAGCCTAGGATAATAATATAATAATAAATAAAAATACAGAAATTCTGTGAAAATTCGAAAAAACAAGATCATAGTAATTAGTACGATTAGTATGGTCAACAAAATCAGTAGTTACAGGGCATATAGAATGTGACAAATAGTTCTGTTCAGTTCAAAAATATAAGATCGTTATAGTTATTTTTGGGGTCTTGAGTCCTAGTCCTAGCCTTGGACAATTTTTTCTGAAATTTGATTCTAGGTAGGGATGTTATCCTAAATCAACAAAATTAGTTATACCAGGGCACATAGAATGTGAAAACTAATTCCGTTTAGCTCGAAATTAAAAAATGTATGATCATAATAATTATTTTTGGGGTACTAGTCGTAACCTAGCAAACTTTTTAGTTTTATATGTTCTTTGAGGGGCAGAAAGAGCCAAGGATTGGTTTTGGAGAGGTCTGTAACCCTAGATTAACAAAATCAGTTGTTACTGGGCACATAGAATGTGGGAACTAGTTCCGTTTAGTTTGAAGTTCCATAATATAAGATTGTAATAATCATTTTTGGGGTCCTGAGTCCTGGTTCTAGCCTAGGACAATTTTAACGCGCTTGTTCTAGGGAACAGCGCGTTATCATTTCGTCACGATGTCTGTAATTTTCTAATTCTGAGCCGAAATTGGTCTCAAACGACTAGATTGGACTCCGGCCGTGTGCGCTGTAACTCTCGAAAGAAAGGACTTAGAGTCTTGAAATTTTCAGGTTAGGTTAAGATCCTGAATATCTCGGCTGAGTTCGTTAATAGGCCAAATCTGCCGGATGTTTTTTTGTGGTGCAGCCATTTGAAATTTTGATTTTTTAATAACTCGAAAAATATTTATCTGATCGAAATGAAACTTGGTTGGAAGATGAACAGTGTCAATAAGAAGAATTATCCATGGAAAATCTGAAAAATTTTTTTTTTTTGAAAATTTTCATATTTTATTAAAATTTCACCAAAATTTCCAAGTCACCATTTCGCAATGTGAACAAGCGCGTATAAGCTGCTTACTTCACGTCAGTGCTTCTCTAGATTTTTTCAGCTTCAATATGTTTTTGGAGGTGGAAAGAGCCGAATAATGGCTGTAGAGGAAGCTCAGTTACCCCAGATTAACAAAATTAGTTGTTACAGGACACATATAATTCAAACACTAGTTCTGTTAGTTCGAAATTAAAGATATTAGATTTTGAGGTCTTGAGTCTTACTCCTAACCTAGAACTTTTTTTAGACTCAATATGTCCTTTGGGGTGGGAAGAGTCAAATATTGCTTCTAAAAAGAGCTGTAGATTAACAAAGTAAGTTATTAGAGGGCAGTTAGAATGTGAGAACTAAATCTGTGCAATTTCACATTCAAAAATTTGAGATCATAATAATTAATTTGGGAATCTTGAGTCCTAGTACTATTCTAGGACAATTTTTTAGGGTTTTTTAGGGAGGTGGGTTGGGATGAAAATTAGTTCAAGCCATCTCAGTCCTGTTCGAACTTTTTTCATATAGGTCTTGTCAGACTCTTCTCTGGGTGCACCCTCTTGGGAGACGCTCAGAAGACTTCTTACAAGATAATAATTCGATGGTTATTCATGAATCTAGTTCGACTACAACCCTAGATTAACAAAATTAGTTGTGACAGCGCACAAAGAAAGAGAGAACTAGTTCCATTTACTGAAAAATTTGAAAGTATAAGATGTATTTTGGTTCATTCTCATAAGGAATCTTTATGACCTCCAGAATAATATTTGAGAATATTGAGTCTAGGACTGTTTTATTAGTTTAAGTAGTAGGAAAGTTTAAGTAGTAGAAAAGCCATAAATTGGTACTAAGGAGAATATAATCCACTCAAGTCCCTCCAAAATATGTCTTTGGCTCCTTATTGTTTGTTTCTAATGCAAAACCTTCAACTTTGTCATCATTTGATTTACTGTCATACTGAATTCTTCAGGAATAGTGGAGAAAGGTTTCAGGTTTGTAGCTCGATTGACGCTTGCACACTTTGACCCGATTTGCCAATGAAAATTGATTAGCCAATACATCAAATTGTGTTTGAAGCACATCAATCATTTTGATGCTGCAGGAAGTATGGGGAAATCCGTACGAATTATGTTTAACTGATTAAGCGAATGACAGCAATGAATTTTGTGATGAAATGACACACGGTATGTAATGTAACAGCTAATCGGAATTTTCTGCACAAAAAAACGATTTGATATCGCTACTAGGGTAATTTTTTGGGATATTTCGGCTGTAGTTGTTTTAGTTTTTACTACATCTCAGAATTCCTAATCAAATGCTGATACGATATGCTTGAAACTTAGTCATTCGTTGTGAAATGTGGGCACACGAATCTTTTGAAAAAGTACCGCGAAGAATTTTTTAATTTCCAAATGGTTTGTTTGGAAATTGTGTTTCTTCGGAAACTATCTGTTAGATATCTATGAGGATGCGTAGAATCTATATTTGACAGCTCCATCGGTTGTTCTGGGGAACACTACCTCATCATCTTGCCTAAATTTATTGCCGAAATCAGTCCTCAACAACTAGGTTAGACCCATTTATGAAGAATTCGCAATTTCAAATTCGTGGCCGTAAAAGAAATTTCTTATGTTTTTTGTTTGTTCTAATGACACGATCATCATGAAATTTTGTTCAATATTTTGAAAAAGCCTTTACTAGTCACCAGGTTTCGGCAGGATCAGGTAAGCATATTTTGAGTTTTTCTGAAAATATCAACGATACGGAGGAGAAATCAACAGAATTTGATATACTGTTTTCCCAATAACTCCGAAATTAAAATTGGAGGTAACTGAAACTTGTAACACCGTTGTGAAATATCGACTTCAAGGTTTGTGGAAAACGTCATTGAAATCGAATAAATAGTTCCCTTAGAAACATATTGAACGAAAAAAGTTGAAACATTTTCGAAAACAAATTTTTAGCTGATACCTATGTTCATAATTTTCGAAATTTTTTCAACTTATAAAAATATTATCCTACCAATATTTAACAAGGAGTTGTGCGTCAGTTTTCTTAAACTTCGGCCGATTTGGTCCATTCATGAACATAACAGGCGCATTTCGATACGCAATCAGTGAGTCCAGTCCACCCTAGTAGTTTGAGTCCATTTTCGGGAAAAATTTCGAAAATAACAGACATTTGTACAAAACAATAGCCTAGACCTAGCTCTAGACTATGCTAATTATAATTTTCAATACCAATTTCATGAATTCTTGTTCAATTCCCGGTTGTTCTAGAGAACAACGCGTTATCGTTTCGTCACAATGTCTGTTAATATCGAATTTTGAGTCGAAAATGGTCCTAAAAGATTGGCTTGAACACCCTGAAGAAGAATCTGTGATCAAATTCAAGTAAGTCTGTCCGTCCGTGAGTCCCTATGTGCTCTAACTTTCGAAGGAAAAACCTAGCGACTTGAAATTTTCAGATAAGGTTTGTGAGTCCAAATATCTCGGTCAATTTCGTTAATGGGTGAAATCGATTGAATAATTTCGGAGTGGGGCTCATTTGAAATTGTGAGGTTAATTCCTCGATATTCCATAAAGTACTGAATTGATCAGATTGAAACTTTGTATACAGTTTTGAGATATCAACGCGTAACTCAGTGCAAAATCTCGTGTGGAACCAGAAAATTAAAAAAATGTTTTTTCGAAAATTATTCGAGTTTTCGATGAAAAAGTTTTTTTTCTCTGAAAAGATTTGATAGATTGCAACGAAAGTTGGCACAAACCTCAGAGAGTAAGAGCAGTAATTAACAACAAAGTTGAGAAAGTCATTTTTCCCTTATGACATATACCACGTTTACGAAGCATAAGCGAGATTCAATGTAAACTTTGAGCAATATTCTAATAACTGTGTTGAGTTATGCGTGACCTTCGAAATAACGGTTTTTGGTCACATCATAGTATTTTTTGGGGGTCTCTTCAATTGTGGTGTAGAATTCAGGAAAAAATATTTCAAAATGGCGGAAAACCTACAAAGTTGAAATTTTTTGTTTTCGATTGCCGAATTGGATAGCATCATTTCAATGTACTCAATTTCCTACGATTTTGCGTGAAAAACTTTTTTTCTAAATTAAAACTCAACTTTTCGGTGGAATCTTCGGAAGGCTATAAAATGAAAACCAATGGATATTTTTTCATTCTGTTTTCACACCGATGTTCTGAATGAAGGTCAGTTCAACCTCGAAAGATTCCAACAATTTTGGGTGAAATATTTTTTTTTTCACTGTAGACATGTAAAAAAAAGTTGAGTTTAAATTTTGAAAAAATTTTTTCACGGGAAATTGAGTACATTGAAATAAGACTATCCAATTCGGCAATCGGAAACAAAACATTCCAACTTTGTAGGATTTCCGCCATTTTGAAATATTTTTTCAGAATTCTACGAAACAATTGAATGGACCATCAAAAAAGTACTAAGATGTGATCAAAAACTGTTATTTCAAAGGTCACGCATAACTCACCACAGTTATCAGAATATTCCTCAAAGTTGACATCAAACACCCTGTATCTCACTTATGCTTCGGAAACGGGGTATATGTCATAAGGCAAAAATGACTTTCCCAATGTCATCTATACGGCTATACATGTTTGACCAGTTTATGATGAAACACCCTGTATATAATATTTCGTTGTCATTTTGTATTTT
This sequence comes from Myrrha octodecimguttata, assembly GCA_958510865.1. Classification (NCBI taxonomy): domain Eukaryota; kingdom Metazoa; phylum Arthropoda; class Insecta; order Coleoptera; family Coccinellidae; genus Myrrha; species Myrrha octodecimguttata. The sequence continues at coordinate 74,665,231 of OY294057.1, forward strand.
ATTTCCTCAATATCTCAAGAAGTACAAATGCAATCAGATTGAAACTTCGTGATCAGACGATGAATGGCAAAGCAAAACTGGGTGCAAAATTTCGTGCTAATCTAAAAGTAGCAATTTGAACGACCGCGTAAGAGCTCCTGACCTTACGTCAGTGCTTTTCTAGAATTTTCTTCAATTTCCCAGCATTGCATCGAATCCGGATAAACCCTGGAATTGAAGTTACAGATGTTATTAATTCCCGTAATTTTCTCACCTCGGGCGGGCTGCCTACCGACAGGCTCACGCCCGCCGAAAATAATTAAATATAAAATGATGAAAATATCCTATTTCGGGCCACCTACGGTGGTGGCAAAATTTTAATGACCAATTTGGCGTTGTATTATAAAACGTCACCGCTCTCTGAATGGAAGAATAATTAACTAATCATCATCAAAAAGGAGTTCGTTGAACAAGAGATGAATACATTACACGTTTACGATTAATAACTGCTACGGTTTTTACAAATTGCTACCTACTATTTCAGTATTTCAGAAAAGCACTGACGTGAAGTCAGCAGCCTCGGAGCGCGTGCTCGAATTCTGATGTGAATATTTGGTAATCTTCACATTATCCCCATGAAATTCTGATAGAAGTTCAAGATGTCATTTTTGCGCGCATGTTCTAGGGGAACAGCATGCTATCGTTTTGTCCAAATGTCTGTAATTTTGGATGATTGAGCCGAAAATGGTCTCAATCGACTAGGTTGGACTCACTGATGACGAATCCGGTGTCAAAATCGATTCTGTCCGGCTGGCCGTAGACACGCTAACTGTCGACAGAAGCAAGCTAGCAACTTGAAACTTTCAGGATAGGTTGCGCATCAGAATGCCGCGGTTGAGTTCGTTAATGGGCCAAATCGTTCGAATAGTTTCGGAGTTATAGGCAGTTGAAGTTGTGAAGTTATTTATTTCTTATTTCAGAAATTACTTGAGAGATTAGATTCAAACTTGGCAGTTGGGTGGAGTATAACGACGCGCAACTTTGAGCCAAATTTCGTCAGGATCAGATTTTCAGTGGATTTTAAAAAAATTTTTTTTCGAAATTTTTTTCCAAAAAATTTTTTTTTCCGGAAACCATTCATCATATTCGAAAAAAAAGTCCACTCACACTTTGAACTTCATATTTCACAGCAGTGTACCAAATTTCAGTTCGATACGATCATAAGTTTCGGAGATATCCGGAAAAAATGTGTCAAATTTCGAGGTTTTCTTCTCGATATCGTTTATTTTTTCGGTATAACTCGAGAAATAATGATGCAGTCATGATGAAATTTCACAGCTAGTTTTGAGATGCTAAAAGACAACTTCATGCGAAATTTCGTGATAATCGTGTCATCAGAACAATTTGAAAAAAAAAATTTCTATGATTTTTCTTATCATATCATCCTCATCAAATTCTGTATGAAACTTCGAACTGTTATTTTTCGATGAAGTACTGGATTTCAATTCGATCTGATCTGTATTTTTGGAAATATTGAAAAAATAAAATTTTGATTGGGTATATCTACGGAATCATTGGGTGGATTTTACCCATTCACGAATTCGGCCTTCCAAACCTTGGCCGACTGCGTAAACACAATAACTTCCGAAAGAAACGACTTAGAAACTCGATATTTGTAGAGAAGGTTTGGGGCTTAATTACGAAGGTCGAATTCGTGAATGGATAAAATCCGCCCAATTATTCCGTAGATATACCCATTCAAAATTTTATTTTTCCAATATTTCCAAAAATACAGATTTGATCGAATTGAAATCCAGTAATTTATCAGTAAAAATTTCAAAAAGTACTGCCGTGAAGGCAGCAGCTTTTGCGTGCATGTTCAAATTCGTTGCTGAAGCGGTCATCTTCATTGAACATGCGCGCAAAAGTTGCTGCCTTCACGGCAGTGCTTTTTGAAATTTTTCAAATTCGATTCAATGTATATTTTTGGAACCCCAGAACGGGCGCGTGAAAGGATCAATATTTTTTTTAAATTCTCCATTTTCTAAGAATTTCTCATCCAATTACCCCAATTTTTTTTAAATCTCCAAGCTGTCATTGACATCTGTATTGGCGTCTGAATTCAAGATCGCAGCGGCACGATGGCCAGTCAAAGAACCTAAGGTTGAGGGTTAGGAGCTAGGTTTTCAAGAGTTTGCTTGTATATTTGATTGATTAAAATTTGAATTTAAAATTTGTTGAAAGATTTTTTCAGTTGACAGAAGTGATTCTGTGTATAAATATTTCAATTTCATGAAATCAGCCACTGCGTAAACACAATAGCGTCCGAAAGAAACAACTTAGAAACTCGAGATTTGTAGAGAAGGTTTGGACCTCAAGGCCGAATTCGTGAATGGGTGAAATCCACCCAATGATTCAGCAGATATACCCATTCAAAATTTTATTTTCCCAATATTTCCAAAAATACAGATCAGATCTAACTGAAATCCAGTACTTCATCGAAAAATTAAAGTTCGTAGGTTCATACAGAACTTAATGAGGATGATATGATAAGAAAATCACAGAACTTTTTTTTCAAATTGCTCTAATGACACGAACATCACGAAATTTTGCATAAAGTTGTCTTTCAGCATCTTCAAACTAGGGGCGAAGGTTTATCAGGATTGAATCAGTATTTCTCGAGTTATACCGAAAAAAAAAAACGATATCGGGAAGAAAACCTCAAAATTTTACAAAATTTGATATCTCTAAAACTTATGATCGTATCGAACTGAAATTTGGTACACTGCTGTGAAATATGAAGCACAAAGTCTGAGTGGAATTTGTTTTTGGATATGATGAATAGTTTCCGGAAAAAAAAATTTTTTTGAAAAAAATTTAGAAAAAATTTTTTTTTTAGATTCACCGACAATATGATCCTGACAAAATTTGGCTCAAAGTTGCGCGTCGTTATACTCCACCTAAGGGTCAAGTTTGGATCCAATCGCTCAAGTAGTTTTTGAACTAAAAACTAAATAACTTCAAAATTTCAAGTAGCTGTAACCCCGAAACTATTCTGCCGATTTGGCCCATTAACGAACTAAACCGCGGCATTCCAATGCGCGACCTACCCTGAAAGTTTTAAGTTGCTACCTCACTTCGTTCGACAGTTATCGTGTCCACGGCCAGGCAGAATCGAATTTGACACCGGACCATTTTCCGCTCAATCATCGAAAATAACAGACATTTGGACAAAACGATAGCTAGCTTTTCCCCTAGAACAATTAGGAAAATATCCTATGTATACTTCATTCACTTTTATAAACTATCCCGGCTGGCCATGACATTCTGACACATTTCATCGTGTATCTTTTGAAAATGTTAGGTTATAGTCATTTTTCTGTCAGATAACTTGTCCTCTCTACATAGACGTCGTAGTAATTACGTATTTTTCAAAATTTGCATATACTTTGTGAAAATAATAAATTTGAGAAAATATTATGTGAATTCAATAATAAATAATACCTGGTGAATGTTGAAGAAACTTTTTTCTCTGTTGATAGTAGAAATATTTCACATATGTGAAAATGGTTGAAAGATTAATTTCTGCTATTTTCTTGTACGGAAATCAAGAATGGATTGTTGAAATTTTACTGGAAAATAATGGATAGAGTAGTCCGTTACTTTGTGATAGTTCATTCGAAAAAAAAAATAAAAGTACTCGAATAAACCTGCAGTAAACTTCTAAACGAACAGGCCGGACCTATGGAATTCCCTACTTTTAGAAATTCTGAAGAAATAAGTCTACAGAAGACATTCAAATACCTTGTTGAACAACTTGAAATACTCTAGTATGAAAATATTGGATAGCTTGTGATAAATTATATTGATTCCAAATCATCATGGTTACTATCAGAAAGAGCAGATTTCAATTCTACATAGCACTTCCTGATACTTTGTCTCTGCTTCTTCGAAACTACCTACTAACGGCATTTTTAGATTCCAAGCGTGATGTTGAGATCGAAAGCAGAAATTGGCATTGGAATTGGGCAACGTCTCTGACAATTATTTTGACATTGCCGATATTTCACGAACGCCAATCAGCGACAGTTTCAAGTAAAAAAACTTGATAGACCTAAATCATGGCCATCCAGGATAGTTTAAAAAAGTGAATGGAGTATAGGGCCACCTATGGTGGCAAACTTTTAATGATCCATTTGGCGTTGTATTATACAACGTCTCCGCTCTCTGAATGGAAGAATAATTAACTAATCATCATCGAAAAGGAGTTCGTAGGACTAGCGATGAATACATTTCACGTTTACGATGAATAACGGCTACGTTTTTGACAAATTGCTACTATTTCAGGGAGGCGAACGAGTTCACGCCTTGTTGCGCTGAAGACTTCTTGTGAGCTTGGTATAAGACAGTTTGAAATATGTTAATGAGGCGTATGGACTTTGTTACTCTGTTCGGGCAGGATTATAGTGTGTTGAATCATCGTTAACTCGTTTCAGATGAACTGAAAAAACGCTGCAAATTTCACACAAGGGTTTATTATTTTCTCAGTTTAATAACCCAATACCATTGATATCTCAAATCAATCGTATATATTATTTATAACTCATTGGTTTTTCACCAAACGAAAATCAATTCCATGAAGAAATTCATGTGAAATATTTAAATTCAATAGTAACTACAAAATTATCCACGTCGAAACCAAAAGTACCTACATAACTCCTAGAGTCGTTAGAAATCAATAGGTACAATACCCGCAAAATCCTATTGAATGAACAAACAGATGTGAATAGCTCTTCACTACTGAATATTTTTCTGTAACCTAAAAACTCTGTGGCAAACCCCAATTTATTCCTACTCTCACTTTTACGCTTTGTATAATTATTTAGGCACGTTCCGGACCATATTTAAACCTTGTTGTACTACATACCATCAGTCAGTAAAATGTAGATACCTGAAGAAGATTTTTAGCAACTTTCTTCGTGTTTTTTGTGATTCCGTAGTATTACTATGAGTGTTGTGAATTCCCCGCCGAAGTCCTACACACCGTTAGGATCTGGCGTCTAGGAGGTTCGAAAGTTTTCAAAATCAAACTGAACAGTTAAAAAAAAACACACTTTAATTCGATTCCTAGTTGTAAAATGAATATACTAGACTAGTGCCGATACGAAATAATCGATCGTGTGAAAATATGAACAAAAACGTAAAAAACCTATTTTAAATATTTGAGCCGAGCCTCGGCGTTTTCGACCTCAAGCTTATCGCTTCCAATTCCGATCCCGACTGACTTATGTCTGGAATTTTCAAATACCCCCAAGGATAAATCTTACATGCCTAAATATGTCTATGTTTATAATAACGCACAAAACCACTTGAAGGGCGAACCGCCTCAGCTCGCTCGAAAAGTGAGACCAATGCAGGTGGCCGCACAGGGCCGTATTCCCTAATTATCTGGGGACAAATCTGCTGAGTTACGACAATGAGATGGAGTTTTTATGTCCGACTGATCATCAGAATTATCAGTCCTGTCACCGATATAATCAATTACCGTATCCATGTTGTCTGTCTCATCTAAATATATTCCCGAAATATGGTAGATAAACCTATTCACTAAGGTATCAACATATAACGAAAATTTTGCTGGAAAGAATTGAAAGAATCACTTTATAATTAAGCCTAGAGGATGTTATTCATAAAAATCTTAAATATTTTTCATTCCAAATCACATTTCCTATGAAATATTGGAGTTGAAGAGAAAATTATCTTGGTGTTGAGTTTCTTAAAAAACTACTTTACAAAGGTCAAGTCAGAAAGCGTTTGCGCCTTTTGACATATAAGGGAAATAACCTCAAAATTTAAAATGGCCACAAAATTTTCCGCCAATATCTCTGCAAATAAATATGGTTTCAAAATGTTGACTAAGACCTGTACCAAATTATATTGAACTTTAATGAATAGCTTCCGAAAAAAATTTTTAGAAAAAATTCAATTTTTTTCCAATACAATTCTCACTAAATCATGCATTAAATTGAGCGTCGATATTTCACAACTAGTTATGATATTTCAATTTGATCGCGTTAGTATTTCTTGAGAAACTTTCGGGAAAATTAACTTAAACTCTCAAATTAACAACAAATACGTAAAACAAAAAAAAATGAAATGAGAAAAAACTCACCCGTGTGCAACTTATCTGAAAAAAATTTTTCCACAGTGCATATATCCGATAAGAGTTCACTTGATTCACAAAATATCCAATACACAAACTGAAGACCTAAAGTTATTTTCAATAACTTTTCTGTAAAAATCAAATATATCGTTAACCTCTCAAAGATATATGATTCTGGATGAAAAGTTAACCGATTATTTCACTGAATTCCAATCTTAGAACCGAATGCGATGATTCATTCTCGGGATTATTGGAAATTTGTAGCATTTTTCTTTATAACTCAGAGACTACTGGTCGGATATCATCCGGGTAAAAATTTTTAGGTTGAGTTATGCAACAGTAATCAACGTTGAGAATTTCACAAAAATTCGGTGGTAAGTTTCCGAGAAATAATTATTTTTTCCCTCCAACCCCCAATTTTAAGCCCTTAGGTTACACCAATCCTGTTGAAAAGCTTGGAGGATCAATCCCGAGCGACACATGATTTTTCTACCAAGTTTCACGGATTTCGGTTCAGTACTTTCCGAGAAAAGCTCTGGACAACGGACGGCGGACGGCGGACGGACGGATTTTTTTTTATTCGTTCATTCAAATCTACATACTCCAAAACGTAAACTGTGAAATTTTCAAGGGGGGTTAAAATTTTTTTTTTGTTGGTCGATCACTAAGGTTTATTATTTGATTTCATCAAATAATACACCAAAATCGATAGATTATTCACTTGAATGTGATCGTAAAACACCAATCTAATGTTTTACTCGCTCGTTCTGGGGAACAGCGTGCTATAGTTTTGTTCAAATGTCTGTCTTTTTCGAATTTGGAGCCGAAAATGGTCCCAAAACGACCAGGTTGGACTCACTGATGTCACTGGTGTCGAAATCTATTCTGTTCGGCTGGCCGTTCGCATGCACGATTACGGGCTAACGGAGGAATCTATCGACTTGAAAATTCCAGGTTTGGTTGCATTTCAGAATAAAGGTCGGGTTTGTTAATGGGCAAAATCGGTCAAACGATTCCGGAGTTATGGCCATTTGAAGTTTTGAGGTTATTTCCCCGACATTTCGAGAACTGTGGAAGCAATTGAATTAAAACTTGGCAGTTAGTTGAAGCATGAGAACTAGCTACTTTTTGCAGAATTTTTTATTTTTTCCGAAAAAATTTTTTTTCTTGGAAACTGTTCATTAAATCTGGAAAAAATTCTGATCGTACCTTGAGCTTGATGTTTCATAGCAGTGTACCATATTCCAGTTAGATACGATCATAATTTCCGAAGATATTGTAAAAAAATATATCGTTATTTTTTTCTGGGATCACTCAAAAAATTCTCTTTTAATCATGATTAAACTTGGCAGCTACTTTTGAGATGCTGATGACGTTGTACGAAATTTCGTGATGATCGTGTCATGTCACAATTTTGATTTTTTTTCAATATTCAATATTCTTTGATCTTCTGATCATTATATCTTCATGAATTTCTGTACGAACATTCGAACTGTCACTTTTCGATGGAGTACTGGATTTCAATTCGAACTAATCTGTATTTTCGGAAATATTGGGATAATAATATTTTGAATGCGTATACCTGCGGAATCATTGGATGGATTTTACCCATTCACGAATTCGTTCTTCATAATTGAGGTCCAAGCCTACTTTACAAATATCGAATTTCTAACTTGTTTCTTTCAGAAGTTTTCAACGGCCGACCGTGAACACAACAAGTTACGAAAGAAACGTAGAAGAGTAGGTTTGGGGCTCAATTACGAAGGTCGAATTTGTGAATGGGTAAAATCCGCCCAATGTGATTCCGTAGATAAACCCATTCAAAATTATGTTTCCCAATATTTCCAAAAATACAGATCAGATCGAATTGAAATCCAGTAGGTAAATGGTTCTTCAATAAGAGGTGTTATTTTTATCTTCAAAGGAAAAATATATATTTCAATATATATGATCGGATGTTTATTTCATTATGAAGAAGAAGCTGTGCCGTTAATAGTGGAAAATAACATCAGGCAAATGACCACCACGACCACGCTTACAGGACGATATCCTTTTAATGAAATTTTCCATAACCAAATCGCAAAGTGGCTGCCCTTTGTCCTCGATAGCCTCACGAATTTCATCTTTGGGGTCTTGAATCGGCGCTGGGCTATTGGCGTAGACCTTCTCTTTCACGTGGCCCCAAAGGAAGAAGTCGCAATGTGTTAAATCACAAGATCTCGGTGGCCAACTGTGATCACCTCTTCGAGAGATAACACGGTCCGGAAACTTTTCCCGCAAAAGATCAATGGTTTCGTTACTTTTGTGGCACGTAGCGCCGTCTTGTTGAAAGTAAACGTTGTCCAAATCAGTACCATCCAATTCCGGACATAAAAATCATTAATCATCTCTCGATAGCGCAATCCATTCACCCTAACTGTTGGTTCAGCCTCATTTTCGTAAAAGTAAGGTCCAATGACTCCGCCGGACCATAAACCACACCGAACAGTCACACGTTGAGGATAGAGAAGCTTTTCAACAATAACTCTCGGGTTTTCCGAGACCCAGATACGGAAATTCTGCTTGTTGCCTTAAGACCCAAACCTTTTTGCAAAATACGGTGTAATGACGTTTGTGGAATGCCTAATTCCAAAGAACGACGAGGAATGGACAAACCTGGGTTTTCTTCAACACTTTCGGTTACAGCAGCAATATTCTCGACTGTTCTTGAGCGACGTGCAGGGGTTTTATTCTTCACATCACTAACTTGTCCCAACAGTTCGAATTTTCCCACCAATTACTTTATTGCGGTCCGACAAGAAGCTTCACGACGACCCAAAAATGTTCGAGTTTTACGAACCGTCTCTGCCACCATTTTTATAGTGAATTTTAATAATTTCAATGCTTTGTTGAAGCGTGTATCGCTTCATTTTTACTAATGGCGTAGTTTCTACTTGTCGAAGGTCAAAAAATGACAGCTTCAAAAGTGACATCTACCGAAAAAGCGGGCTATTCAAAATAACACCTCTTATTGGAAAACCGTTTACTTTATCGAAAAAACCTAGAAAAGCACTGCCGTGAAGACATCAGCTTTTGCTTGTTTCCATTTCATCCTCAGTGAATGAAATTTATAGAAATTGGACAAAATTTATTTATTCTCGCAATATCAATAGCACAATTTACTGATTGCATTAGGGTATTGTACCCTACAATATTTGAATCAAAATAAAGTTTCTAAAGTTTTCATTCACTAAGAATAAAATAGAAACATTATTTTCAGTTGAAAACTGAATTTATTTTCATATAATATCAATCTTACCCTGAATTTAAATTTAGACTTGGTCGGACATGACAGGGAAAGGTTTACATAAGATTTCTAGAGGAAATGCTTCAAAATTGGAACAGGCGTCACTTCAAATACATGAATTCGTGTTGAATTTCATAATTTCTACAATTCTGTAGGTAATTACCCTCCTAAAAATTCCTTTGAATCAAGCAAAACATAATAGGCGCTCCCCCAGCAACGCCGCATTTTTCGAGGCCCTCCATAATGGCCGTGTAATTAAACGACCTCGCCATTACCTTTCGAAATCAATCATCGAAAATCGTCCCATAATCGTAACTTTTAATGTCCCATCAAAAATCGATAATTTTCTGTACCATACGCAACTTTTGAGAAACGCGCGATTTCTAGACAGCTCGTAACTCAGCCTGAGGAAAACATTCGCGGACCTATAAAAGGATAGGACCGTTCCAGTGGCGACTCGTCAGCGTCGACATAAAAGAAATGAAAAGCAAGCATTAACGTTATTGAATGGAATTACTTCACGGTGAAGAGAGAGGTCCTGCATAAATAAATTGATGTGAACACAAAGACAAATATCTGTCGATGAATCAACAATGGGGTTTTTCCTGAATTTGGTTTAATACTGCAAATGCAAATTTGAACATAATGCTTATGGGTTTGATTCACATTTTCCCAAATCACCTTCAGAAAGTATTCAAAATCAGATTTCAAAATTCGGGTTTGGGATTTGCCAGGCATGCACGAAGTGACAACGGTGTTTAGTAGAATAGCTTTTCCTGCTATAGAATAATGAAATATTTATTCCTATTCTGCGGTACACACGTGTTCTTTGTCAATATAACCAAACAATTTCCATTTGCGATTTGTCAGTGATATGACAGTATGTCAGTCTCTGCTCTTCTTTTTATATTCCTTGGTCGTTATCTTCTACTCTAACCCGATCGAAGTATAGCTATCTCTGTTTTCCTAAGCAAAGTAACACATTTGACGTCCTTTTCATTCCGAGAAAGCTGAATTCGACGTTGCCATATCGTGCACTAAAGACAAATCCCTTTAAATTTCAAATCCCCATTTCTATTTTTCAGTTTTAGGTAATCAAACATTTTTTTAAAAATATAATATTGAAATTATATGTTTGAAATGTGATGTTCTGAAGGTTTTTCATGAAAATTACTGCATTTTCGTTTAAAGGAAAAACCCCCATTAATCTACCTTGATCTGAGCTAAACATCCAATCAACCAAAGCCTCTATACTGAAGAAGTTCCATCGAAAGAATTCGTTCACTGAAGTTTCACGGTTATTATCGATCATCAGGCTGACTCACTTTGGAACCGCGGGGAAGATTCTAGATACTTCAAACCTGTTGGTTGATTTTCTTCAGCATTGAACGTATACAGAGCCATTTCACGAAACCTAACCTTCGAGTGTAGAAAATCTAGATCGATATTCAACGACTATTGGATGAACGTCATGCACACCTCTCAAGGTTTTCTACACTCAAGGGTTAGGGTTAGTAAGATGATCTTGAGATGGCCCTGTATTATTATTATCATTTTTATTAAAAAATACAATAAGAGTTGAGGTGAACACCTATAAACTCAAATAAGCTCACTTAGAATAAAAATTCAATGTACACTTCCCTATAGTGAAGACAAACAGATGAGTAAATACAAAAAAAAGGAAAATTATTCTAAGAAACAGGTAACACAAATCAGCAAAAGTCATAGCGAACGCATATCCATAATCAAAGACGTCTCATATTAGTCTATCCAAGCCATTGGTGGTGGAGCTATTGACTACCGAACTGGGAAGACTGTTCCAGGGTAAAAATGTTCGAAAGGAATATCTGTCTCGGAATAGTACGGAAATTCTCTTTCTTCAATTTGAAATTGTAACCTCGGAGATGATTGACGTTTTTGGGGAAAATAGCCTCTACTTCAGAACCAAAAAGTCCGTGCATACATTTGTATGAGAATATCAAGTCCCTCTAGCGCGTCTATCTGTAAACGAAGTCATGCTATTTAGTCGGAGACGGGTCTCATAATCAGGGTCGGTCGATTCCATATGGGATTCTGGTATTCCACCTCTGGACAGATCCCAGAGAATTGATCTCACTAGCAAGGGCAGTCCACCCTACTGGGCCAGCCTACTCCATGATAGGGCGTATGAAAGACTCATGAAGAGGTTTAGAAACTGATTTGTCAGAGCCTCGGAGAGACTTCTGAACCAGGTAGGTAAGTTGACGGGCCTCAGCTGTAATAGAAGCAACATGGGTTGATCAAGTCAGAACGCTCGCTGGTCAAGCCCAAATCACATTGACTGGTGACAGAAGAAATGCAATGATTGTGTATGGAAGACTGGGATTATTTCTGCCTACGTGCAATACGTGATATTTATCCAGGTTCTGTGGAAGTAACCATTCCCGACACCAAACAGCTAGTCTATCGAGATCCTGTTGGAAATTTGTGGCGTTGAGTAGAGGAAAATTATAAATTTTGGTCTCATCCGTGACATGGAGAACTAGACAAAAAACAACTAGAGAGGTCAGAGGTATACAGGAGGAATAGAATAGGACCGAGAACTGATCCCTGAGGGACACCACTGCCAATATGCCACTGTTGGTCAAAAACGCACGAATCCACCCGAGAAGACCTCCCCTCAAACCCAGATGTTTCAGCTTATGAAGAAGACGATTATGTGGTACTCGGTCAAATGCTCTAGAAAAATCGAGGTAAATAACATCAACGGGAATATTCTCACCCCACGCTTCTTGTCCAGTCGTTGAGACAACAGATTAAGTGAATGAGTATAATATAATTTCCAACAGGTTTTAAATATCTAGAATGATACCTGCGTTTCTATGGTGAGTTAGTCTGAAGATCGATAATAAAATAACCGTGGAATTGCAGTGATCGAAATCCTTGGATAGAGCTTCTTCAGTGTAAAGGATTTGGTTGATTGGATGATAAACTCAGATCAAAGTTGAGTATTTGTTGATTTATCGACAGATATTCGTCTTTTTGTTTATGTTAGTTTATTAATGTTATTGTTATTGACTTTTCGGAATGGAATTATACCCAATGACATAAACAGTGTTAAACCAAAGAAGAAGAACTTCGTGTACCCCAATTTTTATTAATGTGGTAACCTGACGTCGATAGTAATACGATAGCATTTTCAGAAAATTTCATTAAAAATTAAGAAAAATTTTCTATAGTATTAGACAATTTTGTAGCTGATAACATTCTTGTACACATCTAGGCATTGACGAAATGAGATGGTTGAAGTCTGTTTTTGAAAACTCGTTCCAACCAACTCGGACTTCGTGCCAGAGTCAATGTGAACTGGAAAGCTCCCCATCCCCATTATTTCCCACACATTTTCAATTGGACTGAAATCCGATGCACGGGGTGCCTACGAAAAATCGTTAACGTCAGCTTCTTAAATAATGTCCATAGTTTGACGGCAATATCAGGACGTGCTATTTCTTGCTGAAAAACGACGAATGTATGGCCATTTAGATGAGCAGTATAGTGGTTCGTAGGACATCGTCAACATAAGGCGTAGCTGCCATACTGCCTTGAATAATAGTCATCGGCCACCATAGGCTATAGCCTCTCAAACCATAGCAGTCCTATGTGCATGCCCTACCCTTCTACGGCCATCGTGCATACCTAGACGTTCCGATTCATCGCTGAATACGACATTAAGCCCCTCACCGCTGTCGTTCACTGCACCAGTTAAAATTCTGACAACAGTCGTCTGCAGTTGAAAGCAGTAAAATATCGAATACGCCGATTATAATATACGTTTTATAGGGCTATCTTATTTTTTATCCATTTATCTGAGATTTAACGCGTAGTATCAAAACAGTCTCGTCGAGCCTAAAGCGTCTATCTTTGATTCTCTGGTACAACTCGATTGACCAGTTGGTCGTATTCGTGTTCTTCTACCTTCATTTGTCAATATATGACACATACGCATAACTGTCATAGCAGAAGGTACAATTAACTCTAGTGCTAACTTCACAAGAGGATTAATCAACATCACGTTAGGCAACCATTCTTCTCCTGTCAAAATCGCGAACATGGTAATAGTTTTGACCTCTATGAACTCGAGGCATTTTGTTAGGGTTAAATATGGCTTGGCAAAAGTCGAGTGTTGGCCAAAAACTGTACCATTCAGGTTTTTTCATAATCAAAATGACAAAAAAATATTTCTTCATAATGAGCACAGACATCATCTTCCATAGTTTGTCGTAGAGCTTGCAGGATATCCAGTATTTTTGCAGGGATGATTTACAGAGTGACTCATCAACTTGAATTTTGGTAAACCCGCAAGATTTCCCGTCGCCGAGATATTAAAAAGATATTCACATCATTGTACACAGTGTGTTTTTTTGAATAAAAAATGTGAAATCGAACATAGGCGGTCTCCCTTAATTTGGAAGATATGGGCCCCCAAAGTTCCAAAATGAGTCTTTTTCAGGTCCCTTTTTCCACCATAAAAACGATCTCTCACTTCATCTGTATAGTTCACAAACCACCTTTTTAACCTTCAACCAACAATAAGTAACACTTTTTTCAAGAATAATCAATATTTAATGAAAAAACAATGAATTTACTGGACAACAACTAAACCCCTATTCCTTCTGATGTCGACTTAGTCTAAAAGTGAAGTTTGGCAATGGCGCGAATTTCATCGGTCGGAATCGTGCCATCGTGCGTATTCGTGAATGACAGATTATTGCTGGCGAGAAAAATTAAATATGTTCTTAGTTCTTACTGTTTACTGCGATAATCTAAATCTTCCAATAGGAGAATTCGCTTCTAATGAAATCTACAAGGTTGAAACACATAGTAATGGAATGAGAATACACCCGGATATATATTTCAACGTACATTTTTTTCATATGTGATAGGTCGCGCCCTTCCCAGATTTCCAATGAAATCGAGGTTATTATATAACCTATTTTATTGGAATACCCTGAATCTCATTCTAAACTGGGACTATCTCGAAGGGGATAGAAAGAAAGTTCAAACGAAAATATTGAGAGTGAAACCTTAAACAAATATTCTCCATGATTTTGTTTCGATGTTAGAATAACCATCTCTTCTTCAGTGACAGAAGCATTTTCCTTACAATCATATCCTTCAACACTCTATCATTTCATATTTCCCGCCAGCAACTACTCTTCGGTCATAATACGTTGGCCAGCGAAGAAAAGACGCTGTTGCCAAGCTCCGCTTTAACATTGAGAAGTATTTCGTAGAAATATAGGTTAAGTTGTTGTCTAATATTTTCACTTTTCTTCCTTTAAATAATGAATATTCTTGAAAGAAAGTGTTGCTATTCGTTGGTTGAAGGTTCAAAGATGATTTATGAACTAGATTTGAGAAGTGAGAGATCATTTTTATGACGGAAAAAAGGATCTGAAAATGCAACAATTTGGAACTTTGGGGTCCCATATCTTCCAAACAAGGAGAGACCGCCTATGTTGGCCTTCATAATTTTTGTTCAGGAACTCACACTGCTTACAATGATGTGAATATCTTACTTATAGCTTCGCGACGGGAAATCTTGCGGGTTTACCATAATTTTAACCATACTTTATACGCCACTGGACCGTTTAGTGGTCTCTGAGGCTTTTTACGATATCGCTAATAATAACTCACAGAGAACAGCTCCAGAAGTCAATAATTAATAACAGTCGTAAAGGGGGGCCTCGTTCGCGTTATTTACGTGACATCTTGGTATCCATAAAACGCGTCTAGTTGCCTCGCGGCAGAGCCAAAACAATGACGCGTCTGTGATCTGTCGAAATCAGGAATCGTTGGAATTTACAACCGTAGCGCTGCTTAGGGGGTTGCCACTCAAAATATTCTCCATTGGCGAATGAAGATAAGCGCTACTCCCTCTGGTGGCTATCAGAGTAACCCGAGGTACAGACATTATCATTGACAAGTTAAAAGAAATGTTAAGAAAATGAGAAAATGTATGCATTTTTCTTGGCGTTTGTGTGATTTCACAAGTGCTTCTACTGAGGAAAAGCAAACTCAATTGTCCCTTCCCATAGATTTCCACAGCCCGGTAAAAAATTTGGAGTTAGGGTGAAGGCAACTTCTTTTAACAAGTCGGGCCTGAAAGTGTTGAAGAATCGATAAAAACCAACAAACAAGATTTATGAGAGTCTGTTACCTGTATTTTACTAATGATGATTATTTTTATAAAGGTAAGTACGAATTGCTCATGAAATATTAGATCACATTCACGAAGACAATTTTTTAACAGGCCCATAATCCAAGCAGAGAAATTTACTTAAGAGAAATGCTATGCCTTCCAGAAATCTGCCTGTTGAACTGATCAATAAGGAACAACGTAAATGTTCTAGTGATAGAACTGACTATTGAAAAAAGAGTCCCAACAAGTAAATATCTGGTGATGAATACTTTTCGCTCAAAGTGCTTCTGCCGATGAAAGCAAAGTTGTACAAGGCTTATTTATTAAAGCTTTTTCAAGACCAAACATATGAGTGTTGGAAAATTTATTTGTCAATCCATAATGAATAAGGCTTACGGTAGAAGTAGCATTAGTTTCTTGTGAATGTATTCATTTTATTCACAATATATTGAGTATTTAGTCCTTTCCTATAAAAATAGTAAAGTAATGAGTATTAGTCTATTATTCCAGAAAGTATGTTTTACATATCTGTTTTTAACTTTCAAGACAGCCTAAGAAATCCACCAAAGTCAATCTTGCCATTTGGATCTGAAAATAAATAATATTAAAATACTGTCTAACCTCGGAGATATCCCCGTAATTTCAGAGTTGCTACACTCAATTAGATTGAAGGACGATACATACCTACTTTATAAGAATGGAATATGTACTCCCAGTAATACTCTCGTCAACTATAAAAGTCTAAAAACTCTTTGAATAAATCGTGAAATCAAAAATTATCAAACCAAACATTACAAAATCGACTATCAAAATAAAATCCATGTCTGTATGTAAGGTTCTAAAACTGCCCACCGTGGCGCTGCAATCTTAAATTCAGACGCCAATTGAGATCAATACTCTGAGGAACCTGAAGTTAGCGATTTATTTTCTATATACAAACAAGGACTGTTCCGCGGATGGTACATCAGTTCTATGTTTTGACTGCTCTAAAACGTTTTTGTTGGAGTTCATGTGTGGAAGCTTGAGTTGTCATGGTGAGGAATGATTCGTCTTCTCTGATTCGTTGCCACGATTTTTCCGAACAGTTCTAGTAACCAAACGCACAGAATTGACCTGCAGTTTGTTTTGAGGCAACTGATGGATATTTCAAGTCATTCTGAATAAAGGGGGACCATTTGCTCCGGAAACGAAGAATTTTTATTCGATTTGGCCCGACTTGAAAGATTCATACAGTTGATTGTCGTTTAGTTTATTTGCATGAACCCATGACCGCTTGTCACAATCTTAAACATAACAGCTGATTCTGGACCTCCATGACTGAATTCGGGTAACCAGCAAAACAGATTAGAGCGCCAAATTTCAATTCGAGCTGCTCACTAGTTTTCGAAATGACGAGGAAAACGAGTTCCAGATGGCCCAATATCGAAGGTTACCAAGATGTTCGAACTTTGCATAAAGTTTTATCAGGATTGCTGCTGCCTTCACGGCAGTGCTTTTCTGGGTTTTTTTTCGATCAATTACTGAATTGCAATTCGATCTAATCTGTATTTTTGGAAATATTGGAGAAATGAAATTTTAAATGGGTATATCTACGGAATCATTGGGTGGATTTTACCCATTCACGAATTCGACCTTCGTAATTAAGCCCATAACCTAATCCACAAATATCGAGTTTTTAAGTTGTTTCTTTCTGAAGTTATTGTGTTTACGGTCAGTCTAACGGCCGACTGCGTAAACATAATTACCTCCGAAAAAAACAACTTAGAAACTCGGTATTTGAAGAAAAGGTTTGAACTTGATTACAAAGGCCGAATTCGTGAATGGGTAAAATCCACCCAATGATTCCGCAGATATACCCATTCAAAATTTCATTTTCCCAGTATTTCCAAAAATACAGATCAGATCGAATTGAAATCCAGTAGATGCGAAGTTTTATCAGGATTGAATCAGTATTTCTTGAGTTATATCGAAAAAAACAACGATTTCGACAAGAAAACCTCGAAATTTGACATATTTTTTCCCAATATCTCCAAAACTTATGATCGTATCGAACTGAAATTCGAAACACTGCTGTGAAACATGGAGCTCAAATTCCAAATGGAATTTTTTTCCTATTATGATAAACGGTTTCCGAAAAAACAATTTTTGGAACAAAATTTCGAAAAAAAATTTTTTTCATTTAATGACAGTATGATCCTGACACATTTGGCTCAAAGTTGCGCGTTGTTGTACTCCACGTAATTTCCAAGTTTAAATCCAATCGCACAAGTAGTTTCTGAAATAAAAAATAAATAACTTCAAAATTTCAAGTGGCTATAACTCCGAAACTATTCGACCGATTTGGCCCATTAACGAATTTAACCGCGGCATTCCAATGCGCGACCTACTCTGGAAGTTTCAAGTCGCTAGCTCACTCCGTTCGACAGTTATCGTGTCCATGGCCGGCCGAGCGGACAGAATCGATTTTGACACCGGATTCGTCATCAGTGAGTCCAATCAAGTCGTTCGAGACCATTTTCAGCTCGAACATCGAAAATTACAGACATTTGGACAAAACGATAGCAGGCTGTTCCCCTAGAACATGCGCGCAAAAATAATAAATTCTGTCATACGCAGAAAAGCCTATATAGACAACTCCGTATACGTCTCATCGATCTGGTCCTTTCCCTCTCTTCATTCCCAGTTTCCCATACGTCTCCTCCTTTCTCCATAAGGTAGGACTATCAAATTCCCTGTTTTATCTCTGGACGCAATCGAACACTTGAACAATCAACCCCAGGAATGGAAAAGGGACTGCCGGATACAGGGCGGCTTATCAGAATGTCATGATCGTGCATTAATTATGAGATGAAATTGTGGAAATTATTTAGTTTGCCAGGAGTTATTTCTCGATGTTAACTCTTGCGTATTCCTTGGGGAGCAATAACGTGGTCCATTAGGGATTTAGCCGTGATTGGAAGGAGGGAACTGGAGAGGATGGAAATCAGAATACATCAGGGTAGAGTATTTTCCTTCAGGATGATGAGCAAGTTTTGATGTTTGAGAACGGTTGAGCGCTCTTTCTAAAGTTTAATTTGAGATTTTCAAAACATTCGATGTTTGGTCGAAAATTAACAGTGCTCTGTATGGTCTATGGACACATCAGTAACGAAGCGTTCAAAGAGCACACCTTGGAACACATCCAGTCTCCTAATTTTTAAAAGCTTCGATTAGTTTTCTAGAAAATAGTGTATTATTCAACGCGCAACGTCGCAAATCACCCAAGTGAATAAAAGCAATCATTTGCGAGTTGAATACTAAACTTTGTCCACGACTTGGAATAATTCTGCATTTCGAAGAACCTACAATAGAGTTGTCAGAATGCTGAACTTCATATTCTGTGGTTGCTGGAAATTGTCAAACTTACGAGAAACGTCAAAATTTTCACTTGGTCTATGCATGGAGTGCGTAATATTCATTATACACGCCTTTTATCCACGAGCTTGATTAATGTCTAACATTTCTTTTCAACGAGATCCATTGGAAATATATATGTATATTATTCAACGGTCGTGGACAAACTTATATAGTTGAATCTGAAACAATTTAAATATCAATTCAATTTCTATTTTATGAAATTTTCAATTCGACTCCTGATTTTCTGTGGGAACCAATTCTTTGATTTTCACTAGTTTGTTTTGGGGTACAGGGAGTTATCGTTCGGCTCAAATGTCTGTAGTATTCGAATTTTGAGCCAAACATGGTTGTCAAATTTGATTTTGTCCAACAAGCCATGTGTGCTTCAAAGTTTGAAGCAAAAAATCGATAGTATTGGAATTTTCACGTTTTGTTCGGAGTCAACATACAGGGTGAGTCTTTAAGTTGTACATTTATTTCAACCATAGATTCCTCTCATCAAATAAAACACTTTTTTCATTTGTCATTTTTCTAGATTCGGCTAAGGCAAAAAGTTATAATCATTTAAATATTTCTCAATGTGCTAATACACTCCTGTGCTTTGTTTGCAACTTCGCCACAGATATCCCTTACGGTGTTCTCTTTCGGAGAATTACCATTCCAAGGTTTGAAATTCAACGAAACAAGATAGAGAAAACTCATTTGCTCACTTAATTCTTATGATTTGGTGTTTTTTGCGATATTATCCCAAGGAAAACATTTCACTGCATTGAACTTGAAACACTGATCTTCAACTTGATGTTCATGAAATATCCACTATAAGAATCCATCCTCGCCCATTTTCCTATTGAAAACTCTATAATTATACTTTTCTCACGAAATTTATAAACGAATTATATGAAATCGATCAACTAACGTAAAACATCCTCTAGAATGCTATGGTTATGGAAAGTTTAGTCCATAGACAGGAAATATGTCTATGGTGTGGTCACGAAGTAGCATATACCTATAGAAATGATATATCTATGCATATACCTAATATTAGTTCTATGCGAAATAGATGAATATTTCTGTGTATTCTATGGTCCGGATAAACGTGAACCTAGCTCGATAAACTTCCTTCACTTGATCAGGGGCGGATCCATAAATATAGGGAAATTTTTCGAATTTTTATCCGATTTTATAATATTCGAAGTTGAATACCTGCAAAACGGTGCGTTTAAGGAGAAATTATGAAGAATAATCAAATATTTTAAAATGACTGAAGAATCTTATGATGATATAAGATAAACTTTATCTGCATTCTTCATGCTAATTTCGTATAGTTTTATGAATCGGCGAGTCTATAACTCGGAAAATGTTTGAAGTAGGATGAAAGTGATTACTGAAGAATATGTGTCATAATTATGGAAAACTTCACACCAAAATTCATCTCATTCGGAGTTACCATATCGAAGCTGCAAAAGAAAACTGATTCTTCTTGGAAATTTGAACAGCCTGTATCTATTTACTGAAGCCGAATCTGAAAAAATGATAAATGAAAAAAGTGAGGAGAGGAATCTATGGTTAAAATAAATGTACAACATAAAGACTCACCCTGTATATTAGTCATGTTCATTAATGCAAGAAATCGGCAGCATGATTTCAGTTAGGAAATATAGAGGTTAGTTCTTCGATATCTCTGGAAATACTGATGTCATCAGATTGAAACTTCGTTATTAGTTGAAAAATACCATTACCTAACTTGATGCAAGTTTTTAAGGAACTATTCCCAAATTTTCCGAATTTTTGTTGACATTTTTTTCTCAGATAATTCGATCAGGTTCTAATGCAACAAGGCACATTATTTTCGCAGTTTTTTTTATGACAAAATCTGCGTTTGGCAGGGTCAATACTTGTATAGATGTCCGCTTCGGCAACGGAACAAACATTATCTGTATAACCAAAAGAGACGTGTACTTGTTCGTTTATTCTTCTCTAAGATTGAATCATGGAAGTTCATACGTTTTGAAACAACACCATAAGAGCGGGTAAAAGGTTCTGTTGAGGGTCTAGACCAATGAGGCAATGTTTTTTTTTCTACTTGAACTGCTAACCGATCACAACGCACAGTAAGAAATCACACCAAAGCAACGTACTCTCTACGGGAATCAGTTATCAATCAGGGTCGCCATTGTTCTAGACCTGTCATCTACACGATTGAGACACATGACGTGATCGCAGGGGCGGGACTAGCAATCAACTGTCTGATTTAATATTCACTGGCGTGCTGACATTGACGCCGTACCCACCCATAGAATATCAGGCGTTCCCCAACTGCCCGCGATCTCCGATTCTGTGAATGCCGTTGACAATTTGACAACCCCTTCGGGGTACCAGATTACGTATGTGTAGGGGGATATTATTGCCCCCAATGACTATATCGTAATCATCGGGGATTTATGTTTAGGCGAGGAAGCAGCTGTGGAAAACGCAAATGAGAGGGGTGAGATTCTTTCTAACGAGTATGAGAATTTTGGGATTTCTTAGCGTCCCTTTTTTCCTAGGGATGTAAACGTTATCATTTCGTGTTAATGTCTGTGATTTCCTGGAATTAGGGGTGGGTTGAAGGTCTAAGAGCGCCGGTTGTGTTCGTTATTGGGAGAAATCTGCCTAATGGTTTCGGAACTATGAGTATACTCCATTCACTTTTATGAACTATCCCGGTTGGCCATGATTTAGGTCTATCAAGTTTTTGCGCGCATGTTCTAGGGAAACAGCGTGCTATCGTTTTGTCCAAATGTCTGTAATTTTGGATAATTAAGCCGAAAATGGTTTCAATCGACTAGGTTGGACTCACTGATGACGAATCCGGTGTCAAAATCTATTCTGTCCGGCCGGCCGGCCGGCCGAGGACACGATAACTGTCGACAGAAGCAAGCTAGCAACTTGAAACTTTCAGGGTAGGTTGCGCATCAGAATGTCGCGGTTATTTCGTTAATGGGACAAATCGGTCGAATGGTTTCGGAGTTATTTATTTTTTATTTCAGAAACCACTTGAGCGATTAGATTCGATTCAAACTTGGCAGTAAGGTGGAGTATAACGACGCGCAATTTTGAGCTAAATTTCCTCAGGATCATATTGTAAGTAAATTCAAACAAAATTTGTTTCCAAATTTTTTTCCGAAAATATTTTTTTTCGGAAACCATTCATCAAATCCGAAAAAAAACCACTCACACTTCGAGCTTTATATTTCACAGCAGTGTACCAAATTTCAGTTCGATACGATCACAAGTTTTGGAGATATCGGGAAAAAATATGTCAAATTTCGAGGTTTTCTTCTCGATATCGTTGTTTTTTTCGGTATAACTCGAGAAATACTGATTCAGTCCTGATAAAACTTCGCAGCTAGTTTGAAGATGCTGAAAGACAACTTTATGCAAAATTTCGTGATAATCGTGTCATTAGAACAATTCGAAAAAAAAATGTCAGTGATTTTCTTATCACATCATCCTCATTAAATTCTGTATGAACCTTCGAACTGTAATTTTTCGATGAACTACTGGATTTCAATTCGATCTGATCTGTATTTTTGGAAATATATGAAAAATAAAATTTTGAATGGGTATATCTGCGGAATCATTGAGTGGATTTTACCCATTCACGAATTCGACCTTCGTAATTAAGGTCCAAACCTACTCTACAAATATCGAGTTTCTAAGTCGTTTCTTCCGGAAGTTATTGGAAGGTTTGGGGCTTAATTACGAAGGTCGAATTCGTGAATGAGTAAAATCCGCCCAATGGTTCCGTAGATATACCCATTCAAAATTTTATTTTTCCAATAATTCCAAAAATACAGAATAGATCGAATTGAAATCCAGTAATTTATCAAAAAAAACATTTCAAAATGCACTGCCGTGAAGGCAGCAGCTTTTGCGTGCATGTTCAAATTCGTTGCTGAAGCGGTCATCTACATTGAACATGCGCGCAAAAGCTGCTGCCTTCACGTCAGTGATTTTTGAAATTTTTCATTCAAAACTGACGCAGCTTGTCACTGGTGAAATATCGGCAATGTCAAAATAAGTCTGAGACGTTGCCAAATGCCAATGCACCAATTTCTACTCTAAATCTCATCATAATTATGATGCTTGGAAACTAAAAACGCCGAAGGTAGTTTTGAAGAAGCAGAGACAAAGTATCAGGAAGTGCTATTTAGAATTGAAATCTGCTTTTTCTGATAGTAACCCTGATTATTTGGAATCAATAACTCATCACAAGCTATCCAACATTTTCATACTGGAGAATTTCAAGTTGTGCAAAAAGGTATTTAAATGTCTTATGTAGGCTTATTTCTTGAGAATTTGGGAAAGTGGGGAATTCCATAAGTCCGTCTGTTCGTTGAGAAGTTTTACTGCTATGACACAAATTGTTTGATATAAAAAAATGTAAATGCTCATCTCAAAAGAATATATATATATATACTGCAGGGTTATTCGAGAACTTTTATTTTTTTTTGAAAGAACTATCACAAAGTAAAGGACTACTCTTTTCATTATTTTTCAAGAACAATTTCATCGATTCATGATTTCTGTACAAGAAAATAGCAAACCTAACTGAATCTTCCAACCATGTTTATGTACGTGAAATATTTCCAGTATTAACAGGGAAAAAAGTTTCTTCAACATTCGCCAGGTCTTTTGAATTATTGAATTCACCTAAAATTCTCTGAAATTCATTATTTTCCCAAAGTAAATTCACATTTTGAAAAAAAACGTAAATACTACGACCTCCATGTAGAGAGGACAACGTTGTGTAGTTATCTGACAGCAAAATGACTATAACCTAACATTTTCAAAATATGCACGGTGAAATGTGTCAGAATATCATGGCAAACCGGGAAAGTTTATAAAAGTGAATGGAGTATAAGAACAAGAGTACCAATCTGGTCTAACCTTGGAGATATTCCTGTAATTTTAGATTTGCTACACTCAAATAGATTGAAGGATGATACATACCTACTTCATAAGAATGGAATATGTACTCCCAGTAATACTCTCGTAAACTATAGAAGTCTAAAAAGTCTTTAAATAAATCGTGAAATCAAATATTATCAAACCAAACAGTACAAAATCGACTATCTAAACAAAATCTATGTCTGTTTGTAAGGTTCTGAAACTGGCCACCGTGGCGCTGCAATCTTAAATTCAGACGCCAATTCCTACGAACATATTATCATCAGAAATAGTTTCCACTCTCACAAGTTAACTGTCCATAGAATCCATAAAAGCCTTCCTCCATCAAGAAAAACAACCTCCCTAGATCACCCAACCGAACAAAACCTCATTACCGAAGAAATCAAATAAAATTTCTCACATCCCACACAATGTAACCAATGATCTCGAAATGCAATCACCTCATATCACATCCTAATTTCTATGATTTAGCTCTACCACCCCCACATTATATCAGTTGCATTCCCGTCTGCAACTCCCGCATTACGTCTCCACGTCACACGTCATGTGGACTCATCATCATCATTCTTCCCTTGCCGTTCCGATAGGGTAACATTGTCTCGCACTTGCCTCATTAAGCGCATCAAACCGTCGTTTGTTACAGTCATATTCTCTTTGTGAGTGTCCTGGCTACCCTGGATGTGCTAACTCACTTTTGCCGTTTTGATAATTCATTTCGCGTCTAGTGTGACAAGTGTTATTAAGTGAGAAATGGCAAGAAGTATTTTTCACGGCTGTTTGATAAGCAAACACGAAGACGTTTCTGGTAGGGTGGATACGTTTGTTTGAATAATCACCGTTGATTTTGCGATGAGTTTTTAAGTTGAGAGATGCTAGGAGAGTTGTTGAGAACTACCGAGGAGAGGTCAGGGGAGAAAGATGGCTTGGATTGGAATATGCTTGAAAGATAGCAGCTGCAGTTCGAGCAAGAAAGAGTATGAACTTTGAGAGAATGGGAAGAGAAGTATGGTTTACCAACAGATATGTGGATTAGCTATTCTGTAAATCAAGCATCATTTGGGAAGCTGGAACAGGTGGTTTCAGTGAACAACTGTAGGTCAGCGAAGGTACCGGTCACAGTGGGAGTGCCTCAAGGTTCCATATTGGGCCCGTTGTTGTTCCTTATTTTTATTAATGATTTCCCTGACTGCATTAGGAAGTATTCGAGTCTGTTGTTTGCTGATGACTGTACAATATCCACATGTTGTGGCAGCCTATCGGATGCGGAGGATCTTTTAGGGACTATGGAATCGGAGGCCTGCAAGTGGTTTGCTGGTAACGCCCTGTCTGTTAATAACAGGAAGACGGAGAGGATGGTGTTCTCGAATCGCGGGGCTGAGATAAGAGATGTGAAGTTCTTGGGTATTCGAGTGGATTCGAAACTCACCTGGGCGGCTCACATCGACTCCTTGTGTAAAAAATTGGCTAAGAATACATTTCTCATTCGAAACTTGTCAGCCGCCGTTTCATTGCCCGTGTTAAGGAAGACTTATACTTTGCTCTTTTTGAGTCACATGCGAGGTATGGTATCGTTGTCTGGGGATCGTGTAGTGGTTTTGAGCGTTTATTTCGAAATCAAAGGAAAATGATCAGAGTTATGGACGATTTGGGATATAGGAAATGTTGTAAATTATCTTTCAGGAAATTAAAAATATTAACTTTGCCTCTCTATTTTCATATTAGATCCTATCGTATGCTCACAAAAATTATGCTCAGTGGAAACAGAACAAAGATGGTCACTCATATGATACTCGCGGAAACTAAGATCTACATGTACCATATGCTAGACTCAGCGGGTCACAGAGGACTCCATTCTACTTGGCACCTAAATTATATAATAAATTACCAAATAATGTAGGAAGAATGTCAATGAAGATTTTCCAGCATAGATTGAAGAGTTTTCTCATTGAAAATGTGTGGATATTTTTGTTGTTGTTGAATTTTAATTGTATACATTGCTTTTGTGACGAGTGTGAACCTATTTGGAATAAACATGAATAAATCTACTCTACTCTACTCTACTCTACTCTACTCTACTCTACTCTACTCTACTCTTTAAGGACTAATTAACATAATCACAAGGACGGATGTCTGTCTATAAATACACAAACATTGCACCTTTATCAGAGCTAATCATCCATTCAACCAAATCATCTACACCGAAGAAGCGGATCCAAGGAGAATGACTACAGCTGTTTCACAGTTAATACTGATCGTCAGTTCAACTTACCTTGGATAAAACCGCAGAAGCAATCTCGATACTTGTCCCCTTTAAGATGGATCGATACAGTATAATAACGTCAGCGCGCCATCTTCCAGGAGCATCTTGCAACTCTCATCTTCGAGTGCAGAATACTTTGATCGATGTACGATGACGTTCATCCTTTTGTCGTATCAGCTCGCTTCAACTGTGATTTTGCAGTTCTGAACGTCCGTCACGACTTTGGAAACGCTCGGTTCATGTGTTTAAGATAAAGTCCAACATCTGACAATGTTAGGAATTGGTTCGTGAAGAAAAGAGAGCTCCAGTAGTAATACTAACATAATCACAAGGACGAATATCTGCCGATAAAGCAACAAACATTCCACCTTAATCATCAGAGCTAATCATCCAATCAACAAGCTGTTGGTTTATCGACAGCTATTCGTCCATGTGATTATGTATCACTACTGGAGCCCTCTTTTTTCCACGAACCAATTCCTATCTTAGTATTAAGGACGATTTTGGTAGGAAATCAAAACAGAACCTGCTCGTGGTTTGAGAGATCCACAAACAGGAGAATCTTCAAAAATATTTATGGCAATCATCGAGTACGAGTGATAAGTCCTCTTGCAGGATAATGGTGCCCTCAAACTTGACTGAAGTGATAATCAAACATGTCCTTCTTTTTCCTGACGATCTCATGATGTAGTCTCTTTCACTTACTTTCCTTTATCTATCAATCATCTCTGCTAATACTTTCGTCTCATCCACACAATCTAAAACTTTGCTCAAAGATTGAATATTATTCTTACTAGATCTAAGCCTTCTAGTAAGAGAAAAACGGGAAGTACATCAGATTGATCTTTTTCTCCTCGGGATCGAAGAGTATGAAATTGAATTCACCCAACGAGGACTTTTTCAACACATATTATGTTCTTGTTATTTCCGTCCAGTATGGCGCGTGTTGTCAACTGAAGAGGCAGGAAAGCAGATTTTTCACGGCTAGTTGATGAATAAACACGAGGACGTTTCTGTTAGGGTCGATTCGTATGTTTGAAGAATCACAGTTGATTTGCGATTGAATTTTGGGTGTTTAGGGATGCTGGGAGAGTTTTAGAAAACTACCGAGGTGCCATCGGAAAATATCGGTGATTTGGGGTGGCAGAACACACCTGAAAAAATAGATGGCTAATCTTGAGAAAGGCCAAGGTTTGTCATGGGTGAACTCAAAGAAAATGAACAGGACCGTCTTGAGTGATTCATTAAATAGCTCTATTGTGAAAGTCAAGCATCAGCTGGGATAATATTGACAAGAATAAAAGTCTGTCAACTGGTCATGACGAAAACTATTTTGTGGTTCAAGAGTTCTACGAAGAGATAGCGGAATAAAAACTTCTGATAGATTTTGAGCTAGAAAGATCAAGAACTCAGTGGAATTATACAGATATGCTCGAGACTACGAAAGTTTCCATTCAGACTTTGATCGGATTCAACCTGAAGATTGCTAGGAGCACATGATAACAGTAAATATTATCTATTTTCTTGGAGGTTATATCATTTGGTGCCTCTCTAACTGTTTATTCATTACTCATCTATCATCTCTTCGTAATAGCTTTGTCCCATTGTCCTCTCTTCTTATTTGTGATTCGTCTTTTGCAACGATCACAGTTCATTTTCCAATGAGTTTTCGTGTTTGCTTAGAGTGTCAGTGTGAGTTTCAAAGAGTTGATGAGGTTTTTCAGGAAAGATTGATAGTTTGTAGTGAAACAAATCTGAGAGGGTTCAAAATGAACCTTGAGCGAAAACAAATACAAGCACCGCAGAAGAGTAATAAGAATGATTCTTAAAACCCTGAAAATCACCTTCGTAGGACCAGGATACTTTCGTGGTTTTGAATATCTTCAGGGAGGGACTGAAAAGCAGATATAAGGCCTAAAAGTACTTTGGCGGAATCTTTTCATTTCCAGATATCCCACAGACTATCTGAGATCCATTGAGTTCTAGAATGGTCAATAGACGACTTCGGTCCAAGTTGCCAATCCACAAATTTCTTCCAAATTTACTATCATTAGGGAAGGGGAATTTCCGAACAAATTCGACATGATAAGGTTCGAGTTATTTATAAATGCCACGGCTCCTCATACAAGATAACTCTTTCCGAATATAGGTTTTTCTTAAGATCATCTCTGATTGGCTGAAATTCAAGTTGGGATTCGTGATTTCGTATCAATAGTGCCATGTTTATATAGGATATGTTGCAAATCAACTTGGTTATTTCGGTTGCAGGTGTTCGGTTCTGTACGTATGAAATATTCGGTTGGTTCCTGAAAAAGAGGTTAATTACGAAATTTGATGGCTGAAAGAACGTTCTTTCTGTCACCAGAACGACAGTCATTGTTCTATGGTTACATATCCATGACATAGAACAATCTATATTCACCTTATGCTCCAGGGACTATACTTAGTCATTGTTTCATTGTTGATTGTTATCTCGTGAATGTTCTATGGATCATGAAGTGAATGAAGATTGTTCTATGCTATTACCATAAAACATTGACTGTTGTTCTGGTGACAGAAAGAACGTTTTTTTAACAATCAAACTCCGTAATTAACCTTTTTTTCAGAAACTAACCGAATATTTCATATTTACGGAATGGAATACTGGCAACCGAAACCAAGTTGATTTGCGGAACATATCCTATATAAAATTTACACTATTAACATGAAATCAGGAATCCCAACTTACATTTCAGCCAATCAGAGATGATCTTAAAAGAAACCTATATTTGGAAATAATTATTTTATTTGAGGAGCCGAGGCATCTTTTACGGATATTTATAAATAACGCGAACCTTATCATGTCGAATTTGTACTGAAATTCCCCTTCCCCAGTGATAGTGAATTTGGAAGGAATTTGTGGGTCGCCAACTTGGACCGAAGTCGTCTATTATATATTCAAATGTTACAAGGTAAGTCTTTATGTGTCAAATCTTTATCCTTCATGTATTTTCATAACAATAAAAGAGTCATCTTACTTCTTATTGATAAATTCGCATTTTCAACAGATTGATATGGCGCTATAGTAGAATCGATATGGCTTGGATTTTTTGGTGGTTCAAAATGGCGAATGTGCCAGGGAGGATTCATTACTTGGTATATTTTGAGTATTTCCAAATATTCGGAGAAAACTCGAAAAATAACACTGCACACTGAATCTTTGATCTTGTGAATCTATGGTTAGAGTCAATATACAACCTATTCGATTTATTTTCTTGTAAACCGCGAATACTCAGTACATCAACAGTCCATATATCCCACATTAAAAAATCTAGAATAGCACTTCCGTGAAGGCAGCAACTTTTGCGCGCATGTTCAATGTAGATGACCGCCTTGGCAACGAATTTGAACATGCGCGCAAAAGCTGCTGCCTTCACGGCAGTCCTTTTCCAGATTTTTTTTGATAAATTACTGGATTCCAATTCGATCTAATCTGTATTTTTGGAAATATTGAAAAAATTAAATTTCGAATGAGTATATCTACGGAATCATAGGGCGGATTTTACCCATTCACAAATTCGAACTTCGTAATTTAGCCCCAAACCTACTCTACAAATATCGAGTATCTAAGTCGTTTCTTCTGGAAGTTATTGTGTTTACGGTCGGCCTAATGGCTGACTGCGTAAACACAGTCAATTCCGAAAGAAACAACTTAGAAACTCGATATTTGTAGAGAAGGTTTGGACCTTAGTAACGAAGGCCGAATTCGTGAATGGGTGAAATCCACCCAATAATTCCGCAGATATACCCATTCAAAATTTTATTTTCCCAATATTTCCAAAAATACAGATCAGATCGAATTGAAATCCTGTACTTCATCGAAAAATTGCCGTTCGAAGGTTCATACAGAATTTAATGAGGATGATATGATAAGAAAATCACCGAAATATTTTTTCAAATTGTTTTAATGACACGATCATCACGAAAATTTGCATTAAGTTATCTTTCAGCATCTTCAAACTAGCTGCGAAGATTTATCAGTATTTAATCAGTTTTTCTCCAGTTATACCGAAAAAAACAACGATATCGAGAAGAAAACCTCGAAATTTCACATATTTTTTCCCGATATCTCCGAAACTTATGATCGTATCGAACTGAAATTTAGTACACTGCTGTGAAATATAAAGCTCGAAGTGTGAGTGGAATTTTTTTGAAGATTTCCGGGAAAAAAATTTTTTTTCAATTTACTGACAATATGATCCTGACAAAATTTGCCTCAAAGTTGCGCGTCGTTATACTCCACTTAATTGCTAAGTTGGAATCCAATCGCTCAAGTAGTTTCTGAAATAAAAAATAAATAATTTCAAAATTTCAAGTGGCTATAACTCCGAAACTGTTCGGCCGATTTGGCCCATTAACGAACTCAACCGCGGCATTCCAATGCGCGACCTACCCTTAAATTTTCAAGTTGCTAGTCCATCTCGTTCGACAGTTATCGTGTCCACGGCCTGCCGTCATCAGTGAGTCAAATCTAGGCGTTTGAGACTTTTCGGGTCAATCATCGAAAATTACAGACATTTGGACAAAACGATAGCACGCTGTTCCCCTAGAACATGCGCGCAAAATTGATTTATTCCACATGCAATCGAAAAAACATCATCTTCATTAATTTTCCTTACACGACACCTTCTCCATAGCCCTTTACGCGAAATCCTCAAGATTTGGGGTCCACCACGTCGCACATCAGGAAGATGATAGATGTCCAAGAATTCCCTTTTAGCGGATTCCCGATTTCCGACAGTGGACATGGCACATCGTTTCCACATAGCCCTTCTAATGGATTTCTGATTGCCAAACAGCGGGGGTGGCGTGTTGTACTCGGTCTTTTTCGAATAAACTGCCCCCACGCCCGGGCGCTCACGTACACAACACGCTGGATACTTATCGAGAATATCTAAACAGTTTCCCTCGGGCCATTCATCATTCCTGCAGGATTTTTCCGGGATTTTATTACTGCGATGGTCAAATGACAGCCCCGAAGAATTTTTCTGTGTGATGTTGGACTTATATTCGATGTGCTTTCATGGGAGAAGAGATTAGATTCTTGTAGGTCAACGTTAACGATCGTTTTATGGGTAGATGATGCTTAGGAACTGTTGCTTCAACGTTGACTTGTCTGGATGATGATTGATTCTTCTTGCTTTTGGTTTGGTTGTTGCCGTACTCCATACTGAAGCTATTGTTATCATTTTTTCCAAATCTTGATTGCCAAGACAATGTCATCGGAAAGATGTTGCGAATCACATTTATGTTTCATAGCATATACAGGGTGAGTCTTTGACCTTGCAGAATATTTTAACAGAAGATTCTTGAAGCTGAAAGAAACACATTTGTCCTCTGCCATTTTTTCCGATTCGGCCTAGATAAAAAGATATAGGCATTATAAATTTTCATAATAGGCTAGCCGCCCCTGGAAACCTGAACACTGAAGTTTTTCCAAGCCTAAGATATACCATTCAAATATTCGAAATAAGCAACTCTGTTATGAAAACAAGCGTCAACTTACTTTTTACATTCCAGTTGCTGAAAAAAGTTGTATTTATAGTACAATAAACAAGTTAGGTATTCCAAATTTCGTGGGCGATAAAAGTTGAATATTCTTCTCTTGGTTTCATTTTCGATAATGAGGAATTCATCTAGCTATCATTCATATTAGCTTTGAGATTCATCTTCAATTTGTAATTATTAATTTTCTTTGTTTATTTATTTCATTTTCTCCAAGAATTATCAGATTCATACATAACCCATTCAAACTTTCATTTTCATAAATAAATAAAACAGATGTACCTAATTTATCTATGAACGTACAAACGTTGCCAAATTGACGAACAGAAAGAAAGAACTCTTCGAAATCAAACAACACACAATATGCTTATTCTATGTAAACACTTGTATAGTCTATGATTCTGAACTGAAATATGAATCTGTGATTCCATTCTCAACTTTTAGACGTGGCAACGCGGAAAAATTGAATTCTGTGAATTTTTTGAACAGAGTTGCAATCAGCCAAAGTACCCAATTCTAGGAATTTCACAGATATTTTTTATTTTTGAATTTCAGATTACTCGAAAATGGCGCATCATACGAAAAAAAATAAAGAATACTTTTACTTTCCAAAATGGTCAAAAATTCGTTGAATAGCATTCAAATTATTTTTGGAAGTTGGATTCTTTGAATTTCTGGTATTTTTATAAAATGTTATGGTCATATTAAAGAAACTGGAGGATGTGGATGAAATTTTATAATCCAGAAACATTCATCGTATCAATAAAAAACTATATTCCAATAATCATCCCATTCGATGAGATCGTTCGCGAGATATAATCGAAAATTAAATTTTTTTATGGATTTTCAACAGTCTTTATCTTAAGAACCAGGCCGAATCGGAAAGAATGGTAGGGGAAAAAAGTGTTTCTTTTGGCTTCAGAAATCTTCTGTTAAAATATTCTGCAAGGTCAAAGACTCACCCTGCATATGAGACAGAACTATCAAAATTCAATAAAATTGTTTTTTTATGGAATACGCTCTTGCGGATTGCAAGAATAAACTATTTATCAAGGGCAGTTTCTTGAAAAATACATTGCCGGATGAAAAATTCAGGAATAATATAAAGTCTGGCTCTTTCATCAAACGAGAAAATTTAAGAATTATTTCCTTTCGATTCTTCGTTTTGAGACTTTTGTCAAAAAAAATAATTCCTTAAATTTTCTCGTTTGTCTGATGAAATAGTCAGAAGCAGAAACAAAGCGAACTGTGACGTTCCAGAGTACAAATCTGACTCTTTCATCAGACAAAAAAGAAAAAATTTCAAAATTATTCTCTCTCGATTTTTCGCTTTGAGACTTTTGAAAAGAAAATAATTCTGAAAATTTTCTAGTTTGTCTGATAAAATAGTCAGATTTGTTTACTCTGAAACGTCACAGTCCCCTTCGTTTATCGTTTTTATTATTCCTGTGTTTTTCATTGGGCAATCTGTTTTCCAAGAAACTGCCCTTGACAAATAGTTCAATCCTGCAATCTGCAGGAGCATTTTTCATGAAAAAAACAATCAATTAGTTTTTAGTAGTTCTGTTTCAGATATTGGGAGTGAAATCACTAAGAACCTAATGAAGTGTGCTATTGTTTTTGCGAAATGTCTGTTTAAGATTTTTTCCTGGAAATCTCAATCGACTAGGTTGGACTCACTGATCAATTCTATCCAGCCGGCCGTTCGTCCGTTGTCACTCTAACTTGAGAACGAAGAGAGCTGGCGACTTAAAATTTTGAGATGGGTTGAGTATCAGAATGCGGTGGCTTGGTTCGTTAATGGGCCAAATCAGCTGAACGGTTCTGAATCCATTTTGAATTTTGAGGTTTTTTCCTCAGGA
This sequence comes from Myrrha octodecimguttata, assembly GCA_958510865.1. Taxonomy (NCBI): domain Eukaryota; kingdom Metazoa; phylum Arthropoda; class Insecta; order Coleoptera; family Coccinellidae; genus Myrrha; species Myrrha octodecimguttata. Next base: position 74,698,855 of record OY294057.1, read on the forward strand.
AAAATATCTGAATAGTTTCCCTCGGGCCATACCTACTGACGAATCCAGAAATGATCTTCTGCAGAATTTCTCCGGGGTTTTATTGCTGCGATGATCCAATGGCAGGCCTTTGAGATTATTTTTGTGTGATGTGGCAGTTCGATATGCATATTAGATTCTTGTAGGTCACCGTTAACGATCGTTTTGTTTGATGTAATGGGTATGAACTGTTGCTTCAACGGTGTTAAAATGTGTTACTAGTTATATATATTCTTTTGAGATGAGCAGTACATTTTTTATATCAAACAATTTGTGTCATAACAGTATTAGCAGAGCAAATGTAAACGGGGTACCATACATTTTTAAGTATAATACAAGAGCACAGATAAAAATCTCATGAAAATCTCTGTCTACCCGTATAAGTGTAATGAAATTGTTGTTTTTTATTGAAGGGCTTCTTTTTCATCGACAAAATTTCTTCTTTCCTATTCGATGCAGGTTGAAATCTTTTCACACCTGAAAACAAAAAGGAGACGAAAAAACTTCATGAACTAGTAAATGATTTAGTATTCATTAAATTAATTTGAAGTTCACGATCCATCTCAAAAAAGAATCAGACACCGAATGAATTGCCTCGAAACCATCGTCAAATTTATATATTGGACAACTATTAACTAAATGTTCTATTGTTTCCTCTTCTTGTCCGCACTCGCACCTTGGACTTTCGACCGAATTCCATTTGAAGAGGAAACTATTATAGCGACCATGACCGGTTCTAAGTCGATTCAAAATGCACCAAATTTTCCTAGGAAGATTAAAACCATGAACTTTTTCTGAAGGATTGCTGATAAAACCTTTGTTGAAAACATTACACGAATTCCATTCCGAACGCCAAACTTCTTTGTCTTTTTTATTGGTGCAAAGAAAATCGTTTATCCATAAAGGTTTACGAGATTTCAATCTAGCAATTTTAGAATCCGGAATATAAGACATGATTGGGAATAAATTCGGAAAGGAATGATATTTATCCCAAGACTTTATCACTGCAACCTGTCTACGAATATGGGGCGGTACAATATTTGAGAGAACTGGTAACCACTGTAAAAGTGTAGATCTTATGTGTATAGCAACATTAAGCTGTACATCTATTTCACTAACATGAGCGCTATTAAACCAAACCGAACAACAATATTCAGCAGCAGAAAAAAACAAAGCCAAAGCTGCGGTATGAAGAATTGTAGGGTCAGCCCCCATGATGAACCAGCCAGTTTTTGAAGAATATTATTCCTAGATTTCAACTTCATGCGTAAGTTTTCCAAATGGGCCTTGAAATTTAAAGAAGTATCTAATTTCACTCCAAGATATTTAGGAGTGAAATTATGTTTCAGAACGGCATTATTGAAAGTAACATTCCAAGTTTTAAACTTCTGTTGATTATTCAAATGAAAACAAGAGACTTCTGTTTTATTGGAATTTGGACATAAACGCCTCTCAACAAAATAGTTCTTCAAAATTTCTAAATCAGTATTTGATTATTATTATGTTACTAGTTGAAAAATACCGGCTGATTCATGCAGATTTTCACAGAAGAACCTATGATCAGGAGATCGTTCAATAGTTTCGTCTAGAAGTAAGATTACGTTGACCGGGTCAATAAATGAATGGGTGGCCGCCTTCACTACTAAACTGCTAATATGTACGAGATTTCACATCAGTTCTCATCTGAAATGTGGGGTGTTTTTCTGTTACTCAAGTTTCGAAAGCATAAACAGTAACATTTTTCACTTGAATATGCAAATAGCGATTTCTTTTAATCAGTTACTAATATCTGTTGTTTAATGTCCTTAAACAATAATCGTTAATCTTATAATCTCTGTACAGAAGGTTGAAACTTGTGTCTTGCCTTCACCTGACAGGGCACGAACCACAATGATCAATATCCGAATATCATCGACAGGAAACGACACCAAATAAACAAGGCAACTTGTCAAAACTAACAACTCGAAAGACAAATGTCTCATATTGATATAGTAATGGGAAACCTATGGCACGAGGCCTCTTGGGCAGATCGTTTAGCGGAAGAAGGTCCAAAACTCTGGGGGTGGCTAGTTTACGGCAGAGTTGTACTAGGATGATTTATTTCTCCATCTGATATTACATTTCAGCGTCTGAAGTTTTCGAATTTTTAACCCGGCATGGTCTCAAAAGACTAACTTGGACTCACTGATGACGAATCCGATGACGAATATCTGGTTTATAAGCTGTTTTTCTCGGAAGTTTTTGTGTTCACGATCAGTCCATGACTTCGTTGAAATACTCATTCAAAAATCGATTTTTCCAATATTTTCAAAAATACAGATTGGAACTGAAACCTAGCACTTGATTGGAAAGGAAGATCGTCAAATATTTCCATCAGGAAGTTGAGCAGCGTTTGTCGGGGCCAATACGTGAAAAGATGACCGCTTTATCAACGAATTTGAACAAGCTTAGGAATTTCAAATTACACTTAAAATTAATTTTTGCGCGCATATTCTAGGGAAACACCGTGCTATCGTTTTGTCCACATGTCTGTAATTTTCGATGATTGAGCCGAAAATTGTCTCAAACGACTAGATTGGACTCACTGATGACGAATCCGGTGTCAAAATCTATTCTGTCCGGCCGGCTGGCCGTGGACACGATAACTGTCGGACGGAGTGAGCTAGCAACTTGAAACTTTCAGGGTAGGTTCCGCATTGAAATGCCGCGGTCAAGTTCGTTAATGGGCCAAAGTGGTCGAATAGTTTCGGAGTTATTTATTTTTTATTTCAGAAACGACTTGAGCGATTGAATTCAAATTTGGCAATTAGGTGGAATATACGGTCGCGCAACTTTGAGCCGAATTTCGTCAAAATCATATTGTCAATAAATCAAAAAAAAAAATTTTTTTAAATTTTTTTCCAAAAATTTTTTTTTTCGAAAACTGTTTATCATACCCAGAAAAAAATTTCACTGGGACTTTGAGCTTCATATTTCACAGCAGTGTACTAAATTTCAGTTCGATACGATTATAAGTTTTTCGAGATATCGGGAAAAAATATGTAAAATTTCGAGGTTTTTTTCTCGATATCGTTGCTTTTTTCGGTATAACTCGAGAAATACTGATTCAATGCTGATAAAACTTCGCAGCTAGTTTGAAGATGCTGAAAGACAACTCTATGCAAAATTTCGTGATGATCGTGTCATTAGAACAAATTGAAAAAAAATTTTTGTGATTTTCTTATCATATCATCCTCATTAAATTCTGTATGAACCTTCGAACGGTAATTTTTCGATGAAGTACAGGATTTCAATTCGATCTGATCTGTATTTTTGGAAACATTGGAAAAATAAAATTTTTAATGGGTATATCTGCGGAATCATTGGTTGGATTTTACCCATTCACGAATTCGGTCTTCGTAATTAAGGTCCAAACCTTCTCTACAAATATCGAGTTTCTAAGTGGTTATTGTGATTACGCAGTCAGCCGTTAGAAAAGCACTGCCGTGAATGCAACAGCTTTCGCGCGAAAGTTCAAATTCGTTGCCGAAACGGTCATCTACATTGAACATGCTGCTGCCTTCACGGCAGTGCTTTTCTGGATTTTTTTATGTAACAATAATATATAAAAATCGAGAACTTATGAATAGGTCTTCCATATGAATATCCTGATCTTGTGTGTCAAAATAAAAAAAAATCCTTCGAGCCGGATTTGAACCAGCGACCTATGGATGCCTATCATCTCAATCCTCTACAGTCCACCGCTCTACCAACTGAGCTATCGAAGGTTGCTGAAATTGAATTTTTAAGCTTTCTCATTCCATCTCACGAAAGTGGTAAATTTGCATGGTGCTTTCTAAATCTTCAGTAGTAGTAGATTTGGTATAGGTACGCTTGGCGTAACGGCCAATCATACACGCAATAACTACGAAAAGAAACAACTTAGAGACCCAAATTTTTAATTTTTTTCAAATTGTTCTAATGACACGATCATCACGAAATTTTGCACAGTGTTGTCTCCCAACATCTTCAAACTAGCGGCGAAGTTTCATTACTATTGAATCAGCATTTTTTGAGTTATACCGAAAAAAATAACGATACCGAGAAGAAAACCACGATACATATTTTTTCCCAATATCTCCGATACTAATAGCCGTATCGGATTGATATTTGGTACACTGCTGTAAAATATGAAGTTCAAGGTATAACTGAAATTTTTCTTACATATGAGCTATAGTTTCAAAAAAAAAAATTTTTTTTAGAAAATTTTGAAAAAAATTTTTTCAAATTGAATAATCATACGGTTTCAACGAAATTCTGCTCAAAGTTGCGCGTCGATATGTTCCAACTAACTGCCAATCCAATCGCTCCAGTAGTTTCTGAAATATGAGGAAATCAACCACAAAATTTCAAATGGATACAACTCCGAAACTATTCGGCCGATTTGGCCCATTAATGCACTAAACCTTCGTATTTTGAAATGAAACCCTCTAGATTTTGACACCGGATTCGTCATCAGTGAGTCCAACCTAGTCGTTTAAGGCCATTTTCGGCTCAATCATCTAAAATTACAGACATTTGGACAAAACGATAGCACGCTGTTCCCCTAGAACATGCGCGCAAAAATGAATCAGATATTTGAAGTTATGGATTCTTACTTACTTATAAGAGGAGTTTAACAAATGTGAAACATCTACTGATTAATAATGAAATATGTACAAAGGTAATGCTGAGGAGCAATATGAGGTTTATTGTTAGAACACTTACATGGATCGATACAAGAAGTTATTTCGAAGCCAAAACAACGGTGAAAATGGAACGGGAGATTGATATTTACTCATGGATTTTATTGGATCTCCCTTTCATAAAAATATGGCTTATAAATTTTGTATGTACCTATTGATAAATACCTATTCAATTCAAAAGTCATGAATTTTGTAACATACTCATGAAAATATTTCAAAGAAATGTTCAGGTTTATCATCATTGAAATTGAAATAGGAATTTTCACTTTGCTGTTCATGTTCATACGAATTTATCAATTATTTCAAACCAGACAAATTAATTTTAATGTATATCTTTCCAAATGATTTCTTGAGGTATTTTTGAAAACTCAACTCTGAAAGACTTCCTTTCAATGAACTAAATATTGAAATAATATATACCTACCTTTTGTAATGAACAGGTATTCAAAAATATCAAGTTTCAGACTTGTGTATTCAGAGACGAAAGAAACCTTTACATATATTATAACCATTCTGACTGAATGAAATGAATAATCATAATTTAAATTCGTCAAAATTAATTTATGCTCGGAGAAACTCTTGAGAAATAATGTGTGGTCCAACTCGGAAAATCAGAAAGAAATTCTGATTTGACTAGTTTAGTTATGACAGGTCGGTAACTTCAGTATTTCAGATTTTATATGTCAGATTTTCCTATGCCGGCATCTTTCGGCGAACACTGAAGTAGGACAACAAAGCCGTATTTTGACATTTGCAAATACAATTATTTGACACATTGTAATTTGACAGATAGTGGAAGTTTATTCGAATGTGAATGTACCGTCTCTGAGAATCATGATCCGCCTCTGTATCTTATGGTTCTTCATTATAGGGTGAGAACTGACCCGAAACATTATAGGGAATCTTGCCAGCAGCCCTGCGATATAATACATCTGCAATGGTCTCACAAAGTGCATGAGTTCATATTTCATAGACGGTGATGTATTTGATATTAATTTTTCCTGGCAGATACCATTAGGAATCACGATACTCTCTCATCAAGCTTGTATCTCCTATCATAAATATAATGCGTTTGGTTAGGGGGAAAGCAGTGGTGTTTTTAGTTGTTTATGAGATTCGGTTTCAAGGTGTTGGATTTTAATTTATTCAATGAATGATTCATTTCCATTAATTCAAACCGTTTATGATATTCAATAGAAAGAGGTGATTACTGTCGGGGATTCCAGAATAACACTCTTCTTAACTTCAGTTCTGGGGGTCAATTCTTGAATCTCGATCAAGAATTGAAGAATACGACAATGGGGGTTTTTCCTTTAAACGAAAATGCAGTAATTTTCATGAAAAACCTTCAGAACATCACATTTCAAAAATATAATTTCTATATTATATTTAAAAAAATGTTTGATTACCTAAAACTGAAAAATAGAAATGGGGATTTGAAATTTAAAGGGATTTGTCTTGAGCGCACGATATGGCCAAGGGCCAATTCAGCTTTCTCGGAAAGAAAAGACGTCAAATGTGTTACTTTGCTTAGGAAAACAGAGATAGCTATACTTCGATCTGGTTAGAGTAGAAGACAACGACCAGAGAATACAAAATAAGAGCACAGACTGTCATTCTGTCGTATTACTGACAAATCGCAAACGGAAACGAGTAACAAATTGTTAGGTTATATTGACAAATAACACGTGTGTACCACAGAATAGGAATAAACATTTCATTATTCTATAGTAGAACAAGCTATCCTACTAAACACCGTTGCCAGTTCGTGCATGCCTGGCAAATCCATTTAAATTTTAAAAACGCAATTTCGAAATCTGCTTTTTAATACTTTTTGAAGGTTGTTTGGGACATTTCCAAGTATTTTAAAGGTTTTTTTCGGAAATGTTCTAGGGAACTTACAGAGTGCTACAGTTTTGCCACGATGACTTGAAAACGGAAAGATCTAGCGACCCAATATGTTTAGGGGTAGGTCATCAAAATGCAACGCTTGAATTCTTTAGCGGGCAAAATCGGTCAAACTGTTCCGGAGTAACGATTATTTGACATTTCGGAATATTACCTCAATAACTCCGGAATTGCTTGAAGGATCGAATTGGAATTGGGAATTAGTTGTACAATGCCAACAAGCAATTACATGCGGAAATTGTTATGGATAGTATTAATGGGAAATTTGAAAAAATCGAGAATTTTCGAGATTTTTGTTGAAAAATATTTTTTTCTGCAAGTGTTCACCAGATTTCAATGGAATCCGTTAATTCCGAGCATTAAAATTGTCCTACCATTAGACTCTTTTGTGAGAGCATGTTCTGGAGCACGACGTGTTCTATCGTTTGGCCTAAATGTCTGTAATTTCCGATTTTAGGCCGTAAATTATCTCAAACCACTAGGTTGACTGACTGATGACGAATCCGGGGCCAAAATCAATTATTTCTGGCCCGCCGGTCGAGAACACGATAACTGCCGTGAAGACGACCGTAAACTTAAAACCTTCAGAAAGAAACGACTTAGAAAATCGATTTTGCATAGTAGGTTTGCGATCTGATAACGAAGGTCGAATTTGTGAATGGGTAAAATCCACCGAATGATTCCGTATTTCCAATGGAAAGTTTATTTTTCCAATATTTCCAAAAATACAGATTTTATCGAATTGAAATCCAATACTTGATTGAAAGATGATAGCTTAAAGGTCCATGCAGAATATCGTCTGGGTAATAACACAGTTGAAACAGGTCAATTTTTTTTTTACCAAATTTTTATGCACCCAATCAACCATCTAAATTTTTTTACTAGGGAAAGTTGGTCATGTGGTACTTTTTTGGCAAGGTCTTTGTATATTCTTTACAGGCATGCCGAAATTTTCAAGAAAAAAATTTTTTTTTGAAAAATTAGTTAGTTCAAAGAGGTTTTCAGTATGTGCACTTTGTCATGGCTCATTTACTTTGAGACGATGGTACCTGATGACATTTGTCACCGAATGACAGTCGACCATAACAGTTTTGTTTATGCACAACTTCCAACCCCTTTCCACCCCCTCACGTGAATCATTAGAATATGTGAAACACTGCGCTTTAGTTATGATCTGAAGTAGATAGGTTATAAGTACGTTTCTGGAAATTAATTTTTCAAAATAAAATTATATTTCTTGGAAATTTCTGGACACCTGTAAAGAAGATACAAAGACCTTGCCAAAAAAGTACCACTTTCCCTTTTCAAAAAATTTAAAGGGTTGATGGGGATGGCACAGGGTGCAACAAAAATGCTTCAAAAATACATAAAACTGTGGTAAAAGTGAAACAAAAATTGACCTGTTTCAGGATTTTGTTGCCAAATATTTTTCTTTCGAGGAAATGAATTTGTTCCATAATTTTGACGCGCACTGTATATGAACATAAAACGATATGTGTATTATTATTATTATAAATATTATTATTATTATCTTCCTCAGGCTTGAAATGATTCATTGCAATAAACAGGTGTCAATAAGTATAAAATAGCTAAAATATTGATATTGCAGATCAATCAGAATCAGAAAAGAAGTAAATATTAACTACCATCTGAAAATCAAAATAATCGAAATATACAACAGTAAACCTCAAAAACAATACACCAACCACCATGACTCAGAAAGAAGTATCTGCCTCAATTTCCAATCCACTTTCAATTTTGACACAGTATGATAAGTATGAAATAAAATTCGAAAATTACAGACATCTTGACGAAATGATAACGCGCAGTTCCCTAGAATAAGCGCGTAAAAAGGGGGTACCAGGAAACCCATTTAGATAAAATTCCAAGCCAATAGATGAAGTTCAAAGGAATCATGATCAAACTTCACCCCTACGGAAGAAGATTATCCCGCTTATTAGCAATTCCAGGTGCCGCCCGGGCGTTCCAGGAATTCCAATTCGTCAGGATTGACAATATTCCCTGCCGTTGGTCGCTAGGTGACATTTTTGCGTCATCTGGAGTACAGAGGTGAGAACAAGGATATCAGTCTCCATGGGGCACCTATACACAGTAGTAGGCCGTTGACGAGGGGGGAAGGGGAGTATTTTAATTATGTCGATGCCCAAGAATTTCGATATTAAGGCTTCAGTTCGTTTCACACTCTGCGGGCGGCAGATATCCGATCAAAGTGTAATTAATTTGTCAGATATAATCTGCTGAAGTAATAATCTGCTGATGGTGGAGCAGTGCAGGCTGCTGCCCTCTATATTGGGTGTTAGGTGTAGCGAGCCATTGCATTGATGTAATGAAAATCTGGAAAAGCACTGACGTGAGGTCGGGAGCTTTAACGCGCTTGTTTCGTTGCCAAAGCGGTCATCTATACAAGTATTGACCCTGCCCAACGCAGATTTTTTCGTATGGTTAAGATTGCAGCGCCACGGTGGCCAGTTTTAGAACCTCACATACAGACGTAGATTTTGATTTGATAGTCGATTTTGTACTGTTTGTTAGTGTTTGGTTTGATAATTTTTGATTTCACGATTTATTCAAAGACTTTTTAGACTTTTATAGTTGACGAGTGTATTACTGGGAGTACATATTCCATTCTTATAAAAGAGGTATTTCTTCCTTCAATCTAATTGAGTGTAGCAACTCTAAAATTACGGGGATATCTCCAAGGTTAGAAAGTATTTTAATATTATTTATTTTCAGATCCAAATGGCAAGATTGACTTTGGTGGATTTCTTAGGCTGTCTTGAAAGTTGAAAAACAGATGGTATTATAAAACATACTTTTTGGAATAACTAAATACTCAATATATTGTGAATAAAATGAATACATTCACATGAAACTAATGCTACTTGTACCGTAAGCCTTATTCATTATAGATTGACAAATAAATTTTCCAACACTCATATGATTGGTCTTGAAAAAGCTGTAATAAATAAGCCTTGTACAAATTTGCTTTCATCGGTAGAAGCACATTGAGCGAAGGCTGTTCATCGCCAGATATTTCCTTGTTGGGACAAGTAGTAGTAGTCAGTTCTATCACTAGAACATTTACGTTTTTCCTTAATGATCAGTTCAATAGGCAGATTTCTGGAAGGCATAGCATTCCTCTTGAGTAAATTTCTCTGCCCGGATTATGGGCCTGGAAAAAAATTGTCTTCATTAATGTGATCTAATATCTAATGAGCAAGTCGTGCTTACCTCCATAAAAGTGATCATCATCGGTAAAATGCAGGTAACAGACTCTCATAAATCTTGTTTGTTGGTTTTTATCGATTCTTCAACACTTTCAGGCCCGACTTATTAAAGGAAGTTTCTTTCAGCCTAACTCCAAATTTTTTACCGGGCGGTAGAAATCTATGGGAAGGGACATTTGATTTTGTTTTTTCTCTGTAGAAACCCCTGTAAAATCGCACAAACGCCTAGAAAAATGCATACACTTTCTCATTTCCTGAACATTTCTTTTAACTCGTCAATGATAATGTCTGTACCTCAGGTTACTCGGATAGCCACCAGAGGGAGTAGCACTTATCTTCATTCGCCAATAACTATCTGAAGAATAATTGGGGAATTCAACCCATTTAAGCATTCGACCTTCTTAATTAAACTGAAAACCTACTCAACAAATATATTCCCTATGTCGATGCTCCCTAAAGTTAATGTGTTTACGGCCGGCCTAACCACTGATAGTGAACAAAATAACTTCCGGAAGAATCTACTCAGTAGCTTAATAATTGTAGAGAAAGTTTGGAGTTTAATCACGAATGTCGAATTAGCGAATTAGTAAAAACTATCCAATGATTCCGCAGATAAAACCTTTCGAAATTTCAGTTTCCCGATAAATTCCAAAAACATAGATCGAATCGGCCTTCAATGAAAAATGCCACCTTGAAGTGTCAGCCAAATGGGGTCTACAGAAAAATGAGCAAAATAACTCTCTCCATTAGACAAAATGCAGGAGGACTCTTTAATTTTTTTTGCTCATTTTTCTGTAGACCCCATTTGGCTGAAACTTCAAGGTGGCATTTTTAATTGAAGGGCGATGCGACCTGTGTTTTTGGAAATATCGGGAAACTGAAATTTTGAAAGGGTATACCTGCGGAATCATTCGATAGTTTTCACTAATTCGCCAATTCGGCCTTCGCAATTAAACTCCAAACTTACTCTACAATTATCAAGCTACTGAGTAGACTCTTCCGGAAGTTATTTTGTTCACTATCAGTGGTTAGACCGGCCGTAAACACATTAACTTTAGGAAGAATTGACATAGGGAATATATTTGTAGAGTAGGTTTTTAGTTGAATTAAGAAGGTCGAAAACTTAAATGGGTTGAATTCGCCAATTATTCTTTAGATATTTATACCCATTCAAAAGTTTGGATCGAATTGCATTCTAGATGGTACTTTATCGAAAAAAAATCTAGAAAAGTACTGACGCCAGGTCAAGAACTTTTACGCGCTTCTTCAAATTCTAACTATTAGATCAACACGAAATTTTGCACCTGGTTGCGTGTTAGTAAGCTCCACCTGACTAGAAAGTTTCAATCTGATTGTAATTGTACTTCCTGAGATTTGCGAATTATCTCAATGGAGAAACGTTTTGACACTAATATTTGCGCGCATGTTCTGATGGGTAACTTTTGGAGTTAAAGCCTCTTAATGTTTTGACGTTATTTTGGCGATAATTCGGGAACTACTGGAGCGATTGGATCGAAACTTAGCTGATAGTTGGAGTATAGCAACGCGGAACTCTTCGCGAAACTTTGTTGGGACCATACTATCAGTAAATTTTGAAGAAATTTTTTCGCGAAATTTTTTTTCGCGAACTGTTCATCACATTCGAAAAACAACTCACAATACTGTACGATTTTGTACCACTGTGGCTTGAACCTTAAACAATCCTTGTATCAAGGGTTTTCCAATAAGAGGTGTTATTTTGATATTCAAAGAAAAAATTTTTAAATATGAATGTTCGGATGTTTATTTCATTATAAAGAAGAAGCTATGCCGTTGATACTGAAAAATATCATCAGGCAAATGACCACCATGACCACGCTTACAGGACCATATCCTTTCAATGAAATTTTCCATAACCAAAGCGCAAAGTGGCTGCCCTATGTCCTCGATAGCCTCACGAATTCCATCTTTGGGGTCTTGAATCGGCGCTGGGCTATTGGCCAATTGTGATCACCTCTTCAAGAGATAACACTGTCTGGAAACTTATCCCGCAAAAGATCAATGGTTTCGTTGCTTGTGTGGCACGTAGCGCCGTCTTGTTGAAAGTAAACGTTGACCATCCAATGTCGGCCATGAAAAATCATTTGTCATCTCTCGATAGCGAAATCCATTCACCGTAACTGTTGCGCCAGCCTCATTTTCGAAAAAGTAAGGTCCAATGACATTGAGGATAGAGAGGCTTTTCAACAATAACTCTTGAGTTTTCCGAGCCCTAAATGTGACAATTTGGCTTGTTGACGAAGCCACCGAGGTGGAAATGGGCCTCATCACTCAAGATGATTTTTCGATGGAATTCCGGATCATTTTCATGCATTTTAACGACCCAATCAGCAAAGACACGAAGTTGTTAATGATCGGCCGGCTTGATTTCTTGTGTTAACTGAACTTTATAAACCTTAAGACCCAAATCTTTATGCAAAATACGGTGTAATGACGTTTGTGGAATGCCTTAATCCAAAGAACGACGAGGAATGGACAAACCTGGGTTTTCTTCAACGCTTTCGGCTACAACAGCAATATTCTCGGCTGTTCTTGAGCGACGTGTACGGGTTTTATTCTTCACATCACTAACTTGTCCCAACAGTTCGAATTTTTCCACAAATTTCTTTATTGCGTCCCGTCAAGGTGCTCCACGACGACCCAAAAATGTTCGAGTTTTACGAACCGTCTCTGCCAAATTTTCACCATTTTTATAGTTAATTTTAAAGATTTCAATGCGTTGCTGAAGCGTGTATCGTTCCATTTTTATTAATGGCGTAGTTTCTATTTTTCAAAGGTCAAAAAATGACAGCTTCAAAAGTGACATCTACCGAAATAGCGGGCTATTCAAAATAACACCTCTTATTGGAAAACCCTTTACAATCCAACACCTTCCCATGCCAAACCTCATGTTTCCCATTCGATCTTATCCCTAGAAAACCAGTCCATGCAGCATCCACGATGCAACTAGACATTCCTTTCCGCCCGGTTTTTTGCAGTGTGTGAAATCGAAACTGGTCCTCTCAACTGTGCACCTAATAATCCTTGCACTCGGGGTACTCGCCGGATTCCCACAGGGGTAAAGGGAGGCGGTGACCTCACCTGAGGGGCGGTTTCCGGTGACCAGGTTCACACGGGTGCACGATCTGGTGAGAGTACGAAAAAGAAGAAATAATTCCGTGATGGTCGGGTTGGGTTTGAAATTCGTTGGGAAATTCCACCACGGTTGAGATGGGGTTGATGAATAGGGATGGGAAAAATCTGGTGTCGTGTTGATGAACGAGAAGTTTATGATGTGAAAATCGGCAAATCGAACACAATGGTTAATTTTTTCTGTGAAATTGAGTTATCTCTTTTTTGTGCAGGCGTCCAAATGTTTGTAATTTTCGGATTTTGAGTCGAAAATGCTCCGAAACGTCTAGGTTGGTCTAACATAGTTGCTTTTATGGGTTTTTTCGATAAAGTACTTGATTTGAATTCGATATAATCTGTATTTTTGAAAATATTAAGAAAATAAAATTTTGGATGGGTATATCTACGGAATCATCTGGCGGATTTTACCCATTCACGAATTCGACCTCCGTAATTAAGCTCCAAAGTACACACAATAACTTCCCAAAGAAACAACTTAGAAACTCGATATTTGTAATGAAGGTTTGGACCTTAATTACGAAGGCCGAATTCGTTAATGGGTAAAATCCACCCAATGATTCCGCAGATACCCATTCAAAATTTAATTTTCCAATATTTCCAAAAATACAGATTAGATCGAATTGAAATCCAGTGCTTCATCAAAAAATGACAATTTGAAGTTTCATACAGAATTTAATGAGGATAATATGGAAAGAATAAGATCACAGAATATTGAATATTTGGAAAAAAAAATTTGAAACTTTTTTTTCAAATTGTTCTGATGACACGACCATCACGAAATTCTACTCAAGATTGTCCTTCAGCATCTTCAAACTAGCTGCGAAGTTTCATCATGATTGAGTCAGAATTTCTCGAGTTATACCGAAAAAAATAACGATATAGAGAAGAAAACCACGAAATTTTACATATTGTTTCCCAATATCTCCAAAACTAATAGCCGCATCGAATTGAAAATTGGTACACTGCTGTGAAATATGAAGCTCAAGGTATAAGCAGAACTAGTTCTGAATTTGAAGGATAGATTCTGAGAAAAAAAAATTTTTCGAAAAAAATTTGAAAAATTTTTTTTTCAGAACTGAGTGACCATATGATCTGGACGAAATCTTGCTCAAAGTTGCACGTCGTTATGCTCCAACCAAATACCAAGTTTCAATTCAATCGCTTCAGTATTTTCTGAAATATGTGGTAAACAACCTTCAAATTTCAAATGGTTATTACTTCGCAACCATTTGACCGATTTAGCCCATTAACCAACTTAACCGCGGCATTCCGATGCGCGAACTACCCTACAAGTTTCAAGTCGCTAGTCTGCTCCGTTCGGCCGGACAGAATCGATTTTGACACCGGATTCGTCATCAGTGAGTCCAATCTAATCATTAGACATTTGGACAAAACGATAGCACGCTATGTTCCCCTGGAACATGCTCGCAAAAATTATTTGAGATCCATACTAACTTAAATCAAATTAATTAACGAGAAACAAAAATCAAAAAATTGTGTTTATAGTATTCCCTGTATTGTGTGGATAGGCATACACAAGGAAAACATCTCGAACGTTATAGATATTAGAAAACGAGAGCACAAAAACAACCTAAGGAATAGAGACATACAAAAATCCCAAATAGAGAAATATGTATGTTCGACCATTGAGAATCACATGATAGATTGGGACAATACAAAAATACTGATGGCGAACCTGATAATTTGAAAAGGAGAATCAAAAAGTCCTTCTGCATTTTGTTAGATGGACAGATGCTCATTGTTTTGTAGAAATGGACCCAATTTGGCTGAATTTATTTAAAAAAGAGGTAGAAATAGAAAACTTTCGAACCAAGTGAATCTGTATTGCTGTGACTTCATGAAATGGTAGATTTGACAAAAGTCTCAAAACGAAAAATCAAAAGAAAATAATTCTGAAAATTTCCTGGTGATGTGTACTCTGAAACGTTATAGTTCGCTTTGTTTATCGTTCATATTATTCCTGGGTTGTTCATTAAGCAATCTTTCTCCAAGAAACTGCTCTCGACAAATAGTTCTATCCTGTAATCCACAAGAGCATTTTCCATAAGGAAAAAAAACAATTTTTATTTGATCTTTAATAGTTCTACTCCAGATATTGGGAGTGAAACCCAGAAAAACCTACAAAATAATACGTAACTCAAAACCTTGGTGGAAAGACTACCATACAATCCTCAAGTGTTCCAAAATTTTGTTTATACCAACTACTGATTACTCCTCGAAGCGAATACTTGAAGGGCCCAAGTAAGCCACATCACCCGTCCAGGTAAAAATATGCTCAACCTATCGAGAGGGCATATGCTCCCATGTCAAACCGACATTGACATGTACTCAAGATGAAAATTATGTTGGTGTTAGATGCTCCCATAACATTTAGTGGCTACCTGTTTTTTGGAGAGGGCCTAAATATTCCGAAAGATATCGTGGGAGAGACATTCTTCACGTGAATTGAATGAACGATTTCTAGTGAAACATCTTTCCATTCACAAAATCGCAAAATGGAGTTCAGATTCGAACAAAGAAGGTAGATTCGCAGAATTTTTGTTTGTGGGATACGTTTTTGTCCAAATGGGTTGATTAGCCTGAGGAATGAGCCCGTCTCTCTTTGTATTTCGGTGCCTTTTCTCATTGTGTAAAATTAACAAAATAAAATCTAGGGAATCTTTGACGTGAGGCCAGGAGCTTTTACGCTCATGTTCCGTTGCCAAAGCGGTCATCTATACAGGTATTGACCCTGCTAAACGCAGATTTTTTTTAATAAAGTCCTCACGAAATTCTGCATAAACCTCAATCTATAATTTCTTTGTTGTTCCTGATTTTATTGACATATCGTCGGTTTCACAAAACTTTTGACATCCCATCAATTCTTTGATTAAGGTTTGCATTCGATGGTTGGGTTGAAAATGAACTGAAATCGAGCCCAGAATATACTGTTGACTGATAATCAAGCCCTTGATCAGGAAATCAAAGTTTTGTGAAACCGGCCAGTAGTCTGTATAATTTAGTTAGCCTTGATAAAGAGGAAATTTGTCCGCAAAACGTTGGCTTTGTTATCAAAGTAGCAGACAATAAATAATCCAAATTCCCATTACTTCTCTATTTATTCAAGCTATAATTTTCGATCAAGTACTAGATTGCAATTTGATCCAGAATTTTGAATTTCGAATCTAAAGAATAATTGGCGAATTTAACCCATTTAAGCATTCAACCTTTTTAATTTTAATTAAACTGAAAACCTACTCTCCATATATATTCCGAAAAGATATCGTTGGAGAGGCGTTCTTCACGTGAATTGAATGAACGATTTCTAGTGAAACATCTTTCCATTCACAAAATCGCAAAATGGAGTTCAGATTCGAACATAGAAGGTAGATTCGTAGAATTTTTGTTTGTGGTATACTTTTTTGTCGAAATGGGTTGATTAGCCTGTGTAATCTCGAAATTTGAGCCGAAAATGGTCCTAAACGACTAGGTTGGACTCACTGATGATGAATCCGGTGTCAACATCGATTCTGTCCGGCCGGCCGTCCGACCGGCCGACGACACGATAACTGACGAACGGAGCCAGCTGGCAACTAGAAACTTGCAAATTAGGTCGCGCATTAGAATGCGGGGATTAAGTTCGTTAATGGGACCAATCAGCCCATTGGTTTCGGAGTTGAAGCTACTTGAAATATTGAGGTTATTTCCCTGGTATTTCAGAAACTACTGGAGCGATTGAATTGAAACTTGGCAGTTGGTTGAAGCATAACAAAACGCAACTGCAAGCAAACTTTTGTTGGGAAAAATCAAAATTTCTTTAGAAAACTTTTGTTTTCAGAAACTATCAATTATTTTTAGATACAATTCAGCTTATACCTTGAGCTTCATTTTCCACAGCAGTGTGCCAAATGTCAATTCAATACGGCTATTAGATTTGGAGATAGTTGAAAGAAATATGTGGTTTTCTTCTCGATATCGTTGTTTTTTAAGTATAACTCAAAAAATACTGATTCAATCATGATGAAACTTCAGAGCTTGTTTGAATTCCGCGGTTTTTTTAAGAATAAATAAAATATAGATGGCGCACTGAATTCGTCTGGGTATTTTGACATTTAAGAAGTGTGATGTATGAAATTTATAAAAATGGCTTCGTACACGATACAACAACGCGTTCAAATTGTTGAAGTATTTTATGAAAATCAGCGTTCTGTGAAAAGAGTTTCTAGAACATTACGTGAATTTTATGGTTTACATAATCGTCCATCTCGAATCACTATTGGTCGAATTATTAAAAAATTTCAATAGACCGGTTCGTGGAAGATCAAAAAGGTGAAAAATACAGTCGTAGTGGTAGTTCACAAAAAATATTGATTTGGTTCGTAAAAGTATTGCTGAAAACCCTGGAATATCCATTAGACGACGTTCACAACAAGTAGGACTTAGTGAGTCCACAACATGGCGTATATTTCACACAAGGATTTAGATCATTTAAAACATCGTTCATTTGGCAATATCATACGTCAACAACCAGCTTTTTTTTCTCTCAAAAAATCATGTTTTCCGATGAGGCATATTTTCAACTTGGTGGCTTTGTTAATAAACAAAATTGTCGTATCTGGGGTGAGGAAAATCCACGAATTATTCATGAGAAACCTATGCATCCTAAACGAGTCACTGTTTGGTGTGCATTATGGTCAAGTGGTGTAATTGGACCTTACTTCTTTGAAAATGCTACTAGTGAACCTGTAACTGTCAATGGTGATCGATGCCGTCGGATGATAATCGAATTTTTGTGACCTGAATTGAAGGATATTGATCTAGAGGACATTAGGTTTCAACAGGATGGCGCATCACCTCACTTCGCAAACGACACAATTGATTTATTGAAACAAAAATTTTCTGGACGAATAATCTCGCGAAACGATGATGTCAATTGGCCACCAAGATCATGTAATTTGACACCGATGGACTATATTTTGGCGGGTAAGGTGAAAAGCCAGATCTATAAGAATAATCCACAATCGATTCCTGAAGGATGAAATTATTCGAGTCATTAGTGAGATGGAGCCTCAATTATGTCAAAATGTCATTGAAAATTTTAACAAAAGGTTGGACGTCTGTAGAGCTGCAAGATATTATTTTTTGTATATAAACGAGTCACTGTTTGATGTGCATTATGGTCAGGTGGTGTAATTGGACCTAACTTCTTTGAAAGTGCTGCTGGTGAAGCTGTAACCGTCAATGGTTATCGATACCGTCGGATGATAATCGAATTTTTGTGGCCTTAATTAATGAATATTGATCTAGAGGACATTTGGTTTCAACCGGATGGCGCTACATCTCACTTTCCAAATGACACAATTGATTTATTAAGACAAAAGTTTTCTGGACGAATAATCTCGCGAAACAGTGATGTCAATTGGCGACCAAGATCATGTGATTTGACACCGATGACCTATTTTTTCGGGGGTTATGTGAAAAGCCAGATCTTTAAGAATAATCCACAATCGATTCCTGAACTAAAGGATGAAATTATTCGTGTAGATAGAGCCTTAATTATGTCAAAATGTCATTGAAAATTTTAACAAAAGAGTGGACGTCTGTAGAGCTGCAAGAGAAGGCTATATGACAGATATTATCTTTCGTATATAAATGTCATAACTGATACTTCAATTACCAATAAAGAGTTTTTGAAAATAAGTGTAAATTATGCGTTTCATTTATAATCAAACAAAAAACGCGAAATTTGAAACACCCTTTATATATCATCACCTGAGCCAATTGCAATTGATCAAAATTCTTCAAATCACCCAAGTACCAAGCTTCTTCGGGTAAACAGGTAGTCCAGGATACATTCCCAGAAGAAACCAGTCGACTTTTACACCATTACAGAAAACTCAAAATTCCAGGAAAGGTCTAGCCTATCGATTTTAACGAGGGAGTTTAACGCCAAATACCTGACTGCCAAATTGGAAACTAAATCTTGTGAAATGAAGGTGAGCTAGAGAATAAAGGAGATTATTTCTTTCACGGAGTTTTTGAAATCCGCACTAACAGACAGGCTGGTCCCATTTAAATCCACGTGTGACACCGAAATACAAAAAGGAGTATTTTCGGGAATACAATGGATTTTGTGTCGGAGACACCAAAACTGTGGGACCTTCAGGCGAATATTCAGGTTATAATGATTATGATGACCTTGAATCATTGAAGAAATATTATGGAAGACATCAGAACAATTTCATATAATTTTTGGGCGCATGTGCTAGGGAAAGAGCGTGCTATCGTTTCGTTCAAATGTCTGTAATTATCGAATTTTGAGTGTCAAAATCGATTCTGTCCGCCAGCTGTCCGTATGCAAGATTACCGGCGTACGGAGAATCCTATCGACTTGAAAGTATTAGGGTAGGTTGCATTTCAAAATAGGAAGGTTAAGTTCGTTAAGCGAAATCGGCCAAACGGCTTCGGAGTTAGAGCTTTTTGAAATTTTGGAGTTATTCCCGTGATAATTCGAAAACTATTCAAACGATTGGATTGAAACTAAGCAGTTCGTTGTAGTTCGACAAAGCGCAACTTTTCGCAGAACTTTGTTGGGATCGTACCTACTGTCAGTAGTTTTGGAAAAAAAAATTTTTTTTCCAAAATTGTTCATATTTGAAAAAATTCTGCTCAGACTCCGAGCTTCATATTTCACAGCAGTGTACCAAATTTCAGTTCAATACGATCATAATCTTCGGAGATATT
Organism: Myrrha octodecimguttata; assembly: GCA_958510865.1. Lineage (NCBI taxonomy): Eukaryota > Metazoa > Arthropoda > Insecta > Coleoptera > Coccinellidae > Myrrha > Myrrha octodecimguttata. The sequence continues at coordinate 74,718,668 of OY294057.1, forward strand.
AGGAAAGAATATGTCAAATTTCGTGGAGAACATTATTTTAATGTACTCGATTTTCTAAGATTATTCGCGAAAAAATGTATCAAAAATTCAAACTCAACTTTTTTTCACATGCCTACAGTGAAAAACCAATTCCACCCGAAAATTGAATACTTCGAGGTTGAACTAACCTTCATTCTGAACATTGATGTGCGAACAGAAAAATAATATTCATTAGTTTTCATTTTATAGCCTTCCAAAGATTGTACTCGGAGTACCTGAATAATTTTTATTTAAGAAACTAGTGGCCCCACGGAGGCCAAAATTGTGCTACCATTCCTCCAGAATGACTTGGACAGAAATATTAATTTATCAACAAAAAATTTTTCACTTTGGTTGGAATCGACCTATGTCTTCATATTCGGACATTAGGTTCGAATTCGATGAACTACCGTTGCTTGGTAAAGGACATAATCATAATCAAAATAAATCCAATTCATACTCTTGAGGTTACGTGACCCTATTGTCCGAAATTGGAGCGAGTTCGATTCCCACCAAAGTTTTTCAAGAAAATTATTTTTGATGAATTCATATTTCTATCCAGGTCTTTCACACCTGTGTTCAGAAGGAAGGTTATTCAACCTCGAAATTGTTCAGCAATTTTGGGTGAAATTTGTTTTTCACTGATATGTAAAAAAAGTTGAGTTTGGATTTTGAAAAAATTTTTTCATGAAAAAAAAATTTTACAAAATCGTGAACATTGAAATAATGCTATCCCACAAACGACTTCGGCCCAAGATGCCAATTTTATTCACAAATTTACCATCATTGGGGAACAGGAATTTCTGGACAAATTCGACATGATAAGGTTCGCATTATTCATAAATATCCGTAAAAGATGCCTCGGCTCCTCAAACAAGATAATTCCTTCCAAATATAGCTTTTTGTTAGGTTGAAATTTAATTTGGGATTCCCGATTACGTCTTAATAGTGTCAAGTTTATAAAGGATATGTTCCGCAAATCAACTTGGTTATTTCGGTTGCTGGTTTTCCGTTCTGTGAATATGAAATATTCAGTTGGTTCCTGAAAAAAAAAGGTTTATTACGGAATCTAATTGATGAAAAAGCAATCTTTCTAACACCAGAACATATACTTATTAAGTCTATGCACCAGAACGACAATCATTGTTTTATGGTAACATATCCATTGCATAGAACAATCTCTATTTACCTTATGATCCATAGATCATACCCAGTAAATTTTCCGTTATTGATTGTTGTCTCTTCTATGTTCTATGGATCATAAAGTAAATAAAGATTGTTCTATGCTGTGGATATGCTACCATAGAACACTGAATGTCGTTCTGGTGACAGAAAGAACGTTTTTTCAATCAATCAAATTCCGTTATTGACCTTTTTTTCAGGAACCAACCGAATATTTCATATTTACGGAATGGAAAACCGGCAACCGAAATAACCAAGTGGATTTGCGGAACATATCCTATATAAATTGGACACTATTAACATGAAATCAGGAATCCCAACTTGACTTTCAGCCAATCAGAGATGATCTCAACAAAACTCTAAATTCGGAAGGAATTATCTTGTTTGAGAATCCGATGCATCTTTTACGGATATTTATAGATAACGCGAACCTTATCATGTCGAATTTGTCCTGAAATTCCCGTTCCCCAGTAATAGTGAATTTGTAAAGAAAATAGTGGGTTGGCAACTTGGGCCAAAGTCGTCTATTTGGCAATCGAATATGAAAAATTGTTATTTCAAAGGTCACGCATTACTTACCACAATATTCAGAATGAGTATTTCTCTAAATTGACATTAAACACCCTGTATCTCGCTTAACCTTCGAAAACGAGTTATATGTCAAAACGCAAAAATGACTTTCCCAATGTCATCTACATAGCTTGTTTGTCCAGTTTATGGTGAAACACCCTGTATATCAGTTCCAATACAAATCGAGTAGAATTAAACTTCGCGTCCAAAAGTCACAGTTTTGGTACCACTGCTACATAGTGAACTCTAAACAGGACTCCAACACAATAAATCCACAGGGGGCAAAGCTCCTAGTTTTTACCTTAGCGCTGTTTAGAACACAGCAAGGCAACGTTATGAATGGTTTAACCAAACCAATTTTTTCCCGGGAACCAGCATTGTGGCCTCATGGAACAAGATATTTCGACCCCAGCGTTATATTTCAACGGTGGACGACACGCCCCACATTTTATTTATATCATTCACCTCGAATTTGGTTCGTTTCGTGTTCCATTGACGTCTTCAGTCGGGCGTTTTGGGAAGTTAAAAAAATTCTATTCACAATGCCCTCAGCTCTGTAGGTTCATTCAAGAATTATTTTCTATTGTGCTGTATCGATTTGAGCTTTATTTGAGTGCCACCATATTCATATTTGATTATTATTGTGTCATTTATGATGGCAGGTATTATCGCAATTGGGTTTGCACGCATCTCAGGGACTGTTGAACTTTCTGACCTACTACCTGTGCTGTCAAAAAACAACTTGAATGAGATTTCTTGTATAGACTGTATTTCGAAACAATTGTGGATGATTTTGGTTTTGTTGTGTGGGAAATGAGATTGTTTTTTCTTCCAGAAGCAATTTTATATTTATGTCTGTCGATTTCGAAAAAAAACAAGACACTTTAATGATTTTCATTGAATATTACAAACTTAGAATTTAGAGCTTAGGACAGGTGTTCTGAAAGTCAAGATTCAATCCTTTAGTTATTACTTATTACTCTTTAGTTGGGATGACTAACTTCGTAGTTGAAAATGCCACACGGTTCAATATACAGTGTGATTCAAAACGAAAGACCAGAAAATACAAGTAATTTTATAATGATTAAGCTTAACTTGGCTTATAGAAATATTTTGCTCAATAATCAAGAAAAGTATAGACAAACGCTTACTTGTTGTGAAAAAAGGCAAATGCTATACAGGGTGTTTCATCATAAACTGGTCAAACATATATAGCCGTATAGATGGCATTGGGACAGTCTTTTTGGCCTTATGACATATACCCCGTTTTCGAGAGATAAAGCGAGATAAAGGGTGTTTAATGTCAACTTTGAGCAATTTTCTGATAACTGTGCTGAGTTATGCGTGACCTTTGATATAACGGTTGTTGGTCACATCTTAGTATTCTTTGGTGGTCAATTCAATTGTTGTGTAGAATTCTGGAAAAAATATTCCAAAATGGCGGAAAACCTAAAAAATTGGAATTTTTTGATTTCGATTGCCAAATTGGGAAGCATTTTTTCAATAAACTCAATTTTCTAAGATTTTCCGTGAAAAAAATTTTCCAAAATTCAAACTCAACAATTTTTTACATGTCTTCAGTGAGAAAAAAATTTCACTCAAAATTGTTGAAATCTTTCAACGTTGAACTAACCTTTATTCTGAGCACTGCTGTGCAAACAGAATGAAAAAATATCCATTGGTTCTCATATTATAGCCTTCCAAATACTCCGTCCGGAGTACTTAATAATTTTAATTTAAGGAACTGGTGGCCCCACGGATGCCTATATTATGCTAATAGGCCTCCAGAGTGACCTGGATAGAAATATGAATTTATCAAGAAAAAAAAATATTTCCAAAAATCTTTAGTTGGAATCGAACTCTCTCCGGATTCGGAAAATAGGGTCAAATTCGATGAACTATCGTTGCCTGGTAACGGACGTCATTATAATCAGAATAAATCCAATTTATACGCGTCCCTATTCTCCATAAGTGGAGTGAGTTCGAATCCCATCAAAGTTTTTTTGAAAAAAAATTTTTTTTTTGATAAATTCATATTTCTATCCAGGTCATTCTAGGGGCCTATTAGCACAATTTCGTCCTCCGTAGGGCAACCAGTTTCTTAAATACAAATTATTCGAGTATTCCGAGCGGAATCTTTGGCAGGCTATAAAATGAAAACCAATGGATATTTTTTCATTCTGTTTTTACAGCAGTATTAAGGATGAAGGTCAGTTCAATCTTGAAAGATTTCAACAATTTTGAGTGAAATTTTTTATTCACTGAAGACATGTAAAAAAAAAGCTGAAACTTGGAGAAATGGTTCACAGAAAATCTTACAAAATTGAGTTCATTGAAATAATGCTTTCCAATTTGGCAATCGAAAACAAAAAAAAATTCCAATTTTTTAGGTTTTCCGCCATTTTGGCATATTGTTTCCCGAATTCTACACAACAATTGAATTGACCACCAAAAAATACTAAGATGTGACCTAAAACTGTTATTTCAAAGGTCACACATAACTCAGCACAGTTATCAGAATATTGCTCAAAGTTGACATTAAACACCATGTATCTCGCTTATGCTTCGAACATGGGCTATATGTCATAAGGCGAAAATGACTTTCCCAATTTCATCTATACGGCTATATATGTTTGACCAGATTATGGTGAAACACCCTGTATATCAGCCAACCTAGTATTCCAAGAACATAAATTGTGACATTCATATATAATTGCAGTGAAAACTTTTATCGTAAAATCTTAAAAATGGCTGAGAATTATTGTGTTGAGTATAGAAATACATTTTCAACAAAGGGAGTCTTTTCTTTGAGTTTTCTCATTCATCTTCGTACTATTTTCACAAATAAAAACCTAGAAAAGTACTGGCGTGAGGTCAGGAGCTTTTAGGCGCTTGTTCACATTCGAAGCCATTTCCTCAAGACATTTTGCATGAACCTTCACGCCGTCATTTTTCAAGTGCAAAATTTCGATTCGATTTCATCTGCATTACTGGTAATATTGGGAAAATAAAATTTCGAATGGCTAGGTTCCACGAATTGAACTTTCTTATTAACTTGTTAAATAACTTAATTAATTTTTTAAATCACGAAAGCCAAATTCACGAATTAGTGAAATCATCCAATGATTCCGCATATAAATATCCATTTTTGATTTCATTATTTCAGTATTTTTCGAATTACTCTGTAAATAACAAGAATACCGAGGAAATAACCGAGGAATTTGATACTTTTCTTCCCAACATCTCCGAAAATAAATTGGAGCTTTAAAACACTGTTGTAAAATACTGACACGAAATTTAGGGCAATTTTATTGAAATCTAATGAATAGTTTCTGGTATAAAATTTTTTCAACAAAGATTCACAACATCTGCGATAACTTTTTTACAATTTCCTACCTCTACGATCCTCACGAAATTTTGCATTAATTGGTGCGTTGGTATTCCTCAACTGACTACATTGTTTAAATCTGATCGCATCCTTTCTTCTTGGGATGTTTTAGCAATAATAATAATAATAATAAATAACGAAATTTGACATGAGTTTTCCCTCATATCTCCGGAAATAAACATCAGATCAGATTGAAATTTAGAAAACTGTTGTGAAATACTAACTTCAAGTTTTGTGTCGAATTTCAACAAAATCTGATTAATTAATTCAGAAAAAAATAATTTTATCGATGAAGATGTGGATAATTTTCGAATAACAAGTTTTTCAAAATGTTTCAACGACTGAATTCGCACGAAACTTTGCAATAAGTTGAGCTTTGATATTCTTTAACTAGTTACGAAGTTTCGACGTGATCGCTGTCTTCTCTTCAACGTACTACGTATGAATGACAAATTTGATTATTTTATCAACTAACATATTGGTTGAAGTGAAAGACTTGAGAAAACGTTACCGTCGCAGTAACGATATCTCTTTGACAAAGGAAACTTGGTTTCCGAAACGTGCGTTAGACGCAGAAAGTGTAAGTGGATTAGAGAGTAGTTACACACTGTTTTGTTATCAGTATTCTATCCACAGTGAACTTAAATAGTTAAATTTTAAGATAATAACGTAGAATCTCCACATTCTGATTTTCTCTTCCGTTTTCAAGCACTCTGTATATTCTTGAGAATGATATAAACTTTGATTTCAGTTGCTAATTCATCTGAGAATGAATTTCGAGAATTGTCTGATTTCAACATTGAGGTCCAGAGAATTATTTTGCAATCAACTCTTATAGTATATTAATTGATCGATTAATAATTCCAAACATCATTCCCTTATACTAATTAATCAGTTCAGTTTACAATCATTTCTAATTTAACTTTCATGTTTTCCAAATAGATTCTGATTATTCTCTCATTTTTTTTGTTCCATTTTTCTGTTCTGATTTCGTTTTTGCTTTATTCTTTAAGCTTTATATAACTGTTTCTAATCAATGAATCCAAATATCAATTTACTGATAGGTACGTACCATTTGTTATCAGATATTTCACTTTATCACTCAATTAACATTAACATTGGTGTGATCGTTGAGTTTGATACAGAAAATGAAACTAAACATCCTGATTATTCTAGAGTCACTTAGTCACTTAGTGTTTAAACGAATGGGAACTAGCAATTATTTGTCGCATTCATGAAACTTATCTGCATCTAATGAAAAGAATTTGTTACAAGATGAATTAAGCTAATGAGTTAGCCTATTACGTCCAAACGGAATTATAACAATTCCATTAATTCTATTTTTCCATTATCACCTCTCTGAAATGGAAAAGATAATGATGTCAAATCTCTTACCTGAAGAGCTCGTAATATTCTGAAGGGAATAATTTCAATGCAAATTCAAAAACTGAATACCGTTGACATAAAAGCATAATTTCGCACAAAATACCAGTTTTCAATTAAATTGACATTGATTATTCAAAATCGAGATAGTTTGCATGTTTATTTCCATGAAAAACTCGATAAACTTTACACTTCACAGAAAAATAATACAAATTCGAAAATATCACTGTGGTGAATAAACTTTTTATTTCTTGATCAAATTCGTAGCCAGTATAGGTATCGATTCTCTGAATAATTTCTGTCGGGAGTTATTGTTCTCAAAACAATATGATTTCATCAATAATTCCAAATCTATAAGGATAATACAAATCAGGTATATCAAGGTCAGAATCATATGGCTATCAGAATTCATTTCAAAACAATAAAGGATTTACAGTGTTGGGATAAAGTATGGAACCAATTGAATATCTTTTGAACGAAAAGGACAATATTTATGAAATTTTGCAAGTAAGCGCAACGGGGCTAAATGCATCTGATGTAAAGTTTTTGGTTGAACTGGAAAAACCCTCAACTTTTTTAATTTATATGGGACCTTCTGTGTATATCTTGCAGATGTTAAAGGACCTTATGAGCGCATTCAAAATCCAAAGCTCTTTCTACATCTACATCAAATTAATTAAAATAGTTGAGGGGATTCCCGGTTCAATTGGAATTATACAGTGCGCGTCAAAATTATGGAGCAAATTCATCTTCTCAGAAGGAAAATATTTGGCAACAAAATCCTGAAACAGGTGAATTTTTGTTTCACTTTTACTAAATTTTATGCATTTTTGAAGGATTTTTGTTGCACCCTGTGCCATTCTCATCAACCCTCTAAATTTTTTGAATAGGGAAAGTGGGTCATGTGGTACTTTTATGGCAAGGTCTTTGTATTTTCTTCACAGGCGTGAAGACATTTTCAAGAAAAAAAAAATTTTTTTTTTTAATTATTTAGTTCAAAGAGGTTTTCAGTATGTGCACTTTGTCAAAGCTCATTTACTTTGAGACGATGGTACCTGATGAAATTTGTCACCGAACGAAAGTAGACCATCACAGTTTTGTTAATGCACAACTTTCAACCCCCTCACGTGAAAAATGTGTGAAACACTGCGCTTCAGTTATGATCCTAGTAGGTATGTTTTCAGTACGTTTCTAGAAACGTACTAATAACATGTAACTGCATTATCAATAAAAAATTGTACATCAGATGCATTTTGCGCCATTGCACTCACTTGCAAAATTTCATAAGTATTGTACTTTTCGTTCAGAAGATATTCACTTGATTCATACTTTATCCCAACCCTGTATGTGTATTCTTCTTTTAGATATCACATTACCATTTAGATCAAAACAAACTCTAGCCACGATTTGGACTCGACCTTCATGGTATTGTTAAAGTCACACCTTCAAACACCCTGTGTAAAATCATTGTTGAAATTCTTCACAGAGGTTTGAAGTAAGACCCCTCACAATTCTTTATGCTCAAGGATAATGTCTCTGGTATTGTACCAATGGATTCTACACTTGTGATCTTCACTTCCACGTGCTTTTGCAAGACTGTTTAGAATTGCATTATATACAGGTAGGTTCGTTTTATTAGGCTCTCTTCTGGTATAAAGCAAGGTGCTGCATTCTCATTCACCACTGGAGATGATAATAGTGTAATGCTACCTTTATTCATATTGTAAATACATAATGGAGATAGCGGTCTGTAGTATTGTTGTGAATGGAGTTAATCATTGTGTTTTCGAGTGTTAGGTATCAGATTAAATTGATTCATAAGCACTTGTTTGCTCTTTGTTAATGTGAAAAATCCTTTGACTGTTCGTGGAGCTTGTACACTTGTGAAATTTGTTTTGTATAAGGTCGAAAAATTTGAAAACTTTAATTTTATCATAGTGAATATACAGGGTGAGTCTTCAAGTTGAACATTAATTTCATCCATTTTTCCAGATTCGGCTCCTGCAAAAAGATACAGGCTGTTTCAATTTCCAAAAAAAAATCAGTTTTTCTTTTGTAGCTTCGATATGGTAACTACGGATGAGATGAATTTTGGTATGGAGTTTTGTATAACTATGACACATATACTTCAGTAATCACTTTCATCCTACTTCAAACAGTTTCCGAGTTATAGACTCGCCGATTCATAAAACTATACGAAATCAGCATGAAGAATGTAGATAAAGTTTATCTTATATCATCATAAGAATCTTCAATCATTTTAAAATATTTGATTATTCTTTATAATTTCTCCTTAAACGCACAGTTCTGCAGATATTCAACGTTGAATATTATAAAATCGGATAAAATTTGAAAAATTTCCTTATATTTATGGATCCGCTCCTGATCTAGTAAAGGAAGAGTATTAAGCTGGGTTCACGTTTATCTGGACCATAGAATACACATAAATATTCATCTATTTTGCATAGAACTAATATTCAGTATATGCCTAGATATAACATCAAATTATAATGCTATTTCGTCACACTACAGAGATAGTTCCTGTCTATGGACTAGACTTTCCATAACCATAACGTTCTAGAGAATTTTTTTCAGGTTTTTTGATTTCATATAATTCATTTATAAATATCGCGAAAAAAGTTTAATTATGGAGTTTTCAATATGAAAATGGGATTGTGTATAATCTTATAGTGAAATGAAATTGCATGAACATGAAGTTGAAGATCAGTGTTTCAAGTCCAGAGTGTAGTGAAATGTTTTCCTTTCGATTATATCGCAAAAAGCACCAAATCATAAGAATTAAGTTGGTAAATGAGTTTTATCAATCTTTTTCTTTGAATTTTAAACCTTTGATTGAATATTCTCCAAAAGAGATCACCATAAGGGATATCTGTGGTGAACTTGCAAACAAAGCGCAGAAGTGTTTTAGCACATTGAGAAATATTTAAATGCTTATAACTTTTTACCTGAGTCGAATCTGGAAATATGGCAAATGAAGAAAGTGTTTCATTTGACTAGAGGAATCTATGGTTAAAATTAATGTACAACTTAAAGACTCACCCTGTATAGTAGCAATTGCATTGAAAATTTTCCAAGTAAAGTTGCAAATCATAAAGTTTTCTTGTACATAGAGTGAAAGGAATTACTTTGTTCTCTACTACTATATGTTTTATGGGAGGTTTTTCAGTGACCTGAGTTTCGGAGAACAGTGTAGTTGGGAATACCTTCAATAAAACAGAGATAGATAACAAAAGTAAAAAGTTTTGTCATTGTATTCTCAAATGAACCATCACGAAGTTACGGGCTACTTTATTCAAATATTTGAAGATTTATTGTATCAGCTATAAGAGAATCAATCGGTTCGTATTCATTTCTTTGCGCATTATGGCCGTTAAAATCTTCAACTTCTCTGAGGACTTGCTTTTGGGTGACAATTAATATAATATATGTTCTAATATTTATTCTATCACACAACATGATAATGTTACAACTATCAATGAAGAAATTTAGTTTTCCAGTTCAAGTCACGAGAAATATTTTTAATTTTGCGAAATTCTGCAATACTGCAAAGAATTATCATGAAGCATATATATTAACGAGATAACAAAATGTAGTTATCGTTTTCCAGATAGTTCAGAACCAATTAACGCGGTTGAAATATCTATTCACTATGCCAGTAATTCAACAATTGATGTAACTCTACTGCAGTCCTACTTTTGCTCGGAAACTTGTTAGATATTTTCGAGATAATCGTGACTGAGTATATCGTAAAACAGAAATATTATCTTAGATGCTTATCTGCTTTGAAACCATTTTCAACCCCAAACATCATTAGACCGAAAATTAGGTCTAGTAGTTTCGAAAGTGTAAATATGAAATTTGAATTATTATGATATTTTGCAAGCTGTTAGTGTCTAGAGGAAATATTTACAGACGTACGAAAATTCCAATAAGGATACAATTTGAGTACACTGAGCGTGTTCAAAACTGGCTTACAGATGAAAAATTATATCTTCTGATAGTTTAAACTATCCTTAATTCCGAAAAATCAATATTTTTCTATGTACCCTCACGAAATTCTTATACCAAGATTCAACAAATAATTATCCAATTCAATCTGATTATTTCTTGAATTTAAATAATGATTCTGTAAAAAGAACAAAATAATAAAAAATTCCGTCATAAGAAGTGTTCCAAACCAAAAACAAATTATTTGAATATACAATGAGAAGAACACACGTATCATAATTATGAATGCAAGAAGGATCCTTTTATCCAACCTCACAACGTAATTTTGAGTATGAATATCTCAAAGATATAGGTAAGCAGTAAGTACCATTGATACCTTTATTATGTTTGGTGAAAACATTTTCAGTCTATTCTATGGTTTGCACTTCAGCAGCTGCAAACATTTATTGCATTTTATGGTGGTATCACTTTGCTCGAAAATACGGGTGCGGTACAATAAGGATTAGTATTGAAAGTACTCCAACCGTACAATAGTTGAAGTGTGCTGTCCATCTTGAAGGGAGAATAGAAGTAGAAAATTGGTTCATTATGTTTCGGACGCAACACACTAAAAAAGCAAATCTTCATTTCTTTCTTGGGGATGTTTAAAATATCATTACTCTCTGGTGAAAAGCATGGAATATTTGTTCTGAAAACCACTCAAAATATGTGTAGGGATATTTACCGTAGAAATAATTCTGAACATTATTCATCATAAAAAAAAGAATGGTTCATGAAGAATGAAGAGCTGCAGTTCAATGATACACTTAGACCTTGCTCCTGCATCGAAGAAGCATTATCCAACGATTTGCTCACTGTAGATTCACGGTTATTACTGATCATCAGGACGACTCAAATTAGAAACACCGAGAGGAGTCTAAGATACTAAATAGCGGCATGTTGGATGAATGCCTTGAGTATACAAACCATAAAGCGCCATCTTGGAAGCATCTTACGAATCCAAACCTTCGAGTGCATACAACTTTGAGGGCTAGGTATGACGCTTATACAAATGTAGTTAAGAACTTTATTGTCAAAATATTTGCAAAAATACACACTGGATCGACTTGAAATCCAGTGTCTGATCGCGAAATGACAGCTTGAGACTTAAAAAAAGATCGCGAAGTTCGAAAATTATTAGAAAAAATATTGAAATTAATTTTGTGAATTATTCTAATGGAACAAAAAAGAAATTTCGCATGAGTTTGCACATCAGCCTCTTCCAATTAATAACCAAGTTTCATCATCATTTCTTTTTTGCGCGCATGTTCTGGGAAACAGGGTGCTATCGTTTTGTCCAAATGTTACTTATTTTCAAATTTTTTCCCGAAAATGGTCTAAACCGACTATGTTGGACTCACTGATGAACTACTCATGCGATTGAATCAAAACTTTAAAGTTAGTTGAAGCATAACACCGCACAACTTTTCACGATATTTCGTTGGGATCACACAGTCAGTAAATTAAAAAAAAAAAATTTCGAAATTTCTTCGGAATAAATTTTCATCAAAATTAAATTCGAAAAAACTCGGGGAAAAATATGTAAGACTTCGTGTTTTTTTCTTCTCGATATCTATGATTTTTCCGGAATAACTCGAAAAATCCTGATTCAATCAACATGAAACTTGGCAGCTAGTTTGAAAAGGCTGATAGGCAACTTGTGCAAAATTTCATGGTGATCGTGTCAAAAGAACAATTGGAAAATAAATTTCAAATATTTAATATTCCATGATCTCCTTCTAAAATTATCCTCATGATATTCTGCATGAACCTCCGAACTGTCATTTTTCGATAGAGTTCTGGATTTCAATTCGATCTAATCTGCATTTTTGGAAATATTGGAAGAATAAAAAGGTCTTAGTGTAAAGCGTTAAATCCAGCCAATGATTCAAAATTTTTCCCGAATTTTCCAGAAATACAGATTGAATCGAATCGAAATCCAATACTTGATCGAAAAATGAAATTTCGAAAGTGCAGAATTTCATGATGACGGTTTCGGCCTTCGTAATAAACCCACTCTACAAATATCGAGTTTCTGAGTTGTTCCTTTCGGAAGTTGTTATTGTTTTTACGGACGGCCGGGAGATCGGTCTTCAAGTCAGTAGAAATACTGATGAATCGATAGCTTCGGCAACGTTGATGCTCCGGTCGCTCATCGTGGACTGCAGTTCACCACACATATTCAATGGGGGCATTTAAACGAAAATGCAGTAATTTTCATGAAAACCTTTAGAAAATCACATTTCAAACATATGATTTCAATATAATATTTTTAAAAAAATGTTTAATCATATAAAACTGAAAAATTAAAATGGGGATTTGACATTTAAAGAGATTAGTCTTGAGTGCACGATATGGCAACGTCGAATTCAGCTTTCTCGGAAAGGAAAAGACGTCAAATGTGTTACTTTGCTTAGGAAAACAGAGATAGCTATACTACGATCTGGTTAGAGTAGAAGACAACGACCAAGGAATAGAAAAAGAAGAGCACAGACTGTCATACTGTCATATTACTAACAAATCGCAAACGGAAATTGTTTGGTTATATTGACAAAGAACACGTGTGTACCACAGAATAGGAATAACTATTTCATTATTCTATAGCAGAAAAAGCTATTCTACTAAACACCGTTGTCACTTCGTGCATGCCTGGCAAATCCCAAACCTCAATTTTGACATCTGATTTTGAATACTTTCTGAAGGTAATTTGGGAAAATGATGAATCAAACCCATAATTATTATGTTCAAATTTGCATTTGCAGTAATAACTCAAATTCAGGAAAAACCCCCATTCAACTTGCCACTGCAAGAGACCTCGTTAGATTAACACTGGGTTTCGCATTCGCCGACTGTCTTTTCAAAACCTGTATATCTTGGCTACAAAGTCGATTCATCAAACTGAATTGATCCCATGTTGTATTGGCATGAATGAAGAATAGAGGAATTTGGGATATAATTGGGAACTTCTGCGAAGATACCAGCGCCCTAACGGTTAAATTTGGAACCTGTCCAAGCTAGTAGTTTTATCTTAACAAACCTAAGAAATGTGGTGGAGAACGAATATTTATTAAGCAGAACTTGAATATTTGAAGAAATTATTATAATTTTATGAAAGATTTTTTGAGAAGGAACTTTTCGTTTGGATCACGATATAAAATCGTGCTTTAAATCGTTCCTGAAGGATAATTTCGGTGTTATTTTAGTGTATGTTGCTTGGTGGATCGAAACGAACCAATATCTAAGTTTACTTGAATTTCTGGAAAAATAGGCACCTCAATAAGTAATTTAAGGACTCTGATTAATGTGAAGAAGTGGTGAATGCAGGCTATATTATGTGGTAAATTTAGAATCACGCCAAATCATGACTTGTTCTCTTTGTTTACAAATGAGTGAATCAATAAAATGAAAACAGATTTTCTGTATATCTAATTTTCGTGATTTTGAGTAGTATGTGAATTAGGTAGCTGCAGAAGCGCTCGGTAGTTTCTCTGCAGCATTTTTGTTCAAAATTCTCTTATTTTCATTTACACTTAAAAACATCATGACATGAATATGACATGTTTCGAAATGAATACATTGTAATTTACCTTTATGAAAATAAACATCTTCAGAGAAATGCAGTGAATATACTTTCATGTATTTCGTGACCTATTTTCCAATCTTCTTTTTCTAAATCCAGGTCTTTCATCTATTCTACGCCAAATGCTGTTTCCAAATTAACTTTACTCTCATTTGGATTTGGAAAAAATGAAAACTTGAGGCAGTAGATGATCCTTTGTTCTTTGAGCATGAATAACTTTGAGTTGAGGATCACTGCAATAGTCATTTCGGGAGGATGCCATTTCGAATTAATACAATCGAAAATTTTAATCGGAAAAAAAGGAATCCATTGATGAATATTACAAACACTTTCGGTATACCAAAATTTCAACTCGGGGAACAACACAAAAGCTCGAAAATGAACTCCTAAAGTAAGCAAAATACGTTAGAATAACAAAAGCACGTCGAAAAACTACTAGCTTAATAGTGTTCGAATTTCTATCGCCAGAGGGCGTATCGCTTAGCTTTGCGAATTGTCTTTGAAATTGAGTCCTACGGACCAGCTGTAAATAATTTTCGCTAAAACATTGACTACACTTTAACCTTTGAATACTGCTTCATGCCCCAACTCTTGTTACGACGAACACTTTCCAAAACGACGTTTGGTCAATTTCAAAGTTCAAGCCCGGCAAGCAGCGAAGCTTTTCTGAACAACTCAAAGCACTCCAACAAGGGTCGGGTCGAAAACATAAGCCGAATTTGCACGGTTATTAAACTCGAAATAACTACTACGTGCAGTTATTCCCAAGTTTGGGATTACTGTTTTAGGTAATTCGATAGTGCAAACGCTAGTTCTGCCGAAAACAGGAAGAGAATGATTTTATGCAATTGTTTACTCCGTGCTAGATGATGAAATGGAGAAATTGAGCTGGGTAAGTCTTGAAAAAGATGAATCAGCTTGTCTCTACTCTGAAACATCGAAAATAGGGAGCTTATATTCAACAAGATAGTTTTTGTGACGAAAACTGTTCCCAAATCTCCATTTTCCTGATTTTTCCGAATTATTCATAGGCATGGCAACGCAAATTTTCTGTAAAGGGATTTTCTTAAATTTCGTAAGATAAGCAAAATCGGTTCAGAAATTCCACATTATGAATAATAAACAGAATTTCAATTTTCTTTTATAATATTGGGTGGTTATTTACAATAAGAAGAGGGGTCTCCCATGTAGATACTGAAGCGAACCAACCTTGCTCGGTTTTCCAATACGAAATATTCTTGAAAAGCAATTTGTGTGAAAGTGGAATAGCACAATTTTTGTGCGCATGTTTTCGGGGACCGCCTGCTATCGTTCTGTCCAAATGTCTGTAACTGTTGAATATTTCCTCGAGGACGGTCTCAAACGACTTCGTTGGTCTCACTGATGCCGGCTTTATGCACGATAACGGGCGTACGGAGGATCCTATCAACTTGAAACTTTCAGGGTTGGTTGCATTTCAAAATGCGACGGTTAAAATTGTTAACAGGCGGAATCGGCCCAATGGTTTCGGAGTTATGGATATTTGGAATGAAACTTGGCATATTTTGGAGCATAACAACACGCAACCTTTAGCAGAATTGTGTTGAGATCGTGCTGTCAGTAAATTTTGAAGAGATTATTTTTCAAAATTTTTTAGAAAAATTTTATTTTGGGAACTATCCATTATATTTGAAAAAAAAATTGGCTCAAACTGTTGCTTCTGCAACGTGGGAGTTTGAATTCTTTCGGTTCCCAGGAATATGCTCGAAATTCAATATTTTGGTTTAAATTAATTGACACCGGCTTTAAGAGCATTTCATCTCAATCCAACAATAAAGTATAATTTTGCATGACAGAAAACACCCAGATAAAATTCAAGCTCTTAGCATTCCAGGAATCGGAGCGTGATGGGTGGCATCTCCAGACACCACATGTGACAGTTTATAGAATTTATCTTATCAGATCATTCGGGAAAATTTCCTTCACACATATGTGCTCTCTCTTTCGCACCAGCCATGTTTTTTCGGATCTTAGAAGGGCGTCGTTTAATTCAAAAAACCAATCAAAATTTATATTCTCCCTCTAAAATGTGAAGAAGGGAATTTTCTTAATTTGGGTTTAGTTACTTTTAAACACTATTCATTTGACCGTTGTACAGTAAACAATAATTCGCTTTCGAATTTACAAACAAGACTTTACGTTAATTTTTGTATTGTAAAAATCGTACCTTCTCATTTGAAAGTCGCTTCGACCTTGCTATCGAATAAGATATAGAAGGAAGATTCTATTGTGCAAATCACTTGTATAACATTTCGGTCTTGTTATCTAATACAGATACATACATTTTTGTTACGTGTTAAAAGTGCGTTTTTACTACTCCTTAACAACATCTTCGTGTCATAAGTGCAACGATATTGATCAACTGGCCAATAAGTTCTTCAATTATCTGCTTATTTTAGAAGCATCAACATTTCTGATAAAGATCAGAAAATATTCGTCGGTGGTGTCTTCATTTTGATAACGACAAAATTAATCAAGTGCGATTAATTCATCCACACGGAGGCTCTATTATTGAAACCCCAATACACCTGAATAAACCAATTCAGGTCAAAACACAAACCTTGAGCTTTATATTTCACAGCAGTATACCAAATTTCAATTCGATACAGTTGCCGTTTTCTGATAAACTAGAAAAAGTATGTAAAATTTCTTGGTTTTTTCTTTGGTATCGTTGTTTTTTCGGAATAACTCAGAAGGTGCTCATTTAATCATGATGAAACTTAGTGACTAGTTTGGAAATGCTGATGAACAACTTTGTGCTGAGTTTCGTTATGATCGTGCCATTAGAAAAATTTTAAAAAAATTTGAACAATTTAATAAAAATCAAATTCTTTCTTAAAATTTTCAGTATTCTGCGTTCTTCTGATCATACTATCCTCATGAAATTTTGTACGAACCTTCGAGGTATCATTTTTCGATAAAGTACTGGATTTCAGTTCGATCTAATCTTTATTTTTGGAAATATTGCGAAACTACAATTTTGAATAGGCATATCTACGGAATCATTGGGAGGATTTTGCCCATTCACGAATGCAATCTTCGTAATTAAGGTCCAAACTTACTCTACAAATGTCGAGTTTCTAAGTTGATTCTTTCGGAAGTTATTGTGTTTACGATCTACTGTTAGAAACTCGATGTTTGTAGAGTAAGTTTGAACCTTAATTACGAAGACTGAATTCATGAATGGGTAAAAAACAACCAATATTTCCAAAAATACAGATTACATTGGATGGAAATCCAGTATTTGATTGCACACCTCCTGCAGAGCTCACGTCTAATTTTAAACCATCCTGTATATAACCTGTGGAACAAAACTTTCGAATTCGATAATTCCAAGATGTTATCCGAACGAATTTCTCATCTCCAAGAAAATTTTATTTTTCCCTCTGTGCCTCCGATGAATCTTCCTATATCACACTGGTTTCTATTCTCCCTCCTCAATTTTCTTACAATCCCCATCGAATGTAGCACCTGGTGCACTTCGAAGCCTTATCGCGAATGGCCCTTTGACCTCATCCTACAATGATTCGCTATCCAGCTTCGAAACGACGTAACACCCCAAGGCCTTGGCACAAAAGTCCCCAGATAACGTCAGAACCGCAGGTCGAACTGTCAAATTCCGGAAATAGTCCAGGTTCCGGACGCTTTAAAGTGACGATAAAAAGGGCACATTGTATGTGGCAGAGAGTTGGTTGTCTGGTTGGCGCTCACGATGTTCGAGTGAATGGCCATTTCTAGCCGAAAGATGATTCATATGGTGCAACGTTTTCTTTGGCCATCTAGCTTTGCGAAATAACCGTAGACTCATTTACATTGAAAACGTTGGATGGAAGAACTTCAAGAACTTCAACTGGTTTCCAACGACTAGGTTTGACCAATGATCTAATAATATACTAGATGTAGCATTGAGCTAACCACTAACCTGGTCCTGCCATACTGAACATCGATCCCACCATAAAAGAAAGAGTTATATACTACATTCACTTTTATAAATTATCCCGGTTGGCCATGACATTCTGACACATTTCACCGTGTATATTTTGAAAATGATAGGTTATAGTCATTTCCTTGTCAGATAACTACACAACGTTGTTCTCTCATACATAGAGGTCTTAGTAATTACGTATTTTTCAAAATGTGAATTTGAGAAAATATTATATGAATTCAATAATTCCAAAGACCTGGCGAATGTTGAGGAAACTTTCCTCTGGTAACACTGGCAATATAACACGCAAATAAACACGGTTGAAAGATTCAGTTAAGATATTTTCGTGTACAGAAATTAAGAATCGAGTGTTGAAATTTTACTGAAAAATAATGGATAGAGTAGTCTGTTACTCTGTAATAGTTCATTCGAAAAAAAAAATAAAAGTACTTGAATAACCCTGCAGTAAAACTTCCAAACGAACAGACAAACCTATGGAATAACCTACTTTTCGAAATTCTCAAGAAATAAGTCTACAGAAGACATTTCAATACATGACTTGCACAACTTGAAATACTCCAGTATGAAAATGTTGTAGTACTAAAAAACCTGTGTCACCTTAAAAGAACTAACTCAATTTACAAGGTTCTTGGGAATCTATTTGAACGATACACTGGGTTTTCACTCACATCCGTCGAAAATGTTCGATAGCTTGTGATGAATTATTGATTCCAAATTATCAGGGTTACTTTCAGAAAAAGCAAATTTCAATTCTACATAGCACTTCCGGATACTTTGCCTCTGCTTCTTCAAAACTACCTTCTGCAATTTTAGTTTCGTTTCCAAGCTTGATGATTATGTTGAGATTGAGAGTAGAAATTGGCATTTGGCAACGTCGCTGCGAATTATTTTGAAATTGCCGATATTTCATGAGTGCCAACCTGCGTCAGTTTTAAGTAAAAAAACTTGATAGATCTAAATCATGGCCAACTGGGATAGTTTATGAAAGTAAATGGAGTGTAGGATGATTCGTGAATGGCTAAATCTACCTAATGATTCCACAGATATATTCATGAGTATATTATGATAAGAAGTTGTCCATCAGCATTTCCGAACTAGCTGCCAAGTTTCATCACGATTGAAGTGGTACTCTTTGAGTTATTCCAAAAAAAACTATATCGAGAAAAATCCCTTGAAATTTGACATATTTTTTTACAATATCTTCGAAAGTTATGATTGTATGAAACTGAAATTTGGTACACTGCTGTGGAATATATAGTTCAAGCTATGACCAACATCATGTTCAAATGTAATGAACAGTTTCTAAGAAAGAAACTGCCCGAGTTCAACAAGATTCTGCAAAGCTTGTTTTTCCTTATTCTCCAACCAACCGCCACGTTTCAATTCGATCGCTTCAGTAGTTCTTGAAATATCAGGGAAATAACCTCCAAACTTCAAATGGCTATAACTCCAAAATCATTCGACCGATTTTGCCCATTAACGAACTTAACCTTCGCATTTTGAAATGCAACCACCGCTGAAATTTGAAGTCGATAGAATCCTCTGTACGCCCGTAATCGCACCAGATTCTTCAGCAGTGAGCCAACCTAGTCATTTGAGACCATTAAAATTCTGAAATTACAGACATTTGGACAAAACGATAGCACGCTGTTCCCCTAGAACATGCGCGCAAAAATTATGAACGCCTAAAAATCGAGTACCTCCTCAATGGGGGTTTTTCCTTTGAACGAAAATACAGTAATTTTCATGAAAAACCTTCAGAACATCACATTTCAAACATATAATTTCAATATTATATTTTCAAAAAAATGTTTGATCACCTAAAAATGAAAAATAAAAATGAGGATTTGCATTTAAAGGGATTCGTCTTGAGTGCACGATATGGCAACGTCTAATTCAGCTTTCTCGGAAAGAAAATGACAAATGTGTTACTTTGATTAGGAAACAGAGATAGCTATACTTCGATCTGGTTAGAGTAGAAGACAACGACCAAGGAATAGAAAAAGAAGAGCACAGACTGTCATACTGTCATATTACTAACAAATCGCAAACGGAAATTGTTTGGTTATATTGACAAAGAACACGTGTGTACCACAGAATAGGAATCAATATTTCATTATTCTATAACAGAAAAAGCTATTCTACTAAACACCGTTGTGACTTCATGCATGCCTGGCAAATCCCAAACCCCAATTTTGAAATCTGATTTTGAATACTTTCTAAAGGTAATTTGGGAAAATGATGAATCAAACCCATAATAATGTTCAAATTTGCATTTGCAGTAATAACCCAAATTGAGGAAAAACCCCCATTACATACCGTAGTTGGCACTTGCTAACAAGGGTCCGGTTGGAAACTCAATCTGGGTTTACACGGTTATTAAACTTGAAATAACTAATAGTATACGTGTAGTTATTTCAAAGTGTGGGATTCTGTTTTGGGTAATTCGATATTGCAAGCTCTGGACCTGCCGAAAAGACGGAAGGTTCTATTTTACGCAACCATTATTTTTCGCTCTGCTAGTTCCCGAAATTGAAAATAACCGGCTAAATATTGCCGACGATCAGGTAGGATGAAGGGAATAGACGTGGTGGTTATACAGCTGGCTGCAAATTGGTATATATAGAGATTTATTTACTTTCGGATAAGAACAGGGATTGGAATATAGAATCCAAAGCGCTGTGAAATTGAAAATGAGAGAATTCCTAATCCCTTATTTCAAAGGTTGCATTTTTACGCGATTGTTCATAATGCTGCATTCTTCGAGAAACCTACCTTAACGAATAGTTTCAATCCCGCAATCGGCAAGGGTGTTTTCTGTGATTAATAATTTTCATTATATACAGTGCGCGTCAAAATTATGGAACAAATTCATTTTCTCAGAAGAAAAATATTTGGCAACAAAATCTTGGAACAGGTCAATTTTTGTTTCAACAAATTTTTATGCATTTTGAAGGATTTTTGTTGCACCCTGTGCCATCCCCATCAACCCTCTAAATTTTTTGGATATGGAAAGTAGGTCATGTGGTACTTTGATATAACATCAACCCTCTAAATTTTTTTGATAGGGAAAGAAGGTCATGTGGTACTTTGATATAAGTTTGATTACTCGAGAACGAAGTTTGAATTGAAATATGTGGGTACATGACTACATGCATGTGTGTTATGCACGAACATTGTCACACGTATATACAGGGTGACCCATTTTAACTTAGGCAGCCAAATAACTCGAAAAATAAGCACACTACGAAAAAATGTTTAGAATCAAAATTTCGTCATTTTGAGGGGGACGTACAATGACGTTAAAATGAGCCCCCCCACCCTTCCCCCTGGGCGGTGAGGGGGGTCAAGTTTGAAATCTTAAATAGGAACCCCTATTTTTTATTGCATATTCGGAATCTTTGGCTAAAAACACATACAATTTGTCTGAAACATTTTTCTCGATTCATGATAGATGGCGCTGTAAGCGACGAAATTCAATTTCTTCGATTTCTCTTACTGAGAACCCATGCTTACGATTCTGCAATAAATTAACAATAAAAATACCACGTTTTCATTGTTACAAGTGTTTATGTATTTTTTTAACATTTGTGCTCTGATAAAATTAAAAAAAAAAAAAAAAAATTAATGAGGAATAAAAAATAATGAGAAGTTTGTTTTAAGACTAATTTCGAGTATTAACAATGAAAACGTGGTATTTTTATTGTTGATTTATTGCAGAATCGTAAGCATGGGTTCTCAGTAAGAGAAATCGAAGAAATTGAATTTCGTCGATTACAGCGCCATCTATCATGAATCGAGAAAAATGTTTCAGACAAATTGTATGTGTTTTCAGCCAAAGATTCCGAATATGCAATAAAAAATAGGGGTTCCTATTTAAGATTTCAAACTTGCCCCCCCTCACCGCCCAGGGGGAGGAGTGGGGGGGCTCATTTTAACGTCATTGTACGTCCCCCTCGAAATGACGAAATTTTGATTCTAAACATTTTTTCGTAGTGTGCTTATTTTTCGAGTTATTTGGCTGCCTAAGTTAAAATGGGTCAACCTGTATACATTCGTGAACTCCAGACTACACAATTTTATTTTAGATTGGAGGTTGAGGGTAAACATAGTAACAAAGCAAAATTGTTTCAAAAGACTTCTGCTCTTTGATCTTCGAAACCCTGTTCCCAAAAAACTTTCTTGTAGGAAGGTGATCCTTTTTGCACCTTTGTTATGATTGATATCTTCAAAAATTCCAAAAAGCACTGCCGTGAAGGCAGCAACTTTTGCGCGCATGTTCAATGTAGATGATCGCTTCAGCAACGAATTTGAACATGCACGCAAAAGCTGCTGCCTTCACGGCAGTGCTTTTTGAAATTTTTACTGATAAATTAAATCATCCTCATTAAATTATGTATGAACCTTCGAACTGTAATTTTCGATTAAGTACTGGATTTCAATTCGATCAAATCTGTATTTTTGGAAATATTGGAAAAATAAAATTTTGAATAGGTATATCTATGGAATCATTAGGCGGATTTTACCCATTCACGAATTCGACCTTCGTAATCAAGCCCCAAACCTTCTCTACAAAAATATCGAGTTTCTAAGTCGTTTCTTCCGGAAGATATTGTGTTAACGGTCAGCCTAACGACCGACTGCGTAAACATAATAACTTCCGAAAGAAACAACTTAGGAACTCGATATTTGTAGAGAAGGTTTAGACCTAAATTACGAAGGCCGAATTCGTGAATGGGTAAAATCCACCCAATGATTCCGTAGATATACCCAATCAAAATTTTATTTTTCCAATATTTCCAAAAATACAGATCAGATCGAATTGAAATCCAGTACTTCATCGAAAAATAACAGTTCGAAGTTTCATACAGAATTTGATGAGGATGACATGATAAGAAAAATCATAGAATTTTTTTTTTTCAACTTGTTCTAATGACACGATTATCACGAAATTTCACATGAAGTTGTCTTTCAGCATCTCAAAACTAGCTGTAAAGTTTTATCAGGACTGAATCAGTATTTCTCGAGTTATACCGAAAAAATAAACGATATCGAGAAGAAAACCTCGAAATTTGACATATTTTTTCCCGATATCTCCGAAACTTATGATCGTATCGAACTGAAATTTGGTACACTGCTGTGAAATATGAAGCTCAAAGTGTGAGTGGACTTTTTTTCCGGATATGATGAATGGTTTCCGGAAAAAAAAATTTTTTTGGAAACAAATTTCGAAAAAATTTTTTTTTTTTTATTTACTGACGATATGATCCTGACGAAATTTGGCTCGAAGTTGACACCAGATTCGTCATCAGTGAGTCCAACCTAATCGATTGAGACCATTTTCGGCTCAATCATCCAAAATTACAGACTTTTGGACAAAACGATAGCACGCTGTTCCCCTAGAACATGCGCGCAAAAATGATTATGAAAGGCTTCTTAAGATACCATACTTTTTGCGCGCATGTTCTAGGGGAACAGCGTGCTATCGTTTTGTCCAAATGTCTGTAATTTTTGATGATTGAGCCGAAAATGGTCTAAATCGACTAGGTTGGACTCACTGATGACGAATCCGGTGTCAAAATCGATTCTGTCCGGCTGGCCGTAGACACGGTAACTCTCGACAGAAGCACGCTAGCAACTTTGAACTTTCAGGATAGGTTGCGCATCAGAATGCCGCGGTTAAGTTCATTAATGGGCCAAATCGGTCGAATAGTTTCGGAGTTATAGGCACTCGAACTTTTGAAGTAATTTATTTTTTATTTCAGAAACTATTTGAGCGATTGAATTCAAACTTGACAGTTAGGTGGAGTATATGGACTCCCAACTTTGAGCCGAATGTCGTCAGGATCATGTTGTCAGTAAATTGAGAAAAAATTTTTTGTCGAAATTTGTTTCAAAAATATTTTTTTTTTCGGAAACCATTCATTATGTCCCAAAAAAATTTCACTCACACTTTGAGCCTTATCTTTCACAGCAGTGTTCGAAATTTCAGTTTCATACGATCATAAGTTTTGGAGATATCGGGAAAAAATATGTAAAATTTCGAGGTTTTCTTCTCGATATCGTTGATTTTTTCGGTATAACTCGAGAAATACTGATTCGTTCCTGATAAAACTTCACAGCTAGTTTTGAGATGCCGAAAGACAAAATTTTTGCGAAATTTCGTGATAATCGTGTCATTAGAACAATTTGACAAAAAAATTTCTATGATTTCCTTATCATATCATCCTCATTAAATCTGTAAGAAACTTCGAACTGTTATTTTTCGATGAAGTACTGAATTTCAATTCGATCTGATCTGTATTTTTGGAAATATTGGAAAAATAAAATTTGATTTGCTATATCTACAGAATCATTGGGGGTGGATTTTACCCATTCACGAATTCGGTCTTCGTAATTAAGGTCCAAACCTTTTTTACAAATATCGAGTTTCTAAGTTGTTTCTTTCGGAAGCTATTGTGTTTACGCAGTCGGCCGTTAGGCTGACCGTAAACACAATAACTTCTGGAAGAAACGACTTAGAAACTCGATATTTGTAGAGTCGGTTTGGGGCTTAATTAAGAAGGTCGAATTCGAGAAAGGGTAAAATCCGCCCAATGATTCCGTAGATATACCCATTCAAAACTTTATTTTTCCAATATTTCCCAAAATACAGATGTGATCGAATTGAAATTCAGTAACTTATCAGTGAAAAATTTCAAAAAGCACTGCCGTGAAGGCAGCAGCTTTTGCGTGCATGTTCAAATTCGTTGCTGAAGCGGTCATCTACATTGAACATGCGCGCAAAGGTTGCTGCCTTCACGGCAGTGCTTTTTGAAATTTTTAGTAGTTGAGAGCCGGCAATTTCAGCGAACATATTATATTGTCTTGGTGAATGAACTGGAAATCTTCTAGAAAAATATTTCAAATAAAAAAATGAGAAATCTTACATTCGTATCAAAGCCATAGTATTTCCGAATGAAAACATGAAACGTATATAGCAAACATATCCAGTAATTGTTGTAAGATTTCTCATTTGGACCAAACGTGATTCCGCTTAAATCAAGAGTATTATAGTTCACATGGGTGAAGAGTATTTCATCGAAAAATCAAACTAATATTTGGTTGGGCCTATTCAAGAATACCATTCTCTTGAACGAATGCGGTTACAAATTTTTTAAGTGAACCTTTTTCTCTGTGTGCCAATCCGTCATCAGTAATCTCAATGTTAGACTGGTTGAATGTCGCGAACGCGAGGAAAAACATTTAGGCGACATTATTTTTAAGAAATAAATTCCCAAAGAGTGTATTTTAATAACCAATAAATATTTTTCCGATGAACAACGTATTTTAAGTTTTCACAGAAAATCTTCATTCTTAATTTCCACAAAATTTTATTGGTTTTTTTTCAGATATTAAAAGTGGAAACCTAGAAATATCCTGAAAATAATTTTTACGCGCTTGTTCTAGGGAACAGCGCGTTATCATTTCGTTACCATGTGTGTAATTTTCTAATTTTGAACCGAAAAGGGTCTTAATCGATTGAGTTGAACCTGAAGAAGAATCTGTG
The DNA here is from genome assembly GCA_958510865.1 of Myrrha octodecimguttata. NCBI lineage: Eukaryota > Metazoa > Arthropoda > Insecta > Coleoptera > Coccinellidae > Myrrha > Myrrha octodecimguttata. The sequence goes on from OY294057.1 coordinate 74,744,331, forward strand.
GTCAAATTCAATTCTGTCCGTCTGGCCGTGTTTACTGTAACTTTCGAAAGAAAAGACCTAGAGTCTTGAAATTTTCAGGTTTGGTTTTGATCCTGAATATCTCGGTTGAGTTGGTTAATGGGCCGAATCTGTCGAATGGTTTTTGTGTTACAGCCATTTGAAATTTTGATTTTTCAATAACTCGAAAAATATTCATCTGATCGAAATGAAACTTGGTTGGAAGATGGGCAGTATCAATAAGAAGAATTATCGATGAAAAAATCTGACAAAAAAAAATTGTTCTTGAAAATTTCCATATTTCATTTAAATTTCAATGAAATTTCCAAGTCGACATTTCGCAATGTGAGCCAGCGCGTAAAAGCTGCTGACTTCCCGTCAGTGCTTTCCTAGATTTTTGCGCGCATGTTCTAGGGGAACAGCGTGCTATCGTTTTGTCCAAATGTCTGTAATTTTCGATGATTGAGCCAAAAATAGTCTCAAACTACTAGATTGGACTTACTTATGACGAATCCGGTGTCGAAATCGATTCTGTCCGGCCGACCGTCTGGCCGGTCGTGGACACAATAACTGTCGAACGGAGCGAGCTAGCAACTTGAAACTTTCAGGGTATGTCGCCCATTGGAATGCCGCGGTTGAGTTCGTTACTGGCCTCAATCGGTCAAACACTTTCGGAGTTATAGCCACTTGAAATTTTGAAGTTATTTATTTTTTATTTCAAAGGCTACTCAAGCGATTGGATTCAAACTTGGCAATTAGGTGGAGTATAACGACGCGCAACTTTGAGCCAAATTTTGTCAGGATCATATGTCAGTAAATTTTGAAAAAATTTTTTCTGCAAAATTTTTTTCATGAAACGTTCATCATATTCAAAAAAAAATTCTACTCGGACTTCAAGCTTCATATTCCACAGCAGTGTATCAAATTTCAGTTCGATACGATCATAAGTTTTGGAGATATTGGGAAAAAATATGTCAAATTTCGAGGTTTTCTTCTCGATAACTTTGTTTTTTGCGGTATAACTCAAGAAATACTGATTCAATCCCAATAAAACTTCGCAGCTAGTTTGAAGATGCAAGACAACTTTATGCAAAATTTCGTGATGATCGTGTCATTAGAACAATTTGAAAAAAAAAAATCATCCTCATTAAATTATGTATGAACCTTCGAACTGTAATTTTCTATTAAGTACTAGATTTCAATTCGATCTGATCTGTATTTTTGGAAATATTGGGAAAATAAAATTTTGAATGGGCATATCTGCGGAATCATTGGGTGAATTTTACCCATTCACGAATTTGGCCTTCATAATTAAGGTCCAAACCTTCTCTACAAATATCGAGTTTCTAAGTCGTTTCTTCCGGAAGTTATTGTGATCACACAACTTCCAAGAAACAACTTAGAAACTCGATATTTGTAGAGAGGGTTCGGGGCTTAATCACGAAGGTCGAATTCGTGAATGTGTAAAATCTACCCAATGATTCCGTAGATATACCCATTATTTTTCCAATATTTCCAAAAATACAGATTAGATCGAATTGAAATCCAGAGATTTATCGAAAAAAAATCTAGAAAAGCACTGCCGTGAAGGCAGCAGCTTTTGCGCGCATGTTCAAATTCGTTGCCGAAGCAGTCATCTACATTGAACATGCGTGCAAAAGCTGCTGCCTTCACGGCAGTACTTTTCTAGATTTTTTTTTACGATGATCTCGTGATCGTCGACGTGTTCAGAGATTGCGGAGTTGACAGGGCATCGCGGGTTGACGGACAGTTGCGAGTTTCCGGAACTGGAATACGTTTATCGGCCGACGGACGCAGGAAGCGGCGCCCGCAGCCTGCCGGAACGAGACGACACACGTCATTTCCGGAAGTGTCAGATCTGGAACGGAGGACTTTCCGGTCTACGGCGGTGGTTTTCGGTTTAAATTTAGATTGTTGCTCGATGGTCATTTAAATTCGATCGTGAGTTAAATCGGCCAGAGAGAGAAATCGTAAATTATTGCACGCATATTCTGGGGAACAGCGTGCTATAATTTCGTTCGAATGTATGTAATTCTCGAGTTTCTCCCTCGAAGTACTCTCAAACGATAATGTGGGACTCACTGATGAATCCGGTGTCAAAATTGAGTTTTTTCGGCCGACCGACTGTCCGTACGCACGATAACGTGAGAACAAGAAATCTAGGAAAGCAGCATTTGCGCGCATGTTCAATGTAGATGACTGCTTCGGCAACGCGCAAAAGCTGCTTGCTGCCTTCACGGTAGTGCTTTCCCAGTTTTTTTTTTTTGATAAATTACTGGATTTTAATTCGATCTAATCTGTATTTTTGGAAATATTGGAAAAATAAAATTTTGAATTTGTTTATCTACGGAATCATTCAGCGGATTTTACCCATTCACGAATTCGACCTTCGTAATTAAGCCCTGAATCTACTCTACAAATGTCGAGTTTCTAAGTCGTTTCTTCCGGAAGTTATTGTGTTTATTTGTAGAGAAGGTTTGGACCTTTATTACGAAGGCCGAACTCGTGAATGGGTAAAATCCACCCAATTCCGCAGATATACCAATTCAAAATTTCATTTTCCCAATATTTCCAAAAATACAGATCAGATTGCATTGAAATCCAGTACTTCATCGAAAAATTACAGTTCGAAGGTTCATACAGAGCTCAATGAGGATGATATGATGAGAAAGTCACAGAATTTTTTTGTTTCAAATTGTTCTAATAACACGATCATCACGAAATTTCGCCTAAAGTTGCCTTTCAGCATCTTCAAGTTAGTTGCAAGTTTCATCATGATTGAATCAGTATCTCTTGAGTTATACCGAAAAAATCAACGATATCGAGAAGAAAACCTCGAAATTTGACATATTTTTTTCCGATTATCTCCAAAATTTATTATCGTATCGAACTGAAATGCGGTACATTGCTGTGAAATATGAAGCTCAAAGTCCGAATGGAATTTTCTTTGGATATGATAAACGTTTTCCGAAAAAAAAATTTTTTGGAAAAAAATTTTGGAAAAAAATTTTTTTTTATTTTCTGGCAATATGATCCGAACAAAATTTGCCTCAAAGTTGCGCGTCGTTGTACCCCACCTAAGTGCCAAGTTTAAATCCAATCGCTCCTGTAGTTTCTGAAATAAAAAATAAATAACTCCAAAATTTACAGTGACTATAACTTCGGAACTGTTTGACAGATTTGGCCCACTAACGGACTCAACCACGGCAATCTAGTCCTTTGAGACCATTTTCGGCTCAATCATCGAAAATTACAGACATTTGGACAAAACGGTAGCACGCTGTTCCCCTAGAACATGCGTGCAAAAATCCTATGGAACTGAAAACTTTCAGGGCACTTTGTAGTTTGATCAAAAGGTCACATTCCACTGCGACCTAAAGGTCTATTAGCTTCATTCGGGTTCCAATTTCCGGACTATCCTAGGATTATTCGAACTGCGCAGAACCGATGAGTATAGACGTTTCGAGTCCTAGAACTATTCTAGAGTATTTTGAAAACAGTTCAACCTATACTTCATTCACTTTTATGAACTATCCCGGTTGGCCATGATTTAGGTCTTTCAAGTTTTGTTACTTAAAACTGACGTAGGTTGGCACTGGTGAAATATCGGAAATGTTAAAATAATTCTCAGCGACAATGCCAATTGCCAATGCCAATTTTTAATCTCAATCTCAACATAATCATCGCGCTTGAAAACTAAAAATGCCGAAGGTAGTTTTGAGGAAGCAAAGACAAAGTATCAGGAAGTGCTTTTTAGAATTGAAATCTGCTTTTTCTGTTAGTAATCCTGATGATTAGGAATCAATAATTCATCACAAGCTATCCAATATTTTCAACGTATGTGAGTGAAAACCCAGTGCATCGTTCACATAGATTTTCAAAAACTTTGTAAATTGAGTTATTTCTTCTGAGGTAACACAGGTTTTGTAGTACTACCACATTTTCAATGTATTTCAAGTTGTGCTACAGGGTTTCAGATGTCTTCTGTAGACTTATTTCTTGAGAATTTCGAAATGAAGGGAATTCCATAGGTTTGCCTGTTGGTCAGAAGTTTTACTACAGGCTTATTCGAGTACTTTTATTTTTCGAATGAACTATCACAAAGTAACTGATTACTCTATCCATTATTTTCCAGTAAAATTTCAACACTCGATTCTCGATTTCCCTACAAGAAATCAGCATAACTGAATCTTCCAACCATGTTTAGATACGTGAAATATTTCCAGTCTTAAAAGAGAAAAATCTTTCTTGGGAATTATTGAATTTATAATATATTATAAAATTATTCATATAATATTTTCCAAATTCATTATTTTCCCAAAGTTAGATCACATTTTGAAAACTACGTAATTACTTCGACCTCTATGTAGAGAGGACAACGTTGTGTAGTTATCTGACAGGAAAATGACTGTAACCTAACATTTTCAAAATATACACGGTGAAATATGTCAGAATGTCATGGCCAGCCGGGATAGGTTATAAAAGTGAATGGATTTATATAGTTGAAGCATTACGAAGCGCAGGTTAAGTATCGTTAAGATCTTTGAATAAAGAACAACAGGAAGGAGTATAATGCTTTTTTTCTTTTTATAAAAGTGGACATATGCGCCCATATTGAACCTCCAAGTATGACTCATGTTAGTAAGTTTCTTCAGACAAAGAAGTCTCGGAACAAGTTGTTCTCTCTCTTCAAAGCGAAAAGAAAGTCGGCCATATGCAACATCCATCCCGGACCCACTTTGTGAGGCATTATGCCCCTTCCTTATGTTTTTTATTCAGAGGTTAAGATACTTGGATATTCATTTCGAAAATAATGATTGTCCCAATTTTTGTTTTCGCAAACTATTCACTAAATTTGAGAAAAAAATTCAGTTTGGTCCGATTATAAATTATGGAAAAATTGGGGAAAATATGTCAAATTTTATATTTCTTTTTTGATGTCGTTGGTGCTTCTGGAATAACTCGAAAAATAATGATTATAACATGCTAATGAACAATTTTGTGCGAAATTTTAAGATAATCGTGCCATCAGAACAATTATAAAGTTTTTTTTTAATATTCCATATTTTGCGATATTTAATCGGAATTCTGCTTTCTTCTTCAAGCAGTGATTTTTTTGGATCTGAATTCGAGTAATCTTAAGTTTTGGAAATATTTTGATACGCAACCTACCCCAAGAAGTAACTAGTTCCTTCCGTTCTCAAGTTATCGATTGGACAAAATATATTTAAATATCGGTTTCGTCATCAGTATACAATCTAGTCGTTCAATACCAGTTTGCTGAAATGTATTTTGAAAAAAAATGGGGGAAAAACATGCTACTTTCTCATAAAAGAGAAATCATTCATTTCATGAAAACGACCACTCGAAGTGACGTGGTTTAGTTCATGAAGAACACAGAACAAAATTCATTGATTAAAATACCACCACTTTCATTTTTTCCCTAGGGTGGCCTTAGCCTTATACATCCCGGCGATTATTTCGTATTTGCAATGTAAAACTGCCATCATACATCATTTACGTTGACAGCTAGATCAAGTCTGGTTCCTCTCTTGCTTTCCGTAATCCCAACATCCATCATGTGGGCCATGGGCCCATCGCGACGTCCCTCCCCCTCTCGACCCGCCAAATGGCCTTTCAGGCATCCTTCCATCGCTCAAGCTCAGCGTAGCTAAACACGACGTCGGACGTCGAAAGTAACCAGGAGCTGATGTATGCATGGACGCCTGCTAGATCAGGGGATAATTCAGATTGTTATTTTTTTTAGTAACAATAGAAACGTAAACAGGTGAGCAAATGCTCAAAAAATAAGTCCACCAATAAAATAATGAGGTTTCAAAGGTTTACGAAAATTTAGCTGAGAAAACCGAAATAAGGTAAACCCGTAAGATTTCCCGTCGCCGAGATATTAAAAAAAGATATTTACATCATTGTACGCGGTGTGATTTTCTGAATAAAAAATGTGAAATCGACCATAGGCGGTCTCCCCTAATTTGGAAGATATTGGCCCCCAAAGTTCCAAAATGAGTCGTTTTCAGGTCCCTTTTTCCACCATAAAAACGATCTCTCAGTTCATCTGTATGGTTCACACACCACCTTTGAACCTTCAACCAACAATAAGCAACACTTTTTTTCAAGAATAATCAATATTTAATGAAAAAATAATGAAATTACTGGACAACCTATTAACCTCTATTCCTTCTGATTTCGACTCAGTCTAAAAGTGAAGTTTGGCAATGGCGCAAATTTCATCGGTCGGAATCGTGCCATCGTGCGTATTCGTGAATGACAGGTTATTGCTGGCGAGAAAAATGAAATATGTTCTTAGTTCTTACTGTTTACTGCGACACTCTAAATCTTCCAATAGGATAATTCGTTTCTAATGAAATCTACAAGGTCGACACACATAGTAATGGAATGAGAATACACCCTGATATATATTTCAACGTCCATTTTTTTCATATGTGATAGGTCGCGCCCTTCCCAGATTTCCAATGAAATCGAGGTTATTATATAACCCATTTCTTTGGAATACCCTGAATCTCATTCTAAACTGGGACCATCTCGAAGACACAACAAAAAACGAATTAGATAAAAAACCTCCCTATTTTGAAGGGGATAGAAAGAAAGTTCAAACGAGAATAGTGAGAGTGAAACCTTAAACAAATATTCTCAATGATTTTGTTTTGATGTTAGAAAAACCACCTCTTCCTCTGTGAGCGATGAAAAGACGCTGTTGCCAAGCTCCGCTTTAACATTGAGAAGTATTTCGTAGAAATATAGGTTGAGTTGTTGTCTAATATTTTCACTTTTCTTCCACTAAATAATGAATATTTTTGAAAGAAAGTATCTCTATTCGTTGGTTGAAAGTTCAAAGATGATTTATGAACTAGATTTAAGAACTGAGAGATCATTTTTATGGCGGAAAAAAGGATCTGAAAATGCAACAATTTGGAACTTTGGGGGCCCATATCTTCCAAACAAAGAGAGACCGCCTATGTTGGCCTTCATATTTTTTGTTCAGGAACTCACACTGCTTACAATGATGTGAATATCTCACTTATAGCTTCGCGACGGGAAATCTTGCGGGTTTACCCAAAATAATACAAACGATAAACAAAGCGAACTGTGATTTTCAAGTGAATTCAGCCAAATAAGGTCCATTTCAACAAAACAATGAGCAAAATCACTCTCTCCATTCAAAAAAATGCAAGAAGACTCTTCAATCTTTCTTTTCAAATTATATGGTTTCGACGTTAGTATTTTTGTATCGTTCTAATCTATCATATGATTTCTTATGGTCGAACATATACTAACTGACAAAGAAACTCCAACACAAAAATGGTGTTTTTTGGTAAAACTTGGATAGTATAGCAAGGAGTAAATTTTTAAAATTTGGAGTGAAACAACGAAGGTAGAAGAATACAAAAAGAAGAGCTGTCATACTGTCATATTACTGACAAATCGTAAACGGAAATTGTTTGGTTGTACTGACAAAGAACACTTGTGTACCACAGAGTAGGAATAAATATTTCGTTATTCTATAGCAGAAAAAGCAATTCCACTAAACAACGTTGTCACTTCGTGCATGCATGACAAATCCCAAACCCCAATTTTGAAACCTGATTTTGAATACTTTCTGAAGGTAATTTGGGAAAATGATGAATCAAACCCATAATAATTATGTTCAAATTTGCATTTGCAGTAATAACCCAAATTCAGGAAAAACCCCCATTGTTATAGTTCTGTTTCAGATATTGACAAAGAAACCCCAGAAGAAACCTACAAAATGATGCAAAACCCACCTGAAATATGCTGTAATCGACAACCTCTATTCGGTACATCACAAGTGCAAATAATTCCTATGAAACCTATCCGAATTAATGAAATTTTTCATTCAATTTCCACGTACAGTTAGATAAATTGTACACGGTCAAAAATCTCCAGTCAGCGTTACTAAATACCCGAAACCAACCTTTCATTACCTCCGCCTGAAACTAGAACCTACACATCATCAAAGACGGCCGCTCAGCAGTGACTGTCAATCATCATACGGTACCCTGCTGTCTCGGGATACCTTCAGAGGCCTCTCTGGCGATACCTGGTGCTATCTACGGCCCCGAGAGGCACACCTGGTGCAAACGGACGGATAAGAATGCGCCTAACATAATTTAACCGTGTTATTTCAACACCGTGGACGGATTGATAGGTTATTTACCAAAATTCATTGATTGATGAATTTAGAAGTTTTTTGATCGGAACTGGAGAGCAATGGTTATTAATTGACCTGGTGGATGTGCGGAGAAAATTTTGATACGCTCAAAAAATTCCGTATTAGACGTATGGTTCGATTTTGGTTCGTATACTCCATTCAGTTTTATAAATTATCCCGGTTGGCCATCATTTAGGTCTATCAAGTTTCTTACTTAAAACTGACGCAGGTTGGCACTCGTGGAATATCGGCAATGTCAAAATAATTTTTAGCGACGTTGCCGAATGCAAATGCCCATTTCTACCCTCAATCTCAACATAATCAGCACGCTTGGAAACTAAAAATGCCGAAGATAGTTTTGAAGATGCAGAGACACAGTATCTGGAGTGCTATGAAGAATAGAAATCTGCTTTTTCTGATAGTAACCCTGATAATTTGGAATCGATAATTTATCACAAGCTACCCAACATTTTCGACGTACGTGAGTGAAAACCCAATGTATCGTTCGGATAGATTCCCAAGAACTTTGTAAATTGAGTTGGTTCTTTTAAGGTGACACAGGTTTTGTAGTACTACTGCATTTTCATGCTGGAGTATTTCAAGTTGTGCAACAAGGTATTTAAATGTCTTCTGTAGGTTCATTTCTTGGTAATTTCGAAAAGTAGGGACTTCCTTAGGTTTGTCTGTTCGTTTGGAAATTTTACTGCAGGGTTGCTTGAGTACTTTAATTTCTTTTCGAATGAGCTATCACAGAGTAATGGACTACTCTATCCATTATTTTTCAGTAAAATTTCAACACTCGATTCTCAATTTCCGTACCAGAAAAAGCATAACTGAATCTTCTAACCATGTTTCTATACGTGAAATATTTCCAGTGTTAACAGAGAAAGAAGTTACTTCAACATTCGCCAGGTCCTCGCAATTATTGATTTCACATAATACTTTCTCAAATTCATCATTTTCCCGAAGTAAATTGACATTTTGAAGAATGCGTAATTACTAAGACATCTATGTAGAGAGGACAACGTTACGTAGTTATCTGACAGGAAAATAACGAAAACCTAACATCTTCAAAATATACACGGTGAAATGTGTCAGAATGGCATGGCCTACCGGGATAGTCTATGGAAGTGAATGGAGTATATATGGTCGATTCGAGGGCAGTAATTATGTTTAAATTCGATAAAGAATTTGATTGAATCCATTTCTCTGATGTTGTTGAAATCGGAGAATTACTTTAGAGGATACTCCGAAAGTGAACGTTTGCGCATAAGCAGCTGACTTCACGTCGGTGCTTCTCTAGGTTTTTGATATTTCTGTTTCAGATAGTGGGAGTGCAAATCAAAAATGATGCAAAATATATAAGCTTTAATCGATGCTGTTACTTACTTTGCAACGTCATGTTTGTTTACAGGCGCTCAGAGGCCAAGAAAAAACGCTGCAAATTTTCACAAGGGTATATTATTTTCTCAGTTAGATAACCCAATATACCACTGATATCTTAAAAAACTTTTATATTATGCATAACTCATTGGTTTCTCTCAACACAGAAACCAATTCCATGAAATAATTCATGTGAACATTGAAATCCCAATAAATACACTTGTATAATTGAATAACATTTCCACATGCAGAACGCTAACTGAGTAGCAAAATTTAAAATAATATTGATATTTAAAATAATTAATGAGAAGAGACGTTCCACAGTCGTTTCACCTCTTTGAAAATCTTACTATTTTCCACAATTATTAAATTTCGTGTCGGTATTCTACAACTGAAAATGAACTTCAAATCAGAAAGGGTTTGCCCTTTTTGAGATATTAGGGAAATAACCTCAATATTCAAAATGGTCACGAAATGTTTTGCCAATATCTGCACAAATAAATATCGGTCAAACTAAAATTTGAAACACTGTTTCTAAATGGTGACTCTGAAACTTGTACCAAATTTCATTGAACTTTGATGAATAAATATCCGGAAAAAAAATGTTAAAAAAAAAATTCGATTTTTTCCAATACGAACGCGTTCGTATTTCTTGATACTGAGGAAATAAACTCGATCTTTAAAACTAACACCAATACGTAAAACAAAATTCAAGACTTTCCGCTAATATCAAATGTGAAAATTTTTAAGTTGAGTTATGCAACAGTAATTAACGTTGAGAGTGGTGAGTTTTCGAGAAATAATTTTTGTTCCCTCCTATCCCTAGTTTTAGCCCTTAGGGTACACTAATCCTGCTGAAAAGCTTGGAGGATCAATCTCGAGTGACGTACGATTCTTCTACCAAGTTTCACTGATTTCGGTTCAGTACTTTCAGAGAAAATCCCTGTACAACGGACGGCGGACGGACGGATTTTTTTGTTAGTTCATTCGAATCTACATACTTCAAAATGTAAACTGTAAAATTTTTAGGGGGAGGGGCTATTTTTTTTTGTCAATCAATGTTCATTATAAGGTTTTATCAAATAATAAACGAAAAATATCGATCTTTATGAGGAATATTCCTCATAGGTTGTTTCAACTTTCGAGTGCAAATTGCACTCACGGATTCGAACATTTTAAGACTAAACTACTTTCTTGGAACGATGGTTAGTTATAGAATCACACTGGTCCACGTTCTGAAAAATCTCATGTATATTGCTCAAAGATTAACAATTCAGGAGCAATCAATCAGATCTGCTCCATACCATTGTTACGAAACGAAACTATAAGACACAAAGACCAATTTAAAAAAAAATTATTCATCCTGCGTCACCTTTTCGTTGTCTAGTTGACCTACCACATCGACCTCATCAGCATCTTCATCGAGATAAAATGCAAATGGAGCATGAGTAAGTCGTCAAAACACGTGGCTTCTGACAGACTGTCAGGGTCAGAAGTTTTGAAAGCAATTCCGAATAGTAGATTGAAGATATACCTAAGTTAAACACCCTTTCATATAAAGTCATTGAAAATGTATTAAAACCAAACAACAGTGGCTGGCTCGGTTTTCATCAGGGAACGGATAAACTGCTAGCAAGGCCTGAAGAGAAGTCAGATTTATGAGAATGTCCACAATTGGGGAAAAATGCGTGTGCGGATTATACAGGACCTTCAAGGGAATCCGTAGTAGTATTGTGGAATTCGTGGTTTTTACACGCTTGTTCTGGGGAACAGCGCGTTATCGTTTCGTCACAATATCTGTAATTTTCGAATTTTTATCCGAAAATGGTCGAAAACGATTATAGGTTGGACTCCCTGGAAAAGAATTCGTGGTTAAATTCAAGTCTGACCTGCCGTAAAGTTAGAGAACTTTCGAAAGAAAGGACCAAGCGACTACAAATTGTCAGATAAGATTTGGAGTCCGAATATCTCGGTAGAGTTCGTTAATGGGTGCAATCAGTCGAATAGTTTCGGAGTTATGCCCATTTGAAATTTCAAGGTTAATTCCCCGATATCTCATCAAAAACTGATTCCATCAGATTGTAACTGGGTTAATGGTTTTGGAATACCTACGCGCAAGACAATGCGAAATGTTGTGTGGATGCAGTTGTTAGAGAGTTCTTGAATTTTAACGTTATTTCCGCAATATCTCAAGAAGTACAAATGCAATCAGATTAGACTTCGAAATACGTATTTCCCAAAAAATGAATCAGATATTTGAAATGATAAATTCTCACTAATACATAAGAGGAGTTTAACAAATGTGGAACATCTACTCATTAATAATATGAAATATGTGTAAGGGAATAAGGAGCAGTATGAGGTTTATTATGAGAACACTTTCATGGATGGATACAAGAAGTTATTTCGAAGCCAAAACAACGGTGAAAACTAAACAGGAGATTGATATTACTAATGGATTCTATTGGATATATTAGATCTCCTAAATTTTGTATGTACCTATTAATACATATTCAATTTAAAAGTTATGAATTATATTACATACCTACTTATGCAAATATTTGGAGAATCTGTTTATGTTTATTATTATTGAAATTGATATATGAATTTTCACTTTGCTGTTCATGTTCATACGAATTTATCAGACGAATTTCAAACCAGACAAATTAATTGTAGTACCTATCGTTCCAAATGATTTCTCGTGGTATTTTTGAGAACACAACTCTGGAACACTTCCTTTCCATGAACTGGATATTGAGATAAGAATTACCTCTCGTAATAAGCAGGTATTCAAAAATTCTGACTGAATGAAATGAATAATCATAATTTAAATTCGTCAAAATGAATTTATTATTGGAAATTCTTGAAAATAATGTATGGTCTAATTCAGAAAATCGGAAAGAAGTTCTGATTTGACTAGTTTTGATATGACAGGTCGGTAACTTTCGTAAATATTTCAGATTTTATATGGCAGATTTTCCTGTTCCGGCATCTATCGGCGAAAACTGAAGTAGGCCAACAAAGCCGTATTTTGATAACGTTTGGACCTCATTTCGGACCCAAAACATGTCAAAGAGTGTCCGCACCTTATGTATTCTATGCATCTATATCAGAAGCAAAAAATCAGAAAAACAAGTGTCCTGAATAGTTCAATCTAAGAAATGCTCAAATTGAGCATTCAATGCTATAAGTTTCGCTCGTACTTAGGCCTCACATTCCGGAATAATTTTTACAGAGAGGCGCAATTTGTGGAATACACTTTCAGTACACACATTGTGGATCCATTTTTCTTGGATGGCAATTTGATATATCATCGAGAATATAGCTATTTGAAGCTACTTCTGTTTTTCAGCAAAATGGAGCTCCATCTCCTTATTCCTCTCCTCAACCAGTGGATTGGTCGGAGGGGCCTTACAGCCACATCTCCAGATCTGTCCCCTCTATACTTATTTGTTTTTTTTTCTTGAAATCGATCATTTATGCCACAGATTTGAACAATAGTAGGTGGGGCTCAATTTCAGCATTTGTTATATTGGACTATTGAGGATGCTCATCCCGATTTTCTTAACGAGTTCAACCCTCCTGGGTATTGTCTTTTTGAAATTGATAATTATCTTATGCTCCAGGTCAATTAGGGCATAATTTGCTATTTGTTGAATATTTTGTAAACAAATTACCGTCATATTCATCAACATATCGCAGGATTCATCTACCTTCTTGAGATGAAAAAATATAATGAAGGATTTTATGTTAGATTATGTCCCCCCCAAGAACAAAATTGATGGCCCAGCAAATCCGAAATCTTGATTTTTATTAGAAAATACGTGTGAGTCACTGTATATTATTGCATTGATGAGAGGATCTCATGCTTGCTATACAGCTTAACAAATAAATTATCCAGATGTTCATGACATTTCCGTGAGCAAACTGAATTAGAGTCTCATCTATAATCAGAACGACTCACCTTGTCGAATGCTGAAAAAGTTCTAGAAAAGTACTTAATATCTTATAGATGATGCTTTTGCGAATAACACTTCACTAGTGTCATCTCTGGAAAAGCTTGAGAACCCTAACCTTCGAGTGCAGGAAACTTTCCGCGATGTGCATGACGTTCAAGCATATGTCGTAATAATTAGCTGTATCTGCGATATTGAATTAATTATAATACCCTCAGAACGAAGAAACATGTGATTACTCAGAAGAGGTTAACGTCTAATATCAAGCAGTGGTAGTTTATGGAGATAAAAGAGTTCTATGAGATGGCGCTAGTAAAAACTGATGCACAAAAACATCAACAGAAATCAAGTATCTAGAACCCTTTCGGCATTTAACGAGGTGAGTCGTTCTGATGATCGGTAAAACCGAAAATCTGCAGTTTATGGATTCCTTGAAAAATGCTTCTTCGATGTAGAGGTTTGTTGATTGGTTGATTAGCTGGTCATAATGAAGTATTTGTTGAAACATCGACGACTATTCGTCCAAAAAAACCGCATTACCGAAATGACGCTTGGATACAACCCAAAATCAACAAACCGTCGAGATAAACGTGGCAACGACGCACGAAAAGCATCCAGCACGCTCATGAATCTTTGATGCACACCTCACAATGACTCTATATGCACAATTTGCCGTGTTGACACAGTTTTAAACAGAACATGGGTTCTATGTTTGAGTACCGACCCCGTCATTAGCCTTGGCAAATTTGAACGCGAATTTATAATGGCCTGCGCTATAGGCTGTCGCAAAATATGAACGAGATGGTCGTTGGCGGGATTCGATCGCCCCCCTTTCCCCGCTTCGATCGACACAATGAAATATTGTAAATCGCGGATACGGATTGAGCCCGGTTCTAATTCAAATATTAGGAGACGGATTGCAGCGTTCAGATTAATGGATGATGTTCGATTGATTTTGTTAGTGGTGCAGTGGAATATTACGGTGACTTTATTATCACAGTGGCTTCATGAACTTGTCAAATATGGCGGAGATTTGACGTTTCGTCAAACCACCGAAAATAAACTATACTCGTCACCAATATTTTGACATTTGTCGAAACATTGTGGGATCAACCAATAGAAAGCTACCTCGGTAGACTAGTTGGCTGAAGAGGTGGACTAGGGTGCTGAAGGTACTGGGTTCGAATCCCGGCGAGGTCATGGATGTTTGTGGTGTTGTAAAAACAAAAATTGTCTGTAGTTGGGTATGAATGATTAGTATGCAATAAAAACGTGTAACGATTATCTGTGCACATGGTTAATTCCGAGCACATTAAAGAGAAGATGAATGAATGAGATGAATGAACCAATAGAAAATCAGACAGCTCTTGGCGCCACTGTGATAACATATACACTGTATGCAGTATGAAAGGGTAAACAAACATGAATAAAATACAATGCGCACCAAAATTATGGAACAAATTAATTTTCTCAAAAGAAAAATATTTGGCATCAAAATCCTGAAACAGGTCAATTTTTGTTTTACTGCTAACAAATTTATATTCATCTCTGAAGGATTTTTGTTGCACCATGTGCCATCCCCATCAACCCCCCACTTTTTTTAATAGGGAAAGTAGGTCATATGGTACTTTTTTGTCAAGGTCTTTGTATCTTCTTCACAGGCGTGCAGAAGTTTAGAAGAAAAAAAAGGTTTTCAGTATGTGCACTATGTCATGGCTCATTAACTTTCAGGCGATGGTACCTGATGAAATTTGTCACCGAATTAAAGTCGACCATTACAGTTTTGTTCATGCACAACTTTGAACCCCTTTGAAGCCCCTCACGTGAAAATTTTTTCTTTCTCCATCAGGGTTCGTAGGGGTTGAAAGTTGTGCATGAAAAAAACTGAAATGGTCGACTTTCATTCGGAGATAAATTCCAATTTTTTCTTGAAAATTTCTGCTCGCCTGTAAAGAAGATAAAAAGACCTTGCCAAAAAAGTAACACATGACCTACTTTCCCTATTCAAAAAATTTAGAGGGTTGATAGGGGTGGCACAGGGTGCAACAAAAATCTTTCGAAAATGCATATAAATTTGGCAAAAGTGAAACAAAAATTGACCTTTTTCAGGATTTTGTTGCCAAATATTTTTCTTCTGAGAAAATGAATTTGTTCCATAATTTAAACGCGCACTGTATATGATTTGGACACTCTTCGACATTTTTGGGATCCGAAAAGCGGACGAAATATTGTCAAAATACAGCGTTATTCTTCTACTTCAGTTTGGCCGCCATCGGAAAATCTGACATATAAAACATGAAATATTTAGGAAAGTTACCGACGTGTCATATTGAAACTAGTCAAATCAAAGTTGGAAGGCATCAAAGGAAAAAAATTTGCAAATTTTGTTTTAACCTTGTCCTAGACTTCGGAGGTTATTTCAAGGTCATTTCAAGTTCTTTAAATTAACAGGTCTATTTTTAATGCAGATCCTTATTTTTCATGGAAAAAAGTAGTCACATTTTTTTAAAACTTTTTTCCATTCGATTCTAAAAAACTTTACCATTTCTTCTGATTGGTTGAGAAAAAAAAAGCAAATATTTTTACTAATGATTATGTTATTATTAATTTCATAGCATTCCCAAAGATTTTCAAAATGATGATATACATCGCATAAAAATTTCTGCATCGTTATTCCTGCAAGTATATCTTTTGAATTTGCAATCCGATGAAGAAGTTTCAAACACAAGTTACTACTTTTTATGAAGAATAAGAACCAGCCCTAAAGAATCGACCTTTTCGTTGAAGAAAATCAAGTTGACCTTGAAATCAAGGTTAAGGTTAAAACGAAATATGTTAATTTTCTTTCTCCCTTGATACATGAAAACTTTCAATCAAATCTTTTTTTTAAAACTACATACCTATGTATATAGTTTTTGAGATAATTCACTGTATATCTGAATACACATATTGGACACTTGATATTTTCGTAGATTTATCACAGAAAGGTATTTTATTTCACTATTTAGTTCATGGAAATGGAGTCCTCCGAATATTTTCATTTTCAACTATGAAAAAAAAAACTTTCGAATTCAATAATAATAATATATAATAATTAATTATAATAATAAATAAAATTATATAATAATAACCGTGTGATTGATTATCATTTAATTTTTTTGAATGGGAAAATTTTGAGTCGAAGATCCAAGTGAACAATCCCATATTTTCATTCCAGGACGTAATTAAACGCTGCACCAATGTTTATGTCCATTTTCTTAGTTTTCTCGAGCATCTGCTAAATTTGTGAGAGTTCTATTCGCCAGTTCGACTATGTTCTCAAGCAAATATTCAAGAAATAAACTGAATGCAAGATACAAAAAAATTTCAAATCGGAATACAAGCATAACCATATCACCGTTTCCTTCGACTTAGCAACGAGTGGTACGGTGTATAGGAGATATAACATTCGTTCGATTGTCGAGTGACATTCGGTTACATGCGCAGGTCATGTCTACTAGTTGTTTATATTTAACTTACAAAAACGACACAAACATGTCATAATTTCGACAAATTAGTGCGTATCATATCATTAGAGTTTAGTTGGGGGTAAATTATCCCAAAATAGTTTCCAAGAAAAAAATCACAAACATTTTATCAGAAACCATCTGGTGCAGAATGATCAAAATCAGATAAAGCAGCAGGCACGTGCCTAGTTCAGTTTCTTGTAATCTTAATACAGAAAAGATAACAAAGAAAATAGTTATCACATTCTGTTCTCCATTTAATGGTTTTATAAGGAACTGTTATCGGGTAGATATCATTGTTATTCTCATTCACAAGAATGGTTTCTGATGCAAATATTCCATATTTTGTGAGGTAATGCTTTCTCACCAGTTCTAAAAAAAAGGAATGTTTGGGCCTTTATATCCCTACAAATCTGACAAAATATCCGATAATATATAAATGAGTATACAGGGTGTCCGATGGACATTGTACAATATTGAAACAAATAATGATAGATCAGCTCGTGTTCATTCGAAATATCAGGGAATATTAAAAAAAAAAAACTTTCTAAAATAATAGGCATATTAGAAAATTCCTCAGGTCTCACCTTAGCATTTTGAGTTCTCAGTTTCAAATTGGAAGTACCTAATTCAAAAATATTTATTTTACGCGTATGTTCTTGGAAACAGTCCGTTATCATTTCGTCACGATGTCTGTAATTTTCGAATTTTGAGCCGAAATTGGTCTCAAACGACTCATTGATGAAGAATCCGTGTTCAAAATTGATTCTGTCCGGCTGTCCTACCGTCCGTGTGTGCGACAACTTTCGAAAGGACCTAGAGTCTTGAAATTCTCAGGTTAGGTTTTGATCCGGAATATCTCGGTAGAGGTCGTTGAATGGTTTTCTGTTACAGCCATTTGAAATTTTGATTTCTCAATAACTCTAAAAATATTTGTCTGATCGAAATGAGACTTGGGTGGTGAATATACAATAGCAATATGAAAAATTCTCTTTAGAAAAATTTAAAAAAAAAAATAGTTTTGTTCTCGAAAATTTTCATATTTCATTTATATTTCACTGAAAGCTCCACACCTCCGCCTCATGAACGAGTTCTTCATTTCAGCCCACTTAGATTTCCTGATTTTCCTGAGGAACAAATCAATAGAAAAATTCAGAAAATTTATTTCAGAAATTCATATATTTCAAAAAGCATATCTCTAATTCCGTTGAAACTGTACTTTAATCGACAGCGAAAACTCGGTGTCAGTCTAAGCAAATAGGTATGTATTTTTCGAATTTTTCGTAACATAAGATTTATACAATATTCCTTTGTATCGACCGTAAGTGACATCTAGTGGTGAATAGTCGAAGCATTTACTGGATTCTACAGTCACATTATGCGGGACAGCGACGTCTTTTCACACTCTATGCTTTATAAGGTGATTCCCTGGATGTTTTATCGGTACTTCCCCGTAGCGCATGAGCAGTTTATCGGAATCGTCACTACAATTTGAGCCAAAATTGGTTTTTATAAATGAAAAAATTGTCGAATTTTTTCCCGAAGAACATTCATCAGAATGCAATGAAAATTGGCACAGACCTTGAAGTCAAAATATAACAATAGTGCTCCAAATCTCAGTTTCAGCGAATATTTATCTGCGAAGAAATTGGAAAAAATATGTTTTGTGATGATTTCCTTAATTTCTTGAAATGAAGTGAGGTTGTCAAAATTAAACGTCTTTAATAGTAATGCCAACGCAAATCTTTCGAATTTATATTGGAAAAATTATTTTTTCGAAAACTATTCAAAACCTTACCATGGAGTTTGGCACAAACCTTGAGGTCACCATTCGCAAACAGTACTTATATCAAATTTCGGAATTTGATCGCTGATTTCATCGCTATCATTGTTAATTATTTCCGAAATAACTCGAAAAATACCGATATATCGGATCATCTATTGCAAGAGTATGTATATCTGCGGGATCACCAGGATGGATTTCAAGAATTTGGCGTTCGTAATTGAACTCCAAACCTGCTCTACAATTATAAAGTTTCTAAGCCGATTCTCTCGGTACATTGTGTGTATTGTGTTTAAGATCAGCAGTTAGTCTGGACGGAAAGAGATTAATTATGGCAGTCGAATTCTTGAAATTGAACAAGCGCGTAAAAATGCTAACTTCACGTCAGTGCTTTTCTGAGTTTTTTTTATTAGTTCATTCAAATTTACATACTTTAAAATATTGGCAGTGAAATTTTCAGGGGAAAATTTTTTTTTGGTCGATCACTGAGGTTTATTATTTGATTCAATCAAATAGGGGTTTTTCCTTTAAACAAAAATACAGTTATTTTCATGAAAAACCTTCAGAACATCACATTTCAAACATATAATTTCAATATTATATTTAAAAAATGTTTGATCACCTAAAACTGAAAAATAAAAATGGGGATTTGCATTTAAAGGGATTTGTCATGCGAGTGCACGATATGTCAACGTCGAATTCAGTTTTCTCGGAAAGAACAAGACGACCAATGTGTTACTTTCTCTGAATAAAGAACATTGAACGTTGTTTTTTATTCAAAGGTTACTTTGCTTAGGAAAACAGAGATAGCTACACTTCGATCTGGTTAGAGTAGAAGACAACGACCAAGGAATAGAAAAAGAAGAGCACAGACTGACATACTGTCATATTACTGACAAATCGCAAACGAAAATTCAGGTCAATTCTGTTTGCGTATTGCTATGAACCTTGCTATTCTAGTCATATTGCTATCTTTCTAATTTATAGCAATATGGCCATGATGTTACGTATTCTGTTTCGAGTGTTATAGCAATGTTTGTTATGAATTTTGTCATAACAATATTGCTATCATAGACTTCCATAATTGGTGATTTTAGAGCTGACAACACTGTATTTTGTGACTTTAGAACTACAAGGAAGAAGAAAATAACCCTAATTCGTGAGTTTTCTTCATGGTTTCGCATACATAACCTCTATCTACGGCTTGCATGTAAACATCGACATAAAACAGTTTAGGAAACGAAACGAGTCAAATTGACCAATAACCAATTTCCTGGATACCAATAAAATATTGATTATCAGAAATCGAATGCAGCAATTTTATTCAGGCGTTAATAATTCGAAATTCGATAAACTTTTTCGTTGGCACTTCAAAGGGATTGCTGTTGTTGAGATGTTTAGAATAATCATCTCAGCTGTTGCCCATGCCTGTATCTCAGTCTAAGAATTTTCCTTGAAATTAAATAATATTCTAGCGAACCTTGAACACATTTCCATTAGCATATACTTTTATTATTCATGTAAACATCGACTTATTCGAAAATGTTATGAAACAGAAAAACCAATTAAAGTCAAATTGACCTATTTCCTGGATACCGATAGAATTTTGGTTCTCAGAAATCAAATGCAGCAATTTTATGCAGGCGATCATAATTCGAAATTCGATGAACTTTTCTGTTGGGAATTTAAAGGGATGGCTGTTGTTGAGATCATTAGAATAATCAGGTCAGCTGTTGCTAACTATACCGGTGTTTTAGTCGAAGAATCCTTAAAATTAAATATTCTAGAGAACCTTGAACACATTTCTATTAGCACATTCTTCCCCATCTTCAATATTTTCGAATTCTTGGAAGAAATAATACTGAAACAAATGGATCTCTGAGAGATTCCTTATCTAAACTTTCTTGTTATGAAGCATAGCAAGTACTATTTTGAGGTTGCTAAGATAGCAATGTTGATAGCAAGATTCTTGTTAAAGTGACAGACCATGATAGCAATATCTTTTTCCTAGCAATATTGCTATTAGCAAACAGAATCGACCTGATTATTTGGTTATACTGACAAAGAACACTTGTGTATCACAGAATAGGAATAAATCTTTCGTTATTCTATAGCAGAAAAAGCAATTCTACTAAACAACGTTGTCACTTCGTGCATGCCTGACAAATCCCAAACCCCAATTTTGAAACCTGATTTTGAATAGTTTCTGAAGGTAATTTGAAAAAACGATGAATCAAACCCATAATAATTATGTTCAAATTTGCATTTGCAGTAATAAGTCAAATTCAGGAAAAACCCCCATTGACTTTCCAGAATCATACTCTCCGTCACAACCAGTTAAACTGTACAAAATCGCCGTCATGCCTACTTCGACAAGTGTTAAAATTGTGAAAATTGCTAGAATTAACTGGTGAATTCTTGCGTTCTAACAAGAACTTGCATAGTCGTTCGTGTACGTGCCCCCAGGTGACAAGTGGCAGTATAATAACGTGGACATGTTCAAGAAACGTGAAATTCATGCTTATTGTATGTTGGCGTAACTAACAGGATTGTTCGTAGCGCATCGGAGATCAAATGGAATATCATGTCTCTTGAGGTTTGATCACCGATTTTCTTATCGCCAGGGCTGGGCAAAATACATGCTTGGATTAATTGAAATACAAATTACAAAATACTTTCTCGCAAGTATTTGAAATACGAAATGCAAAATACTTTCAAGCCGGGTATTTGTAATATAAATACAAAATACAGTATTTTAATTATTTGTATTTGAAATACAAATTACAAAATACATTCAGGTGTTACGTAAAATGTGAAAAGAGTACAACTAATTCAGCTCAGCTATTTTATCGCTAAATGAAGAATTTGAATGTAGTATCAGACAAACAGCCTCTTGTTGGGAAATGAATAAAACCTGCTAAAGAAAACGATTTTTCTACAGGTCCTGATGGAAAGAAACTTGTGTTATATTGAATGAACACATTTTTTATGTTAGGATAATGTTCAAGGATGGTAAGCTCTTTGCTCTTATCGTTTTTAGAAGTTGACTAACTCTAACTTGAATGAAATGATGAAATGACCATTGCGCAGGACCTTTTCTTCCTTTCCATTTGCCGAAAATATGATTGCTAGCAAAAAAAACAAGATGAAGCAGATGAACGTCGAGCCATCTGAAGAGAGATTCAGGGACTATTTTCTGTAGAGCGCTCAGCGCTAAATGTTTTTGTTCGAAAGTATTTCGAAGACAAAAGTATCGAAATACAAAATACAAAATACTTCAGCGTCAGGTATTTGAAATATCAATTACAAAATACATTTTCAAAAAGTAATTGGAATGCAAATACAAAATACGTATTTGTATTTCAATTACAAGTAATCGAAATACTGCCCAGCCCTGCTTATCGCTGGGTGATTTCGAGATTCTGTTGAGAGCAACGTTCAACACTATACAGGATGTTGCGTTTTGTTAGGATTGAAATACGATATTTCTACGAATGTTGCGTAAAATTATATTACAGAAAAGCCATGATTTGAAGACAAGTGATTTTGTGTTAGATTCAATATCAGTCCATTCACGTCTTAAATGCAACCTTTTGAAAATTACTTTTTTGTTACAGAACGGTCACTCAACCTAGTCTAACACTGCTGGCCTTCGAGATGAAAAGGTTCATCTTCTTGTCGAAGGTACGATTCTCAAGAAATTTTGCATGAATATTCGTGACGTTATTTTGCTATACAGGGTGAGTCTTTAAGTTGTACATCAATTTTTACCATACATTCCTCTCATCGAATGAAACACTTGTTTCATCTATGATTTTTCCAGATTCGGCTCCAGCAAAAAGATACAGTTCTTCTTTTGGAGCTTTGATATGGTAACTCCGAATGAGATGAATTTTGGTGTGAAGTTTTCTATAACTATGACACATATTCTTCAGTTATCACTTTCATCCTACTTCAAACAGTTTTCGGGTTATAGACTCGCAGATTCATAAAACTATACGAAATTAGCATGAAGAATGTAGATACAGTTTATCGTATGTCATTATGACAACCTTTAATCATTACAAAATACTTGATTATTTCTTATAATTTCTCTTTAAACGCACCGTTCTGCCGATATTCACTGTCGAATATTATAAAATCGGATAACAATTCGAAAAATTACCTTATATTCATGGATCCGCCCTTGATCTAGTAGAGGAAGTAAATTAAGCTGGGTTCACGTCTATCCGGACCATAGAATACACAGAAATATTCATCTATTCCGCATAGAACTAATATTAGGTATATGCTATGCTAGAGAATGTTTTTAGGTAACTTGATTGATTTCATATAATTCATTTATAAATTTCTTGAAAAAAGTATAATTATGGAGTTTTCAATATGAGAATGGGCGAGGATTGAATTTTGTATAATCATATAGTGGAATGAAATTGGATATTGCATGAACATCAAGTTGAAGATCAGTGTTTTAAGTACAGTACAGTGAAATCTTCTCCTTGCGATAATATCGCAAAAAGCACCAAATCATAAGAATTAAGTGAGTAAATGGCTTTTCTCAATCTTGTTTCTTTGAATTTCAAACCTTGGATTGGTTATTCTACACAAAAGACACCGTAAGAGATATCTGTGGTGAACTTGCAAACAAAGCGCAGGAGTGTATTAGCACATTGATAAATATTTGAATGCTTATAATATTTTACCTGAGCCGAATCTGGAAAACTGGCAACTGAAAGAAGTGTTTTTTTTTGATGAGAGGTATATATGGTTAAAATTAATGTACAACTTAAAGACTCACCCTGTATATAGATACTAACAACCATTTGTTTCGTTCCGATCTGATTGAGATTTTCTGAATTTTCCAGAATTAAAAATGTAGACTGAATATCGTTTAAAGCTTATTTTGGGAGGATTTTGCATATTTTTTTTGTTTTTTTCTGGGTTTTTACTCCCCATATCTGAAACACAACTTTCAGAAGTTAATTGAAAACAAGTTGCCTAATGAACAATACGGGACTAATATAAACGATCAACTAAGCGAAGTGTGACATTTCAGAGTTCAAATCTGATTCCTTCATCAGACAAACGAGAAAATTTGCAGAATTATTTTCTTTCGATTTTTCGTTTTGAGACTTCTTCAGACGTGAAATCAGCAACTTCTTCGTGCATATTCAAATTCATGGGTGGAAAAAAATCTTAATTTTTATTTTTCGGATGACTCAGACATCACGGAAATTCGTACAAAATGATGCATCAGCATTTGCCTACTAGTCATTTAGTTTTATCATCGTCTCAGTATTTTTGAGTTATTTCAGAAATGAGAGTGATACCGAGAAAAACAACACAAAGTTTCATATCTATTATCTCCAAAAGTTTAAATCGAATCGAAGTTGAAAATCGTATAATTACAAGAATGAATATTTACAAGAATGAACTTCTCGAACAGCTTGAACAAAAGAGGTTATTTCTCGGAAACTTTACCACCGAATTTTCATGAAACTTTCAACGTTGCTTACTGTTGCATAATCCAACTAAAAAATTTCACCCGGATAATTTCGGACTGGTGGTCTGTGAGATGTAAAGAAAAACGCTGCAAATTGAGTTGTGAAAAACCAATGAGTTATTAATAATATATAAGTTTTATTTAAGATATCAATGGTATTGGGTTATTTAACTGAGAAAATAATGAATCCTCGTGTGAAATTTGCAGTTTTTTTTCATCACTGAGCAATTCAGTTTATCCTTAAACCATCATATAGTAAATTACATTTGAATCCATTAAATTTTGACAAAAGTGTCGCAAATTTTTGAGATTTTTTAGGTCACGGTGTAGAGGCTCTTGTGCCTGTTGGGTACATTTAAGGATTTAAGTTTATCTCTTCTCCATATTTTCATCTCTAGAATCACATCCTGAAATATATGATCGCTAAAAAATGTGGACACCCTCTATTTTTGGTTATGATTATTCATATCACATGTCCGAGTTAACATCGAAAAAAGCTACTGAATAATCGATTAGGGTGTTTACATTTCAAATTATCCCCTGATTATTCCGGACAGAGTAGCTCGAAAATCTCAGTGAACAAACTGAGCTCGAAAATAACATCTAGATAAACTGATTGCAACGATCTAACAGAAGGGTTGGCAGCAATAACATCGGGCCCAATTACTACCGATAACATCAACTGATACATAAATAACCTGAACAATAGTTGATGACTTATCTTCACCGAGAAGGGAAGGTATACGGCTTTGATGCTAATGCAAACAATTTGAGTTCATGAAGGTTTTTTTCTAGGGAACAAGAGCGTTATCATTCTGCCCGAATGTCAGTTTTTTAATTATGAATGAAAACTTTTCTTGAGGTCAGGTTAGACTCACTATTGAGCATATCTGCTTCAAATTTCGAAGAAATAGACCGATATAAACTCCATTTACTTTTATAAACTATCCTGGTTGGCCATGATTTTAGTCTATCAATTTTTTGCGCGGATGTTCTAGGGGCACAGCGTGCTATCGTTTTGTCCAAATAACTGTAATTTTGGATGATTGAGCCGAAAATGGTCTCAATCGACTAGGTTGGACTCAATGACGACGAATCCGGTGTCAAAATCGATTCCGGCCGGCCGGCCGTCCGAGGACACAATAACGAAGTGAGCTAGCAACTTGAAACTTTCAGGGTAGGTCGCGCATTGGAATGCTGCGGTTAGCTTCGTTAATGGGCCGAATCGGTCGAATGGTTTCGGAGTTAAGGGTACTTGAAATTTTCAAGTTATTTATTTTTTATTTCAGAAACTACTTGAGCGATTAGATTCAAATTTGGCAGTTAGGTGGAGTATACCGACGCGCAACTTTGAGCCAAATTTTGTCAGGATCATACTGTTAGTAAATTTAAAAAAAAAATTTTTTCCGGAAACCATTAATCATACCATAAATAAAATTCCACTCACACTTTGAGCTTCACAGCAGTGTACCAAATTTCAGTTCGATACGATCATAAGTTTTGGAGATATTGGGAAAAAAATATGTCAAATTTCGAGGTTTTCTTCTCGGTATCGTTGTTTTTTTCAGTATAACTCGGGAAATACTAATTAGATCCTGATAAAACTTCGCAGCTAGTTTGAAGATGCTGAAAGACAACTTTATGCAAAATTTCGTGATGATCGTGTCATTAGAACAATTTGAAAAAAACATTCTGTGATTTTTTTGTCATATCATCCTCATTAAATTCCGTATGAACCTTCGAACTATAATTTTTCGAAGAAGTACTGGATTTCAATTCGATCTGATCTGTATTTTTGGAACTATTGGGAAAATAGAATTTTGAATGGGTTTATCTACGGAATCATTGGACGGATTTTACCCATTCACCAATTCGACCTTAATTCGTAATCGGCCATTAGGCTGCCCGTAAACACAATAACTTCCAGAAGAAACGACTCAGAAACTCGATATTTGTAGAGTAGTTTTGGGGCTTAATTACGAAGGTCGAATTCATGAATGGGTAAAATCCGCCCAATGATTCCATAGATATACCCATGCAAAATTTTATTTTTCCAATATTTACAAAAATACAGATTAGATCGAATTGAAATTTTGCGTGCATGTTCAAATTCGTTTCTGAAGTGGTCATCTACATTGAACATGCGTGGAAACGCTGCTGCCTTCACGGCAGTGCTTTTCTAATTTTTTTTACTCAAAACTGACGCAGGCTAGCAATCGTGAATTATCGGCAATGTCAAAATTATTCTCAGCGAGGTTGCCAAATGCCAATTCCAATGTCTACTCTTAATCTCAACAAAATCATCTCGCTTGGAAACTAAAATGACGAAGGTAGTTTTGAAGAAGCAGAGACAAAGTATCAGGAAGTGCTGATAGTAACCCTGATAATGTTGAATCAATAATTTATCACAAGCTATCCAACATATTCGACGTATGTGAGTGAGGTATTTACATGTCTTCTGTAGATTTATTTCTTGAGAATTGCGAAAAGAAAGGCATTCCATAGGTTTGTCTGTTCGTTAAGAAGTTTTACTGCAGGGTTATTCGAGCACTTTTATTTTTTTTCGAATGAACTATCACAAAGTAACGGACTACTCTATCCAATATTTTTCAGTGAGATTTCAACAGTCGATACTTGATTTCCGTACAAGAAAATAGCATGAATCTTCCAACCATGTTTGTATTCGTTATCAAAGAAAAAATTTTCCTTGACATTCCCCAGGTCTTTTAAATTATTGAATTCTCATAAAATTTTCTCAAATTCATTATTTTCCCAAAGTAAATTCACATTTTAAAAAATACGTAATTACTACGACCTCTATGTAGAGTGGACAACGTTGTGTAGTTATCTGACAGGAAAATAACTATAACCTAACATTTTCAGAATATACACGGTGAAATGTAGAATGTCATGGCCAACTCGGATAGTTTTTAAAAGTGAATGGAGTATAGTCTATATATAAAAGGATTCGTTATAAAAGAGGTGGCGAAATTCATAAATTTTGTCCTCCATGTTGTGACGTCATTGGAGGACGCGCAATTATATTGAACAATTCAATTCATTCGGACAAGTTCTTTCGAATTTTCAAAAAATCACTCATATGTAAATTTCATCGAGAAAAGGTTCTGCTTGTTAGGTCTCTCGTTTCAATTATGATGGAAACTGCTACATCAGGCTAGGACATAAATAATAAAAGAAATGTAATTCCTTTTGTATACTATAGCGGAAAAGTGCATAAACAAATATTTACACAATGAAATTGAAATTATACTTTCTATCTATTTCATATAAAAAAATATCACATAAAACAATAAAATAACCAAAATTGCTGAACAAGATTGCCATCGTACTTTTCCACCAACCGCCCCCTTACTTCAGGTAATTTTTGGCCTGAAAGCTCACTTATTGCCCACTGAGTTCGGAGCCTAAATATCCCGTTCGTAAATAGGTAAAATCCGCCCAACAATTTCATAGCCAGAGCAATCTACAATTTTATTTTCTCAATAACTTCGGGAAATACCGATATGATTGAACTGGAACTTTGTCTGCAATTGAGATTCGACATGAAGATTCATTTATACGAAAATTTTTCAGGTTCATATCACCAGAAAAATTTCAAAAAATTATTGGCTAATCTTCGATATCTCAGAATTTATTGCCACATGCGGCTGAAATTTTGTGTCTAGTGTTTACATATGGACCGTCTAAAAAAACTCAATTCAAAACTTTTCTTCGTCAAAAAAATTTATTTTTCCTTTGAACCACAGAAGTACGTAAAAAAAACATTTAGAGAATGGTGTTTTTTTATATGTTTATTTAAGATATTTCGAAGAACCGATCAAAAATGTAGTAAGTACGTACATTATTCGCCGGGAGTATACAGAAAGAACAACAGGAGGCCATGACACGAAATGAAGAAATTTTTGTCAATTTGAAATATTTTAAAAAATGTCATTTTTACAATTATAAAACAATATTCGCGATGAAACGGAAAGGAGTGTAAAAATATAAATGCGGTCACAAAGAATTCGATTCTTTTCCTCAAGAAGATTCGAATCCCTTATGCGTGCATTCATTATTTTTTTATTTTTTCCGTTTCAACAAAAATATTGCTTCGAAATTGCAAAACACCGACATTTGTTGGAAAATTTCAAATTAAGTGAAATTTTGGTATTTATGACCTCCTGTTGTTCTTGGTCATTTAACGTAAACGTCTTATTTAATATATTTAAAAATGACATTGATAAATAACTTTCTTTACCTTCCTAACAAAAAACAACGATCAAAAAATTCTAAAGGTGAAATTTTAAATAAATGAAACTTCAATCAAATTTGGTCATCTTTTCAAATATTTAAACTGATTTCTTAAAATCAGAAGAGATTCAAAAAAGGAAATTTTCAATATATAGTTTTCAGCCCCGAATCTCAGTTTTTTGCTGTTAAAATTTTTGCGTGATAAATCAATGATGGTGGGTAAATTTTACGTACCTATGAAGTGAAACTGAATTAAAAAAAATTTGATTATGGAAACGACTAGATCCTAACTATTATTCGAAATCATAATTTTCAGCTACAAGAGGCACCAGTTTCATATCGTAAATTTTTCTATTGGCATCACTGAATCGGAATGAAACAAATATTAGTGTCATCTATACGGATACATCATACGCAGGTATAATATAATAATTTATCTGTCGATTTGATCTACAAACCCACCTCACTCATACTCCGTTAATTAATAACGAAATTTTCAAAGGTAAAACGACGGGTTACATCAATTAATTATCACCCTACGTTTTGCAGGAGCCGAGAGAATAACCTCGAGGTATAATTAGTAATCGTCCGGCGATTAGTGCGCGAGCTCGCCGTCGAACGCGTTGCCGGCAGCACCGTCGCTCTCATGGTGGGGACCGCGCTGGCGTCTACCTCTCCTGCTCCTCGATCCCCATTGGCCAGTCGTCGCGATGGCGGGCGTTACACCTAACCGTCCCCAGTGGTGGGGATAAAACAAGAATAGATCTTGGGGAAGTTCTTGTATACGAATCATAATACTGTAGAACGCCATCCGAGGTAGTTCGCGATTGTTCTTTGGGTGGGTGTTTTATGCCAGTGTTAAGTGAAAACCATCAAACTGTTCTCACCGGCGGAAGATATGTTGACTATGGAATCAGACCTCAAGGGAGGTAATCTACACGCAACCATGCCGCCTCATCACACCTTGCAATCGTACGGAACCCTAAGCGCCCTGGGCCAGGGACCGATGCACAACCTGGGGCAGCATCCTCACCAGCTTCACCATCATCAGCAAGCGCCTCAATTGCAACAGCATCAACACCAATCTCACCACCAGGCACCTCACCAAACGGCACATCATCAAGTCCAACAAGAAGTTGCTAACAACAACAATAACACCACCAAGGCTCAAAACATCGAGAGGGTGAAGAGACCGATGAACGCTTTCATGGTTTGGTCCAGAGGTCAACGTAGGAAAATGGCACAGGAAAATCCTAAAATGCACAACAGTGAAATTTCGAAAAGGTTAGGAGCAGAATGGAAGCTGTTGAGTGAGAGTGAGAAGAGACCTTTCATAGATGAAGCTAAGAGGTTACGAGCTTTGCACATGAAGGAACATCCGGATTACAAGTATAGACCTAGGAGGAAAACAAAGAATTCCTTGAAGAAAGACAAGTATCCTTTGGGCGCTACCAGTGTTTTGCAGAATTCCGACGTGTCGCGTTCTATGCCTTCTTCGGCAGTGCAACAAGTTTCGGCAAGGGACGTGTACCCTATGCCTAACGGGTACATGCCAAACGGGTACCTCATGCACCACGATGCATCGGCATATCAGCAACAATACAGTGCCGCGAGTTATGGTAGATACGATATGGGACAGATGCAACATAGTCCTTATATGAATGGTGGATATGGACATTACGGTGCTCCGACGGTACCCAATAGTGCGGGTTCCCCTTACGCCATGCAACAACCTAGTTCTTCGCACAGCCCTTCAGGTTCCAGTATAAAATCTGAACCTGTCTCGCCTTCATCAGGGTTACATACGCCGACTCCCGTAGGAATCAAACGGGAGTACGTGGGGCAACAGCAACAGGGCGATTTACGGCAGATGATCTCCATGTACCTCCCTCACGAAGGGGTTCCCCCAATGGAACAGTATAGCGCGTCGCAAGGTGCACTAGGACCTGGACATATGCCGCATATGTGAGACCCTCTGTTTGCGGCTGATCTGGAGATGCCGCACATGTGAACCGTGTATATAAATAAACTTTTGAATGTGTAAATATGTAACAATAATGTAAATATTCGTACTATGTTTCGTGGTATTTCGTTGCAGAACTGTTTGTTCCCATTCTACTAAAATCGACGGTAAGTGTTTTGTGGTACTGGCGATTTAGCTATTTTAATCACGAGTACAAACTTTTTATTACCATTGAAGTGTTCTGAGTTTAATCAGGATCTGTATGAGTATTTGAATATATTTATTCGTTGCTATAACCACAACACTTGAATTTAGTAGAATGTGATCTTTTTTTCTTATACGCAAAATGTACGAAAAAAAATTCTTGATTATTACAAATTTGCAAATTCTTCAAACGGACGACAGTTTTAGTTGAAGGAAATGGACAAAAATCATTTAACGGAAAAATTCATAAGTCTCAAATTATCATTTCGTCAACAATTGGAATATTTATGATATTAACTTTCAACAATTTTTTTCATGAAATTCTGATCCCAAATCTCTTTAAATATATTATGAATTATTTTAATATTTAAAGCTACGTACCTTTATCTGTAATATTATTTACGAGCTAAAATTTCATATCATTTATTATGAATTTTTACCGAGTAATGATAAAAATGCAATTTATAGAAATATATAATATTTATTTCTATATTTATATTTCATATATTTTGTGTAATTTTTCGTTTTGATCATATATTAATTGCTGAATATATGAAAAATTTTTTACACCGTTATCACTCAAAACCGATTTTTTCGCATTCTGATGAATTCGATGAAAATATTATAATGCGATATTTTAATTGGCTGCTCAAAGTTTTTCCTTCTAGCAGCTATACGTGTAAACCGATAATTCATATTTATTTTCCCAAAACTCAAACATGTCCCAACTAATAAGAATTCGCGAAATTATTCATTTCGCTGTTCATCTATCCTTAATATGTTTATTCATCATTTAAACTATACATTCCTTTCGCATGAATCAGTTTATCAAATCTCACTTCATCATATTATTTTTATATTTTTACCTGCCATCAGAAACTGGCCACAATATTTGCATTACTTTAACCGAAGTTTATATTTTGTATAGTATTATGTTTAATGAAGTATTTTGATCTTTTCATTGTACCGTTTATTGTTAATAACAATGTGAATATCAAAATCACCTTTTGAATCTGTGATCTTTCGGATATATTAGCTTTTATGCATTTTACGATATAGTGTTGTTTGTTTCGATTGATTATCACATACGAGCTTTGTATATATTTATTATTGTGGAGTCTTTCATTTGAAATGTACAGTGTGTTTACAAATTATTAGTGACTGGAGAAATCTTGTAAATATAATTGAAATTAATAAGTTCTTCTGTGTTTCAATATTGAGGTGTTACCCTTAAGTCATAAACCTGGTTAGTTCTGATTTTAATAAGGAAATCAACGAAGAATTAGAAATTAAAATCTGATACCAGAATAAGATACAAAAATGCAGTAAGTAAATAATAATTCTTTTGATCTCTTTGAAGACATTGAGTTACTTTCTCAGTGTTTAGGAATTTTATTTAAATTTTATTGAAAAACAACTCATTTTTCAACGCATGGGAGTAGTTTTCTTGAAATTCTTCTAAATATAATATATTCGTTTTCTTTTTATTAACCTCAAATATTTATATATAGTCTTCTTGAAGATATTCAAGAGAAATAAAAAAATACCTACCTACTATTACTGCTATTCAAATGAACTCAACGAACTCTGCATATTATTAAAGAAATTGGATTTTTGATGGATGCTCCAAATTGTTGTATAAATGTGAATTTAAATTTTAAAACTTTCATGAGGAAAAAATCTTAAATTCTTACTTTCTTATTTTAACACGAAATACTTAAATAAGGAAGGTGAAGGTAATTCGACATAAACTTTCTCACAAACCTTATAGTTTTTTCTTCTATAAAAATAAATTTCTTTCATCATTTCAATTCAGATATTTTTTAAAGGTCATATTATTTGGACAACATTCGTATTTAATATGAAATTGAAATGTTTTTCGACTTCATTTCACAAAATGTCGAACTCATAATAGTATATAATCTTTGTAAATGTTTATTTTTCTCAGATTTTTCTGGGAACTTCATGTAGATTTTATTTTCTTTTATCTTAAACAATAGTATTAAGAATTATTAGCCGCCGCCCCCGCGTAGTTTTCGAAATTTATAGAAAGAGTGGTGTATAAAGAATTATATTTAATCATCAATATATGTAACGAATTCGAACGTAGTGTTTCTGAGCTTATATCGAACGAGGTACGTTATCAAATAATTTTTTATCAAATCAAGAAAAATTTTTCGACTATAAAAATATTCCAGGAGAATAATTTCCAGTAATTAGTCTGATGAAGGAGTCTGAAACAAGTTCCGAAACGTTATGCTAAAACAAAAGAGATTCTTGTCAAACCAGAACAGAGAAAAATGAATTTCTTGAATGTAAAGTGTGAACTATTTATCAAGAGTCTGATAAATAAAAATAATAAATTAATCAAAATTTCCTCAAACAGCTCGATGACAAGATATATTCAAACTGAAATTTGAACCTGGTCATATATGACCAAGAGTATTTCGAAAACCCATTACTAAGATCATTTAGCTTAATAACCAGAACCACAGATTGAATTTGTTAGGGGTATGTTGTAGGTAAATATTTGTTAGTTGAGGTTCCATTCAATACTTTCTTTTATCTGATTATAAATATTACTTGTCAGAAGAAATCTACTATGATGAACATTCATTCAGAAAGCGTACAGGTGTCGTTATGAATAAAATTGTGTTGTGAATTTTACGAGAAGTATAAATATTTTTATTGGTTCACAGACATATATATGATATAATTATAAATATTTTTCAACATAAGTATTCCGACAGACGGTGAAGTATAAGATCCAAAAGTACAAATATAGATTTGGCAGATTAGCTATTGCTAATCTTATTCATTAATTTGGATGAATCTTTTCTCGATATATGTAAAATATACTCAGTATGAACTTCAAAAGCTTGTCAAATTGTGATTTTTTTGCTTATATTTTCACAGACATTCGTTAGTTTCATTTGAAAATAGATAAGAATGTATGTCCTCCAAAACAGCATGGCTTGCATTAAAAAATTAACCGAATACTAATACATATGGAAAGTTTTTCAAATTATAATTTCAGGAACCGAAAAAATTGACATATCCTTCAAGTTCTTTGATTTGGATACTCAGTTCAAAGGAACAGAATGTTCAAAAAATTTCAAAAAGCACTGCCGTGAAGGCAGCAACTTTTGCGCGCATGTTCAATGTAGATGACCGCTTCAGCAACGAATTTGAACGTGCGCGCGTACCAAATTTCAGTTCGATACGATCATAAGTTCTGGAGATATCGGGAAAAAATATGTCAAATTTCGAGGTTTTCTTCTCGATATCGTTGATTTTTTCGGTATTACTCGAGAAATACTGATTCAGTCCTGATTAAACTTCACAGCTAGTTTTAAGATGCTAAAAGACAACTTTATGCAAAATTTCGTGATAATCGTGTTATTAGAACAATTTGAAAAAAAAAATGTATATGATTTTCTCATCATATCATCCTCATTAAATTCTGTATGAAACTTCGAACTGTTATTTTCGATGAAGTAATGAATTTCAATTCGATCTGATCTGTATTTTTGGAAACATTGGAAAAATAAAATTTTGATTGGGTATATCTACGGAATCATTGGGCGGATTTTACCAATTCACGAATTCGACCTTCGTAATTAAGCCCCAAACCTACTCTACAAATATCGAGTTTCTAAGTCGTTTCTTCCGGAAGTTATTGTGTTTACGGTCAGCCTAACGGCCGACTGCGTAAACACAATAACTTCCGAAAGAAACAACTTAGAAACTCGATATTTGTAGAGAAGGTTTGGACCTCAATTACGAAGGCCGAATTCGTGAGTGGGTAAAATCCACCCAATGATTCCGTAGATATACCCAATCAAAATTTTATTTTTCCAATATTTCCAAAAATACAGACCAGATCGAATTGAAATCCAGTACTTCATCGAAAATAACAGTTCGAAGTTTCATACAGAATTTAATGAGGATGATATGATGAAAAAATCATATAAATTTTTTTTTTCAAATTGTTCTAATAACCCGATTATCACGAAATTTTGCACAAAGTTGTCTTTCAGCATTTTAAAACTAGCTGTGAAGTTTAATCAGGACTGAATCAGTATTTCTCGAGTAATACCAAAAAAATCAACGATATCGAGAAGAAAACCTCGAAATTTGACATATTTTTTCCCGATATCTCCAAAACTTATGATCGTATCAAGCTGAAATTTGGTACACTGCTGTGAAATTAGAAGGTCGAAGTGTGAGTATAATTTTTTTTGGATATGATGAATGGTTTCCGAAAAAAAAAATTTTTTTTTTAATTTATTGACAATATGATCTTGACGAAATTTGGCTCAAAGTTGCGCGTCGTTATACTCCACCAAACTGCCGAGTTTGAATCCAATCGCTCAAGTAGTTTCTGAAATAAAAAATAAATAACTTCAAAACTTCAAATGCCTATAACTCCGAAACTATTCGATCGATTTGGCCCATTAACGAACTTAACCGCGGCATTCCAATGCGCGACCTACCCTGAAAGTTTCAAGTCGCTAGCTCACTTCGTTCGACAGTTATCGTGTCTACGGCCGGACAACCGGCCGGCCGGCCGGCCGGACAGAATCGATTTTGACACCGGATTCATCATCAGTGAGTCCAACCTAGTCGATTGAGACCATTTTCGGCTCAATCATCCAAAATTACAGACATTTGATCAAAACGATAGCACGCTGTTCCCCTAGAACATGCGCGCAAAAAGAAATAAAATTATTTGTGGATATTTTCCCTGTGCAATAGAGGCTGCCAGCGGTTTGATAAGAGCAAAGTTTTCGAAACAATGTTGCCTTATGAATAATACTAAAAGCAATACAAATAAATAACCGCATTCTGCATATTGTAATTCGCGAGTCTGCATCTGACTCTTTCATCAAATAGTCAAGAGGCTAACGGTCGACCGTAAACACAATACCTGCCGAAAGAAACAACTTAGAAACTCGATATTTGTAGAGAAGGTTTGGACCTTCATTACCAAGGCCGAATTCGTGCATGAAAGGGTAAAATCCATCCAATGATTCCGTAAATATACCCATTCAAAATTTTATTTCCCCAATATTTCCAAAAATACAAATTGGATCGAATTGAAAATGAAATCCAGTACAAATGGCAGTTTGAAGGTTCATACAGAATTTAATGAGGATAATATGATGAGGAGATCACAGAATATTGAATATTTGAAAAAAATATTCGAATTTTTTTTTCAAATTGTTCTGATGACACGATCATCATGAAATTTTGCAGAATTGTCCTTCAACAGCTTTGAACTAGTTGCGAAGTTTCACCACGATGGAATCAGTATTTCTTGAGTTAAACCGAAAAAACAATGATATCGAGAAGAAAACCACGAAATTCTAAATATTATTTCCCGATATCGCCAAAACTAATAGCCGTATCGAATTGAAATTTGGTACACTGCTGTGAAATATGAAGCTCGAAGTATAACTCAAATTGTTTCAAATATGAACAATTGTTTCAGAAGAAAAAAATTTCTTCGAAAAAAATTTTGAAAAATTTTTTTTCAAAATTGAGTGACCATACGATTTCAACGAAATTTTACTCAAAGTTGCGCGTCGTTATGCTTCAACTAACTGCTAAGTTTCAATCCAATCGCTCCAGTTGTTTCTGAAATATGAAATAACCTCAAAATTTCAAACAACTATAATTCCGAAACTATTTAGCCGATTTGGCCCATTAACGAAAGTGAACATAAGTCATTTTGGCTTATTGTGGAGTTATATTTACTCAGCAAATAAATTTAGTTATCCGTAGGTTAAAGTAACGGACCTCAGGATGCCACAAAAATGATTCATTCGGTATTCTAAGAACCGACTCTTTCGGCCCTTTCCTGGATTCTGCTAAGCATCCCGAAGATAGTTCCAGAGGCATAAACAGGAACCGTTACCCGGCGCCTACTTTGGTTTCAGCAAAGTCAAAAATAA
Organism: Myrrha octodecimguttata; assembly: GCA_958510865.1. Classification (NCBI taxonomy): domain Eukaryota; kingdom Metazoa; phylum Arthropoda; class Insecta; order Coleoptera; family Coccinellidae; genus Myrrha; species Myrrha octodecimguttata. The sequence continues at coordinate 74,781,070 of OY294057.1, forward strand.
AACGTTATTCGGCTTCTTTGAGGTCTTATCATCTTAAACTACCTCTTTCAGGATTATTATTGATCCCCATCACATTTGACTCATTTAAAGGAAGTTCCGATGACAACCAATAAATCAATAGAATATCTGTCAACGGCAACTTTGAGCAGGCACGCTTATTTTATCTTGGGCGACCCTAAAAAGTGACTAAATTCTTTTTACTTTGATAACGGAATTTTGTCACAGCATGGGACCGAATATTCTAATACATAAACCAGTTGAATATGACTAAAAAGTACTTAAATATCAATTATAGGTATCTTAGGACCCAGGACAACAAATTGACTTCTTAGAAACATGAGGCGCAAATTAACTAGTACCTACCTATACTTTCCTCTCTATCTTCACACTTTACCTGGATATAATTTTTTGGTCAGTTGCCCTGAAGTTATCATATTTTACTCAGAAAAACCTAGAAAAGCACTGCCGTGAAGGCAGCAGCTTTTGCACGCAAGTTCAATGTAGATGACCGCTTCGGCAGCTAATTTGAACATGCACGCGAAAGCTGCTACCTTGACGGCAAAGCTTTTTTAGGTTTTTTTTCGATATAGTACTGGATTTCAATTTGATGTAATCTGTATTTTTGAAAATATTGAGAAAATAAAATTTTGAATGGGTATATCTACTGAATCTTTGGGCGGATTTTACCCATTCACGAATTCGAACTAACAGCCGATCGTAAACACAACAACTCCCGGAAGAAACTCGATATTTGTATAGAAGATTTGGGGCTTGATTACGAAGGTCGAATTCGTGGAAGGGTAAAATCCGGGTGATTCCGTAGATATACCCATTCAAAATTTTATTTTCCCAATATTTCCAAAATACAGATTAGATCGAATTGAAATCCAGTACTTTATCGAAAAAAAGGTGAAGGTTCATACATAATCTAATGAGGATAATATGAGAAAATCACAGAAAATTAAATATTCGTTCTAATGACACGATCATCACGAAATTTTGCACAATGTTGTCGTTCAACATCTTCGAAGTAGCTGCGAAGTTTTATCACGATTGAATTAGTATTTCTTGAGTTATACCGAAAAAAACAACGCTATCAAGAAGAAAACCACAAAATTCTACATATTTTTTCCCAATATCCCCGAGACTGATAGTCGTATCGAATTGAAATTTGGTACACTGCTGTAAAATATGAAGTTCAAGATATAACTGAAATTTTTCTCGAATATGAACAATACTTTCAGAAAAAAAAATTTTTTCCGAAAAAAATTTTGAAAAATTTTTTTTTGCGCGTATGTTCTTGGGAAACAGCGTGCTATCGTTTTGTCCACATGTCTGTGATTTTCGATGATTGAGCCAAAAATGGTCTTAAACGACTAGGTTGGACTCACTGATGACGAATTCGATGTCAAAATCGATTCTGTCCGGCCGGCCGGCCGTCACCACGATAACGGGCGTACAGAAGATTCTATTGACTTGAAAATTTCAGGAAGGGTTGCATTTCAAAATACGAAGGTTGAGTTCGTTAATGGGCCGAATCGGTTAAATAGTTTCGGAGTTATAGCAATTTGAAATTTTGAGGTTATTTTCCTCATATCTCAGAAACAACTGTAGCGATAGAATTGAAACTTGGCAGTTAGTTTAAACATAATGACGCGCAACTTCTAGCAGAATTTCGTCGAAATTGTATGGTTGGTAGATATTAAAAAAAATCTTTTTCGAAAACATTTTTTTTTCTGAAACTATTGTTCATATTCGAGATATATTTCAGTTATCTGCAGTGAAATCACGGAATTTTGCACATGAATGTGCATCTACATTTACCAATTTGTAAGTTTTATCCTGATCGAATAAATATTTTTTGGATAAGTGCAGGAATATCACGATACCGAGGAAAACCACGAAACGAAATTTGACAAATTTTTCTTTCATAATATTTTCGGAACCTAAGATCGCATCGTGCCGATTTTTGGATCGCTATTGAAAAATATCGACTTCGAGGTCTGTGCGGAATCTCATTGTAATCTGACGGATATTTTCCGAAAAAAAAAGATTCGACGAAAATTTTGAGGAAATTTCGAAAAATCATCTCCTTAAAGTTTGCTGACTATTCGATACCGACAGAATTTTGCGAAGAGTTTCGCTTCGATATTCTTCAACATTCTTCTTACTTTCAACCTGATCGCAAGAGAAAAAGAAGAGAAGAAATAATCTAAAAAAATTAAATGTATGTATATGCCCAACTGCTTTAGGTGGATTCCGCCCATTATCGAACTTAGCTTACGCACTTTGATACGTAATCTTTCCTGAAAGCTTCAAGTTGTTAGCTTTGTTAATTCTCAAGTTACCGTGGCAACACTGGACCGGCTATTCAGAATCGATGCTGACATCGGATTCGCCATCAGTGAGTCCAACCAAGTCGTTCAGGACCATTTTCGGGAAAATTAGAAAATTACGAACATTTGGGCGAAACAATAGCACGCTGTCTCCTAGAACACGCGCGCAAAAAAGGAGTGAAGCCACAAAAACTAAAACTGAAAAACAACAATCACCGTAATAACCCAAGTCGAAACATAGCGGTCATTCCACAAATATTTACTGCTCATGGGTTTCGGAGTCACAAACTCCTGTCAAATTTATGTCATGTAATTCATATTTATTGCTCCACCCCGCCGTGAAGAGATTTAGTTTTGTCACACTGGCGACCTTTCCTAATTTAATTTTATTTTCGACACAAAATTGGTCTAGGAGAACCTGTTTATGGCTTTTTGGATTTTACGAGCAATATGTCTTCAGATCTGACTTTTAGGCAAGGACATCTTATTAGTTGGCCAGCGGGTTGTAAATCAGGCACTTAGAGTTAGATAACTTAATGGAAAAAAAATACTCGGCGAAATTATAAGTTTGCTTTACTTGATTTGTAGAATGAATTGAAAGTCTTACGGCAGTTTCACGAAAGTTCGATTGCTTGATTAAGGGCGCGATTGTCTAGCAACAATGAATTCTGTGCTCTATCAAGAGCTTTGTGGAACCGACCGTTACTCTATCGATTGGGGAAATATTGATATAGATAATAATATAATAATAATTTTAATTTATTTCAGAGAATGCCAAAAATCACATACGTATAAGTCTACATTTAATGAAACAACGTCAAAAAAATCTAGAAAAGCACTGCCGTGAAGGTAGCAGTTTTTGCGCCCAGCTTCAATGTAGATGACCGCTTCGGCAACGAATTTGAACTTGTGCGAGAAAGTTGCTGCCTTCACGGCAGTTTTTCTCTAGATTTTTTTTCGATGAATAACTGGATTTCAATTTGATCTAATCTGTATTTTTGAAAATATTGGAAAAATAAAATTTTGAATGGGTATATCTACGAAATCATTGGACTGCGTAAACACAATAACTTCCGAAAGAAACAACTTAGAAACTCGATATTTTTAGAGAAGTTTTGGACCTTAATTACGAAGGCCGACTTCGTGAATGGGTTGAATCCACCCAATGATTCCGCAGATAGACCCATTCAAAATTTTATTTTCCCAATATTTCCAAATATACAGATCAGATCGAATTGAAATCCAGTACTTCATCGAAAAATTACAATTCGAAGATTTAATGAGGATGATATGAAAAGAAAATAATGGATTTTTTTTTTCAAATTGTTCTAATGACACGATCATCACGAAATTCTGCATAAAGTTGTCTTTCAGCGTCTCCAAACCAGCTGCGAAGTTTCATCAGGATTTAATCAGTATTTCTTGATTTATACAGAAAAAAGCAACGATATCGAGAATAAAACCTCGAAATTTGACATATTTTTTCACGATATCCCTAAAACTTATGAACGTATCGAACTGAAATTTGGTACAGCGCTGTGAAATATGAAGCTCAAAGTCTGAGTGGATTTTTTTTCTGGATGTGATGAACGGTTTTCAAAAAAAAGAATTTTTTTGAAAAAAAATATTGAAAAAATTTTTTTTTTATTTACTGACAATATAATCCTGTCAAAATTTGGCTCAAAGTTGCCCGTCGTTATACTCCACCTAACCACCAAGTTTGAATCCAATCGCTCAAGTGGTTTCTGAAATAAAAAATAAATAACTTCAAAACTTCAAGTGGCTATAACTCCGAAACTATTTGACCGATTTGGCCCATTAACGAACTCAACTGCGGCATTTCAATGCGCGACCTACCCTGAATGTTTCAAGTTGCTAGCGCACTCCCTTCGACAGTTATTGTGTCCACGGCCAGCCGGCCGGACAGAATCGATTTTGACACCGGATTCGCCATCAGTGAGTCCAACCTAGTCGTTTGAGACCATTTTCGGCTCAATCATCGAAAATTACAGACATTTGGACAAATGGATAGCACGCTGTTCCCCTAGAACATGCGCGCAAAAGGGAAATAAGCAACAAATTTAGAAACATGACATCCTTTCCATCTAAATGATCACTGATAGGATAGGGTTCCAGTGTCAATATTACCATCTCTCTCAATTTTTTTTTTGAAAACATCGACATTCGAACATTTTTTCAAATTTTCTGTGAGTCTATTGGACATTATGATACATGCATAAGTTGGATGTTTCTCAGTGACAGTAAGACTATGTGTGGGGTAACAGATACTAGTATATTTCGAGTATTATAAGAATTTAATGAGCTGCATTGTCCATACTGTTCTGAATTTTCAAACATGTAAATGAACACTTCACAAATGTGAAGTGCGTATATGGTCAATATAAAGTTTTTTTTTGAAAACTCCCCTGCATAATTCCTCTTTCTGTCCTCTCCAGTGCGAGCGTCTGGCCGTCCGTAGGCATGTTTGCGGGCGTACGTGGGATTCTCTCGACTTTTTCGGGAAAAAATTCGAAATTAACAGACATTTCAGATATTGAGAAACAATTGAATGCAGTCCCCTAAAAGCTTCCCGCAGAATTAAACAGAGTAGGTATACAAGATGTCCAAAAGTTAGGAATGAAATAATTTTTGGCTCAATTATCTGAATCATCCTGTTTGTTACTTACTACAGAGTGAAAAGGAAACAATCTGTTGGTGGAAAGTAAGTATAGGTACTATAATCTCGTCCTTGTAATCAATCAACAATAGGCAATCTCACCTTGAGGACCGTTGAAACAGCAAAAAAAAAATGTGAAAACCTTAATTTGCCAACGTTTCGATTCTTTATTGATTCTTCATCAGGGCTCTTTAATTGGGGTTCATAGATTTTTCTCACCAATCTATGGAATCTTATAAAAAACCCTGATGAAGAATCAATAAAGATTGGAAACGTTAGCAATTCAAACGAAGGTTTCATCCTTTTTTTGCTGTTTCACCGGTCCTCAAGCTGAGATTGCCTATTGTTCAGTAAGTACGGGTTTGCATACTCGTGACTCACCCTGTAAAGACAGAAAATTCAATCTATACTCCATTCACTTTAATAAACTATCCCGGTTGGCCATGACATTTTTACGCATTTCACCGTGTATATTTTGAGAATGTTAGGTTATAGTCATTTTCTGTCAGATAATTACACAACGTTGTCCTCTCTATACATATCTTTCAAAATGTGAATTTACTTTGGGAAAATAATGAATTTGAGAAAATATTATGTGAATTCAATAATTCCAAAGAACTGGCGAATGTTGGAGAAACTTTTCTTTCTGTTAACACTGGAAGTATCCCATGTATATAATCATGGTTGGAAGATTCAGTTTTGCTATTTTCTTGTACGGAAATCAAGAATCGAGCGTTGAAATTTCACTGAAAACTAATGGATTGAGTAGCACGTGACTTTGTGATAGATCATTAGAAAAATAAAAGTACTGGAATAACCCTGCAATGAAACTTCTGAACGAACAGACAAACCTATGGAATTCCGTACTTTTCGAAATTCTCAAGAAATAAGTCTACAGGAGACATTTAAATATCCTTGTTGCACAACTTAAAATACTCCAGTATGAAAATATAGTAGTACTACAAAACCTGTGTCACCTCAAAAGAACTAACTCAATTTACAAAGTTCTTGGGAATCTATGTGAACGATACACTGGGTGTTCACTCACATACGTCGAAAATGTTGGATAGCTTGTGATAAATTATTGATTCCAAATTATCAGTGTTACTATCAGGAAAAGCAGATTTTAATTCTACATATCACTTCCTAATACTTTGTCTCTGGTTCTTCAAAACTTCCTTTGGCATTTTGCGTTTTCAAGCGTGATGCGCAGAATACAAATATGATGATTATGTTAAGATCGAGAGTAGAAATTGGCATTGGCATTTGGCAACGTCGCTGAGAAATATTTTGACATTGCTGATATTTCCCGAGTGCCAGCCTGCATCAATAGACGACTTCGGCCCAAGTTGCCAACCCACAATTTTCTTCACAAATTTACTATCCCTGGGGAACGAAAATTTCAGGACAAATTCGACATGACAAGGTTCACATTATTTATAAATATCCGTAAAAGATGCCTCGGCTCCTCAAACAAGATAATTCCTTCCAAATATAGGTTTTTGTTAGGCTGAAATTTAAGTTGGGATTCCTGATTTCATGTTGATAGTGTCAAGTTTCTGAATCAACTTGGTTATTACAGTTGCCGGTTTTCCGTTCTGTAAATATAAAATATTCGGTTGGTTCCTGAAAAAAAGGGTAATTACGGAATTTGATTGATGAAAAAGCAATCTTTCTGTCACCAGAACATAGATATATTGACCCTTCGGTTTCACAAAACTTTTGACTTCTAATCAACTCGTTGATAGAGATTCGCATTCGATGGTTGGGTTGAAAATGAACTGAAATCGAGCACAGAATCTACTGTTGACTGACAATCAAGCCCTTCATCTGGCAAAGTTTTGTGAAACCGGTCGTAAGTCTATGCAATCTATTAAATCAATATATTATGGTAACATATCCATAGCATAGAATAATCTTTATTTACCTTATGATCTATTCACCATACCTAGTAATTTTTCCATTGTTGATTGCTGTCTCTTCTACGTTCTATGGATCATAAAGTAAATAAAGATGGTAACATATCCATAGCATAGAACAATCTTTATTTACCTTATGATCCATTGACCATACCTAGTAATTTTTCCATTGTTGATTGTTGTCTCTTCCGTGTTCTATGGATCATAAAGTAAATAAAGATTGTTTTATGCTATGGATATGTTACCATAGAACATTGACTGTCGTTCTAGTGACAGAAAGAAAGTTTTTTCATCAATCGAATTCCGTAATTAACCTTTTTCTCAGGAAAATATTTCATATTTACGGAATGGAAAAACGGCAAGCGAAATAACCAAGTTGATTTGCGGAACATATTCTATATAAATTTGACACTATCAACATGAAATCAGGAATCCCAACTTGAATTTCAACCAATCGGAGATGATCTTAACAAAATCCTATATTTGAAAGGAATTATCTGGTTTGAGGAGCCGAGGCATCTTTTACGGACATTTATAAATAACGTGAACCTTATCATGTCGGATTTGTCCTGGAATTCCAGTTTCCCAGTGGTAGTAAATTTGTGAAGAAAATTGTGGGTTGGCAACTTGGGCCGAAGTCGTCTATTTTAAGCGAAAAAACTTGATAGACCTGAATCATGGCCAACCGCGATAGTTTATAAAAGTTAATGGAGTATATACTCTGACAATTCGGAGTTTTCGAATAAAATTTCTCACATTCCTATTATCGACACGATTCCGTAGAACAAGTGTTAACACAATAAATACTTCTTTTACCGCCAGCATTCAATCCTCTGGCATTGTGGAAGATCTCATTTACAAAAATATCGAATCAATCAAATTAATCAGAAGTTATCTCGAAAAAATGCAAAAAGGACCCATTCAAACGCGCCGCATTCTTTCGCTGACGTATACGTTATGGGATTCTATTACCTGACACCGCTTAGGAAGGACCACACTCTAATGACATTTAACAAGATGCTCCGACACCTTCCATGTGTCTAAACGGCTGTATAAAACTTCGTGGAGATCCAGAGGCTGCTGCGGTTTATAATGATGTCCATTTAATCGATGATTATAAAATTTATTTTATTACGAAAGTGGTATGATGAGTACATGATGTTTTCTTTGGAATGCGCTTATCTATAGAATTTCGGGAATTTGCGAGAAGTACCAAGTGGCATCGAGGGCCTCAATGCAATGGCCTAAGGATGTGTTCGTTTGGGAACAGTTATTTGTACAGGGTGCGCTAAATTTGGACACTTTTGAAGAGAAAGTCCTATTTCTATACTGGACAGACGAAAACTGATGTCACATATTTTTCCCAATATCTCCGAAAATAATAACCGTATCAAATTGAGATTTGGTACACTGCTTTGAAATATATACAGGGTGATTCCGGAGGAGACCGCCAGATTTTGGGATAAGTTTACTCTATTGAAGACAGACTCGAAACAATGTTTGGTTTATGGTTGGGGTTCATTCATTAATTCTAAAATTTTTTCGATATAAGCGGTTGTTATTGTGATAATTCCAGATTAATTGTGAAGGTTGAAAAAACACCCTGTACATCGCGTTTCCTAAACTACGCTATCTTTTTACGATTCTACTATAATGAGTCATTTTTTGAGAGTTTTGATTTTTTTTGGCACACTTCTAGTTTTCCGAGAAATTTCTTTCAAAAAAAGACAATGTCGAAATTTCGCTCCAATCGAATAAACTTTCATTAATAACTTTGGTATGCCTCATTCAATTTTGATGAAATTTGCAGTGTAGAACAATCTGAACGAGTACATTCAATAATAGCAACAATCTCTCAAAATACAGTGTTGTAATTGTGATAATTTCAAAATTTCAGATTAATTGTGCAGTTGAAAAAAAAACACCTTGTACATTCCTTTTCCAAACTTTCTCATTCGTTTCAGATCCTACAATAATATGTCATTATTCAGAGGTTCTTTGGCACACCTCCGGTTTTCCTAGGAAACATTTTTGAAGAAGAGCATAATTGAAATTTGGCTCACATGCAGTGAGACTATTCCGCACTAGGTAGGAAAGCTGTGTTGTCCAAGGATACAAAGTTGTTCGTCACTTCTAAAATATTCTTTTCAAATTTGAAATATATTCTGAATTGAATGATTTCCTACCGAATATGAGCAATTAAATATGAATTTGGAATTTGAAGAGAATATTTTAGAACTTGAGAACTGCTTTGCATCCTTGAAATATACAGCTTTACTACCTACTGCAGAGTATTCTCACTGCTTTTGCGCCAAATTTCGATTATGCTCTTCTTCAAACATTTTTTCTAGGAAAACATGTGGTGTGCCAAAGAAATTAAAAACCTCTGAATAATGACATGTTATTGTAGAACCTGAAACGAATAGGAAAGTTTTGGAAAATCAATGTACAGGCTGTTTTTTTTTTCAACTGCACAATTAATCTGAAATTCTGAAATTATCACAATTACCACCCTGTATTTTGATAGAATGTTGCAATTATTGAATGTTCTCATTCAGATTGTTCTACACTGCAAATAACATCAAAATTAGTTGATCGATACCAAAGTTATTAATGAAAGTATATTCGATTGGAGCGAAATTTCGACATTGTCTCTTTTTTGATGAAATTTTCTCGGAAAACTCGAAGTGTGCCAAGAAAATTAGAAACTCTCAAATGATGACTTATTATAGTAGAATCGTAAACAGATAGCGTTGTTTTGGAAACGTGATGTACAGGGTGTTTTTCAACCTGCACAATTAATCTAGAATTATCACAATTACAATCGCTTATTTCGAAAAAAAATTTAGAATTAATGAATGTGCTTGTCAATATTGTACTTCGCTGAAAATTTCATTGAAATCGAATGAGCCATACCAAAGTTATAAATAAAATTAAATCGATCGAATCGTACAAATCACCCTGTATATTTGCAATAGAGACCCCCAACCATAAACTAAACATTGCTTCGAGACTGTCTTGACTAGTGTAAACTTATCCTAAAATCTGACGGTCTCCTCCGGAATCACCCTGTAGTTCATGGTATGAGTTTCCAACGAATATGATGGATAGTTCCGAAAAAAAAATCTTTCCAAAAAAATTTTGAAAGATAACTTTTTTTGAATTTACTGACAGCATTATCACAACATTATTTTGCGAGATGTTGCGTGTCGTTGTGCTTCAACTAACTGCAAAGTTTCAATCCAATCGCTCCAGTAGTTCCTGAAATATAAGGAAGTAACCTCATATTTTCAAATCGTTATAACTCCGAAAGCATTTGGCTGATTCTGCCCGTTAATGAACCAAACCGTCGCGTTTTGAAATGCAATCTACCCCGAAAGTTTCAAGTCGATGGGAATATTCATACGGCCGCGATCGTGCATCAGTGAGTCCAACCTAGCCGTTTGAGAAAATTACAGACATTTGGACGAGACGATAGCACGCTGTTCCCCAAGAACATGCGCGCAAAAAGTGTTTTATATGGTGAAGAGAAGTTAATGTACAAATCAACGACTCGCCCTGTATAGAATTCGAAAGATTAGTTCCAAACATCTTCAATTCAGACAGCAGTTCTTTAATTTTGTATACTATTCATATAGTCTATAGTTTGGTAAGGGGTTACATTCCATTGCGATCTTAAGGTCAATTGTGCCCCCGTAAGAACTATTTTAGCATTGCGGTACCTACAGGTCGCCCTCCAGCTCTAGAGCTCTGATGAATTCTTATGTCCGTGAGGGCTTCAAGGAGGCTAAGTTCTCATTCCTCCTATAATTCTCCTGTCCAAGATATTTTTTGCACAGGCTCACATTGGCGGGGCATTCTGTGATCAGGTGAACAGGAGTTTCCTCCTCTTCCCCGCAGAATCTGCACTCGTCAGTTTCTGATAAGCCCATTCTCATCATATGCTTCCTCAGGCAAAAGTGTCCTGTTAGGAAACCAGTGAGGATGCGTAACTTGTTTTCACTGAGATCCAAATGATTTTAGGACCTTGCAATTTCACACTTTTTAAAGTGTTCCATTCCTGTAGAATTCAATTCCTCCAGAGTGCCCCTCTATTTTCTTCTTTCTCCAAAAACTCTTTCTTATAGGTACATTTGCCTATAAAACAGAAAGGTTCTGGGCCAGTAGGTAGCGTTTGCGCTCTCTTTCTTGCTAGAGTGTTAGCCTCTCTATTTCCTTTGATTCCTGAGTGCCCAGGAACCCAGACTAAGGAGACCTTGTTGTTCTTGCCTATTGAGTTTCCTTCGGCACTCCCATATCAGCTTTGAGTCGATGAAAGTTCAGAGCTTTGATAGCAGCCTGATTATCAGAATGGATCACTATGTCACACCCTCGATAGTTTCTTTCCAGGTTTATGTCTATGCTTCTTTCGATTTCAAGTATTTATGCCTGAAAAACGATCGAGTAGGAGCCTAGCGATAGTTTACACTTGGTTCTAGCACCGGCCCCCATCGTGGTATTAGAACCATTTGTATACCATTTAACGGTAGTTGCTTTCAAGTTTTGAGTAGTGTATTCCTTTTCCCATTTTTCCCTTTACATGGCATTGAGTTGAAGTTTTTCTCGATGCTTACTTTTTTAATCATTACATCACTAGATAGGGTCGCTGGTGAGATGTACTTGTTCAGGCAGGACCAGGCTCTCTGACTTTTAATTATATAATAATATTCATGGTAGGGCATTGATCGATTTTGCTACTCTTGAGCTGATCAAGATGCATCTTCGCATGCAATTCTAGAGTTCTTATGACCTCTAGTGCATGTGACGGCTACAAGTAGGTACGAAGGGTGTGTAGGTACAGTTAGTAATAATAATAATTATATTTATTATTATTATAACCTCTGTTTGCGTCTTTTGGCATTCTTTCTGACTTTGCATGGGGCCGAGTTATTCAGGTCGATTCTGTTTGCAAATAGCAATATTGCTAGGAAAAAGATATTGCTGTCATAACAAGATTGGAATTATTGGTATTTTGCTATCTTAGCAACCTCAAAATAGTACTTGCTATGCTTCATAACAAGAAAGTTCTCTCAGAGATCCATTTGTTTCAGTATTATTTCTTTCAAGAATCCAAAAATATTGAAGATAGGGAAGAATGTGCTAATAGAAATGTGTTCAAGGTTCTCTAGAATATTTAATTTTAAGGATTCTTAGACTAAAACACCGGCATAGTAATCAACAGCTGACCTGATTATTCTAATGATCTCAACAACAGCCATCCCTTTGAATTTCCAACAGAAAAGTTCATCGAATTTCGAATTATTATCGCCTGCATAAAATTGCTGCATTTGATTTCTGGAAACCAAAATTCTATCGGTATCCAGGAAATGGGTCAATTTGACTTCAATTGGTTTTTCTGTTTCATAACATTTTCGAATAAGTCGATGTTTACATAAATAAAAAAAAGTATATGCTAATGGAAATGTGTTCTAGAATATTATTTAATTTCAAGGAAAATTCTTAGACTAAGATACAGGCATAGGCAACAGCTGAGATGATTATTCTAATCATCTCAACAACAGCAATCCCTTTGAAGTGCCAACGAAAAAGTTTATCGAATTTCGAATTATTAACGCCTGAATAAAATTGCTGCATTCGATTTCTGATAACCAATATTTTATTGGTATCCAGGAAATTGGTTATTGGTCAATTTGACTCGTTTCGTTTCCTAACATTTTTTATGTCGATGTTTACATGAATAAAGAAAGCTGTAGATAGGGGTTATGTATGCGAAACCATAAAGAAAACTCACGAATTAGGGTTATTTTCTTCTTCCTTGTAGTTCTAAAGTCACAAAATACAGTGTTGTCAGCTCTAAAATCACCAATTATGGAAGTCTATGATAGCAATATTTTTATGACAAAATTCATAACAAACATTGCTATAACACTCGAAACAGAATACGTAACATCACGGGAATATTGCTATAAATTAGAAAGATAGCAATATGACTAGAATAGCAAGGTTCATAGCAATACGCAAACAGAATCGACGTGATTAAGAGTGGTGACATTGAGACATTCTTTAGATGATAACTAGTTGTTCCCAACGTACTAACAACATGAATGTAGCTTCTGGTTACATCCACCATCAAATAATTCGAATCTCATTCACCCGTGATGAAACGACGACTGCCTCCTTCATGCCCATTTTCAATCACCCATGAAAATGTTTATTCTTCGTATCCCATCGTTTTATTATACTCCAAGATTAATATTTCGAGGAAACACCTCTTCAATATCCCTCGCCTTTCACTCCACGCTCAAAAAACCATCATTTAATAGAAATCATATTCTGTGGTCGCTTAGGCCCCGACCACAACGGCAACAGTTAGCGGCTACCTTGCGACGACCGGCTTATGGTGGCGTAGACGAGAAATAAATCCGTTGTCTGAATGGAACAACTTGTAAACTGCCGAGGTAAATTATTCGAAGAATGTTTGCCTTTATTCGCCGTGCGACATGGTGGCTGGTTTCTTAGTGATTAAGTGTGACCACCTTTGCTAATGAGTAACAACTACATAACTTGGCGATTTTTCGCCTTGCGGCAATGACACATGGTGAAGATCGCGCGAGCAGTAGCACGCAATCGGACCTCTGCTAGCAGGAAATTGTCGATAATTAAGCCTGCGGAGATGAGTCCGGTTTAATGAGATGATTTTCTGTGCACGTGAGAGGCAAGGTTTTGGTTGGATATTTCTGTGCATTTTTTTGAGGTGCATAGAAGATAAGGTGAATTCAAGGTAGGCATTTGTTTCGCCAATGTTGGGGAATAGACGACTTCGGCCCAAGTTGCCAACCCACAAATTTCTTCCAAATTTACTATTATTGGGGAAGGGTAATTTCAGAACAAATTCGACATGATAAGGTTCGCGTTATTTATGGATATGCGTAAAAGATGCCTCACAAGATAATTCCTTTCAAATATAGATTTGTGTTAAGATCATCTCTGATTGGCTGAAATTTGAGTTGGGATTCCTGATTTCATGTCAATAGTGTCAAGTTTATATAGGACATGTTCCGCAAATCAACTTGGTTAATTCGGTTGCGGGTTTTCCGTTCCGTTAATATGAAATCACGGAGTTTGATTGATGAAAAAGCTATCTTTCTGCCCCCAGAACGAGAGTCAATATTCTATGGTAATATATACATAGCATAGAATCATGATGTAAAAAACATGGTGTGCTCATCTGGAAAATTAGTGACGTCAGCAAGATTAAAATACAAAGAGTTGTATATTCTGTGCTTTGAATTTGCATGTGACATCAGCAAGATTAAAATACAAAGAGTTGTATATTCTGTGCTTTGAATTTGCATGTTAATTCAAAGCACAGAATATACAACTCTTTGTATTTCAATCTTGCTGACGTCACTCATTTTTCAGATCAGCACACCATGTTTTTTACATCATGCATAGAAAAATCTTTATTCACTTTATCATCCATAGATCATATACGAGATATAATCAATCAATGAAGAAAATATTGAGTATGGTCTATGGATCATAAGATAAATATGGATTGTTCTATGCCGTGAATATGTTACCATAGAACATTGACTGTCGTTCTGGTGATAGAAAGAATGCTTTTTCATCAATCAAATTCCTTAGTTAACCTTTTTTTCAGGAACCAACCGAATATTTCATATTCACGGAACGGAAAACCAGCAACCGAAATAACCAAGTTGATTTGCGGAACATATCCTATATAAACTTGACACTATTGTCATGAAATCAGGAATCCCAACCTAAATTACCTTGTTGCACAACTTGAAATACTCCATTATGAAAATGAAGTAATACTACAAAAACTGTGTCACCTTAAAAGAACTAACTCAATTAACAAAGTTCTTGGGAATCTATGTGAACGATACACTGGGTTTTCACTCATATACGTCGGAAATGTTGGATGATAGCTTGTGATAAATTATTGATTCCACTGTTCAATTCTACATAGCACTTCCTGATACTTTGTCTCTACTTCTTCAAAACTACCTTCGGCATTTTTAGTTTCCAATCGTGATGATTATATTGAGATTGCGAGTAGAAATTGGTATTGGAGTTTGGCAACGTCTCTGCGAATTATTTTGACATTTACGATATTTCACGAGTGCGAACCTGCGTCAGTTTTAAGTAAGAAACTTGATAGACCTGAATCATGGCCAACCGGGATAGTTTATAAAAGTGAATGGAGTATTGGCGAATGAAGATAAGCGCTACTCCCTCTGGTGGCTATCAGAGTAACCTAAGGTACAGACCTTATCATTGTCAAGTTAAAAGAAATGTCAAGAAAATGAGAAAGTTTATGCATTTTTCTTGGCGTTTGTGTGATTGCACAAGTGTTTCTACTGAGAAAAAGCAAACTCAAATGTCCCTCCCCATAGATTTCCACAGACCGATGAAAAATTTCGAGTTTCGGTGAAAGAAACTTCCTTAAACAAGTCGGGCCTGAAAGTGTTGAAGAATCGATAAAAACCTTGGCAACTTGTAACTCAAAATTGGTAAACCAGCAAATAAGAGAGTAGGTTACCTGCATTTTACCGTTGGGTAGGTAAAAAGGTATAAAGTTTATTATTTTTGCGAATAACATAGAACATAATATCACATGCATCTTCCTGAACACTTCTAGCTTCTGTGCCTTCAAGATACTCCAAATAATTTGAAATTAATCTTGCCATTTAGAGTTGAAATAGGTTGATAATAAAAAATTCTAACAGTTATTGTACCATTGCTACTCTGATTTAGAATAGATGAAACATAACGCTTTCATAAAAATGAAATATATATACACAGAATCACTTCTGTTAACTAAAAGAATTTTGAACAAATTTTAAAATCGAATTTTAGTCGATCAAATTTTCAAGCAAACACTTGAAAACCTAACAGGGGTTTTTCATTCAAACGAAAATGCAGTAATTTTCATGAAAAACCTTCAAAACATCACATTTCAAACATATAATTCCAATATTATATTTTTAAAAAATGTTTGATCGTCTAAACCTGAAAAATAAAAATTGGGATTTGCATTTAAAGGGATTTGTCTTGAGTGCACGATATGGCAACGTCGAATTCAGCTTTCTCGGAAAGAAAAGGACGTCAAATGTGTTACTTCGCTCAGGAAAACAGAGATAGCTATACTTCGATTTGGTTAGAGTAGAAGACAACGACCAAAAAATAGAAAAAGAAGAGCACAGACTGTCATATTGTCATATTACAGAAAAATCGCAAACGGAAATTGTTTGGTTATATTGACAAAGAACACGTGTGTACCACAGAATAAGAATAAATATTTCATTATTCTATAGCAGAAAAAGATATTCTATTAAACACCGTTGTCACTTCGTGCAAGCCTGGCAAATCCCAAACCCCAATTTTGAAATCTGACTTTGAATACTTTCTGAAGGTAATTTGGGAAAATGATGAATCAAATCCATAATAATTATGTCCAAATTTGCATTTGCAGGAATAACCCAAATTCAGGAAAAACCCCCATTGGCCACCGTAGCGCTGCAATCTTAAATTCAGACGCCAATATGCAATAAAGTTGTTGGTATTCCATTGATGGCTTGAATTCTCATGCAAAATCTAGTGCATGAGTATATTACTATTAGAAAAGAGCAAAATACTCTGATTTTGAACTCAGGCAGGGTAAGTCGGAGTCGGTACCTGGATGGGAGACCGCGGAATGATCTGCATTAACTATTTTCCCATTTTTTCAGTCCTCCACTGTATCGACAACCAAATCGCAAGTTCCTTCACCCTCGAAATCTCGGCAGGCGTGGGTGGCTCTACGGTCCACCAGGCAAGCGTAGTTCCCCGCCAGTCCGCGATCACCTGCCAGTCACCGGAAACAACGCCACCTATTTCAACGGTGCATGGGAATCCGACGCGGAGTGACCAAAACTGACGCGATCGTTATCAATCATATCTCGGCTACTCATCAAACTATAAATCACCGCAGCTATGTTATTATTATTATTATTATTATCATTATTAATTAAGGGGGTCGAAACTGTCTCCGTTGACTGACTGGTTGATCGAGTGGTTGTTATCTGGGGGGAAATGGGGGGTATTGTTCGGGTTGATTATGTTATACTAAATGTTTGGTTATAATTCATATGGTTACATTTGGGATCAGATAAACTGTTAATTAGGAGGCATGCCAATCTTGAATAGGGCGTCTTATGACTTATGCTTAGGTCTTATGAACTGATGTCATAGATGGGATTAATTACGATTGCCCTTGATTTGTTGTCACCTCATGAATTATGACGAAAATTCCACACATGTGATTTTTAACCAATCAGAACGTGTATTTCTGACAGATCACCATCGCAACGGGTGAATTTAGTGGACATTTTTTCCGCGTGGGTACCCAACAGCGAATTAAACTGGAATTTTTTTTGACGTTTATAATGACAATATATTCGTCTGCTGATAGTGCGGATGAACTTGCCTTTCTCTTGGTTGGATCTATTTGTAGCTTCCGAAGCTTAGCATTTTTTGCAGCTCTTGCGTTGACACATTCTATGTCAGAGAATGGATTAAATTTGCGATTATACCTTTCGATAAAATATTCCTGCAACTGCTTAACTGTAGAGTTTCATAGAACTTTGAGAACAGTCTCCTTGTAGTCTTCGGAGTTCTTTTTTCGCATGTTGAAGGTCTTCAAAAATAAGCGCCAGTTCTTTCACAGGTATATTCGCTCTGTCGAAATCATACGCTTTTTCAGCGCAAAAGTTAATAAACTGCTTCCATGCACTTGCCTTCGATTTCCTAGAGTATTCGCGGGTGTCAACTGCTTAATATTCTGGCGAATATATTCTTTACTTTCTTGACCGAACCGAGAGATTTTTCTACGTCGTGCTGTTTTTGACAAATTCAAAACAGAAATAATTTCTAGCTAAGAGTTTTACTGAGTTGCCATTGCCTAAATAATCGAGTCGACAAAACCTTCTATGTTTTGTAAGTACTTAATAAAGACGAGAATTGATGTTGTTTAAAAAAACACATTCGGTGTAGAATTTTCTTACCGGATACTACACGAGGTCAAATTATATCCGGAAATTTTTTGACCTCTAGTAGTATTACTAGTGAACATTTTTTGACATGAGCATTGATTTTAAATCAGGATCTCACACGTAAAGATTATTTTTGACAGTTTAAACACAGTGTCCCAAATTCAACAAAAGATTTTAACTTTTTACTGCAGCTCTTAAATGGTGGCAACCCTCAAAAACAATTTGACAGATAACAGTTGCGCGCATGTTCTAGGGAACAACGTGCTATCGTTTTTTCCAAATGTCTGTAATTTTCGAACTTTTCCGCATTTGAATGCGGCGGCTAAGATCGTTAGTGGGACGAATCGGTCGAATCGTTTGGGAGTTATGGTCATTTGAAATTTCGAGATGAATTTCTACTTATGCGATTGAATTGAAACTTGACAATCAGTTGGAGCATATCAACGCACATCTTTCCACGGAATTTCGATAAGATCACACTGTCAGTAAATTTTGAAAATAAATTTTTTGGAAATTTTTTTCGAAAATTTTTTTTTTCGGAAAATATTCAATGAATCCCTAAAGTACTTCGATTCATACCTTGGAAATCATATTGTACAGTAGTGTACCAGATTTTATTTTGATACAACCATAATTTCTGGAGATGTTTGGAAAATAAATATAAAATTTTCTCGATATCATTTTTTTCCGGATTAACTGGAAAATACTGATTTAATCGGAATGAAACTTGGCAGCTACTTCGGAAATGCTGATGGACAAGTTTGCGCAGAATTTCGTGATGATCGTGTCGTTAGAACAATTTGAAAAAAAATTCTGTGATCTTTTGATCATATCAAATCATACAGAATATCATTCTGTATGAACCTTCGCACTCTAATTTTTCGATAAAATACTCGATTTAAATTCGATCTAATGTGTATTTTCGAAATATTGTGAAAATAAAATTTTGAATGGGAATACCCGCGGAATCATTGGTTGGATTTTACCCATTCACGAATTCGGAGTGTTTGCAGTCGGCCGTTGGACCGACAGTTAACACAATAACTTTCGGAAGAAACGACTTAGGAACTCGATATTTGTAGAGTAGGTTTGGGGCTCAATTACGAAGGTCGAGTTCGTGAATGGGTAAAATCCGCCCAATGATTCCGTAGATATACCCATTCAAAATTTTATTTTCACAATATTTCGAAAAACACATTAGATCGAATTCAAATCGAGTATTTTATCGAAAAATTACATTTTATTTTCCCAATATTCCTAAAAATACAGATCAGATAGAATTGAAATTTATCGAAAAAACCTAGAAACGCATTGCCGTGAAGGCAGCAGCTTTTGCGCGTATGTTCAAATTCGTTGCCAAAGCGGTCATCTCTATTGAACATGTAACTACCGACAAACTTGTCAAAATCTTGCGCATAGAACAATATTCCAAAAACATTCTTCTCTCTCTTCGATAAATGAAATTCTGTTATAAACCATACTTTCAAAAATCTTTATAACCTCAAGAATTGATTAAAGTTAATAATGACTCTTTGAAATTTTTCTTTCGTATCAAATATTAAATTTAATTAATCCTAACCTTCTTCAAGTAGAACTTTTTGAATTCAATGTTTGCAACAAAACAAAAGTTCCTTGAAGGAATTACCAATGGAGGCCATATGCCCGATGAGATTCAATGAAAAATTACAATCTACGGATTAAAACTGTGTTTTCAATTTAAATAAAATCTAGCCTTAATTTTTGATCACCCTGTAATATACTTTTGACTAATTGATCCACAAATATTTTCTTTTGCCCCGTGTCTGCCCTCATAATGAACAACAATTTAATTAACAACGAACTTCTCATTTTGGTCGCAGACACGCGAAAGTTACATTAAAACTGCAATTTTGCCCTTGGAGTTCGAATGTAGAGATGGTGGCTGGATAAAATTTACTGAATGTGTTTCGATTTACTTTTCCAGTTGCAACTGAATGCAATGTACTCGAAAAACTTAACTGACGCAACAAAAAAAGCAAGTTTGAATTCGATTTCAGCTCTGAATGGTAATAAGAAATCAATACAAATTATATATTTGTTGCTTCGCATTTGAAAAGATTTAAAATATTATGAGTAGAACATCAGTCAGGGATGCCATCACAACCATATTTTTCGAAGTAAAATGGAAAAACCCATTTTGCAGATTTTGTTCGGATTTTCACTCCCAATATCTGAAACAGAACTATTGAAAATTGAACGAATACTGGTGTTTTATGGAAAACGCCCTTGCGAATTGCACTATTTGTTAAGGGCAGTTTCTTGGAAAATAGGTTGGCGCATCAGCAGTTCTCTCTAGAGACCGAATCTCATTATGATCAGTGATTTTTTGGGATATTTCGGAAAAAACAATGCTACCGAGGAAATATTTAAGTGCATGTTTCGAGAAACGGTGAGCTATAATTTTGCCCAGATGTCTGCGATTCTTTTTCGAAAACAGTTTTGAACGATATTCAATATTTCCTGGAACCATAATTCTTATGTTATCGCATTGAAACCTTGTCATAGAATACAACTAACAAGATTTTGCTGTGATTATATCGTTAGTAAATTGGAAAAATAAAATCTCGAAAATCTTCCAAATTCTTGTTGAATTTGTCATTAGTTATAGGATACAACTAACAAGATTTTGCTGTGATTATATCGTTAGTAAATTGGAAAAATAAAATCTCGAAAATCTTCCAAATTCTTGTTGAATTTTTTCTTTCGGAAACTTCCGATCAGATTGCAATGAAATTTTCACAGACAATATTTCACACCAGTTTGTTCCTATTCTTACTTTCGGAGATATTGGGAAGACAATAGTATTTTCGGAATCACTCAAACATTACTGATCTGATCATGATGAAACTTGGTATCTAGATGGCGAATGCTGTTGCGCAAAATTTCTTGATAATCATGATATTATGGCACATTAAAAAAATTACAAATTTTTTTTCATATATAAGACAAGGGATGAAATTCTGCTGGCGAAATTTCTCGATTGTAACATGAATGTTTGTTGCTTGACAAATTCGCGAAAGACCTTTGTATCGGAATCACGAGTCCAAAGATTTTGGAAAAATTGTTCTGAGTTAAATTTCCAGAAAGAAACAAACAACTTGAACAGTGCCAAAGAGAAATTTAACATTCCTGAATTTCATCTCGAGTGGTGTTCGACATCACTATTTCACGAGAAAAAATGTCAAACAGTGTTATGGTCACATTTGAAAAGAGCTGTGAAACTTTACCACTCCAAACGGACGATTCTTAGAATATTCTATGCATCTTGGTCATCAGAAAGTAATAGGTATGCTGATGCGTTCGGCTGGGTCAATACGTGAATGGATGACAGCCTCAGAAACGAGTTCAAACATGCGTGCAAAAGCTGACTTAATGTCAGTGCTGACATTTAGGGCCGGTACTTTCACATTCGAATAAATATCCACTATCTGTATCTGGCACATAACAATCTGTCAAATAATTCTATCTGCAGAAATTTCGGTACTTTCGGTGAATATCGCATCGGACCATAGATATCCAAGTACGTCTGAGATAGACATTTCCATACGTGAGAACTGTCAACATACAAATATTAGGAAAACAGTATAGTTGTCTCAATAATCCTATCCTTTAGACAAGAATAGAACTAATTTATACTTTTAATAACAAATGTCGGATAAAACTCTGACTTAATTTCTCTATATTGATATCGAATCTTACCTACTTCTTCCCTTGCGATTATTTGATCATTGTAACGGTAAAAACAGAATTATGCTGATTTTATTCCTGAAGAAAATCATTGGTAAGTTCAACTAGTCGTCAAGGAATAACTATTTTAGAAAGTTAAAAAAAAATGGGCTCAGAAGTGCCTATATATATATATATATGTATGATTGAAGGAACTATTGGGTAAAGCGGTCAAAAGATTATAAGAAAATATCGTTTTTACTGCCAAGCTTTCGAATCTTTATTGGTTTCTATCTCAAGGCTAAAATACAATACAAAAACATTATGAAACTATATAAAATGGTTAATATAATAGAAAACTTACCCGCAAATGATATTCAATACAAAAACACTGAGAACTTGAAGAAATTTTGTTTGAAATTATTCATTATTGTCATTTTGATTACTTGAAAAGTCAATGTCAAAATGACAATAATGAATAATTTCAAACAAAATTTCTTCAAGTTCTCAGTGTTTTTGTATTGAATATCATTTGCGGGTGAGTTTTCTATTATATTAACCATTTTATATAGTTTCATAATGTTTTTGTATTGTATTTTAGCCTTGAGAAAGAATCCAATAAAGATTCGAAAGCTTGGCAATAAAAACGATATTTTCTTATAATCTTTTGACCGCTTTACCCAATAGTTCCTTCAATTTTATATACTACGGTCAAGAAACTTTGAATAATTTATATATGTATGAATATATATTCTTTTGAGATGAGCAGTACATTTTTTTATATCAAACAATTTGTGTCATAACAGTATCAGCAGAGGAAATGTAAACGGGGTACCATACATTTTTACGTATGATACAAAAGCACAGATGAAAAACTCAGGAAAAATTCTGTCTCCCGTATAAGTGTGATGAAATTGTTGTTTGTTATTGAAGGGCTTCTTTTTCATCGACAAAATTTCTTCGTTCCTATGCGATGTAGGTTGAAATCTTGGAATCACACCTGAAAACAAAAAAGGAGACGAAAAAACTAATATGAACTAGTAAATGATTTAGTTCACGGTCCATCTCAAAAAAGAATCAGACACCGAATGAATTGCCTCGAAACCATCGTCAAATTTATATATTGGACAACTATAAACTAAATGTTCTATTGTTTCCTCTTCTTCTCCGCACTCGCACCTTGGACTTTCGACCGAATTCCATTTGAAGAGGAAACTATTACAGCGACCATTACCGGTTCTAAGTCGATTCAAAATGCACCAAATTTTCCTAGGAAGATTGAAACCATGAACTTTTTCTGAAGGATCGCTGATCAAACCTTTGTTAAAAACATTACACGAATTCCATTCCGAACGCCAAACTTCTTTGTCACTTTTATTGGTGTAAAGAAAATCGTTGATCCATAAAGGTTTACGAGATTTCAATCTAGCAATTTTAGAATCCGGAATATAAGACATGATTGGGAATAAATTCGGAAAGGAATGATATTTATCCCAAGACTTTATCACTGCAACCTGTCTACGAATATGGGGCGGTACAATATTTGAGAGAACTGGTAGCCACTGTAAAGGTTTAGATCTTATGGTCCCACTAATGATTCTCATAGCAACATTAAGCTGTACATCTATTTTACTAACATGAGCGCTATTAAACCAAACCGAACAACAATATTCAGCAGCAGAAAAAACCAAAGCCAAAGCTGCGTTACGAAGAGTTGTAGGGTCAGCCCCCCATGAAGAAACAGCTGGTTTTTGAAGAATATTATTCCTAGATTTCAACGAAAACCTGGAAAACTTTGCGAAAATGCTTTTGATTGTCGATTTTACATGTGTTTAGTTCAATACATATGATTGAAGAATACTTATATATTTTGGTTGTTTGAAAAGTTTCGAAATTATTGAAGCAAAATAATCCATTATCATTTTGATAATGTCATTTATGCAGAAATCCTCAAACTCATCAGATGAAATTTCTTTCATTTTGTTCAACTGCTATACAGTGCGCGTCAAAATTATGGAACAAACTCATTTTCTCGGAAGAAAAATATTTGGCAACAAAATCCTGAAACAGGTCAATTTTTGCTTTACTTTTTCCAAATTCATATACATTGTTGAAGGATTTTGTTGCATCCTGTGCCATCCTCATGAACCCTATAAATTCCTTGAATAGGGAAAGTAGGACATGTGGTACTTTTTTGGCGACGTCTTTGTATCTTCTTTACAGGCGTGCAGAAATTTTCAAGAAAAATATTTTTTTTTCGAGAAATTAGTTAATTCTAAGAGGTTTCCAGTATGTGCACTTTGTCATGGCACATTTACTCTGAGACGATGGTACCTGATGAAATTTGTCACCGAATGAAAGTCGACCATTACAGTTTTGTTCATGCACCACTTTCAAAAGTGATGTATCCTACCTATCCCATACCAGCCTAATTACCCGTCATTCAATTCCCTCGTCTCAGACTATACCAAATAATTCCGTTTTCGGCATATCGGGTCAAACGATCTTCCCCCATCATATCAAATATCTAACCGAAATTATTGCTATCATTACCTGGGAGTCGGATTCCGGAGAGGTCACCCGATACCCCTGACCGGCCCTGGTGCGCAGCCCTGATCCGATCCTGTTCTAGATGCGGGTGTAACTCCAGCCAGCGCAACCGGCTCTTGTTACGCGTCCAAGATGTGTTACCGGTGCGGTACCACCGGGGGGATATTATGTAAAGCGATACTGGATACAGCGTACCGCGCGTAGGTAGGTACTCACCGGTGATATGCTCAAGTAAATTTGTCGTGATAGCGGTGATGGTACTACCGGTGGAATATGGGACGATGGATGACCTCTTTGATCGATGGACACATCATGTTGGGAAGGATGATGAAGTTTTCACTCCTAACTCCTAACTCCTGAGTATTGTTGTGTCCCGTAGCCTGGACCCAGCATTTTATGATATATTGTCTTTTCTTGATTTTCCAACGTCGTAGTCTGAATTCTTTGACTCCCAGGAAATATGCCCGAAATTCAATATTTTTTGGTTTAAATCAATTTACACTGGCTTTAAGAGCATTTTATCTCAAGCCAACAATAAAGTATAATTTTGCATGACAGAAAACACTCGGATAAAATTCAAGCTCTTAGCATTCCAGGAATCGGAGCGTGATGGGTGGGATACTTCGGTTATTCAAAGAATTCAGACATCACATGTGACAGTTTATGTAATTTATCTTATTAGGCCATTTCAGGAAACTTCCTTCACACATTTTGTGCTCTCTTTTTTGCACCAGCCAATCCGAGGTGTTTTTTCGGATCTTAGAAGGGCGTCGCTTAATTCAAAAAACAATCAAAATTTATATTCTCCCTCTAAAATGTGAAGAAGGGAATTTTCCTAATTTGGGTTTAGTTAGTTTTTAGACACTCTTCATTTGACCGTTGTATAGTAAACAACATTCGCTCTCGAATTTATAAGCAAGACTTATACGTTAATTCTTGTGTTGTAAAAATCGTAACTTCTCATTTGAAAGTCGCTTCGACCTTGCTATCGAATAAGATATAGAAGGAAGATTCTATTGTGCAAATCACTTGTATACCATTTCGGTCTTATTATCTAATACAGATACAAGAAAATACATTTTTGTTACGTGTTAAAAGTGCGGTTTTAATAAACCTCAACACCAGTTTCGGCTCATCAGTGCAACGATATTGAACAACTGGTCAATAAGTTCTTCAATTATCTGCTTATTTTAGAAGCATCAACTTTTCTGATAAAGATCAGAAAATATTCGTCGGTCGTGTCTTCATTTTGATAAAGACTGAATTAATCAAGTGCGATTAATTCAACCAAGCGGGGTCTCTACTATTGAAACCCCCCAAACACCTGAATAAACCAATTCAGGTAAAAACAAGTATCTCTTGCAGCTCAGTCAATATACCACCAAAACCATCAAATAAAAGTCGGCAGCTTTCACGCCCTTGTTCACATTGCGAAACGGTGACTTGGAAATTTCAGTGAAATTTTAATGAAATATAAATATTTTCAAAATTTGAATTTTTCCACAGATTATTCTTCTTATTGACACTGTTCATATTCCAACCAAGTTTCATTTCGATCAGATAAATATTTTTTGAGTTATTGAAAAATCAAAATTTCAAATGACTGTAGAACAAGAACCATTCTACAGATTTGACCCATTAACGAACTCAACCGAGATATTCGGGATCTTAACCTAACATGAAAATTTCGGGACTCTAGGTCCCTCCGTTCGAAAGTTACAGCGCACACGGCCGGACGGACAGAATAAATTTTGACCACGGATTCCTCATCAGTGAGTCCAACCTAGTCGTTTGAGACCAATTTCGGCTCAAAATTCGAAAATTACAGACATCGTGACGGAATGATAACCCGCTGTTCCCCAGAACAAGCGCGTAAAAAAACTTAGAAAAGTACTGACGTATGGTCAGGAGCTTTTACGAGCTTGTTCCGTCGCCAAAGCGGTCATCTATACAAGTATTGACCCTGCCAAACGCAGATTATTTTTTAGTATGGTCCTCACGAAATTTTGCATGAACCTCAAGCTATAATTTTCGATCAAGTACTAGATTGCAATTCGATCCAAAATTTTGAATGGGTATAACTATAACTTGGTGAATTCAACCCATTTAAGCATTCGACCTTCATAATTGAACTGAAAACCTACTCTACAAGTATATTCCCTATGTCGATTCTTCCTGAAGTTGATGTGTTTACGGCCGGCCTAACCACTGATAGTGAACAAAATAACTTTCGGAAGAATCTTCTCAGTAGCTTGATAATTGTAGAGTAAGTTTGGAGTTTAATTACGAATGCCGAATTGACGAATTAGTGTCGAAATTTCAGTTTCCCGATGTTTCCAAAAAAAAAAATCGAATCACCCTTAAATGAAAAATTTCAAAAAGAACTGTCGTAAAGACAGCAGCTTTTGCGCGCATGTTCAATGTAGATGACAGCTTCGATCTAATCTGTATTTTTGGAAATATTTGAAAAATGAAATTTTGAATGGGTTTATCTACGGAATCATTGGGTGGATTTTACCCATTCACTAATTCGACCTTCGTAATTAAGCCTCAAACCTATTATACAAATATCGAGTTTCTAAGTCGTTTCTTCCGGAAGTTATTGTGTTTACAGTCGGCCTAATGACCGACTGCGTAAACAAAATAACTTCCGACAGAAACAACTTGGAAACTCGATATTTGTAGAGAAGGTTTAGACCTTAAATACGAAGGCCGAATTCGTGAATGGATAAAATCAACCCAATGATTCCGCAGATATGCCCATTCAAAAATTTCATTTTCCCAATATTTTCAAAAATACAGATCACATCGAATTGAAATTCAGTACTTCATCGAAAAATTACAGTTCGAAGGTTCATACAGAATTTAATGAGGATGATATGATAAGAAATTTACAGAATTTTTTTTTTCAATTGTTCTAATGGCACGATCACCACGAAATTTTGCATAAAGTTGTCTTGCATGTTCAAACTGGCTGCGAAGTTTTATTAGGATTGAATCAGTATTTCTTGAGTTATACCGCAAAAAACAACGATATCGAGAAGAAAACCTCGAAATTTGACATATTTTTTCCCGATATCTCCAAAACTTATTATCGCGTCAAACTGAAATTCGATTCACAGATGTGAAATATGAAGCTCAAAGTCCGAGTGCAATGTTTTTTCGGATATGATAAACGGTTTCCGAAAAAAAAAATTTTGGAAAAAAATTTTTTTTCAATTTTTTTTCGAATTCACTGACTGTATGATCCTGACAAAATTCGGCTCAAAGTAGCGCGTTGTTATACTTCACCTAATTGCCAAGTTTGAAACTAATCGCTTGAGTAGTTTCTGAAATGAAAAATAAATAACTTCAAAATTTCAAGTGGCTATAACTCCGAAACGATTCGACCGATTTGGCCCATTGACGACATCAACCGCGGCAATCCAATGAACGACCGACCCTGAAAGTTTCAAGTTGCTAGCTCATTCCGTTCGACAGTTATCGTGTCCACGGCCGGCCGGACAGAATCGATTTTGACACCGGATTCGTCATCAGTGAGTCTAGTCGTTTGAGAACATTTTCGGCTCAATCATCGAAAATAACAGACATTTGGACAAAACGGTAGCACGCTGTTCCCCTAGAACATGCGCGCAATAATGCTACCTTGAAGTTTCAGTCAAATAGGGTCTACAGAATATTGAGCAAAAAAAATTAAAGAGTCCTCCTGCATTTTGATAAATGAGGGGAGTTATTTTGCTCATTTGGCCCTATTTGGCTGAAACTTCAAGGTAGCATTTTTCATTGAAGGGTGATTCGATTCATTTTTTTGGAAATATCGAGAAACTGAAATTTTAAAGGGTATATCTGCGGATTTATTCGATATCTTTTACTAATTCGCCAATTCGGCATTCGTTATCAAACTCCAAACTTACTCTACAATTATCAATCTACTGAGTAGTTTTTTCCGGAAGTTATTTTGTTCACTATCAGTGGTTAGGCCGGCCGTAAACACATTAACTTTAGGAAGAATCGACATAGGGAATATATTTTCAGAGTAGGTTTTCAGTATAATTAAGAAGGTCGAATGCTTCAATGGGTTGAATTCGCCAATTATTCATTAGATAGTTATACCCATTCTGAATTTTGGATCGAATTGCAATCTAGTACTTGATCGAAAATTATAGCTTGAGGTTCATGCAGAATTTCGTGAGGACCATATGAAAAAATCTGCGTTTGGCTGGGTCAATACTTGTATAGATGACCGCTATGGCAACGGAACAAGCGGGTAAAAGCTCCTGACCTCACGTCAGTGCTTTTCTAGGTTTCTTAATTATTTTTGTAACAAGCGCGTAAAAGCTCCTGACCTCACGTCAGTGCTTTTCTAGGTTTTTTTAATTATTTTTGTAACAAGCGCGTAAAAGCTCCTGACCTCACGTCAGTGCTTTTCTAGGTTTTTTTGGTAAACCCGCAAGATTTCCCGTCGCCGAGATATTAAAAAGATATTTACATCATTGTACGCAGTGTGTTTTTCTGAATAAAAAATGTAAAATCGAACATAGGCGGTCTCCCTTAATCTGGAAGATATGGGCCCAAAATGAGTCGATTTCAGGTCCCTTTTTCCACCATAAAAACGATCTGTCACTTCATCTGTATACTTCACAAACCACCTAAGAACCTTCAACCAACAATAAGCAACACTTTTTTTCAAGAATAATCAATATTTAATGAAAAAACAATGAAATTGCCGGACAACCACTTAATCTCTATTCCTTCTGATTTCGACTTGGTCTAAAAGTGAAGTTTGGCAATGGCGCGAATTTCATCGGTAGGAATCGTGCCATCGTGCGTATTCGTGAATGACAGATTATTGCTGGCGAGAAAAATAAAAAATTATGAAATATGTTCTTAGTTCTTACTGTTTACTGCGATACTCTAAATCTTCCAATAGGGAATTCGTTTCTAATGAAATCTAAAAGGTTGAAACACATAGTAATGGAATGAGAATACACCCTGATTTATATTTCAACGTACATTTTTTTCACATGGGATAGGTCGCGGCCTTCCCAGATTTCCAATGAAATCGAGGTTATTATATTTTGTATTCCATTTTATTGGAATACCCTGAATCTCATTCTAAACTGGGACCATCTCGAAGACACAACAAAAAAAGAAATAGATAACAACCTCCCTATTTTGAAGGGGATAGAAAGAAAGTTCAAACGAAAATATTGAGAGTGAAACCTTAAACATATATTCTCAATGATTTTGTTTTGATGTTAGAATAACCACCTCTTCTTCAGTGACAGAAGCATTTTCCTTACAATTATATCCTTCAACTGTCCATCATCTCATATTTCCCGCCAGCAACTACTCTTCGATCATAATACGTTGGCCAGCGATGAAAAGACGCTGTTGCCAAGCTCCGTATTAACATTGAGAAGTATTTCGTAGAAATATAGGGTTAAGTGGTTGTCTAATATTTTCATTTTTCTTCCTTTAAATAATGAATTTTTTTGAAGGAAAGTGTCGCTATTCGTTGGTTGAAGGTTCAAAGATGATTTATGAACTAGATTTGAGAAGTGAGAGATCGTCTTTATGGCGGAAAAAAGGATCTGAAAATGCAACAATTTGGAACTTTGGGGGTCCATATCTTCCAAACAAAGAGATACCGCCTATGTTGGCCTTCATATTTTTTGTTCAGGAACTCTTACTGCTTACAATGATGTGAATATCTTACTTATAGCTTCGCGACAGGAAATCTTGCGGGTTTACCGTTTTTTTAATTATTTTTGTAACAAGCGCGTGAACGCTCCTGACCCTACGTCGGTGTTCTGCAATTTTTGGAATTGCAGATCGAACATTCAGCACAAACCTTCGTATATTCCGCGAATGAACAGTAGCTCGTTTCCTGACGTTTTTCACGTTATTAAAATCCACTGGTCGTTTTTCTTGTCGCTACATTCCACCGGAGAATCGAGGAATATTAGTCAGATGAGAGAGAACTAATTAGTAGTTGTACCCCAAGAGCATCTTCTCCGATCTCATACTCTCGTGATTTATTCGGTTCATGCTGAGATACGGCTGCTACTTGGTTTTTTAATTCATGACCAGGTTGCAACGGTAGTCAAAGATAAACGACTTTGGGATGCGCAGTTGTTGGTAATCTCTCGGATCTTTCGTCTTTCGAACAGACCCTTATTAATTTTATATTATTTTATGAATTCGAGGCATTCGATGGTATGCCAGCAGCGACAAGTGAAAAAAATTGGGAAATAAAGACGAATTCATGTAAAAGGTTGGTTCCTGTAGTTGCTGCTAATGACTGCATATTGGTATGTCTGAAGAATTTTCTTGGGCACGCACGGTAGCAGTATTTGCAGAATTTCAGTAAGGAGTTAACGACACTTTTACGAGCTCGTTCTAGGGAACAGCGCGTTATCATTTCGTCACGATGTCTGTAATTTTCGAAATTTGAGCCGAAATTGGTCTCAAACGACTAGGTTGGACTCCCTGAAGAAGAATCCGTGGTCAAACTCAATTATGTCCGTCCGTATTGTTATAGTTTTTTCTGAATCGGTATTTAAGAAACATAAAAAAAATAACTTACCAATGAACACAAATGCATATATTCAATCATTTATTATCATAATATACAATTAAGTTAATTCCAGGCCTCAAACATAGTAAATTCTATCATATAAGAAATGTCCAAATTAATCACTATCCTGTAACAAATCAGGAGAATTTCATTCCAGTGTTTCAATAGTTTATTCAGGGCACATAATCCTTCCAAATTATCCTTCTCAACAGGCTTCTCATGATCTGAAAGTACAAGAATTTGTATCAATACCTTGAATTTTATAAAATGCCTTATCTAGTAAAAGAAGTAGTGAATTATGAGGAATTTAAGTAATATTCTGTTGAAAATTATTACGATAGGTTTGAATCGATCAAAACTAGCAATCACAAGTAGAAATTAGATGTAGAATTTCAAAGAAAATGTGAATTTAGGATAGAAGTTATGTCTCGACCCATAGGTTGCATATAATGTAATTATCAGGTTTCCGAAGGAACAAAATTGCAGCTATATTTGAGAAATAGGGTTTATTTACTATAATGAAAGCAATTTTTGGCGATTGTAAGTAGAAATTCAAGAATACTATGCAAATGAAATTGTGAACTTAAAAAAATTGTTACATTTAGGCATAACATTTGAATCATTTTGTATAGTAGAGATTTAGAATATAGGCAAGAGGCACATCAAAATACGGAAAAAAATACGGCCGAATTTTCTAGACCAGCTTCGAAGAGGGAAAACTTACCTCTGAAGAGAAAACTGCGAAAGCATCATTTTGGAAGACATTTTGTAAAAGTCATGGCCTGACTATATTTTGAAGAAAATTTAAAGAAGGTATAAATACCGAAGCTCGAGCACAGAGAATTTAGTCCATTTTCAACCATCGTGAAGACTGTAGTTGCTTCTCTTAAAAAATTTGTCGAAACATCGTAATTTTCCAGTCAGAAACCGAAGTAAATCCAAATTGAATCTAAGTGACTGGCATCCTGGAAGCATATTAGAAGTAAATACATGGAGTATTGAAGCAAAACCAAGATAAACTCACCAGAAAAGAAAATCCAGCAGTTATCAAATCCAAACAAGTAAAATTCGAGACAAATAAACATCATTTCAAAGGCAACCCTTGGAACTTGGAACTCGCAGTCAGGGTTGCCAGAACGTTTGGCTCGATTTCCCCAGTCGAAATTCAAAAATCCCCTAAATTCGGGACTTTTCAAAAAAAATCCCCAATGTATTTTTTTTATTATTATAATTTCAGATTATGGTATTTACTGAATATTTGTTTCCAAATATCTTCAGTAGGTCTCAAAATACCCCAAAAATGAATTGCTTCAAAAAAAAAATCCTCAATGCAAGTTTGTAATGACTGAGGTTAGTTTTCGCGAAGAGGAATAGAAAGAGGGATTTTTTCGCAGAACTTTTCAATACAAAAACAACAAATGTATTACTATTTCATTTTGTCATGACATACAAAATGATACGAATTAATTATTTCGTGGAGAATGATGATAAATTCAAAAATCACTTTACTGATCCAAAAATATTTTAGATCACTTTCGTTTATACCTCCGTAATTCAATACTCCGACAATGCCGACGGAAGGTGTAGGGTGGGTCATAAATAAATTGGGGAATTTAACTACTATTCTATCAGAGGTGCCGACAAAGCCGACGCAAAATGGAACTTGTTTATCCTCATAACCGTCATAATAATGAGAGGTAATAAACTGGATTCAAGATCGGAAAGGACGGTCGAGGGTGAAACTTTTATTGGCCTCCCTCTGTCTGTTATAAATCTTGAAAACATCGGTACTTTCGTCATAACATCGTTTCCGGATTCGTAAAATACCGAAAATTGCAATTTTTCTGATTCCCTAATCAAGAACGGGAAAATTCATCTGACCACTAGACTGGATTTGGGTCGAGTTGTTCATGACCTAAAGTCCCCTGATAATACCCAGTTAAATTTTTTTCCCCAGAAGAAATCCCCAGAAAAAAAATACCCAAAAAATCCCCAAAGGGAAAAAAAATCCCCTCATTTTTGGGGAAAATCCCCTAATCTGGCAACCCTGCTCGCAGTAAATAAACACGACGAACTTTTGAGGTTATCGAGAATTCCCGAACCACAGAGGAAGATCAAGCAAAAAAGTGACATGATAGAAACACCGTGGGTGAGAGAAAAAAGGATTTTATTATTATAAGTTTTTAAATTCAATTCAATATTTGAGTTAGAAAGTTGGTTAGTTTGGCATTTAAATTGATTTCCGTAAATTATTTTCCTTAAATATTATTTTTCGAAATTCTATAAACTGTTATCATTTCACATCATAGAATCCACCTGAGAAAGAGACAGAATTCCGCGCGAAATCTAAATCCAAATTCAAAATTTATATTTTATTGTTATTGTATCCTGTTAGAAATTCAAAATTCAAAATTATTCAACATTAAACAGTTCGATTCATAAAATTATGTGCTCTTACTTTCGGAAGGAAGGACCTAGAGTCTTGAAATTTACAGGTTGGGTTTTGTTCCTGAATTGAGTTCGTTTATGGGTAAAATCGGTTGGATAGTTTCGAAGTTAGCCTCATTTGAAGTTTTTAGGTTAATTCCTCGATATCTCATGAAGTATCAACTTGATAAAATAGACACTTCGTGGACAGTTTCGGAATACCAACGCGCAACTCAGAGCAAAATTTGTGTGAATCCAGGGAATGGAAAATTTTTTAAAAATTTTATTCGAAATTTTTTTAAGATTTTTATGAATTTTTGTTTTCTACGAATATGTTGATTAGATTTTAGTGGAATTTGGCACAAACGTTGGAGTCAGTATAAGGAAAAAGAATGTGCCAAATTCCGTTGTTATTTGGAAATTTAACGTTATTCCCTTATTATCTCAAAAAGTACAAATACAATCAGATCGAAACTTTGTAATCAGGTGGAGATTACCAACACGCAACTAGGTGCAAAATTTCGTGTTGATCTAGTACTTAGAATTTGAACAAGCGCGTAAACGCTCCTGACCTCACGTCAGTGCTTTTCTAGATTTTTGCGCGCATGCTCTGGGGAACAGCGTGCTATCGTTTTGTCCAAATGTCTGTAATTTTCGATGATTGAGGCTAGGTTGGACTCATTGATGACGAATCCGGTGTCAAAATTGATTCTGTCCGGCCGTCCTTATGCACGATTACGTTCGTACGGAGAATCTTATCAACCTGAAACTTCCAGGGCAGGTTGCATTTCGAAATACGACCGTTAAGTTCGTTGATGGGTAAAATCGGCCAAACTGTTTCGGAGTTAGAGTCTTTGAAGTTTTAACGTTATTTTGGCAATAATTCAGAAACTGCTGTACGATTGGATCGAAACTTGGCAGTTAGTTGGAGAAATACAGCAACGCGCAACTTTTCGCGAAATGTTGTCGGGATCATATTATCAGTAAATTCAAAAAGAAAATTTTTCGGAAAATTTTGTTTTTTTCGCGAACTGTTCATCACATTGGAAAAAAAATCAGCGCCAACTCTGAGCTCTATATTCCACAGCAGTGTACCAAATTTCAATTCAATACGGTATTTAGTTTCGGAGATATTGGGACAAAATATATGAGATTTCGTGGTTTTCTTTCCGATATTGTTGTGTTTTTCGGTATAACTCAAGAAGTACTGCTTCAAACACGATGAAACTTCGCACCTAGTTTGAAGATGCTGAAACACAACTTTGTACAGTCATGTCATGATTGTCGTGTCATTAGTACAATTTAAAAAAAAATTTAAATTTTTTCTCCCAAATACATATTTAATATTTTGTGATCCTATCATATTATCCTCATTAAATTCTGTATGAAGCTTCAAACTGTTTTTTTCGATAAAGTACTAGATTTCAATTCTATCTAATCTGCATTTTTGGAAATATTGGGAAAATAGAATTTTGAATGGGTATACCTGAGGAATCATTGGGTGGATTTTACGAATTCGGCCTTAGTAATTGAGGTCCAAACCTTCTCTACAAATATCGAGGTTCTGAGTTGTTTCTTTCGGAAGTTATTGTGTTTACGGTCCGGCCGTTAGGCAAATTTCAGCTTGATCGGATATTCGTCTTGGTAGATATTGAAAAAAAATTTGTCTGATTTCGTGCTGATTTCCTGAGAACACTTGATATTATAGAAATAACTCAAAAAATATTGATTCGATCATGTCGAAACTTGGGACTTGATGCGCAAATTCGTGCAAAATTTCTCGAATATTCCATTGGAACAATTCAAAATTTAAAGATTCATTTTATAAATATCTTATATCTTCCAATCATATGGTTCTGGGCAACAGCAACAATGTCTGTGATTATCGAATTTCAAACCGAAATTGGTTTTAAACGATTAGGTTTGATTTCCTAAGGGACAATCCGTGATCAAATTCAATTATGTTCTGCTGACCGTGTGTGCTCTAACTTTCTAAGGAAGAGGCCTAGAGTCTTGAAATTTTCAGTGTATGCTCGGAGTCTGAAAATCTCGGTTGGTTTCGTTAATGGGCGAAATAAGCCGAAAGGTTCCTGAAGTGAATAAGCGCGTAAAAGCTGCAGACTTCACGTCAGTGCTTCTCTACGTTTTTACTCAGTGACGTTATTATTTCCGGAGTAACACAAAAATACTGATCTGATCATTATGGAACCAGTTGACAAATGCTGATGCAAAGTGTCATGCAAAATTTCTTTATAATCGTGACGTTACAATTTAGACAATTTTTTTCTGCCACGAATTTGATCAAGCTTGCAAAAGGTGGTGATTTCAGTGGTTCAAATTTGAATCTCGTGTAATTTCGGACCACTTTTATATCGGATCTCCAACTTTCCATACAATGGAGGTTTTCCTGAATTTGGGTTATTACTGCAATGGCAAATTTTAACATAATTGTTATGGGTTTAATACATCATTTTCCCAAATTACCTTCAGAAAGTATTCAAAATCAGATTTCAAAATTGGGGTTTGGGATTTGCCAGGCATGCACGAAGTGACAACTGTGTTTAGTAGAATAGCTTTTTCTGCTATAGAATAATGAGATATTTATTCCTATTCTGTGGTACACACGTGTTCTTCGTCAATACAACCAAACAATTTCCGTTTGCGATTTGTCAGTAATATGACAATATAACAGTCTGTGCTCTTCTTTTTCTATTCTTTGGTCGTTGTCTTCTACTCTAACCAGATCGAAGTATAGTTCTCTCTGTTTTCCTAAGCAAATTAAAACATTTGACGTACTTTCTTTCCGAGAATGCTGAATTCGACGTTGCCATATCGTGCACTCAAGACAAATCCCTTTAAATGCAAATCCCTATTTTTATTTTTCAGTTTTAGGTGATCAAAATTTTTTTTAAAAATATAATATTGAAATTATATGTTTGAAATGTGATGTTCTAAAGGTTTTTCATGAAAATTACTGCATTTTCGTTTAAAGTTAAAACCCCTATTGGACTATTTTGAGAAAAGGATTATGTAAAGTCTCTTGAAAACTCATGAAATCATTACTGTCAATATTAAATTCTGATTTGTTCCATTCGTAATAATACTCTGAAGGTGTTACAATCGCCAAACTCATAATCTCAGCACCTGATAATTTAATCATCGGGCTATCAACATTCACACATAAATTCTCCTCCACGACGAATAATGCTGATAACGCAGACCAACAAAAACTTTACAGCCTCCATTCAGCAAAAAAAATCCATTGAGAAAATATCTGTGCGTAAAGCAACTTGCATAACTGAGATAGGAAAACAATATACTTGTCACCAGAAGAGGCCTCTCGACTTTTTCACAATTCGAAATCGGCAACATTGAGATAAAAACCGAGCGTGATAGCGGCGGACTCATTCATACCTCATTTAAATGGAAACAGGAATAGGAAGCACGGTCGATAATTTTATCAAGAAAAAATTACTATGGTCGTATCGGCTAGAACACGCCACAATTATTGCAGCGGCGATACGGAAGGTATTCTTTCGTCTGACATCTGGAATGTTACATTTTGCTGATTTCATTTCGGAACTATCGCAGTTTATCAGGAACATTTATGCACCTTCTGGGTTTGTTTGAAGTTAGCAGAACAACTACTGCGAATTGTACTCCGAATAGAGCTTTTTCGCGTTTATCAGCAAAAAAAAAATTGCTGCTTGTTTTCCTCTGGAAAATGTTCTATGTCCTGCACACTTGAAGTGGTTTAGTTATTCTCCAAAAATATGCTATATCGATTGAATAAATTGGTGTATATTGTGTTGTTTTTTCGACGTTTATGCACCTTCTGGATGTTTCTCCTGTTAGCAAAATAATTAAAGCGACTCCGAATAGCGTTCTTTGCCGGTTATCAGCAAAAAAATTGCCGCTTTTTGCTTTTTGGAAAATGCTTGATGTTTTAGTCACTTCACTTCGAGTTGTTATTTTCCAAAAATAACAACTTTGCCGGTTATCAGCAAAAAATATTGCCGCTTGTTGCTTTCTGGAAATGCTTGTTGTTCTACTCACTTGACTTCGGGTTTTCATTTTCCAAAAATACCCTTTATCGAATATTAAAACGAAAATCTATTGTGAGGAATCGGCTTTACTGTTTTGTTCATTCGTCTGAAAGCTGTCATATCATATTTTTCTGGTTTCGTTTCGGAGATATCGAAGCTTATCAAGAATTACATGTTACATGTTACATGTTTTGGGTGTGGTTCGAGTTATCAGAAAACCTACTGCGAATTCGACTCCGAATAGCGTTTTTTGCCCTATATCAGCAAAAAAAAATTTGGCTGCTGATTGTTCTCTGGAAAATGTTTGATGTTCGGTGCACTCGAAATCGACAAGTTATTCACCAAAATAAACCTTTATTGAATTAATGAACGGATATATATTGTGTTGTTTTTTCTTCATTTCTCAGTCGTCAATCAATCGATTTTACTGATTTTTTTCTTTCGTCTGTGATTTGGCATGTTATATTTTAATGATTTCATTTCGGAGCTTCTGAAGCTTATCAGAAACTTCATGCAAGTTCTGGATGTGTTTCAAGTTAACAGAAAAATTACTGCAAATACGACTTCGAATAGCGTTTTTTGCAGTTCATCAGCAAGAAAATGTTGCCAGTTGTTGTTTTCAGGTAAATGAGGCTCATTTGAAGTAGTCATTTCCCAAAAATAACCATTATCGAATGAAAAAACGGATATATTGTGTTCGTTTTTCACAAGAATTGAGTTTATTCTTTCTGCTTTTTCGTTTGAAATCTTGCATGTCTTTTTTTGCTGATTACATTTCGGAGCTTTGGCAGCCCATCATCAGGAACTTTATGCACCTTCTAGATTTGTTCGAAGTTATGTGAACAACCCCTGTGCCCTATATTCGGAATATTATTGACGATGGCCGTTTTTTTGCAGCAAAAATATATTTTGCCGCTTTTGCTCTTTGAAAACTCTTGGATGTTCATCGCGATGCTTATACAGAATATAATTCATGCAACTTCTGTATGTGTTTGAAATAAGCAGAACGTGGCCAGTTAATTAAACTCGGAATAGTGTGAACAATTTCCTTTTTTTGCTATTATTCAACAAAAAAAACTTTGCTGTTTGAGCTTTCTGATAAAGAGGATCTTTCGACCTAGTCCAGACCTTCAAACGATAATTTTTGAGATTCTCAGGTGTACGAAGAACGTTACAGGCTCCTTTATTGGGAAATACCCTACCATAGATTCGTTATCAGTTATTTTTCACTGAAAAGCCAATAAAATCGTGGGAAGAAACCGAAACCAAGTGACATGTTAATTAAGGGATGACCTTATATTATTAAAATGAATGAACAATGGAGTTTTGAAGTATGAAGTTGGTAGAATAATCAACAGTTTGCGAAAAACAAGATCAGAATTTATAGTTTATGGTTTCACAAATATTTATGATATCCAAATGAATGAAGGATTTCTTTAGATCCTTAAATGCATATTATTCACTTCATACTTCATATCAGTCACTCAAACATTCCTTTTCATTTTTCTACAGTGTAACAATTTTGTTCAGAAAGTATGGAAGATTTTGGTCAGTATGTAAAAGATTCTCATTTCTCGCTTCGACTCAATTCCTTATTTCAAAATATTCAGACATTAAAAAATGTGAAAGCAGCAATTTTCGTTTGAATTCACACAGCAAAATTGGACTATAACCTTTCAGTCTTCGAAACTCGATCATATAAGGACGGAAAAAGTCGAAATATAAGATTGTTTAAAACAGTGACTCGGTAAATTCTTGAAACAAATCATTTCTAATAAAATTCAATTACGAATTAGGTATCAAATCGAAAGTTTAATCGCGCTTCAGATGGCGCGGCATTTTCAGAAGATTATTACCAACAAATTGAACGAAATTATGTATAATTATGTTGGAAAAAATCCTCGAGGTTTTTGCCTGGTAAATAAATATCTTCCAATATGTTGTCCAAGGTGTTGAGAGAAACTACGCGTAACCTATTTCAAAACGTTGTATCTATTACTATTAATTCATTCGAGATGGTTGAGAGGTATATTTTTAGCTGCGGGCTAAAAAAAATTTTTGAAGGTAATCACTGTGTAAGTAAGCGAAGATATCTGTCTCGGGTGATGTCAAATGAGGATAATATTTCAGCAATATGTGATGAAATGGTTGATTTCTCTATTATTCGGAGATTCTCGCTACAATTTCACGGAGATGATTAAAATTGATCACGAAGAGTACCGACGAACATTTACAGTTTTACTCTGATTTCTATCCCTATTCAAGAAATTATCTCTATTTTACGCGCTTGTTCTGGGGAACAGCACGTTATCATTTCGTCACGATGTCTGTAATTTTAGAATTTTGAGCCGAAATTGGTCCCAAACGACTAGCTCGCACTCACTGATGAAAAATCCGTGGTCAAAATTGATTCTGTCCGGCCAGCCGTCTGTGTGTGCGATAACTTTCGAAGGAAAGGACCTAGCGAAATTCTCGTTCGTTAATAGGCCAATTCTGCCGAATGGTTTTTGGGCTAGTCATTTGAAATTTTGATTTTTCAATATCTCGAAAAATATTTATCTGATCGAAATGAGACTTGGTTGGAAGGTGAACAGTAGCAATATGAAGAATTATCAATAGAAAACTTTGAAAACTAATTTTTTTTTCGAAAATTTTCCTTCAGGAACAATTCAATAGAAAAATTCAGGAAATTTATTCTAAAAATTCATATATTTCAAGAAGCATATCTCCGATTCCGTTGAAATTTTATTCTTATCGACAGCGAAAACTCGAAGAGTCGGTTTCAGTCTGAACAGATATGTATTCTTTGAATTTTCCGAAACATAAAATGTATAGAATATTCCTTCACATCGACAGTTCACGACATCTACTGGCGAATAGTCGAAGCATTTACTGGATCGTACAGTGACATTATCGGGGATAACGGTGTCTGATCACGTTCTACATATGCTTCATGAGGCGATTCCCAGGAAGTTTTATGGGTACTTCCCAGTAGCGCATGAGCAGTTTATCGAAATCGTTACTTCTTAATACCAGTGTTTCAAATTTCAGCTTGATGGAATATTCGTCTGGACAGATATTGAAGGCAATAATTAACAACTTTTCAACTCGATCAGATATTCATTTTATTTAATGAAACATATTGAGCGGAAAGATATTTTCTTTCATTTCGTGCTTGTTCTAGGGAACAAAAGAGATATCGTTTTGCCCAGTGTCTATGATTTTCAAGTTTTGAGCCAAAAATGGTCTTTATGGATTCAAAAAAAAACTAGAAATGCACTCGCCGAATTGGCGAATTAGTAAAAACAATCGAATGATTCCGCAGATATAACCTTTCAAAATTTCAGTTTCCCGATATTTCCAAAAACATAGATCGAATTGCCCTTCAACGAGAAATACCGCCTTGAAGTTTCAGCCAAATAGGGTCTACAGAACAATGAGCAAAAAAATTAAACAATCCTCCTGTATTTTGTTGAACGGAAGAGTTATTTTGCTCATTGTGCTGTAGGCCCATTCAGGCTAAAACTTCAAGGTAGCATTTTTCATTGAAGGGCGATTCTGAAATTTTGAAAGGGTATATCTGCGGAAACATTCGAAGGTTTTTACCAATTCGCCAATTCGGCATTCGTGATTAAACTCCAAACTTAGGTACTCTACAATTATCAAGCTAATGAGTAGATTCTTCCGGAAGTTATTTTGTTCACTATTAGTGGTTAGGCCGGCCGTAAACACATTAACTTAAGGAAGAATCGACATAGGGAATATACTTGTAGAGTAGGTTTTCAGTTTAATTAAGAAGGTCGAATGCTTAAATGGGTTGAATTCGCCAATTATTCTTTAGATAGTTATACCCATTAAAAATTATGAATCAAATTGTAATCTTGTACTTGATCGAAAATTATAGCTTGAGGTTTATGCAGAATTTCGTGAGGACCATATTAAAAATAATCTGCGTTTGGCAGGGTCAATACTTGTATAGATGACCGCTTTGGCAACGGAACAAGAGCGTAAAACGTGCTTTTCTAGTTTTTTTTTCAGATTTTGTGAGTGAAAGCTTGAAAAATAATGATTCCACTTCAAGTTCACTTTGTGGGTATCTTTATACAGGGTCTTTCACGAGGAACCTCACCCATATTTATACGGGAAACTACTGAACGTATTTTCATGAAATTCAGCACTTATAAG
This sequence comes from Myrrha octodecimguttata, assembly GCA_958510865.1. Classification (NCBI taxonomy): domain Eukaryota; kingdom Metazoa; phylum Arthropoda; class Insecta; order Coleoptera; family Coccinellidae; genus Myrrha; species Myrrha octodecimguttata. Next base: position 74,822,552 of record OY294057.1, read on the forward strand.
TATTTCACGATGCTGATGAAATCTAAAATATTTTCAAGGCATGAGCACCTCCGGTTTTTCCGGAAATGACGTCAACTTCCGTTTTTCAGATTAGAACACCATTTTTTTATTGCAGAAATAGATTCCTTAGAAAATTTCAATTTATTTTGATGTAACATTTTTCAGTTTTGGTTGGACAATTCTCTCTGAGCGGGAAAATTCGAAAAAAAAATCGAAAATAGAGCTCCGCTGAAACAAGAATAACTTCGAGGTTTTTGGATGGAAAATTTTCATTTTTGGGATTTTTCAAGATGTAAGATTGATGTATCCACTTTAAAAATCGAAATTGCGACTCATGATACAGGGGGTGAAAAAATCGCTTTCAAAGTTAGGGATGACAAAATCGTGAAAAATCAATTTTTTCAAATTAGAACCCCATTTTTTTATGGCAGATATTGAATCTACGTTAAAAAATAATGTGAGTTTATGCATCACACCCTTGCCCTAAAATGGATATTTTCTGAGTTATTCACAAAAAACTGTTTTTCGTCTTGAATTTTCAGCTATTTCTTTTCCCTTCACGCCAAAAAGATGAAATTTTCAGGAACTGTTATTTGAACCATGCTGTAGATTTTTCACTCCTTCTTGAAACCGACTTCAAGCTACTATTAGGAGAACCATGGCAAACTCTCGCAGTTATAACTAGAGAAGATGCTCAAAGTTTTGACCGTTAATTTCTAGACATTTATTTATACGTCTCAGGAATGCTTCGTGCGTTGCTCTTCTTATTTCATCGGGAGAAAGAGATCTGCAAAAGTGTTTAAAAACCAAATTGAGTTTCAAAACTATAAATCTAAAAATCTAAACAAACCTGAACGCATTTCTGACTCGTTCTATGCAGTCCTCTTTATCAGTCAGGGGAGTTGAGTAGACAATATTTTTTATCCTACCCCAAACATAATAGTCTAAAGGAGTTAAATCGGGAGAACGTGGTGGCCAAAGATGTGGACCATTGTTCGCCAACCATCGATCTTCAAATAGCCTATAGAGGATATTTGACACATTGAGTGAATTGTGTGGAGGCGCGCCATCTTGTTGATACCATAAGTCATTATGGTTCTGTACTAGCGGCTCAATTATTTGAGTCAATATGTCAGAATATCTATCTCCTAAGGGAGAACATTCTTTAAATAATGCAAACATGTGTAGTGTTCTATCTTACCAGTTAAAGTCCCATCATAAATGTGAACATCGAGAATTGCATTATTTTTGATGGCGCAAAAAACATTGAAACTCCAGGTCTCTTGAAAGTTCCATTGTCTGAAGTGGTGGTTGTTCTCTTCATCCCAATAATGACTGTTATGCCTATTGAAAGAACCATTCTTTGTGAATTTAGATTCATCTGTCCAAATTATACAGTCCAAAAAGTTTTCATTCTCTTGAAATCGAATCATCATAGCTTCGCAAAACTCTGTTCTCCTGACGAAATCAGTTTCCTTCAAATGCTGTACCCTATTGAATTTATATGGGTGCATTTTATGTTTTTTTAATATTCTCCAAACACTCGATTGAGATAATCCCAGATCAATCTCGGCATCTTTGAGAGAATTTTGAGGATTCACACGAAAATATGCAAGAACTGTAATTTCGTTGTTCTCATCTTCTACTACACTTTTTTCTCTGTGTGTAGTTTTCTTAACGAAAGATCCGACATTTCTCAAGTTTGTCATGGTTCTGTTAATGGTATCTCTCGTTGGTCTGGGTCGGTCAGGAAACCTCTCAATGAACAGTCGAATCGTTCTATCTACAACTTTATTACATTCTCCATGAAGTAGAATGAGATTTAAATAATCTTCATTGGTAAAATTAGGCATAGTGATCGATTTTATAACTTAATACGAATTATCACCAAATTAATAGTAAACACAAAATGCTACTGAATAAAGAGGAATTTGGCAGATGTAATTAATGATATCTATCATTAAAAAAAAATAATGTAAAACATGGTAAGTTTTTGCATATGGTTCATAAGGAATTATTTATTTATCACTGGAGAGAAAACCGATGGCCGATTAGTTGAAATAAAGAGGTTTCCGATACAAATTCGAATCCAAATTCGCCATCTATTTAGGAACAACCTGTAACTTTTTTCTCTTGCATATTAGGGTAGTAAAATCTAAAACATGGTTTAAGTAACAGTTCCTGAAAATGTCATCTTTTTGGCGTGAAGGGAAAAGAAATAGCTGAAAATTCAAGACGAAAAACAGTTTTTTGTGAATAACTCAGAAAATATCCACTTCAGGGCAAGGGTGTGATGCATACACTCACATTATTTTTTAACGTAGATTCAATATCTGCCATAAAAAAATGGGGTTCTAATTTGAAAAAATTGATTTTTCATGATTTTGTCATCCCTAACTTTGAAAGCGATTTTTTCACCCCCTGTATCATGAATCGCGATTTCGATTTTCAAAGTGGATACATCAATCTTACATCTTGAAAAATCCCAAAAATGAAAATTTTCCATCCAAAAACCTCGAAGTTATTCTTGTTTCAGCGGAGCTCTATTTTCGATTTTTTTTTCGAATTTTCCCGCTCAGAGAGAATTGTCCAACCAAAACTGAAAAATGTTACATCAAAATAAATTGAAATTTTCTAAGGAATCTATTTCTGCAATAAAAAAATGGTGTTCTAATTTGAAAAACGGAAGTTGACGTCATTTCCGGAAAAACCGGAGGTGCTCATGCCTTGAAAATATTTTAGATTTCATCAGCATCGTGAAATACTTACAAGTGCTGAATTTCATGAAAATACGTTCAGTAGTTTCCCGTATAAATATGGGTGAGTTTCCTCGTGAAAGACCCTGTATAGCATTTTTTTTTCATTTAATGTCAGTATTCGAACGATGTTATGGGTACCTTCCATGAGTTGACAATAAACTCATTACTACTATCATTATTATTCAAACGAAATTATACGGCCCTGTTCCCTACAACGGTCCTGCAAAAAACCAAAGGAATAGATTCTCTCAATTCATTCCAATTCCCCGTGCAAACTACCAGAATTAAAATCTCGTCGGAATTAAGTCACAAGCAATCAAGTTAATTCTTTCCTCGTCCGAGGTCCAATTTTCTTATCCACCCCTTTCTGGCAACCCCTCGACATATGTACACGAGCAATTACTCAGAGAAATTAAGCGTCCACTGTTTGTACGCAACCTGACCCGACAATATTAGATTTGACATTATTAAATTGCATTTTGAGCGGGTTGTGTGACTTCCAATACGATTATGTTCTCTCTATTGCTGTCGGAAATGTTGTTGTCCTTTCCAATTCAGTTTCTGAAGGGTCGAGGCGGACGCAGAAGTTCGTTTACGAGGGTGGTTACTTGAGATTTCAGATATAGCAAAAAAAGTTTATACATGGTGTTTTGCCATAAACTGGTCAAACATATATAGCCGTATAAATGACATTGGGAAAGTCATTTTTGTCTTATGACATATACCCCGTTTTCGAAGTAAAGCGAGATACATGGTGTTTAATGTCAACGTTGAGGAATATTCTGATCACTGTGGTGAGTTATGCGTGACCTCTGAAATAACGGTTTTTGGTCACATCTTAGTATTTTTTGGTGGCGAATTCAATTGTTGTGTAAAATTGTGGAAAATAATATTTCAAATAAGCGGAAAACTTACAAAGTTGTAATTTTTTGTTTCCGATTGCCAAATTGAATAGCATAGCATCATTTCAATGTACTCAACTCTCTAAGATTTTCCGTGAAAAAGTTTTTCCAAAATTCAAACTCAACTTTTTCTTACATGTCTACAGTAAAACAAGAATTTCACCCAAAATTTTCGAAATCTTTCGAGGTTGAAGTGACCTTCATTCTGAACACCGGTGTGAAAACAGAATGAAAAAATATCCATTGGTTTTCATTTTATAGCCTTCCAAACATTCCGCTCGGAGTACTTAAATAATTTTAATTCGAGAAACTGGTGGCCCTACGGAGATCTAAATTGTGCTGATGGGTCCCCAGAATGACCCGGATACAAATATGAATTAATCAAAAAAAAAATTTTTTTTCAAAAAAACTTTCGTAGAAATCGAACTATCTCCGCATTCGGAAAATAGGGTCAAATTCGATGAACTATCGTTGCTTGGTAACGGACGTCATTATAATCAGAATAAATCCAATTTATAAGCGACCCTATATATAAAATTTTTTTGATGAATTCATAATTCTATCCAGATCATTCAGGGGACCCATTACCACAATTTTGTTCCTGTAGGACCTCCAGTTTCTTAAATAAAAATTATTTGAGTACTTCTAGCGGAATCTTTGGAAGGCTATAAAATGAAAACCAATGGATATTATTTTATTCTGTTTTCACACCAGTGTTCATAATGAAGGAAACTTCAATGTCGAAAGATTTCAACAATCCTGGGTGATTTTTTTTTCACTGTAGACATGTAAAAAAAAAGTTGAGTTTGAATTTTGGGAAAATATTTTCACAGAAAATCTTCGAAAATTGAGTACATTGAAATAATGCTATCCAATTCGGCAATCGAAAACAAAAAATCCAACATTTGTAAGTTTTCCGTCATTTTGAAATATTTTTTCCAGAATTCCACACAACAATTGAATTGACCACCGAAAAATACTAAGATGTGACCAAAAACCGTTATTTCGAAGGTCACGCATAACTCACCACAGTCATCAAAATGTTGCTCAAAGTTGACATTAAACACCCTGTATCTCGCTTATGCTTCGAAAACGGGGTATATGTTATAAGCCAAAAATGACTTTCCCAATGTCATCTATACGGTTATATACGTTTGACCAGTTTAGGATGGGAATTCATGTCCTTAAAGCTACACCAGCATTTATGGCACACTTCAAAAAAACATTGCTCAGAATTTTGTACACATTTATTACAAATTTGCGTCCCAAAGCAAAAATTTATTACAGCTCCCGTTTTCCAGAAAAATGGCGTGGGCCAGCTTTAGATTAAAGCTGCACCACGCAGTCTGTATTTTCTAAAACATGCAATATTTAGTCATCGAATTGGCACCAGAATTTCTTACACATTTATTACAGATAAATGACAAGCAAAAAATTCGAAATTATTAACCCCAAGGGGATAGACATCCCTAAATATTGAATATTCAAGTTGAATATGCATCCAAAAGGTGGACGGTATGAAATTATTCATCATTCTTATTTAAACAAACTTTAAACGACATCATATTGTCCGATGATGGGTATGAAGCATCCCCGAACATATCGAAATTCCTATTACGTAATTATATGAACAACGACATAAACTGCGTAACGCAATTTCCCGCGGACGGTACATATACTCGTATCTATCGGGATATTTCAAATCTCTTGGATATCGCCGATTTTTCTTCAGTTCAAAAATTTATTACAGTAGCCCACGCTTCTCTAACACATGCTTAAGGATTCTAGTGAGTTATTTCATCAAGAAAAATATGGAATTAGTATCTTAGTATGTGAAAAAAAAAATTCGAAAATTAAGGATGGAGAATTTCGATATTCATCGATTTTTCTCTGTGTCAAAAATTTATTACAGTAGCCCACACTTCTTTAACACATGCTCAAGGATCCTAGTGAACTATTCCATCAAGAAAAATATGGAATTAGTATCGTGGTATGTGAAAAAAAAAAATCAAAAAATAATGATGGAGAATTTCGATATTCATCGATTTTTCTCTGTGTCAAAAATTTATTACAGTAGCCCACACTTCTTTAACACATGCTCAAGGATCCTAGTGAACTATTCCATCAAGAAAAATATGGAATTAGTATCGTGGTATGTGAAAAAAAAATAATTCAATAAATAATGATGGAGAATTTCGATATTCATCGATTTTTCTCTGTGTCAAAAATTTATTACAGTAGCCCACACTTCTCTAACACATGCTCAAGGATTCTAGTGAACTATTCCATCAAGAAAAATATGGAATTAGTATCGTGGTATGTGAAAAAAAAATAATTCAAAAAATAATGATGGAGAATTTCGATATTCATCGATTTTTCTCGGTGTCAAAAATTTATTACAGTAGCCCACACTTCTCTGACACATGCTCAAGGATTCTAGTGAACTATTCCATCAAAAAAAATATGGAATAAGTATCGTGGTATGTGAAAAAAAATAATTCAAAAAATAATGATGGAGAATTTCGATATTCATCGATTTTTCTCTGTGTCAAAAATTTATTACAGTAGCCCACACTTCTCTAACACATGCTCAAGGATTCTAATGAACTATTCCATCAAGAAAAATATGGAATTAGTATCGTGGTATGTGAAAAAAAAATAATTCAAAAAATAATGATGGAGAATTTCGATATTCATCGATTTTTCTCTTTGTCAAAAATTTATTACAGTAGCCCACACTTTTTTTTAACACAAGCTTAAGGATTCAAGTGAGTTATTTCATCAAGAAAAATATGGAATTAGTATCGTAGTATGTGAAAAAAAATAATTCGAAAATTCATGATGGAGAATTTCGAAATTCATCGATTTTTCTCTTTGTCAAAAATTCAATACAGTAGCCCACGCTTCTCTAACACATGCTTAAGGATTCTAGTGAGTTATTTCATCAAGAAAAATATGGAATTAGTATCTTAGTATGTGAAAAAAAAAATTCGAAAATTAATGATGGAGAATTTCGATATTCATCAATTTTTCTTTGTGTCAAAAATTTATTACAGTAGCCCACACTTCTTTAACACATGCTCAAGGATTCTAGTGAACTATTCCATCAAGAAATATGGAATTAGTATCGTGGTATGTGAAAAAAAATAATTCAAAAAATAATGATGGAGAATTTCGATATTCATCGATTTTTCTCTGTGTCAAAAATTTATAACAGTAGCCCACACTTCTTTAATACAAGCTTAAGGATTCAAGTGAATTATTTCATCAAGGAAATATGGAATTAGTATCGTAGTATGTGAAAAAAAATAATTCGAAAATTAATGATGGAGAATTTCGATATTCATCCATTTTTCTCTTTGTCAAAAATTTATTACAGTAGCCCACACTTCTTAAACACATGCTCAAGGATTCTAGTGAACTTTTCCATCAAGAAAAATATGGAATTAGTATCGTGGTATGTGAAAAAAAAAATAATTCAAAAAATAATGATGGAGAATTTCGATATTCATCGATTTTTCTCTGTGTCAAAAATTTATTACAGTAGCCCACACTTCTTTAACACATGCTCAAGGATTCAAGTGAACTATTCCATCAAAAAAAATATGGAATTAGTATCGTGGTATGTGAAAAAAAATAATTCAAAAAATAATGATGGAGAATTTCGATATTCATCGATTTTTCTCTGTGTCAAAAATTCATTACAGTAGCCCACACTTCTCTACCACATGCTCAAGGATTCTAGTGAACCATTACATCAAGAACAATTTGAAAAAAAAAATTTCTATGATTTTTCTTATCATATCATCCTCATCAAATTCTGTATGAAACTTCGAACTGTTATTTTTCGATGAAGTACTGGATTTCAATTCGATCTGTTCTGTATTTTTGGAAATATTGAAAAAATAAAATTTTGATTGGGTATATCTACGGAATCATTGGGTGGATTTTACCCATTCAAGAATTCGGCCTTCGTAATTTAGGTCCAAACCTTCTCTACAAATATCGATGTCCTAAGTTGTTTCTTTCGGAAGTTATTGTGTTTATGCAGTCGGCCCTTAGGCTGACCGTAAACGCAATAACTTCCGGAAGAAACGACTTAGAAACTCGATATTTGTAGAGAAGGTTTGGGGCTTAATTACGAAGGTCGAATTCGTGAATGGGTAAAATCCGCCCAATGATTCCGTAGATATACCCATTCAAAATTTTATTTTTCCAATATTTCCAAAAATACAGATTTGATCGAATTGAAATCCAGTAATTTATCAGTGAAAATTTCAAAAAGTACTGCCGTGAAGGCAGCAGCTTTTGCGTGCATGTTCAAATTCGTTTCTGAAGCGGTCATCTACATTGAACATGCGCGCAAAAGTTGCTGCCTTCACGGCAGTGCTTTTTGAAATTTTATTGATTGAATAGTTCACAAAAACCCTTAAGCATGTGTCAGAGAAGTGTGGGCTACTGTAATAAATTTTTGACACAGAGAAATATCGATGAATATCGAAATTCTCCATCATTATTTTTTGAATTATTTTTTTTCACATACCACGATACTAATTCCATATTTTTCTTGATGGAATAGTTCACTAGAATCCTTGAGCATGTGTTAAAGAAGTGTGGGCTACTGTAATAAATTTTTGACAAAGAGAAAAATTGATGAATATCGAAATTCTCCATCATTAATTTTCGAATTATTTTTTTTCACATACTACGGTACTAATTCCATATTTTTCTTGATGGAATAGTTCACTAGAATCCTTGAGCATGTGTTAGAGAAGTGTCGGCTACTGTAATAAATTTTTGACACAGAGAAAAATCGATGAATATCGAAATTCTCCATCATTATTTTTTGAATTATTTTTTTTTCACATACCACGATACTTATTCCATATTTTTCTTGATGGAATAGTTCACTAGAATCCTTGAGCATGTGTTAGAGAAGTGTGGGCTACTGTAATAAATTTTTGACACAGAGAAAAATCGACGAATATCGAAATTCTCCATCATTATATTTTGAATTTTTTTTTTCACATACCACGATACTAATTCCATATTTTTCTTGATGGAATAGTTCACTAGAATCCTTGAGCATGTGTTAGAGAAGTGTCGGCTACTGTAATAAATTTTTGACACAGAGAAAAATCGATGAATATCGAAATTCTCCATCATTATTTTTTGAATTATTGTTTTTTCACATACCACGATACTAATTCCATATTTTTCTTGATGGAATAGTTCACTAGAATCCTTGAGCATGTGTTAGAGAAGTGTGGGCTACTGTTATAAATTTTTGACACAGAGAAAAATCGATGAATATCGAAATTCTCCATCATTAATTTTCGAATTATTTTTTTTCACATACTACGATAATAATTCCATATTTTTCTTGATGAAATAACGCACTTGAATCCTGAAGCTTGTGTTAAAGAAGTGTGGGCTACTGTAATAAATTTTTGACACAGAGAAAAATCGATGAATATCGAAATTCTCCATCATTATTTTTTGAATTATTTTTTTTCACATACCACGATACTAATTCCATATTTTTCTTGATGGAATAGTTCACTAGGATCCTTGAGCACGTGTTGAAGAAGTGTGGGCTACTGTAATAAATTTTTGACACAAAGAAAAATTGATGAATATCGAAATTCTCCATCATTAATTTTCGAATTTTTTTTTTCACATACTAAGATACTAATTCCATATTTTTCTTGATGAAATAACTCACTAGAATCCTTAAGCATGTGTTAGAGAAGCGTGGGCTACTGTATTGAATTTTTGACAAAGAGAAAAATTGATGAATATCGAAATTCTCCATCATTAATTTTCGAATTATTTTTTTTCACATACTACGGTACTAATTCCATATATTTCTTGATGGAATCGTTCACTAGAATCCTTGAGCATGTGTTAGAGAAGTGTGGGCTACTGTAATAAATTCTTGACACAGAGAAAAATCGATGAATATCGAAATTCTCCATCATTATTTTTTGAATTATTGTTTTTTCACATACCACGATACTAATTCCATATTTTTCTTGATGGAATAGTTCACTAGAATCCTTGAGCATGTGTTAGAGAAGTGTGGGCTACTGTAATAAATTTTTGACACAAAGAAAAATTGATGAATATCGAAATTCTCCATCATTAATTTTCGAATTTTTTTTTTCACATACTAAGATACTAATTCCATATTTTTCTTGATGAAATAACTCACTAGAATCCTTAAGCATGTGTTAGAGAAGCGTGGGCTACTGTATTGAATTTTTGACAAAGAGAAAAATTGATGAATATCGAAATTCTCCATCATTAATTTTCGAATTATTTTTTTTCACATACTACGGTACTAATTCCATATATTTCTTGATGGAATCGTTCACTAGAATCCTTGAGCATGTGTTAGAGAAGTGTGGGCTACTGTAATAAATTCTTGACACAGATAAAAATCGATGAATATCGAAATTCTCCATCATTATTTTTTGAATTATTGTTTTTTCACATACCACGATACTAATTCCATATTTTTCTTGATGGAATAGTTCACTAGAATCCTTGAGCATGTGTTAGAGAAGTGTGGGCTACTGTAATAAATTTTTGACACAGAGAAAAATTGATGAATATCGAAATTCTCCATCCTTAATTTTCGAATTTTTTTTTTCACATACTAAGATACTAATTCCATATTTTTCTTGATGAAATAACTCACTAGAATCCTTAAGCATGTGTTAGAGAAGCGTGGGCTACTGTAATAAATTTTTGAACTGAAGAAAAATCGGCGATACCAAGAGATTTGAAATATCCCGATAGATACGAGTATATGTACCTTCCGCGGGAAATTGCGTTACGCAGTTTATGTCGTTGTTCATATAATTACGTAATAGGAATTTCGATATGTTCGGGGATGCTTCATACCCATCATCGGACAATATGATGTCGTTTAAAGTTTGTTTAAATAAGAATGATGAATAATTTCATACCGTCCACCTTTTGGATGCATATTCAACTTGAATATTCAATATTTAGGGATGTCTATCCCCTTGGGGTTAATAATTTCGAATTTTTTGCTTGTCATTTATCTGTAATAAATGTGTAAGAAATTCTGGTGCCAATTCGATGACTAAATATTGCATGTTTTGGAAAATACAGACTGCGTGGTGCCGCTTTAATCTAAAGCTGGCCCACGCCATTTTTCTGGAAAACGGGAGCTGTAATAAATTTTTGCTTTGGGACGCAAATTTGTAATAAATGTGTACAAAATTCTGAGCAATGTTTTTTTGAAGTGTGCCATAAATGCTGGTGTAGCTTTAAGGACATTGGGAATTCGTGGTAAAGCTCTGGACTGGATAAAAAATTATCTCACAAACAGACGACAATTTGTAACCATAAAAAACTCAAAACAGGAGTCGTTGAATTCCAACTTACTCACCACTCAAATGGGTGTTCCACAAGGTTCAATTTTAGGTCCGTTACTTTTTATTCTGTATATCAATGATATAGCAGATAATATTGAATGTAACTTGTTCTTGTATGCATATGATGCTACGGCAATAGCATCAGGCAAGGATGGTCTCACCCTACAGGAAAATTTGCAGAAAAATCTGAATATTCTATGTGACTGGTTCAGCACAAATGCATTACATCTTAACTTGGATAAAACTGTAATTTTAGTATTTCACAACTACAATAAGAACATCAATGTTGAACTGAATCTAGATGACAAAGAGCTGACTAGGGTGGAAAATATACGGTTTCTCGGTATAGATGTAGATGAACATCTCAATTGGAAATCTCACTGTGGGAATCTTCGGCGGAGACTGAGCTCGGTTTGCTTCCTGCTAAGAAACTTAAAAGATGTGTTAACCATGGAACAACTTATTTCGTTGTATCATGCACAGGTTTCATCGAGGTTAAGGTATGGTGTTGCCGTCTGGGGTGCATCTTCCGATGCCAAAGATGTGTTCATTGGTCAGAAGAGGGTGGTGAGATGTTTAGCAGGCGTTAAACAGAGGGAGTCGTGCAGACCGTTCTTCCGATCCTTAAGGATATTAACCTTACCATCTTTGTTTATTTTGGAGCTAGCTACATTGGTGTATACCTATAAAAGTTCATTCAATAAAAATAGCGACTTTCATCAATATTTCACACGCAACCATAATGATTTTATCATTCCTGCATTCAGGTATAGAATAAGCCGACACTCACCCATGTTTTTAGGTATGAAGGTTTATAATAAATTGAGTATGGACATTAAAAGCTCAAATAACAAATTCTTATTCAAAAAAAGGCTAAAAGCCTTTTTAATTGACAAATGTTTTTATAGTCTGTCAGAATTTCTTGACTAGAATGCTTGTATCACTTTTTTTTCTCCTCTGTGACTTTTTCCACAATGTACTTGACATTATATGGAAATAAAGTATTATTATTATTATTATTATTATTATTAATGGTGAAACACTCTGTATTTATAATCTGAAATGGCTTGGTTGTTTTTCAAAATTTTTCTCATTAAGATCAATAAACACAATAATCATTAGGAATACAGATTTCTCTGTGATACCATTACATAAGATCTTTCGATATGGACATTTTTTTTCCATTTCAATCTCAATTCCAATTCCTTTATTCTTTCTACCTACAATACAATACATTTTTATTTATTTATTCACAATTTCACAAGTCCACAATTGAACGTACTGATATCACCTTTATTTCTTCGTTTTGCTACTACGCATCAAATCGCTGCTCAGTGGTTTGGAGGAGAAGCTATTCCTGTCACAATATAAAGATGTTATCTCTTAATATGCAAAATACATAAATATTTCTGTATATTATGTGTTCTGAGTAAACGTGGGCGAAGCTTAATTCTCGTTCTTTACTAACTCAGGGGCGGATCCACGGAAATAGGAAAATTTCTCGAATTTACATGAGATTTTTCAACATTCAACGTTAAATATCTCGAATAAGGTTCGTTTGAGGAGAATAAGGAAGAATGGGGGTTTTTCCCGAATTTGGGTTATTACTGCAAATGCAAATTTGAACATAATTATTATGGGTTTGATTCATCATATTCCCAAATTACCTTCGGAAAGTATTCAAAATCAGATTTCAAAATTGAGGTTTGGGATTTGCCAGGCATGCACCAAGTGACAACGGTGTTAAGTAGAATAGCTTTGTCTGCAATAGAATAATGAAATATTTATTCCTATTCTGTGGTACACACGTGTTCTTTGTCAATATAACCAAACAATTTCCGTTTGCGATTTGTCAGTAATATGACAGTATGACAGTCTGTGCTCCACTTTTTCTATTCCTGGGTCGTTGTCTTCTACTCTAATCAGATCGAGGTATAGCTATCACTGTTTTCCCAAGCAAAGTAACACATTTGACGTCCTTTTCTTTCCGAGAAAGCTGAATTCGACGTTGCCATATAGTGCACTCAAGACAAATCCCTTCAAATGCAAAACCCCATTTTTATTTTTAGTTTTAGGTGATCAAACATTTTTTTAAAAATATAACATTGAAATTATATGTTTGCAATGTGACGTTCTAAGGGTTTTTCATGAAATTAATGCATTTTCGTTTAAGAGAAAAACCCCCATTAAGTATTCCGAATTGATTGAGGATTTTTATACTGACTTGAGATAAACTTTATCTGCATTCTTCATGCTTATTTCTAAGATTTTTATGAATCGAGGAGTAAATAATCAGCAAACTGTTTGGAGTAAAATGAAATTGATTACTATAGAATACGCCTCATAGTTATAGAAAACTTCACACCATAGTTAATTTCATTCGGAGGAACCATATCAAAGCTACAAAAAAAGAGTGTTTCTTTGAAATTTCGACAGGCTGTACCTTTTTACCAGGACCGAATCTGGAAAAATGGGAAATGGGAAAAAGTGTTTTATTTGCTAAGAGGAATCTAGTATTAGAATTAATGTACAACTGAAAGATTCACCATGTATAAAGTAAATTCAGTTCGTTTAGCCCATTCATTCTGATATAAAGATACCGAATTCCAGTTTATTCGTTCAGAAGTTATTGTGTTGACGACCGGCTAATTATAGCATTTCGAACACCTATCAAATGAATTATATCTGAATTTGTACCTGTTTGCTTTACACTCATTAATTCCTTTGTGATCTATTTTCATTCATCACTGCATAGTGAATGCGCTATTGCATCTATTGATATGAAATCATAAATAATATAGAAACGATTTAACTATAAATGCCCTCATTTCAAGCATAGTCACTCAACTAGCCCCCCAGTTTTAACATGATTTGATCAAGATTGAAACTTCTTCGAACCATTCTACTGACTAGATTATCACGAAATTTTGTACGACTTTGTACAGGGGCATTTCTCAAATAGTTAACGGGTTTCATCATGATCGGATCCCGATTTTCTTAGTTGTTTCGGAAGTACCAACGATACCGAGAAAATAACACAAAATTTGACGTATTTGTCCCCAATATCTCCAAAAGTTGAATTCGGATGGAACTAAAATTTTGCACACTGATGTGACATCTAGAATTTGAGGTATATGGGAAATTTCGTCAGAATATGATCAAGAGTTTTCGAGAAAAAATGTTTTTGAAAAAAATTCGGGAAGATTTCTTCTTTTTAATTTCAAATCAAATGATCCCAATCCTCGCCGGACCGACAGAATCGATTTAGATAGCGGATTCGTCATCAGTCCAAAATTCGAGAATTATGGACATTTACAAGGCGATAGCACGCCGTTTCCCAGAAAATCCGCGAAAAATTGTGTTTTTATTATACAGGGTGAGTCTTTAAGTTGTACATTAATTTCAACCGTAGATTCCTCTCATCAAATAAAACCCTTTTATGTTTATCATGTGTCAAGGTTCGGCTCCATTAAAAATATACAGGCTGTTTAAATTTCTAAAAAAAAATCAGTTTTTGTTTTTTAGCTTTTATATGTTAACTCCAAATGGGAAGAATTTTGGTGTGAAGTTTTCTATGAATATAACACATATTTCTCAGCAATCACTTTTATCTTACTTCAACTAGTTTCCGAGTTATAGACTCAACGATTCATAAAACTATGTGAAATAAGCATGAAGATTGCAGATGAAGTTTATCTTATGCTTAATAAGAATCAATAATCAATCATTTTAGAATACTCCATTATTCTATATAATTTCTCCTCAAACCAAAAAATGACAAGAGAAGAATGTTTTATTTGAGAAGAAATATCTATGGTTGAAATTAATGTACAACTCAAATGCTCACCCTATATATGTACGCTGAATAAGAAAAAAATAAATGTTCCATGCCATCATTCGTTAATTCATTATGTCTAACATTATCGACAGTGTGAAAAATCATCAAAACATAAGAGGTTCTTCCACCCCTGCCTAAAACACGTTGTATTCCATTAAAGCGTCGTAAACATGACATCACTGTGAGCTCTCAAACAGGTAGGGGAAGAAAGATAAACTATCAAAAGTTTCCGACTAGATACATCTGTTTTCATGATTGCTTGCTACACGCGATCCTAATGGCCTTAAAAAGTGTATTAGGGCATAAATTTTCTTCTTTATTGATTTCGCTGCCGGTTCATCAATGTTGAAGTGAAATCAATTAGTTGATATGGAAAAAATGGGTTTGGCGAAAGAGTCAATATGAGGGACAATTTTGGTAATAATCTGTATACAGAATAAATTCTAGAGATGCACTGACTTTAAGTCACCAGCTTTTACGTGAGTGCTCAAATTCGTTTTCAAATAGGCCATATTTTCACGTATTGACCCGCAGGACGCAACTTTACTTCCTGGGGGCCGCTTCTTGAATCTCGATCAAGAATTGAAGAGTATGACAATTATCATATGTTTATGTCGAGTTTCTAAGTTTTCAAATTTGTGAGAGTTCTATTCGACATTTGGACTATGTTTCCAAGCAAATATTCAAGAAATAAACTGAATGTATGATATCGAGAAATTTCAAATCGGAGAATAAGCATAACCTCATCACCGTTTCCTTCGACTTAGCAACGAGTGGTACGGAGTATAGGAGATAAAACATTCGATTGTTGAGTGACATTCGGTTCCATGCGCAGGTCATGTCTACTTGTTGTTTAAATTTAACTCAGAAAATCGACGCAAACATACGGCAATTGTCATACTCTTCAATTCTTGATCGAGATTCAAGAATCGGCCCCCTGATCTGTTCATGCAGTCCCCTTTAAATTCTACATGAACATTCAATCATCAAAGTGTCATCAGCGAGTTCAACTTGGACGTTTGAAACCATTTTCCGGATAAAATTCGAAAATACAAGACATTTGAACGATAGCACGCCGTTTTTCAGAAGATGCACGCGAAAAAATATGAAGTGTTTACAAACCTATGGCAGTTGACTATTTGATATAATTCTAATAACAACTCGCCTTCGTTTGTACCTTCGATTCTGGAACACCCTGTAGATTATTTTCGAAATACAATTATAAAATTACAGAAATTTGGACGACACAATAGCACGCCGTTTTTCAGAACATGCCGACAAAAAAGTTTGAAATGTTCACAAACTTTTGACAGTTAACTTTTTGATATCATTCAAATAACAACCCTTTTAGTTTGTATCTTCAGTTCTGGAACATCTTGTAGATGAAAGTCAAATATTTCAATTATTTTCGAAATCGAGAAGTGGAGTTTCACGAAGAAATGGAAAAAGGAACCTTGAAAATAAGCAACATGAAAGACTTTTTCATCAATCCAGAAAGCTAGGTGACCCGCATTTACAAGTGCAAATGGCATAACGCAACAAAGCGCCAAGTTTGAATAATTAATATGTCATTAATGCTCTGGCCTATTTCCTAGCCTAAAAGATGAATCTGTGTGTGGTTAGTAGAGGGTGAAGATAATTATTTTTTTCTCCGAATAACTACTTTTTTTTTGCTGTGTTGACAAGACTCAAAGTTTGTATTTTTGCGCGCATGTTCTAGGGAAACAGCGTGCGATCGTTTAATCCAAATGTCTGTAATCTTAGGATTTTGAGCCGAAAATGGTCTCAAACGACTAGGTTGGACTAACTGATGATTCTGTCCCGCCGGCCGTCTGTCCGTAGGCACGATTCCATCGACTTGAAAATTTAAGGTTTGGTTGTATTTGGAAATGCAAAGGGTAAGTTCTTTGATGAGCGAAATCAAACAAATGGTTTGGGATTATAGCAATTTGAAATTTTGAGGTTATTTCCCTGTTATTTCGAGAACTACTGAAGCGATTGAATTGAAACTTGATAACTTATTGGAGCATAAAATATCATATTAATTGCATGCGGAAAAAATTTCTGTCATACTTTGAGCTTGAAATTTCGCAGCAAAGTACCGAATTTATGTTCGATAAGATAATACTTTCAGGAGATATTATTGTGAAGAAATATGTCAAATCTCGTGGTTTTCGCGCGTATGTTCTATGGGAACAGCGAACTATCGTTTTGTCCAAATGTCTGTAATTTTGGATGATTGAGCCGAAAATGGTCTCAAACGACTAGGTTGGACCTACCGACGACTAATCCGGTGTCAAAATCGATTCTGTCCGGCCGTCTTTCCGAAGGCACGATTTCGGACGTACGGAGAATCCTATCGACTTGAAAACTTCGGGGTTGGTTGGCATTTCAAAATACGAAGTTTAAGTTCGTTAATGGGTGAAATTGGTGGAATGGTTTCGGAGTTATAGCTATTAAAAGTTTTGGGATTATTCCCCCGATATTTCGAGAACCACTTGAGTGATTGGATTGAAACTTAGCAGTTATTTGGAAGATAAGGATTCGCAACTATTCGCGAAATTTTTTTGATATTGTGCTGTCAGTAAATTTGAAGAAAAAATTTTCGAAATTTCTTTTCAAAAAATTTTTTTTCCAAAAACTATCAATTTTGTTCGGACGAAATTCTGATCACAATTTGAGCTTCATGTTCCGCAGCAGTGGACCAAATTCCAGTTTGATGCGATCATAATTTTCGGAGATATTGTGGAAAAATATGCCAAATTTCGTGGTTTTTTCTCGATATCGTTGTTTTTTTCGGAATATCTCAAGAAATACTCATTCAATCATGATAAAACTTGAGAGCTAATTTGAAAATGTGCAAATTTTCGTGATGATAGTGTCGTTAGAACTATTTGAAAAAAAATTTTTTAATTTTTTTCTCAAATATTTAATAATCTGTGATCTTCTAATAATCGAACCTTCGAACTGTCACATTCCAATGAAAACCTGGATTTCAATTCGATCTTATCTGTATTTTTGTGAATATTGGGGAAATAAAATTTTGAATGGATATATCTGCGGAATCATTGAGTGGATCTTACCCATTCACGAATTGGGCCATCTTAATTAAGGTCCAAACCTACTATACAAATATCGACTTTCTAAGTTATTTCTTTCGGAAGACATTGTGTTTACATGTGTAAACATCGAAAGCAAGCTTACCAGATTCCCTCAATCCAGCAACACAATTTTGAGAGCCAAACTCGTAAATATACAGTGCGCGTCAAAATTATGGAACAAATTCATTTTCTCAGAAGAAAAATATTTGGCAACAAAATCCTGAAACAGGTCAATTTTTGTTTCACTTTTACCAAATTTATATGCAGTTTTGAAGGATTTTGTTGCAACCTGTGCCATCCCCATCAACCCTCTGAATTTTTTGAATAGGGAAAGTAGGTTATGTGGTACTTTTTTAGCAAGGTCTTCGCATCTTCTTCACAGGCGCGCAGAATATTTTCAGAAAAAAAATGTTTTTTTGAAAAATTAGTTAGTTGAAAGAGGTTTCCAGTATGTGCACTTTGTCATGGCTCATTTACTTTGAGACGATGGTACCTGATGGAATTTGTCTCCTTTCAACCCCTACGAACCCTTCAATGGAGAAAAAATTTTTTTCACGTGAGGGGTTGAAAGTTATGCATGAACAAAACTGTGATGGTCGACTATCATTCGGTGCCAAATTTCATCAGGTACCATCGTCTCAAAGTAAATGAGCCATGACAAAGTGCACATACCTACTGAAATACTCTTTGAACTTACTAATTTTTGAAATACAAAGAACTTGCCCAAAAAAAGTACCAAATGACCTACTTTCCCTATTCAAAAAATTTAAAGGGTTGATAGGGATGGCACAAGGTGCAACAAAAATCCTTGAAAAATGCATAAAATTTGATAGAAGTGAAACAAAAATTAACCTGTTTCATGATTTTGTTGCCAAATATTTTTCGTCTGAGAAAAAAATATCATAACTCATATAAAATATTTTTAACTTCATTCTCATGCAATTCTTCATGAGAATCAAAACTGGCCAACAGCTTGCATTTCCTATCCACGCTTTCCTGGGAAATCAGGGCAACTAGATGGCCGGTCGGTCAAGGTAGCTCGAGCGCAAAGAGGGTGTGCAATGATTGAGCGTAAGGGGTGAACCCGTCTGTGTGTACGTATGTGATTTTTACCGTGGGAATGGCCGATGTCGCATGTTTCAACGACAGCACCTGTGTTTACGTGGATATATCAGTGCAGGAAATATCGTGCTCTACAGATTCGCCCGTGCATGTGAAAATATGAAACGTTGAAATTGTTTTACACGACGAAGGGTCGCGTGGTACAATTTTTTAGGTGGACCTTGTAATTAGTACGGCCGAAACTAGTGGAGTTGTGGGAAAGAAGAGAATGTGTAGTTTTGGGGCCAGTGGCGTGGGAAGAGAGGTACGGGATCGAATATGGATTTCGAGATTCATCTGTGTAATTGATAAATCTAGAAAAGCACTGACGTGAAGTCAGCAGCTTTTACGCGCTTGTTCACATTGCGAAATGTCGACTCGGAAATTTCAGTGAAGTTTTAATGAAATATAGAAATTTTCAAGAAAAAAAATTTTTTTTCGAATTTTCTCATGGATAATAATTCTCCTTGTTGACACTGTTCATCTTCCAACCAAGTTTCATTTCGATCAGATAAATATTTTTCAAGTTATTGAAGAATCAAAATTTCAAATGGCTGTAGCACAAAAACCATTCGGCAGATCTGGCCCATTAACGAACTTAACCGAGATATTCAGAATCTTAACCTAATCCGAAAATTTCAAGACTCTAGGTCCTTTCTTCCGAGAGTTACAGCGCACACGGCCGGACGGACAGAATCAATTTTGACCACGGATTCGTCATCAGTGAGTCCAATCTAGTCGTTTGAGATCAATTTCGGCTCAAAATTCGAAAATTACAGACATCGTGACGAGATGATAACGCGCTGTTCCCTAGAACAAGCGCGTAAAAGTCTAGCAGAGAACTGAAGTGAAATCAGCGCATGTTCACTTTTGGTGATATCATTTGAACATGCGCTCAAAAGCTGCTGACTTTCGATAAATTACTTGATTTCAATAGATGACTTAGGCCCAATAAGTTGCCAACCCACAATTTTCTTCACAAATTTACTATCACTCTGGAACGGAAATTTCAGAACAAATTCTACATGATAAGGTTCGAGTTATTTATAAATTTCAGTAAAAGATGCCTCGGCTCCTCAAACAAGATAATTCCTTCCAAATATACGGTTTTGTGAGATCATCTCTGATTGGCTGAAATTTATGTTGGGATTCCTGATTTCATGTTGATAGTGTCATGTTTATATTGGATATGTTCCGCAAATCAACTTGGTTATTTTGGTTGCCGGTTTTGTGTTCCGTACATATGAAATATTAGGTTGATTTCATGAAGTAACTGAAATAATATGTGCTCATCTACTCATCTGTGATCGTATTTACCAATGATGACGTCACTTTTTCAATTCAAATTCAAAGCTCAAAATATATATTTCCTTGAATTTGAATGAAAAAAGTGAACTCATCTTTGGTAAATACGATCACAGATGAGCGGATGAACACACCATCTTCTACTTACATCGTGGTTGGTTCCTGACAAAAGGGTAATTACGGAATTTGATTGATGAAAAAACGTTCTTTCTGTCACCAGTACGACAGCCACTGTTCTATGTACACATATCCATTAGCATAGAACAATCTTTATTCACTTTATGATCTAGAACATAGATGAGACAACAATCAACAACTAAAACACTACTAAGTATGGTCTATGGATCATAAGGTAAATATAGATTGTTCCATGATGAAAGTCAAATATCATGGATTGTTCTATGCCACGGATATGTTACCAAAGAATCATGCTTCACTTACATCATGCATAGAACATTGACTGTCGTTCTGGTGACAAGAAGATTGTTTTTATATCCATCAAATTCCGTAATTAACCTTTTTTCAGGAACCAACCGAATATTTCATATTTACGGAATGGAAAACCGGCAACCGAAACAACCAAGGAATCCGAACTTGAATTTCAGCCGATCAGAGATGATCTCACAAAACCGTATATTTGGAAGGAATTGTCTTGTTTGAGGAGCCGAGGCATCTTTTACGGAAATTTATAAATGACGAAACCTTATCATGTCGAATTTGTCCTGAAATCCCCGTTCCCCAGTCATAGTAAATTTGTGAAGAAAATTGTGGGTTGGCAACTTGGGCCGAAGTCTAATCTGTATTTTTGGAAATATAGGTAAATGAAAATTTTGAATGAGTATATCTACGGAATCATTGGCTGGATTTGAGCCACTCACCAACACGACTTTCGTAATTACTCCCCAAACCTACTCTACAAATATCGAGTTCCTAAATCGTTTGGCTCCCGCAAGGAACAACTTAGAAACTCGATATTTGTAGAGTAGGTATGGACCTAAATCACGAATGCCAAATTCGTGAATGGGTGAAGTCCACCCAATGATTCCACAGATACGCCCATTCAAAATTTTATTTTCCCAAAATTTCCAAAAATACAGATTAGATCGAATTGAAATCCAGTTATTTAAACGACTGTCCGAAGGTTCATACAGAATTTAATGAGGATAATATGATCAGTAGCTCACATAATATTGCATCATCACGAAATTTTACACAAAGTTGCAACTAGTTATCAAGTTTCATCATGATTCAATCAGTATTTTTTGAATTATTCCGAAAAAAACAACGATATCGAAAAAAAACACGAAATTTAAACATATTTCTTTCCAATATCTCCGAAAATAATAGCCGTATCGAATTGAAATTTGGTACGCTGCTGTGAAATATGAAGTTTAAGGTATGACCAAAATGTTTTTCGAATGTAATGAACAGTTTCCGGAAAACAACATTTTTTCGAAAAAAAATGTTTTCAAAATTTACTGACAGCACGATCCCAACAAAATTTCGCAGAAAGTTGCAAGTCCTTATGTGAGGATTGTGTTGAAAATAAAAAAAAAATTTCGAATTTTTTTTTCAAATATCTATGTTCCAGAAATTATCCGTCAGATGGCTCTGCAATTTCGTACGAAACTTCGAGTACCGATTTACAATTTTTGATACCGCCTGCAAGAGTAAAGGATCGCATTAGAGCATTAGAGAAGATGACGATGTTGAGTCCACCAAGAAATACACTAACCTTACTTTTCAATCAAAATCATAGTCAAATTAACATAGAATATTGTGAATTATGTAATTTTAAGTCCATTCTTCTATGGATTATCTGTTCTCCACTCTCAGTGCTCATTCTGCCATAGAGCTTGACCCAATGCGTATGAATTTTAGACGGAATAGGAATATCCACTTTCTCGAACGTCTGAAATCAAATCCTTTGGGATTTAATACACCATTCTCATCGATCATGTTAATTGTCCACTTCCTCCGCAAGATTAGGGCACTAATTTCACATTATACGTAGGAAGATATCTTTTTTCCACTTCACCTTCGGAACCGGTCAGGTTCACATGAAGATAGCAATTCGACACAATTTAGTAATTAGATACTTTTCTTGGAACACTCAGAATCAGTATACAGAGTGTGGAAACCACTACAACTTGCCTTTGTAAAGTTGATAATTTCTGAACAGAATTATTAGATTGGATATTTCAAATATTAGAGATCTTTTAAATCCAAAATAGTTTGAAAACTACCAAACCTTGAGAGAAGAAGATGATATGTGTGCAGGTACAGAAGAACCAAAAAAACATGCTGAAATGATTATAATGACAGTGGCGTAGATTCTAAAGAGGAGGAGGAAGTATCTACCCCTTTGGTTTGAAACTCAAACTACTTTTTCGACACTTTTTAAACATTAGTAACATGTGTGAACTATTTGCCATGTTTGAAGAAAAATAGTAGAAGGTTAGAAAATAGGCTAAAATCTTTTTAGAATATTTGTAGGTAATAGAAAACTCTGTATCTCGGTAAGCAGGAATATTTCATTTGAGAGATTTTCATATCATCTTCGTATTTGGAGCCGAAGTTTCCTCAGGTACTATGTGGACATTTTTTTGTAGGACACCCTATATAGGTGAAGAGGTTTGGTTCGATTCTCAGGTTTTTACAGGTTTCGTGGCATTGTTACAGTGTGAATGAGTTTATAAAGTGAGGAAGTGCTCAGTTTTTAAGTGTTATTTATTAAATCTTCGAAAAAATGTGGCTATTTCTTAGTTATACTTCATTCACTTTTATGAAGTATCCCTGTTGGCCAAGATTTAGGTTTATCATGTTTTTCACTGAAAACTGACGCAGGTTGGTACTCGTGAAATATCGGGAATGTCAAGATAATTCTCAGAGACGTTGCCAGTGCTAATTGTTACTCTTAATAGTCTCAATCTCAATATAATCATCACGCTTGGAAACTAAAAATTCCGAAGGTATTTTCGAAGAAGCAGAGACAAATTAACAGAATGTGCTTTGTAGAATTGAAATCTGCTTTTTCTGATAGTAACCCTGATAATTTGTAATCAATAATTTATCACAAGCTATCCATTATTTTCAGACTGGATCATCTCAAGTTGTGCAAAAAGGTATTTAAATGTCTTCTGTAGGCTTATTTCTTGAGAATTTCGAAAAGTGGGGAATTCCATAGGTCCGTCTGTTCGTTGAGAAGTTTTTCTATTGGGTTATTCGAGTACTTTTATTTTTCTTTCGAATGAACTATCTCAAAGTAACGGACTATTCTGTCGAATATTTTTCAATTTCAACACTCGATTCTTGATTACCGTACAAGAAAATAGCATAACTGAATCTTCCAACCATGTTTATATAAGTGAAATATTTCCAGTATTAACAGAGAAAAAAGAGTCTTCGATATTCGCCATTTCTTTGGAATTTTTGAATTCACATAATATTTTCTCAAATTCATTATTTTATAAGTAAATAAACGTTTTGATAAATACGTAATAAATACGACCTCTATGTAGACAGGACAACGTTGTAAAGTTACCTGGCAGGAAAATGACTATGACCTAACGTTTTCAAAATATACACGGTGAAATGTGTCTGAATGTCATGGCCAACCGGAATACTTTATAAAAGTGAATGGACTATACTTAACTTACTTGTTGGGCCAGTCCAACCACAAAGTTATTAAAAAACTCAAAAATAAGTAAATCTTCAAATTCTAGGAAGAACCTCATGCAAAATCAATTCCACCAGCTGCAAATGAACGATTTTATTGAAAAAACGATCACAATTCATCGAATCACAAATATTCTATTAAAACAATACATTTTAATCAGGCGAGAAGTGAAAATACAGTTTTCCATGAACTCCACGAAATTTGATGATATTTACGATAACTTCTCAGGTGTAAATCATTTCATTCATTCTTTTTGTTGCGCAAAATGACCGAAACAACAGGAAATATTCATAGACATTCGAGCGTGACAAATGATTGCGTCCTACTTCCGGAATGACACTATGTTCGTGATTACAAATAAGGGCAAGGACACAGGTGAGTCCCAATCAGATTTTACGGAGAAGATCATATTCGACTCGGAATATAGCAAAATACTGCTGATAACTGACATGAAGTGTGAAGCCAGGAGATTTATTGCATAGATTCGTATCTCGAAGGGTCACCCATTCATATATTGGCTCCGATTGAAGCAGCTTGACTGTGATCGGAATAATTTCAGGATGTCTTAACGCGTATCATCATAAAATTCCACATGGTGTAAATATTATTTCGAATGGATATATTTGCTTTGTCATTCGACGTAAACCAGTCATTAATTTGGTTTCCGTAATCAACCCTTAAAACTATGATACAAAATGTAGAAACGCACTGATGTGAAGTCAGTAGCTTTTTCGCACATGTTCAAATTCGTTGCCGAAGTGGTCATCGTTCCACGTATTGACCCCGTCAAACGCACCTCTACCTACTGATAGAAAGATTTTGTGATATCCTAATAAAATCATCCTTACGGAATTCTGTTTGAACCTTTAAGCTGTCATTTTTTAATCGAGTACTGAATGTCAATTCAGTCTTATCTATATTTTTGGAAATATTGGGAAAATGAAATTTTTAAAAGAATCATTGGGTGGATTTTACCCATTCACGAATTCGAACATCGTAATTTAGCCCCAAGACCTACTCTACAGTATCGAATTTCTAAGTTGTTTCTTTCGGAAATTATAGATATCCGCTATTAATGGTGTAGTTAATTACGAATACCGATTTGTTAATGATTAAAATCCACCCAATGATTCCACAGATATACCCACCCAAAACTTTACTTTCCAAATACAGATAAGATCATTTTTTAGGTTATTTTCTGGGTTCTACTCCCAATATCTGAAACAGAACTATTAAAAATTGAATAAAATTGTTTTTGATGGAAAATGCCCTTGCGGATTGCAGGATAGAACTATTTGTCAAGGACAGTTTCTTGGAAAACAGATTGCTAAATGAACAATACACGAATAATATAAACGATAAACAAGCGAACTGTGACGTTTCAGAGTACAAATCTGACTCTTTCATCAGACAAACAAGAAAATTTTCAGAATCCTTTTTTTCGATTTTTCGTTCTGAGCCTTTTGTCAAATTGACATTTAATGAAATAAAAAAATTAATAATAAGCTTTAATCGATACAGATAAGATCGAATTGAAATTCAGTTCTTGATTGAAAAATGACAGCTTAAAGGTTCATACAGAATTTCGTGAGGATAATACGGTCATAGGATCGCAGAATATTCTATATTGGAAATAAAATTTGAATAAGTTTTTGTGAAATGGGGGTTTTTCCTGAATTTGGGTTATTACTGCAAAAGCAAATTTGAATATAATTATGATGGGTTTGATTCACCATTTACCCAAATGACCTTCAGAAAGTATTCAAAATCAGATTTCAAAATTGGGGTTTGGATTTTGCCAGGCATGCACGAAGTGGCAGCGGTGTTTAGTAGAATAGCTTTTTCTGCTATAGAATAATGAAATATTCATTCCAATTCTGTGGTACACACGTGTTCTTTGTCAACATAACCAAAAAATTTCCGTATGCGATTTGTCAGTAATATGACAGTATGACAGTCTGTGCTCTTCTTTTTTCTATTCCTTGGTCGTTGTCTTCTACTCTAACCAGATCGAAGTATAGCTATCCCTGTTTTCCTAGGCAAAGTAAGACATTTGACGTCCTTTCCTTTCCGAGAAAGCTGAATTCGATGTTGCCATATCGTGTACTCAAGACAAATCCCTTTAAATGCAAATTCCCATTTTTATTTTTCAGTTTTTTAAAAATATATTATTGGAATTATATGTTTGAAATGTGATGTTCTGAAGGTTTTTCATGAAAATTACTCGAATTTTCGTTTGAAGGAATAACCCCCATTGTTTATATGACACGATTATCACGAATTTTTGCCCAAAGTTATTCATCAGTATTTTCAACCTGATTACCAAGTTTCATCATGATTGAATCAGAATTTTTCCAGTTTTTTCGGACAACACAACGTTACCGACGAAAAAAACTCGAAATTTGACACATCTATTCCAATATCTCCAAAAGTTATTATCGCATCGAACAGAAATTTGGTACACGGCTGTGAAATATGAAGCTCAAGATCTGAGAATTATTTTTTTGGAATATGATATATGATTTCCATAAAAAATTCTCTTTGAATTTACTGAAACAGAATTTCGCAGAAAGTTGCGCGTCATTATACTTTAACTAACTGCCAAGTTTCAATACAATCACTTCGGTATTTTTTGAAATATCGGGAAAATACTTCCAAAATTTCGAATGACTATAAATCCGAAAGCGCTCTGCCGATTTTGCGCAACTTAGCCGTCGCATTTTGGAATGCAACCCACTCTAAAACTTTCAAATCAATAGGATTCTCCGCAAGCCCGTAATGGTGCCTAAGGACGGCCGGCCGCACGGAATCAATTTTGATACCGGATTCGTCATCAGTGTTTCCAACATAGTCTTTTGAGACCTTTTTGGGCTCAAATTTGAAAATAACAGACATCTAGATGAAACGATAAAAAGGAGTTCGCAAAGACATAACTTCTAGATGTAACGCTTCAATTGTAACCGAATACAAATCAATCCATTATGAAAGATCCCATCTACACCTACAAATCCTCCTCGAAGCACCAAAACAGACCAAAACTTTCCGCGAGATTGATCTCGCGCGTCGCGAATCAAAAGCCCGATAAACCTCCCCGTTTCCTCGCATAGACCGATACAATAGACCAGCGCGCTAACTAGTCCCAAAATCTTCGCACCTGGTGCCGCCGGAACCTTCCCGCCTTCCGCAAACCCGAAGAATCCTTCGGAGACGCGAGGGTGCGTTAAATAAAGCGTAAAATAGCGTCAGACATATAATCTAATGACTCGATGATAACGCCAGAACGCGTACGAGATATATTGACCCGCCACCTGTTCGTTTCTCTGTTCGATTCAATTTCCACCCTGTCACCTTGTTAAATCAAGTCAATTTACTTTGTAAGTCCTGGCTGTCGTAAGGACGATCGATCCTGGTTGGAATGTCGAGGGAAAAATTTAGTTTCGATCGGTTGATGGATTTATATTTGGTGTGAAAATGTGGTAGACCCTCAGAGTAACAAACAACATAGAGGTAGCATACGTCATAATAATAATAAATCTTCATTTTACGTAAAATTACCCTCAGGTGTTGATCACGTTTCATTAATACAAAACAAACAATAGAAACAAAAGAAAAAGATAGATAGTTGCCCCTAATTAAACACAAAACATAAACTAGAGTCCTCCAAAATCCTTTTCGCAAAGGAATTCATCAATAGTATAATAACATCTGTTCATCAAAAACTTTTTCAGTAATTTTTGCGCGCATGTTCTAGGCGAACAGCGTGCTATCGTTTTGTACAAATGTCTGTAATTTTGGATGATTGAGCCGAAAGTGGTCTCAGTCGACTAGGTTGGACTCACTGATGACGAATCCGCTGTCCAAATCGATTCTGTCCGGCCGCCCGTAGACACAATAACTGTCGGCGGAAGCAAGCTTGCAACTTGAAACTTTCAGGATAGGTTGCGCATCAGAATGCCGCGGTTAAGTTCGTTAATGGGCCAAATCGGTCGAATAGTTTCGGAGTTATAGGCTCTTGAAGTTTTGAAGTTATTTATTTTTATTTCAGAAACTACCTGAGCGATTAGATTCAAACTTGGCAGTTAGGTGGAGTATAATAACGCGCAACTTTGAGCCAAATTTCGTCAGGATCATATCGTCAATAAATTCAAAAAAAAATGTTTTTCTCGAAAAACATTCATCATATCAATAAAAAAAAACCACTTACACTTCGAGCTTCATATTTCACAGCAGTGTACCAAATTTCAGTTCGATACGATTATAAGTTTTGGAGATATCGGGAAAAAATATGTCAGATTTCGAGGATTTCTTCTCGATATCGTTGATTCTTTCGGTATAACTCGAGAAATACTGATTCAGTTCTGATAAAACTTCACAGCTAGTTTTGAGATGCTGAAAGACAACTTTATGCGAAATTTCGTGATGATCGTGTCATTAGAACAATTTGAAAAAAAAAATTTCTATGATTTTCTTATCATATCATCCTCATTAAATTCTGTATGAAACTTCGAACTGTTATATTTCGATGAAGTACTGGATTTAAATTCGATTTGATCTGTATTTTTGGAAATATTGGAAAAATAAAATTTTGATTGGGTATATCTACGGAATCATTGGGTGGCTTTTACCCATTCACGAATTCGGCCTTCGTAATTAAGGTCCAAACCGTCTCTACAAATATCGAGGTTCTAAGTTGTTTCTTTCGGAAGTTATTGTGTTTACGCAGTCGGCCGTTAGGCTGACCGTGAACACGATAACTTCCGGAAGAAACGACTTAGAAACTCGATATTTGTAGAGACGGTTTGGACTTACGAAGGCCGAATTCGTGAATGGGTAAAATCCGCCCAATGATTCCGTAGATATGCCCATTCAAAATGTTATTTTTCCAATATTTCCAAAAATACAGATTTGATCGAATTGAAGTCCAGTAATTTATCAGTAAAAAGTTTCAAAGAGCACTGCCGTGGAGGCAGCAGCTTTTACGTGCAAGTTCAAATTCGTTGCTGAAGCGGTCATCTACATTGAACATGCGCGAAAAAATTGCTGCCTTCACGGCAGTGCTTTTTGAATTTTTTCGGTATCACAACATATTTCCTTTTGAAATTTTGAGGTAATGTATTGCAAATTTTAAGTATGAAATGGTTGATAGTTTTTTAGACATAAGTATAATTAGTTTTATCAACGCATAAATAATCTTTACCGCGAGTGTTATATTCATGCTTAAGGTGCAAGAATTTAAAATCGTTATAATCGTTTGCTATTAGAGCAGCATCAACACCCACTATGTTTTTTGAAATTCTTAGGGCATTGCAGTATTTTCTGAGGATTTTAGCAATATTTTCAATTTGTGGTCTCCAATACAAGTTGTTATCAATAGTTTTGTTTTGGTTCCGACTTCAGAACCAATTCAGGACTGTTTGGGACGGTTCGAGTATGCGCAATTGCCGTTTTGAGTCTGAAAAATCGCAATCGCGCATACTCGAACCGTCCTGAACAGTTCTGAATTTGGAACCAAAACAAACCCTATGTAGATTCCTAAGAAAGATACAGAGTTCTCAGCTAGGATAGTTTCACTATTATATCTGATATTGAAAGTTTGCTGGTTTTTCTCTCTAAACATAAGTATTTTTGTTTTCTTAATGTTCATTACCAAATCGTTATTTTGGAACTATTTATCCAGTTCCTCCAGGTCTTAAATTTACTTCGCATTCATCTGCAGTGACATCACTGCAGATTATACTGATACATCATACAAAACTGTATCACTGATTGTTTCCTGGATCAGATCATTGGTATATGTGATATATAATAGGGGAACAAGTATAGAGCCATGAGGCACACCCCTCTCCACAGCTAGTTCATCCGATGTTAATTATTTGTCATCATTTGTTTTCTCAGTTGTTCTTTGTCTTCTTTCAGTAAGGTGAGACCTGAAAAGTCTCAAAGCTACACCTCGTATGCATATTAAGAAGGCGATTGCTGTCTGCAATAGTGACACAAAATTTGACACTGTGACCGCAATCAAAACAAACTTGGTAACAAAGCAGTAACCAACCTGTGATACGATATTTCACTCGATTCACAGGCTTCTACACAAACGACAACACTTCTTAAGCCGCGTACAGACACGAGAGCTGAGCGGGTTTCGAGGCAGTTGCGAGGCACCTCTCAAAACATTGTACACACTTGCGAGGCAGCCCAATGGAGGTTTTTCCTAAATTTGGGTTATTACTACAAATGCAAATTTGAATATAGTTATTATGGATTTGTTTCATCATTTTCCCGAATTACCTTCAGAAAGTATTCAAAATCAGATTTCAAAATTGGAGTTTGGGATTTGCCAGGCATGCACGAAGTGACAACGGTGTTTAGTAGAATAGCTTTTTCTGCTATAGAATAATGAAATATCTATTCCCATTCTGTGGTACACACGTGTTGTTCGTCAATATAACCAAACAATTTCCGTTTGCGATTTGTCAGTAATATGACAGTATGACAGTCTGTGCTCTTCTTTTTCTATTCCTTGGTCGTTGTCTTCTACTCTAACCAGATCGAAGTGTAGCTATCTCTGTTTTCCTAAGCAAAGTAACACATTTGACGTCCTTTTCTTTCCGAGAAAGCTGAATTCGACGTTGCCATATCGTGCATTCAAGACAAATCTTTTTTGCAAATCCCCATTTTTATTTTTCAGTTTTAGGTGATAAAACTTTTTTCTAAAAATTTAATATTGAAATTATATGTTTAAAATGTGATGTTCTAACGGTTTTTCATGAAAATTACTGCATTTTCGCTTAAAGGAAAAACCCCCATTGAACTGCCTCGAAAGCCTTTCAGCTCGCGTGTCTGTACGCACCCTTACGCCCCATAGTGAATTGAAGTATTGCAATAATTCAAAAAATATTTAACTAAACAGCTCGAAGTATCTACAAACTCGCTAGTAACTCGGCTTGAAGTCGGGTCCAGATGTGTAATGTGTAATGCGAACAGCGAATGCAATAAAACAAAGGAAGTTTTATGGTTCGAGGGAACGATCTTTCTGCTCCGTCGGGACTCGGTTTTCATCTCGAACGATGCATTTGAATGTATTATTCGGGGCTGAGCTCGAGTGTCGTCCACACTATTCGCCGAATAGTTTATCAAATTTTATTGCATTCGCTGTTCGCATTACACTCATCTGGACCAGAGATAATGCGAACAGCGAGTGCAATAAATCACAGGTAGTTTTATGGTTCGAGGCAGCGTTCTTTCTGCTCCGTTGGGACTCGGTCTTCAACTCGAACGATGCATTGGAATGTATTATTCACAGCTGAGCTCGAGTTTCGTCCTCACTATTCGGCGAATCGTTTATCAAATTTAATTGCATTCGCTGTTCGGATTACATTCATCTGGACCCGGCTTCGATATAAAATGATCACTCGTTCAACAATCGAATGCTCGGCTATATCAATTTCAAACTTTGTTATCTCAAGATATTCAATCCCAAGGATAAGCAATACTAAGGATATTCCTCGAGTTAGACACAACAACATTCGAACATTTTTTGCAGTTCCTTAATCTGCAACTTCCTCTCGTCATTTTTAATTAAGCCGAAAAAGATTACCTTTCAACGTTTCCTTCAAAAAGGAACATAATCTGCGCCGATTATCTGAAATAAGTCGGCAGAATAATCTTCACACAACCAGGAAGGCTGTGATTTGACGAGATCCTCCATCCTTCTCTATCCCTCTGAACGTCTGGCCGCCAACTAGTCTGGTTTGGGAATTGAAAAATTCTTCGGGTATTTCTGGGAATTTCGATTTAAAATGTAAGTTTTACGACACACTTGCAACTGTTAAAGACATTTTATGATCTACCTGAGACGGCTCAGGGGTTCTTGGACAAAACTTATCGTACAGGATTAAGAAATACTCAAGTTCGAAGGACTATTTTTCTGTTTCTGTGTTTAGCCATTACGATTTTTTGCCCTAATTCTCGGCAGGTGATTTACGATGTACACCCACGTGTGATAAAATGATTTAGGATACATACTTGGAATTTTATGCTTGGTGTGAAGTGTTGGTCAACTAGGTAATAATAATATTGAAAAAATGAACTAGTGGATAGAATTTGGCAAATATCAATTCAAGCTTATTTTGAGAAAATTTCGCGTCATTTTTGCGCGCATGTTCTAGGTGAACAGAGTGCTACAGTTTTGTCCAAATGTCTGTAATTTTCGAATTTGGATCCGGAAATGGATTGGACCCTCTATCGGTTCTGAAAGGGAAAATTATATTTTCTGAATTAATTCAATAAAGAATCTGCGCTCTAAAATAGAAATTCACAGAATAAATTTTACTTTGCAACTTGTCAGTTATTTAGAATATTTTAACGCAGCATTTCCACTGGAACTAGTACCGATAAATAAAAGATCCAATAAGAATAATACAGATCCTGTCATCAGGGAAAAGAAGAATAACTTGGATGTGTTGCTGGTCCTCAGTACCCACAACAATATTTTCAAGGAAATGTACCGTAAAACAAAAATTGAATATGATCTTTTGTTGAGAGGGCAGAAGGCAAAACAATTTGAAAACTTAATGGAAAATTCTGACAACAAGAACAAAACAATGTGGAGCCTGGTGAATTCTTTGAAAAATAAAAAAAAGAGGACAATTGAAATGAATGACGACCCACAAAAAACAGTAAATGAAATGAAAAACTTTTTCATAGGTGTTGGACAAAGATTAACGAAAGACATACCGGCAGTAAACAGTGACAATTTTGAAGAACTTGATAGATCTATGCTCCTGAAGAAAATGACAGAAACTGAAACAAGGGAAATAATTAAGGCATTGAAAAATAAATACTCTAGTGGCTATGATGAAATTTCAAACAATATTATTAAACAAACAGCCGAAGAAATAACGACACAGCTAAATCATATAATCAATAACTCGTTCAGGTATGGAATTTTCCCAGACAAATTAAAGATAGCAGTTGTCAAGCCAGTTCATAAGAAGGGTGATATGAACGACTACAATAATTATAGACCAATAAGTATTTTACCAAGTTTTTCCAAAATATTAGAAATGGCCTACTGCAGGCGAATCATGGAATACTTTATTGAGAATAATATCTTCAGACAAAGTCAACATGGATACTTAAAGGGAAAATCTATAAAAACAGCAATTCTCCAATTCATCACTAAGATAGTGGAAGCTTTCGAGAATAAAGAGTTAGCCATGGGTATGTTTTTGGATTTATCCAAGGCATATGATTGTCTTGATAGCGATAATCTGCTCAGGAAATTAGAACGTTATGGGATTCGAGGACCAGCATTGGAATGGGTAAAATCATATTTCTCTTTCAGGAAACAGATGGTGGAAGTGGAAATGGATGAAGAAACAGTCAGATCAACCATCCAGGACATAATCTTGGGCATACCGCAAGGAAGCATAGCAGGACCCCTATTCTTCATAATTTATATTAATGATTATGGACTAAATATTGATACCGAACATAGGAAGGTAACCACAGTAAATTATGTAGATGATGTCAATAAACTTATCATTGAAAGGTTATTAATGGAGCTGAAACAACTATGCGAGAGGATTTTGGAGACAAGTAATACATGGTTCAAGAGCAATAATCTGATAATCAACAAGGAAAAAACCCAATTAATACTCTTCACACCAACTAATTCAAAAACCGAAGAGATCAATGATATATGTCTGAATCAAGAAAGATTTATCCTTTCAGATTCCACCAAATTCTTGGGCATTTTTATAGACAAACACCTCAACTGGAAAGAACACATAAACAGTCTATGCGACAAAGTTATAACATCTATATATGGCTTCAGAATTATTTCAAACTATATCAGAAACACTTATCTGAAAACAGTATACCATGCAACTATTGAGGCGAAACTGAGGTTTGGAATAATCTTTTATGGAGCAGGAAATATAAACCCACTGTTTGTTGCACAGAAGAGGGCGATTAGAATACTTAATAATATGAAATATGACCAATCCTGCAGAAATATTTTCAAGAAGATTGGAATATTAACAATATATGCAATATATATACAGGAATGTGTTCTCTTTATTAAAAACAATCCAGCGCTTTTTGAAAAATATGAAAACAAGAAGAACTTCTATGAGACACGAAATCAGGACTATCTCTACCCCAAACTCAATCTAACAACATCCCAAAGACAAACAGAATACAGATTCTTAAAATTATATAATTCCTTACCAATACACATTAAGATTATAGAAGATAAGAATGTTTTCAAAAAAAACTTATTTAAATATCTCTTAGATTTAGAGCCATATACTCTAGAGGAATTTTTGAGTCATCATTAATCCGTAAATACATGTAGGTTTTTTTTTTTTGTTGTCTTGACACTGTATCATTTCATTCCACACAACTTTGTATAGTTTAATGGATATGATCTGAAATAAAGAACTATTATTATTATTATTATTATTACCTCGGCAAAGAACATAGGTTGTATATAAGTCTCCGCAATCAATAAAACTTGAATTAGATAGGATTCATTCATACCATTGACATTCAGGTATGCAATGACATCGAATTTTGAGCTGATTTTCATGTTTAGTCGAGTAATATCATGTACGTTTTTTTGGTAGGGCATACCGAACTATTATGGGTATGGAATACTTGAAAATCATAAATTCTTAGTAGGCATTTCTTAATTACTTGAACAAGACAGGATTTATAAAAGATATTTCCATTCAGATATTCAATGCAGTCAAATTTAGCTGATTCTCACTTAAGGTGCAGTATTACTACTGACAATGTTTTGTTTGGGTATGCCGATTGATACCAGGTAGGGAATGTTCGTAAAATCGTTAGTTTTTGATAAACATTCCTGATTGTTTTCACACGGAAAAGATCTAAATCATCATTGATCGGCATTTTAGCCTAATTTGATCACCCTCGAGTCGTATTTTAGAAACAAAAACCATCCACTGTTGTGTCTAGGAATGATGCCTATATAATATACTACAACACACAAAAAGACTGTTGACTGAACTAACCAAAGGTCTGTTTATTTGCCTGTTTATGATCTCAAGGACTAATTTCATATTAAGTACACCAAATTTATACTATCCTTTAAAAAATAAAATGAATATATCAATCCGAAATTTCCAAATGAATACGAAATCACGAGAGAAATCGCTTTTTCCCATAGTATACAATGCATTTTAGGTTATTGTTGGTCCTCCAGTCTCTCCCAACTGTCAAAACTGCTCGTGACCTATACCGACCCTGTTTCACGATCTCTCTCTTCTGCTCCGGGTAGCCCCAAATTTCAACCGGCCATCACTGACAGGGCAATCTCGCTCCCGTACCTCACCCGGAAGATTGATAAATCCACTTGTTTTTGTAATATTTCATATGTTAATTACAGACCATTGTAGATCATTTGCGGACAACCAGAATAATGACCGGTACGGGCCGCATGGCCCTCGGAAATTTGTTTACCGTTTGTTCGAAAATGAAAAACGACAGTGTGGATGCGTGGAACGAGAGAAAAAAAAGGAGTTAATATTTCGGCACCTGGTTGATAACCGGGCGGTAATTAAGGTAATTCGTCATTGTGTCGGCGGGCGCGATTCTTAAGAAGAAGAAGAATTCGACTGTAGCTTTCTATCGCCTGGAGAAAGAAGCTGGAACTGTTCAATTAAGATCTCGTAAAACAAATATTTTGTTGATGTTGTTGGTTTGAAGTTTTTACGCGCTTGTTCTGGGGAACAGCTGGTTATCATTCCGTCACGATGTCTGTTATTTTCGAATTTTGAACCTCAAAAGACTAGGTTGGACTCACTGATTAAGAATCCGTGGTCAAAATTGATTCTGTCCGTCCGACCGTGTGCGCTGTAACTCTCGAAAGAAAGGACCTAGAGTCTTGAAATTTTCAGGTTAGATTTTGCTCCTAAATATCTCGGCTGAGTTCGTTGGTGGGCCAAATCTGCCGAATGGTTTTTGTGCTAGAGCCATTTGAAATTTTGATTTTCCAATAACTCGAAAAATATTTATCTGATCGAAATGAAACTTTGTTGGAAGATGAACAGTGTCAATAAGAAGAATTATCCAGAGAAAAATTCTAAAAAAAGGTTTCCAAGTCACCATTTCGCAATGTGAACAAGCGCGTAAAAGCTGGTGACTTTATGTCAGTTCTTTTCTAGATTTTTAAATGTTGAAGTTTGCGGGTACGGATCAAGAATGAGTATGATGTATCAATTAAAGCGGGGATTGTGCATCATTTTTGTAGGTTCTTCCTGGGTTTTCACTACCAATATCTGAAACAGAACTATTAAAAATTAAATAAATTATTTCTTCATGAAAAACGCACTTGCGGATTACAGGATAGAACTGTTTGTCAAGGGCAGTTTCTTGAAAAAACAGATTGCCTAATGAAAAAAACAGAAACAATACAAACGATAAACAAAGTGAACTGTGACGTTTCAGAGTACAAACCTGACTCTTTCATCCGACAAACGAGAAAATTTCGATTTTTCGTTTTGTGACACTTTTGTCAAATTGGCGTTTTTAAGAAATCACAGCAACACGGCTTTACTCCTTGGTTTTTTAAGTTTTTTAATTCTACCTCTTTTGGTTTGTTATTTGAAAAAATCAAATAATAAACCTTAGTGATCGGCCGAGAAGAAAAATCACCCCCCCCTGAAAATTCCATAGATTACATTTTGAAGTATGTAGATTTGAATGAACTAATAAAAAAATCCGTCCGTCCGCCGTCCGTTGTTCAGGGCTTTTCTCTGAAAGTACTGAACCGAAATCCGTGAAACTTCGTAGAAAAATCTTGTGTCGCTCGAGATTGATCCTCTACGCTTTTCAGCAGGTTCAGTGTACCCTAAGGGATCGAAACTGGGGGTTGGATGAAAAAAAATATTTCTCGAAAACTTACCCCCGAATTTTCATGAAACTCTCAACGTTGATTACTGCTGCATTATACTCAACCTGAAAATTTTAACCCGGATCATTTAGGACCGGTGGTCCTTGAGTTACAAAGAAAAATGCTGCAAATTTTGCATGGTGTGAAAAACCAATGAGTTATGAATAATATATTGATTTTATTTAAGATATCAATGATATCAATATTGCGTTATTTAACTGAGACAATAATCAACACTTGTGCAAAATTTGCAGCGTTTTTTGAGTAAATTCAGTCGAACATGGTCCATTTATACAGAGCATTCAGCAAAATTACTCTCTCCATTCAACAAAATACAGGAGGCCTCTTTAATTTTTCTTTTCAAATTATCTGGTTCTGACATCAGTATGTTTGATTGTCCTAATGGTCGAACACACATGGTTCGCCAATTGGGTTTTTTTTGTGAGTCTCTATTAGGTTGTTTTTGTGTTCTCGTTTTCTAATATCTAAAGGTCGATATGTTTCCCCTGTTAATGTCTTTCCACAAATATATTGAATACTATAAACACAATACAAAAATACTGATGTCGAAACCAGATGATTTAAAATGAACAATGAAAGAGTCCTCTTGAATTTTGAGCATAATTTTGCTCATTGTTCTGTCGAAAGACACCAATTTCTCCCGAATTCACTTCAAGAAGAGCTAGAATTGAAAAACTTTCAAACCAAGTGAATCTATGTTGCTGTAATTGCATAAAAATGTCAATTTGACAAAAGTCTGACAAAACGCATTTGCCAAGTAAACTCCATTCAACTTCATGAACTATCCCGGTTGGCCATGACACTCTGACACATTTCACCGTGTATATTTTGAAAATATTAGGTTATAGTCATTTCCTTGTCAGATAACTACACAACGTTGTTCTCTCATACATAGAGGTCTTAGTAATTTCGTATTTATCAAAATGTGAATTTACTTTGAGAAAATAATGAATTTGAGGAAAATATGCGAATTCAATCATTCCAAAGACCTGGCGAACTTTTTTCCTAGTTAACACTGGAAATATTTCACCTATAAAAGCATGGTTGGAAGAATTAGTTATGATATTTTCTTGTATGGAAATCAAGAATAGAATGTGGAAATTTTATTGAAAAATAATAGATAGAGAAGTTCGTTTCTTTTTGATAGTTCATTCGAAAAAAAAATGAAAGTACTCGAAAAACCCTGCAGTAAAACTTCTTAACGAACAGACACACCTAGAGAATTCCCTACTTCTCGAAATTCTCAAGAAATAAGTGTGCAGAAGACACCTCGTTGCACAACTTGAAATACTTCGGTATGAAAATGTAGTGGTACTACAAAACCTCTGTCACCTTAAAAGAACTAACTCAATTTACAAAGTTCTTGGGAATCTAACTGAACAAAACACTAGGTTTTCACTCACATACCTCGAAAATGTTGGATAGCGCATGATAAATTATTGATTCCAAATTATCAGAGTTACTATCAGAAAAAACAGACTTCAATCCTACATAGTACTTCCTGATACTTTGTCTCTGCTTCTTCAACACTACCTTCGGCATTTCCAGTTTCCAAAAGTGATGATTATGTTGAGATTCAGAGTCGAAATTGGCATCGGCATTTGGCAACGTCGCTGAGAATTATTTCGACATTGCCGATATTTCCCGAGCGCCAACCGGCGTCAGTTTTAAGTAAAAAAATTTGATAGACCTGAATCATGGCCAACCGAGATAGTTTATAAAAGTGAATGGAGGATAGGTATTTACTGACATTCCAACGCTCGATATTTAGTCCAACAAATGAGACTCTGACAGCTTTCAAATGTGAACTCAGGTGTCATCTTGCTTCTTTATGTAATAAGTTTTGATCGGATATTCTGGGTTCCACCTGATTCGAATTTTCACATTTTAAGTCTCGGAAAAATAACATTTATTGCCGAAGGCGGAGAAGGCCCCAAGAATGATGATCTTAATTTGGTGAAACCAATTGAAAAAAGAATCCACATAACATTATTTGTTACATATAGTTACTTGACCTACTATTAAAAGACTCTTCTGGAAATAATTCATCCCACGATTGAAAATCATAATGATATACTACGGCATCGAGAAGATGGTTAATTATCCAATACTCGGTTGTTACGGTTACATAATATAAAATTTCAATTTTATCTCCTTACAGCATTCTGACATTTCCAAGAGTTTAGCGAATTCGAAGCTGATACATTATCGAGAAAACTTGTTTTTGCGCGCAAGTTCTAGGGGTACAGCGTGCTTTCGTTTCGTACAAATGTCTTAAACTAAGAATTTTGTGCCGAAAATGGTCTCAAACGACTAGGTTGGCTCGCTGATGACCAATCCGGTGTAAATATTAATTCTGTCTGGCAGTCCGTCCGGCAATCTGGCCGGCCAGCCATATGCACCGTTGCGGGTGTACGGTGGATTCAATCGACTTGAAACTTTAAGGATTATTCTTAAATGGGCCGGTTAAGTTAGTTAATTTAATGGGCAAAATTGGTCCAACGGTTTCGGAGTTACAGCCATTTGAAATTTTGAGGTTATTTCCCTGATATTTCAGAAACCACTAGAGTGATTGTATTTAAATTTGGCAGTTAGTTGAAGAGTGATGACGAGCAACTTTGAGCCAAATTTTGTTGAGATCGTACTGTCAATAAGTTGAACAAATTTTTTTCAAATGTTTTCTCGGAAACTCTCTATTATATTCGGAGAAAATTTTGCCTTAAGCTAAGACTCCTTATTTCACAGCAGTGTTCCAAATTTCAGATTGAAACGATCACATTTTCCGGTGTATGTCAATTTTCGAGGTTTTTCCTTCTGTATCGTTGTACTTTCCGGAATAACTCCAAAATGTTGATTCAATAATCTTTAAACTAGATAATTAGTTTGAAATTGCTGATGTAGAAGTTTGTGCGAAATTTTGTGATGATCGTGTCAGCAGAACAATCGGAAAAAATATCGAAATTTTTTTTTCTTCAAATATTCGATATTCTACGATCTTTTGGTCATATTTTCCTCACGGAATTATGTTTGAACCTTCGATCTGTTATTTTTCAATCAAGAATTGGATTTCATTCCGTTCTATCTGTATTTTTGGAAAATAAAATTTTGAATGGGTGTCTGCGGAATTATTGCGTGGATTTTATCCATTCACCAATTCGGTCTTTGTGATCAAGGTCCAAACCCACTATACAAATGTCGGTTTTCTAAGTTGTTTTTTCGGAAGTTATTGTATTTACGATCAGGCTTTATATACAATAACTATTGGAAGAAACTACTTATAGAAATTCGATATTTGTATTGTGGGTTTGGGGCTTAATTACGAAGGTCGAATTCGTGAATGGGTAAAATCTGCCCAATGATTCCGTAGATATACCAATTCAAAATTTTATTTTTCAACACAGAAAAGTTCGTATTGAAATTTAGTAGTTTATGGAAAAAACCTAGGAAAGCACTGCTGTGAAGGCAGCCACTTTTGCGCACATGTTCAAATTCATTGCCAAAGTGGTCATCTTCATTGAACATGCGCGCGAAAGCTGCTGCCTTCACGGCAGTACTTTTCTAGTTTTTTTTTTAAGATACCAAATACGACAAAATTCCGATCAAGAAGTTTTCAAATGATGCGTAGACTCTTTTGGTTTATTATTTGATAAAATCAAATACTAAACCTTAGTGATCGATAAAAAAAATACCCCCCTGAAAATTTCACAGTTTTTATTGCGCGCATGTTCTAAGGGAACAGCATGCTATCGTATTGTCCAAATGTCTGTAATTTTTGATGATTGAGCCGAAAATGGACTCAAACGACTTGATTGGACTCACTGATGACGGATCCGGTGTCAAAATCGATTCTGTCCGGCCGTCTGGCCGGCCGTAGACACGATAACTGTCGAAGGGAGTAAGCTAGCAACTTGAAACTTTCAGGGTGGGTCACGCATTGGAAGTTGTAGTTTCGGAGTTATAGCCACTTGAAATTTTGAAGTTATTTATTTTTTATTTCAGAAACTACTTGAGCGATTGGATTCAAACTTGGCAATTAGGTGTAGTAAAACAACGCGCAACTTTGAGTCAAATTTTGTCAGGATCATAATGCCAGTAAATCTTGAAAACATTTTTTTTCAAATTTTTTTTCCAAAATATTTTTTTTTTCAAAACCGTTCATCATATCCAGAAAAAAATTCCACTCGGACTTTGAGCTTCATTTTTCACAGCAGTGTACCAAATTTCAGTTCGGAAAGATGATTAGTTTTGGAGTTATCGGGAAAAATATGTCAAATTCAAAGGTTTTTTCTCGATATCGTTGCTTTTTTCTGTTTAACTCTAAAACTACTGATTCTTTTCTAGTAAAACTTCGCAGCCAGTTTGAAGGTGCTGAAAAACAACCTTATGCAAAATTTCGTGATGATCTTGTCATTAGAACAATTTGAAAAAAAAATTTCTGTGCTCTTCTTATCATATCATCCTCATTAAATTAATATAATAATTTTCCAATGAAGTACTGGCTTTCCATTCGATCTGATCTGTATTTTTGGAAATATTGGAATCATTGGGTGGATTTCACCCATTCACGAATTCGGCCTTCGTAATTAAGGTCCAAACCTTCTCTTATACTCTGAACTACCAGTTGCACACCG
Source organism: Myrrha octodecimguttata (assembly GCA_958510865.1). NCBI lineage: Eukaryota > Metazoa > Arthropoda > Insecta > Coleoptera > Coccinellidae > Myrrha > Myrrha octodecimguttata. Next base: position 74,864,220 of record OY294057.1, read on the forward strand.
TAAAGCTGTAGAATTAAAAGTTTCATGAATTCCCAAACCTGCTTTTTCATTTATATTGCGTTTCTTTTTTCTTAAATTAATTTCTCAAATATAGGAATTCAGAATAGTATACGGAATAGTATCGCACGAGTTCCGTAATCGAGAACATCGACACTTCGTGAAGATTCTACACCAAGATAATTCCGGACAAAATTGAATGAGAAGGTCTAAGATGAAAGGCCAAATATATAGAACCTTCAACTAGTCTAGGAATATCTAATTTCAATTTCAACCTTAACATTTTGCTGAGTTATCTTGTTGCCAATCTGAAGGGCATCACTCATACAAGTCGAATGCGATCAACTATTGTGTATGCGTACCCAATTGGAATCATGTCGGAAATAGCAACAATATTGAATCTCTGCATTCTGCTAATGTTGGGCCGAAATAAATCGGAAATTTTCCTAAAACAAAATCACTCGACTTCTGATTAATGCTTTTAACTAGCTTCAAACCACTTCAACGTGGTATAAATGAGGTTGAACAGTATGCCAATGGGGGTTTTTCCTTCAAACGAAAATGCAGTAATTTTCATGAAAAACCTTTAAAACATCACATTTCAAACATATAATTTCAATATTATATTTTTTTAAAAATGTTTGATCACCTAAAACAGAAAAATAAAAATGGGGATTGGCATTTAAAGGGATTTGTCTTGAGTGCACGATATGGCAACGTCGAATTCAGCTTTCCCGGAAAGAAAAGGACGTCAAATGTGTTACTTTGCTTAGGAAAACAGAGATAGCTATACTTTGATCTGGTTAGAGTAGAAGACAACGCCACGGAATAGAAAAAGAAGAGCACAGACTGTCATACTATCATATTAGTGACAAATCGCAAACGGAAATTGTTTGGTGATAAAGAACACGTGTGTACCACATAACCACATAATAGGAATAAATATTTAAAGGTTTTTCGTGAAAATTACTGCATTTTCGTTTAAAGGAAAAACTCCCATTCTTGATCGAGATTCAAGAATTGACCCCTAAGAACAACTCATTTGTGTGACGATGTATAGATGTCCGTTTTGATTTATTTTCTACTAAATCTAATGAATTATTGAAAAATGACTACTCCTTATAATACTTCGATATATGTTTGCTTATTCTTTCTTGTTTACTTATGAAAATTTCTGTTATATACTGTATATTTTTTTTTCTCTCAATGTTTCATTTTTGGATTGGGTTGAATGAATTGTTTTTTTTTGTTCGTTATTATACAGGGTGAGTCTTTAGGTTGTACATTAATTTCAACCATAGATTCTTCTCATCAAATGAAACACTTTTATCCTTTATAATTTTTTCAGATTCGTCTCCATCAAAAAGATACAGGCTGTTTTAAATTGAAATTAATCCAAACCTTGTTTACAAATATCGAATTTCTGAGTTGTTTCTTTCGAAAGTTATTGTGTTTACGGCCGGCCGTTTGGCACAGTTATATTTTATACACAGGAAGACATCTACAGGATACATTCCAAACAATATTTCGAACAACGAACAATGACTGCTGCAATAGGACGGCTTATAGGTGTGTTCGGTGTGTAGGAACGCACCTAACCCAACTCCATAGTTCACCTCAACTTCGGAGGTCATCGTAATTAGCCTAATAGTCGATGGCGCTGGATTCGACTAATCAATCATATTGATACCGAAAGTATCACAGGGTGTTTCGCAACAACGTATGCGACTACGTTCGCTCATTCTCGACGCGCGCGCGGTACTCCACGGGCAACAGTCCCAAACTAGTTTATCTAGATCTACCCGCCGTAATTTTCGAACGGGCTGATCCGGATTTATTTACTGACGGCAAAAAATTTATGGCTTTTGGTTCGCTTTAATTTGCCACCACTACCGGAGAACGCAAAGCCGTAGTTAACAGTTCCACCCACCTTTTTTTGCAGATTATTTATGAGGTGAAACGTCAGTTTTAGACGGGTTGGTTGTAATGAATCTTTTCACTTTGATGAACATATCTAGTCAGGCGTATAAATCAATATGGTTCTTCTGTTCGAAATTTATTGAAAACTTCACAACGTTCAAGTTTGATTTAGAGACAAACATTTTATTTATTCATTTATTTATTTGAAATGAGAAACAAAACGGACTGTTCAGAGTCCACTGCTGCAATCACGTATACATAATTCACATATATCATATCATATACAGGGTGATTCTTTAAGTTGTACATTAATTTTAACCATAGATTCCTCTCATCGAATAAAACACTTTTTTCATTTGCCATTTTTCCAGATTCAGCTCGGGTAAAAGTTACAAGCATTTAAATATTTCTCAATGTGCTAATACACTCCTGCGCTGTTTTGAAAGTTCACCACAGATATCTCTCACGTTGATCTCTTTTGGAGAATAAACAATCCAAGGTTTGAAATTCAAAGAAACAAGATTTAGAAAACTCATTTACTCACTCAATGCTTATGATTTGGTGCTTACTGTGATATTATCGCAACGAAAACATTCCACTACACTGGACTTGAAACACTGATCTTCAACTTGATGTTCATGCAATAACCAATTTCATTCCCCTATAAGATTATACACAATTGCATCCTCGCCAATTCTCATATTGAAAATTCGATAATTATACTTTTTTCACGAAATATAATAATGAATTAAATGAAATCAATAAACTAACCTAAAAAAAGTCTCCAGAATGTTATGGAAAGTCTAGTCCATGGTCAAGGATTATGTCTGTGGTTTGGTCAAGAAATAGCATATACTTAATATTAGTTTTATGCGAAATAGATGAATATTTTTGTGTATTCTATGGTCCGGATATACGTGAATCCAGCTTAAACTTCCTCTACTATATCAGGGGCGGATCCATAAATTTAAGGTAATTTTTCGAATGTTCATCCGATTTTATAATATTCAACGTTTAATATCTGCAAAACGGTGCGTTTAAGAAGAAATTCTGAAGAATAATCAAGTATTTTAAAATGATTAAAGATTCTTATAATGACATAAGACAAACTTCATCTGCATTCTTCATGCTAATTTCGTATAGTTTTATGAATCGGCGAGTCTATAACTCGGAAACTGTTTGAAGCGAGGTTTGAAGTAGGATGAGAGTGATTACTAAAGAATATTTGTCATAGTTATAGAAATCTACACACCAAAATTCATCTCATTCGGAGTTACCATATCAAAGCTACAAAAAAAAAACTGATTTTTTTGGCAAATTTAAACAGCCTGTATATTTTTGATTGGATCAATTACGAAGTACTCTATCTAAAAATGACAGTTTGAAGGTTCATACAGTATTTAATGTGGATAATATGATGACAAGATTAAAGAATATCGAATATTTGAAAAAAAAATTTGAATTTTTTTTTTCGAATCGTTCCAATGACACGATCATCACGAAATTCGGCACAATGTTGTCCTTCAACATCTTCCAACTAGCTGCGAAGTTTCATCACGATTGAATCAGTATTTGTTGAGTTATACCGAATAAAACAACGGTATCGAGAAGAAAACCACGTAATTCTACACATTTTTTCCAATATCTCCAAAACTAATAGCCTTATCAAATTGAAATTTAGTACACTGCTTTGAAATATGAAGTTCAACGTATAACTGAATTTGTTCTCGAATATGAGCAATAAAAATAATAGCAGAAGGAAAAAGTTTTTCGAAACATCTTGAAAACATTTTTTTCAGATTTAGTGACCATACGATTTCAACGAAATTTTGTTCAAAGTTGCGCGTCGTTATGCTCCAAATAACTGTCAAGTTTCAATCCAATCACTGCAGCAGTTTCTGAAATATGAGGGAAGTAACCTCCAAATTTCAAATGGCTATAACTCCGAAACTATTGGGCCGCGGCATTCCGATGCGCGAACTACCCTGCAAGTTTCTAGTCGCTAGATGGCTCCGTTCGACCGTTATCGTGCCCACGGCCGGCCGGACAGAATCGATTATGATACCGGATTCGTCATCAGTTCAACCTAGTCGTTTGAGACCATTTTCGGCTCAATCGTCGAAAATTTGGACTAAACGATAGCACACTGTTCCCCTAGAACATGCGCGCGAAAAAGTCAACTTTCGTGATTTTTCTTATCATCGAGTTTTTCCTCAGAATAACTCTAAAAAACCTAGAAAAGCACTGCAGTGAAGGCAGCAGTTTTTTACAGATTGGATCGAATTGAAATGCAGTACATCACTGAGATATTACAGCTTGAAATTCTATGTAGAATTTCTCGAAGATAATGTAATTATAGAAGATCACAGAGTATGGAATATCCGAAAAAAAAGATTCTGAAATTGGTTTTTTCGAATGGTCCAAATAATCACGAAACTTCGAACATGATTGGATCGGTATTTGTTGAGTTATTCCGGAAATATCACTGATACCGGGGAAAAAACTAGGAAATTAGACATATTTTATCCCAATATCTCTGTAAGTTGAAATCAAATCAAACAGAAATTTGGTACATTCTGTGAATAATAGGATTTAAGGTCTATGCAAAATTTCTTCGGAATCTGATATACAGTTTCCAAAAACAATACTTCCTTCAAGATAAATGTCAATCACATATTTTTAGATAAAACTATGGCGCGTTCATTTCATTTTATTTGCTCTAAAAGTGATTCCATTCACTTTAATGAACTATCCCGGTAGGCCGTGACATTCTGACACATTTCACCGTATATATTTTGAAAATGTTAGTTTATAGTCATTTTCTGTCTGACACAACGTTGTCCTCTCTACAGAGAGGTCGTACTAATTACATATTTTTGAAAATGTGAATTTACTTCAGGAAAATAATGAATTTGAGAAAATATTACGTGAATTTAGTAATTCCAAAGACCTGGCGAATGTTGAAGAAACTGTTTTCTCTGTTTACACTGGAAATATTCCACGTATATAAACATGGTTGAAAGATTCAGTTATGCTATTTTCTTGTACGGAAATCAAGAATCGAGTGTTGAAATTTTAATGAAAAATAATGGATAGAGTAGTCCGTTACTTTATGACAGATTTCATTCGAAAAAAACTAAAAGTACTCGAATAATCCTGCAGTAAGACTTCTGAATGGACAGACAAACCTATAGAATTCCCTACTTTTCGAAATTCTCAAAAAAAAGTATACAGAAGATATTAGAATACCTTGTTGCACAACTTGAAATACTCCAGAATGAAAATGTAGTAGTACTACAAAACCTGTATCACCTTAAAAGAACTAACTCAATTCACAAAGTTCTTGGGAATCTATGCGAACGATACACTGGGTTTTCACTCACATGCGTCGCAAATATTGGATATCTTGTGATAAGTTATTGATTGTAAATTTTCAGGATTTTGCTCAAAAAAAGCAGATTTCAATTCTCTTCCTGATATTTTGTCTCTACTCCTTCAAAACTACCTTCGACATTTTTAGTTCCCAAGCATGATGATTACATTGAGATTGAGACTATTGGGAGTATAAATTAGCATTGGCAACGTCTCTGAGAATTATTTTGACATTGCCGATATTTCACGAGTGCCAACCTGCGTCAGTTTTAAGTAAAAAAAAAACTTGATAGTCCTAAATCATGGCCAACCGTGATAGTTTATAAAAGTGAATGGAGTATATGAAAATGTATTTTTTCTAATCCTTGGTGGTCCATACTTTCCAATATAAGATCCGTGAAATCAACCTAGTAATCAATTCAAGTGGAGTGACCTCATATCGAATCAACAACATAATCTCAACTTCGAAGTATAAACTTCATTATCCTTCCGGGACTCCTTCAAGGCTACAATCCTTTCATCCATGCTCCAGGACCGTCCACCAATCCAGAACGTTTTAAAACACAGGAAAGATTAGGGGACGTTCGCCTGCAACCACACCGGTGAATGTGTCATCCTCTATATGATATTCTGACGCGTATAAAAAACGTCCAAGGGACATTTTAGCTTCAGTTCACGTGAATCGGGAGCCGTAGGGATCATTTTACCTTGGTACAGAATCGTGCAGCTGTGTACCCAGGTGCGTGCTCCCTTTGTACCTATCAGGACAATGAGTGGAAGATATATCGACGGGATGGCTGATGTTTCGTAACCATGTTCGGGAAGTTGTGTGTCCCGAATTTTGTCTATTACGACTTGGTCGGTGAGATACTTGGATTTCAGAGCGTTTTCGGATACGACCGAGGTAGATCCATATACCTATAAAACTATATGGACATGGCTGTTTTTATATTCAAGAATTTTCGGGAAAATAAAAAGTGAAATAGAGTGAAAAATGGGAAATAACTGATATTGCGCATTCTCACAAAAGAATTAAGTACATCCCAAAAAAAAATTTTTCAAATATACTCACTGACGCCTACAGAACGCCCCGTTTTCTCCTATAAACGATAAAATTTATCCGAATTCTAAGATTTCACGTGGCTATTGACAACGTTCAAACATTACATTAACGTGCTTGACCTTGAGATATTCACGAGGTTTGATGAAACTTGCATGTGGCTGTGTTGCCTAGTCGTAATTTAGGACCACGTGGTATTGGTTGCTCTTTGCTCTAAATAGATATGTAAATTCCCCTATCTTGAGAACTTTCCAGTCCTTGTCAAATATGAATTTCAACTCTACTGGGTGTTCCGTAATACAATAATTTCTTCGACACTCAAACAATCACAACTCCCTTATTTAAAATGGAACACTCCATAGATCATAATTTCAAACCTTGAAATATAAATCTCCTATCTAACTATTTAATGTCACCCTATATCTAACATCATCAGCTTTCTTCGACTCACCCATTGCTTGTGCAGAAATGTAATGCTTAAATCGCCATTAATGTAGCTGCTCTTCTATAAAAATCAAATTTGTGAGAAATTGGATATTACAATTGGATATGGGATAACCAAGAAACATTCAAAGCATAATGGGGGTTTTTCCTTTAAACGAAAATGCAGTAATTTTCATGAAAATCCTCTAGAGCATCACATTTCAAACATATAATTTCAATATTATATTTTTAAAAAAATTTTTGATCACCTAATACTGAAAAATAAAAATCGGGATTTGCATTTAAAGGGATTTGTCTTGAGTGCACGATATGGCAACGTCGAATTCAGCTTTCTCGGAAAGAAAAGGACGTCAAATGTATTATTTTGCTTAGGAAAACAGAACTATACTTCGATCTGGTTAGAGTAGAAGACAACGACCAATGAATAGAAAAAGAAGAGCACAGACTGTCATACTGTCATATTACTGATAAATCATAGCAGTTCTACTGAACTCCGTTGTCACTTCGTGCATGGCTGGCAAATCCCAAACCCCAATTCTGAAATCTGATTTTGAATACTTTCGGTAATTTAGGGAAAATGATGAATCAAACCCCTAATAATTATGTTCCAATTTGCATTTGCACAAATAACCCAAATTCAGGAAAAACCCCCATTGAGGATACACCCTGTATACGTTTTAAAAGGAAGACTTCCGGAGACTAATGTGAATACATTACTACTGCTATATCAGAAAAATTCAACGTTGACGATTTATTTACATATTTTATTAAACCTCAACTATAAAAGGTACATTATTGGTTTTTACCTGCACGTTTTATCCTTATATCTCTGTTAGGGTAGCAGTAATTGCTCTAAATCTAAATTGTAGATCTACGTTGATTCGATTATAAAAGTTCATATGTCATAAGTACATAGCGTTTCGATGATATCACGTGGTGACATCTGTCACGCACTTTGATTATTAACATAGCGAGGTAGTTAGGGGTTATTTCCAACATGAATTGATTTTTTATAGTTATCGAATGCCTGTTTTTATGAAACGTGGATTTTTCATTGGATATTTCCAAGGGTGACTAGTTAAGCGTTGAAATTGTGAGTTCTAGACGATCGTTTATCATTATTTTTTGCGCACATGTTCTGGGAAACTGCGTGTTATCGTTTTGTCTTAATGTCTTACCGAAAATGGTCTCAAACGACTAGGGTGGACTCCCTGATGACGAATCCGGTGTCAAACTCGATTCTGTCCGGCCGCTCGGCCGTGGACACGATAAATGTCGAACAAAGCCCGCAAGCGACTTGAAACTTGTAGAGTAGTTCGCGCATCCGAATGCCGCGGTTAAATTCATTAATGGGCTGAATCGACCAAATAGTTTCGGAGTTATGGCAATTTGAAGTTGTGAGGTTATTTCCCCCATATTTCAGAAACTACGGGAGCGATTGGATTGAGACTTGGCATTGAGTTAAAGCATAACGACCCGCAACTTTGAGTAGAATTTCGTTGAAATCGTACGGTCACTCAATTTAAAAAAATTTTTTCAGAATTTTATCGAAAAAAAATTCGGCCTTCGTAATTAGGATCCAAATCTTATCTACAAATATCAGGTTTCTAAGTCTCAGTTTCTAAGTTATTGTGTAACGGCCGTCAGGCCGACCATGAGCACAATAACTCCCGGAAGAAACGACTTTGAAACTCGATATTTGTAGAGAAGATTTGGCGCTTAAATACAGAAAATCCGCCCAATGATTCCGTAGATATACTCATTAAAAATTTTATTTTCTCAATATTTTCAAAAACACAGATCAGATCGAATTGATGAAATACAGTACCTTATAGGAAAAACCTAGAAAAGCACTGCCGTGAAGGCAGCAGCTTTTGCATGCATGTTCAAATTCGTTGCCAAAGCGGTCATCTCCATTGAACATGCGCGCAAAAGCTGCTGCCTTCAGGGTAGTGCTTTGCTAGGTTTTTCTATGAAATAATTTCGAAATTACTTATTCAATCACGATTAAACTTGGCAGCTTGTTTGAAAATGCTGATAGCAGAATTTCGTGATGATCGTTTGATTAGAACATCTCGAAAAAAAATTCAAATTTTTTTTCAAATATTCAATATTCTGTGATCTTTCTGACCATAAACTCAATAATTTCCGGAAGAAACGGCTTAGAAACTCGATATTTCCAAAATTACAGATCAGATCGCAGAAGCTGCTGACTTCACCTCAGTGCTTTTCTAGATTTTTTATGTGAAATTCTCGAACGTTTCACATACTGTTGAAGAGAGAACTCAGATATCAATACACCAATACAGATACTTACATTCCCTTCACTCTTATAATCTATCCCGGTTAGCCATGACATTCTGACACATTTCACTTTGTATATTTTGAAAATATTAGGTTATAGTAATTTTCCTGTCAGATAACTACGCAACGTTGTCGTCTCTACATAGAGGTCGCTGTAATTACATATTTTCAAAATGTGGATTTACTCTGGGAAAATAATGAATTTGACAAAATATTATGTGGCCTCAATGATTCCAAAGACCTGGCGGATGTTGAAGAAACTTCTACTGTTAACACTGGAAATATTTCACGTATATAAACTGGAACATTCAGTTATGCTATCTTCTTGTGCGGAAATCAAGAATCGAGTGTTGAAATTTTATTGAAAAATAATAGATAAAGTAGTCCGTTACTTTGTGATAGTTTATTCGAAAAAAAAAGTTCTCGAATAACCCTGCAGTAAAACTCCCAAACCAACAGACAATCCTATGGAATTCCCTACTTTTTGAAATCCTCAAGACATTTAAATACCTTGTTGCACAACTTGAAATACTCAGTATGAAAATGCAGTAGTACTACAATATCTGTGTCACCTTAAAAGAACTGACTCAATTCACAAACTTCTTTGAAATCCAGGTGAGCGATAAACTGGGTTTTCACTCACATACGTCGAAAATGTTGGATAGCTTGTGATAAATTATTGATTCCAAATTAACAATTCTACATAGCACTTCCTGATACTTTGTCTCTGCTTCTTCAAAACTAAGTTCGCCATTTTTAGTTTCCAAGCGTTATGATTATTGAAATTGATTGCTCGCTCAACACCTGGTGAAACATCGTATTAAATATTAAAACAAATAAAAACACTTGACTACGTTCACAATTTTTAATTTAAAATATAAATAAAATACATGGGACTATACAAATATACATCACATTACAGATGTTAACACCGGAGATAAGCGGAACTCCAATTGATCGTTAACAATTGGTAGTTTTTGTTTATGTGTCGATGATATTTCCAAAATTTCTAGAAGGTCTAGTCTTTTTCCTTTTTCTCCTTCATGCAAGATTGTTGTTTTATTAAAATCTATAAAATGGTTGCCAGTTATACAATGTGTGGAGAAGCCAGTTGTGGATTTGTTTTGAAGAATTGACTACTTATGTTCTTCCACTCTGACTTTGAGAGAACGACCAGTCTGACCAATATAAAACGCAGGGCATTCGTCACAGAAAAGTTTATATACACCACTCTTTTCTGAATTATTCAGTCGATCCATTCCACTAGAAAATATTGATCTTAAGTTCTTCTTATTTGTACATATAATATCAATACTATTTTATCTTAACCTATTACAAATTTTGTCGCTTACTTGCGGGATATAGTTGACATATACAAATTTCTTTATATGGTTTTCGAAGGAACCTAGGTAAATACTTCTTAACAGTCTATCATATTGTTTTCTAAATATAGATTTATCTATTATGTCAGGGGAGAAGCCATTGTCCTTCTCTAATAATTTTAACACTCCAACTTCTTTTTTGAAAATAATTATCTGACAATGGAGTTGAAATTAATCTTTTTACAAGGGAATGAAACGCTGACATTTTAATTCGATATGGATGTGAACTACTGTTATGAATCAGAGTGTCAGAAAAAGTGGGTTTTCTGTATATATCAAATTCAAGATGGTTATGATTATGTTGAGATTGAGAGAAGAAATTGGCATCGGCATTCGGCAACGTCGCAGAGAATTATTTTGACATCGCCGGTATTTCACGAGTGCCAACCTGAGTCAGTTTCGAGTAAAAAAACTTTATAAGCCTGAATCATGGCCAACCGGGATAGTTTATAAAAGAGAATGGAGTATACAGGGTGAGTCTTTGACCTTGCAGAATATTTTAACAGAAGTTTCCTGAAGCCAAAAGAAACACTTTTTTTCCTTACCATTTTTTCCGATTCGGCTCGGTTCGTAAGATACAGACTGTTGAAAATCCATAAAAAAATTTAATTTTCGATTATATCTCGCGAACGATCTCATCGAATGAGATGATTTTTGGAATATAGTTTTTTATTGATACGATGAATGTTCCTGGATTACAAAATTCCATCCACATCCTCCAGTTTGTTTAATATGACCATAACATTTCATAAAAGTAGCAGAAATTCAAAGAATACAACTTTTAAATATAATTTAAATGCTATTCAACGAATTTTTGACCAATTGGGTACTTTGGCTGAATGCAACTCTGTTCAAAAAATTCACAGAATTCAATTTTTCCGCGTTGCCACGTCTAAAAGTTGAGAATGGAATCCTAGCATTTTTTATTTGGAATGATTTGTAAGCGGAGTAGCCGACTTTGGCCAATTCACAATGGACGTAACCGTAAGAATCCTGCAACTCGTGCGTAAAAATCGAAGAGGAAACTACAAAATTCATAAGTACCAAAATCTTCACAATAGGTTCAACTTTGCTTTTGACTTCCATAAGTCGAATGCAGTTCTACTCTTATTCCTTATGATTTATGTTGTTTAATTCTTACATTTTATGTATAAGTAAATTTACGGTTAAGTTATGTCCATTGTAAATTGGCTATTAGTTCGAAAGTGGAGTCTTATGAATAAGGTCACCTCAACTTCTACAATTTAAATACTACTAATGTTCAAGCAAATTTACACACCACTATCCATTCATGAAGCTTCCTTTTCAATTTCGAGCTAATTTGTGTAGTATAATTGATTAACTTCTCACTTTTCCATGATAATGGGGATTCTTACTGGTTTGAATGCAATCTTTCTGCTGCCCCAAATTTCTTGAAATTATGTACAGAACTTTGATAGTATTTATTTTGAGGTATTCTTCAAATTCGTAATGCGCTTTCATAACATAACAACCCATGGTGGAAGAAAACTACCATGCCATAACCTTAAAACCACGGAGCGACAGATTTATAGTTCAGTTCAGAATCATAGACTACACAAGTGTATACATAGATTTTGCATATTGTGTGTTGTTTGATTTCGAATAGTTCTTTCTTTCTGTTCGTCAATTTGGCAACGTTTGTACGTTCATAGATAAATTAGGTACATCTGTTTTATTTATTTATGAAAATGAAAGTTTAAATGGGTTATGTTTGAATCTGATAATTCTTGGAGAAAATGAAATAAACAAAGAAAATTAATGATTACAAATTGAAGATGAATCTCAAAGCTAATATGAGTGATAGCTAGATGAATTCCTCATTATCGAAAATGAAACCAAGAGAAGAATATTCAACTTTTATCGCCCACGAAATTTGGAATACCTAACTTATTAATTGTACTATAATACAACTTTTTTCACCAACTGGAATGTAAAAAGTAAGTTGACGCTTGTTTTCATAACAGAGTTGCTTATTTCGAAGATTTGAATGGTATATCTTAGGCTTTGAAAAACTTCAGTGTTCAGGTTTCCAGGGGCGGCTAGCCTATTATGAAAATTTATAATGCCTATATCTTTTTATCTAGGCCGAATCGGAAAAAATGGTAGAGGACAAATGTGTTTCTTTCAGCTTTAGGAATCTTCTGTTAAAATATTCTGCAAGGTCAAAGACTCACCCTGTATATCACAAAACAGTAGAATTCACAATTGGAACTTTTCCAAAGCGGAAATGCCAAAACGACTCTATCCAAGGCAGTAAAAAATCATGGACCCATTCACGACAGCCCGTTGCCTCAGTAGTTCGGGTTTCAATAATAATTATCCGGTTAATATATTCATAGATGCGAGTTTAGTTTTGTTCGGACCTCGTTCGTTCACGGAAAAGCCACTAGAGGCGCGTTAATGTTATTCAGGAACTATAAAACCGATAAAACGATTTGTCGAAAAATAATTTCAGAAAGAAACGTGTCGTAAAAATCGACGCTCGGCTCTGCGAACGATCGTAAAAAATTTAAGCTCACCGCGAGGATCCAAGTCACATTTGAATGCGGGAACACGCAGGGTTTCGTCTCGGTACTCGTCAATGTAATGGTACCTTAACGGTCGCTCGTGGTGTTGTTTTGTTTCTGTCGCGGAGCGATTTGGGTTAACAGATGGGACACGAGGGGAAAAAATCTAGAAAAGCACCGTCGTGAGGTAACGAGCTTTTACGCGCTTGTTCAGATTATATCAATAGACGACTTCGGCCCAAGTTGCCAACCCACAATTTACTTAGCAAGTTTACTTTCACTGGGGAACGGGAATTTCAGGACAAATTCGACATGATAAGGTTCGCATTATTTATAAATAACCGTAAAACATGCCTCGGTTCTTCAAACCAGATAATTCCTTCCAAATATAGGTTTTTGTTAAGATCGTCCCCGATTGGCTGAAATTTAAGTTGGGATTCCTGATTTCATGCAAACAGTGTCAATTTTCATAGGATACGTTCCGAAAATCAACTCTGTTGTTTCGGTTGCCGATTTTCTGCTCCGTAAATATGAAATATTTGGATGGTTCCTGGAACAAGCGCGTGAAAAAGGTTATTTACGGAATCTGGTTGATGAAAATGCGGTCGATTTACTGTCACCAGAACGATTTTCTATGGTAAATATGCTTAGCATAAAACAATCTAGTTTACTTTAGGTTTGTTTTGGTTCCGAGTTCAGATCTGTTCGGGACGATTCTAGCATAGACCAATAGTCTGTGGTTCTGAACTCGGAACCAAAACAAACCTAAAGTAAACATAAATTGTTCTATGCTATGGATATTTACCATAGAAAATCGTTCTGGTGACAGTAAATCGACCGCATTTTCATCAACCAGATTCCGTAAATAACCTTTTTCACGCGCTTGTTCCAGGAACCATCCAAATATTTCATATTTACGGAGCGGAAAATCGGCAACCGAAACAACAGAGTTGATTTTCGGAACGTATCCTATGAAAATTGACACTGTTTGCATGAAATCAGGAATCCCAACTTAAATTTCAGCCAAATTTCTTTTCCTTATATCTCCGAGAGTGAATATCGGATCGAATTGAATTTTCATATAAAAATTCAAAAAATTTTCCAATGAAAATTCCACACATGTGATTTTTAACCAATCACACATGTATTTCTGACAGATCACCATCGCAACGGATGAATTTTAGTGGACATTTTTTCCTCGTGGGTACTCAACAGAGTATTATACTGGAAATTTTTTTGACGTTTATAATGACAGAATATTTTCTCAATTCGTCTGCTGAAAGTGGGGATGAACTTGCATTTCTCTTGGTTGAATCTATTTGTAGCTTCTGAAGCTACGCATTTTTTGCAGCTCTTGAGTTGACAAATTCTATGTCAGAGAATGGATTAAATTTGCGATTATACCTTTCAAAAAAATATTCCTGCAACTGCTTAGCTGTAGAGTTCCATAGAAATTTGATAACTCTCTCCTTGCAGTCTTCGGAGTTTTTTTTTCGCATGTTGAAGGCATAGTCTTCAAGAATAAACGCCAGTTCTTACACATGTATATCCGCTCTGTCGAAATCATACGCTTTTTCTGCGCAAAAGTTCATAAACTGCTTCCATGCACTTGCCTTCGATTTCCTAGAGTATTCGCGGGAGTCAACTGCTTAATATTCTGGCGAATATTTTCTTTACTTTCTTGACCGAAGCGAGACATTTTTCTACGTCGTGCTGTTTTTGACAAATTCAAAACAGAAATAATTTCTAGCTTAGAGTTTCACTGAGTTGCCATGGTAACTAAATAATCAAGTCGACAAAACCTTCTATGTTTTGCAAGTACTTGATGAAGACGAAAATTGATGTTGTTGGAAATAAACACATTTGGTGTGGAATTTTCTTACCGAATACCTACCACACGAGGTCAAATTAAATCCGGAAATTTATGACCTCTAGTGGTATAACTGGTGAAAATTCGGCCATAAAAATCGATTTTCCGATAACTCCATTTAAAAAGACTTCAGCCATGAAGATAAATCCAACGAGAAGTAGAGCACCAAAGTACATATTGTTGTTTTCAGGGGAAACAAAAGAAGTCGGGCCCTCGTGACCCATCAGAATTACCGCATGGTTATTACTTGTTCCGGAAACAATTTCACACATAGCTGTGACGGCCCCTTCGTCATGCAAATGAACTATTTGTAGACATGAAAATTTCGTTAAGGAACAAGGTGTTGATCGACTATACTCAATTTTCGCTGAATAAATGGACGAAAAATATTTCGGCCAGATGTGGGACAATAACTGGAAGGTGATTTAAGCCTGTGGAATTATGGTAATCACATCGGAGATAAGATCTGGCTGACAGAGAAGTTGTATTGTTTTTGGGAGGGCAATAGGGTTAATAATCTGACTTTTAGTTTTATCCATGAGCAGAGGAATTATTTCGGAATTGACAAATATTGAGTCATAGATGCAAAGAATACATGGTACGGACATTGATGCATAGAATACATAAGGTGGAAACTCTTTGACATATTTTGGGCACGAAATGAGGTCCAATCGTTGTCAAAATACGGCTTTGTTTTTTGCTTCAGTTTTCGCCGATAGATGCCGGCATAGGAAAATCTGCC
The DNA here is from genome assembly GCA_958510865.1 of Myrrha octodecimguttata. NCBI lineage: Eukaryota > Metazoa > Arthropoda > Insecta > Coleoptera > Coccinellidae > Myrrha > Myrrha octodecimguttata. The sequence goes on from OY294057.1 coordinate 74,879,839, forward strand.
ATATAAAATCTGAAATATTAACAGAAGTTACCGACCTGTCATATCAGAACTAGTCAAATCAGAACTTCTTTCTGATTTTCTGAGTTGGACCATATATTTCAAAAATTTCCGATAATAAATTCATTTTGACGCATTTTGATCATGATTATTCATTTAATTCAGTCAGAATGGCGGTAATATCCTTCGTCTCTGAATACACAAGTCTGAAACTTGATATTCTGGAATTTTTACGAGAGGTATTTACTATCCCAATATTCAATTCATGGAAAGGAAGTATTCCAGAGTTGTGTTTTCAAAAATACCACAAGAAATCATTTGAAACGAAAGATACTACAATTAGTTTGTCTGGTTTGAAATTTGTCTGATAAATTCGTATGAACATGAACAGCAAAGTGAAAATTCATACATCAATTTCAATAATAATGAACATGAACGTTTCCTCCGGATATTTGCATAAGTAGGTATGTAACATAATTCATAACTTTTGAATTGAATATGTATTAATAGTACTTAAAAAATTTAAAGAAGATCTAAACTATCCAATAGAATCCATTAGTAATATCAATCTCCCGTTTCGTTTTTAGCGTTGTTTTGGCTTCGAAATAACTTTTTGTATCCATCCATGCAAGTGTTCTCACAGTAAACCTCATATTGCTCCTCATTCCCTTGCACATATTTCATATTATTAATGAGTAGATGTTACACATTTGTTAAACTCCTCTTATGTATTAGTGAGAATACACAATTTCAAATATCTGATTCATTTTTTGGAAAATAGTTTCATCAGATTATAGCTCAATTCATTGATATCCAACGGAATTAAATGTATGCACTTGCCAAAGCGACGTAAGCGCCATCATCGTTTACAGAACCAAGTAGCCCAGGATTTGACAATTCTAGGACCGCGTTTTGGACCCAAAATTTCAGTTTGTAATAGTAGGAAAGTGTCGACACCCGATATATTCTATGCATCTATGTGCGGACACTCTTTGACATATTTAGGGTCCGAAATGAGCTCCAACTGTTGTCAAACTATCCCGTTCTCTTTCTAACGTAGTTTTGGCTTCGAAATGACTTCTTGCATCTATGAATGTCTTCTAAATAAGATCCTTAGATTGCTCCTTATTTCCTTACATATTTCATATTATTAATGAGCAGATGTTCCACATTTGTAATACTCCTCTTATACAGGGTGTATCCGAATGACACCGAAAAAATGTAAGGGGTGATTCTGTGATGAAATTCATAATAGTTATTTGGTATAAAACTTTTTGAACACCTCCTCCAGAAAAAGTTACACCACTCAGAAGAGTAACAAAAAAATTGTCTTTTTTTTTATTTTCCTTGTATATCAAGCTTGAAACACGAAATTTGGTAAATATTATTTGTCAATAAAACCTCACATTTTGGAATTTTTCAACCCGGAAGTATGCTTGGAAGGGGTTAAGATATTCAACCCCTAAGATATTTTTTCTTACAACTTTTTTTGGATAGAAATTTTCCTTTAGGAAAAACATGGCTTTAAGAGCCCAATTTATTCACTAACTTTTTTGTCTCTACATTTTTTTCGAAAACTCAAGCATTCACCAGAAAAAAAATCGATGATCTGCGAAACCGCATTGTAGCAGGTTGTGAAACGATGAGGAATTCAGCACGCATATTTCATCGCATACGCATTTCAAAAAGGAACAGAGTAAATGCATGTATTAAAGCCGAAGGCGTCAGTTTCAACATTTATCATAATTGTAGTGTCGATTTTCGACAGGATTTTTTGTTCATTGTTATTGTTTTAGTTTTAAGAGTGTTAGCCTTAGTAAGTGAATGAATTGGGCTCTTAAGCCGTTTCTTTTTTAAGCAAAATTTTCATCCAAAAAAAATACCTTTGGGGTTGAATGATTCAACCCCTTCTAAGCATACTTCAAGGTTGAAAAAATTCCATGTGTAGTTTTATTGACAAGTAATTACTACCAAGTTTCGTTTTTTAAGCTAAATATACAGGGAGAATAAAAAACCTAAAAAAGCACGGACATGAGGTCAGGAGCTTTTACTCGCTTGTTCCGTTGCCAAAGCGGTCATCTATACAAGTATTGACCCTGCCAAATGCAGATTTTTTTTCATATGCTCCTCAAGAAATTCTGCATGAACCTCAAGCTATAATTTTCGATCAAGTACTAGATTGCAATTCGATCCAAAATTTTGAATGGGTATAAGTATCTTAAGAATAATTGGCGAATTCAACCCATCTAAGCATTTGACCTTCTTGATTAAACTGCAAACCTACTCTACAAATGTATTCCGTATGTCAATTCTCTCTAAAGTTAATGTGTTTAAGGCCGACCTGACCACTGATGGTGAACAAAATAACTTCCGGAAGAATCTACTCGGTAACTTGATAATTGTAGAGTGAGTTTGGAAGTTTGGTAAGGCCGAATTGGCGAATTAGTGAAAACTATCGAATGATTCCGCAGATACACCCTTTCAAAATTTCAGTTTTCCGATATTTCCATAAACATAGATCAAATCGCCTTTCAATGAAAAATGCCACCTCGAATTTTCAGCCAAATAGGGTCTACAGACAATGAGCAAAAAAAAATTAAAGAGTCCTCCTGCATTTTGTTAAATAGAGAGAGTTATTTTGCTCATTGTTCTGTGGACCCTATTTGGCTGCAAATTCTAAGCACAGAATATGTAACTCCTTTAATTTTCAACTAGCTTGCGTCACTCATTTCATAGATGAGCATGTATTTTACACCATGGTTGTACCTGTTCGGTGTGTTTCGTGGTAATTTTGCTCTCTGTTCTTCGCGGAAATGTTGGGAGTTAGTGTAATCACAGATTACGTGTACAGGGTGGGCAAAATTCGTTTTCTACTGAAGGGATCTCGAGAATTATAGCAGCTAGAAGAAAACTGATAACACATTCTTGAGCTCTTTTTTCCTGACTAATCCGAATCTGAAATCAGATCCAGTCTTACTTTCGTAGGTTTTGAGTTATGAACGAAAATTGAGAAATTGTCAATTTCAATAATGCTGAAGAACTCGCTTGTTTGAACTCGTATTTGAAATCTGTTCCTTCATTCTACAGGCACTTTTTTCGGAGTAATTCGAATATAATATGATTGAATTTTTAAACCAGCTATTTTCGAGAAATAAGAAGGATTTATGATTTTTCAAATGTAAACTATAGTCGAAAATTCTCTTATCTTGCTACAAAGTTTTTGCTGATTTTAAAAATGTATTATATGTTGCTATTCACATGAATATAACATGAGAAAAAAATTAAATGCCTTTTTCTTGCTTTTCGATTCACTGTTGCTTTATAAGTAGGCTGGCGTTACCGTAGCGACCGTTGAATATAATTTATCTTTTGTGAAGTGGAGCTTCTATGATTGGAATTACGGTTGCTGAATAATTATTTCTATGGTTAATTTGCATATTCAACGGTCGCTATGGTAACGCTAGCCAACGTATAATGCAACAGTTAATCGAAAAGCTGGAAAAAATTTTTTGATTTTTTTCTCATGTAATATCCATTTGAATAGCAACATATCATACATTTTTGTATGATAATTCAAAAAAATTCAAATCAAAAAAATCAGCAAAAATTTTGTAGCAAGATGAGAGAACTTTCGACTATAATTTATATTTTCAATCATATTATATTCGAATTACTCCTAAAAAAGTGCCTGTAGAATGTAAGAACAGATTTCGAATACGAGTTCAAACAAGCGAGTTATTCAGCATTATTGAAAATGACAATTTCTCAATTTTCGTTCATAACTCAAAATCTATGAACGTTAGGCTGGATCTGATTTCAGATTCGGATTAGTCAGGAAAAAAGAGCTAAAGAATATGCTATCAGTTTTCTTCTAGCTGCTATAGTTCTCGAGGTTCCTTCAGTAGACAACGAATTTTGCCCACCCTGTACAGTGCATAGAGTGAGGTTATGCGTAAATATAATTCATAGTCATAGACCTCCGTTGTTGTCTCTGGTTCCTGGTTGGACGTGTTTTGTTCTGTATGTGTGGTTATTTTTGGACGACATTAATTTTCATGATATTGTTATTCAAAATGGAATTTTTCCCGTGACAACTTTAAGAAAACTTCACGACAAATCAAAATCACCTCGAAATGGTAGCGAAATCCAAAGAAGCATAGAATTCTATCATCTCGGATTCGCGTAAAATCATCATATTTGAATTCTGTGAGAGTCATAGAACAGAATGAACTACTCTGACAGCACTCATTCTGTTATCTGTGACTGAACTCAACTACACCCAGCTGCACTGAGAACTGGAACTCAGTGGAGTTCGTGTAGTTCATGCAGGTACAACAAAAAACCTAATATGTCGATAATTAGTTCCCCGAACTCCGTAAATTCCAATTTTCCAATCTCCGACAAGCAAACCTGCAGGGCGTCGCAAACAACTCGTTTTTGTCCGAAACCACCACGTCTAACTCCAATACACCCCCTTGCCTCACTCCAACTCCAATACACCTACAAGCTCAGGTTTTCTGTTTGGCCGTCGTCCGTCATAGCCTCCTGCGTTTGACGCCCATACACATGCCATCGCCATAAATCTTGGCCCGCTTCGATAATGCATTTGTTCTATATAAATTCCGGACTATCATCGCCTGTCCCCGGCACGGATCCAATTGACAAGGTTCATTTCCTGGTGGAAGTGTAAGTACATGCACGCCCTCAATTTCCGGTGGTCAGTAGTTCCTCCCCGGTGATTATATTGGCGTCGTCATAGGCGTCGGAATGGTCTAATAGCAGGAAATTGCCGAATCTGTACCGGAGAGCGTCTAGGACCGGTTCATTCTTCCGTGTGTAATGTCGTTGAGGTTGATTAATTTCGAAATTTGGGTTTGTTGTTCCGATTACGGCTTTCGGAAACGGAAGAAGTATTGGTGGATGCTATGGATGTGAGGTGGTTGGAGATCATTTCCTAGATGTGATCTATGTAGGTTGTGGAGGGTGAATCAGTCAGTTGTAGCCATAGATATATTAAACTCTCTGGACACAGCGTACGAATTCATTTCTAAAGAGTCGAAAGAAAGCAAGCGAGAGGTCCGAGAGAGAGATGGAACAGATCGGGCAGACCATAGACAGGATACACGATATTACTATACACAGTATTCTATAGCTCATGGAGAGTGATCTCACTTGCACAATATGATGCCGGTAAAGAGATAAAATCAAGCATATACTTGGAAAATCTCCGGGGAAATGACTTCTTCTTGGTATATGAGATTACATTGAAGCTTTGAAAATTGGCGATGAATGTGAACATAACTCCGATATGAATATTCGAAATGATTAATCAATAACAATATTTGTTAAATGAATCTTTTTCTTTCAAATTCTCTTGAGCTAGTTTCAGGAAGGTATTCTTAGCTCCAAATGATTTTTTCCTAAGCAGAATACAGACACACGAGCTGAGCGGCTTCCGGAGCACTTCAATTGGGCTGCCTCACAAGTATATACGGTGTTTTGAACAGCTCGCGAGCCATTCAACACCGTCCAATTTTGTGAGGAAGCCCATAATCAAATTGCCTCGAAAGTCGCTCAGCTCGCGTGTCTGTACGCAGCTTTTGAATTTTGTGCATTAAATGGTCTCGAACGATTAGAATGCACTAAATAGTGAAGAACTGTGCGAAATTCATTTCTGCGATCGGATTCATAGCAATTATACATTTTTTAAATTTTTTAACGCTCTTTCCAAATTATTGTATTTTACTTTCATTTTATATCTCCTCGTACAATTAATGGCACAACACGAATTTACCATTACTTTTTACCAGTTAACTTGGTTTAAAATGAAGGAGTCAAATTCTATTCAAAAAACTTACGAAACACTCAAAAAAAACGGAAATTATATCTTCTATACAGTCTTTATATTCTAATTCAGAATGGAATAACACAAAATCTGGTTTGAAATACTTCCGAAAACACAAATTTAACTCGCAAAACTTTTGAAAAAAAATAAAGTCTATGGCTTCAAAATGATGTCTTATTTTTGCCGTATTCTATGGTTTGCCCGTCCTAGGTCCAACTTGTCAGCCCACTTCCTCTCTCTTTGAGCCATGTTCATATAGTTTTATAGGTCTATGGTTGTAGCACAGACCACACTCTGTGGTTACAGTGCTGCTGAATATTAAAATTCATCATTTATGAATGAACAAACTAAATTATCTGAAATCCCTCAAACATGCCTAATCTCTCGAAGCAACGTCAATCAAAAGGTTTGTTCGTTTAAAATCTTAAAAAGCACTGCCGTAAAGGCAGCAGCTTTTGCGCGCATGTACAATGTAGATGACCGCTTCGGCAACGAATTTGAACTTGCGAGCAAAAACTGCTGCTTTCACGGCAGTTCTTTTCTAGATTTTTTTCGATGTATTACTGGATTTCAATTCGATCTAATCTGTATTTTTCGAAATATTGGAAAAATAAAATTTTGAATGGGTATATCTAAGGAATCATTGGGTGGATTTTACCCATTCACGAATTTGATCTTCGTAATTAAGCCCCAAGCCTACTCTACAAATATCGAGTTTCTAAGCCGTTTCTTCCGAAAGTTAATGTTTACGGTCGGCCTAACAGCCGGACCGTAAACAACTTAGAAACTCGATATTAGTAGAGAAGGTTTGGACCTTAATTATGAAGGCCGATTTCGTGAAAGGGTAAAATCCACCCAATTATTCCGCAGATATAACCATTCAAAATTTTATATTCCCAAAATTTCCAAAAATACAGATTAGATCGAATTGAAATCCAGTACTTTATCGAAAAATGACAATTTGAAGGTTTATATAGAATTAAATGAGGCTAATATGACGAGTAGATCACAGAATATTGAATATTTGAGAAAACATTTTTTTTTTCAAATCGTTCTAATGTCACGAAATTGTACACAATGTATCACAATGCAGCTTTGAACTAACTGCAAAGTTTCATCACCATTGAATCAGTGTTTTTCGAGTTATACCGAAAAAAAACAACAATATCGAGAAGAAAACCACGAAATTCTACATATTTTTTCCCAATATGTTCGAAACTAATAGCCGTATCGAACTGAAATTTGGTACACTGCTGTAAAATATGAAGCCCGAAGTGTAACTGGAATTCTACTCGAATATAAACAATGGTTTCAGAAAAAAAAATTTTTTCGGAAAAATTTTGAAAAAAGTTTTTTTTTAATTGACTGACCATAAGATTTCAATGAAATTATGCACTGAGTTGCGCGTCGTTATGCTTCAACTAACTGCCTAGTTTCAATTCAATCGCTCTGAATATGAGGGAAATATCCTCAAAATTTCAAAATTCGGCCCATTAACGAACTTAACCGCGGTATTCGGTTGCGCGAACTGCCTTACAAGTTTCAAGTTGCTAACTGGCTCCGTTCGACAGTTACCGTGTCCACGGCCGGCCGGACAGAATCGATTTTGACACCGTATTCGTCATCAGTGAGTCCAAGCTAGTCGAATTTTCGGCTCAATCATCGAATATTACAGACATTTGGGCAAAACGATAGTACGCTGTTCCCCTAAAACTTGCGCGCAAAAAAGTAACAAACACAAGCAGTGGCATATGATTCAACTTTCCAAAAAACAGTCTTTAGAAAATTGGAGATTGTCATTCGAAGGCAGATGTATTCTTACCGATATCTAATAGTGTTGAAAGAGCCTCCCCTCAAACTAATGAGGTAAAGTGAAAACCGTAAGATCTTATCGTCAGGGGTTGTCAGCTCAACTTCAAAATGTTTTGCAAAATGATGATTTATTTCGAACCTTAACTACCTCGAAGAAAACATATTTGGAGTCGTTATAACCGTACTTACTTATGCGGATTTTGAAACTGATCAGGTATTTTGTCTAGAAAGTGTAGTTTTAAATTTCTAGTCGGTACAGAAATAAACTAGATAACTAAGTTTACGGAAATGATCGATTAAAGCTTATTTTGAGAGGATTTCGAATCATTTTTTGTTTTTTTCTGGATTTTCACTCGCAATATCTGAGACAGAACTATTAAAATTAAATAAAATTGTTTTTTTCATGAAAAACCCCCTTGCGGATTGCAGTATTGAACTATTTGTAGACGGCAGTTTCTCGCAAAACAGATTGCCTAATGAACAATACAGGAATAATACAAACGATAAAGAATTTCAGAGTACAATTCTGACTTTCATCAGACAAAGCAGAAAATTTCAAGAATTATTTTCTGCTTGTTATACTCCAACTAACTGTCAAGTTTCAATAGTTTTCGAGCTTTCACGAAAATTCAATTTTATAAAGTATCCCGGTTGGCCAAGATTTAGGTTTATCAAGTTTTTCACTTAAAACTGATGCAGGTTTGTACTTGTGAAATATTGGCAATGTCGAAATGATTCTCAGAGACGTTGCCAATGCTAATTTCTGCTCTCAATAGTCTCAATCTTAATATAATCATCACGCTTGGAAACTAAAAATGCCGATGGTAGTTTTGAAGAATCAGAGACAAAGTAACAGGAAGTGCTTTGTAGAATTGAAATCGGCTTATTCTGAGAGTAGCACTGATAATTTGGAATCAATAATTTATCACAAGTTATGCAACATTTTCATGCTGGAGTATTTCAAGTTGTGCAAAAAGGTATTTAAACGTCTTCTGTAGGCTTATTTTATTTATTTTATTCCGTACAAAAGGATAGCATAACTGAATCTTCCAACCATGTTTATATACGTGAAATATTTCCAGTGTTAACAGAGAAAAAAGTTTCTTCCATATTCGCCAGGTCTTTGGATTAATTGAATTCACATAATATTCTCGCAAATTCATTATTTTCCCAAAGTAAATAAACACTTTGATAAATACGTAAATACTACGACCCCTATGTAGAGAGGAAAACCTTGCGTAGTTAACTGACACGAAAATGGCTATATCCTAACATTTTCAAAATATACACGGTGAAATGTGTCAGAATGTCATGGCCAACCGGGATGCTTAATAAAAGTGAATGGAGTATATGTTTATGAAATTTGTATTCTTTGTATCATCCAATCAACCACTCGTAATCGTTCGTATCCTCAATTAAAGAACACTCTGTATATCAATAATTAATACATCAATATTACACAGTCCTTTTTTCCAGGTTGAACTACAGACATTTCGCTATATCGTGATTGTCAAAAATCGAACATTCCATCAGCGACCGGCTCAAAAAAAAAACATTTCCACCAGTATCTTATGGACACCAGAGCGTACTTCTTGACATCGAGATGTGATAATCATTGGTTAGAGAAGCGCATCGAAGCACAATGAAACCACAGAAAAGACTTACATCTCAAGTGGGCCGCTTTCTGACCTCTGACCGCCGTCACTGACACTTGTCATCCTATAGCAGTATCATTAAATCGTACAGCCTTCGATTGAAACAGCCGAGGGATATGAAGATGGTTTTCGTTCGTATTTCACAGGTAAGAGGGATTGATTATCATTTATTATCATGAAATTATCGATTGTACTGTACTTATTTAATGAGGAGTGGATCGATCGAGTTTAAACTCGAAACAGAAATTTCCGGGCGAAATTTTGACTGCTTCAGGAGGAAGTTGAGCTAGCAATTAAACTAATTAACGTGATCTTTAACGATTGTTGGTATTTTCAGAAACTGTCAGCGATTGATCCTAGTTCGTTCGCCATTTTGCAACTGAGAATGGGGGTTTTCCTCAATTTGGGTTATTACTGCAAATGCAAATTTGAACATAATTATTTTTAGTTTGATTCATCATTTTCCCAAATTACCTTCAGAAAGTATTCAAAATCAGATTTCCAAATTGTGGTTTGGGATTTTCCAGGCATGCAAGAAGTGACAACGGTGTTTAGTTGAATAGCTTTTTCTGCTATAGGATAATGAAATATTTATTCCTATTCTGTGGTACACACGTGTTCTTTGTCAATATAACCAAACAATTTCCGTTTGCGATTTGTCAGTAATATGACAGTCTGTGCTTTTCTTTTTCTATTCCTTGGTCGTTGTCTTCTACTCTAACCAGATCGAAGTATAGCTTTCTCTGTTTTCCTGAGTAAAATAACACATTTGACGTCCTTCTCTTTCCAAGAAAGCTGAATTCGACGTTGCCATATCGTGCACTCAAGGCAAACCTCTTTAAATGCAACTACCCATTTATATTTTTCAGTTTTAGGTGATCAAACATTCTTCTGAAAATATGATATTGAAATTATATGTTTGAAATGTGATGTTCTAAAGGTTTTTCATGGAAATTACTGCATTTTCGTTCAAAGGAAAAACCCCCAGTCTGTATATTTGGAAAAGTTGAATAAACAAATTGAATAATTGATTTAATTTAGCCCCCAACCAATTTAACGGCCGATAGTAAACACAATCATTTCCGAAAGAAACAACTTGATATTTGTAGAGTAGATTCGCCAGATTCGGACCTGAATCAAGAAGGCCAAATTGGAAAAGTGTTAAATCCCCCCGATGATTCCGCAGATATAGGTACCCATAAATATATGTTGAATCGGATCGAAATCCCGTCCTTGATGGAAAATGACAGCTTGTGAATTCGAACAAAATTTCGGCAGCATAATATAATCAGAAGATCGTAGAATACATAATATTTGAAGAAAAAAATATTTTCAATTTCAAATTGTTTCTAAGACACGATCTTCCCGAAATTTCGCGCAAAGTTTTTCATCATCGTTTTGAAACTAGTTTTCACGTTTCATCATGATTGTGCGAGTATTTTTCGATTTTTCGTTGGAAAAACCACGATATCGAGAAAAAATATCACAAAATTTTACATAATTTTTTCTCATTATCTTCGAAAATCGAAATTGTATCGAACTGAAATTTGGTACACTGCTGTAAAATAATACGGGTTCAAGGTCTGAACATGAAATTCTGGATAGATTCTGGAAAAAAAATGTTGAAATTTTTTTAGAATTTACTAACAGTACGACCTCAACCAAATTTCGCAAAAAGTTGCGAGTTCAACTAATCGCCAAGTTTCAATCCAGAAACTGCCAAGTTTCATCATGATTGAATTAGTATTTTTCGAGTTATTCCGGAAAACACAACGATATCGAAAAGAAACCACGAAAAAATTACATATTTTTCCCCAATACCTCCAGAAATTAGGGTCGTATCAAAATGAAATTTGGTACAGTGCTGTGCAATATGATGTTCAAACTATAAGCAGAAGTTTTCGTATTCAATTAACAGTTTCCAAAGAAAAATTAATTCGAAAAACATTTCGAGAATTTTTTTTTTTTAATTTACTGACCGTGTAATCTCAACGAAATTTCGTGAAAAGTTGTGTGTTATTATGCTTTAACCAACTGTCAAGTTTCAATTCAATCGCATGAGTAGTTCCTGAATTATCAGAGAATAAATCTCAAAATTTCAAATGACTATAACTCTGAAACCACTTGACCGATTTGTGTCATTGAAGAACTCAGCTGTCGCTTCGCCTAATCTGAGAGTTTCAAGACGTTAACTATCTTAGTCAAACCTAGACGTTTGAGACTATTTTCTGTAAAAAAAATTCAAGAAAAGCACTGCCGTGAAGGCAGCAGCTTTTGCGCGCATGTTCAATGTAGATGACCGCTTCGGTGACGAATTTGAACATGTGCGCAAAAGCTGCTGCCTTCACGGCAGTGCTTTTCTAGATTTTGTTCGATAAATTACTGGATTTCAATTCGATCTGATCTGTATTTTCGAAAATATTGGAAAAATAAAATTTTGAATGGGTATATCTGCGGAAACATTGGGCGGATTTTACCCATTTACGAATTCGACCATCGTAATTAAGCCCAAACCTACTCTACAAATATCGAGTTTCTAAGTCGTCTCTTCTGAAAGTTATTGTGTTTACGGTCGTCCTAATGGCCAACTGCGTACACACAATAACTTCCGAAAGAAATAACTTAGAAACTCGATATTTGTAGAGAAGGTTTGGACCTTAATTACGAAGACCGAATAGTAGATATATTTTCCCAATCTTTCCAAAAATACAGATCAGATCGAATTGAAATCCAGTACTTCATCGAAAAATAACAGTTCGAAGGTTCATACAGAATTTAATGATGTTGATATGATAAGAAAACCACAAAAATTTCATTTTCAAATTGTTCTAATGACACGAACATCCCGAAATTTTGCGTGAAGTTGTCTTTCAGCATCTTCGAACTAGCTGCGAAGTTTTATTAGAACTGAAGCAATATTTCTTGAGTTATACCGCAAAAAACAACGATATCGAGAAGAAAACCTCCAAATTTGACATATTTTTTCCCAATATATCCAAAACTTATGATCCTATCGAACTGAAATTTGGTACACTGCTGTGAAGTATGAAGCTCAAAGCCGAAGTGGAATTTTTTTTAGGTATGATGAACGATTTCCGGAAAAAAAGTTTTTTGGAAAAAAATTTTTTTTCGGAAAAACATTTTGAAAAAATTTTTTTTTTTTACTGACCGTATAATCCTGACAAAATTTGGCTCAAAGTTGCGCGGCGTTATACTCTACCCAATTGCCAAGTTTGAATCCAATCGCTCGAGTAGTTTCTGAAATAAAAAATAAATAACTTCAAAATTTCAAGTGGCTATAACTCCGAATTTGTTCGACCAATCTGGCCCACGAACAAACTTAACCGCGGCATTTCAATTTGTGACCTACCCTGAAAGTTTCAAGTTGCTAGCTCACTTCGTTCGACAGTTATCTTGTCCACGGCCGGCCGGACAGAATCGATTTTGTCACCGGATTCGTCATCAGTGGGTCCAATCCAGTCGAATCATCGAAAATTACAGACATTTGGACAAAACGATAGCACGCTGTTCCCCTGAACATGCGCGCAAAAGTTATTTTCTTGTTTAATATTGCCGAAGTATACCGTTGCCAAGCTGTCCCATCGCGGCGAGAGCTCGTAGACGAAACGAATTCGGATGAGTTCAAAAATATCGCCCCAGAACGTCTCAATCCATCCCACCAAACATCCACGGAATGCGTGAAAATCGGTCGTGTTCCAGTGAAGACAATTCCATTTCACCATGTCAGCGTCGATTATCTCAAACGTAGTCGAGTCCGATGAGCGAGTGGCACAGATTTTATTCCGTTGGTGATTGATGACGGCCGTTTGCCGGAGCGTAACGCGATTGAACAGAAAAAATTACGAATATTCCGGTCGGCAGTCCGGCTCGACCAGTCATTAACACCTCGACTTTCCGTGTTGACCCTCGGAGCGCTCGGACGTGTACAAATCACGAATTCCGTACGAACGCCTCATCACGGGATGAATTTATCTACTGTCAAACCTTCTAAGTACCGACCATTAGCCGGGGAAATTTGTATTATGGGTATTGCTTTTTGTGCCCGGTGGCGGCAATAATTAATGTCTTCTTCAAAAGGATTGAGGGACTGACTTTGGTCAATCAGCCGGGATGAGGTTCAGGTCTATCTGGTTGAGAAGCACTCGAAGAATTTTATTCGGGGAAAACACTCACGGGAGATCAGGAGCTTCTACGCGCTTGTTAATGTTCGTTGCCGAAGAGGTCACCTATTTATTCCGTTCATTGCGTTTACTGTCATCCTCACGGTATTTCGTAAGCACAATAATTTCCGAAAGAAACAACTCAGAAACACGATATTTGTGGAGTACCCAGACATCACATAACATTCATAGAATCTGACATCTAGTCTCTAAACATTCATACTTGAGAACATTCGAACAGTATGTTCTACGAATCTTCGTATAATATACAGGGTGAGTCTTTAAGGTATACATAAATTTTAACCCTAGATTCCTCTCATCAAATAAAACAATTTTTTTATTTATCATTTTTCCAGATTCGGCCCCAGTAAAAAGATACAGACTGTTTGTAATTTCCAAAAAAATCTAGGAAAGCACTGCCGTAAAGGCAGCAGCTTTTGCGCGCATGCTCAATATAGATGACCGCTTCGGCAACGAATTTGAACATTTCGACAAAAGCTGCGGACTTAACGGCAGTGCTTTTCCAGATTTTTTTTCGATAAATTACTGGATTTCAATTCGATCTAATCTGTATTTTTGGAAATATTGGAAAAATAAAATTTTGAATGGGTATATCCTAACGGCTGGACCGTAAACACAATAACTTCCTAAAGAAACACCTTAGAAACTCGATATGTGTAGAGAAGGCTTGGACCTTAATTACGAAGGCCGAATTCGTAAATCGGCAAAACCCACCCAATTTTTTGTATTTGTATTTTTTCCGAATATCCTAGGCTTCAACGAAACCCCTCAGAAGCTTAAAGCTTGTGCGAGTTAGGATACCGGGTGTGTTCTGTGTAGGCTTTGTTACTAATTCCTTGCGCCACGTTTGGAACAGCACTGTTAATTGTTTACCCAACAGCGAATGGTTGGACGGTCCCCTAAAAACCGGAAAAGTTATTTCCCGGCCAAGGGCTTGAAGGTAAGGTCTGGGGCCTTACGATCATGGGGCTTGCGCTCTAACCACTGAGCAACCGCCGCAATGATTCCGCAGATATTCCCATTCAAATTTATTTTCCCAATATTTCCAAAAATACAAAGTAGATCGAATTGAACTCCAGTGCTTCATCGAAAAATGACAGTTTGAAAGTTTAAACAGAATAGACGACTTCGGCCCAAGTTGCCAACCCAGAATTTACTTAGCCAGGTTACTTTCACTGGGGAACGGGAATTTCAAGACAAATTCGACGTGATAGGGTTTGCGTTATTTATGAATACCCGTAAAACATGCCTCGGCTCTTCAAACCAGATAATTCCTTCCAAACATAGGTTTTTGTTAAGATCGTCCCCGATTGGCTGAAATTTAAGTTGGGATTCCTGATTTCATGCAAACAGTGTCAATTTTCATAGGATACGTTCCGAAAATCAACTCTGTTGTTTCGGTTGCCGATTTTCCGCTCCGTAAATATGAAATATTCGGATGGTTCCTGGAACAAGCGCGTGAAAAAGGTTATTTACGGAATCTGGTTGATGAAAATGCGGTCGATTTACTGACACCAGAACGATTTTTTATGGTAAATATCCATAGCATAGAACAATCTATGTTTACTTTAGGTTTGTTTTGGTTCCGAGTTCAGAACCACAGACTATTGGTCTATGCTAGAACCGTTCCGAACAGATCTGAACTCGGAACCAAAACAAACCTAAAGTAAAGATAGATTGTTCTATGCTATAGATATTTACCATAGAAAATCGTTCTGATTACAGTAAATCGACCGCATTTTCATCAACCAGATTCCGTAAATAACCTTTTTCACGCGCTTGTTCTAGGAACCATCCGAATATTTCATATTTACGGGGCGGAAAATCGGCAAATGAAACAACAGAGTTGATTTTCGGAACGTTTCCTATGAAAATTAACACTGTTTGCATGAAATCAGGAATCCCAACTTAAATTTCAGCCAATCGGAGACGATCTTAGGAAAAACCTATATTTGAAAGGAATTATCTGGTTTGAAGAGCCGAGGCATGTTTTACGGTTATTTATAAATAATACGAACCTTATCATGTCAAATTTGTCCTGAAATTCCCGTTCCCCAGTGAAAGTAAACTTGCTAAGTAAATTATGGGTTGGCAACTTGGGCCGAAGTCGTCTATATAATGAGGATATGAGGAGAAGGTCACAGAATGGTGACGGCCGGCCGGACAGAATCGATTTTGACACCGGATTCGTCATCAGTGAGTCCAATCTAATCGTTTAAGACTATTACGGCTCCATCATCGAAAATTACAGACATTTGGACAAAACGATAGCACGCAGTTCCCCTAGAACATGCGCGAAAAAAAAACAGTCTTTCTTTTGTAGCTTTGACATGGTTTCTCAGAATGAAATGAATCTGATTTACCTGAGTCAATTCTGAAAAAATGGTAAATGAAAAAAGTGTTTTATTGAATCATTAAATCAAATTAAAGTTGAGAGGAATCTACGGTTGAAATAAATATACAACTTGAAGGCTCACCATGTATATTAACATCAATATTTTCCAGAAATAAGTGTATCAATTCACTTTTATAAATTCAGTTGATAGGACCTTGGAATAGGTTCATCGAGTTTTCGCGACAAGAAGGAGTTAGGCTGCAACAAATGGATTTCGTCAAGATCAAAATACTTCGGCGACTCTTTGACAATTCTTAAATGTTTTCATCAGTGATTCTATAGTTTGGTTCAGTCACATACGTGATAACTTCGAAATTTGTATTGAACTGACAACGCTGCGTAGTAATCTGACAAGAAACTTCCTACCTATCACCTAACATTTTTTAATTATACTCAGTGGAATATGTCAAACTTTCATGGCCTATCGGCTGACTTTATAATTTTGAAGGAGGTATATGTATATGTAGCCATATTCATTAGTTTCGAATGTCAGTTAAAACTGATCCTGATAATTTCACACATCATTCACCGTCACCCCAGCGTACGGAACGACCTGAGTGAAATGTCAAGGCCAAGTTTGTTTTCGCAGAGATGAACCGTGACCAACCGGGTGTTAGGTCCATTGTGACTCCACTTTTTGCCATTAAGTTCCCTGGAAATCGTAAAAGTCTCTCCGTCCGAATGACAGGTTGACATCTAGCCCGTCAATACGAAATTATATGTGGCCTGACTAATCGTCCTTAAGGCCTCTGCTGCCCCCCGAAGAGCGGTTCCACGAAGTCTGTCGTAAAGCCGTGGCATGCCACCGAGAGCTGGTCCTTCGAGTGCGGATTGTTTACCTACCTGGGATACGTGGGATCGAATTCGGAATGTGAGACCATTCTCGTGTTCAAATAAGATCGATTACTTCAAATATTTTGTGGCCAAATATTGATGGCAGTGCGTAGGTATTGTTTCAGTCAACAGGATGCTTGTTGAGTGATTGCTGAGTGGAAAGGTGACATTGTTTGAGGTTGTGACGGGTGAACCTGCAAATTCCACTGCCGCGAATATATAAAAGTTATAAATTGCCACGTTCTTTAAGACAGAATTACCTAATCAGAGTAAAAAAAGTGATTATATAAATAACAACTAGGTAATATAAATCGCTGGATTCAAATTCTGGCTCAGACCGGGTCAGCTCTGGGTACTATACCCCATAGATCACTATGTGTCAAATACAAAAATGCTACGTTAATTGGTTATATATAAATTTATATCACCGTGAATTTCAAATCTAAAAAACCAGATGTGGATAAGTACCAAGATCTCAAGTTGATACAACAATGGGGGTTTTTCCTTTGAACGAAAATGCAGTAATTTTCATGAAAAACCTTTGGAACATCACATTTTAAACATATGATTTCAATATTATATTTAAAAAAAAATGAATGATCACCTAAAACTGAAAAATAAAAATGGGGATTTGCATTTAAAGGGATTCGTCTTGAGTGCACGATATTGCAACGTCGAATTCAGCTTTCTCAGAAAGAAAAGGACTTCAAATGTGTTTCTTTGCTTAGAAAAATAGAGAAAGCTATACTTCGATCAGGTTGGAGTAGAAGACAACGACCAAGGAATAGAAAAAAAGAGCACAGACTGTCATACTGTCAAATCATTGACAAATCGCAAACGGAAATTGTTTAGTTATATTGACAAAGAACACGTGTGTACCACAGAAAAAGAAGAAATATTTCATTATTCTATAGCAGAAAAAGCTATTGTTCTAAACACCGTTGTCACTTCAAGCATGCCTGGCAAATTCCAAACCCTAATTTTGAAATCTGATTTTGAATACTTTCTGAAGGTAATTTGGGAAAATGATAAATCAAACCCATAATAATTATGTT
This sequence comes from Myrrha octodecimguttata, assembly GCA_958510865.1. Lineage (NCBI taxonomy): Eukaryota > Metazoa > Arthropoda > Insecta > Coleoptera > Coccinellidae > Myrrha > Myrrha octodecimguttata. The sequence continues at coordinate 74,897,634 of OY294057.1, forward strand.
CAAATTTGCATTGCAGTAATAACACAAATTAAGGAAAAACCCCCATTCAAATATAAGATAAGTTACTAATTTCGAAGAATGATACATTCACGAAGACTTCTCTCATCATTGCCAGAATCTCATTCATCTGAAAATGTCGAGAAGAAATTGAAAGTGAATTTTATGAAATAGAAAACTGAAAATATCAAATAAGAAATTCGAAATTGAAAAAAAATACACTGATAAAAACAGTTGCAGGATATAAAAGAATATACTATACAGAGGGATTTAACTTATAGTGAATGACAGCTTTTGATCTTCCTGGTTGACTTCTTTCTGGTACGAAAATAGGTATGGTTCTATTGTTCTGCCTGGTTTGTACAACTATTATGTTTTTAGGGAAGCTCGTCAATGAATTGATTGGTATCAGTGTTGAATCCAGGGGAGGGCACGGGAGGGTCATACCCTCCCTAAGCGTGGCCGATACACCCCCTGAGCAAAAGACTTTCCCTGATTACAAAATTTTTCAAATTTTTTATGAAAAAGTTTTTTTCTCCGTTAATATCCATTATATCACAACAAATTTCGACACAAACCTCAAATTCAGTATTTAACAACAATATTTCGAATTTCAATTCGATCCGATATTCACTTTCGGAGATATAAGGAAAAAAAATTGCCAAATATCGTTATTATTTGGTGTTACAACGTTATTTCCGCAATAACTAAAGAAGTATAAATAAAATCAGATCGAAACTTCGTAATCAGGTGGAGATTACCAACACGCAACTAGGTGCCAAGTTTCGTGTTGATCTAATAATTAGAATTTGCAGAAGCGCGTGAATGCTCCTGACCTTGCTTTTCTGATTTTTTTTTCTCACCATCAAACTTTATATTTTTCGCATATAGACCAAGTTTGAATATGAAGTAATCGAATATTTTTCAAGAGATCTTGTTCACCCCATAACACGCACTGCTTGACAACATGCAAACAAAACATAAGTCACTCGAGCGTTGAAAAGGTGGGTGTTAATGGTTCGTCCCACTTGAATGCATTATTAAGTTTATTTCAATATAATTAATTTTTCCAACACTGTACGAAATTCGTTTCGATTTTGGAACGCCTGACGTCCACGTGCCGAATGTCCCATTAGGCAAAAACACTTTTAATTTCGGAAGGGGGTCAAAATGAGTGATTCATATTGGATGAATTAGTGAATTTTGTAATGAACCGTTTAAGTCTTTCAGTCGTGAACACAATAACTTCTGAAAGAAACACCGAAGAGATTCGATATTTGTGAAACATGTTAGGAGTATTAGGACCTCGTTCTGAATGTTATCATTTTGGCCTAACCTCTTTAATTTTAGAATTTTTGCAGAATGGTGTGAAACGACTAGGTTGGACTCGCTGATTAAGAATGCGGTACCAGAAAGGATATTTATTGAACGGAACCAGCTAACGACTTGAAATTTTCAGTGTGGGTTGAGTATTAAAATCTGTCAAACCTTTCAGGTGTTCGAGGGATATTTCCACTATCTCAAAAATCTTGAAAAGCTCTGCCGTGAAGGCAGCAGCTTTTGCACGCATGTTCAATGTAGATGACCGCTTCAGCAACGAATTTGAACATGCACGTAAAAGCTACTGCCTTTACGGCAGTGTTTTTTCAATTTTTTTTTCGATAAATTACTGGCTCTCAATTCGATCTAATCTGTATTTTTGGAAATATTGGAAAAATAAAATTTTGAATGGGTATATCTACGGAATCATTGGGCGAATTTCACCCATTCACGAATACAAATAAGATCAGATTGAAATCAAGTACTTTATCGAAAAATGACAGTTTGAAGGTTCATACGGAATTCAATGAGAATAATATGATGAGAAGATCATAAGGACTATTTAAAAAAAAAAAAATTAATTTTCTTTTCAAATCTTGCTAATGACACGATCATCACCAAATTCCGTACAATAATGTCCTTCAGCATCTCTGAACTAGCTGCAAAGTTTCATCACGATTGAATCAGTATTTCTCGATTTATACCGAAAAAAACAACGATATCAAGTAGAAAACCACGAAATACTACATATTTTTTCCGAATATCTCCGAAACTAATAGTTGTATCGAACTGAAAATTGGTACAGTGCTGTGAAGTTTAAAGTTTAACTGAAATTTTTCTCGAATATGAACGATAGTTTGAAGAAAAAAAAATTTTTTGGAAAAAAATGTTAAAAAAATTTTTTTTTCAAATTAAGTGACCATAAGATCTTAACGAATTTTCGCTCAAAGTTGCGCGTTGTTATGCTCCAACTAACTGCCAAGTTTGAATCCAATCGCTTCAGTAGTTTCCAAAATATGAGGGAAATAACCGCGAAATTTCAAATTGCTATAACTCCGAAACTATTCGGCCGATTCGGCCCATTAACGAACTCAACCGCGGCATTTGGATGCGCAACTTTCCCTGGAAGTTTCAGGTCGATAGGATTCTCCGTACGATCGTAATCGTACGGACAGAATCGATTTTGACGCCGAATTCGTAATCAGTAAGACCAACCTATTCGTATGAGACCATTTTCGGCTCAAAATTCGAAAATTACAGACTTTTGGACAAAACGATAGCGCCCTGTTCCCCTAGAACATGCGCGCAAAAAGTACTGACACGATCAGATTGAAACTTCTGAGTAGGTTGAAGCACAACGAGGTGGAACATAACTTGAAATTCACACAAAATTTTGTACTGAGTTGCACGTTGGTATTCCAAAACTGTGTACAGAGTTTCAATCTGGTCAAATCAGTACATCATGAGACATAGAGAAATTTACCTCAAAACTTCAAATGAACCTAACTCCGAAACTATTAGACAGATTCCACCCATTAACGAACTCAACCGAGATATTGGGACTCCCAACCTAATCTGATAATTTCAAGTCGCTAGGTCATTTCCTTCGAAAGTTAGAGCTCATACGGACGGACGTACAGAATTGAATTTTACCACAGATTCTTCTTCAGGGTATAGAACCCAATCTTATAAAACCATGCAGCTTTTACGCGCTTGTTCATATTGTGAAATGACGACTTGGGAATTTCACTGAAATTTAAATGAAATATAAATATTTTCAGAAAAAATTTCTATGGATAATTCTTCTTATTTACACTGCTCATCTTCCAACCAAGTTTCATTTCGATCAGATAAATATATTTCGAGTTATTGAAAAATCAAAATTTCAAAGGACTGCAACACAAAAACCGTTCGGCAGATTTGGTCCATTAACGAACTCAACCGGGATATTTAGGATCAAAACCTAACCTGAAAATTTCAAGACTCTAGGTCCAACCTAGTCGTTTGAGACACATTTCAGCTCAAAATTCGAGAAATATAGACATTGTGACGAAACAATAACGCTTTATTCTCCAGAACAAATGCGTAAAAATCAATCACGAGGTTTCGAAACCACCATATTTCACCACATGAGAAACCGAACACCCCCAACTCCGCGATGTCATGCTCGCATCAAATGTGACATCATCTGAGATGAAATCTAATGACGCGTAAAAAACAATGTGTTTTGGACATAAACATATCAGTGGCATGTCGTCTTAAAACACGAGTTTTGACGTGGGAACCCAACGTTCGCCTCAGGTCGGACGACGTTTCTTGACGTTGTAACATGAGTAGCTCCCGGTGTTACACAGAAAGAATGTAGAAAAGTTGGATCTATACGATCGGATTTGAGGTTTGTTCGTTTGGTCTGCGTGAACTACAATATTGTACACCTGGGGCCGATTCTTGAATCTCGATCAAGGATTGAAGAGTGTGACAATTGTCATATGTTTATGTCGGTTTTCTCGAGCATCTGCAAAATTTGTGAGAGTTCTATTCGCCATTTCGACTATGTTGTCAAGCAAATATTCAAGAAATAAACTGAGTGCAAGATATCGATAAATTTCAAATCGAAGTTTAAACATAACCGTCTCCTTCGACTTAGCAACGAGTGGTACGGAGTATTGGCGAATGAAGATAAGCGCAACTCCCTCTGGTGGCTATCCGAGTAACCCGAGGTACAGACATTATCATTGACAAGTTAAAAGAAATGTTAAGAAAATGATTAAGTTTATGCATTTTTCTGTGTGATTTTGCAAGTGCTTCTACTGATGAAAAGCAAACTCAAATGTCCCTTCCCATAGATTTCCACAACCCAGTGAAAAACTTCGAGTTAGGGTGAAAGAAACTTCCTTTGACAAGTCGGTCCTGAAAGTGTTGAAGAATCGATAAAAACCAACCAACAAGATTTATGAGAGTCTGTTACCTTGATTTTACCGATGATGATCATTTTTATAGAGGAAAGCACGTATTGCTCAATAAATATTAGATCACATTCATGAAGACAATTTTTCCCAGGACCCTAATCCAAGCAGAGAAATTTACTTGAGAGGAATGCTCTGCCTTCCAGAAATCTGCCTGTCGAACTGATCATTAAGTAACTACGTAAATGTTTTAGTGATAGAACTGACTCAGCATTAGTTTTATGTGAATGTATTTATTTTATTCACAATATATTCCGTATTTAGTCCTTCGCTATAAAATAGTAAAGTTATGACTGTTATGAGTATTTGTCTATTATTCCAAAAAGTATGTTTTACAATACTATCTGTTTTTCAACTTTCAAGACAGCCTAAGAAATCCACCAAAGTCAATCTTGCCATTCGGATCTGAAAATAAATAATATAAAAATACTGTCTAACCTTGGAGATATCCCCGTAATTTTAGAGTTGCTACACTCAATAAGATTGAAGAATGATACATACCTACTTTATAAGAATGGAAAATGTACTCCCAGTCAACTATAAAACTCTAAAATGTCTTTGAATAAATCGTGAAATCAAAAATTATCAAACCAAACACTAACAAACAGTACAAAATCGACAATCCGAACAAAATCTATGTCTGTATCTAAGGTTCCAAAACTGGCCACCGTGGCGCAGCAATCTTAATTGCATACGGCCGACCGTAAATTACTTCCAAAAGGAACAACATAGAAACTCGATATTTGTAGAATAGGTTTTTACCTTAATTACGAAAGCCGAATTCGTGAATGGGTAAATTTCGCCCAATGATTCCGTAGATATTCAAAATTTTATTTTCCCAATATTTCCACAAATACAGAACAGATCGAATTGAAATCCAGTACTTTATCGAAAAATGACATTTCGAAGGTTCCTACAGAATTTAATGAGGATAATATGATAAGAAGATCACAGAATATTAAATATTTGAAAAAAAATTTGAATTTTTTTCAAATTGTTCCAATGACACGATCATCACGCAATTCTGCACAATGTTGCCTTTCAGCATCTTTGAACTAGCTGCAAAGTTTCATCACGATTGAATCAGAATTTCTTGAGTAATGAAGAAAAAACAACGATATCGAGTAGAAAACCACGAAATTTGACATATTTTTTTCCAATATCTCTGAAAATTATGATCGTATCGAACTGCAATTTGGTACACTGCTGTGAAAAATGAAAGTCAAAGTCTTAATGGAATTTTTTTCGAATATGATTTTAACAATTTCCGAAAAAAAATTTTTTTTAAAATGTTTTAAAAAAAAGTTTCTGTATTTACTGACAGTAAGGTCTTGACAAAATTTCGTTAAAAGTTGCACGTCGTTATACTCCACCTAATTGCCAAGATTCAATCCAACCGCTTCAGTAGTTCCTGAAATAAAAAATAAAATAACGTCGAAATTTCAAATGGCTATAACTACAAAACTGTTCGACCTATTCGGCCCGTTAACTAACTCAACCGCGGCATTCCAATGCGTGACCTACCCTGAAGGTTTCAAGTTGCTAGCTCAATCCGTTCGACAGTTATCGTGTCCACGGTCGGCCGGACGGACAGACTCGATTTTGATACTGGAGTCGTCATCAGGGACTCCAATCTAGTCTTTTGAGACCAATTTCGAGAAAAATTCAAGAATTATAGACATTTGGACAAAACGATAACACGCTATTCCCCATGCGCGCAACATTTTTATGCAGGTACAATGGACAAACCTTCGATGTTTCTGAACCATACAGGGTGCCTGTAAAGAATTGGGAAAGATTATGGGACTTGATTGGAAAGAAATCGGCGATCCTTTTTACATTTTGTCCTGGTTAATTAAGTATAAACCTTCAAGTTAACATTTTTTAACCAAGTACTAGAGATTCAATCTGTATTTTCTAAAATATTGGGAAAAAGAAGATTTGTATATTTGTGGAATCATTGGGTGGATTTTACCATCCACGACCTTCGCTATGTGAATAATCAAATAACCCAGGTATGGTATATTGTTGTTAATGTCATCAAACAAGCTACCTTATGATACAATGAAATACTGGGTGGGCCATTTGAAATAAAAAAGGAGTTGAATGTATTTGAGAGTAGGTATTTCAGGAAGACAGTTCACTGTCGAAAACTTTCACATGTAAATTTTCAGCACGAAATTATGCTTAATTCTGCATGAATGTCAAATTGGCCATAATCACCCTGTATACGAACGCCACTGCAAACAAACAATCGCAGATAAATTCGAGCATTTGGAACACCTCCTCAATTATGCAAGACTGCAATTTATTACCCGCTGCTTCGATTTCTGGTAGTCAGTCAGTCCGTTTAGACACCATATGGCACTCCATACAAACTTGATGTGATACCACCGTTTATTTGCGCTCTCAATAGGTCCCATTCTTTTATTCCTGCCCCCTCTTATCCAATCATTTGAGTCCTGCTCGTTGAGGTTAAATACATAATTACGTTGCATTGTGCACTGTTATTGCAATTGCACTTGGTGAGAAAGCTCCGCTAGGTCTAGGGAAAAATTGCAACGCGGTCAAACACTGAGATTCGTTAGGATTATTTCAAAGGGGGTTCTTCCTGAATTTGGGTTATTACTGCAAATGCAAATTTGAAGATAATTATTATGGGTTTGATTCATCATTTTCTCAAATTACCTTCAGAAAGTATTCAAAATCAGATTTCAAAATTGGGGTTTGGGATTTGCCAGGCATGCACGAAGTGACAACGGTGTTTAGTAGAATATCTTTTTCTGCTATCGAATAATGAAATATTTATTCCTATTCTGTGGTACACACGTGCTCTTTGTCAATATAACCAAACAATTTCTGTTTGCGATTTGTCAGTAATATGACCGTATGATAGTCTGTGTCTCTTCTTTTTCTATTTCTTGGTCGCTGTCTTCTACTCTAACCAGATCGAAGTATTGGCATATGAATTTAAGATTGCAGCGCCACGGTGGCCAGTTTTTAGTACTTTACATACAGACATGGATTTCGTTTTGATAGTCGATTTTGAACTGTTTGTTAGTGTTTGGTAACTTTCTCTGCTTGGATTAGGGGCTTGGAAAGAAATTGTCTTCAAGAATGTGATCTAATATTTCATGAGCAATTCGTGTTCATCAATCGTGATGAAACTTTGCAGCTAGTTCAAAGATGCTGAAAGGCAACATTGTGCAGAATTGCGTGATGATCGTGTCATTGGAACAGTTTGAAAAAAATTCAAATTTTTTTTCAAATATTTAATATTCTGTGATCTTCTTATCATATTATCCTCATTAAATTCTGTAGGAACCTTCGAAATGTCATTTTTCGATAAAGTACTGGATTTCAATTCGATCTGTATTTGTGGAAATATTGGGAAAATAAAATTTTGAATATCTACGGAATCATTGGGCGAAATTTACCCATAAAAACCTATTCTACAAATATCGAGTTTCTATGTTGTTCCTTTTGGAAGTAATTTACGGTCGGCCGTATGCAATTAAGATTGCTGCGCCACGGTGGCCAGTTTTGGAACCTTAGATACAGACATAGATTTTGTTCGGATTGTTGATTTTGTACTGTTTGTAAGTGTTTGGTTTGATAATTTTTGATTTCACGATTTATTCAAAGACATTTTAGACTTTTATAGTTGACTGGGAGTACATTTTCCATTCTTATAAAGTAGGTATGTATCATTCTTCAATCTTATTGAGTGTAGCAACTCTAAAATTACGGGGATATCTCCAAGGTTAGACAGTATTTTTATATTATTTATTTTCAGATCCGAATGACAAGATTGACTTTGGTGGATTTCTTAGGCTGTCTTGAAAGTTGAAAAACAGATAGTATTGTAAAACATACTTTTTGGAATAATAGACAAATACTCATAACAGTCATAACTTTACTATTTTATAGCGACTAAATACGGAATGTATTGTGAATAAAATAAATACATTCACATAAAACTAATGCTGAGTCAGTTCTATCACTAAAACATTTACGTAGTTACTTAATGATCAGTTCGACAGGCAGATTTGTGGAAGGCAGAGCATTCCTCTTAAGTAAATTTCTCTGCTTGGATTATGGGCCTGGAAAAAAATTGTCTTCATGAATGTAATCTAATATTTCAGGAGCAATTCGTGCTTACCTCTATAAAAATGATCATCATCGGTAAAATGCAGGTAACAGACTCTCATAAATCTTGTTTGTTTGTTTTTATCGATTCTACAACACTTTCAGGCCCGACTTGTTAAAGGAAGTTTCTTTCACCTCAACTCCAAAATTTTTACCGGGCTGTAGAAATCTATGGAAAGGGAAATTTGTGTTTGCTTTTCCTCAGTAGAAGCACTTGTAAAATCACACAAACGCCAAGAAAAATGCATAAACATTCTCATTTTCTTAACATTTCTTTTAACTTGTCAATGATAATGTCTGTACCTTGGGTTACTCGGATAGTCACCAGAGGGAGTAGCGCTTATCTTCATTCGCCAATAGCTACTCTGTTTTCCTAAGCAAAGTAACACATTTGACGTCCTTTTCTTTCCGAGAAAGCTGAATTCGACGTTGCCATATCGTGCACTCAAGACAAATCCCGTTAAATGCAAATCCCCATTTTTATTTTTCAGTTTTAGGTGATCAAAAATTTAAAAAAAAAAAAAATTTAATATTGGAATTATATGTTTGAAATGTGATGTTCTGAAGGTTTTTCATGAAAATTACTGCATTTTCGTTTAAAGGAAAAACCCCCATTGTACTAAATACTAAATGTTGAAGTAAATCATACGGAAAGGATGCTGGAAGATTTCGGAACGTATAGGTAGAATCAACCTTTATTCGCTGTTGGGTACCCACGAGGAAAAAATTTCCACTAAAATGCATCCGTTGCGATGGTGATCTGTCAGAAATACACGGCTGATTGGTTGAAGATCTCATATATGTGTGGAATTCTCAGAATCATTTTTTTTTCGATTTTTCGTTTTGTGAGACTGTTGTCAAATTGATATTTTCAGGAAATGACAGTACACAGGTACACTTAGTTCGAAAGATTTTTCAATTCTACCCGTTTTTTAAGTATGAATTCAGCCAAAGATGGAAATATGGTCCATTTCTACAGAATAATGAGCAAAATTACTCTCTACATTCAATAAAATGTAGAAGGACTCTTTAATTTTTCTTTGTTCTCTACAACCAGCGCGTAAAAAGAATCACACTTTTTGCACGCATATTCTTCTGGGAACGGCATGCTTTCGTCTTGTCCAAATGTGGGTAATTTTCGAATTTTTTAGACTCACTGTTGACAAATCTAATGTCAAAATCGATTATGTCCGGCCGAAGACACGATAAATGCGGAAAGGAACGAGCTAGTGACTGGAAACTATCAGGATAGTTCGCGCGTCAGAATGCGACAGTTAAGTTTGTTAATGGGCGAAATCGGCCGAATGGTTTCGAAGTTATACTCACTTGAATTTATTGCCTCAATATATCAGGAACTACCTAAGCGATCAGATTGAAACTTGGTATTTAGTTTTGGGATCGTATTGTTAGTAATTTGAAAGAAAACTTGCGACAGTTTTCTCGAAAATATTTTTTTTCAGAAACATTTCATCAGATTTCTTATGCTATAAATATAGAGTGCGCGTCAAAACTATGGAACAAATTCATTTTCTCAGAAGAAAAAAAAATTTTTTCTTGAAAATTTCTACACGCCTGTAAAAAAGATTTAAAGACCTTGCCAAAAAGTACCACATGACCCACTTTCCCTATTCAAAAAATTCAGAGGGTTGATGGGGATGACACAGGGTGCAACAAAAATCCTTCAAAAATGCATATAAATTTGGTAAAAGTGAAAGAAAAGTTGACCTGTTTCAGGATTTTGTTGCCAAATATTTTTCTTCTGAGAAAATGAATTTGTTCCATAATTTTGACGCGCACTGTATATGACTCAAACAACAGAAAATGAGCCCTACTAACACTTCTTCCAAGGTTCATGTCGAATTTGGAATCAACCCGTATAAGTATCATCATTACAACAATAAACTATTATCAAAATTTTTTGTGACGACAAATACTACTCCTCTAAGGCATCACCTTTGTGGCGAGATTGCACCGATCGATCCCTTCAATATGCTAATAGTTCCTTTGGTCCTACTCACGGGATGTTAGCAGCACTCATTAGGCAAAATAAGCGAATAACCACTGATTCCATTTCTATCCCCGGTAATTACCTAGCATTGATGTACACACACAAAGTGCCCAGGGCTGCGCAAAATGCATCGGACCGTACACTAACGTTTTGGGGCACACGGCTATTGTTACTTACGTATTTGCCCGGTATAACGTGATGAGAGAATTAAAGCTACGGCTGCACGATAGGATCTGATTGTAGTGGCAATCGATCATCTATAATACTAAGGGCCACTTGCACCGTATTACAAAACCATAGATTAAGACCATAACCAAGGTTTAGTTAAAAAATTATCTTGCACCGTCACGAAACCCTCGTTTAATTACCTTAACTTACTGTTAAATTTAAGCCATGGAATTTGGGGGTTCAAAAGAAGGATTAATGGTAAGCTTCGAAATCTAACCCTACTTTCGAGCGATTTCGCACAAGTTTGACATTTTTCTGGACGTGACCTCCAGTTTGTTTACATTTTTTCTAGTTTACATTGGACATTCATGAAGAACTCATACGATGGATTTGATAATCAAATTTTGATTAAAAGTTATTGAATTTCAGATGATATTCATGAAAAACGATATAAAGAGATAATGACATCAGTAGGCATTGATTCGTATCTTTTAAAGCATGAAGAATTAACATCAGTATTTCCATTGAGTTCGTAAACTCAATTGTATTTCTTAGAAGCCTTCAACTATTTGAAATGATAAAGTTACAATGGTATGCTTATTTATTTCCAAGAGCGAATAGCAGAATGAAATCGAAGACATATTTGGAATGAAAAAGCATAGTTTCATGAAGATTCTTCAGTACTATTTTATTTAGTGATATATTACGTGGAAAGCTATCATATACTACTTTATCATTGTGCAGGTGCTGTCAGCTGTGCTATCATTTTCCTCGATTATATATTAACTGGACTCAAAATATAACTACAAACGAATTAATGTAAAAGAAATTGCACCCTCGTATTAGTCGATCTTCAAACGTACACCTTCGTCAATCCATCCATACATGATACTTCAATATTCATATAGAATACTTTTTATTCTGCGGATCTCACATTAGAGTTTTCATTATATTCGACCCAAAATTAACTCAATTCATAATATACTTATTACAAACAAAATGATTCAAAGTCTTAGGTAAGCCGCTCCTTATCCGAAAGTTGTTTCGGATAAATCAATACTATTTATTTATTCATTTTACAAACGTCAGGATTGTAATTCCATGCAGAAGCTCAAATCTTATGATATTACAAAATATAAGTTTACTTGAGTATATAAATATAAATTTGAATAATGTTTAAAGCCTGTTGCAGAAGTAAGAGCACAGGTCTGTAGTAAGAGATCCCTAGTCTTAATGTTAATGAACAAGTCTGGAAAGTTACATGCAATATTTTTATGGAAGCTGTCAGAGTCTGTCAGATATATTTTTTCGGTGGGTTTTTCAATAGATGCATCTTGATTTTTCATATCTTATGGAAATATGGTAGAACTCATAAAATGAGTTTCATCTTTTGAATTAAAATATTTCATCAATTAGGGTTAAAATAAACAACATGAAGCTAGTCACAAGTACCAATTCATGAGAAAGTAACCAGATTTGTAGACCAACTTTAATCTAGTTACATTCAGCCTCGGTGCAAGCCGAATATTTAAACCAGAGCTTAATAAGATTATCGTCGCTTAACTAACTGAAGCTTAAGACGAAAACGGTGCAATTGGCCCTAAACGCGTTACAGGCAACACCGCCGAAACCACTGCAGGAGATCAAGAAAAACTTTTGCTAAGAAAGCGTTATTTTAGTGAGAGTTTTTCGGATATTTCCGGGGAGTCTTGGCGTGATATCTGAACGTGATTAGAAAGAGGAAGTTTCGAATTTTTCCGTCCTGTTGATCTTTCATCGCGGAAAAATCGAGAGATACTTCTAAAAAATTTCCGAAAAATAACGAAAATATCGATATTTCCCAAAGGTGCAAAACCACAGGAAAGGATTTGGTCGCTGGGTTCAAGCTAGTTATTATTAATTTGTCATCCTGACATAATATATGTCACAAGTTTTTCAATTCATTCCCGATATTTTGTTAGATTTCTAGTGTAAAATATCCAATTATGGATCTATGGGAGATGATTCCCCAATATAAGGGGCCTGTAGCATTCTTCGTTCATCTGAGGATCTGAAATATCATCACTTGGAGGATCGGACCTGGTCGAAAGACTCTCCCGGTCAGAGAGCAAATGTAGGTAATTTTTTTTACTGCTTCCTGTTGGTTTTCTGTCCCTCTTTCTGTTTCGGATATTATGTCAAGATATTGTGTCATTATAAATTCAAGATGACGCAAAAAATATTTTCCAATGAAAAAGATGCCATCCATGTTTTTCAAACAAATTACAACACTTATACGGGGAGACAGAGTTTTTGCTTAGGTTTTTTTCTGTACTCTTGTATCATACGGAAAAATGTATGGTACCCCGTTTACATTTCCTCTGCTAATGCTGTGATATACTAAAGAATGTAATGCTCGTTTTCAAAAGAATACACAGGGTCCTGCAATAGTGCGTTAGGCTTCCATAGCTGCCAAACCAGACATTTTAGGAATTTAGTTGAAAAGTATTCCCTTTGTACTTTGAATTCTGCATCTCAGGAAATCATTTTCTGATATACAGTGTGTTCCCAAATAAAATTATTCAACAAATGAGTGATTTTTCAAATGGAACCCCTTTATTTTCGCATATTGTGAATGCTCCTCAATACCTCTATCATGACGCAAAATTATAGGGGTATTTTTTCAACGGTACAGATCTCATTCAGAAAAAACTGCGAAATTTCTACGAAACAGTATTTCGGTAAAAGCCCTCTACCGATTTCCAGAAGCTATAGAAACATGAGTCTGATCAGAATTTCTTTAAACTCTAGAATTTGCCTAGTCATCGTTCCTAAATGATCAACCTCTCTTATACAGGGTGTCCGTTATCAATGTCCAAATATGAAGAATTTCAAATTGTTTTTTCTCGATTTTTTCAATTGTAACACCCTCTATTTCGTTCCATGATGATGTACACAGTTCAAAGCCTCACATTTTTTTAAAAGTAACCAAAGGGCTATTTTCACTTCTGCGTCCAGCAAGCACGAAAAATGAAATAGTACGGAAAATTTCACTCAAATATTGGATAACACCCTGTATATTAGGAAAGAATTTCCTGAGATGCAGAATTGAAAGTATAAGGGGGATGCTTTCCAACTAAATTTCTGAAACGTCTGGTTTGGCAGCTATGGAAGCCTAACGCACTATTGCAGGACCCTGTATATATCAGGATTAAGCCAGGCAAAGGGTTCGTCAGGATAAGAGTTGAATTGATAATAAAAAACATCAACACAAGGATGAATATCTGTCGATAAGTCAAAATACATCCCACCTTGCTCTGAGCTCATTATCAAATGAACGGAAACATATTCAGCGAAGAAGCGATGTCCAAAGAATTCAGTTACGGCAGTTTCACGGTTATTACCGATCATCAGACAGACTTATCTTGGAACCGAAGAGAGGATTCTAGATACTTCATACCTGTTGGATGAGATCCTGTTTATTGGATAATTAGCTCACAGCAAGGTGGAATATTTGTAGATTTATCGACAGATATTCGTCCTTGTGTTCATGTCAGTTTATTATTATCGGAACTCTTTCTTCTCTATGAGCAGATTCCTTTGATAATGTCGCTGATTCTCCTAGGTTTCGCTATTGGCGTCTGAATTTAAGATCGCAACGCCACGGTGGCCAGTTTCAGAACCTTAGATACAGACATAGATTTTGTTTTGATAGTCGATTTTGTACTGTTTGCTAGTGTTTGGTTTGATAATTTTTGATTTCACGATTTATTCAAAGACTTCTCAGACTTTTATAGTTGACGAGAGTATTACTGGGAGTACATACTCCATTCTTATAAAGTAGGTATGTATCATTCTTCGATCTTATTGAGTGTAGCAACTCTCAAATTACGGGGATATCTCAAAGATTAGACAGTATTTTAATGTTATTTATTTTCAGATTCAAATGGGAAGATTGGCTTTGGTGGATTTCTTAGGCTATCTTGAAAGTTGAAAAACAGATAGTATTGTAGAACACACTTTTTGGAACAATAGATAAATACTCATAACAGTCATAACTTCACTATTTTTATAGAGAAGGACTAAATACTCAGTATATTGTGAATAAAATGAATGCATTCACATAAAACTAATGCTACTTGTATCGTAAGTCTTATTCATTATGGATTGACAAATAAATTTTCCAATACTCATATGATTGGTCTTGAAAAAGCTGTAATAAATAAGCCTTGTATAACTTTGCTTTTATCGGCAGAAGCAGTTCTATCACTAAAACATTTACGTTGTTCCTTGATGATCAGTTCAACAGGCAGATTTCTGGAAGGCAGAGCATTCCTCTTGAGTAAATTTCTCTGCTTGGATTAGGGGCATGGAAAAAAATTGTCTTCATGAATGTGATCTAATATTTCATGAGCAATTCGTGCTTGTCTCCACAAAAATGATCATCATCGGTAAAAGGCAGGTAACAGACTCTCATAAATCTTGTTTGTTGGTTTTTATCGATCCTTCAACACTTTCAGGCCCGAGTTGTTAAAGGAATTTTTTTTACCCTAACTGGAAATGTTTCACTCGGCTGTGGAAATCTATGGGAAGGGACATTTGAGTTTGCTTTTCCTCAGTAGAAGCACTTGTAAAATCACACAAATACCAAGAAAAATGCATATACTTTCTCATTTTCTTAACATTTCTTTTAGATTGTCAATGATAATGTCTATATCTCGGGTTACTCGGATGGCCACCAGAGGGAGTAGCGCTTATCTTCATTCGCCAATGGAACCCTTCAGAAACTAATGCTTGAGCTAGTTTGGAGACCGGCTTTGTTACTGATTCCTTACGTCATGTTAGGAAGAGCACTGTTAATTTTTCACCCGAAATCGAATGGTTGAACGCTTCCCTGAAAACCGAAAAAAAATGTAACATTTGGGACAAATGATAACACTCCTTTGTTCTCCAGAAATATAGCGTGTTGAGAACCTGTAGGTATTGTAATTGACCCCAACGAATTCTACAACTCCTACCGTGGACACCAACCTTTATCGACATCCATGCACACATTTGTCCGGCATTACGTGATGAGTGGTATAATATGCTTACCTATAGACAAACGTGCTTCATACGAAATGCATTCAGATATTTGCTGTTTGATAACACCACGAAAGGTTTTAGGGGTTCTCCAAATTGAGTTGTATTTCACGAGGGGGAGACATATAATTGATATTTCAAATTCATCGGATGTTGTAAGTTGAAACGAAAAATTCAGAATAAATTTACAAAAAATTCTTCGGAAGCTTCAGAGCTGTTGTTCGAATTCGTTTCCACAAGGTGCAGTTATTCAGATATTGTACTGGATTTAAACTCGATCGGATATGTGCTTTTGGAAATATAAAGTTGTCACGCATATATCTACAGATTCATTTGGCGGATTTTGACTATCGTAATTAAGTTTCAAACCTCACCTACAAATATCGACCTTGTGAATCACTGCTTCAGAAAGTAAAGGACATGATCAGTTGAACCCGAGGTTTTGGGGACTGGGGAATTTGGACAGCAATCCTATACTGAAAATTCCACACATGTGATTTTTAACCAATCAGAACGTGTATTTTTGACAGATCACCATCGCAACGGATGAATTTTAGTGGACATTTTTCTTCGTGGCTACCCAAGAGCGAATTATTCGGGAAAGTTTTTTGACGCTTATGATGACAGAATATGTTCTCAATTCGGCTACTGATAGTGCGGATGAACTTGCCATTTTCTTGGTTAGATCTATTTGTAGCTTCCGTCGCATGCGTAGCATTTTTTGCGGCTCTTGCGTTGACAAATTCTATGTCAGAAAATGGATTAAATTTGCGATTATACCTTTCGAAAACATATTCCTGCAACTGCTTAGCTGTAGAGTTCCATAGAAATTTGATAACACTCTCCTTGTAGTCTTCGGAGTTCTTTTTTCGGAGTTTCTTTTTCGTTGAAGGCATAGTCTTCAGGAATAAGCGCCAGTTCTTCCACAGCTATATCCGCTCTGTCGGAATCATATGCTTTTTCTGCGCAAAAGTTTATAAACCTCTTCCATACACTTACCTTCGATTCCCCAGTATTCGCGGGTGACAACTGCTTAATATTCTGGCGAATATTTTCTTTACTTTCTTGGCAGAAGCGAGACATTTTTCTACGTAGTTTTTGACAAATTCAAAATAGAAATAATTTCTCCACAAAATTCGAAAAGTACTGGCAACTGGGCAGAATGATATCGCATGTGTTCCCCAGAACTTGCGTGCAGAACTCTCCACGTATTTCAAAAAGAATTCTTTATGGGGAAACGTAGTAATGGCTCCGGGACTTTGGGGTGAATTAAACACTGACACCAGTCAGTAACAAATTGACTAAACAACAAAAAACATCGTATCCGAATGTATTAACGTTACTATCCATGGTGAGTCTTCAAGTTTTACATTATTTTTAACCATAGATTCCTCTGATCAAATTAAACACTTTTTTTATTTATCATTTTTCCAGATTCGGCTCCAGCAAAAAGATACAAGCTGTTATTTGATTATTCTTCATAGTTTCACCTTGAACGTTTTGCAGATATTCGAAGTTGAATATTATAAAATCGGATAAGAATTCGAAAAATCTCCTTATATTTATGGATCCGCCCCTGATCTAGTAAAGGAAGTAAATTAAGCTGGGTTCACCTTTACCCGGACCATAAAATACACAGAAATATTTATATATTTCGCATAGAACTAATATTAGGTATTTGCATAGATGTAACACTAAGTTACATCTATGTTAGTATATGCTATTTCGTGACCAAACCACAGATATAGTCCCTGTCTATGGACTAGACTTTCCATAACCATAACATTCTAGAGAATGTTTTTAGGTTAATTGGTTGATTTTATATAATTCAGTTATAAATTTCGTGAAAAAGGTATAATTATGGAGTTTTCAATATCAGAATGGGCGAGGATGGAATTGTGTATAATCTTATAGTGGAATGAAATTGGATATTGCATGAACATCAAGTTGAAGATCAGGGTTTCAAGTCCAGTGTAGTGAAAGATTTTTCCTGCGACAATATCGCAAAACGTACCAAATCATAAGAATTAAGTGAGTAAATGAGTTTTCTCAATCTTGTTTCTTTGAACTTCAAACCTTGGATCGGATATTCTCCAAATGAAATCACCGTAAGAGATATCTGTGGTGAACTTGCAAACAAAGCGCAGGAGTGCATTAGCACATTGAGAAATGTTAAATTGCTCATAAATTTTTACCTGAGCCGAATCTGGAAAAATGGAAAATGAAAAAAGTGTTGTATTTGATGAGAGGATTCTATGGCTGACATTAATATACTACTCAAAGACTCACCCTGTATATGAGACACGTAAAGAAGTAATGCAGAACCACACTTTTAGATTCTAATGAAGTTCAACATTTACCACTACATCCTTATACACCTGACAAAATTGTCCTGAAGAAGATCTCAATGAAGGATCGAAACGTCGACAATTCGATAAGAGTGTTCAATTCACCCCAGAGTCCTGAAGCCAATACCACCTTCTCCCAATATTGAACAGCAAGGACGAGATTCCAGATATTATGAAAAAGAATTCTTCACATCTCTTCCACATGCAACATCGTCGAAACGTTTTCATTTCACTTTCAACTTTCTTGGCTCTTCCAGGAAGAGATGCGCGTAAGCGTAAAAAACGAGCGTCCGAAAATCCAGCCATTCAAACATGAATCTTGGCAGCGGAAACAGGAAGTTAATCTGCAACTGCACGTAGATATATCGACCGGTAGCCGAGCGGAACTTCCGGTGGACCGGAAACATAAAAAGAGACCGCAATTGCTCTTCGACCGGGCGAGTCGCTTTGACAAATAGATACACCACCGCTGTCTACTTGATATAGGGCCGGGAGGAAGGGAAACACCCTAGAGGACATCAAAAGTTAGGATCCTCCTTTCGTAAGATTGGCTTTTCCGACTTATGTTGAAAACCCCACAAAACGCCTACTTTTTTAACTCTTTGGATGGTCCACCACGTATCACAGGATCGAATAAAACTTGCATGATGAAAATTCATACAACGGAGGGAATTCAGCATGTGAGTATAGGTGGGGGACGAACTGGCGTGCCCCAAGGCGCAGTTTTAGGTTCAATACTTTCTTTAATTCTGGGTTAACAAAGCATAGACTCCGTCGACCTATGTCATATCTTATTGAGTGATATTTTGACGTCAAAACCAAAAAGAAAACTAAAACACTTTTTGACTAATATAAACACCGCTCGATATATTTTTTTTAATTATCGAATGATCCTCCAGATGCCAGGAGAATGACTTACAGGACTAGGATGAAAAGCTGAAACATTCTTCCATCTCGTCATTTCCACTTGGAGAACTGACAGAATACTTCGGCTGAGACTGATAAGGGTCAGTGAGTATCGTTGAGTTACTTCTGCAAATTTATTTGGTGTTCCTCAAGCCACAGTTTTAGGTCCAGTCATGTTCGAAGTTTTTATGGCTGGCATAGCTGAGAACTCCCAAAACTATAGTTTTTCTCATGAAAGATAGCCAAACTTGAACGATTAAATCGCAATTCATATCGAGAAATATATCCATACAGGAAAAAAAGTCAGAAAGATCCAAAGTTTTTGTGAGTTTTCCTCTTCTGTAATGAGGGTTTTTCCTTTAAACGAAAATACGGTAATTTTCATGAAAAACCTTTACAACATCACATTCCAAACAGATAATTTCAATATTATATTTTGAAAAAATTGTTTGATCACCTAAAACTGAAAAATAAAATAGGGATTTGTTTCGAGTGCACGATATGGCAACGTCGAATTCAGCTTTCTCGGAAAGAAAAGGACGTTTAATGTGTTAATTTACTTAGGAAAACAGAGATAGCTATACTTCGATCTGGTTAGAGTAGAAGACGACCAAGGAATAGAAAAAGAAGAGCACAGACTCTCATACTGTCATATTACTGACAAATCGCAATCGGAAATTGTTTGGTTATATTGACAAAGAATACGTCTGTACCACAGAATAGGAATAAATGTTTCATTATTCTATAGCAGAAAAAGCTATTCTACTAAACACCGTTGTCACTTCGTGCATGCCTGGCAAAATCCAAACCCCAATTTTGAAATCTGATTTTGAATACTTTCTAATTTGTAATTTGGGAAAATGATGAATCAAACCCATAATATTTATGTTCAAATTTGCATTTGCAGTAATAACCCAAATTCAGGAAAAACCCCCATGGGCGTTTTCAACTAGTTCCTCAATTCCTATAGACGTTTGAATGGATACGATCGAAACTAGGGTCAATAACAATTGGTATACATATTTTCAAAGGAGTAACACTCTTATGAAAATGCATTACGATAATAATCCGAAGTGCTTATGAGGAACTCTAAAGACCTCGTTCAAAATCGGCACTTTTCATTCCACAATTCCAACGTCATGTTCGACGACAATCTAATCCATATATGTACTTCTTTGAAAGTCGCCGGCAGTTTTCGGCAGTGAGTGTAGGCAAGAGTTGAATTAAGGTGCCCAAGGCACAGTTTTAGGTTCCAAACGTTTGTGAAATATTGGATAGCATAGGGTAGAACTGCATAAACTTACTCTCTATAAATGATTTTCTAACCTAAACGTTCTGTCAACTTATGAACCAAGAGTGTTTTCCATTATATATCCACCACCACCTTCACTGGATATGGATCCAGTAGGTAGAGGAATACAACTGGGAAAACATTGAAAATTTCCAGATATAAGGAACTCAAATATAATGTAGGTTAAGAGCTTAGAGTTTCTTCATAAATCCCATCATTTCTCCTTGAAATTCAAAAGATTAAAAAATCTACAACAAAAAATTGAGTTAATCAATTCAATACCTATTTCGCAGTTTTCATTGGTGTTCCCCAAGGCAACATCTCAAATTCAACTATTTTCTCAGGGTTTATTATTCCACAGTGGCAAACCCTCAAACCGCTAGATGTCGTTTGCCTGTTACAGGGCAAAAAGGGATGAAAGTATCCATGATATCCAGATTTGGGTAGTCCACTAACCGCCACTCTTGAAATTGACCGTATGCCGAAAATCGCAAAATATGGCAATTTTTTGCAGTTGCTGTTTGGATGACACCACCGTATCGAGACATTTTTGCCAAACCATCTTAACCCACAACGTACAACGTAGGTAGCTGCTTACGATAGTTCGGTAAGAATGTATCGATATATCAAGAAACTCGGTGTACCCCAAGGCTCATTTTAGGTGCCACTCTTCTTCGATCATTAGAAGCGCAGCTCATGTTGATAATCCTAAGTAATCCGAAGTTCTGTATTGCATTGAACTATTCAATCAAATTGATTCTTGAGAAAGTTTCCTGATAAACCTAAATTTTGATTGTATCTGAGTTGGAAGCCAATCTGCAGGATGGCCAGCAGTTTAATGAATATCCATGGCCACCTTCATCGGCAGCACTATCCTAATGAAATGCAACGTCATTGTGTTCTTAATTGAATCGTTATTGTTTTTACGCAAATGTGGTTTTTCTCAATTCCTTGTCGGCCTTGAAAATAATCGTCGATTTAAACTTCTACGATTAAGAAATCAATTGCCAACTGGATGAGAGAATATCTCATTTTGGAGCATAATTCTTCATTAGGTGGTTGTTAATAATTTTGTTTTGCGTATTGTGTTTACGTTGGATATCTCATATGTTTTAGTTTTTATGAAACCACACTTGCCTGCTTTTCAGGGGGTTTTTTCAGAAAGCATATGTTTAAGTTCAAATAAGGCGATTTTAGCAAAGCACTGACGTGAAGTCAGCAGCTTTTGCGCGCATGTTCAAATTCGTTACTCATACGCTATGTTATTCTATAACTACTAAGTATTCTGACTTTGTTAGTGGATTTGATAGATAAAATTGTAGTTTTGAGAAGTAACAATGAAGGGTCAAGTGACGGCATTTTGAAAAGGCTCATTAGATATGGGCATCACTACTGTGATTTAGACGATATAAGCCCCAAAGTTCTAAATCTGTAGATATTGGGGTTAAATGGTCGCCCACCATTTTCAATCACCGACTAGGTTAGACTGGTGACGAATCTGGTGTCAAAATCGATTCTGGCCGGCCGGCCGTCCGTCACCACGATTACGGACATACGGAGAATTCTTTCGACATGAAAATTTCAGTGTTAGTTGCATTTCAAAATGCCACGATTAAGTTCGTTAATGGGCAAAACCTGCCAAACTGCTTCGGAGTTTGAGCCTTCTAAAGTTTTGATGTTATTTTGGCGATAATTCGGGAACTACTGAAACGATTGGATCGAAACTTAGCAGATAGTTGGAGCATAGCAACGCGCACCTTTCCGCGCAATTTGGTTAAGATAATGTTCAGGAAATTTCGAAAAAATTTTTTTCCAAAAAATTTTTTTTTTTTCATCACATTTGAAAGAACTTCAGCGCATACTTTGAGCTCCATATTTCACAGCAGTGTACCAAATATCAATTCGATACGGCTATTAGTTTCGGAGATATCGGGAAGAAATATGTGAAATTTCGTGGTTTTTTCTCAATATTGTGTTTTTTTAGGTATAACTCGAAAAACACTGATTCAATCATGATGAAATTTTGCATCTAGTTTGAAGATGGTGAAAGACAACTTTGTGCTGAATTTCAAGATGATCGTGACAAAATTTGATTGTTTTTTCAAATATTTAATATTCTGTGATCTTCTTGTCATATTATCCTCATTCAATTCTGTATGAACCTTCGAACTGTGATCTTTCGACAAAGAACTGGATTTCAATTCGATCTAATCTGTATTTTTGGAAATATTGGGAAAATAAAATTCTGAATGGCTTTTATCTGCGGAATCATTGGATGGATTTTACCCATTTACAAATTCGGCCTTCCTAATAAAGGTCCAAACCTTCTCTACAAATATCGAGTTTCTAAGTTGTTTCTTCCGTGAGATATTGTGTTCACGATCCGGAGGTAGAAACTCGATATTTGTAGAGTAGGTTTGGGGCTTGATTACAAATTTCCTAGGATCGGTTGTCGAAGTTGACACACTGTATACAAACTGAGGTCACTAAACATGGTCCTTCTGGCCGGATCTGAACACTAACAAGTTAAAATTGATCCCGATAATTTAGCTACAGCGTTGCAAACGTAAGCAACAGCAAGGCTTTCAACTCCACACCAAAATCTGCCCATGGCCTAGATGATTTTGAATTTTCACGAATTAAACGCACGAAGAAGTATCCGGGGATGGCGGCCACCTAGCGGCCCGTCACCGGAAACTGATGCGTCCTAATTACCCCGGATCTCCTCCATTGAAAATGCGAGTTTCCTATGGCAACAACGCCGGAGGACCGGTTGTCGAAAGGTCCTCACAGGAAGCGGATTTGGAATGAGTTCCCGCCTAATTCCTCGTTTGAATCGACAATCGGATTGGCGCAATTTCGAATATGCCTCAGATAATTGAGAGATGTTTGGGTATTTAGAGAGGAGCCGGCTGTGAGTTATTCGATCGTTTTTGGGACACGGCTTTGTGATCGTTGGAACGGCGTCGCTATGAGAACGTAACGAGATGTAGCGACTGCGAGATTCGACACATGTGTCCTTTCCGAGACGGGTAATATACTCGTGTGTCTATTCTTTATTCACTTTCATATAGTTATTCGGTAGGCCATGGAAGTTTGATACATTCCACTCTGTATAATTTAAAAATCGTGAATGGGTAGAATTCACCCAATGATAACGAAGTTATATCACCGAGAATGAGGGTTTTTCCTTTGAACGAAAATGCAGTTATTTTCATGAAAAACCTTCAGAACATCACATTTCAAACATATTATTTCATTATTATATTTTTAAGAAAATGTTTGATCACCTGAAACTGAAAAATAAAAATGGGGATTTGCATTTAGAGGGAAATGTCATGAGTGCACGATATGGCAACGTCGAATTCACCTTTCTCGGGAAGAAAAGGACGTCAAATGTATTACTTTGCTTAGGAAAACTGGTTAGAGTAGACGACAACGACCAAGGAATAGAAAAACTAGAGCACAGACTGTCATATTGTCATATTACTAACAAATCGCAAACGGAAATTGTTTGGTTATATTGACAAAGAACATGTGTGTACCACAAAATAGGAATAAATATTTCGTTATTCTGTAGCAGAAAAAGCAATTATACTAAACAACGTTGTCACTTCGTGCATGCATGACAAATCCCAAACCCCAATTTTGAAACCTGATTTTGAATACTTTCTGAAGGTAATTTGGGAAAATGATGAATCAAACTCATAATAATTCTGTTCAAATTTGCATTTGCATTGTTTCAATCCAATATTTTCAAAAATGCAGAATCGATCCAATTCAAATATGGTGATTCAAGTTCACGAAAAATATTTGTTTTTCTCGAGAAATGTTAATATTCTTCATAATCTTCTGCCAAATTCGATTCAACGGAATCAACACAAAGGAATATCATTCGAAAACACGAGTTTTTGTTGATAAATTATTTATTCTTCGATAATGTAGGATCTAAAATAGTTGAATTGTTTTGAGCCTTCGAACGTTCCAATGAACCGATATATCAGGCAAGTGATTTGGCATATGGAGCGTCTGTCTTTCAAAGTCAGTAATTTGTGTCATAAAGATTTCAATTTTATTTTCATATGAATAAGCACAGGTGCATAAAGCTCTTGACAACATGTCCAAAGCCCCATTTCAGATCCCTAATTTTTTGCTCACTAAAACATGAACGAGACTCGAAAAATGTCAAAGCCAACTTGCTTTCCGTACAAAATTAGCAACAAACGAAAATGACACATAACCATTTATGCAAATAGCACATCCCTCGCAACTTCGTTCAACGATACACAATTACCTCCATTCAATTCATTTACCGCATATTTAAACAAAAGAAAAACGACTAAATACAGCACAACTGCCCCCTACATAAATCAGAAATAGAGCACATTAGCGTCGGTCAAAAAAAAAAACTCTCCGCAGGTATAGTAGGTAGATACGCGTAACAAGCCACCCGATATATTTTATATACACCGTTCATGAATATGATTTCTCGTTACCACATAAATAACGGCATTGTCCACCGTTCATTTCGGTCAGTTTCAGTCCATGTGAGCGCATACGCGCTACACGCCGCGCGAAACCAAACAAGGCGAAGAGGTTATTAATTTCGATGAGTAAAAAAACCGGCGAAGAAGCGCGCCCCCGGCACGTAGCCAAACAAGTGAACAACAATAACAATTGCCGGTCGTAATGGAGGCGGCGATGGTCATCTGCATTATCGCGGCGGGCGGAGTACGCCCGGCCTAAGATTTACAGTTGTCACATTACGCGCCGGGGTACGCGGTCGGGTCCCGCCACTTTAGCGCTGAAAAAGCCCTCGATGAATTTATACGCGATAAATTACCGAACCAATGTTGAACAGGTATGTGGCGAATGGTCATACGGGGTCTTGACTGCATGCGAAACGCCGTTGATCAGTTTTCGTCGGGTTGGTATTGGTGATCGGTATGCTGCTTACCTGGGGTTACAGGCATATCTGGACATTTTAGCGAAATCGACTACGTTCTAACGTCACTACAAGTTGTATTCGATTCACGTCGAAATTTGGTGGCGAAACCCTGGCCTCATATGTATCTGGAACGACATGAATAAATTTTCCAAACTTCTGCGTGTACCACAAGTATTGGGATAATCAAACCTGGATACTTTAGAAGAATGTACTACGTTATAGCATACTTTTACGTTTCACGTCAAATTTCCGTCGATTATTTTCAGCTCTATTCACATCCGCATAAACCTTAATAAACCCCTGGGTGTTCCGCAGTAGAGGGATAGAGGCAACACAAGATATTTCGAAAGAATCGACTACGTTATAGCGTTCACTCACTTTGGATTCGATTCACGTAGAATTGTATTAGCCAGCTCCTGGCTTCACCTGCACCTAGTTAGGCCTAAATCATTTCTCAGTTCTACCTGTACCACAAGAATAGGGATAATAAAAACTTGGATAAATCAGAGGAACCGACTACGTGTGGTGTACCCTGGTAAGGGGTTGGTTCGTCCAGTTGGTTTGTACAGGAGAGGGTTGGAAATAACACTCGAAGATCTCGTTAGAGGGTTTAATTACTATGGGTCATTATTACGGCGGCACCTCAAAGAATTCTCCGCTTCGTGTTCTTACTCACTCTTTTCATAATACAATAACAAAATATTATATATGTTTTGGCAAGTTGTTTACAAGCATATTATGACAACAGACGTGGGAATTCAATATCAGTAGGTAATCTATCTGAGCACGTTTTATGGATGATGCGAGGTTTTATGGACCTTGCTCGTCTTCAAATAATAATTATACAGACTGTTTAGTCTGACATACGTTACATACGTTATAGCATCCACTTACGTTTCACGTCAAAATTCAGTAGAGTATTCCTAGCTGTATTCACATCTGTTGCTACCTGAATAACCTCCATTATGCTGCAAGCATAGGGAAGATAATTCAAAGGAATTGACTACGTTATAGCGTCCACTTACGTTGGATCCATTTCCTGTCAAACTGACGTAGTATTTCGAGCTCTATTTATATCAGCTACGAACTCTTAAAATATCCCAATTGTGTTACAAACAACGAGATATTCCAAAGAAATCGACTACGTTACAGCACCCACATAAGTTGGATGCATTTAACTTAAAAGTTCGGTGAAGTATTCCTATATCTATTTTCGTCTGGTCTTACCTGAATGAAATTTCCAAAGTCCTGGGTTTTCCACATGTACAGGGATATGCAAACCAAAAATTTCAAAGGAACTGGCTACATCATGGCATCCACTTACGTTAGAGACGTTTCACATCAAAGTTCTATGAAGTATTTCCAGCTCTTATTGTTCTGAGTGTGCCACAAGTAACAAGATATTTCAGAAAAATCGACTACGTTACAGAGTCCACTCACGTTGGGTGAGTTTGATATCAATGTTGGTTGAAGTAACCCCTACTCTATTTGCATCTGCTGCTACCTGAATGATTTGCAAATTCCAAGATGAGCTACATGTACATGCATAGGTAAATCAAGTTATTGCAAAGGAAACGACTACGTTATAGCATCCAATTACGTTGAATTCGTTTTACATCGAACTGCGGTGGAGCACTTACAGATCTATTTCTATCTGGTACTATCTGAATGAATTTCACAGAGTTTTGGGTGTGCCACATATACAAGAATAGTCAAATAGCGTCCACTTACGTAGGATCCGTTTCACGTTGAAATTCAATAAAGTTTCTCCAACTCTATTTGTACTGGTACTATTTGAATAAATTTTCCGAAGTGTACCATGGACAACCGTGGACTTTAAAGAAGGATCGACTAGGTTTTAGAGTCAACTAAGGTTGATTACGTTTCACTTAGTAGTTTGTTAGGAAATTCTCAGCCCCATCTGTATGTGATTCAATCCTCAAATTTTTCAAACTGCTGTGAGTGCCACAGACAGTTCATGAGTGAACAGACAGTATCATCTCCTCGTATTCGTATTCAATATGTATAATTCATACCAGAGATTTGTGGATATGCCAATCCAATATTACAGAGGATTAGACAAATTCGACTACGTTATAGCGTTCACTTACATCCCTCTGGGTTGAAGAAACTCCGAAACATCGGCAACACCGCTGAGGAATTAGAGGCGATGAAAATTTAAACGATCGTGGTTGAGCGCGTATCGAAATTATGATTACAGGCATCAAAATCGTACACAGTACATGATATACGACCATATTTTATATCTCTCTTTACGTTTATTATTGTCGCAATTTTACGAGCTGCCGTTATAATTATTCGCCAGGCAAGAGTGGCGTCAATAAATAATTTCCATTTTCATTTAACCCTGGAATGAAAGATTCTGGATGAGCTTACAGGCTGAAGAAAGGTCAGATGCGTTAAAAACAATTTTTCATTCTGTTCCATGACACAGAGGCTTTTCTTTGGTTCTACAAGATTCAGAATGATCACGGACACGGATGAAGTTATGAATATTACATTTTTCAATTGTAATATTTCAGTTTTTTCCAAATTACACAAAAACTGGATTCCTTACGTAGATGTTCATTCAAAGTTCAATCGATTTCTTGATTTCATGTAGGAAATATTTCCTCAACCGTTTCTCTGAATTCAATGTTTTGTACTAGCCGGATCTTCAAGAACCGTAAAGCACAGCGACCCTAAATCTACCGATATCCTGTCTATGGTTGAGTTCAATAACTTCATCATCATTTGATTTAGAGTTACAATTCGAAAGTTCTTCTGTAGAAAGCTCAAAAACCAGGTGAAACAATGAGAAAGCTAGTTATAGATCTTTGGCGGTTCTCGTGACTTCGCGTCATCTGAAGGGCGGCGTGCTCTTAGGGAAGGTTGTTTCGTCCCAGTACCCGAGGTGGACTCATCAGATAGGCTGACCCTCTGGCACTTGCCTAGGACAATCGCAGAAACGGCGTAGTGAGAGACCATGACCGACGCGTTAATGCTGTGTTGGAATGATGTAGCCAGCGTGTGTCGGTCAGTGGCGCCATCATCTGGCAACTCAGTTGATCTACGCCGCCTACAGATCCAGTTTTTATGCGCTTTTGAAAAAGCTGTGTTATCGTTTCGCCCATATGTCGGTCACAAAATTTTCGATATTCCCGAACATAAATTGTCGATCTAGCTGGAATTTTATGGAATAGTGTTGAATATAAACTACAAGTTTCATGCTAAACTTCATCGGAATCTGACAGAAAGTTTATGAAAAACCTAGAAAAGCACTGCGCGCATGTTCGATGGAGATGATCGCTAAGACAACGAATTTGAACATTCGCGCAAACCGTAAACACAATAACTCACGAAAGAAACAACTTATAAACTCGATATTAGTACAGTAGATTTGGATCTTAAATACGGAGGCCAAGTACTTGAATGGGTAAAATCCACCTAATGATTCCGCAGATATACCCATCAAAATTTTATTTTCCGAATATTACCGAAAACACACATAAGATCGAATTGAAATCCAGTACTCCATCAAAAACTGACAGTTCGAATGTTCATACAGAAATTCATGAAGTCATTATGAGCAGAAGATCACAGAAGAAAAAACTTTGAAATTTTTTTCAGATTTTCCTGATGACACAATCACCACGAAATTTACCACAAAGTTGTCCATCAGCATTTCCAAACTAGCTGCAAAGTTTCATCAGAATGAAAGATGTATTTTTCGTGTTATTCCGCAAAAAATAACGATATCTTGAAAAAAACACCAAATTTGTTATATTTTTTCACAATAACTTCAAAAATGATGATCGCATCAAACTGAAATTTGGGACAATGCCTCGAAATATAAAGCTCAAGATACGACCGAAGTTTTCTCCATACGCGATGAACAGTTTCCGAGAAAAAAATTCGTACCAAAAAAATTTCTTCAAAATTTACTGACAGCATGATCCCAATAAAATTCCGCAAAAAGTTGCGCGTTGTTACGCTCCCACTAACCGTCAAGTTTCAATTCACTCGCTCTAGAAGTTCCCGAAATATTATGGAAATAACCTCAAAACTTCAAATGGCTATAACTCCGAAGCCGTTTGACCGATTTTGCCCACTAACGAACTTAACATTCGCTGAAATGTCAAATTTCGAAAATTACAAACATTTGGACAGAACGATAGCACGCTGTTCCCCTAGAACATGCGCGCAAAAAAACGATTTTTACATGAAATTTCCAAAATTTCTTGTGTTTTTCTGAAATCCTCACGGAATTCTGCGTGGTTTCGCGCATACAACTTATCATTAAGTCTCTGATCTCATCACTAACTTTCAGAATATCGAGGATACCCGAAAATTTTCGATGGGTAAAACTCGGAAACTGGTGGGTGGATTTTACTTATTAACGAACCTAATCGTCCCATTTTGTACGAAACCTACGTTTGAAAAAAACTCGAATGAATTTGTCAATCATAGTTCTGTTAAAAGCTTGATTGTCTCAGTCGTTACTTGTCTGAAATTCATCTTGATGATTTTAAAGTAATATAAACTTGTTCCCGCTTTATATATTTATTTTCACAACAATTGTTTCGTCATGATAACATGACTTCATCAGGTGCTCATGGTAACTGACTACATATTTGGGATACAGTTCTTTAAATAGTTGAAAAAATATGGTGCGAAATACAACAAAATTATGGTAATTCCTGGGTTTCAATCTCCCTTACTCAACCTTTTTCGAAACCCAGGAATTCCCATAATTTTGTTCTATTTTTGCACTATATTTTAAGTACTGTATCCCAAATATGTAGTCAGTTACCATGCTCACCTGATGAAGTCATGTTATCATGACGAAACAATTGTTGAAAAAATAAATATTCAGGGTGTTTCATCATAAACTGGACAAACATATATAGCCGTATAGATGACATTGGGAAAGACATTTTTGCCTTATGACATATACCCCGTTTTCAAAGCATAAGCTAGATACAGGGTGTTTAATGACAACTTTGAGCAATATTTTGGTAACTGTGGTGAGTTATGCGTAACCTTTGAAATAACAGTTTTTGGTCATATCTTAGTATTTTTTAGTGCTCAATTCAATTGGTTTGTAGAATTCGGGAAAAATATTTCAAAATGGCGGCAAACCGACAAAGTTGGAATTTTTCATTTTCGATCGCCAAACTGAATAGTATTATTTCAATGTACTCAATTTTCCATTGAAAAATTTTTCCAAAATTCAAACTCAACTTTTTTTTTACATGTTACAAAAAATTCCACCCAAAATTGTTAACTCTTTCGAAGCCGAACTCACCTTCATTCTGAACACTGGTGTGAAAACAGAATGAAAAAATATCCATTGGTTTTCATTTTATAGCCTTCCAAACATTCCGCTCGGAGGAATTAAATAATTTTTATTCGAGGAACTGGTAGTCTTACAGAGGCCAAAATTGTGCTTATGGATCCCCAGAATCACCCGGATAGAATTATGAATTTATCGAAAAAAAAAATTTTCAAAAAAACTTCGATGGGATTCGAACTCGCTCCACTTACGAACAATAGGGCCGCGTATAAGTTGTATTTATTCTGATTATAATGACGTCCGTTACGAAGCAACGGTAGTTAAGCTAATTTGAGCCTATTTTTCGAAAGCGGAGAAAGTTCGATTCCTACCGAAGTTTTTTTGAAAAAAATTTTTTTTTGAAAAATTCATATTTCTATTCGGGTCATTCTGGGCACCCATTAGCACAATTTTGGCGTCCGAAGGGCCACCAGTTTCTCGAATGAAAATTATTCAAGTACTCCGAGCGGAATGTTTGGAAGGCTATAAAATGAAAACCAATGGATATTTTTTCATTCTGTTTTCACACCCAGTGTTCAGAATGAAGGTTAGTTCAACCTCGATAGATTCCAACAATATTGGGTGAAATTTATTTTCCACTGTAGACATGTAAAAAAAAAGTTGAGTTTGAATTTTGGAAAAATTTTTTCACGGAAAATCTTACAAAATTGAGTACATCGAAATAATGCTATCCAAATAGGCAATCGGAAACAAAAAATTCCAACTTTATTTTTTCCCGATTTCTACAATACAATTGAATTGAGCACTAAAAATACTGAGATGTGACCAAAAACCGTTATTTCAAAGGTCACGCATAACTCACCACAGTTTTCAGAATATTGCTCCAAGTTGTCATTAAACACCCTGTATCTCGCTTATGCTTCGAAAACGGGGTATATGTCATAAGGCAAAAATTACTTTCCCAATGTCATCCATACGGGTATATATGTTTGACCAGTTTATGATGAAACACCCTGTATATAAAGCGGAAATAAGTTATTTTACTTTTTAATCATCATAGTTCTGTGAAATCCACTTTTGGAAATTCTCTTACGATCATATTGATCTGTTCTCTTCCTAACAACCTCGGATTTCATTTCACTCGTCTACTACGTCCTAAAAACGTCAAACCGAGTCGAATCGAGTCCTCAGAAGTTCTCATGCAGCTCGATGAAGACATCAGTCGAGTTGATCGGTAGAAATAATGAAGATTTTAACACTTTGATATCGCGTTATGCTCTTTCTTTCGATGTCCGTTGTTCGGAAAGCTTTGCGAAACTTATAGATTCATCTTCGGCGACCGTTCTGTGTCGATTCTCGATCACGTAGATAAATAATCCGTTTTAAGATGGTGTCGATTTCCCACGATCGAGATGACCTCGCTAGGCGTTTGAAGTAATTTTTATTCCCTATATCCTAGAGACCTAAAATGATCTAGATTCAAGGATATTTGAAGAGGATTTTACCCTATTTTTGCGCGCATGTTCTAGGGGAACAGCGTGCTATTGTTTTATCCAAATGTCTGTAATTTTGGATGATTGAGCCGAAAATGGTCTCACTCGACTAGGTTGGACTCACTGATGACGAATCCGGTGTCAAAATCGATTCTGTCCGGCCGTCCGTAGACACAATAACTGTCGACACAAGCAAGCTAGCAACTTGAAACTGTCAGGATAGGTTGCGCATCAGAATGCCGCGGTTAAGTTCGTTAATAAGCCAAATCGGTCGAATAGTTTCGGAGTAATAGGCACTCGAAGTTTTGAAGTTATTTATTTTTTATTTCAGAAACTACTAAAGCGATTGGATTCAAACTTGGCAATTAGGTGTAATATATCGACGCGCAACTTTGAGCCAAATTTCGTCAGGATCATATTGTCAGTAAATAAAAAAAAATTTTTTTTTCGGAAATCATTCATCATATCCAGGAACAAATTCCACTCACACTTTGAGCTTCATATTTCACAGCAGTGTACCAAATTTCATTTCGATACGATCATGAGTTTTGGAGAAATCGGGAAAAAATATGTCAAATTTCGAGGTTTTCTTCTCGATATCGTTGATTTTTTCGGTATAACTCGAGAAATACTGATTCAGTCCTGATAAAACTTCACAGCTAGTTTTGAGATGCTGAAAGACAACTTTATGCGACATTTCGTGATAATCGTGTCATTAGAACAGTTTGAAAAAAAATTTCTATGATTTTCTTATCATATCATCCCCATTAAATTCTGTATGAAACTTGGAACTGTTATTTTTCGATGAAGTACTGAATTTCAATTCGATCTGATCTGTATTTTTGGAAATATTGGAAAAATAAAATTTTGAATGGGTATATCTACGGAATCATTGGGCGGATTTTACCCATTCACGAATTCGACCTTCGTAATTAAGGTCAGCCTAACGGCCGACTGCGTAAACACAATAACCTCCGAAAGAAACAACTTAGAAACTCGATATTTGTAGAGTAGGTTTGGACCTTAATTACGAAGGTCGAATTCGTGAATGGGTAAAATCCGCCCAATGATTCCGTAGATATACCCATTCAAAATTTTATTTTTCCAATATTTCCAAAAATACAGATTTGATCGAATTGAAATCCAGTAATTTATCATTGAAAAATTTCAAAAAGCACTGCCGTGAAGGCAGCAGCTTTTGCGAGCATGTTCAAATTCGTTGCTGAAGCGGTCATCTACATTGAACATGCGCGCAAAAGTTGCTGCCTTCACGGCAGTGCTTTTTAAAATTTTTCAGGATTTTCCTAGTATTTCACTACCAATATCTGAAAAACGACTATTTAAAATCAAATAAAATCAAGAAAAGCACTTACTTGAAGTCAGCAGCTTCTACGCGCTTGTTCACATTGCGAAATGGTGACTTGGAAATTTCAATGAAATATGGAAATTTTCAAAAAAACAGAATTTTTTCTCGAATTTTTCCATAAATAATTTTTCTTATTGGCACTGTTCATATTCCAACCGAGTTTCATTTCGATCAGATAAATATTTTTCGAGATATTGGAAAATTGAAAAATCAAAATTTCAAATGGCTGTATAGCACAAAAACCATTCGGCAGATTTGGCCCATTAACAAACTCAACCGAGATATTCAGGATCTTAACCTAACCTGAAAATTTCAAGACTCTAGGTCCTTCCTTTCGAAAGTTACAGTGCACACGGCCGGACGGACAGAATCGATTTTGACCACGGATTCTTCATCAGTGAGTCCAACCTAGTCGTTTGAGATCAATTTTGGCTCACAATTCGAAAATTACAGTCATCGTGACGAAATGATAACGCGCTGTTCCCCAGAACAAGCGCGTAAAAATTCAAGTGAAGTCAGCAGCAGATACTCGATATTGGTTAACTAGGTTTGGACTTTTAAAGCGAAGGTCAAATTCATGAATGGGTAAATTCCACCCAATGGTTCCCCAGATATACCTGTTATTTTCGCGATTTTTCCGAGAATACAGATAAGATTGAAAATTGTCAGCTTGCAGGTTCATACAGAATTTTGTGAGGATAATATTTTCATATGATAACGTATTACAAATCATTGATATTATTTTTTCTAGTATATGCCATCTGAATTTGATAGACGATTTCGGTCTGACTTGCCAACCCAAAAATTTCGTCAAAGTTTCTAGCGCTGGGAAAGTTGTTTATTTCGGTTGCTGGTTTTCCATTCCGTAAACATGAAATGTACGGTTGGTTCATGGAAAACCTAGCAAAGCACTGACGTGAAGTCAGCAGCTTTTACGCGCTTGTTCAATTTTAGGTACTCAGAGAATCTGCTGAGAGACTCAATAATTGTAGAGCAGGTTTGGAGTTTAATTACGAAAGACAAATTCTTCAAATCCATAATGTGATCCCGCAGATATACATACCCTTGCAGAAGATGATCGGATATATGGCTATTTTTCGAGTTCGTTCGGAAATAATTAACAAAGATATCGATGAAATCAACACGAAATTGAACATATTTTTCCCAATATTTCCCAAGATGATGTCCGATCAAATTTGATATGAGTTCTGTTGTTAAATAGTGACCTCAAGGTCTGTGTCAAACTCCATACATGTTAAGGTTACGAATACTTTTCAAACAAACACTTTTTTCAACAGAAATCTAATTATGGAATTCGATTGATTAAAAAGGATCTTTCTCCAGAACGACAGTCCATTTTCTATGGTAACATATCCACAGCATAGAACATTTTATATTTACCTTATTATCCATAGACCATAGTAGTTTTTTCATTGTTCATTGTTGTCTCTGCTGTGGTCTATGGATCATAAAATAAATATAGAATATAGATTGTTCTACGATCTATGCCATGGAAAATCCACTTTCGTACTGGTGACAGAAAATCGATCGCTTTTTCATCAATCAAATTCCGTAATTGAAGTTTTTGCAGGAACTAACTGAACATTTGACATTTTCGGAACGGAAAACCAGTAACTGAAATAACCAAGTTGATTTTCGGAACATATCCTAAACTAAATGAATGAGACTATTGACGAGATCATGATACCCAACTTGAATTCCAATCAATAGACGACTTCGGTCCCACCCACAAATTTCTTCCAAGTTCACTATCACTGGGAAAGGGGAATTTCAGAACCAATTCGACATAAGGTTCGCGTTATTCATAAATATCCGTAAAAGATGCCTCGGCTCCTCAAACAAGATAATTCCTTCGAAATATGGGCGTGTGTTGAGATCATCTCTGATTAGCTGGAATTTGAGTTGGGATTCCTGATTTCATGTTAATAGTGTCAAGTTTATTTAGGATATATTCTGCAAATCCACTTGATTATTTTGGTTGCCGGTTGATTGATAAAACAGCAATCTTTCTGTCACCAAATTGACAGTCAATGTTCTATGGAACATATCCATGGCATAGAAAAATCCATGACGTTTTACATCATGGAGGAATCTATTTTTACCTTATGATCTATAGATCGAACTTAGTAATTTTTTCATTGTTGATTGTTGTCTCGTCTATGTTCTATGGATCATAAAATAAATAAAGATTGTTCTATGCTATGGATATGTTACCATAGAACATTGACTGTCGTTCTGGTGACAGAAAGATTGCTTTTTCATCAATGAAATTCCGTAATTAACATTTTTTTCAGGAACCAACCGAATATTTCATATTTACGGAACGGAAAACCGGCAAACGAAATAACCAAGTTGATTCGCGGAACATATCCAATATAAAAATGACACTATTAACATGAAATCAAGAATTCCAACTTAAATTTCAGCCAAACAGAGATGATCTTAACAAAAACCTATATTTGGAAGGAATTGTCTTGTTGAAGAGCCGATGCATCTTTTACAGATATTCATAAATATCGCGAACCTTATCATGTCGAATTTGTTCTGGAATTCCCCTTCCCCAGTGCGAGTATATTTGAAGAAATTTTTGGGTTGGCAACTTGAAACAAAGTCGTTCATTTTAAATATTCCAATTTATTGAATCTTCAAGAAATCCGTAAGATCTACCTTCCTCGGAGCACTGAAATGTACCTTACCAATTTCTACAAATCTTCAATAATTAAAAATCAAACTCAAACCGTTAAAAGTGTCGAAATCTCCATTATTTCTTCCGATCACCACTCAATGTCTTCATCGGGCTGCATGAGAACTCCGTAGGAACCGATTCGACTCGCCTTTTTTAAGCGAAGCAAGAGCTCGAAATGAATTAGAAATCTATCGTTGATTAAGTTCTTACGATTGGAAAAAAATCGCAGGATAATCCGTTCAGATACGCAGGTTTTTCTGGGTCGTTTCGACTGCGACATTAGCCGTTTTTGCGCTCAAAAAGATTCCGGTAACGGATGTTTGTCACTGAATAAATTCGATGTTTTCGGAGGACAAATTGCGTATTAACGGAGTGGGTTTCACCCATGATGTGAAAAACAAGGTGTGCTCATCTGCGAAAAAAGTGACGTCAGCAAGATTAAAATACAAGGAAATATATATTCTGTGCTTTGAATTTGCATGTAGTTTTATACATCCTTCGACTTACATGTACAGGGTGGGCCAAATTCGTTGTCTTCTGAAGGGATCTCGAGAACTATAGCAGCTAGAAGAAAACTGATAACACATTCTCTTTTTTCCTGAATAATCCGAATCTGAAAACAGATCCTGCCTATCGCGCATAGAACTTGAGTTATGAGCGAAAATTGAGAAATTGTCATTTTCAATAATGCTGAATAACTCGCTTGTTTGAACTCGTATTCGAAATCTGTTGATACATTCTACAGGCACTTTTTTAGGAGTAATTCAAATATAATATGACTAATTTTTTAATCCAGCCATTTCCGAGAAATGAGTAGGATTTTGGATTTTTCAAATGTAAACTAAAGTCGAAAGTTATCTCATCTTGCTACAAAATTTTTGCTGATTTCAAAAATGTATCATATGTCGCTATTTACATGAATATAACATGAGAAAAAGTTCAATACTTTTTTCCCGCTTTTCTATCCACTGCCATTAAATATGGATATCTCTAGAGATAGACTTTCCTTGCAACTCGGCTATTTCCATTCGCTTGAATATAGCATACCAACATATCGAATTTTTCGTCATTTGGAATATTTCGGGCCATAAGGGATAATAAACAGATTTTCTTTTGCTAATCTTAAGAACTATGACAAATTAGCCATAGAAATTTTATTCAGCAATCGCTGATTCCAACCATAGAGGCGCAAGTTCACGCAAAGATAATGAATATTCAATGGTCTCTATGGTAACGTCAGCCTACTTATAATTCAACAATGAATAGAAAAGCAGGAAAAAAGTATTGAATTTTTTCTCATGTAATATTCGTGTAAATAGCGACACATGATACATTTTTGAAATCAGCAAAAATTTTGTAGCAAGATAAGAGAACTTTCGACTATAGTTCACATTTGAAAACTCCAAAATCCTTCTCATTTCTCGAAAATGGCTGGATTGAAAAATTGAGACATATTGTATTTGAATTACTCCTAAAAAAGTGCCTGTATAATGAATCAACAGATTCCGAATACGAGTTCAAACAAACGAATTATTCAGCATTATTGAAAATGACAATTTCTCAATTTTCGTTCATAACTCAAGTTCTATGAGCGATAGGCTGGATCTGTTTTCAGATTCAGATTAGTCAGGAAAAAAGAGCTCGTGAATGTTTTATCAGTTTTCTTCTAGCTGCTACAGTTCTCGGGATCCCTTCAGTAGACAACGAATTTTGCCCACCCGGTACTTACATCATGGGTTTCAACCATTTCAATACTCCACGTATACTCCATCAAGTTTTGAAAACTATTCCGGTTGGCCATGATTTAGGTCTATCAAGTTTTTTTCACTTGAAACTGACGTAGGTTGGCCCTCGTGAAATATCAAAATAATTCTCAGAGACGTTGCCAAATGCCGATGCCAATTTCTACTCTCAATCTCAACATGATCGTCACGTTTGGAAACTAAAAATGCCGAAGGTAGTTTTGAAGAAGCAGAGACAAAGTATCAGGAAGTGCTATGTAGAATTGAGATCTGCTTTTTCTGATAGTAACCCTGATAATTTGGAATCAATAATTTATCACAAGCTATCCAACATTCTCAATATATATGAGTGAAAACCAAGTGAATCGTTCACATAGATTCCCAAGAACTTTGTGAATTGAGTTAATTTTTTAAAGGTGACACAGGTTTTGTAGAACTACTTTATTTTAATACTAGAGTATTTCAAGTTGTGCAACAAGGTATTTAAATGTCTTCGGTAGATTTATTTCTTGAGATTTTCGAAAAGTAGGGAATTGCATGGGTTTGTCTGTTCGTTTATAAGTTTCACTGCAGGGTTATTCGAGTGCTTTTTTTTTAAATTTCAATACTCGATTCTTGATTTCCGTACAAGAAAATAGCACATCTGAAACTTCCAACTATGTTTATGTACTTGAAATATTTCCAGTATCAACAGAGAAAAAACCTTCTTCAGCATTCGCCAGGTTTTTGGAATTATTGAATTAACATAATATTTTCTCAAATTCATTATTTTCCCAAAGTAACTTCACATTTTGAAAAATACTTAATCACTACCACCTCAACGTACAGAGGACACCGTTGTGTAGTTATCTGACAGAAAAATGACTATAACCTTTCATTTTCGAAATATACACGGTGAAATGTGTCAGAATGTCATGGCCAACCGGGATAGTTCATAAAAGTGGATGGAGTATATGTACTTTCGAAAGTTAAAGCACATACGTTCAGACAGGCGGCCAGCCTGACATCTGACCAAGGATTCTTTTTCAGGGAGTCCAACCTAATCGTTTAGGACCATTTTCGACTCAAATATCGACTTCTGACAAAACGATAGCGCGTGTAGAAACCACATCAATCTCTTCCTCAACCAAAACCAAAAAAAAATCCCACATATAGTTTCAGGGCAAGACCGTCCAACTGCACTGCAGACCAATGTGTAAAAAACACGAAATTTTTTAAATCGTGTACGGCATATGCACAGCGTTTAATGGTGTTACTGAAACGTGCTTCGTGTAGAGAGCGGGTCACAAAAAGCCTACAGATTATGCAAAGTCAGCATTATTAACAAGGTGCAACAAACTATCCTGTCCCGTTTCTGTAGCGGAACCCAGAGACGGCTCTTGATGCCCACGTGAAGGCGTTCGACCAATTAGGACGGAAATATTTTCGTTTAATTAAAAATGACCATAATCGTTTCGCGAAAAGTAGGCGGGGCGGGGATATTACATAATTCGAATGTGCAGGTTGGCAACAATTATTCTGAGAAGATTTGGAGTTTCGAGGGCCGTAAGAAATAAATATAATTTGAATTTATAGCAAGCTATCAAGATCTTGAGGGGAAGAAGAAAAAATTCTATGTCCATGTCCAAATATTAGCGCACGATTTGAATGGAAGGTAGTTATTCGAATTTTGTCATCTTGCAAG
The DNA here is from genome assembly GCA_958510865.1 of Myrrha octodecimguttata. Taxonomy (NCBI): domain Eukaryota; kingdom Metazoa; phylum Arthropoda; class Insecta; order Coleoptera; family Coccinellidae; genus Myrrha; species Myrrha octodecimguttata. Next base: position 74,937,084 of record OY294057.1, read on the forward strand.
ATGACTAGATTCTTGTTTCCATATATATTATTGACATCATAGCAGGCCATGAAAGTCTAGTCGGGGCTTTATTTCTAGTTACAAAAAGTAACTAAAAATTTCTGTGTGTTGATCATAGAATAAAATATACAAATATAACCTATAATATTATTTTTAAGGAAAATTTGATTTGAAATTGTTGAGAATATTTATAATACTCTGATGCTCTAAACCTGTACAGCGGCAGTATATTATTTTCATCATTGTTGCATAGAAAATTTTCAAACTTGGTTTCAATTGCAAAAAGGCATTCAGCTAAACTGGCTACTAAAAATACACAGCTACATTATTTCACTGCAGATCAATCATGGAAATTCAGGATTGTTGATGAAAATAGCGTGGAATGTTTCAACATAAAATCATTCAGGCTTTCGAGAAACTCCAATTTTGAGATATCATTCATTAAATAATGAAAACTTAGGTAATCAAAGATCATTTGAAGTTTCTGCTCAATCAAGATTTCACTCTTCAGCAATCTTTGTATTCCTGATGACTATTAGAAATTCATCCAAGTTCTAGACCTGTGCTATTTTATCCTCAGAATTTAGGAAGGAAAAGAATGAAATAAAAATTATATCCAAACTGATAAATTCATTGCTTTTGATTTTCGAAAAAATAACGTCGTTTAACGTCTCTTTAGAGGTATAATCATGTGGAATAGGTTTCCTTCCACTGCTAATTCCTGGCTGTACTGACTTGCCTTCTTTTTTCCTCAAAATTCTTTGGACAGTACTTGGAGAAATCTAAAATTTTAAGACTTATTTATTCATCAGAAAACACCTTGCTTGAATAGATAAATGATTGGTTACCTGAAAAGCTAGCGAAACGCGATTTAAACTAGCAGAAATATCTGATGAATCCCTGAAAAACTCGCAGAACACCGGTACACTGCCCCACGTTCTCTTGTAGTTAGGCGAGAGGTATCTTGATGAATTCCAACCATTTTCAATTTGGTAAGGTTTAAGAAATACTAAAATCCAAAACTTATTTGTCGATTGAATCAAGAACATACACAATCAGAAATAAATTCCAAATATTTTTCACAGCATACAAATATTTTCAGTAAGTTCACTCAAACTTGAAAAAGTCAGTATTATTCTCAATACCAACATGAATCCTGCAAGACAAATGTTACTGACTGGTCTATTACCAACATAATTTCGAGTTTCCACAGCCACCCTAGATGTCAATCATTCTGAAACGGACTATACTCAACTTATCAAACTATCAAGATTCTGATGAGAAGGGGAAAAACCTATGTCGAAGTCCCAAAATCAACGCACGATTTGAATTGGAGGAAGTTATTCAGTTGTTATCATCTTGCAAATGATTGTTTTACTATATATTTAATTTTGTCTCATCGAGATATCAATATCTTGAGGAGGAGAAGAAGAAGAAAAAGCTATATCGTTTTACCTAAATTAACGCAGGATTTGGATTGAATGTAAGTATTCAAGTTTTGTCTTCTTGCAAATTATGATTGGATCCTTGTTTCATATGCAGTGCGTGTCAAAATTATGGAACAAATTCATTTTCTCACAAGAAAAATATTTGGCAACAAAATCCTGAAACAGGTCAATTTTGTTTCACTTTTATCAGATTTTCATGCATTTTTGAAGGATTTTTGTTGCACCCTGTGCCATCCCCATCAACCCTCTAAATTTTTTGAATAGGGAAAGTAGGTCATGTGTTACTTTTTTGGCAAGGTATTCGTATCTTCTTCACAGGCGTGCAGAAATTTTCAAGAAAAAATTTTTTTTTTTGAAAAATCAGTAAGTTCAAAGCGGTTTTCAGTATGTGCACTTTGTCATAGCTCATTTACTTTGAGGAGATAGTACCTGATGAAATTTGTCACCGAATGAAAGTCGACCATTACAGTTTTGTTCATGCACAACTCTCAACCCCTTTCAACCCCCTCACGTGAAAAATTTTTTTTTCTCCATTAAAGGGTTCGTAGTGGTTGAAAGTTGTGCATGAATAAAACTGTAATGGTCGACTTTCATTCGGTGACAAATTTCATCAGGTACAATCGCCTCAAAGTAAATGAGCCATGACAAAGTGCACATACTGAAAACCACTTTGAACTAATTTTTCAAAACAAAATTTTTTTCTCTTGAAAATGTCTGCCCACCTGTGAAAAATATACAAAGACCTTGCCAAAAAAGTACCACATGACCTACTTTCCCTATTCAAAAATTTTGGAGGGTTGATGGGGATGGCACAGGGTGCAACAAAAATCTTTCAAAAATGCATTGACCTGTTTCGGAATTATGGTACCTACGTGAAAAATCCAGTAATTAATCCTACTCGAACGAAATACTCATTACTTCATCACATTTTCCGGCATAAATATCCAGGCCTTGGCCTCAAAGGGTTAAAAGAGCCTTTGATCTAACGAACTTTCATTATCAGAAAGAACTCGTAATTTAATTTAATCGTCTACTGAAATGGCGCACAGACGTTCTTAATTCTCATTTCGTCTACAAGACTTAATTGGGAATCTATCTGAATGTTTTATTGACGAGAGAGAAAGAGGGAAGTTAAGATTTTTAGTAAAAGATGAAATATTGTTTTCAGACTCGAATAAGGAGCATCAATTATAATCTAAGTTCTTTACCTGTTGTTCAAGCATGACTTGAGATGTTAGAGTATCTTGTTCAATCTTGTTCTTTCGGTGAGTCTTAAAGGTGCTTTAGTGAATTAACATTACCCTGGTCCAAAAGGGAAAGATCATGAACCAACCGGTTGTTTTAAAACAATGCATCCATTTTCAAATCAGGAGTTTGCAGATATTGAGTCGCCAGAGATGGCGCCACGGACCGACGCACGCTAGCTACTTCGTTTCAACGTAGCATGAGCGCGTCAATTACGGTCGCTCTCACTACGCCGATTCTGCGGTTGTCATATGTAGGTGCCAGAGGATTCAGCCTATCTGATGAGTCCACCTTTGACACCGGAACGAAAAAACTAGCCCTAAGAGCGCGCCATCCTTCAGATAATGCGAAGTCACAAGAATCGCCAAATGGTTCTACACAGTGTGTCATTTTGGAAAGGAACCACTCTGAGTATGTCATCCTTTATGCAAAACACAGAAAAAATTTTCGTAGGGACTATTTGATTTGGTTGGCTCCAATCAATTTGTATCAATCCTGTAAGCGTGATGACAGCAATCTCTAAAATCTTAAATAGAAAAGGGCGATAAGTGACATCTTGTTTCAAAGCCCTTGCAAAAACCCCGTACATTTGGTATTTTTGGCCATAACTTCTTAAGTTTATTATTCTGAAGATTATAGCTGAATAATGGTTTCAGTTATATCATGGAAGAAATGGCTTCAGAGAGTTTTAAGTATCGATGAAAGCTTATTTCGGGAAGATTTCGCATCATTTTTTGTTTTTTCTGGGTTGTCACTCCCAATATCTGAAACAGAAATATTAAAAATTAAATTAATTTTTTTTTTCATGAAAAATGCCCTTACGTATTGCAGTACTAAACTATTCGTCGAAGGCAGTTTCTTGCAAAACAGATCGCCAAATGAACAATACAGGAACAATTCAAACGATAAAGAAAGCGTTTCAGAGTACAAATCTGACTCTCATCAGACAAAGCAGAAAATTTCAAAATTATTTTTATTTCGATTTCCTGTTTCGATTTGAGACTTTTGTCAAATTGACATTTTTGAGAAAACACTATGTGTGAATCGATTAATAAATATTACAAACACTTTCGTTATACCGAAATTTCAACTCGGAGAACAACAGAAAAAGCTCGAAAATGAACTCTAAAAGTAGGCAAAACACGTTGGAATAACGGACATGTCGAAAAAATACTAGCTCGGACGGGTTCGAATTTCTATCACCAGAGGGCGTATCGCTTCCCATTAGATGCGAATATTTCGTTTATTTATCTAAAAACAGTTGCACTCCTATACAACATCTTAGTGTCGCACATACATTGATTTGTTGTATCTGTATCGAAGGATATTGACATTCTTTCCTGAGGTGTTAACAGTCGATCAATAGGCAGTTAAAGTAAGCCAAAATAGGTTTCGAAACAACGCATTCTTCCACATGCATCTCAATACTTTTTTACATCTTTTTACGCGCTTGTTCTTCAATCGACTAGGTTGGACTCACTGATGAAGAATCCGTGGTCAAAATCGATTCTGTCCGTCCAGCCGTGTGCGCTGTAACTTAAGAAAGGAAGGACCTAGAGTCTTAAAATTTTCAGGTTAGGTTTATATCCTGAATATCTCGGTTAAGTTCGTTAATGGGCCAAATCGGCCTAATGGTTTTTGTGCTACAGCCATTTGAAATTTTGATTTTTCAATAACTCGAAAAATATTCATCTGATCGAAATGAAACTTGATTAGAATATGGACAGTGTCAATAAAAAAAATTATCCATGGAAAAATTCGAAAAAAAATATTTTTTTTTGAAAATTTTTCTCCATTATTTTTAAATTTTTTTTATTTCATTGAAATTTCACTGAAAATTCCAAGTGAACAAGCGCGTAAGAGCTGCTGGCTTCACGTCAGTGCTTTTCTAGATTTATTATCCATACCAGCATATCCGAATAAGATTCCCTAAACAACCATAAACGTGACGATGATCAACAAAAATGATAATGATAATGACACGACATTCAAATCCATAATCTTATCTAACCTAACCTGACTTAACAATAAATGAAAATATCGATCTTTTGCTAATTCCATTAGCAGGACAACACCCGATAGTTTCACCAAGAAGTATCACCTTAAATTGAAATAAGTGCCGACGCCAACGCCCCCTATGAGTAATCACTAGCTGAGAACAGCCCGTACGCGATGACGTTAAGAACTTCACAGATGACGCTTTCGAGTCTTCCGCCCATAGAGCTTTTGTTTTTTAATTCGGTAATTAATGAAAGCCGGTGAGAAGGTGCTGAAATTCACGTTAGAGAAACGTCAGAGAAGCGTGACCGATTTCGACGTTGTTGATGATTTTGTCCAGGGGCGGAGCCAGGCTGTGGCTAAACGGGGGATTCTCCTTGAATCATTATCGAGAAACAAATCTCTTAGAATGGGGGTTTTTCTTGAATTTAGGTTATTACTACAAATGCAAATTTGAACATAATTATTATGGGTTCGATTCATCATTTTTCCAAATTACCCTCAGAAAGTATCCAAAATCAGATTTCAAAATTGGGATTTGGGATTTGCCAGGCATGCACGAAGTGACAACGGTGTTTATTAGAAAAGCTTTTTCTGCTTTAGAATGATGAAATATTCATTCTTATTATGTGGTACACACGTCTTCTTTGTCAATATAACCAAACAATTTCCGTTTGCGATTTGTCAGTAATATGACAGTATGACAGTCTGTGCTCTTCTTTTTCTATTCCTTGGTCGTTGTCTTCTACTATTACCAGATCGAAGTATAGCTATCTCTGTTTTCCTAAGCAAAGTCCTTTTCTTTCCGAGATAGGTCAATTCGACGTTGTCATTTCGTGCACTCAAGACAAATCCCGTTAAATGCAAATCCCCATTTTTATTTTTCGTTATGTTTTTAAAAATATAATGTTGAAATTATATGTTTGAAATGTGATGTTCTAAAGCTTTTTCATGAAAATTACTGCATTTTCGTTTGAAGGAAAAAACCCCATTTCGGACACAGGATAATACGTTAGAAAAATATTTGAGAAGCATTGACGAAAAATCAAAAATTATACGGGAAAAAATCGTCTTTAAAATATTGTTTTTTGAAAATTTGTTAAAAAAAAAAATCAAGAATAATACTCTTCTCTTCCGTCCTGAAAAAATACCGTCAGCGAATCGAGGCTAAGGGATATTCCGAACTATAATTTTACATTTTCCACTAGTGCATTTCTCGATAAATTCACGAAATTTTTTGGAAATAGAAGTCGCTTTTTCTTGCGATATGTTCGGCAGAAATCAAAATTCTTGGCTTCGCCCTTTCCATACACATCTTCGCGATTCTACGATCATGTCAAAATAACGAAATGAACCTCTTAAAAACAACATATCCTCCGAAATATATTATACTTCATGGTATTTTTCATTTAAGGGGATTGGATCTTTGTTTTTGGAAATATCGAGAAACTGAAATTTTGAAAGGGTATATCTGCGGAATCATTCGATAGTTCTATACTATACTAATTGAATAAGGAGTGCATTCGCCATTTTGCAATATCAGACTATCTCACCACAAGGTCTTCTACAATGCCCTCTCTGACATTTAGAAATAGCCGAATCTACCTCTAAGGAAATTGTATGGCCTAGTTTTTACTAATTCGCCAATACGGCCGTCGTAATTAAACTCCAAACTCACTATACAATGGTGGTTTTTCCTTTAAACGAAAATGCAGTAATTTTCATGAAAAACCTTTAGAACATCACATTTCAAACACATAATTTCAATATTATATTTTAAAAAAATGTTTAATCCCCTAAAACTGAAAAATAAAAATTGGGATTTGCATTTAAAGGGATTTCTCTTGAGTTCACTATATGGCAACGTCGAATTCAGCTTTCTCGGAAAGAAAAGGACGTCAAATGTGTTACTTTGCTTAGGAAAACAGGGATAGCTATACTTCGATCTGGTTAGAGTAGAAGACAACGACCAAGGAAAAGAAAAAGCAGAGCACAGAGTGTCATAATGTCATATTACTGACAAATCGCAAACGGAAATTGTTTGGTTATATTGACAAAGATCACATGTGTACCACAGAATAGGAGTGAAAATTTCATTATTCTATAGCAGAAAAAGCTATTCTACTAAACACCGTTGTCACTTCGTGCATGCCTGGCAAATCCCAAACCCCAATTTCGAAATCTGATTTTGAATACTTTCTGAAGGTAATTTGGGAAAATGATGAATCAAACCTATAATAATTTTGTTCGAATTTGCATTTGCAGTAATAACACAAATTCAAGAAAAACCCCCCATTATCAAGTTACTGAGTAGATTCTTCCGGAAGTTATTTTGTTCACTATCAATGGTTAGGCCGGCCGTAAACACATTAACTTTGGGGAAAATCGACATAGGGAATATATTTGTTGAGTAGGTGTTCAGTTTAATTAAGAAGGTAGAATGCTTTTAAATGGGTGGAATTCGCCAATTATTCTCTAGATAGTTATACCCATTCAAAATTTTGGAGCGAATTACTCTAGTACTTGATCAAAAATTATAGCTTGAGGTTCATGGAGAATTTCGTGAGGACCATATGAAAAATCTGCGTTTGACAGGGTCAATACTTGTATAGCTGACCGCTGCGGCAACTTAACAAGCGTGTGAGAGCTCCTAGCCTCACGTCAGTGCTTTTCTAGGTTTTTCAGATATGAACCCGCCACTGGTTTCCTAGTTCAGTTTGGTTGTTTTGGATATGCGTTCCATGTGATGGTAATAGCTCTGTCAGAACAACGCCGCGATGCTTTTTACCTAATAAGTAATTGGTTGTGTTAAATTAAATTTCAATTAAAATATGAATGAAGAGATGTTATCTCGATCAGGTGAACATATTTCGGTTTGTAATGCCACTGGTAGATTCAAGAGAGCAAACCTTGAATTTAAGTTCTATGGACTGTGAGATCTACCAGGAATTAGTCGAGTGGGAGCGATTTTAATCCGAACAAAAAAATTTTTCGGAGCAAATATCGCTCATTCAAATTATTTGTTCGAATTTGTAGACAGTAGGACACCAATATCGACTAAAACAAGTGAAGTTCACTCATTCCGTTTAATTTCATGTCACGTAGAACCATTGAACATGTGAATCAAAACAAAGCAAGATATGAAAATTAGCAGAGAACCATTGATACCAAACTATAGAGATACTTCTACCCAGCGGCTTCCAACCAAATGAAATGAAATCTTACTTGGAGTAGTGCGGACCCATAAAACCCATTAGATGAATGGATAGAGAAGAAGAAGAGATCATACTTAGAACTGTACGAATTCACTGGCTCATCGCAAGAAGATTCAGGGTCTGAAAAATTAGGGATGGATATTCTAGCAAAAAACTTCGTCAACATCTATTGGATATGCTCTAAAAAATCAATTGATCATGCGAACAGAAAAAACCTAGACAAGCAGTGACGTGAAGTCAGCAGCTTTTCTAGGTGTTTTAGTGTGCATGATCAATTGCGGTCGGTCGTTAGACCGACCGTAAACACAAAAACTTCCGAAAGAAACAACTAAGAAACTCGATATTTGTAGAGTAGCTTTGGAACTTAATTACGAGAGCCGAATTCGTGAATGGCTAAAATCCACCCAATGATTCCGCAGCTGCGATGTAAATAAACCTTCAGATTCTGAGAAGAGAAAACTGAGAAATCACTCATGATAAAAGTTCACTAGAAGATTTCTAATAGAAACAATGTGAGAAATCAGAATCTTAAGATATGTATGTAAAGGAGTCTGAAAGCTTACGGGTTCTTGAACTGTAAATTAGTAGGGAGTTTAAACAGTTTGTCAATATGAAAAGGTACCAAGGTCAGTAACGATATATCTGCATGAAGGAAACGTGTTTTCCGAAACGTACATTAGACGCAGTAAGTGTAAGTGGACTAGAGGGTAGTTACATACTGTTTTGGTACCACCTTTGATATATCGGCACCTATGCAAAACCATAGAAAACGCAAAAGGCGGTTAACTTTATTTCCAAAAATCTAGAAAAGCACTGCCGTGAAGGCAGCAGCTTTTACGCGCATGTTCAATGTAGATGATCGCTTCAGCAACTAATTTGAACATGCACGCGAAAGCTGCTGCCTTCACAGCAGTGCTTTTCTAAATTTTTTTTGATAAATTTCTGGATTTCAATTCGATCCAATCTGTATTTTTGAAATATTGGAAAAATAAAATTTTGAATGGGTATATCAACGGAATCATTGGGTGGATTTTACCCATTCAGGAATTCGGCGTAGGTCCAAACCTACTCTACAAATATCGAGTTTCTAAGTAGTTTCTTCCGGAAGTTAGTGTGTTCACGGTCGGCCTAACGGCCGACTGCGTAAATACAGATCAGATCGAAATAAAATCCAGTACCTCATCGAAAAATTACAGGTCAAAGGTTCATACAGAATTTAATGAGGATGATTTTTTTTTCAAATTGTTCTACTAACACGATCATCACGAAATCTTGCATGAAGTTTTCTTTCAGCATCTTCAAACCAGCTGCGAAGTTTTATCAGGATTGAATCAGTATTTCTCGAGTTATACCAAAAGAAGCAACGATATTGAGAAGAAAACCTCGAAATTTTACATATTTTTTCCCGATATCTCCGAAACTTATGATCGTATCAAACTGAAATTTGGTACACTGCTGTGAAATATGAAGCTCAAAGTCTGGGTGGAATTTTATTTTGGATATGATGAATGGTTTCCGAAAAAAAAATTTTTCGTAAAAAAATTTGGAAAAAAATTTTTTTTTTAAATTTACTGACAATATGATCCTGACAAAATTCGGCTCAAAGTTGCGCGTCATTATACTCCACCTAATTGCCAAATTTGAATCCAATCACTTCAGTAGTTTCTGAAATAAAAAATAAATAACTTTAAAATTGCAAGTGGCTACAACTCCGAAATTATTCAACCGATTTGGCCCATCAACGAACTCAGCTGCGGCATTTCAATGCGCGACCTACCCTGAAAGTTTTAAGTTGCTAGCTCACTCCGTTCGACAGTTATCGTGTCCACGGTCGGCCAGCCGGACAGAATCGATTTTTACACCGGATTCGTCATCAGTGAGTCCAATCTAGGCGTTTGAGACCATTTTCGGCTCAATCATCGAAAATTACAGACATTTGGACAAAACGATAGCACGCTGTTCCCCTAGAACATGCGCGCAAAAACATAGATCGAATCGCCCATCAATGAAAAATGCTACCTTGAAGTTTCAGCCAAATAGGGTTTACAGAACAATGAGCAAAATACCTCTCTCCATTTAACAAAATGCAGGAGGACTCTTAAATTTTTTTTCGCTCATTGTTCTGTGGACCCTATTAGGCTGAAACTTCAAGGTAGCATTTTTCATTGGAGGGCGATTCGATCTATGGTTTTGGAAATAATTGGAAACTGAAATTTTGGAAGGGTATATCTGCGGAATCATTCGATAGTTTTTACTAATTCGCCAACTCGGCCTTCGTAATTAAACTCCAAACTTACTCTACAATTATCAAGCTACTGAGTAGACTCTTTCGTCATTTTATTAACTATCAGTGGTTAGGCCGGCCGTAAACGCATTAACTTTAGGAAGAATCGACATAGGGAATGTATTTGTAGAGTAGGTTTTCAGTTTAAATAAGAAGGTCGAATGCTTGAATTAGTTGAATTCGCCAATTATTCTTAAGATAGATCTACCCTTTCAAAGATTTGGATCGAATTGCAATCAAGTACTTGATCGAAAATCATAGCTTGAGATTCATGCAAAATTTTGTGAGGACCATATGAAAAAATCTGCGTTTGGCATGGTCAATACTTGAATAGATTACCGCTTTGGCACCGTAACAAGCGCCCAAAAGATCCTGACCTCACGTCAGTGCTTTTCTAGGTTTTTTTTGCATTTTTTCTGATATAGATGTAGGGTGCTACTTTTTAAAATTGACAGCTGTATATCAAGTGTAAGAAATAATAAATTCCTTCTACCACTGTTCAACCTCAACCCAAATTCTCATAATAAAAAATGTTTCCCCTCAACTACAGATTGAATCATTAAGAGTCCATGCATCATGAAATTACAGGAACCACCTTACGTGGTGACGTTGAAATAATAGGTCTTGATTATAATACACTCGTTGACATTAATTGCTACCTCCAAGCAGCCGAAGTGACTGTTGAGAAAGTCCCTGCATAAAAAATGATCCCAGATAAGATCATGGTTTGTGTCAACAGCATGAGATTGATTCTTGGCCAACACGCATAAGGTGTTGAGATTATCGTGTTCGATTCTGGGTTTAATACTGCTGTGTAGAAAAAATTCGGAATTGGTTTGAGAAACACGAAATATGTTTAATTTTTCCAAGGTTATTGGATTATTTTCAAATCCAACAGACGACTTCGGTCCAAGTAGCCAACCCACAAATTTCGTCCAAATTAACTATTACTCGGGAAGGGGAATTTAAGAAAAATTTCGACACGATAAGGTTCGCGTTATTTTTAAGTTCCGCAAACGATGCCTCGGCTCCTCAAACAAGATAATTCCTTCCAAATATGGGTTTTTGCTAGGACTATTTCCAATAGACGACTTCGGCCCAAGTTGCCAACCCACAATTTTCTTCACGAATTCACTATCACTGGGGAACGGGAATTTCAAAACAAACTCTACATGATAAGGTTCGCGTTATTCATAAATATCCTTAAACGTTGCCTCGGCTCCTCAACCAAGACAATTCCTTCCAAATGAAGGTTTTTGTTAAGATCATCTCTGATTGGCTGAAATGTAAATTGGGATTCCTGATTTCATGTTAATAGTGTCATCTTTATATTGAATATGTTCCGCAAATCAACTTGGTTATTTCGGTTGCCGGTTTTCCGTTCCGTAAATATGAAATAATCGATTGGTTTCTGATAAAAGGGTAATTACGGAACCTTATTGATGAAAAAACGTTCCTTCTGTCACCAGAACGACAGCTAATGTTCTATGATAACCATGATATAAAAAACATGCTGTGCTCATCTGAAAAATGAATGACGTCAGCAAGATTAAAATACAAAGAGTTGTATATTCTGTGCTTTGAATTTGCATGTTAATTCAAAGCACAGAATATACAAATCTTTGTATTTCAATCTGACTGACGTCACTCATTTTTCAGATGAGCACGCTATGTTTTATTTTACATCATGTATGATAACATATCCATAGTATAGAACAATCTTTATTCAATTTATGATCCATAGAACATAGACGAGACAACAATCAACAATGAAAACATTACTAAGTATGGTCTATGGTTCATAAGGTAAATATAGATTGTTCCATGATGTAAGTGAAACATCATGGATTGTTCTATGCCATGCATATGTTACCATAGAACCATGTTCTGCTTACATCATACATAGAACATCGACTGTGGTTCTGGTGACAGAAAGATTGCTTTTTGCGCGCATGTTCTAGGGGAACAGCGTGCTATCGTTTTGTCCAAATGTCTGTAATTTTGGATGATTGAGCCGAAAATGGTCTCAATCGACTAGGTTGGACTCACTGATGACGAATCCGGTGTCAAAATCGATTCTGTCCGGCCGTCCGTAGACACGATAACTGTCGAACGAAGCGAGCTAGCGACTTGAAACTTTCAGGGTAGGTCGCGCATTGGAATGCCGCGGTTAAGTTCGTTAATGGGCCAAATCGATCGAATAGTTTCGGATTTATAGGCATTTGAAGTTTTGAAGTTATTTATTTTTTATTTCAGAAACACCTCGAGCGATTGGATTCAAACTTGGCAGTTTGGTGGAGTATAACGACGCGCAACTTTGAGCCAAATTTCGTCAAGATCATATTGTCAATAGATTTTAAAAAAAATTTTTTTCGAAATTTTTTTACAAAAAAATTTTGTTTTCGGGAACCATTCATCATATCCAAAAAAAATTATACTCACACTTTGACCTTCTAATTTCACAGCAGTGTACTAAATTTCAGCTCGATACGATCATAGGTTTTGGAGATATCGGGAAAAAATATGTCAAATTTCGAGGTTTTCTTCTCGATATCGTTGATTTTTTTGGTATTACTCGAGAAATACTGATTCAGTCCTGATTAAACTTCACAGCTAGTTTTAAGATGCTGAAAGACAACTTTGTGCAAAATTTCGTGATAATCGGGTTATTAGAACAATTTGAAAAAAAAAATTTATATGATTTTTTCATCATATCATCCTCATTAAATTCTGTATGAAACTTCGAACTGTTATTTTCGATGAAGTACTGGATTTCAATTCGATCTGGTCTGTATTTTTGGAAAGATTGGAAAAATAAAATTTTGATTGGGTATATCTACGGAATCATTGGGTGGATTTTACCCATTCACGAATTCGGCCTTCGTAATTAAGGTCCAAACCTTCTCTACAAATATCGAGTTTCTAAGTTGTTTCTTTCGGAAGTTATTGTGTTTACGCAGTCGGCCGTTAGGCTGACCGTAAACACAATAACTTCCGGAAGAAACGACTTAGAAACTCGATATTTGTAGAGTAGGTTTGGGGCTTAATTACGAAGGTCGAATTCGTGAATGGGTAAAATCCGCCCAATGATTCCGTAGATATACCCAATCAAAATTTTATTTTTCCAATGTTTCCAAAAATACAGATCAGATCGAATTGAAATTCAGTACTTCATCGAAAATAACAGTTCGAAGTTTCATACAGAATTTAATGAGGATGATATGATGAGAAAATCATATAAATTTTTTCTTCAAATTGTTCTAATAACACGATTATCACGAAATTTTGCATAAAGTTGTCTTTTAGCATCTTAAAACTAGCTGTGAAGTTTAATCAGGACTGAATCAGTATTTCTCGAGTAATACCGAAAAAATCAACGATATCGAGAAGAAAACCTCGAAATTTGACATATTTTTTCCCGATATCTCCAGAACTTATGATCGTATCGAACTGAAATTTGGTACGCGCGCACGTTCAAATTCGTTGCTGAAGCGGTCATCTACATTGAACATGCGCGCAAAAGTTGCTTTCTTCACGGCAGTGCTTTTTGAAATTTTTTATAAATAAATTTCCGTAATTAACCTTTTTTTCAGGAACCAATCGAATATTTCATGTTTACAGAACGAAAAACCGACAACCGAAATAACCAAGTTGATTTGCGGAACATATCCATTATAAAGATGACACTATTAACATGAAATCAGAAATCCCAACTTAAATTTCAGCCAGTCAGAGGTGTTCTTAAAAAACCATATATTTGTAAGGAATTATCATGTTTGAGGAGCCGAGGCATCTTTTACGGATATTTATAAATAACGCGAACCTTATCATATCGATTTTGTCCTGAAATTCCCGTTCCCCAGTAATAGTAAATTTGTGAAGAAAAGTGTGGGTTGCCAACTTGGGCCGAAGTCGTCTTGAAATTTATTTTTATGCCGGAATGTAACTCATTTTCTGATCTGAATGTCATAGATCGCAAATTGTTTTATACAAATCCGTGGCTAAGGACGTCGTTCCACATTCCTGCACTACTAATATATTCCTCCGCTGTACAAGGAGTAGAAGAATTGAATCAAAAATTCTATTGTCTATTGGCTGAAATTTCAGTTGGGATCCCTGATTTTATCTCAATAGTGTCATTTTTATATAGGATATGTTCCGCAAATCAACTTGGTTATTTCGGTTGCCGGTTTTCCGTTCTGTAAATATGAAATATTCGGTTGGTTCCTGAAAAAAAGTTTAATTGCGGAATTTGATTGATGAAGAAGACATCTTTCTGTCGCCAAAACGACAGCCTGGTTGTCTGTTGGGTCTTGGCATCTTTGAATTCACCTTATCTTCTATGCACCTTATTCTGGACAACACGAATAGCATTCGTATGACAGTTGTTGCGTTCCGATATTACCAATCAGTACTAGCCAGTATCAGTAATTTCGAAAAGCTTCGTACTGATACGAACTGTTACCAAAGCAGTGCCAGTAAAATCGACTGTCAAAATTTACTGACAAGTACTGGCCAGGAATATCGGAACTCAACTAGTATATATGCACAGTTAAAAATGTCGAACTTGACAATGGTGATATGCGATTTGACATATTCCCTGCAGTGTTGCCATACCTCAAAACTCGAGTAGCTATTGCAGAGCAATCACCGATTTTTTTTTGTTTTGAACATTTCTTATCCATTTTCTTCGATTCCAACAGTGCACGGCGGTGTTATCGATTCTTCGATAGGTTCCTGGTACAGCTGTCGTCGATTTTAATTGATACCGGCTTCGCAAACTGCCTAGTCACCACCAGAAGGTTGGAGTTTCACACCTACCTGTAATCTGACCGTAACCAGAACTCATCAAAATTATTTGCCGCCGCGTGAAACCTTCTCCGTTAGTTCCCTGCTTATTTAGATAGATATTTTCGATAACAGATTGTTGCCACGACCAGAGGTGTCGCCCTTGATTTCCTCTTGTACGTATGCTCATCGTTCAAAAATATCACAGAATATATCACGAATTTTACTGAGACTATTGGCGAATGAAGATAAGCGCTTCTCCCTCTGGTGGCTATCCGAGTAACCCGAGGTACAGACATTATCATTGACAAGTTAAGAGAAAAGTCGAGAAATTGAGAAAGTTTATGCATTCTTCTTGGCGTTCGTGTACTTTTTCCAAGTGCCTCTACTGAGAAAAGCAAACTCAAATGTCCCTTCCCATAGATCTCCACAGCCCAGTGAAAAATTTCGAGTTATAGGATGAAAGAAACTTCCTTTAACAAGTCGGGCCTGAAAGTGCTTAAGAATCAATAAAAACCAACAAACAAGATTTATGAGAGTCTGTTACCTGCATTTTACCGATGATGGTCATTTTCATAGAGTTAAGCACGAATTGCTCATGAAATATTAGATCACATTAACATTTTTTTCCAAGCCCCTAATCCAAGCAGAGAAATTTACTTAAGAGGAATGCTATACCTTCCAGAAATCTGTCTGTTGAACTGATCTTAAGGAACAACGTGAATGTGTTAGTGATAGAACTGACTATTGAAAAAAAAAGGGTCTCAACAAGGGAATATCTGGTGATGAATACTGTTAGCTCAAAGTGCTTCTGCCGATGAAAGCAAAGTTGTACCAGGCTTATTCATTACAGCTTTATCAAGACCAATCATATGAGAGTTGGAAAATGTATTTGTCAATCCATAATGAATAAGGCTCATGGTACTAGTAGCATCAGTTTTATGTGAATGTATTCATTTTATTCACAATATATTGAGTATTTAGTTCTTCGCTATGGAAATAGTGAAGTTATGAGTATTTGTCTATTATTCCAAAAAGTATGTTTTACAATACTATCTGTTTTTCAACTTTCAAGAAAGCCTAAGAAATTCATCAATGTCAATCTTGCCATATTTGGATCTGAAAATAAATATTATTAAAAAACTGTCTAACCTTGGAGATATCCTCGTAATTTTAGAGTTGCTACACTCAATAAGATTGAAGAATGATGCATACCTACTTTTTAAGAATGGAATATGTACTCCCAGTGATACTGTCGTCAACTATGGAAGTCTAAAAAGTCTTTGAATAAACCGTGAAATCAAAAATTATCAAACCAAACACTAGCAAACAGTACAAAATCGACTATGAAAACAAAATCTATGTCGGTATCTAAGGTTCTAAAACTGGCCACCGTGGGGCTGCAATCTTAAATTCATACGCCAATTGCTGCATGAAATTCTTTTCCAATTTACATTCGTCTATGCAAGCATATAGTTTTGTGTGGCGGGTTTGTTTTTCGATCTATAACTTGCATTTGTCAGTCTAAGTTTCCTTCTAGATGAGTTCAACAACCTTGGCCTTAAGGATGTTTTCTTCGATTAGTTTAAAGAACTTTTGAAAGTTGGTGTGCCTCAGGGATCAGTGGTGGGACCATTATTGTTCATACGGATCGTGAAATAATTTACAGGACTGTATGATGAAATATATCGCTATTCTTGCATTTGGTGTTATTTGCTGATGATGTATCATTTAGCACCAAATCTTGTAGAACTCAAATCAAGACACGACTTGCTAGTATATTATTTTTCCAGAGTGGTGTTATAGAAATTGTCTGTCAATTAATGTGATCACAAGGGATCTCGTCCATCTTCAGGCACGTGATTCGAACGACAGGCCTTTACAAGTAGTTTTCTCACTTCGAAAAAAATACAAAACAAGACAAACATTTGCGTTAGCGGACTCATTCACTTACTTTGAGTGAGCGTCTGAGTAGTGCAATTCACACCATAAAGCGACTTAGAACTGCGTTTCGCTTGGATTTATTCATTGGAAATATTAGGATCATCAAAGGTGTGTATGTGTTTAGGGTTTGAGCAAGGCTTTCAGCACCGTTCACCACAAAATTCTGTTGAAGACTTCATGACCATGAGATAACAGGGATGGCAAATATATGTTTCAAATCATATATCGAAAGAAACAGGCTGTGAGGAAGCCAGTGAGGAGACTTAACTTCTTCCTACTGAGATCCAAATAATTTTTGGACGTTGCAATTTATAGTTCCGGAGAGACATTTTGAAAGGGATCATTTCTGGCAGATTCCTCCAGAGTGCTTCTCTTCCATCTTCTTCCTTCTCCAAAAACTCTTTCGAATAGGTGTATTTGCTTTTACCACAGAAAGCGTTTCTGCTCCCCTTCTGGCTAGGGTGTTAGCCTCTTCATTTCCTTTGATTCATAGGTGAGTGGCCAGGAACCCAAACCAACGATACCTCGGTGCTCTTGCCTACTTCATTGAGTTTCCTTCGGCATTCCCATATCAGCTTTAAGTTAATTACATATAAGTTAAGTACTTGGATAGCAGCTTGACTATCAGAATGGATAACTATGTCACGCCCTTGCTATTTTTTTCCAGGTTAAGAGTACAGTAGAGTACAAGCCTTAAGATAGTGTACACTGGGTTCTTGGCCCGTATACTCCAGAGCCTGCCCTTATCGTGGTTTTAGAACCATCTGTATACCATTTAACGCTATTCAATTTGGAATTTTAAGTGGCTTATTACTTTTTCCATTCCTCCTTTTCACATAACATTGACTTCAAGGTTCTCCCTACACTTACTTTTCAAATCATAACATCACTAGGTAGTTAATCAACATAATGACAAGGACAAATATCCGTCGATAAATCAACAAATATTCCCCCTGATCAGAGCTAATCATCCAATCAACCAAAATATCTACAGCGAAGATGCGGATCCAAGGAGAATGACTACAGCTGTTTCACAGTTGTTACTGATCTTCAGGTCAAATTACCTTCGATAAAACTGCAGTGGAAATCTCCATACTTGTCACCTTCCAGATGGACCGTAACAGTTTAACAATGTACAGCGCGCCATCTTCTGGGAACATCTTGCGAATCCCACCATCGACTGCAGAGTACTTTGGTCGATGTGCATGACGTTCATCCTTCAGTCGCATCATGTTCGCTGTATCTGTTCCATGTCGTGAAGGTGTTTGTGAAACTGCAATATCGCAGATACAGCGACCACGATCCCACTAAAGGATGAACGTCATGCACATCGATCAAAGTATTCTGCACTCGAAGCTGGGATTCGCAAGATGCTCCCAGAAGATGGCGCACTGTACGTTGTTAAACTGCGCCGGTCCATCTGAAAGGTGACAAGTATCGAGATTCCCTCTACGAAGAAAGTTGACCTGAAGATCAGTAACAACTGTGAAACAGCTGTATTCATTCTCCTTGGATCCGCTTCTTCAGTGTAGATGTTTTGGTTGATTGGATGATTAGCTCTGGTCAGGGGGGAATATTCGTTGATTTATCGACTGATGTTTGTCATGCACATGCGATCGTCCAAATCAAACAGATACTGATTTGAAACTCCGAACATAGATACCAACCAGCTCGCGACCATCGAAAAGAAAACCCCTTTTCGGTGATTACTCAAAAATCAGATCCCGATCCGTCCGAGAAAAATCCGAATTCCCGTCTTTGACAAGTCAGCCGAACGGTTTCGATAACGTGCTCCAAAGCGTATACGCTATGCGGCTCTAAACCTTAAACCTCTCAGGACGAGTGATCCTCGCGGGCGAAATAATGAGCGGACTCCCCTGTCGGGGGCATTGGCGCGGGATGTAGAGGGGCAGGACTTCATAGGCCACAGTTTCAACCGAGGCGGCGGCGGTTTTGACGTACAATTCTGTCCGTCGCTGTCAATCAAGGTGGCGGCGATATAAATATCGCAAAGATGGAGGGTTGATTGGGATTATGCGGTATAGGGGAGAAGTTTACGGTGAAGATCGAGCGGGACTGCAGTTTTCGGTATAAATGAATGAGAGATTTTGAAGATGTTGTTTTTGATCGGAATTGTTGGTGAAAAATCGACGAAAACGTGAAGTCAGGAGGTAAACGATTGTCCAGATAGAAATTGATTCATAGACAAAAAAATCTAGAAAAGAACTGACGTGAAGTCAGTAGCTTTTACGCCCTTGTTCACATTGCGAAATGGTGACTTGCAAATTTCAATGAAGTATAGAAATTTTCAAGAAAAAAATTTTTTTTTTCGAATTTTTCCATAGATAATCCTTCCTATTGACACTGTTCATCTTCCAACCAAGTTTCATTCCGATCAGATAAATATTTTTCGAGTTATTGAAAAATCAAAATTTCAAATGGCTGTAGCACAAAAACCATTAGGCAGATTTGGCTCATTAACGAACTCAACCGAGATATTCAGGATCTTAACCTAACCTGAAAATTTCAAGACTATAAGTCCTTCCTTTCGAAAGTTACAGCAAACACGGCCGGCCGTGCGGACGGACAGAATCAATTTTGACCACGGATTCTTCATCAGTGGGTTCAACCTAGTCGTTTGAGACCAATTTCGGCTTAAAAAGCTGCCAAGTTTCATCATGATTTAATCAGTAATTTTTGAGTTGCTTCGAAAAAACAACGATATAGAGGAAAAAGAACGACATTTGACATATTTTTCCCGAATATCTCCAGAAATCATATTCAGCTCAAACTGAAATCTGGTACACCACTGCGACATATGAAGCTCAAGGCCTTTTTCGGAAATGATGTTTCCGAAAAAAAAAATTTTCGGAAAAAACTTTTTTTCAAAATTAACAGTTTGATCTGAACACAATTCCGCAAAATGTTGCGCGTTGTTGTACTCCAACTAAATGCCAAGTTTAAATCTAATCGTTCCATTGGTTCCCGAGTTATCACGGAAATAACCTCAAAATTTCAAAGGGCTCTAACTCCGAAAATTCTCGGCAGATTTCGCCCATTTTAAGATGCAACCTACCCTGAAAATTTCCGGTTGATATAATCCTGCTTACACCCATAGTCGTGCATACAAAAGGCCGGCCGGACAGCATCAATTTGAGACCATGTTCGGCCGAAAATTCGAAAATAACAGACTTTTGGACAAAACGATAGTACTACGTTCCCCTAGAACGTGCGCGCAAAAACATTATTTATGAGAAGAAAAGCGCTGAAATCCGGACCGTTAACACAGCAACTTCCGAAAGAAGTTCCGACTTAGAAACTCGATATTTGTAGAGAAGGTTTGGACCTTAATTACGAAGGCTGAATTCGTGAATGGGTAAAATCCACCCAATGATTCCGCAGATATACCCATTCAAAATTTTATTTTTCCAATGATTCCAAAAATACAGATTAGATCGAATTGAAATCCAATACTTAAAATAACAGGTTGAAGGTTCATACATAATTTAATGGGGATAATAAGATCCCAAAATATTAAATATTTGAAAAAAATTTGAAATTTTTTTTCAAATTGTTCTAATGACACGATCATCACGAAATTTCGCACAATGTTGTCCCTCAACATCTGCGAACTCATCACGATTGAATCAGTATTTCTTGAGTTATACCGAAAAAACAACGATATCGAGAGGAAAACCACGAAATTCTGCATATTTTTTTCCAATATCTCCAAAACTAATTGCCGTGTCGAATTGAGATTTGGTACACTGCTGTGGAATATAAAGTTCAAGGTATAACCATAATTTTCCTCGAATATGAAAAATAGTTCCAGAAAGAAAAATGTTTCCCAAATAAAATTTGAAAATTTTTTTTTTGAATTAAGTAACCATACGATTTCAACTAAAATTCGCGCAGAGTTGCGCGTCATTATGTTCCTACTAACTACCAAGTTTCAATTCAATCGCTTCAGTAGTTTCTGAAATATGAGGAAATTAACCTCAAAATTTCAAATGGCTATAACTCCGAAACTATTTGGCCGATTCGGCCCATTTACGAACTCAACCTTCATATCTTGAAATGAAACCCTTCCTGAAATTTGAAGTTGATAGAGTCCTCCACAGGGCCCTAATCGTGGTGATGGCCTGCCTGACAGAATCGATTTTGACACCGGATTTTTCATCAGTGAGACCAACCAGGTCGTTTAAGACAATTTTCGGCTCAAAATTCGCAAATTACAGAAATTTGGGCAAAACGATAGCACACTGTTCCCCTAGAACATGCGCGCAAAAAATGACTAAGTTATTTCTTCTGTATGTGACTATTTCAGTGTGACATAAGATTTGTTTTGGTTGCGAAATTCAGAACTGTCCTAGGACAGTTCTAGAACTGCGTAGAATCGTTGCGCTGATGAAGCCCGATTCTGAAATCTGAACTATCCTAGAGCAGTTCTGAAAGCGATGAAACCAAAACACGAATTAAGTTCAGGTTCTCGTCCGGATTGTAGAGGAAGAAAAACTTCCGTTTGAGTTGGCAGGGCTTATATATTGCCTGTGGTTAAATTAAAAATATGCCAAAGTCCTTGTCGCACTATGTAGATAATATATTATATAAATATTTTTGGGAATACTTTCGTCCACAATTTTTTTTTGGAAAAATCGTTTTTCTGAACTTTCTTCAATACTTAAATATTATTTCAAAATGATCCAACAAATTATTGATTGATATAATAATGAATTTAATGATGAAAGTATTTCAGAAAAAAATTCATTTGAAACATTATTATTATTCAGTAGATAAAGAGGACTCTTGCATTGATAGATTTATTCAAGAAGTAGACATCTCAAATGTGAACAAGGGAAATAAAATCCATTAGATAACCCTGGAAGGTCGTAGCGAAGCAGTTATCCTCAATAACAAAAATTTAGATTTAACAGTTAATCATTTCCTCAACAAATACCACAATCAAATCAAAAACCAAATCGACACGACGTCGAAAAAGTCAGGTTAATCATTCAAATCGTTGACAGCCACTCTACGCTTGTGCGAACCACCAAATTCTGAAGCAGTTCGGACGCTAACGTCCGAACCGAACTCCTCTCACAGTTCTAGAACAGTTCGGGATCGATTCTGAAAATAACCAAAACAGGATTACTGGAATCCTGAACCGGTTCTAAAAGGAACCAAACCACAAAATCGCAATCGCACATGCGGAACCGTTCCAGAACAGTTCTGAACTCGGAACCAAAACAAACCTATTGGGAACTTCTGCGAAAATGCCAGCACCCTGACGGTTGAATTTGGAACCCGTCTAAGCTAGTACTTTCATATAAACAAACCATAAAAATGTGGTGGAGAACGTATATTTATTAAGCAGAGCTTGAATATTTAGAGATATTATTATAATTTTGTGTAAATTTCTTGAGAAGGAACTTTTCGTTGGGATCACGATATAAAATCGTGCTTTAAATCGTTCTGGAGGATAATTTCGGTGTTATTTTAGTGTATGTTGCTTGGTGGATCAAACTGAACCAATATCTAAGTTTACTTGAATTTCTGGAAAAAAAGGCACCTCAATAAGTAATTTTAGGACTCTTATTTATGTAAAGAAGGGTTGAATGCAGGCTATATTATGTGGTAAATCTAGAATCAGTCCGAATGATATGACTTATTCTCTTGGTTTACAAACGAGTGAATCAATAAAATGAAAACAGATTTTCTGCATTACATCTTTTGCATCGTATTTCTAAAGAAGAGGAAACAGACAGACATATAATTGATTTTATTTTCATATTACAGCACCTCAAGATACACATACAAAATAAAAAATGTCACAGCTGGTTCAACTAAAACTATATCTATATAGAAATGAAAAATATTAATGTATTCATATGAATAACTTCATCTATTATCAACTATAGCAGTATATCTTGTTTTTGTCAGGTTTTCAACCAGATCACTCTTTTTGAATATGATTTTGTGTAGTATGTGACTTAGGTAGCTGCAAAAGTGCTCGGTAGTTTCTCTGCAGCATTTTTCATCAAAATTCTCTTATTTTCGATCACACCTAAAAACATCATGTTTCGAAATGAATACATTGTAATTTACATTTATGAAAATAAACATCTTCAGAGAAATGCAGTGAACATACTTTCATGTATTTCGTAACCTGTTTTCCAAACTTCAATTTCAAAATCTAGGCCTTTCTTCTATCATTGAGTTCCCTGCCAAATACTGTTTTCAAATTAACTTTACTCTCATTCGGCTTTGAAAAAAATGAAGACTTGAGGCAGTAGATTATCTTTGACCATGAATAACATTGAGTTGAGGCACACAACAATAGTCATTTCGGGAGGATGCCATTTTGAATTAATACAATCGAAAATTTTAATCGGAAAGAAAGTAATCGATTGATGAATATTACAAACACCTTCAGTATACCAGAACTTCAACTCGGAGAACAACACAAAAACTCGAAAATGAACTCCAAAAGTAAGCAAAATTCGTTAGAATTATAGGCACGTCGAAAAACTACTAGCTTGGAAGTGTTCGAACTTCTATCGCCAGAGGACGTATCGCTTAGCAGTAGTTGCGAATAGTATTCAAGAAAACCTTCTCCCAAGAACCATCCGAAGCCCTTCATTCCCAGCCCTACGAACATCCATATAAAAGTATGTTGTCTAATAATTCTATCGTAGGGGGCAGACGAGCATCGAATCGAGTCTCCATTGTTCGCAGTCTCATTCCGATCCGTCCATAGAGTTTAATTGAAATCGCGGGTGGATCTCCCAGACAGCCGATTTGATCCTAAAAAGAGGATGTCATCTCGGCCGGTCGCAGAATAAGTCGAATACACCGGGGAAGCCCCTTTTTAATATCCTGCCTCGCAAAGGACACTGACTTATGGATTAATTGATTATGGGGAACGGGAGGATCGGATTTATTGGATTGCTATTCCTGCCTCCGGTCCGAACTTTGTGGCCTGATCTAATCCCGAGGATGGTGAGGGGAGGAAGAGATGCGGTTTGCTGGTCACGGGTTGGTATAATGAATTGGATTTTTTTTGCGAGCGTGTTCCAGGAAACGGTGTTCTATCGCTGTGTCCAAGATGCATAGAATATGTCAGATGTCGACACTTTTCTATCATTACCCACTGAACTGTTGGGTCGAAAACGCGGTCCTAGAATTGTCAAATATTGTCCTACTTGGCTCTGTGAACGATGAGGGCGCTAACGTCGCTTTGTCAAGTCCATACAATTAATTCCACTGGATAAAAAATTAATTGAGCTATGATTTGATGAAACTATTTCCCAAAAAATCAACCAGATATTCGAAATGATGGATTCTTACTAATAAGGGTTTTCCAATAAGAGGTGTTATCTTGAATAACCCGCTATTTCGGTAGATGTCCCTTTTGAAACTGTCATTTTTTGAAATTTGACAAGTAGAAACTACGCCATTAATAAAAATGGAACGATACACGCTTCAACAACGCATTGACATTATTAAAATTCACTATAAAAATGGTGAAAATTTGGCAGAGACGGTTCGTGAAACTCGAACATTTTTGGGTCGTCGTGAAACACCTTGTCAGACCGCAATAATGAAATTGGTGAAAAAATTCAAGCTGTTAGAACAAGTTAGTGATGTGAAGAATAAAACCCGTGCACGTCGCTCAAGAACAGCATAGAATATTGCTGCTGTAGCCGAAAGTGTTGAAGACAAACCAGGTTTGTCCATTCCTCATCGTTCTTTGGAATTAGGCATTCCACAAACGTCATTACACCGTATTTTGCATAAAGATTTGGGTCTTATGACTTATAAAGTTCAGTTAACACAAGAACACAAGCCGGACGATCATCAACAACGTCGTGTCTTTGCTGATTGGGTCGGTGAAATGCATGAAAATGATCCGGAATTCCATCGAAAAATCATCTTGAGTGATGAGGCCCATTTCCACCTCAGTGGCTTCGTCAACAAGCAAAATTGTCGCATCTGGGGTTCAAAAAACCCGAGAGTTATTGTTGAAAAGCCTCTCTATCCTCAACGTGGGACTGTTTGGTGCGGTTTATGGTCTGGAGGAGTTATTGGACCTTACTTTTTCGAAAATGAGGCTGGAGCAACAGTTACGGTGAATGGATTGTGCTATCGACAGATGATTAATGATTTTTTATAGCCGGAATTGGATGGTATTGATGTGGACAACGTTTACTTTCAACAAGACGGCGCTACGTGCCACACAAGCAACGAAACCATTGATCTTTTGCGGGAAAAGTTTCTGGACCGTGTTATCTCTCGAAGAGGTGATCACAATTGGCCACCGAGATCTTGTGATTTAACACCTTGCGACTTCTTCCTTTGGGGCCACGTGAAAGAGAAGTTCTACGTCAATAGCCCAGCGTCGATTCAAGACCTCAAGGATGGAATTCGTGAGGCTATCGAGGACATAGGGCAGCCACTTTGCGATTTGATTATGGAAAATTTCATTAAAAGGATATGGTCCTGTAAGTGTGGTCGGGGTGGTCAATTGCCTGATGTTATTTTCCACTATTAACGGCATAGCTTCTTCTTTATAATGAAATAAACATCCGATCATTTATATGGAAAAATGGCATTTTTCTTTGAATATCAAAATAACACCTCTTATTGAAAAACCCTGTATTATAGGAGTTTAACAAATGTGGAACATCTACTCATTAATAATATGAAATATGTATAAGGGGATGAAGAGCAATATGAGGTTTACTGTGAGAACACTATCATGGATGGATACAAGAAGTCATTTCGAAGCCAAAACAACGGTGAACACGGAACAGCAGATTGATATTACTCATGTATTTCATAGGATAGTTTGGATCTCCTTTCATAAAAATATGGTTTATTAATTTTGTATGTACCTGTTAATAAATACCTATTCATATATATCATAGGAGTGCTAACTAAATCCCTAATAAATCAGAGAAACAGGGTTGCCGCCATGATGTAATTCTCATGTGTGATCGTATTTACCAATGATGACCCCACTTTTTTCATTCAAATTCGAAGAAACATATATATTCTGTGCTTTAAATTTGAGTGAAAAAAGTGACGTCATCATTGTTGAATACGATCACAGATGAGCAGATGAGTACACCATGTTTTACTTACATCATGGTTGCCGCCATCCTTTGGGGTAGTGGCGGGAAAAATTACAGCGACTCAAATTTTCGTGCAGGTACATTCATACACGCGGGGATGAAACTGAAAAATTTCAACTTCCAGTTATCACCGAACATATTTGTTGCGTTTCGAAATTCCCAACTAGAACTAGCCAGTGGTTCAACCCATTCTGAAATTACTGCTTTTTTCTTCGAGAAAACGTAAATATTTCTTGATGCTATAAAGTTTCGAAGGAGCTAGCACTCTAAAACAAATCATTTCAATCCAAATAAATCTTGTTCGTTTACAAACATCAGTGAAATATGTAAATTATAATAATTAGTCTTAACATAGGTCAAAGATTTCTAGTCGAAGTATTCAAGTTCAATCATTATCGAACAGAGCTTCCAAACAGTAAGTGGGAACTGATGTTAGGCAACTTAGTACATTGTATCCGATCACAATGTGAATAAGCCACTTACTTGCTCCTGAAATTTAATAGGACAATTAATGCTTGAAGTGAATTCACTTCATTTACCTTCTTCATAGGCCATCATTGAATATAAATTTTGGTTTCGTTTAAGTCAAACTAGTTTTTCCAAATTTCTGTATTTCAGTAAAGTTTTCAATCATAGGTTAGTTAAGAATGTTATGATGACATTAGAATATTTCATAAAGTCATAGAAAAAGAGAGGGTATTATCCATGATGTAAGCAAAACATGGTGTCCTCATCTGAAAAACAAGTTACGTCAGCTAGTTGAAAATACAAGGAAAAATATATTCTGTGCTTTAAATTTGAATGAAAAAAGTGACGTCATCATGTGTACGTACGATCACAGATGAGCACACCATATTTTGCTTGCATCATGCTATTCTCTGAAGGTTGGGATCCCTTGCATGATGTTAGTAAAACATGGTGTGCTCATAAGCTTCTCTGTGATCGTTTTTACAAATGATGACGTATAAAACTACATGCAAATTCAAAGCACAGTATACATATATATTTCCTTGTATTTTAATCTTGCTGACGTCACTTTTTTGCAGATGAGCACAACATGGTTTTTACATCATGGTCGCTTGTTTCTAAGATTAGCCCAGAAGTTTCACTCCATTCATTCATTCACTCCTTTTATGTCCTCGTAAACCAACACAACATCCAAGACCTCGCCGGGATTAGAACCCAGTACCTTCGGTTTTACATACAGGCTACTAACTAACCCAGTGCACCACCGAGGTACTAGAAGTTTCAATCCCCTGGTCCCTCATTTTGAGAACCATAGAGAAAAAACGAAGTATAACAATCTGGGAGGCTCATCAAATTGTTTTTCAAGAAAAAATACCTGTAATGACACCTATCGAATTCGAATAGATTGTATCAAATACCATCTCTGAAATTTCCAGTTCTCTAGTTCTTTTCAAAGTAATGGTGACATTTGGGTGAACTGATAACTTACCCCAGAACAAGCGCGTAAAACTATTCATTAGGTCAATATCCTTTTAAAAAATGAAGAACCAACCTCAGGGTCCATATTCTGGTCGCGTAAACTTTCGGTGCGCATACGAATTCCAGAACTAATAACAGTAGAATCCGTTTATAATGACATTGACGGGAAATGACAAACACGTCATACTAACCGGATGTCATATAAAGCATAATCTTTGAAAAATTGAGGGATTTCAAATGTTTGGTATGGATTGAGTATGATAAACAGAAAAACCACTAATCGAACATAAATATTCACAAAAAAGTAAGGAAAAACAACAGGTCACACTGAACAAAAGTTTAACGTACGAAGATTCACCGGCAATTTTACCAGCTCGCGGAACAATTGGGATTGCTCATGATGTGAATAAGATGGTGTGCTCATGTTTATTCAAAAGTAACGTCAGCTAAATGAAACTATGAAAATTCAAAGCACAGAAGATGTTGTTCTTGGAAACTTCAAGTTGCTGACGTCACTTTTGAATGCAAATGAGCACATCTTCTTTTTGCGCGCATGTTCTAGGGGAACAGCGTGCTATCGTTTTGATCAAATGTCTGTAATTTTGGATGATTGAGCCGAAAATGGTCTCAATCGACTAGGTTGGACTCACTGATGACGAATCCGGTGTCAAAATCGATAACTGTCGAACGAAGTGAGCTAGCGACTTGAAACTTTCAGGGTAGGTCGCGCATTGGAATGCCGCGGTTAAGTTCGTTAATGGGCCAAATCGTTCGAATAGTTTCGGAGTTATAGGCATTTGAAGTTTTGAAGTTATTTATTTTTTATTTCAGAAACTACTTGAGCGATTGGATTCAAACTTGGCAGTTTGGTGGAGTATAACGACGCGCAACTTTGAGCCAAATTTCGTCAAGATCATATTGTCAATAAATTTTAAAAAAAATTTTTTTCGAAATTTTTTCACAAAAAAATTTTTTTTTCGGAAACCATTCATCATATCCAAAAAAAATTATACTCACACTGTGACCTTCTAATTTCACAGCAGTGTACTAAATTTCAGCTCGATACGATCATAAGTTTTGGAGATATCGGGAAAAAATATGTCAAATTTCGAGGTTTTCTTCTCGATATCGTTGATTTTTTTGGTATTACTCGAGAAATACTGATTCAGTCCTGATTAAACTTCACAGCTAGTTTTAAGATGCTGAAAGACAACTTTGTGCAAAATTTCGTGATAATCGGGTTATTAGAACAATTTGAAAAAAAAAATGTATATGATTTTTTCATCATATCATCCTCATTAAATTCTGTATGAAACTTCGAACTGTTATTTTCGATGAATTACTGGATTTCAATTCGATCTGGTCTGTATTTTTGGAAATATTGGAAAAATAAAATTTTGATTGGGTATATCTACGGAATCATTGGGTGGATTTTACCCATTCACGAATTCGGCCTTCGTAATTAAGGTCCAAACCTTCTCTACAAATATCGAGTTTCTAAGTTGTTTCTTTCGGAAGTTATTGTGTTTACGCAGTCGGCCGTTAGGCTGACCGTAAACACAATAACTTCCAGAAGAAACGACTTAGAAACTCGATATTTGTAGAGTAGGTTTGGGGCTTAATTACGAAGGTCGAATTCGTGAATGGGTAAAATCCGCCCAATGATTCCGTAGATATACCCAATCAAAATTTTATTTTTCCAATGTTTCCAAAAATACAGATCAGATCGAATTGAAATTCAGTACTTCATCGAAAATAACAGTTCGAAGTTTCATACAGAATTTAATGAGGATGATATGATGAGAAAATCATATAAATTTTTTTTTTCAAATTGTTCTAATAACACGATTATCACGAAATTTTGCATAAAGTTGTCTTTTAGCATCTTAAAACTAGCTGTGAAGTTTAATCAGGACTGAATCAGTATTTCTCGAGTAATACCGAAAAAATCAACGATATCGAGAAGAAAACCTCGAAATTTGACATATTTTTTCCCGATATCTCCAGAACTTATGATCGTATCGAACTGAAATTTGGTACGCGCGCACGTTCAAATTCGTTGCTGAAGCGGTCATCTACATTGAACATGCGCGCAAAAGTTGCTGCCTTCACGGCAGTGCTTTTTGAACTTTTTTTACATAAAAAATTGGGATTGCCAATACCAAAACCAGAGAGAAAACCTGTAAAATAGGACTGCTGACAGGTATTTCTTTATTTCTTGTGATTTTAAACCACTGAAGTTATACTTGATAGATATTCTCTTGTCGTGACTTCGAATTCCTCTTTCGTTTCAAAACATTCGAATTGAACGATTTCTTGATCTGGTCCTGGTTTTTGAAAATAATTGAAAACATCGCATAGAGGTACGTAGGTTGGCGAAAACTATGTCCGGTTATAGTGACCACTCGCTATATTTTCTTCAAATTGGTTCATAATAAACGACATGTCTATATGAGCGAAGTCATCTTATCCGAACGCTGTTATATGGAGCTTTATATGGATACCAAACTTCACACTGCAATCACGTCACATTAAGCTGTGGGTCAATATAACCGGCGTCATAATAAATGGATTCTACTGTACGACCGAAATACGTATGTTCACTTGACGATAAATCGCCGAAAACCAACGTACACCGAAAAAAAATTCAAATTCATCCATCTAACACACCAATTCAACCCCCAAATCTCCTCGACAAATCCAACCGAAAAACGTATCCTTAGCAACCCCAGTCGATGCCCCCCAGGTCCCGCAGGTAACCAGATAGCCTCCCTCCCTCCTCCTCGTCGAAACGGTCCGTCGCATCCGGCGTCCCGGTAGGTTCTGAGATCGGTCGGCGAAGCGCCGCGACGCTCTCTTGTTTTAGCTCATTGGGTCCGAGCGAACGCCCGGCCGGCGTCGCAATCAATAGCGTCGCTATCCGACCAATCGCCGGGCGTCGTGTACCGGCCTTCTTTTGTCTCGGGGAGATTGGAACAATGGAGGACCGACGACGTGTCGACGTCGTTTTGTTTATCTGGCCGTCTTCGACTCTAGAACTATTCATTCGATTGACCTGGTGATCTCGAAAGTTGTTTGCATGTGACTGAAGGTTGAGTGGCAGGTTGTGGCTATAAGCAACCTATGATTGCCTAACATTTAGGGTTGAGCACCCTTTCCATAAGTCTTGTGAAGGTTCTATCAAGAAGAAGAGGGTACTCTAACCTGATGATTGGTGAAAACTCTGTGGAAAAATCTAACCTATATACTTTTATAAACTATCCCGGTTGGCCATGATTTAGGTCCATCAAGTTTTTTTACTTAAAACTGACGCAGGTTGGCACTCGTGAAATATCGGCAATGTCAAAATGATTCTCATTGCCAAATGCCAATTCAAATTTCTACTCTCAATCTCAACATAATCATCACCACAGAATACAGATATTGGAAACTAAAAATGCCGAAGGTAGTTTTGAAGAAGCAGATACAAAGTATCAGGAAGTGCTATGTAGAATTGAAGTCAGCTTTTTCTGATAGAAACCCTGATAATTTGGTACCAATAATTCATTACAAGCTATCCAACATTTTCGACGTATGTGAGTGAAAACCCAGAGTATCGTTCACATAGATTCCCAAGAAATTTGTAAATAGAGTTAGTTCTTTTAAGGTGACACAGGTTTTGTAGTACTACTACATTTTCATACTGGAGTATTTCAAGTTGTGCAACAAGATCTTTAAATGTATTCTGTAGACTTATTTCTTGAGAATTTCGAAAAGCAGGGAATTCCATAGATTTATCTGTTCGTTTAAAAGTTTTACTGCAGGGTTATTCGAGTACTTTCATTTTTTTTCGAATGAACTATCACAAAGTAACGGACTACTGTATCCATTATTTTTCAGTGAAATTTCAACACTCGATTCTTGATTTCCGTTCAAGAAAACAGCATAACTGAATCTTCCAACTATATTTATATACGTGAAATATTTCCAGTGTCAACAGAGAAAAAAAATTCTTCAACATTAGCCAGGTCTTTGGAATTATTGAATCACATAATATTTTCTCAGTTTCATTATTTTGCCAAAGTCAATTCACATTTTGAAAAATACTCAATCACTACGACCTCTATGTAGAAAAGACAACGTTGCGTATATAGATATCTGACAGGAAAATAACTATAACCTAACATTTTCAAAATATACACGGTGAATGGACGACTTCGGTCCAAGTTGCCAACACAATTTTCTTCACAAATTTGCTATCACTGGGGACCGGGAATTTCAGGACAAATTAGACATGATAACGTTCGCGTTATTTATAAATATCCGTGGAGGATGCTTCGGCTCCTCAAACAAGATAATTCCTTCCGAATATAGGTTTTTGTTAGGCTGAAATTTAAGTTGGGATTCCTGATTTCATGTTAATAGTGTCAAGTTTATAAAGGATATTTAACGCAAATCAACTTGGTTATTTCGGATGCCGGTTTTCCGTTCTGTAAATATGAAATATTCGGTGGGTTCCTGAAAAAAAGTTTAATTACAGAATTTGATTGATGAAAAGTCAATCTTTCTGTCATCAGAACATAGATATATCAAGTCTTTGCACCAGAACGACAATCAATGATTTATGGTAACATATCCATAGCATAGAACAATCTTTATTAACCTTATGATCCATGGACCATAACTCGTAATTTTTCCATTATTGATTGTAGTCTCTTCTATGTTCTATGGATCATAAAGTAGATAAAGATTGTTCTATGCTATGGATATGTTACCATAAAACATTGACTGTCGTTCTGGTGACAGAAAGAACGTTTTTTCTTCAATCAAATTCCGTAATTAACCTTTTTTTCAGGAACCAACCAAATATTTCATATTCATAGTTGATTCGCGGAACATATCCTATATAAATTTGACACTATTAACATGAAATCAGGAATCCAAACTTGAATTTTAGCCAATCAGAGATGACCTTTACAAAACCCTATATTTGGAAGGAATGATCTTGTTCGAGGAGCTGAGGCATCTTTTACGGATATTTATATATAACGCGAACCTTATCATGTCGAATTTGTCCTGAAATTCCCGTTCCTTAGTGATAGTAAATCGGTGAAGAAAATTGTGGGTTGGCAACTTGGTTCGAAGTCGTCTATTGAGTCAGAAAGTCATATCCAACCGGAATAGTTTATAAAAGTGTATGGAGTATACAGTTTCCCAGACGTCAATCTCTTGTTTCTTTTCTATGGCCATGAGAACATAGAACTTC
The DNA here is from genome assembly GCA_958510865.1 of Myrrha octodecimguttata. Classification (NCBI taxonomy): domain Eukaryota; kingdom Metazoa; phylum Arthropoda; class Insecta; order Coleoptera; family Coccinellidae; genus Myrrha; species Myrrha octodecimguttata. The sequence goes on from OY294057.1 coordinate 74,969,831, forward strand.
TTTTTCTAGGACCTCACAGAATTTAATCGATTTCAACCATAGACAAACATATTGAACTATATAGTTTTATAATTCTATGTTTCCAATTTTCCAACCTCAATTTCCACGAGCGTTGATGAGTACAGGTATTATCCGGCAATTCATATTTAATAGGCATTAATATTTGTATTATAGACCGCGGTGTCCCTGTTGTGCAATCGATACGTTGCCGAGAACGTCAGCGACAAAAGACGTAGACAATGGCTTGTGTCACTCTCAGGCCAAACGAGCACTATTGTGATTATGACCGGCGATTATGCGGAAAACACTATTAATGAACATCGTTGTTGTGCTCGTTGTTCTTTTGCTAACATCTCGTCGAGGTGAGGACAATGCCGGAACCACGGGTGGTTATCTAATTGAGTGGGGATTTAGGGAAATTAGCAGGTAGGGCACGGACTGGTCTGTCAGGTTTTTCTGAAAAGTCGACTTTAATGTGGGTTGAGCATTTTCGGTATCTTGAACTATACATTGAAGCTAAAGGGTGTTCCAAATTGCGCGTTTTTTCAATTATAAATAAAACACATAATTTGCATTCATTTCCAAAAACTTTTTATTGGTAATTGAAGTATCAGTTATGATATTTTTATACGAAAAATAATATCTGTCGAATGGCCTCCTCTTGCAACTCTACAGACGTCCACACTTTTGTTAAAATTTTCAATGACATTTTGACATAATTGAGACTCTATCTCACTAAAACCACTAAATATTTCATTCTTCAGTTCAGGAATCGATTGTGGATTATTTTTATAGACCTGGCTTATCACATAACCCCAAAGAAAATAGTCCCATCGGTGTCAAACCACATGATCTTAGTGGCCAATTCACATCACCGTTTCTGGAGATTATTCGTCCAGGAGATTTTTGTCTCAATAAATCAATTGTGACACTCGCAAAATAGGGTGTAGCGCCATCCTGTTGAAACCAAATGTCCTTTGGATCAATATTCATTAATTCAGACAACAAAAATAATTGTGATTGAAGCAAGATATGGCTGAATTATCGAGTAGACCGATTCAATTAACAACTTGTTAGCGTAGTTAAATCGTTTGTTGGAATTTTTAAGGTTCCTGATTTCTGATGTCGCAAAAGATATGGAGTAAATATGATGAACTTTGCTCTGTTCCTTTCAGACCTGATTAGATAGTATTTCATTGTTTTTTTCAAAATCTGCACTTAACTTGAAGGTGATGTTGCAAGATGAGGCTCTGGACAAGTAGGTTAACATAAAGGGTGTTTCCAATTGCGCGTTTGTTTTGGGAATAAATAAAACACATAATTTGAAATCATTTTCAAAAAATTTCCTTTGGTTATTGAAGTATCAGTTATGACATTTATATACAAGGAATAATATCTGTCAAATGGCCTCCACTTGCAGCTCTACAGACGTCCACTCTTTAGTTAAAATTTTCAATGACATTTTGACATAACTGAGGCTCTATCTCACTAATGACACGAATAATTTCATCTTTTAGTTCAGGAATCGATTGTGAATATTTCTTATGGACCTGGCTTTTCACATAACCATGAAGAAAGTAGTCCATCGGTGTCAAATCACATGATCTTGGTGACCAATTTACATCACCGTTTCTGGAGATTATTCGTCCAGGAAATTTTGTCTCAATAAATCAATTGTGTCATTTGCAAAGTGAGGTGTAGCGCCATCCTGTTGAAAACAAATGTCCTCTAGATCAATATTTATTAATTCAGGCCACAAATTTCGATTATAATCAGACGGTATCGATCACCATTGACAATTATAGCTGACCATAATGCACATCGAACAGTGACTCATTTAGGATGCATAGGTTTCCCATGAATAATTCCTGGATATTCCTCAGCCCAGATACGAAAATTTTGTTTATTAACAAAGCCACCAAGTTTAAAAATGTGCCTCATCGGAAACTATGATTTTTTGAGAAAATTCAGCTGGTTGTTCATTGATGAAATTGACAAATGAATGACGTTTTAAATGATCTAATGACTTTAGTTCCTGCGTTTTTTGAACCTTATATGCCTTCAGAGCTAAACCCTCACTCACGACAGTTATGAGAATTTTGCTAGTTGACATTGAACACCCTGTATCTCGCTTAGACTTCGAAAACGTGATATATGTCACAAGGCAAAAAAGACTTTCGCAATGTCATCTACATGGCTATACAGGGTGAGTCTTTGAGTTGTATATTAATTTTAACCCTAGATTCCTCTCATCAAATAAAACATTTTTCTCATTTATCATTTTTCCAGTTTCGGCCACAACAAAAAGATACAGACTGTTGAAATTTCCAAAAAATATCAGTCTTTCTTTTGTAGCTTCGACATGGTTTCTTCCAATGAATGAAGTTCACCTTGAGTCTTTATAAGAATCCTCAATTATTTTGGAATACTTTATTATTTCTCCTTAAACCCGTTTTCGAGATATCCAACGTTCTATGTTATAAAACGTGATAAACATTCGAGAAATTTCTTCATTTTTGTGGATCCGCCCCTGAGCTAGTAAAGACTGTGAATCAAGCTCCGCTCACATTCACCCGAAACTTAGAATACACAAAAATATTTATCCATTTCGCAAAGACTAAATATTAGGTCTATGCTATTTCGTGACAAGATCACAGATATAGTTATGTCTATGGACCACACTTTCCTTAGAATTCTAGAGTTCAATTAATGTTCTTAGATTAGTAGAGTGATTTCTTATGATTCATTTATAAATGTGATGAAAATTAGAGTAATTATGGAATTTTCAATATAAGGAGGGGCAATATTGCAATTATGTAGAATCTCATCATGGAAACAACTGGATATTGCACAAATGTCAAGTGAAAGATTAGTGTTTCAAAGTTCGAGTGTATTGAAATATATTTTCTACAATAACATCGCAAAAAGTGCCAAATATTAAGAATTAAGTGAGTAAATGAGTTTTCCCAATAAAATTTCTTTGAATTTCAAGCAATGAATTGATTATTCTCCAATGCAAATTATCGTGAGTGATATCTGTGTTGAACTTGCAAACAAAGTGCAGGAGTGTATCGGCACATTGGGGAATATTTAAATGCTTATAACTTTTTACTGGGGCCGAATCTGGAAAAGTAGCAGAAAAAAAAAGTGTTTTATTTGATGTAAGTTAAAGACTCACCCTGTATAGGTATGTTTGTCCAGTTTATGGTGAAACACCCTGTATGGTGTGTACAAATTAGAGAGGAAAACAAAACGTTAAACAAATCAACATCTTCAGTTGTGACAGGAGTAGCCACAACAAATTTTTTGCCATCTCGTGTTCTTTCTTAACAGTTCCAGTTAGTTCTTCAGCTTATCTTTTGTGAGTACATAATTCAGAAGTTTCGAACAATACCGTCCATTCTCTTCCAAATAGAGTCGCGTTTAGGTATAAATAGGGAAGCCGACAGGATTATATGATTAATAATGATAATAGATATTAGAAATTTGTATTACGTGCGGACGAACGTGACAGTCGAACATTGTGTAAAACACGTGTTCATTTGGAAACGTCCGCTGTCACTGTGATGGGAGATAAAGACTCGTTTCCACCTGACCGAATTGATCAGATAGGGCCGATGTTGTATTCACGTGTGGAAATGCATCAGCATTCTTGATGAAACACGATGTCTGGCCAGACTGAATGTCTGGCATGTGTCACACTTTTGGGCACGACTATGCCGTAGTTTTGTTGGGTTTGATTGGAAAACGATGGAAAGTTTTTGAATGTAGTGATACAACATGATTTCTGAAAGATGATTTGGAAGTACAAGATTTTTCACGCGCTTTTCGAAGTTACAATAGGTTTGTCCATTGGACTTACATAAACTACACTAAATACATTAACTGCACTGATACTGTTCGGTGTGTTTTGTTGTAAACTTGCACTCTGTTCGTTGCGGTAATATTGGGAGTCAGTGTAGTCACAGATGACGTGGGCAGTGCATAGAGTGAGGTTATCTTCTGTGATGGTTACGCGTTAATAGGGGCGTTCATTTTTCACATCAGACTGCTCAGATTGCTCCTGAGCCGTTCGTTTATTACATCCAGTTGGAGGAGACCACAGATATCAACCGATCGTCAAACAAATTCAGAGCGAGTCGATGACGATCTTTTTCGTCGGTATCATAGATAAGATCGGAGTTTTTAGGGCCGTATTTATAGTTGTTCCTTGAGGCTTCCTTACTGAAGGCCGCCTTGAATTTGCTTTTCTATGTTTCTATGCAAACAAACTTGTATTTGTTTCCATAGAAAAGCAAATTCAAGGCGGCCTTCAGTGAGGAAGCCTCAAGGAACAACTATAAATACGGCCCTTAATGGAGTAAATTTGACATCTTGTCGATATCAATTATCAAGAAATAATTTCTGTTCAATTTTCATTTCGTGTTAGTTTTTTTCGTAAGCACAGTGCGGACAAAAGTAATTTTTCGAGTGGAAATATAAAATATTAGCCTAATTGGCGTTTGTCCATTCTTGGTTAATTTTGAGATGCAGTATATTTCAGAAATGCCAACCGGAAAGAATAATTAGGTTCAGAATTCCGTTACTACACCTAGGCAAAGGGGTCGACATCTGAAATATTCTGGTCTTATTGATGAATCAACAATTCTCTCCACTGAGGACGCCTCATTTAAAGATGCCAAGTAACTTAATAATACTCAGGCAAGATTATAATCGAATTTTGTCTACTTGTATATGAACAAATATTGATTTAAACAACTGTTGGTAAATTCATATAACTGTGAAACATTCTGAGGGATCTTTGAATTTTTGATTTGCCCCTGAATTTTTTTCAGAACTGTTCGTTCGTTGTCCTTTTTATCATCATCAAACATTATTCGATATTTTTCTGTAATGAAGTTACATTTATACTAATTTCTTCCAACGATAAACACTACAGAAAATAAAATATATGATTAACAATTTTGATTTGACATCAGATTTGATAAACAGATGAGAGGATATCAAATATTAATGGTCTGTGATTCTCATTTCGTCTGAGTCGTTCGTTTACTTCGGATCTAATCTGATAAATCCATAAGATCTGTGGTCACGTGACAAAAAAATCTGTCGCCTCTCAGATGAAATAAACGAACGCACCAAATATAACTCATAATCATAGACATCAGTGGTTGTCTCTGGATCCTGGTTGGACGAGTTTCGTTCTCTGTGTGTGGTTATTTTTGGACGAAATTAATTTTCATCATATCGTTATTTGAAATAGAGTTTTTGTCCGTAACGACTCTAGAAAAACTTCACGACAAATCTACATCACCTCAAAGTGGTAGCGAAAACACGAGAAGCATAGAATTCTGTCATCTTGGGATTGCGTAAAATCATCAATCATATATTTGTATTCTGTGAGAATCATAGAACAGATTGAACTACACTCATTCAGTTTTCTGTGACTACACTCAGCAGCACTGAGAATTGGAAGTCAGTGGAATTGATGTAGTTAGTGAAGTCCATGCAGGTACAACGAACAAACCTTTTGCCACACGACTTAATTGGACTCACTGACTGAAATTTCAGCTCGATACTATAACCATTTCTGGAAATATTGCGAAAAAAAATATCAAATTTTACTTCAAATTTGAACTAGAGCTCAACAGCTTCTGACCTCACGTCAGGGCTTTTATAGAATTTCAATGATAGAAGATGGATGAATGGAATGGAAGTTTTCTGAGAATTCGTAAAGAATTATACCTATACTCCATTCACTTTTACAACTATCCCGATTGGCCATGATTTAGATCTATCAAGTTTTTCTATTTAAAACTGACGCAGGTTAGCACTCGTGAAATATCGGCAATGTCAAAATAACTCTCAGCGACGTTGTCAAATGCCAATGCTAATTTTTACACTTGATCTCAACATAATCATCACGCATGGAAACTAAAAATGCCGAAGGTAGTTTTGAAGAAACAGAGACAAAGTATCAGGAAGTGCTTTGTAGAATTGAAATCTGCTTTTCTGATAGTAACCCTGATAATTTGGAATCAATTATTTATCACAAGCTATCCAAAATTTTCGACGTATGTGAGTGAAAACCCAGTGTATCGTTCACATAGATTCCCAAGAACTCTGTAAATTGAGTTGGTTCTTTTAAGGTGACACAAGTTTTGTAGCACTACTACATTTTCATACTGGAGTATTTCGATCGGTGCAACAAGATATTTAAATGTCTTCTGTAGATTTATTTCTTGAGAATTTCGAAAAGTAGGGAATTCCATAGGTTTGTCTGTTCGTTTAGAAGTTTTACTGCGGGGTTATTCGGGTACTTTCATTTTGTTTCGAATGAACTATCACAAAGTACCGGACTACTCTATCCATTATTTTTCAGTAAAATTTCAACACTCGATTTTTGATTTTCGTACAAGCAAATAGCATAACTGAATCTTCCAACCATGTTTATATACGTGAAATATCTCCAGTGTTAATAGAGAAAAAAGTTTCTTCAACATTCGCCAGGCTTTTGGAATTACATAATAATCATCACAAATTCATTATTTTGCCAAAGTAAATTCACATTTTGAAAAATACGTTATCAATTCGACCTCTATGTAGAAGGACAACGTTGTGTAGTTATCTGACAGGAAAATGACTATAACCGAACATTTTCAAAATATACACGGTGAAATGTGTCCGAATGTCTTGGCCAACCGGAATAGTTCATAAACCTGAATGGAGTATACTTCCTGATTCTTCGAATAATTTGGAGTTCGGATTGAAGGTTACAGTTAGTTTTTTCAGAAAAGACTTCTTTTTGATACTTGAACGTTAACAATGAATTTAACTTAAAACAGATGACCAATTGGATTGGAATGATTCATACAAAAATATGGGCAAATACAAGTTTCTCACTTCTTCATTTTTCTATTTTTTACGGGACTTTTCTATATCCATTCGTATAATTTTGTTTGTTTAAAAGATTATCCGGCCCATGATGAATTACCTCTAGTCAAACAAAAAAGGAGTTTCCAATAAAATACATAAAAATTCGAATAAAACACGTGTCAGTCACATAATCGAGCAAACAGAAAAGTGTGTGCACACCGTCAATTTCGACAAGCTATATGGACATTATCCCGAAAGGAAAACGAACAAGAATGACATATGTCAATTCTTTCAATAGACAGATTTAATAATTTATTATACTAATGAAATATTCAGTTTCAAATCGAATTAATTCGCTGTTACTGGAATTAAATTGTCATGAAACTAGGTCATCGTGGTAAAATTCTCTGCTCTCGAAAAAAATGGTTGCATCTGAAGATTCTATTGGATTCGGCACAGGCAAATACAAGAATGCCCAGGAGAATACTCAATTTCGTATGAAGAAAAATCTTTCTTATACCTCAGGCTAAAAAATCGGCAAATTTTTTTTGTTTTTTTTTCAGATTTCTATGGATATTTGGCAACAAAATCCTGAAACAGGTCAATTTTTGTTTCACTTTTACCAAATTTATATGCATTTTTGGAGGATTTTTGTTGCACCCTGTGCCATCCCCAGCAACCCTATAAATTTTTTGAATAGGGAAAGTAGGTCATGTGGTTTTTGGCAAGGCCTTCATATCTTCTTTACAGGCGTGCAGAAATTTTCAGAAAAAAATTTTTTTTTTAAAAATTAGTTAGCTCAAAGAGGTTTTCATTATGTGCACTTTGTCATGGCTCATTTACTTTGAGACGATGGTACCTGATGAAATTTGTCACCGAATGAAAGTCGACCAGTACAGTTTTGTTCATGCACAACTTTCAACCCCCTCACGAAAAAAAAATGTTTTTCTCCATTAAAGGGTTCGTAGGGGTAGAAAGTTGTGCATGAACAAAACTGTAATGGTCGACTTTCATTCGGTGACAAATTTCATCAGGTACCATCGTCTCAAAGTGAATGAGCCATGACAAAGTGCACATACTGAAAACCTCTTTGAAGTAACTAATTTTTCAAAAAAAAAATTTTTTCTTGAAAATTTCTTCACGCCTGTGAAGAAGATATGAAGATCTTGCCAAAAAGGTACCACATGACCTACTTTCCCTATTCAAAAAATTTATAGGGTTGTTTGGGATATGGCACAGGGTGCAACAAAAATGCTTCAAAAATGCATAAAAATTTGGTAAAAGTGAAAAAAAAATACACCTGTTTCAGGATTTTTTTGCCAAATATTTTTCTTCTGGGAAAATGAATTTGTTCCATAATTTTGAAGCGCACTGAATAGGTCAGGAGTAGTTTTGACAGTTGAGAAAGACTGAAAGACCAACAATAACCTAAAATGCATTGTTTACCATGGTGAAAAGCGATTTCTCTCGTGATTTCGTATTCATTTGGAATATTTGGATATTCACTTTTTTTGATTAGGATAGTATGATTTTGTTGTACTCAATATGAAATGAGTCCCTGATTTCATAAACAGGCAAATAAAAAAAAAGACATTTCGTTAGTTCAATAAGCCGTCTTTCCGCTTGTTGTAGTTTATTATATAGACACCTTGTTACTTTCTTATGGAGTTAAAATATTGCGAAAATATTCTGTGATATCAACGTGCTAATGACTTTTCACTTTGTAGACACTGCCAGGTGTTCCTGGCTCTAATAAATCCTGCCTCATTCAAGTAATAAAGAAATGCTTATCAAGAACTGACGACTGTTAGAATGTAACATTTATTCTGTTAATTTTCCAGTTTTCAAACGCAGTTCTAGATTGACTGAATTCAGAAAATATGATTTTTCCTTTCAGAACCAATAGAATTTTCTTATTTCTCTCTTTTATAATGGAAAAGTTGAGTTCCTCTTCACATCCGAATAGTACTATTCAAATTTAAATACTTCAACAACTCATTTCATCGATTTGATGTTGATTAATCGAGATTGAATATCTTTCACTTCAAAACACTGAGGTTTTTAATTGTATTTCCTGCCTTACTAAAACCACCAACATGCAAAAACGGCATCAACCAGCAGGAACTATATTTATTCGAAAAATTCCATAAGTTTAGTAAAGGTGTTACTGTTGCAAGATATTGAATACTTTGGATATATTTAATGCAATAGTAAATATTTCAGTCCAAAATTTCCCAATTGATAGAAAATCATAACCTCATCCGCTTTTGGTTTATTATTTGATAAAATCGAATAATAAACCTGACCGACAAAAAAAATTACCCCCCCTGAAAATTTCACAGTCAACATTTTGAAGTTTGTAGATTTGAATGAACTAATAAAAAAAATCCGTCCGTCCGCCGTCCGTTGTCCGGGGCTTTTCTCTGAAGGTACTTAACCGAAATCCGTGAAACTCAGTAGGAAAATCTAGTGTCGCTCGAGATTTACCCCCCAAGCTTTTCAGCAGGATCGGTGTACCCTCAGGGCTCAAAACTGGGGGTAGGATGAAAAAAACTGACCACCGAATTTTCATGAAACTCCCAACGTTAATTACTGTCGTATAACTGAACCTCAAAATTTTCACCTGGATGATTTCCGACCAGTGATATCTGAGTTATAAAAAAAACGCTGTAAATTATGTTGTGAAAAACCAATGAGTTATGAATAATATAAAAGTTTCATTCGAGATATCAGTGGTATTGGCGAATGAAGATAAGCGCTACTCCCTCTGGTGGCTATCCGAGTAACCCGAGGTACAGACATTATCATTGACAAGTTGAAAGAAATGTTAAGAAAATGAGAAAGTTAATGCATTTTTCTTGGCGTTTGTGTGATTTTACCAGTGCTTCTACTGAGGAAAAGCAAACTCAAATGTCCCTCCCAATAAATTTCTACAGCCTGGTAAAAAATTTTGAGTTAGGGTAAAAGAAACTTCCCTTAACAAGTCAGGCCTGAAAGTGTTAAAGAATCGATAAAAACCAACGAACAAGATTTATGAGAGTCTGTTACCTGTATTTTACCGATGATGATAATTTTTATAGAGGTAAGCACGTATTGCTCATGAAATATTAGATTACATTCATGAAGACAATTTTTTTCCAGCCCCCTAATCTGAGCAGAAAAATTTACTTAAGGGGAATGCTGTGCCTTCCAGAAATCTGCCTACGGAACTGATCATTAAGGAACAACGTAAATGTTCTAGTGATAGAACAGACTATTGAAAAAAAGAGTCTCAACAAGGAAATATCTGGTGATGAATACTCTTCCCTCAAACTCAAAGTGCTTCTGCCGATGAAAGCAAAGTTGAACAAGGCTTATTTATTACAGCTTTTTCAAGAACAATCATATGAGTGTTGGAAAATATATTTGTCAATCAATAATGAATAAGACTAACGATACAAGTAGCATTAGTTTTATGTGAATGTATTCATTTCGTTCACAATATATTAAGTATTTAGTCCTTCCCTATAAAAATAGTGTAGTTATGAGTATTTGTCTATTATTCCAAAAAGTATGTTTTACAATACTATCTGTTTTTCAACTTTCAACACAGCCTAAGAAATCTACCAGAGTCAATCTTGCCATTTGGATCTGAAAATAAATAATATTAAAATACTGTCTAACCTTCGAGATATCACCGTAATTTTAGAGTTGCTACACTCAATAATAGTGAAGAATGATACATACCTATTTTATAAGAATGGAATATGTACTCCCAGTAATACTCTCATCAACTATGAAAGTCTAAAAAGTATTTGAATGAATCGGGAAATCAAAAATTATCAAACCAAACACCAACAAACCGTACAAAATCGACTATCAAAACAAAATCTATGTCTGTACATAAGGTTGTAAAACTGGCCACCGTGGCGCTGCAATCTTAAATTCAGACGCCAATTAGGTTATTTAACTAAGGAGATAATAAACCCTCGTGTAAAATTTGCAGCGTTTCACCCATAGAAAAAAATGCATTTTAAGTTATTGTTAGTCCTCCATTCTCTTTCAACTGTCGAAACTGCTCGTGCCCTATTGAGAAATTAACCTCAACTATTCGAATAATTATAACTACAGAACCATTCGGCCGATACTACCCACAAACCAATTATATAAATAGAATTTAACATCGAAATCTTCATCAGTGGGGCCCAACTAAGTTCGAGACTATTCAAAATTCAAAAATATCTATTACTCACTCATACAAGCTGTAAATTTGTAATGAAAAATCGACCAACTATACCCATAAAATTATCTTCAGATGATTCTAAGGTACAACGCGAAACACCCGATATATAAACCTAGAAGCTTTTAGTCTAACAAACAACAAAATAAAAAACCACAACTCAACACTAATCGAATGATAAGTAGTTAAGATATTTCTCGAAAAATGTTAATGGACACAGAAATGTTTTGACACACCTGTAACTTCCTCTCTCTGAGCACCCAACATTTCTCTCACTTTATCCATTCCTATTTCCATACAGGAACGTATAAATTTCAGTAGAACGTGAATTCGATAAATTATAACCCTTAATTACTTATTTATGCATAAAGTTGGATTATGTGTAATATTTATTCTACCGTCCGGTTTTTAATAACACTTATAAATAATATTACATATATGCCACACACATTTTTATGCCCCACGGATTTATCACATTTTAATTCGGTATTTCTGGTATTCCGTTAACTGATGCCCTCCTGGGTATCTTTTTCTTGGATTCTCGTGAAAATATGACGGTAGCACTGAAGATAGAGGTTGAAGTTGTTCGATAATGATCTACAATGACTTCAGTCGATAGAATATCTATCATGATCTTGAAAATTTTACCAGAGAGGATTTTTGGGAAGCCTGGTGCTTGTTTTATGGTTCAATTGGAGGATTTTTTTTCAAGGAAGAATTATAGCGAATTGAAAATTCACATTATTAATCTTATACATACCGGCAGTTCACAAAAATCTTAACGAACGATCAGCTCATTAGTTTCAGTTCAAATTCGATGGTTCAGATGAAAATGATCTGAAGTCGAGCACAGAATGCAATTTTGATTGACAATCAAGCGCTTCATAGGGCAATCGAGTTTTGTGAAACCGACCGTTATTATTTGAGTGCCGATATTCCCAATCAGTACTGGCCAGAATCAGTAATTTCGAAACGCTTCGTACTGATATACGAACATTTACCAAAGCAGTGCCAGTAAAATCGACTGTCAAAATTTACTGACAAGTACTGGCCAGGTATATCGGAACTCAACTATTATCAGAAAACACACAATAGACGACTTCGGCCCAAGTTGCCAACCCACAATTTTCTTCACAAATTTACTATAACTGGAAAAGGGAATTTCAGAAAAAACTCGACATGATAAGGTTCGCGTTATTTATAAATATCCGTAAAAGATGCCTCGGCTCCTCAAACAAGATAATTCCTTCCAAATATAGGGTTATATTAAGATCATCTCTGATTGGCTGAAAGTTGAGTTGGGATTCAATTTTTCATGTTAATAGTGACAAATTTATATAGGATCTGTTCCGCAAATCAACTTGGTTATTTCGGTTGCCGGTTTTCCATTCTGTGAATATGGAATATTCGGTTGGTTTCTGAAAAAAAGGTTAATTACGGAATTTTATTGATGAAAAAACGTTCTTTCTGTCACCAGAACGACTGTCAATGTTCTATGGTAGCACATCCATAGCGTAGAACAATCTATGACTTTAACTTTATGATCCATAGAACATAGAAGAGACAACAATCAACAATGGAAAATTTACTAGGTCTGGTCTATGGATCATAAGGTAAATAAAAATTGTTCTATGCTGTGGATATGTTACCATAAAACATTGATTGTCGTTCTGCTGCATATACTTAATATGTCTTTGTTCTGGTGACAGAAAGATAGCTTTTTCATCAATCAATTTCCGTAATCAACTTTTTTTTTAGAAACCAACCGAATAATTCATATTTACAAAATGGAAAACCGGCAACCGAAATAACCAAGTTGATTTGCGGAACATATCCTTTATAAACTTGACACTATTAACATGAAATCAGGAATCCCAACTTATATTTCAGCTTAACAGAAACCTATATTTGGAAGGAATTATCTTGTTTGAGGAGCCGAGGCATCTTTTACGGATATTTATAAATAACGCGAACCTTATAATGTCGAATTTGTCCTGAAATTCCCGTTCCCCAGTGATAGTAAATTTGTGAAGAAAATTGTAAGTCGCAACTCTGACCGAAGTAGTTTATGTACTGTGTTGTTGGAAACCAAGGAATTAATTTCTCATATTCCAGAAATAATATCATCTATATACAGGGTGAGACTTGTACATTATAGATTGTCCTCATCAAATAATAATAATGATAGTGACTCTATTTGAATGCTTTCTTTGATGAAATACTTATTTCGTTGGACATTTTTTCGGATTTGGCTGACTTGAAGATACAGGCTGTTGAAATTTCCAAAAAAAGTCTATTTTTTTCATTGCAGCATTGACATAGTTTTTTTTATCCTCCTTATAAACTCGTCGATTCATGAACCTTCCAGAAAACAGCATGACTGTAGTTTTATCTTATGTCACTATAAAAATCTTCAATCATTTTAGAATACTTAATTTTTCTTTATTGTTTCTCCTGAAACGCACAGTTATTTTCGTGAATCCACCCTTCAGCTACTAAATGCCTTAACTTCAATTTGGAACATAGAATACACAGAGTTATTCATCTATTTTGTGACCAGAGCATACATAGACACACAGACTATATGTTTATGGAAAAAACTTTCCATAGAATTCATAAAATTCAATTAATGTGTTCACGCTGATTGGCTGAATTTCTAAAAAAGGGGTAAAATGTTGAAACTAATCAATATCCCTCTACCACCCAAAAATCCGTCCTTGTGAACAAACGCAGGTAGGAACACAAAGAAAATCAACTGGCTTTACGAGACTTTTACTTCTACTCGTCAAATCGCTGATAGATCATTCGGAGCAAAAGGTACACCTGTTTCTGTTAGGAAATACATTATGTCGCCGTCTTCGAGCCTTTGGACTCTTGTCATGCCATCCACGATTAGTGTTGCCTCCAACTGCGGACCACTGTCGTAAACCTTGGAACTGGTGCAGAGATCTACAGCAGTGGAAGGCAAAATGGCAATGTGTCGTATTCAGCGACGAATCGTGATTCATTCTAGGTTTACACAATGACCTTGGAGGAGTAATTCACCGCCATGGAGGGCGGGTTTACTGTTGTAGTGTTGATAGGCATTTACCCAGGACGGTTTCGGGACTATTGCGTCTTACGTCTTCGTATTCGAGGCACTGCGCTGCGATTCATGATGACTATGTCCTACAAACCACTATACTGCCCTATTTAAGTGGCCGTTCAAACGGCGTTTCTCCGCATGTCAACGCACGTCCTTATATAACCAGTCGAAAGGGCCTCCTTCAAGAAGTTCACGTTTAAGTTTTGCCGTTCACCAGATTCAAATCCTATCGAAAATACTCTCACTTACATAAACTATCCCGGTTGGCCATGATTTAGGTCTATCAAGGTTTTTTACTTAAAACTGTCACAGGTTGGCACTCGTGAAATATCGGCAATGTCGAAATAAATCACAGAGACGTTGCCAAATGCTCAACATAATCATCACGCTTGGAAACTTAAAATGCGGAAGGTAGTTTTGAAGAAGCAGATAGAATGTATCAGGAAGTGCTAGAATTGAAATCTGCTTTTTCTGAAAGTAACCTTGATTATTTGGATTCGATAATTTATCACAAGCTATCCAACATTTTCGACGTATATGAGTGAAAAACCAGTGTATTTCCAAGAATGTTGTAAATTGAGTTAGTTCTTTTGAGGTGACATAAGGTTTTGTAGTACCACTACATTTTCATACTGGAGTATTTAAAGTTGTGCAAAAGGTGTTTAAATGTCTTCTGCGTAGACTTTTTTCTTGAGAATTTTGAAAAGTGGGGAATTCCATAGGTTTGTCTGTTCGTTTAGAAGTTTTACTGCAGGGTTAGTCGAGTACTTATATTTTTTTTCGAATGAACTATCACACGGACTACTCTATCTATTATTTTTCAATAAAATTTCCACATTCGATTCTTGATTTCTGTACAAGAAAATATCATAACTGAATCTTCCAATAACCATATGCTCTAATAGGTGAAATATTTCTAGTATTAACAGGGAGAAAAGTTTCTTCAACATTCGCAATGTCTTCGGAATTATTGAATTCACATAATATTTTCTCAAATTTATTATTTTCCCGCAGTAAATTCACATTTTTGAAAATACGTAATCACTACGACCTCTATGTAGAGAGGACAACGTTGTGTAGTGATCTGACAGGAAAATGACTATAACCTAACATTTTTAAAATATACACGGTGAAATGTGTCAGAATCTCATGGCCAACCGGGATAGTTTATAAAAGTGAATGGAGTTCATGATCCGGAGGAGACTGTCCAATTTGCACCAGCATCCACGGACCGTAGCACAGTTAATGCAAAAAATTCCATTTGCTTGAAACAAGGAGACATCGTATGTACATAATGGGGGTTTTTCCTGAATTTGGGTTATTACTGCAAATGCAAATTTGAACTTAATTCTTATTATGGGTTTGATACATCATTTTCCCAAATTACCTTCAGAAAGTATTTAAAATCATATTTCCAAATTGGGGTTTTAAACTTCAAAGGGATTTGCCAGGCATGCACGAACTGGCAACGGTGTTTAGTAGGATAGCTTGTTCAACTATAGAATAATGAAATATTTATTCCTATTCTGTGTTACACACGTGTTATTTGTCAATATAACCAAACAATTTCCGTTTGCGATTTGTCAGTAATATGACAGTATGACAGTCTGTGCTCTTCTTTTTCTTTTCCTTGGTCGTTGTCTTCTACTCTAACCAGATCGAAGTATAGCTATCTCTGTTTTCCTGAGCAAAGTAACAAATTTGACGTCCTTTTCATTCCGAGAAAGCTGAATACGAATATGCCATATCATGCACTCAAGACAAATCCCTTCAAATTTCAAATCCTCATTTAAGTTTTCTGTTTTAGGTAATCAAACATTTTTAAATATGATATTGAAATTATATATTTAAAATGTGATGTTATAAAGGTTTTTCATGAAAATTACTGCATTTTCGTTGAAAGGAAAAACCCCCATTGGGCTTAGTAGTAAGTCCTCCTGTTTCTATTTCATCGAAAGAGTTTCACTCAGTCCAAATATTTCGTGAATGAAATCTCTCGGAACGTAGATGACCGGGTATATTTACTCCAGAGAGGATGAATGTCCCTATTAGAGATTATGTAAATAACATGAAACCAAGAATGGTCGCGGCATCATGGGCATTATACATTACAGGAATCCGCGTCTCCTGCAGCGCCACAGCGATATCTGTCTAGGATATCTCCAAGAAATTTATGATCGCTCTCTTCAGAATTTGTCCAAGTCTAATTTCTACTGTTTTAAATATGTTTTCTACGTGTGCTTGCCACTTGTTTTACACGGACGCCGTGGGCGGCGGCCTGTCTAGATTTCAGTTATAAATGGCTGTTTTTATGAGTGACCGCGAGTGCGATACCTTTGTAGGATCTTGGTAATTGATTAATTCTACTTTGTGGTTTTTCCACTTGAAATATACAGGGTATATCAAGTAGAGTCCAAAATATGGAAACTCAACGCAAATCACCTGGATAAATTACCTACAGTGTGTCCACGGATTGGGTGCCGTTAAGGTGTAAAATTTTCGAGTTAGACTCTGATATTCTGGGAATCGCTCCTGCTTGGTCTCAAACTAAGATGTTGAGAAAATGGGCCAAATAAATTTATATACAGGGTGGTTCAGAACTGATTCAATGAAAATTGTTAAGAATAAAGTACCTTTGTTCTAAAAGATATCGAGATAGTTTATTGAGAAAAGTTGTTTGGAATGACGAGCTGTTGCAGGAACTCAAGTTACAGATAAATCAGCCTACCTTGACTTAATAAGTTGGTCATGAACATTTTGTATACGTGAGATTTTTGTCATGATCAAAAATTTAAATTTTGACTCTATTTTTTTAGCAGGGTTACGTGGTACCGCAACATTTGGCCAGCGTCAATGGAATTGTCTTATTACTCCCTGATACGAAATGTCTTCACCCAAGCCGTAGTACTGCACAATGAACACACTTTGTTCTATGGTCAGCATGTTTTTAACAGGAAAATTTTCGTTTATGACGAAAAAAATTTACGTTTCAAGTCACGTCTGGCATTTCAAACCATGGATATGAATATTTTCATAACCTACTTACAAAATCAAAGTTGATCGATTTATCTGAAATTCAAGATTTAGCCGTGTCTTTTGGTTCTAAACAACTTTTCTCAATAAACTTTCTCGATATCTTTTGAAACAAAGGTGTTTTATTCTTAACAATTTTCCTTAAATCAGTTCTAAACCACCCTGTTTATTAATTGATTTGGCTCATTTTCTCAACATCTTAATTTGAGATCAAGCAGGAGCGATTCCTAGAATATCAGAGTCTAACTCGAAAATTTTTCGTCATTTACACCTTACCGGCACCCAATCCGTGGACACACTGTATATGTGAGATACGGAAGTTTGGACCAATGCTGTTTTCTAGATCCACACTCTGACTCTGTTATCTGAGTAACAATCACTGGCTTGAAATTGTTCACTTTCTTCCTACATTAATCTAATATATTCAAACCAATTTTTCTGAGAATACTCAAGAGAATCTTTCGAAAAATCACTCTGACCATAACCTTTTATATGAACTCAAACTCGAAGTGGTTGTGAAAACAGAAAGAGTATAGAATTCTGTCATCTTGGATTTGCCCAAAACCATAAAAAAAGATCGAACTGCACTGACTACAATGAGGCGCCGTTTGGGACAAAAGTGTGTTTTTATATGGGAAGGATATTGGAAGGTTACGGAACGTATAGTGAGAATCAACCTCTAATCGGAACGAAAAATAAATATATTGGCACACAAAATTAATATATTGCTGCAACTAATAAATATATTGGCCCAAAAATATATTTATTCGAAAACGCACTCTGGTCCCAAACGGCGCCTCATAGTCTACACTCCTGTTATTTTATACCATACTAATTGAATAAGGAGTGCAGATTTTAACTACAAAATCTGAAGGACCAAGCGAAATTTCGATTTTTCCCAGAAAAAATAGAAAAAACAATGAAAATGATAAGCTATAACATTGTTTATTTCTGAAGTTTCAGGGTATTTTGGAATAATTCTCCAAATGGACCCGGCGCCTTCGCCATTTAGGGATACACCTCAAATAGGCCTAATATATGTAGGTTTGAGGACCTACAATAGCCTGTGACCAAACTCAATTAATCAAAAATCAAAAAATGACGTCTCTCTGGTCCTTTAGTTTCCACAAATATCAATAATGGCAGGGTTCATAAATAGGGGAGTTGCGCAATAAGTGAGCTGTAAGACCAGAGAGGCGGTTGGTGAGAAGATACGTTGGTTATTTTATTGTTTTCTGGGATCTAACTCCAAAATATTACGAATAATTTTTCATGTTTACAGGATATACAAGGAAATATGATTTTGTTGTCTAAACTTCAGTTCGTCACGATGTCTGTAGACACTATTTGGCTTAAACTTCAAGGTGGCATTTTTCATTGAAGGACGATTCGATCTATGTTTTTGGAAATATCTTCAAAGTGAAATTTTGAAAGGGTATATCTACGGAATCATTCGATAGTTTTTACTAATTCGCCAATTCGGCATTCGTAATAACACTCCAAACTTACTCTACAATTATATGAAGCTACTGAGTAGATTCTTCCGGAAGTTATTTTGTTCACTATGAGTGGTTAGGCCGGCCGTAAACACATTAATTTTAGGAAGAATCGACATAGGGAATATATTTGTAAAGTAGGTTTTCAGTTTAATTAAGAAGGTCGAATGTTGAATGGGTTGAATTCGCCAATTATTCTTTAGATAGTTATACCCACTCAGAATTCTGGATCGAATTGTAATCTAGTACTTGATCGAAAATTAAAGCTTGAGGTTCATGCAGAATTTCGTGAGGACCATATGAAAAAAAAACGGCGTTTGGCAGGGTCAATACTTGTATAGATGACCGCTTTGTCAACGGAACAAAGGAGTAAAAGCTCCTGACCTCACGTCAGTGCTTTTCTAGTTTTTTCATTGTTGATTGTTATCTCGTCTATGTTCTATGGATCATAAAGTGAATACAGATTATTTAGTGCTATGGATATGTACCCATAGAACATTTACTGTCATTCTGGCGACAGAAAGAACGTTTTTTCACCAATCAAATGCCGTAATTAATTTTTTTTTTTTCAGGAAACAACCTATTTCATATTTACGGAACAGAAAACCAGCAATCGAAATATCCAAGTTGATTTGCAGAATATATCTGATATAAACTTGAAGCTATTGGCGAATGAAGATAAATGTTACTCCCTCTGGTGGCTATCCGAGTAACCCGAGGTACATACATTATCATTGACAATTTAAAAGGAATGTTAAGAAAATGAGAAAGTTTGTGCCTTTTTCTTGGCGTTTGTGTGATTTTACAAGTGCTTCTACTGAGGAGATTTTTGACCGTGTACAATTTATCTAACTGTACGTGGAAATTGAATGAAGAAAAATTTCATTAATTCGGATAGGTTCCATAGGAATTATTTGCACTTGTGATGTACCGAATAGAAGTCGATTACAGCATATTTTGGGTGGATTTTGCATCATTTTGTTGGTTTCTTCTGGGGTTTCTTTGTCAATATCTGAAACAGAACTATTGGCGAATGAAGATGAGCGCTACTCCCTCAGGTGGCTATCCGAGTAACCCGAGGTACAAACATTATCATTGACAAGTTAAAAGAAATGTCAAGAAAATGAGAAAGTTTATGCATTTTTCTTGGCGTTTGTGTGATTTTACAAGTGCTTCTTCTAAGGAAAAGCAAACTCAAATGTCCCTTCTCATATAGATTTCCACAGCCCGGTGAAAAATTTGGAAGAAACTTCCTCTAACAAGTCGGGCCTGAAAGTGTTGAAGAGTCGATAAAAACCAACAAACGATATTTATGAGAGCCCGTTACCTGCATTTTACCGATGATGATCATTTTTGTGGAGACAAGCACGAATTGCTCATGAAATATTAGATCACATTCATGAAGACAATTTTTTCCAGACCCCTAATCCAAAGGAGAAATTTACTTAAGAGGAATGCTCGGCCTTCCTGAAATCTGTCTGTTGAAGTGATCATTAAGGAACGACGTAAATGTTTTAGTGATAGAACTGACTATTGAAAAAAAAGAGTCTCAACAAGGAAATATCTGGTGATATATACTGTTCGCCAAAGTGCTTCTGGCGTTGAAAGCAAAGTTATACAAGGCTTATTTATTACAGCTTTTTCAAGACCAATCATAAAAGTGTTGGAAGAATTTATTTTTCAATCCATAATGAATAAGACTAACGATACAAGTAGCATTAGTTTTATGTGAATGTATTGATTTTATTCACAATATATTGACTATTTAGTCCTTCGTTATAAAAATAGTAGAGTTATGAGTATTTGTCTATTATTCCAAAAAGTATGTTTTACAATACTATTTGTTTTTCAACTTTCAAGACAGCCTAAGAAATCCACCAAAGTCAATCTTGCCATTTGGATCTGAAAATAAATATTATTAAAATACTGTCTAACCTTGGAGATATCCCCGTAATTTTAGATTTGCTACACTCAACAAGATTGAAGAATGATTCATACCCACTTTATAAGAATGGAATATGTACTCCCAGTAATACTCTCGTCAACTATAAAAGTCTAATAAATAAAAAAAAAAGTCTTTGAATAAATCGTGAAATCAAAAATAATCAAACCACTAACAAACAGTACAAAACCGACTATCATAACAAAATCTATGTGTGTATCTAAGGTTCTAAAACTGGCCACCGTGGCGCTGCAATCTTAAATTCAGACGCCAATCAACATGAAATCAGGAATCAGGAAGAAATTGCAGCCAATCGGAGATGATCTTAACAAAAACCTTTATTTAGAAGGATATATCTGGTTTGAGGAACCGAGGCATCTTTTATGGATATTTATGAATAACGCGAACCTTATTATGTCGAATTCGTTCTGAAATTTCCCTTCTCCAGTGATAGTAAATCTGGATGAATTTGTGGGTTGGCAACTTGGACTGAAGTCGTCTATTCCGACTTTTGTCTACAGAAGGTAGAAATAAACCACATAGATTGATTAAACGCATTCCCAACAACAGTTTCGTATCGAACCGTCCATAATGACGCTAGATCCCAGGCGAAATTCCGAACTGTCACGATGAAATAGAAACACGACGAAATGATATGTGATAGTCCCGAAAAAGAGCAAAGTCACCGGGTACGATTCGAGAACCTGGCAATGCAGGCTCGGAACTAATATCGTGAAAACATTAATCTAACTGCCGTCAAACATTTCGATGTTTCGACATGTCCGAAAACCGTCCTGCTGAGTCACAGTCTAATGACCGGTGCAGGATACCGACAAAGGATCTGACACCACCGAGAGCTGGCACTTGGGATTCGTGAGCACTTCAAGGGAATCTGACGCTGAGGTAACGACGAGATAAATTCGTTTAATGTCATTAGGACAGACAGATTAATCGATCGGGAGGCTTTCTCAACAGTTTTTGATCCATACTTCACGCGGTATAACTTCACGGGTGTCGGTGTATGAGGAATGATTGGTATTGGGCGCGGTGTTGCCAAATTGTGAGTGGTGATTTAGATTTTTGGGTGGAAGATGATTGGGTACACTCCATTGAGTTTTGAAAACTATCCCGGTTGGCCATGATTTAGGTCTATCAAGTTTTTTTACTTAAAACTGACGGAGGTTGGCACTCGTGAAATATCGGCAATGCCTAAGTAATTCTCAGCGACGTTGCCAAATGCCAATGCCAATGTCTACTCTTATTTTCAACATAACCATCACGCTTGGAAACTAAAAATGCCGAAGGTAGTTTTGAAGAAGCAGAGACGAAGTATCAGGAAGTGCTTTGTAGAATTGATATCTGCTTTTTCTGATAGTAATCCTGATAATTTGGAATCAATAATTTATCACACGCTATCCAACATTTTCGATGTATGTGAGTGAAAATCCGGTGTAGCGTTCACGTAGATTCCCAAGAACTTTGTGAATTGAGTTAGTTCTTCAAAGGTGAAGCAGGTTTTTGTAGTACTATTATAATTTCATAATGGAGTATTTCAAGTTGTGCAACAAGGTATTTGAATGTCTTCTGTAGGCATTTTTCTTGAGAATGTCGGAAAGTAAGAAATTTTGTAGATCTGCCTGTTCGTTCAGAAGTTTTACTGCCTGGTTATTCGAGTACTTTTATTTTTTTTTTCGAATGAACTATCACAAAGTAACGGACTACTCTATCCATTATTTTTCAGTAAAATTTCAACACTCGATTCTTGATTTCCGTACAAGAAAATAGCATAACTGAATCTTCCAACCATGTATATACATGGTGAGTCTTTAAATTGTACATTAATTTTAACCAAAGATTCCTCCCATCAAATAAAACACTTTTTTCATTAATCATTTTCTTCAGATTCGGCTCCAGCGAAAAGATACAGGCTGTTTAAATTTCCGGAAAAAAACAGTTTTTCTTTTGTAGCTTTGATATGGTAACTCCGAATGAGATGAACTTTGGTGTAGAGTTTTTTATAACTATTACACATATTCTTAGGTAATCACTTTCATCCTACTTCGAACTGTTTCCGAGTTATAGAGTCGCCGATTCATAAAACTATACGAAATCAGCATGAAGAATGCAGATAAACTTTATCTCATGAAATCTTCAATCATTTTGAGATACTTGATTATTTTTTATAATTTCTCCTTAAACGCACTGTTTTGCAGATATTCAACGTTGAATATTATAAAATCGGATGAAAATTCGAAAAATTACCTTATATTTATGAATCCGCCCCTGATCTAGTAGAGGAAGTAAATTAAGCTGGGTTCGCGTCTATCCGCACCATAGAATACACATAAATATTTATCCATTTCGCATAGAACTAATATAAGGTATATGCTATTTCGTGAACATACCACAGACCTAACCATAACATTCATAGACATAGAATAACATGTTATTATAAGTCTATGATGTCATTCTAGAGAATATTTTTAGGTTAGTTGGTTGATTTCAAATAATTCATTCGTCTAATGGGCGAGGATGGAATTGTGTATAATTTTATAGTGGATATTACATGAACATCAATTTGAAGATCAGTATTTCAATTCCAGAGTAGTGAAATATTTTCCCTGCGATAATATCGCAAAAAGAAACAAATCATAAGAGTTAAGTGGATAAATGAGTTTTCTCAATCTTGTTTATTTGAATTTCCAACCTCGGATTGGTTTTTCTCCAGAAGAAATCACCGTAAGAGATATCTGTGGTGAACTTGCGAACAAAGCCCAGGAATGTATCAGCACATTGGAAAATGTTTAAATGCTTATAACTTTTTACCTGAGCCGAATCAGAAAAAATGGCAAATCGAAAAAGGGTTTCATTTGATGAGAGGAATCTATGGTTGGAATTGATATTCTACTTAAAGACTCACCCTGTATATGTGAAATATTTCCAATACTAACAGAGAAAAAAGTTTCTTCGACATTCGCTAGGTCTTTGGAATGATTGAATTTGTAGGATATTTTTCCAAAGTAAATAAACATTTTGATGAATACGTTATTACTACGACCTCTATGTAGAGATGACAACGTTGCGAAAATATCTGACAGGAAAATGACTATAACCTAGCATTTTCAAAATATATACGGAGAAATGGGTCAGAATGTCATGACCAACCGGAATAGTTTATAGAAGTGAATTGGGTATATACTATGGATAGAATACTTACGAGAAGTTCTGGAAGATTCTAGAAAAGCACTGTCGTGAGGTGAGAAGGTTTTAACCAAACGAAATTTGAGGTTCTATTCTCTGAATATTTCCTAATATAAATGTCGGATCAAACTGAAATTTAGTCCAATGTTGTTGAATATAATCTTCAAAGATGGTGCCAAATTTTATAAAAATATGATGGATAGTATTCAAGATAAAAATGTTCGTAGAAAAATTTTGAGGATGGAATTTTTTCCTTAAATTTTCGAACAATAGCATTCCTACGAAGTGCATGTAGTTGCTAGTTGGAGAATTTTGATCTGATAGCTTCAGTATTCCTTGAGACATCAAAGAAATAACCTCGAAATTCAAACTGATTTTAACTCCAAGACAATGTGGTCAATTTTACCCATTAATGGAATTAACCGGGATATTTGGGTTCAAACTTTTGTTCCTTTCCTTCAAGAGTGGACAAAAATGGACAAAATTGTAGTTAACCACGAATATCCAAAATCTTTACAATACACCCCATTTTCTGAAAATATTTTTTTTTTGTGATTTAGAGACTCACTAAATCAGAAACAATCCAATCAATTTATATCAATCCTATGTGGGAGATGGCCGCATCCTTTAAAATCTTAAATGGGAATAGGGCTTGAGGGGGGTAGTTAGATCGCCTTTTGACAAATGCGGTACACTTGCCCTTTTGAATATTGTGAAGAATTCAAATGTTTGAGGTAAAATTTTTGAAAATTCAATTATCGCCCTTCTTCGTTCGTCCTCAGTCGATATTACGAGCAAATCTACTAAGGTCGCTTGATTATTACCTACTCATTTTGGTGATTAGCTCATGGTGTGGCAACGCTGTCCGCGCGGCATTTCTATAATAAGTCTAAAGCTATCGGTAAATGAATAATGGTAAAAAGTCGAGAGTGTTCATTGGGAAATACACGGAGTATCAAAATAATTAGCTTCGAAATGATCAGTGAAGTAGGTTATACTCGTACCTGCGTTCCAACAAAAGCTGCCTTATAATTGTGATTGAAGCAACGGTAGATATGGCTGAATTATCGAGTAACCGATTCAATTAACAACTTGTTAGCGTAGTTAAATCGTTTGTTGGAATTTTTAAGGTTCCTGACTTCTGATGTCGCAAAAGATATGGAGTAAATATGATGAACTTTGCTCTCTTCCTTTCAGACCTGATTAGATAGTATTTCATTGTTTTTTTCGTAATCTGCTCTTAACTTGAAGGTGATGTTGCAAGATGAGGCTCTGGACAAGTAGGTTAACATAAAGGGTGTTTCAAATTGCGCGTATTTTTTAAGAATAAATGAAACACATAATTTGCATTCAATTTCAAAGTTTTTTATTGGTACTTGAAGTAACAGTTATGACATTTATATACGAGGAATAATATCTGTCAAATCGCCTCCACTTGCAGCTCTACAGACGTCCACTCTTTGGTTAAAATTTTCAATGACATTCTAACATATTCGAGGCTCTATCTCACTAATGACACGAATAAACTCATCCTTTAGTTCAGGAATCGATTGTGGATATTTCTTATGGCCCTGGCTTTTCACATAACCATAAAGAAAGTAGTCCATCGGTGTCAAATCACATGATCTTGGTGGCCAATTGACATCACCGTTTCTGGACATTATTCGTCCAGAAAATTTTGTCTTAATAAATCAATTGTGTCATTTGCAAAGTAAGGTGTAGCGCCATCCTGTTGAAACCAAATGTCCTCTAAATCAATATTCAATAATTCAGATCATCATTCCACGGTATCGATCACCATTGATAGTTACAGCTTCACCAGCAGCATTTTCAAAGAAGTAAGATCCAATTACACCTCCTCTGACTATAATGCACCCCAAACAGTGACTCGTTTAGGACCCATAGGTTTCTCATGAATAATTCGTGGATTTTCCTCACCGCAGATACGACAATTCTGTTTGTTAACAAAGCCACCAAGTTGAAAATGTGCCTCATCGGAAAACATGATTTGTTGAGAAAAACAGCTGGTTGTTCATTGATGAAATCGACAAATTAACGACGTTTTAAATGATCTAATGGCTGCAGTTCCTGAGTTATTTAAACCTTATATGCCTTCAGAGCTAAATTCTTGTGAAAAATACGCCATGTTGTGAACCCACTAGGTCCAACTTGTCGTGAACGTCGTCTAATGGTCATTCCAGGGTCTTCAGCAACATTTTCACAAACCAAAACAATATTTTCTTGTGAACGACCGCTACGACTGTATTTTTCATTTAGTGTGAACTTCCACCGAACCAATCTCTTGAAATTTTTCAATAATTCGACCAATAGTGCCTTGAGATGAACGATTATGTGAACCATAAATTTCACGTAATTTTCTTGAAACACATTTCACAGAACGCTGATTATCATAAAATAATTCAACAATTTGAACGCGTTGTTGTATCGCGTACGAAGTCATTTTCATGAATGTCATACATCACACTTCTTGAATGTCAAAATACCCAAACAAATTCAGTGTTCCATCTTTATTTTATTTTTGCGCGCATGTTCTAGGGGAACAGCGTGCTATCGTTTTGTCCAAATTTCTGTAATTTTGGATGATTGAGCCGAAAATGGTCTCAATCGACTAGGTTGGACTCGCTTATGACGAATCCGGTGTCAAAATTGATTCTGTCCGGCCGGCCGGCCGTAGACACGATAACTGTCGACAGAAGCAAGCTAGCTACTTGAAACTTTCAGGATAGGTTGCGCATCAGAATGCCGCGGTTAAGTTCGTTAATGGGCCAAATCGGTCGAATAGTTTCGGAGTTATAGGCACTTGAAGTTTTGAAGTTATTTATTTTTTATTTCAGAAACTACCCAAGCGATTGGATTAAAACTTGGCAGTTTGGTGGAGTATAACGACGCGCAACTTTGAGCTGAATTTTGTGAAGATCATATCGTCAGTAAATTTAAAAAAAAAATTTTTTCGAAATTTTTTTACAAAAAAATTTTTTTTTCGGAAACCATTTATCATATCCAAAAAAAAATATACTCACACTTTGACCTTCTTATTTCACAGCAGTGTACTAAATTTCAGTTCGATACGATCATAAGTTTTGGAGATATCGGCAAAAAATATGTCAAATTTCGAGGTTTTCTTCTCGATATCGTTGATTTTTTCGGTAATACTCGAGAAATACTGATTCAGTCCTTATTAAACTTCACAGCTAGTTTTAAGATGCTGAAAGACAACTTTATGCAAAATTTCGTGATAATCGTGATATCAAAACAATTTGAAAAAAAAATTTCTATGATTTTCCCATCATATCATCCTCTAAATTCTGTATGAAACATCGAACTGTTATTTTTGATGAAGTACTGGATTTCAATTCGATCTGATCTGTATTTTTGGAAATATTGGAAAAATAAAATTTTGATTGGGTATATCTACGGAATCATTGGGTGGATTTTACCCATTCACGAATTCGGCCTTCGTAATTAAGGTACAAACCTTCTCTACAAATATCGAGTTTCTAAGTTGTTTCTTTCGGAAGTTATTGTGTTTACGCAGTCGGCCGTTAGGCTGACCGTAAACACAATAACTTCCGAAAGAAACAACTTATAAACTCGATATTTGTAGAGAAGGTTTGGACCTTAAATTTCAAAAAGCACTGCCGTGAAGGCAGCAGCTTTTGCGCGCACGTTCAAATTCGTTGCTGAAGCGGTCATCTACATTGAACATGCGCGCAAAAGTTGCTGCTTTCACGGCAGTGCTTTTTGAAATTTTTTCCTAAAAAATTTTAAACGCCCTTTAGTTTCGACAAATTCATTTGATATGATATTCATTTCCTTCTGTCAGTATCTACACTGGTTGGATAATGAGTACCTCTAGAAGACTTCTGTTCTTCTTAGTATCTATTTCTTGGGCAGTTATGTGGTACCAGGGTAATCGGTCCTCACCGCCATTGGTTGATAATATCTATTACAATTCCTTACAGGCAGCAGTTATTCACTCTAACCATGGCTATTGTCACCCTCCTTCGATGTTGAAAAGCTCCGTCATCACCAGAGATGAGGTGATACATATCCCTTTTTCAGTTATGACTGCCGAGGCAATATTATTCAATATGAAAATTTGAAAATCAGAAATGAATACAAAACAAGTTGAACATACCTTCGTAGGAGGACTTTATACGCCTGAATGTAATCAATTTGCATCAGCCCTATGAGAATGAAGACGGCAATGTCTAAAAATGCAAAGGGAAAGGAGAGTTGAGTGAAATCTCGTTTCAAAGGTAATTCAATTGCCTATTTAAAAATGACATACACTTTTCCTTTTCTGTTAGTAAAATAATCACAAGAACGAATATCTTTCGAGAAATCATCAAAGATTTCACCTTGATCAGAGCTTATCATCCAATTAACCAAAACATCCTACATTTACTACATTTCTGACAACTTCACCATTAAAATTGTGCACAAGTACTGGTCTGGAATTGACAATCTGTTTGTCGAAGTCTCGAAACAATCCTAAGTCTCAATATGAAGTCGATGGTCACCGCTTGACTCCCGTTGAGCATTACAACGATCTGGGCATCACAGTGTCCCATGATTTGAGCTGGTCTCACCACGTGGCGGCTGTCGCATCTAGGGCCAGACAGATGACCTACATGATTCAGAGATCGTTTAGGGGCTGCAGCATGGCAACTTGTCGGGCACTTTATTGTAGCTATGTGCGTCCTTTGATGGAGTATGCTGGACCTGTGTGGTACCCTTCTCTCAGGAGTGACCAACTTCTCCTCGAGTCTGTACAGCGTTGGAATACAAGGATCCCCTTTGGGATAATAAGACCAGACTACCACGCTCGTTTGAGAATGCTTAATCTGCAAACCTTTGAGGATCGACGGGATAGAGGTGATCTTATTGTGACATTTCGGGCTCTGCGTGGGTTCTTTGGTGTAAGTTTAGATCATCTCTACATGAGAAGCGGCACACAACTCCGTGGCCATGCCTTCAAACTGGCGAAAGAAAATTTCAGGACCACACAGCGACAAACGTTTTTTTCCAATAGAGTTTTCGAGGGATGGAATGGGCTGCCACATTGTGTTGTTGGTGCAAATTCGGTGAATTCCTTCAAGAACCGACTCGACAAGTTCATTCGAGACCAGACCAATTATTGAGTGACTGTGAATTTGTGCTTTTTCTCTATTGTTTCTTTTGTAGTTTATGAATTCCAATTAATTCTGTAAATTTGAGTTTATGGGTGAAAACCCCTACTCTTTATGTTTATTAATAATAATAATAATAATAATGAAAATAATAATCCACACCAAAGAGCAGACCAAAGGAGATTGACTATAGCTGTTTCACAGTTATTACTGATCGTCAGGTCAACTTACTTCGGATTAAACCGCAGAGGGAATCTCGATACTTGTCACCTTTCAGCTTGACCGCTGCAGTATAACTATGAACAGAGCGCCATCTTCCAGGAGCATCTTGAGAGTCTCACCCTCGAGTGCAGAACACTTCGATCGATGTGCATGACGTTCATCCTTTAGTCGCATTAGGTCGCTGTATCTGCGATATTGCAGGTTAACAAACAACGTTACGACATTAGAAACATTCGGTTCATGTGGATTCCGACAAGACGAAAACGTCCAACATCTAACAAAGATAGAAATCGGTTTAATGGAGAAGAAAGAGCCCCTGAATGCTCTTATGAACCATCTAAGCTGGTGAACAGGTGGTTGCCTTGAAGAGTAGAGGACGGCCAGACCTGATTAGATAGTATCAAATACAGCCATGGGAATATTTGAAAAGTATAGGAAATGCCTTCAGAGGAGCCTATAACAATGAACCAATAGATCTATCTTCCTAGAGTCGAGGCAGCTTAAAGACGCATCCATCTTTACAGCTTTTAACAGTACTCTGGTGAGGAGCAATAAGCAAGATTCAGTTTGTATACTAAGCTCATCTGAAGGAAAGTGTAGTTGAGTCACTGAATCTATAACCTAGAACAAGGACAAACCAAAAACCTGATGGCGCCATCTGAAGAAAAGGCTAGAACGTGATCAAAGAACAAGCTGAGCTATTCATTGATCACGCCCTATATGCCAGACGAAATCGAACTGGAGAATACAGCCTTCTGAAATTGGCATATGCTAAGTTTTGGCACAATGTAGAGGTGGTTCCTCCACACTTAACAATATGAGGGTCAAGTTTTCCAGGAAAATTGTCAGATATTCTGTACTGTACCCGGTTTTAAATCATAATATTTCCCCATATTCAAATACTACGCCTATATGCTAAACCGTGATTGATTCATTCATTCATTCATTTATTCACGGTTTATGCATTCCCCCAATCATAGAAGGGAACGTAGATTTTTCAATGATCGAGAAACTAACCTAGAGAGAACCAGAAACGCTAAAAGGTCTCTATAAAATTCACAACGGAAGAAGTAAGTCGGCAAAGTCCCTCTTCGAAACTACGACGAACAAAGGATGGAATTAAACACAGCCATCTTGGCATAGTGTACTTGTTCAATATTCGTTTTAGCCACGTAAGTCTTTGTTACATTATTACAATTACTAGAAGCTTGTTCATTCTGATTGCCATTATTAAATCTCAAATATTATTTAGTGGCACCAGTACATTTCGAAGTTATAATATAAATTGATATCGAGCATCCTGTTCAAGGTGTTCCTACGATCGTTAAGGATTCATCGGTTTTCATTATGAGTGAATGGTCAGTTTTTGTCTAGAATACTGAACATCCCGGTGTCAATCCAAGGTCTCGTTAGTCTCTAGGAGCGGGCAAGATTTGAGTTGCTCCGTTTTCACGTATCGACTACCATTTATTTATTCTAATATTATTTACGACTTAGCTGTTATTTATCCCCTTTTCATCGTGTTTCTTTGTTAAATATTCAAATAATCAATTACTACTGTAGGCTTTGGCTTGACACCAACTACTTTCCTGTCTTGGGTCAGCGCCGTATGGCGGGGTCAAGACTCTTTTAGCTAAATTCTAAAGGGGTGAGGGCGAGAGACCACTAGCCGTATGGCTCGGCTCCAGAAAAATAGAACTCACCCGTAACTAACAAGTAAGTAGAGTATTTAGATTGTGATGAACCGAATGTGGAATGGTGGCCGATGATCCTTGGCTCTAGAACCCCTTTGAGCTCCGTCAATCTGCATATTGTTATTCCACTGATGGTGGTATTCCGAAATGTAATTGTTTCCACTATGTATCTGTTTAAGTAATCATATTCATCGAGGTTATTTATAAAAAGGTATATTTGACTCTATGTATCATACATAAGAACCTTGAAGTACTGACAGCTGAGTGTCTTCTCATAAACCGGTTATACATCTCTACCTTTGCCATTTATTGGCGCCTAAATCGCGGAGGTATCTATGAATGAGGCTTGTGAAAGGAACTTATCTGTTGGACAACCTTCGTGGTACTTTGCTTCATTCATTAGAGATTTGCTATCACTGATTGCCTGAGCTTAATTGACTTCTGCATTTACTGCTAATTGTTCCTGATGTTACATTGTAATAAATATCGGTTGGGGGTTTTCTAAGGCATTATTTTTCCTCCTGCAAGAGAACCGCACCGACCAGCCAAATTGTTGTTTTATTCATTCTAACCTGAACTTCCCATCAATCTTCTCTCTCAATTTTTGAGTCAAAAAGTATTTTGGGTTGCGAACACAACGTAGACCTTATTCATTTTACTAAACGATCACAGCGTATTGGCCATGGGTGGGTTTGCCAGTAGGTAGATGGGAGCAAGAAGGGATGGGATAGTACAATTCGAAGAGAATAATTATCGTAGATAAGCCTCAGAAACAAATCAGTCACAGTGCCATAGCTATTTCTAGAGCCAAACGACTACATCTGATCCAAAAATCTACAAGCCTGTATTTCATTTATTTGAGGCTTTTGAAAGCACCACAATTCTGTATCACCAAAATATATAGGAGTCAGGATTATAGGATGGCTTCACATTCAACCCTGCCCCAATCTGGTCGTAGATGACAGGAACTTATCGCCGAAGAGTTTTTCGAATCCATAATTCCAACTTCCACGAATTTCCGCCAATTTCTCACGGTCGAATTGGGAAAGCCGAAATCCATGCCAGTCCGAGAAACACAAGAACCAGCGGGATCTGGTGCGCAAGAAGAAACATCAATAATAAAACTAAGGCGACGCCGGCGAGTGACGTCTAAAAAGCGGCGCTATGAGCCCTTCCCGGTCTTTCTCAAAACTGCACTCTGCGGGACTAATTAATTACTGTGATTAATCAGAAAACTTGTTGTAATTAGAAAGTTTACTCCTTTTAAGAACGCCATGGCTTTTGCTCAGCGTCCCCTCAGCCGACCTGCCTCTTCTGCATGTAATCAAGGTTATGAGAATTGTTTGTGGAAGTCGTCGGTTGTTGAGATTCTACTACAAAGAGGCTTGATCGCAAGGTTCATAAACATTAGGTAAATAATTAAAGTATTTGGCATAATGAGATAACTTGGTTGTAGTGGGCACAGAACGTCATTATTCGATGTAAGGTCTCTGGAACGAACCACCCAGAAAAAGAAGGGTTCTTACTTTTGCACCTTCCAGCTCAAAACTCTAACAAATGAGCATTGAATATGGACCAATCTAGATGGTCTCTCATTGAGCGCATCATATTTCAAAATTCAGATGAAGCATTTTGTTGGTTTGCGAGGCAGCTTCAACATCTTTGGAGGTAACAAGCTGTGGGAATCCGTCAGCGCATGCACCAAACTAGGCTATTTGGTTCAAAAAGAAGTGTGCAAGATCGTTAGAGAGGACCAGGGTAATAAGATCCTGAAAAGATCTACTGGATACAGCGCTAGCACCCCTTGCAAGTTCACCGACGCAACCAGACGTTACAGGCAAGTAACGTAGGGTAGTTGAAACACAAGAGATGAAATAGGGCATGTTTGACTGAAGTAGGGTCTCAGAGATAGCGCGTGCTATAAAAGTATGTGTAAGATATGATCAAAATTTTTATTTGTTCGAAAGAATCTTGCAAATGTCAAACGTGACTACGCTAGGGGGCGCACATCTGAAATGTCGAATTTTCCATTATTCCCGCGCATAAATCAGGTTGAATATTACAGATGCCTCCATAATAAATATAGTCATAGTCTAAAGTTGTTTATCTTTATCTGTCAGCTTCTGTTGAACCAATAATTCGGTATCATTCAGACTCGACCATTCTACGTTGCTCTGATGGCAACAGGAAACAGTGCATTCATTGACAGTCGTTTTAAGTGCTGTAATAATGAACAATTTGGATTTGGCTCATATCTAGGAAGATACTGTAATGATTCTATACTTGATTTCTCCAATACCCAACTATGGCTTAGTTGTGATCGTCCAGTTAAAATGGAAAGGACTCTTTGTTGAGTAGACAACCCAAGTTACCCTAGAAAGATGCGAGGAAAATTGGCGGGAAGTTTAAAAACTCAAACAACAGTAACGTCTTTACAAATCATTCATTTCAATACCACGGAGAAAGTGTAATCAAAATTCAGATGTGTCTCGTAATATTCAACAGAGTAGTAATTATTGTTTTCAACATACTCGCAGTCCAAGAAACACATCAGATTACACCAACTCTCTCATACCAAGAACTAGGACCTACAACCCGCACCAGGCCGACAGCCGTAGCTTCCTGTAACAGGCCCAGGCTGACAATTACAGGGATTAGTTGATGGGGAAGATTGGTAGGGTGTACGCTAATCGTACAGAGTTTCGGAGTCGTTCACTTCACTAACAGGCCGTGATCAAACATTTTTCTAAAATATTATATTGAAATTTTATGTTTGAAATGTGATGTTCTAAAGGTTTTTCATGAAAATTAACTCTGACTGACTCCGTGCCTCCTCAGGCTCCTGGTAATCCTCCCGGAAGTCGTTGTCATTTTTGAACCATCGAAAAATAGAGAACACATATGTTTTGTTTGACATTATGCTGCCAGTTCTATGATTTTTCATGGGCGTAACTTTCGTTTGGGCTAGAGCTAATGAATTTAGTGTTAATAAAAAAGCGGATCAGCTCAATACACACATATATTTTGTTTCAGGTTCATAACAAGTAATTCGTCCTCAGTCTCCTGATTGACATCTTATACCGGTCACATTCTGTAAGCATCTTCTTGTACCAACCATTTCGATTACGATTTATGCGACAAAGTCCACTTGGTCCTTCACCTCAACGGATTCCGACAAAATTACTGCGAGGACATCTGTCGGTAAATTCATCAGTTAAGTCATTACGCACGTATAAGGGACTGGAAGGTCGGATGCAGGAGAGGAGATTACGCTCCCATTGGAGGAAACAATGACATATCCCGAGCGTAAAAAACACGATCTCCTTGATCAAAGCGATACAATATAACTTGCAATCATCTTGATTACGTGGGGAGGCATCCAGCTTAGAAACAGGACAGGACTAGAGATTTTATGTAAGAAAGAGTTTGTTTCTTTCCTTTTTTAGTGTGATTTAATGTGGTCTCGACTTCTACTTCTGATTTTTTCGGAGGGAAATAAGGGTTATTTCATTTCTTATTGTCAAAAAGTAGATAACCATTAGTCGATCGAAGGTGTGATAAATCCTGAAACAAATAACCTTAGAGAGTTTATGTTTGTAAAGCTTAGTAACGAAAAATAATTGTATTGGTGAAATTCGACCGATAATTATGCGGATATTTCCATTCGAAAGTTTATTTCCCGATATTTCTAAAAATACAGATTTGATCGAATTGAATTACTGTAGGTACAGGGTGGGCAAAATTCGTTGTCTACTGAAGGGATCTGAAAACAGATCCAGCTTATCGCTCATAGAATTTGAGTTATGAGCGAAAATTGAGAAATTTTCTCTTTCAATAATGCTGAATAACTCGCTTCTTTGAACTCGTTTTCGAAATCTGTTGATACATTCTACGGGCACTTTTTTAGGAGTGATTCAAATATAATATGACTGAATTTTTTAATCAAGCAATTTTCGAGAAATGAGAAGGATTTTGAATTTTTCATATGTAAACTATAGTCGAGAGTTCTCTTATCTTGCTACAAAATTTTTGCTGATTTCAAAAATGTATCATATGTCGCTTTTCATGAATATTACATGAGAAAAAATTCAATACTTTTTTCCTGCTTTTCTATTCACTGTTGAATTATGAGCAGGCTGACGTTACCATAGCGACGATTGAATATGCATTATCATTGTGTGACCTGGGCCTCTATGATTGGAATCAGGGATTGCTGAATAAATATTTCTATGGTTAATTTGTCATAGTTCTTGAGATTAGCAATAGCAAATCTGTTCATTATCCCTGATCGCCCGAAATATTCCAAATCACGAAAAATTCGATATGTTGATATGCATATTCAAGCGAATGGAAATAGCCCAGTTGCAAGGGAAGTCTTTTTCGAGAAATATCTAGAACGACATATATAATAATATATATAATGCATATTCAATGATCGCTATGGTAACGCCAGCCTACTTATAATAATTCAACAGTGAATAGAAAAGCGGGAAAAAAGAATTGAATTTTTTCTCATGTTATATTGATGTAAATAGCGATATATGATACATTTTTGAAATCAGCAAAAATTTTTAAGCAAGATAAGAGAACTTTCGACTATAGTTTACATTTGAAAAATCCAAAATCCTTCTCATTTCTCGAAAATGGCTGGATTAAAAAATTCAGTCATATTATATTTGAATTACTACTAAAAAAGTGCCTGTAGAATATATCAACAGATTTTGAATACGAGTTCAATCAAGCGAGTTATTCAGCATTATTGAAAATGACAATTTCTCAATTTTCGCTCATAACTCAAGTTCTATGCGCGATAATCTGGATCTATTTTCAGATTCGGATTAGTCAGGAAAAAAGAGCTCAGGAAAGTGTTATCAGTTCTCTTCTAGCTGATATAGTTCTCGAGATCCCTTCAGTAAACAACGAATTTTGCCCACACTGTACTCGATTGTACTTGTTAAATTCGTGGGTATCCTATGGTAAGCATAATATAGAAGATTTAAAAAATAAATTTTTGTTTCAATGACACGATAATTAAGAAATTTGGCAAAAACTAGTGCATTAGCAATTTCCAGCTGGGTGCCGAGTTTAATCTGGATCGGATCAGTATTTTTTTGAGTTTTTCCAGAGAATACAAAGATACTGAGAAAACACATGGAATTTGCCAAATTTTTTCCAATACCTCCAAAAATTAAACTGAAATTTGGTAAAACTGTTGTGAAATATAGGTTCCGAGGTATTTTCAAAATTGTTTCGAAATTTGATGAATAATTTACGGAAAAAAATTTTAAACACAAATTTCGAAAAATTAAAATCGGATCAAAGTGAAGAAATTTCGTACAATGTTGTGAAATATTGAATTCGAAGTCTTTATGGAATTTTGTCGAAATCGGACGTCTCGAGGAAAAATTTGTTTTGGGAAAAATTTCGAGTAAATATTTGTGAAAATTTACGATCCACATAAAATTTCGAAAATTTAGGAAATTTTGTATTTTTTAGGATACGATCCATAAGAAATTTTGAATCTGATCGTATTACGATTCCTTGAGATAATGACGTAATAACAGATTCTTGAGGGAATTGCAATAATTTTCAAACTGCAAGTCGCTGATAAATTTACTTATGGAATGTTTGGTAGAAATCACATAACCAAAAACAAATGTATGTCAAGAAATATTTGCCACATTGCCATAGAATAATGCATCAAATTTGTAGCTGTCAGTTTATAACCCAATACCAGATTTCGACTCGATCGATCATTATACTCGGGAATATTGTTAAAATAAAATTCAAATTAATATACTTGAAGAATAATTGCTATTCCTTCAGAACAATATCTGCCTGAAGAAATTACTTGAAATCTTGATAATTTCGGTGGTTTGGGGCTCAATTAATAAAATTGAGAAAGTGTATGTTGTTGTGGTAATGTGTAGTTATAAAAAAAAATCTCAGAAATTTTCTACATTTTTAAAACTACTTTTTTTTGGCCATTGTCTATCAGATTTGATGAAACTTGGCATAGACCGCGAAGTTGATATTTGCCAAAAGTTCAACAAATTTCAGCATGATCCGTTCTCTATTTTCGAAAATATCGGAAAAAAATTCATCGAGCTCCATTTTTATTTCTTCAATAACTCAAAAAAAAACTTTGGCAACAAATTTGAACAAGCGCGCAAAAGCTGCTGCAGATCTTCTGCCTTCACGGTAGTGCTTTTTTAGGTTTTTGTTGAGTTATTCTAAAAAAACTTCGATAACGAGGAAAAAACCGCGAAATTTTACATATTCTTCTACAATATCTCCGAAACTTATTATCGTATCAAACTGAAATCTGGTACATTGCTGTGAAATATTCAGTTCAAAGAATAATCTAAATCTGTTTGAAATAAATTGGATAGTTTTAAAAAAAATTACGATCTCGGCAAAATTTAGCGAAAAGTTGTAAATCCTTATGTCCTAACTAGTTGTCAAGTTTCGATCCAATCACTCCAGTAGTTCCCCTAATTTGAAGGAAATAACCTCAAAACTTCAAATGGCTATAACTTCGACACTGTTTGGTCGATTTGGCCCATTAACGAACTCAACCTCCTCATTTGAAATGCAACCGACCCTGAAATTTTTACACCGGATTCGTCATCAGTGAGTCCAACCTACTCGTTAGGACGTTAGAAATTCTAAAATTGCAGACATTTGGATAAAACGTTCCTGTTCCCTTAGAACATGCGCACAAAAACCGCTTTTGCAACGGAAGTGAACAAGCTCGCCAACTTCACAACGGTGCTTTCCTGAATTTTTCATTGCATCCCTTGCCCCTTCACCCCAAAACAATCCGAGGACTCCTCCAAGCGAAAAAGGGGAACAATCGCAGACTTTAACAGTGTATTTAAAATTAAAGAACCCATAGGGGAGAGAAATCGAGGGATACTAGTCCAACCGCAAGAATGATACTTCATCAGCTTCCGCTAAGCCTTCGGTGACATGTGCGCCCCTTAGGGGGGGATTGATTTTATTCATTACAGCGATACGCCACTCGAGTATCTGTTTTTTCGTTCGAGTGGCGTCCCGCAAGGGTACGTTTTGAGAGGTGTAAAAAGCGGGGAGACCACATGACTAACAACGTCCTCGAGTTCGGTTTCGGAGCGAAGGACATTAATTTCAACTCCTTGCGAGGTTGCAATCGACGCAGGGGTGAGATGTTGAGTCAGGTCTGTTGGGAAGTAATGAGACATCGATAGGAGGTTGGATAGTGGAGGAATTCCGATGAGATATGAATGATCATTTTGCTTGAATCAATGACAAAAAAATTCTAGAAAAGCACTGACGTGAAGTCAGCAGCTGGTTCGTTGCCAAAACGGTTTGGTGATCTTCTAAAAACAATATCCTCACGAACCTGCATGGAACTTCAAGGTGTCATTTTTCAATTTTGCACTAGATATCTATTCGATCTTATCTGTATTTTTGAAAATATTGGCAAAATAAAATTTTCAATGGGTGCATCTGCGGAATAATTGGGTGGATTCAACCCATTCAGGAATTCGGCCTCCCTAACCAAAGTTTCAAATCTACTGTACAAATAACGAGTTTTTAATTTGTTTCTTTCGTTTGTCATTCAGGTCGATTCTGTTTGCGTATTGCTATGAACCTTGCTATTCTGGTCATATTGCTATCTTTCTAATTTATAGCAATATGGCCATGATGTTACGTATTCTGTTCCGAGTGTTATAGCGATGTTTGTTATGAATTTTGTCATAACACTATTGCTATAATGGACTTACATAATCGGTGACAACACTGTATTTTGTGACTTTAGAGCTACAACGAAGAAGAAAATAACCCTACTTCGTGCGTTTCTTTATGATTTCGCATACATAACCTCTTTCTACGACTTTCATCATTCATGTAGACATCAACATAAAAAATGTTAGGAAAAAAAGAGTCAAATTGACCAATAACCAATTTCCTAGATACTAATAGAATTTTGGTTTCCAGAAATCAAATGCAGCAACTTTAATCAGGCGTTAATTATTCAAAATTCGATGAACTTTTTCGTTGGCACCTCAAAAGGGGGGCAAAACTTAATGTTGCAGTATAATTTATTGATATGAACATCTGAGGCCATAAGTCTGGTACAATTATATGGTTCAGAGAATAGTAATGTGGTCTGTGGTTGTACTATGTGCTCGGGGTGATAGTTTTTCGCTAATAAAAATGGCGGACAATCTCGGAAGTTGTTATATTTCTTATGTCTTATAACTCATTCTTCTTATGAATAAAAGTATTACGGAAACTAAGGGATTAGTAAGATTAATATATATGGTTTGATTGCGCCTTGTGGTTCCCTGCAGTCTTAAATATATTATCAGTAGGTTAAAACTTTCGAAAATACAACTTAATGAAATATATGAGATATCGATAAAAGAAATCCCCCATTAAAATAAGTTTTTTCGCTGAACCTGCATGAACTACACTAACTCCTCTGACTTCCAATTTTCAGTGCTGCTTAGTGCAGTTGAGTGTAGTCACAGATAACAGAATGTATGGAGTTACTGTAGTTCAATCTGATCTATGATTCTCTCAGAATACAACTGACGCATGTTGACACTCGTGAAATATCAGCAATGTCAAAATAATTCTCAGAGACGTTGCCAGATGCCAATGCCAATTTCTTTTCTCAATATCAACATAATCATCATGCTCGGAAACAGAGACAAAGTATTAGGGAGTGCTATGTAGAATTGAAATCTGCTTTTTCTGATGGTAAACCTTATAATTTGAAATCGATAATTTATCACAAACTATCCAAATTTTTCGGCGTATGTGAGTGAAAACCCAGAATATCGTTCACATAGATTCCCAAGAAGTTTGTCAATTGAGTTAGATCTTTTAGCTTTTGTAGTAAGTACTACTTCATTTTCATACTGGAGCTAAAAGATCTAACTCAATTGACAAACTTTTTGAAATACTAGTGTTTCAAGTTGTGCAACAAGGTATTAAAATGTCTTCTGTAAACTTATTTCTTGAGAAGTTCGAGAAGTAGGGAATTCCATAGGTGCGTCTGTTCGTTAGAAGTTTCTCTGTCGAGTTATTCGAGTACTTTTATTTTTTTTTCGAATGAACTATCACAAAGTAACTACACTATCCATTATTTCTCAGTAAAATTTACATTTTGAAAAATACTAGATTATTACGACCTCCATGTAATGAGGACAACGTTGTGTAGTTATCTGACAGGAGAATGACTATATATTACCTAACATTTTCAAAATATACATAGTGAAATGTGTCAGAATGTCATGGCCAACCGGGATAGTTTATAAAAGTGAATGGAGTAGGTATACAGAACAAAACACGTCCAACCAGGAAACAGATACAACAACAGATATCTGTGACGCATAACGAGCACAGAACATAACCTCACTCTATGCACTGCACACATCAAGTCTTGTTTCTGCTTTTTGCGCTGAGGTGATGAATTTCATTTTAAATAGCTTACACGACAGAAGTCATATGCGTTGTGTATGATTTGGTGTTAATAATTAAGTAAATTGAAATGAGCCAATTATTTGCGGTTGCGGATATTCGAAGATTATATGTTGCAGCGGCACGAGCACAAAACCACCAAATAATACCTCAAGATACTTGTTATTAACGAATACCATATGTTCTTGGTTACTACGAACTCGAATGACCTCAAAATACAGGTTGCGGCAAATGAAATGGTGCAGTTTAGAAAGGCCATTAAAAATACTGTGTATTTTTGGAAATATTGGGAAAATAAAATTTCGAATTGTTTTATCTACGGAATCATCGGGCGGATTTCACCCAGATTTTACAGATGTGATCGAATTGAAACCCAGTTTTTTATCGAAAAATGACAGTTCGAAGGTTCATACAGAATATCATGAAGATGATATAATCAGAAAGAAGATTATGGAATATTGAATATTTGAAAAAAAAAATTCAATTGTTTTTATGACACGATCATCACGAAATTCAGCACTAAGTTGTCCATCAGCTTTTTCAAACTTCCTGCCAAGTTTCATCATAATAGAATCAGTATTTTTTGAGCTATTCCGAAGAAAACAATGATATCGAAAAAAAATCTGGAAAAGCACTGCCGGGAAGGCCGCAGCTTTTGCGCGCATGTTCAATGTAGATGACAACGAATTTAGACATTCCAACCAAAGCTGCTGCCTTCCCGGCAGTGCTCGTCTAGATTTTTTTTTCGATAAATTACTGGATTTCAATTCGATCTAGTCTGTAGTTTTGGAAATATTGGAAAAATAAATTTTGAATAGGTATATCTGCGGAATCATTGGGTAGAAACTCGATATTTGTAGAGTAGGTTTGGGGCTTGATTACGAAAGTCGAATTCGTGAATGGGTAAATTTCACCCAATGATTCCGCAGATATACCCATTCAAAATTCATTTTCCCAATATTTCCAAAATACAAATTAGATCGACTTATACCCCAGTACTTTATCGAAAAATGACAGTTTGAAGGTTCATACAGAATTTAATGCGGATAATATGATGGGAAGATCACAGAATATTGAATATTTGAACAAAAAAAATAGAAATTTTTTTTCTCAAATTGTTCTAATGACACTATCATCACGAAATTTTGCAATGTTATCCTTCAGCATCTTCGAACTAGCTCCAAAGTTTCATCACGATTGAATCAGTATTCCTTGAGTTATACCGAAAAAAACAACGATATCGAGAAGAAAATCACGAAATTCTACGGATTTTTTCCCAATATCAACGAAACTAATAGCCTTATCGAACTGAAATTTGGTATACTGCTGTGAAATATGGAGCTCCAGGTATGACTGGAATTGTTCCCGAATATGAACAATGTTATCAGAGAAAAAAAAATTTTCGGAAAACATTTTGTGACCATAAGAATTCAACGTTATTTTGCTCAAAGTTGCGCCTCGTTATGCCCCAACTAACTGCTAAGGTTCAATCCAATCGCTCCTGTAGTTTCTGAAATATGGTGGAAATAACCTCAAAATTTCAAATTACTATAGCTCCAAAACTATCTGGCGGATTTGGCCCATTAACGAACTCAACCGCGGCATTCGGATGCGCGAACTATCCTACAAGGTTCAAGCTGCTAACTGGCTCCGTTCGACAGTTATCGTGGCCACCGGTTGCCGGCCAGACAGAATCGATTTTGACACCGGATTCGTCATCAGTGAGTCCAACCTAGTCGGTTGAGACCATTTTCGGCTCAATTATCGAAAATTACAGACATTTGGACAAAACGATAGCACACTGTTCCCCTAGAACATGCGCGCAAAAAACACGAAATTTATATATTTTTTCCAATTTTATTCGGAAATAAATCAAATTGAAATTCGGTACAC
Source organism: Myrrha octodecimguttata (assembly GCA_958510865.1). NCBI lineage: Eukaryota > Metazoa > Arthropoda > Insecta > Coleoptera > Coccinellidae > Myrrha > Myrrha octodecimguttata. The sequence continues at coordinate 75,012,119 of OY294057.1, forward strand.
TTCTGTGAAATATAGAGCTCATGGTGCGAGCAAATTTTTTGTGGAATATGATGAATTGCTTAAAAAAATTTCATCGAAAAAAATTCCGAAAAATAGTTTTTTTTTCCAATTCACTGACTGCACGATCACAACAAAATTACGCGAGAAATTGCATGACGTTGTGCCCCAACTAACTGACTTGTTTCAATCCAATCGCTCAAGTAGTTCCTGGAATATCAGAAAATAACCTCAAACTCCGAAACCATTTGCCCGTTAACGAACTTAACCATCACCCTGAAAGTTTCAAGTCGATAGGATTGTCCTTACATCCGTAATCGTGCATACGACCAGCCGGCCGGATAGAATCGATTTTGACACCAGATTCGTCATCAGTGAATCCAACCTAGTCGTTCGAAACCATTTTTGGCTCAAAATTCGAAAATTATAGACATTTGAACAAAACGATGGCACGCTGTTCCCCTAGAACATACGCACAAAAATGAAAATAATTTCAATAACACCGTATATATTTTTAGTTTAAAACGTAATAGTCAATTTGATAAATTCCGGCCTTATCTTTTAGGTTATCCGTCAACATCAAAGTGGTGCATTTATCGATATTGCAAACTCATTAATCAGATGTTGAAATTGTTGTAAATAATGTGCATATTGAATACGTTTTTACTTGTAGAATGTGAGAAGGAGACCACCATATAAGATTAATATTTTTTAGAACTTTCTGTGTGTTTTTTGGTGCACTTTAAAAAGTGTCACGATTCCCTACAGGATATTCGAAACCAAACATTATTGTTACAGTTACTTTTCGCACATTATCCCCTCGTAATATACACCAGGTTATAACGAACCGTTTTACCCGGAAAAATGTAATAACATGTAATAGATTTTAGTCGGGGTGTTTTGTATTCTCCAATTTGGAGAATTGTTTAATTTAAGTCACGATAGTCGTACAACAATAACAGAAATGAACAGGGATAGTAGTTACGTCTAAAAGTACTGCACGAAATTCGCGATAAGTATCGTCAATGACCGGTTTATGCAACCTTTCGATTTTGGTGTATCTTCAGTATGGCACCTTGCACGCGAACAGGGTATATGTATTGTTGCGACTGCTTGTGTGAATCTTCTGGACATGAAGGAGTTATGAATTATATGGATATCGTATAAACGAAAGAAAAACGAATTGTTCATGCAGCATAAAGAGAGAGAGAGAGAGAGAGAGAGAGAGAGAGAGAGAGATAGAGAGAGAGATTTATTGGTGTCTTACAATACAAGATTGTTCACACAAGTCGATATAAATTAATAATTATATGTAGACATATATAGTATATATAAATAAAATTTGAGTCATCAGAGAGAATGCGTCAATTGAATAAGATGCCACGTTTCTTAAAAATGAAGTTAGTTTTATTTCAAACTGTCTTTTTGGCAGAGTCTTAACCACACCAGGAATTTTATTGTACAAGGTGGCAGCGCTGTAAATTGGACCCTTCTGCGATCTACTGAGTCTAAGAAAGTCCTTACGAATCAGTGGCCTTCCTCGTGTACAATAAGTATGAACATTCGACTGTGTATGGAATTTGTCTTTATTGGAGATAACGTATAAAACACTTTCCAGAATGAAGATCTAAGGAAAATTCAGTGAGCCCAGATCTTTGAATGCTCTCCTACAGCAATCGCGGTATTCTAGTCCACTCAGAATTCTGACAGCACGCCTCTACAGAAGCACATTGTAAGCGTGAGAGCTATTTCCCCACAGCAATACCCCATATCTCAAATGTGATTGTACCAGAGCGAAGTATGCACTTCTGAGTACATTCCCAGACAGAGATCCGAAAAGAGCTCTCAGAGCAAACACATTCTTGCTCAGCCTCGAGACAAGCTCGTCTACATGAGGAATTCAGGTCAACGAGGAATCCAGACGAACGCCGAGGAACCTAACCGAATCCACCATACCAAGATCATCCTCTACCCTCCTCAGACTCAAGAGGAGCTCCTGAGACTTTTCCTCGTTTATACAGAGTCCATTCGCAGAGAACCACTCGAAAGACATCAAGCGGATATTCCGCGACATTTCCAACAAGTTATCAAGATCGGAACCCTGGAGCAAAATGTGGTGTCATCAACAAAAAGTATGGTGTCCGCTTCATGCACATATTCCGGAATATCGCTAACAGATACTAGAAAAAGCGCAGGTCCAAGAGTAGACCCTTGTCCCACACCGAGTGCTACTGGCCTCACCTCTGAGCAGGACCCATTCACAAGGGTTACCTGTAGCCTATTCCCCAGAAATAGCCGATCAATTTGGTCGATATTTCATCATATTCGTTCAATAAAGAGTTCTAGTTTTATAGTTTGAACTAACACTACACTAGGACGAATATCTGTCGATAAATCAACAAATACTCCACCCTGATCTGAGCTAAACGAGCAATCAATCAAAGCCTCTACACTGAAGAAGCGTTGTCCAATAGGGATTCGTTAACTACAATCTCACGGTTATTACCGATCATCAGAACGATTCAACTTGGAAAACGCTGAAACGGTTCTAGAGACTCAATACCTGTTGAATGACTTCCTTGAATATGAAATTATACACTGCCATTTCGGGAGCACCTTACGAACCCTAAGCTTCGAGTGCAGAAAATATCACAAAGACAAAACAATCCATTCATCTGGTTTCTCCAATAAGACGGTAATGTACTTTATCAAACATGATGATCCTCTCTACGTTTGCCAAGGTTAGTCGTTCTGATGATCGGTAATAATCGTGAAGCTGAAATAAACGAATTACTTGTTGAGGCTTTGGTTGATTGGATGCTTAGCTCAGATCGAAGTGGAATATTTGTTGATTTATCGACAGATATTCGTTCTTGTTTCATGTTAGTTTATATTCTATAAACGATTGCTAAAAAACGAAATTTTATGAATTTTAAGCAGGTTCATAGTTCATAAGTAAGTACATAAAAATATCCTAGAGAAGTACTGACATGACGTCAGTGGTAAGATAAAATTTCGAATGGATATATCTATGAAATGATTTGCAGATTCAAACTAGCTACCAAGTTTGGTTTCGATTGAAACAGTATTTTTTGAGTTATTTCGAAAGAATCAACGATATCGAGAAAAAAACTACGAAATTTCATATATTTTTCATAAAATCTCCAAAAATTATGATCGTATCGAACTGAAATTTGGTACACTGCTGTGAAACATATAACTCAAAGTATGACCGAGTTTTTCCCCGAATGTAATAAATTGTTTCAGAAAAAAAAATTTTTTATTTACTCAACAAAATTCTGCAAAAGTTGCAAGTCCTTATGCTCAAACTATACTCCATTCACTTTTATAAACTTTCCCGGTTGGCCATGATTTAGGTCTATTAAGTTTTTTTACTTAAAACTGACTGACGTGAAATATCGGCAATGTCAATTATTTTCAGCGACGTTGCCAAATGCCGATGTCAATTTCTTCTCTCAATCTCTAGGTCTAGATAATCATCACTCTTGGAAACTAAAAATGCCGAAGGTAGTTTTAAAGAAGTAGAGACAAAGTATCAGGAAGTGCTACGTACAATTGAAATCTGCTTCTTCTGATAGTAGCCCTAATAATTTGGAATCAATAATTTGTAACAAGCTATCCAACATTTTCGACGTATGCAAGTGAGAATATTAATATTTTAGCTACACATCACCACAATAAAAAAGATTTTAAGTGACCGACGACAAAAAATTTCCTTCCATTGGTACACCCAAAAAGACACTGACTGAAGACTTTGTTTTGAAAAAAGATCTGCAACGACAAATTTAGAATTATAATTTGAAAACTACTTTCCGGTACACTACTCACTTTTACAAAGGAACATTTGGAATATAACAGAGGACGGATATCACTTTTTGAAATTATAAAATCAACGGGTTACAAATACAAAAGTGTGAATGAACGCAAAATTTTATGTGAACAAAAACATGTTGCAGCCAAAATTACTTTCCTGCGCAAGTTGTGTAAATAAACATTTTGATAAATACGTAATTTCTACGACCTCTATGCAGAGAAGACAACGTTACGTAGTTATCTGACAGCAAAATGACTATAACCTAATATTTTCAAAATATACACCGTGAAATGTGTCAGAATGTCATGACCAACCGGGATAGTTTATACAAGTGAATGGAGTATAGTTATACCAAATTTCAATTCAATCGCTTCATCGTTCTCGAAGTATCAGGAAAATAACCTCAAAATTTCAAATTGCTATAACTCCTAAACCATTCAGCCGATTTCGCCCATTAACAAACTCAACTTTCGCATTTCGAAATGCAACAAACCCGCAAAGTCTACAGAATCCTTCGTACACACGTGTTCTTTGTCAATATAACCAAACAATTTCCGTTTGCGGTTTGTCAGTAATATGACAGTATGACAGTCTGTGCTCTTCTTTTTCTATTCCTTGGTCGTTGTCTTCTACTCTTACCAGATCGAAGTATAGCTATCTCTGTTTTCCTAAGCAAAGTAACACATTTGACGTCCTTTTCTTTCCGAGAAAGCCGAAGTCGATGTTGCCATTTAATGCACTCAAGACATATCCCTTTAAATGCAAATCCCCATTTTTATTTTTCAGTTTAAGGTCATCAACCATTTTTTTGAAAATATAATATTGAAATTATATGTTTGAAATGTGATGTTTTAAAGGTTTTTCATGAAAATTACTGCATTTTCGTTTATAGGAAAAACCCCCATTAAAATCCGAATCTACTCTTCAAATATCGAGTTTCCACTTTGTTTCTTCGGAAGTTATTGTGTTCAAATTCCCATTCTCAAACCTTCACTTTTGTCAATCAATCTGGAATAAAAGATATCATTGCATATCGTGCATTCTTACGCCGGACGGATGGACCCTCACGTAGCAGACCATAGAATATAAACAAATCATAGAAAACTGTACAAATTCATTTTTCCAATCTTCCACATGAATAACTTTCGACAAACGCGAAAAAAGGAAAGAAGTTCAGGCCTTGTTAGTATGCAGCAAACCTTTAATTTACCACCTACGTCTTCGGGAGTGAAATATGCGGCTTGCGGGGGGGCGGTACGGCAAATGTCACCTGTGACCTCTCGTTCTCATCCCGTAGCCCACGCACTGCGAGGTATTAATTATTGTTTCGCGACATGGAGCACATTGTCTGGTCCACTTCGTGAACCGGAATGGGAAGTTGGGTTCTGATATAACCGGGAAAACGGTGAATGAAGATGATGAAAATTCTAGAAAAACACGGACGTGAGATCAGGATCCCTATTCTTGAATCGGGGATGTGAGAAAATGGGCGTATCGACGCTGTTGTCAAGGAAACGCGGTGCATTTTTGCGCGCATCTTCTAGAGGAACAGCGTGCTATCGTTTTGTCCAAATGTCTGTAATTTTTGATGGTCTTGAACGACTAGGTTGGACTCGCTGATGACGAATCCGGTGTCCAAATTGATTCTCTCCGGCAGGCCGTCCGGAAACTTGGAAATTTCAGGAAGGGTTGCATTTCAAAATACAAAGGTTAAGTTCCTCAATGGGCCGAATGGTCCAGATAGTTTAGGAGTTATAGCCATTTGAAATTTTGAGGTCAATTTTCTCACATTTCAGAAACTACTGAAGCGATTGGATTGAAACTTGGCAGTTAGTTGGAGCATAACGACGCGCAACTTTTAGCAGAATTTCGTTGAAATCCTATGGTCACTGAGTTAAAAACAATATATATAAGATATTGGGAAAAAATATGTAGAATTTCGTGGTTTTCTTCTCGATATCATTGTTTTTTTCAGTATAACTCGAGAAATACGGATTCAAATGTGATGAAACTTTGCAGCTACTTCAAAGATGCTGAAGGATAACATTGTGCATCGAACAAAAATTTTTTTTTCAAATATTCAATATTCTGTGATCATATTATCCTCATTGAATTCTGTATAAACCTTCAAACTGTCATTTTTAGATGAAGTACTGGAGTTCAATTCGATCTAATCTGTATTTTTGGAAATATTGGGAAAATAAATTCTAAATGGGTATATCTGCGGAATCATAGGGGGGAATTTTATCCATTCACGAATTCAGCCTTCGTAATTAGGGTCTAAACCTTCTCTACAAATATCGAGCTTCTAAGTTGTTTCTTTTGGAAGTTATAGTGTTTACAGTCCGGCCGTTAGGCCGAGCGTCAACACAATAACTTCCGGAAGAAACGACTTAAATCGAATTCGTGAATGGGTAAAATCCGCCCAATGATTCCGTAGATATAGCCATTCAAAATTTTATTTTTCCAATATTCCCAAAAATACAGATATAATCGAATTGAAATCCAGTAATTTATCGAAAAAAAATCTGGAAAAGCACTGCCGTTAAATATGATTTATCTTTTGTGAACTTGAGCTTCTATGATTGGAATCACGGTTGCTGAATAAATATTTCTATGGTTAATTTGCATATTCAACGTTCGCTATGGTAACGCCAGCCTACGTATAATGCAACAGTGAATCGAGAAGCTGGAAAAAGTATTTGATTTTTTTCTCATGTAATATTCATGTGAATAGCAACATATCATACATTTTTTGAAATCAGCAAAAATTTTGTAACAAGATAAGAGAACTTTCGACTATAGTTTACATTTGAAAAATCATAAATCCTTCTCATTTCTTGAAAATAGCTGGTTCCAAAAATTCAATAATATTATATTCGAATTACTATAAAAAAGTGCCTGTAGAATGTATGAACAGATTTCGAATAAGAGTTCAAACAGGCGAGTTATTCAGCATTATTGAAAATGACAATTTCTCAATTTTCGTTCATAACTCAAAATCTATGAACGTTAGGCTGGGTCTGATTTCAGATTCGGATTAGTCAGGAAAAAAGAGCTCGAGAATGTGTTATCAGTTTTCTTCTAGCTGCTATAGTTCTCGAGATCCCTTCAGTAGACAACGAATTTTGCCCACCCTGTATATGTAAGTAATTTTTTTTTAATTTTTTGGGTATTTTTCAGAAAATCTGTTGTTTTCTGAAACTATCCTCAGATTTCCATGAAACTTGGCACAGACCCTGGTATAATAATAATAATAATAAATTTATTCTTCCAATCAACTATTACATTTTTTTTCCATGAAACATAATATAATACAACCAATATTTGAACTGGTCAATTCAGTGATCAACAGAAGAACAGATAAGAATTAAACCTGTCTTACACCTAGCTAACTTAATAGCTGTATGTGCATATCTTAATTTATTTTCAACTCATCAAAATCCCCCAAATCCCGATTCCCAGATCCCTATCTTCAGCAGTGAAAACCAAACATTGATGCATTAATCCATACAAAAAAGCGACATGCTCTACTGAAAGATTTTATATTTGCAGTGTTCCTTATGCTTAGTGGAATAATATTATAAAACTTTGGTCCCAGGTACCCTATAAATCTATGACCTATCTCTTTTTTTGTTTTTGGTATTTGTAGTTTTCCGTTGGCTCTGTTTCTGGCATTATATTGATGATCAAGACATTTCTGTAAAGAAGTTTTTTTATGAATATATATGCCTGAATTTAGTATAAAAAGCAAACGTATATTGAAAATGTTCTCAGAATACAGCAATTCAGTTGAGTATCTCTTTTTCTTTCTATAAATAATCTTCAGAATATAATTTTGTGTAACATTCAACTGCTTCAGCTCATTCCTACACATACCCCCCCAAACAACTATTCCATACCTTATCATGGATTCTACCAGAGATTTATAAACATTCATCAATAATTTTTCGGTAAGAATTTCACGTAATAGATAAAATCGATAAATGAGTTTTCGGATCTTTGCTGTTAGTCCTAACACTTGTGCATCCCATCTTAGGTGGCAGTCGATAACCAGTCCCAAATATTTGATAGTTTGAACTCCTGTGATTTCAACACCATCTAATTCTAAAGTTTCAAAAGCTGGTCTGTTCATGGTTGATATTGAAAACGCTACATAGTGAGTTTTCCCTATATTCAGTGTGAGTTTGAAATTTTCCAACCAATTTTTAATTTCAATAAGGCCATTTTCAGCCAGATGTTTAACCTCCTCCCAAGAGTTACCGACAAACACTATAGCTGTGTCATCTGCATATGAAATTACAGAACCATTTCGAATATCTAAACTTGTTAAAGAATTCATATATACAACAAATAGAATTGGTCCCAATACAGTTCCCTGGGGGATACCAATCTTTACATGCTGTGGGTCACTCAAAATATCACCAATTTTCAAGACTTGTACTCTTTCCTTTGAATAATTTTCAAAAATTTTCGAAGCAACTCCTCTAATACCATAATTACTAAGAACGTCTACCAACTTTTCATGAGGTACAGTATCGAACGCACGAGCAAGATCCAAGAATAACGTTAGACATTTTTTCCCTTCGTCAAGATTTCCCGCAATAGTATTAACCAAATCACTTATGGCATCTGTTGTACCAACACCTCCCAAAAACCCAAATTGTCTGTTCGAAAGAATATTATTTTGTTTCAGAAACTCCACTAACCTACTCTTCAAACATTTCTCAAAAACTTTCGCGAAACTATTTATAACGCTAATCGGACGATAGTTCCCTACATCAGTTTCATCTCCAGACTTAAAAACTGGTGTTACTAAAGATATTTTAAAATACGATGGAACATTACCGGTTTGAAAGATTAAATTTATAATAAATACCAAGGGTTTCAACAAAAACATATGGAATCTTTTGAGGAAATTTGAGTCCAGTCCATCTATTCCGGGAGAACAACCATTTTTCAACGTGGATATTTACTCAATGAGTTCCTTTTCACCTACAGGTCTTATAAACATTGAAGAGGCGTTATTATGTTTTAATCTAAATTAAAAGGTATACAGCAGTATACCTCACCTCACACCCTGATCGAGCAAATATTAATTCCTTTTTTTCTGTTTAAATAACCTCAAGTTCCGAAATGTAAGTATTCAACCGTGTCTCCAGAAAATCTCCCATCCTCCTAGCGTGAGTATCGTGCTCTTCGGCGGGGACATTTGTCAACACCGCGGGGGGGGCGGAACGATCGGCTACCGTGTCCCCCGACCGGCTGTCTCACGGTATCGACGCTGTATCCACTAATTCAACTCGGGTAGATCGTGACAGAAACCCCTTTGGCGTGTTGCCTTAAAGTGACGCCAATTATCGGGTGGGTATTGACTCCAAGGCCCGATATGACCTACGATTTAGTTTCGACGGTCGTTATCTTCTTCTCACGGAGGTTATGGTCCACAGGGGTGATAAGTATTCGTCGTGTTAGTTGGAAAGGGCAAAATGATCGATCGTAAACACAATAACTGCTGAAAAATTCTAGGAAAGCATCAACGTGAGGTCATGAGCTTTTGCGCTGGTTCAAATGGAGGTTTTTCCTTTAAACGAAAATGCAATAATTTTCATGAAAAACCTTCAAAACATCACATTTCAAACGTTTAATTTCAATATTATATTTTAAAAAAAATAAAACTGAAAAATAAAAATGAGGATTTGCATTTTAAGGGGTTTGTCATGAGTGCACAATATGGCAACGTCGAATTCAGCTTTCTCGGAAAGAAAAGGACGTCAAATGTGTTACTTTGCTTAGGAAAACAGGGATAGCTATACTTCGATCAGGGGCGCTATTTTCGAGTCATCCGAATCACTTTCGCATGCGAAAGTGAGGTCTAGATTCGGCCAAATGTGACAGTTTGGCAACGTGTTGTTTTTCCTTAGAATTTGTATTTGTAGGCAATCCTTATTACATGCCCGAAGCTGACATGATATTCAAACGAAAACACTGTGGATACTTATTAATGTTTTTGATGGATTTTACAGTTTTAAATTGTATGTATGGGCACTCCTTTTGATTTAATAATTATTGCTGTCCCCATGTGAACCAATATTAGTGATGGAGTGAATATCCGAAAGATGATGAACGAAAGACGATGTCAATTAAAGCCTTGTTAAACAATGATTGAAGGTAGGATATATATTATATTGTACCCAAATTCTATTTGTAATATTTATTAGTTTTGTTTTAGGTATCGAATGGATATATCGTCACCTGAATATCTTAAATCAATTACTCAAAGCTTCAGGAATTGAATTATGCTGTGCATATACTACATATGAAGTGTCGAATAGCAGTTTCGGCACAAGGTGTAAACGCAGACTTTTTAATGTCTACAATCTTAGGAATACTTTGAAGGCTCAAAAACTGTTGGTAATTTATATGTACAAAATATTGGTAACAATATCAAAATAAATGAAGCAAATACAATATGGAGTGTTTCATTTAAAAAATCATGGTTGAACTGAATTTTCTGAATACTGAACAAAGCATTTTAAATACCTAATTTGAACTTTGTGATCGCAACAGAAGTTGCATGTATAGTTAAATTGAACTCAAATGGTTATTTTGTAGGTACTCAGTTCATCAGAAATCCACTTCAACTAGATTAATTAGTCTCAGTTTGAGCTCGTTTGCTGGAGAATTTGAATTTTTTTCCAAATTGAGGTTTTCTCAAAAATGAATGAATTTTTTTTCGGTTAAAATACAGTTGATTAATATTATGCAAGGAAAAATTGTTGGAGAATATTCACAAGAGCAATGCAACAAACAATAATTTTGTTGAACGTGTTCTATATAAATAGTTGGGTTTTGGTGAATTGAAGTGAAAACTTTGGTGGATTAAACTGAAAACTAATGAAAATCCTATATACAGCGCCGAAAATGTGAAAAATTAAAACGGTAGTTTATCAGGAATCAATAAAAGCTTTTTCTGGATCAACTATTCTACCCGGAAAGAAAGTTTTTTTGAATAAAATTTGAAATTTTTCATTGAGTATGAATAAGATACTTTTTAAGTGCGTGAAGTGAATAGATTTGCTCTATGGATTAATACACGGTTTTTGAAATAGAGAAAAATTAGTGAATCCTCATGCGGATTAGAATCCAGCTGCCTTGACCCATCCGATGTATTTCAGTCGAAAACGAAGGTATGCGAAAGTTCTTTTACTGCTGCGCAAGTGCATATGAGTCCTTTTTGTACCGTGCAAAGTGATCATCACACCTAAAAAATGAGGCATTTAATCATTTCCCCCTTTTATGTGGTCATTCGGCTTTTTTTGTATTCAAAAGTTATTTTAGAGTTCAGAATAATCATTGAAACATTCAAAATTATAATAAAAAAGGTGTTTTCGTGAATAAATCTTGCCCAAGTACACCGTGAACACCACGTTGCCAAACTGTCGCATGGCCGCGAGAGCTCGTAGACGAATTGAATTCGGATGAGCTCGAAAATAGCGCCCCTGGTTAGAGTAGAAGACAACGAACAAGGAATAGAAAAAGAAGAGCACAGACTGTCATATGTCATATTACTGACAAATTGCAAACGGAAATTGTTTGGTTATATTGACAAAGAACACGTGTGTACCACAGAATAGGAATAAATATTTCATTATTCTATAGCAGAAAAAGCTTTTCTACTAAACATCGTTGTCACTTCGTGCATGCCTGACAAATCCCAAACCCCAATTTTGTAATCTGATTTTGAATACTTTCTGAAGGTAATTTGGGAAAATGATGGATCAAACCCATAATAATTATGTTCAAATTTGCATTTCAAGTAATAACCCAAATTCAGGAAATTGGTTTAGAAAGCGAAATTTGGTATATTTGTTTTTCCAATATTTCCGAATATATTTGTCAGATCAAGCTGAAATTGGTACATTGTTGTCGAATATTGCCTCGACGAATGAGCCAAATAACATATAAATCTAATATATGTGTTTGTAAAGAAAACAGAATTCGAATTTTTTTTGTATTTTCTGAAGAAAGAAATTTCACGATATTTCGCATACAGTTTCGCGTCTGTATTCTTCAACTAATTACGAATTTTCGGTCTAATTGCATCAGTTTCTCTCAAATTATTGAGAAAATCATCTCAAAATTTAAAACGGATTTTTCGAAGATATTGGAAAAATATACTGCAATTTTTTGTCCGCAATAACTCAAAAAATACTGCTTCAATTATGCAAAACTTAGTTACTGATTGGAAAATGCTGATTAGCAACTTTGTGCAAAAATTCATTATTATCGTGTATTTAGATCAATTCGAAAAAACATCAATTTTTATTTTCAAATATTCAATATTCTGGGCACTTTCGATCATACTCACGAAATTCTGTATGAATCTTCTTCGAGCTATCATTCTCCAATTAAGTGCTGAATTTCAATTCGATCTGTTTTGTATTTTGGGATTATTTAAAACATAAAATTTTGAATCATTGGGTGGATTTCACCCATTCACGAATTTGGCCTTTGTAGTTGGGGACCAAACCTACTCTACAAATATCGAGTTTCTGAGTCGTTTCTTCCAGAAATTATCGTATTCATGAACGGCCGTTGGAACACCATGTGTGACCGAAAATATTTTAATAAATTTGAGATGATCTTCCGAATGAAAAACAATAATGAACATAATTAATAGTGGCCTGGATTCTCTTTTTCTTTCAATTTAATAAAACGAATGTTTTTGTAAGGAACCTTTGTTTTACTTGACTAAACGAAAGAATAACAGCCCTCGTATCCAATCAGAACAAACAGAAACCCTAGAAAAGCACTGATGTGAAGTCAGCAGCTTTTGCGCGCATATTCACTTTTGGTGATATCCTTTGAACATGCGCACAAAGCTGCTGACTTCACGTCAGTGCTTTTCTAGTTTTTTTTCGATAAAGTACTGGCAAATCTCTATTTTTGTCAATATTGGGAAAATAAAAATAAATGGGTATATCTACGGAATCATTGGGCGGATTTCACACAGATTTCACAAATTAGATCAAATTGGAATCCAGAACTTCATCGAAAAACGACAGTTCGAAGTTTCATACAGAATTTCATGAGGATAAAATGATCAAAAGATCACAGAATATTGAATATTAAAAAAAATATATTGATTTGTTTTGATGACACTTTCATCACGAATTTTACACACATGGCATTTTCAAAAAGCTGCCAAGTCTCATTATGATTAAATTAATATCTTTGGAGTTATTCCGAAAAAAACAACGATATAAAGAAAAAACAGGAAATTTCACATATTTTTTTCGAATATCTCTGAAATAAATAACCGTATCGAATTGTGATTTGTGAAATGTAGAGCTCAAGATGTAAGCTTATTATTTTTCGAATAAAATGAATACTTTCGAAAAACAAACTTTTCTAAAAATTATTTTGAAAAATATTTTTTTTCAAATTTACTGACAGCACGATCACAACAAAATTTGACAAGTGGTTGCGTGTCGTTTTGCTGCAACTAACCGACAAGTTTCAAAGCAATCGCCTCAGTAGTTCCTGAAATATCAGGAAATAACCTCAAAATTTCAAATGGCTATAACTCCGAATCCATTTTGCCGATTTCGCACATACACGAAGTTAACCATCGAAATTCCAAATGCAACCTACCCTGAAAGTTTCAAGTCGATAGGATTCTTCGTCTGCCCGTAATCATGCATAAGGCCGGACAGAATCGATTTTAACACCGGATTCGTCATCAGTGAGTCCAACCTAGTCGTTTGTACGAAGGCGTAGAAGGGCCACTCTTTGTCGACAAAAATTTTTCTACCTAATTCCGACTTTAATCTCGGAATTAGACTAATTCCGACTTTGAACTCGGAATTATAGACTAATTCCGACTTCAAACTCGGAATTATAGACTAATTCCGACTTCAAACTCGGAATTATAGACTAATTCCGACTTTGAACTCGGAATTATAGACTAATTCCGACTTCAAACTCGGAATTATACATAATTCCGACTTTAAACTCGGAATTATACTAATTCCGAGTTCGAAGTCGGAATTATAGACTAATTTCGACTTTAAACTCAGAATTATAGACTAATTCCGACTTTGAACTCGGAATTATAGACTATAATTCCGACTTCGAACTCGGAATTAGTATAATTCCGAGTTCAAAGTCGGAATTATGTATAATTCCGAGTTTGAAGTCAGAGTTAGTTTATAATTCCGAGTTCAAAGTCGGAATTAGTCTAATTCCGAGATTAAAGTCGGAATTAGATGGAAAAATTTTTGTCGACAGAGGGTGGCCCATCTACGCCTTCGTACGTTTGAGACCATTTCCGGTGAAAAAATCGAAACTTACTGGCATTTGGACAAAACGCTGTTCCCCTAGAACATGCGCGCAAAAACCATAAGGTAAACATGACAAAACGTCACGATAATACGACGGTACATGTCACATTAATGATCCATAAATATTTCGCATTATAATTGATTATTCGCATGCCATAAATACAGGCAATTTTCAAGCATTAAACTTTTTTCCCTGGACGTGCACGCCTCCTCGAAAATTCAAATTGATTTTATATATTCCCCAATAATTTACAACCAATAAAAATTATTCTCAATCAATATTCGAACAGCCTCACGACGTATTTGCAGCTCCGGAGCATAAATCCGACACTAATTCAACCGCACGTCATCGAAACAGTATTTACGGGTATATTCCAGAGGTTGTAAAACATTAGTAGCCATTAAGGCAGGTCCGCACCATCTATGAAATATGATCGTCGAGTTCCCATTTCAAATTTAAGCGCGTCCGGCGTGTCAAAGGTGAACAAGCTAGCGGGACCGAGTTCGATTTTTTGACTGGCTCGTTTTTCGGTTTTTCGCCAGACAGATGGACCATGTTACGAGGTGCCGACATCACCAATGTGGTGCTGAAATATAAATTGATCCCAAACAGTTTGTTCCGTTTCATTTGAGAGTTGATGAGTTATTCGACGGGCAGTTTGAGGTCCTTGGTATCGGTCAAGATTACCAGATATTGCAATGAAACCTAGGAAAGCACTGACGTGAGGTCAGGAGCTTTTACTCTTGTTCCGTTGCCAAAGCGATCTTACTTTTTACTGCGGTACTTTAAATCTTCCAATAGGAGAATTCGTTTCTAATGAAATCTACAAGGTTGAAACACATAGTAATGGAATGAGAATACACCCTGATTATATTTCAACGTACATTTTTTCATATGTGATATGTCGCGCCCTTCCCAGATTTCCAATGAAATCGAGGTTATTATACAGGGTGAGTCTTTGATCTTGCAGAATATTTTAACAGAAGATTCTTGAAGCTGAAAGAAACACATTTGTCCTCTACCATTTTTTTCGATTCGGCCTAGATAAAAAGATATAGGCATTATAAATTTTCATAATAGGCTAGCCGCCCCTGGAAACCTGAACACTGAAGTTTTTCCAAGCCTAAGATATACCATTCAAATCTTCGAAATAAGCAACTCTGTTATGAAAACAAGCGTCAACTTACTTTTCACATTCCAGTTGGTGAAAAAAGTTGTATTTATCGTAAAATAAACAAGTTAGGTATTCCAAATTTCGTGGGCGATAAAAGTTGAATATTCTTCTTTTGGTTTCATTTTCGATAATGAGGAATTCACTCATATTAGCTTTGAGATTAATCTTCAATTTGAAATTATTAATTTTCTTTGTTTATTTCATTTTCTCCAAGAATTATCAGATTCAGACATAACCTATTCAAACTTTCATTTTCATAAATAAATAAAACAGATGTACCTAATTTATCTATGAACGTACAAACGTTGCCAAATTGACTAACAGAAAGAAAGAACTCTTCGAAATCAAACAACACACAATATGCTAATTCTATGTATACACTTGTATAGTCTATGATTCTGAACTGAACTATAAATCTGTGGCTCCGTCGTTTCAAGGTTATGTCATGGGGGTTTTCTTCCACCATGGGTTGTTATGTTATGAGAGCGCATTTGAAGAATACCTCAAAACAAATACTATCAAAGTTCTGTACATAATTTCAAGAAATTTGGGTCAGCAGAAATATTGCATTCAAACCAGTAAGAATCCCCATTATCATGAAAAAGTGAGAAGTTAATCAATTATACTACACAAATTAGCTCGAAATTGAAAAGGAAGCTTCATGAATGGAAAGTGGTGTGGAAATTTGCTTGAACATCAGGAGTATTTAAATTGTAGAAGTTGAGGTGAGCTTATTCATATTACTCCACTTTCGAACTAATAGCCAATTTACAATGGACATAACCGTAAATTTACTTATACATAAAATGTAAGAATTAAACAACAGAAATCATAAGGAATAAGAATAGAACTGCATTCGACTTATGGAAGTCAAAAGCAAAGTTGAACCTATTGTGAAGATTTCGGTACTTATGAATTTTGTAGTTTCCTCTTTGATTTTTACGCACGAGTTGCGGGATTCTTACGGTTACGACCATTGTGAATTGGCCAAAGTAGGCTACTCCGCTTACAAATCATTCCAAATAAGAAATGCTAGGATTCAATTCTCAACTTTTAGACGTGGCAACGCGGAAAATTTGAATATTCTGTGGATTTTTTGAACAGAGTTGCATTCAGCCAAAGTACCCAATTCTCGGAATTTCACAGATATTTTTTTATTTTTGAATTTCAGATAACTCGAAAACGGCGCATCATACAAAAAAAATTAAAAAATACTTTTACTTTCCAAAATGGTCAAAAATTCGTTGAATAGCATTCAAATTATTTTTAAAAGTTGGATTCTTTGAATTTCTGGTAGTTTTATGGAATGTTATGGTCATATCAAAGAAACTGGAGGATGTGGATGAAATTTTGTAATCCAGGAACATTCATCGTATCAATAAAAAACTATATTCCAAAAATGATCTCATTCGATGAGATCGTTCGCGAGATATAATCGAAAATTAAATTTTTTTATGGATTTTCAACAGTCTGTATCTTACGAACCAAGCCGAATCGGAAAAAATGGTAAGGAAAAAAAGTGTTTCTTTTGGCTTCAGGAATCTTCTGTTAAAATATTCTGTAAGGTCAAAGACTCATCCTGTATAGGTATTGACCCTGCCAAATGCAGATTTTTTTATACGGTCTTCACGAAATTCTGCCTGAACCTCAAGCTATAATTTTCGATCCAGTACTAGATTGCCATTCGATCCAAAATTTCGAAAGGGTATAAATAACTGTCTGAAGAATAATTGGCGAATTCAACACATTTTAGCATTCGACCTTCTTAATTGAACTGAAAACCTTCTCTACAAATATATTCCCTATGTCGATTCTTCCTAAAGGCCGAATTGGCGAATTAGTAAAACTATCGAATGATTCCGCTGATATACCCTTTCAAAATTTCAGTTTCCTGATATTTCCAAAAACATAGATCGAATCGTCCTTCAATGAAATATGCTGCCTTGAAGTGTCAGCTACATAGGGTCTACAGAACAATGAGCAGAAAACCATTAAAGATTCCTCCTGCATTTTGTTAAATGGAGAGTTATTTTGCTCATTGCTATGTAGACCTTATTTGCCTGAAACTTCGAGGTAGCATTTTTCATTGAAGGGCGATTCGATCTATGTTTTTGGAAATATCGGGAAACTGAAATTTTGAAAGGGTATATCAGCGGAATCATTCGAAAGTTTTCACTAATTCGCCCATTCTGCCTTCCTAATTAAATTACAAACTCACTCTACAATTTTCAAGCTACTGAGTAGATTCTTCCCGGTTCACTATCAGTGGTTAGGCCACCCGTAAACACATAAACTCTAGGAAGAAACAACATAGGGAATATATTTGTAGAGTAGTAGGATTGTTCATGTCCATTTCTAATAATAAGTAGTAGAATCTTGGCAATATTGGACTTGTTTTTGGGGAAGATGAATCAAACCCAATTGAATTTCGTCGACGTTTCGGACATTTATTGTTCAATATTCACATACTTTTTAAATGTTTTAAATGGATTAAGGTAATTACCTAGAGGAGATTATATGATTTTGTATTGCCACCTGCTATATTTATTTTTAGTCATGATTAAGGACAACCCCGTTGTTTTGTATGTGAATATTGAACAATAAATGTCCGAAACGTCGACGAAATTCAATTGGGTTTGATTCATCTTCCCCAAAAACAAGTCCAATATTGCCAAGATTCTACTACTTATTATTTGTAGAGTAGGTTTTCAGTTCAAATAAAAAGGTCGAATGCTTAATTGGGTTGAATTCGCCAATTATTCTTTAGATATATTTGTAAGTATCCATTCAAAATTTTGGATCGAATTGCAATTCAGTACTTGATCGATTATTATAGCTTGAGGTTCATGCAGAATTTCGTGAAGACCATATGAAAAAATCTGCGTTTGACAGGGCCACTACTTTGTCTAGATGACCGCTTTGGCAACGGAACAAGCGCGTAAAATTTATCATAGAGTGTGAACAGTGCCACTGTCCCGCATAATATGACTGTAGGATCCAGTAAATGCTTCGACTATTCACCAGTAGATGTCGTGAAACGGCGCACATATACATCATAACGGAAAGCCAGGCCACACTGGGGGTCCTGGAATCACCAAGCCAGAGCTCTCTGCTGGCCTTCAAATGTCGGTATACCATAAAGCCACTGTTCAGGAGCAACATGAACTTGACTCTCCTATGGTTTCCAAAGCACTGCTTCATTTGAGTAAATTATTATTATTATTAACAGTTCTCTATTGGAACAATCCAAAAGGCCATCGACCGAAGTCAAAATATGGTATATTAACAAATATGGAAAAGAAAATAATCGTATACAATCTACACAATGTAAAAAAAAAAATTAGTTTTTTTTATGAACAATGAACTATGTTGTTGCGGACAACTTTTGGAGTTCTTCCCATATGGTGTTCAGCGGTGTCCTTCTGTTGGGTCTTCTGTTTGGATCTCTATCAATGCAGTAGGTTTTCAATATATCTGTATTACTCTGCTTCACCGCGAATTTTTTCCAGAGGTTTTTTATTCGTTCTTCAATTAGTATTATCTAAGTCACCTGATATAATAGTTCCTGGGGTGTCTCATTTTAGTGATTCCCCTGAGCGATGTGTTCTCTGCGGTACTAAGGATCTTCCTGACAGTTTTATTACTGGTGATGTAGATTGGATGACAGTATTCCAACAGAAGGCGGCATATTGTTTTATAAATATGAGCCGCTATTTTGGTGCTTACTCCTTTGTTCTTGTAGGTTAAGGATCTAGAATGCTTACTGCTGCTGATACATTTCTTCTTGTTGTTTATTGTGTGACTCATCAGAGATAATTTGTGGTCCAGCTCAACACCTAGGTATTTGGCACTATTTTTGCAAGTGATGTTGGACTTTGCCAGAACCAGTTTAGGCGAGTTCGGAGTAATGTTGTGATTAAATATGACAGACTGAGATTTTTCTGGGTTTATACGTAGCCTCCATGTGTTGAACCATTTTAATATCGAATCTAGTAGAAGCTGCATATTGGCTATTCTTTATCTAAGAGTTTTGTTGTGACTAATGAGTGTGTGGTCGTCAGCGAATTGCAGCACATACAGGTTTTTGTCGAAGTGCTTGGAGTTATGGTTATACATGTCAAACAGATAAACCTTACTAAGCAATGTTGCAAGTGGAGAGCCTTGTGGTACACCCTGTTCACTGTGAAATAATGCAGATAAGCAGCTATTCACTCTTACCTGAAAGGTGCGATTCATCAGGTAGGCTCTTATGAGCCAGATTAAGTGCGCTGGGCATTCCAACAATTTGAGTTGGTATAGTAGACCTCTATGCCAAATGCTATCAAAAGCTTTTGTGATATCCAGGAATAAAGCAGCACTGTAATTTGAATTAATGTTTTGATAAACTAGCGAAAAAAGCCTCAGGGGTATGCAGAACCCCCCTTGGTAAAGGCCTCTATAGGTTGGTGGTCCTACAACAGGAGCTAAAAACAGAATTACCCTATGAAGAAGTACTCTAGAATTTGAACAAACAAAAAGATTCATGGAGTTCTCCCTGAGCTATATCAAGATGCTCCTGCAGCTACCACGGGCTGAGCTTCTTGTAATGGTGTAAACACTGAACTCCTATATCATCGACTCAAAGCTGATTGGGGAGTGCTGAAAGAAACTCAATGAAGTAGGCAAGAACAACAATGTCTCCTTAGTCTTGGTTCCTGGGCACTCAAGAATCAAAGGAAATGAAGAGGCTAAAACTCCAGCCAGAAAGGAAGCACAAACGCCACCTACTGGCACAGAACCTTTCTGTGGTATACGCAAATGTACCTATAAGAAAGAGTTTTTGGAGAACGAAGAAAATCTCTTCCAGGAAAGGATAATTCCAAAAAGTTCTTTGGGAGCTTCAAAATCGCAAGGTCCAAAAATCATTTGAATCTCAGTCAGAACAAGTTACGCCTCCTCACTGGCTTCCTCACAGGACACAGTCGCCTTAGGAAGCACATAATGAGAATGAGGTTTTCAGAAACTGAGTGTAGATTCTGTAGAGAAGAGGAGGAAACTCCTATTTACCTGAATGCCTCGCCATTGCAAATCTGCGAAAGGAATGTCTTGGACAGGAGAATTATAGGAAAAATGAGAGCTTAACCCCCTTGAAACCCTCACAGATATTGAAGTTCATTCAATCTCCAGAGCTCTGGCTGGTGGGCGCAATATACCTCATGGTCTCAGTGGAATGTAACCCTTACCAATTATAACTATAACTACCGTCTGGGCAGGTCAGCAGATGACAAATGCAGGCTCTGTGGATCGGAAACTTAAACAGCCGGTAATATAGTATGCAAAATTCTAGAGCTGGTTAGCCCAAGTACGTTTGAATGAGCCAATTCTAAATCGCCATGACGGGGACCAGTCAACTGAACCACAAAACTTCATTAAAAGGTCAACGTCCTCATATTCAGACTTCATCAGCACTATATCAATAATAATGATAGTACGATGACTAGCCGTCCCTCTACTGCGTCCTTGTCATTGAATGAAGTCGATTGTTTCACTAAAAGATAGGTCACTTAGTTCATTTTTTTCTAAGGTGAGTTTGCCAAAGACCTCAAACATGATACTTTTCACAGTTGAGTATTCTGAAAGTGTTGCGTATAAGTTTATTTATTTTTATTTGTGCCCATTTTTTTTGAGGAAAGTACACAGTCTATGTCTTCATGTTTCAACATATATATCGCTCCATAACCTCACAAATTGACTTCGATTTTTGATAGATTAGCCAGTGACAATAACTCCCGATAGGCGCTAGTTCAGTTGATTTTCACATCGCTATTTATGGCACTCACATTGTCGCACCTGTCAAATACTATCTCGAACTTGAATTTCCACTTTGGTCTCACTCAGCCGAAAATTCTGAACACCCCGTAGAATATTCAACGATGACTAAAAATTTCAAGAAATACTTTTGTGATAAATCACTCTTCCTTTCACGCCATAACCCTTCCAGAAATTCCACACCGAAATCCAAAACAAAAATGTCCCCAAACCATCTTCACGAAGGCGTGTCCTGTCTCAAGACCCCGCGAGGTCCACGAAGAACTTTTTCGCCGATTAATAATGGGACCCCTGTCGCTAATTACATTAGCTATTAGGGCCCCCCTGTAATTATCCGTCTTACCGCTAGGTGGCGGCCAGACGCGCAATTAAGAAAGATTAATTATTAATGGCGTAATGCTCGGTGGAACTGCCGTCTCCCCTCCCACCCTGGCTCTAAGCCTGCTGACGATCTTTTACAGCTCATTTGCATTTTAGAATTGCGGAATCCATCTTGGCCGGGTTTTGTTTTAATGTCAAGACGTACACAGACGATTATTCAGGATTTAAGGCAACCCTTTCGCGTCGTCAAGATGACGGGGTGGATATTTAGGGTTGGATGCTGATGTTCCACCCGGAATTGAAGCTTCTACAGAGGTTCAGTGAGATGGAAAACGTCGCATTGCGAGATCTCAGACAATCGTTATCTCTGATGTTATTAAACTTCATCGAAGATTAGAAATACCTAGAACTTTGGCAATTCGGGAAAGGTTTGGTTTGGGGAGATGTCGACTGGTAGCTACGGCGATGATGAGGAATTCTTAAGTGTTTATGGGATGATTTTGGAAAAACTTGTTTTGGACGTTCTTTTCACTTTTTCAGTTCCCATTTTCTGGTCAGTTTCAGCTTGGCAGTTACGCTGTCAGTATAGATAACTGAATGAATGATCGGTTTACTTCCACTTCAGCCTGACTTTTTCGATTCTCAAGAAATATGGCTAAATCAGTTGATTTCCCCATTGTTTCTAATACGAGGTTATTCCGGAAAATATGTATAAAAGTGGAATAATTTCTTTATTTCACAACTATTCAGGTGGTTCAATATGGTCTCCTTCAAAGTACTCCCCCTGAGATAAGATGCACTTCTGCCAACACCGTTTCCAGTGCTGATACGATCGCTGAAAGTCTTCAGTTGTGAGGCTCTTCTTTTGTCATGTTGTTTCAGCCTTGATGGCTTCCACATCCCCCAAGCGCCGCCCCCGGAGGACCATTTTGCATTTCGGGAACAGGAAGAAGTCGCAAGGAGCCTAATCGGGTGAATAAGGTGGGTATTCTGTTACGGTGATTGAGCCATTATATAAATATACAATGATTGAGCTTTGGACGAGCACAAGCACATCTAAATCTTACTCACTCGTAGAGCGCTATGGCTCGAACTGAGCATTGCATAGAGAGGGGGACCACCAGCCCCCCTCCACAATGCCTTGACAGAACGCCCCGAATTGGCTCATATCGTCGTAACTCTGGATTTGCAAAATGTTTTTCCATGTTGTGATGTCATTGGTGGGCACGCTATATTTGAATAGTGTGAACAACACTATTTGATATTACATACAAACTGATGAACTATTCGTTTTTGGCTGAATTCAATTAGGCAGATATACATTACATCATGAAATAAAGGGTGTCTCATCAAGAACTTGAATTGCGAGCCATTTTTGACTGTCAATTGTTGGGTCAGCCATATTTGTTGTTTGTTTAATTAAAACATAGACATTTACGAAAATGGTGCGTTATAGCTTGGAAGAACATTTGTAAATAGTAGAAACCCATTATAAAAATAGGGAAAACTGTGACGCCAAGAACTTGTGATTTAACTTGTTTGGACTATTTTCTCTGGGGTTTTTTGAAAGGTAAGGTCTATGCAAACCATCCTGAGAGAACTGAGGAACTCAAAGAAGAAACTGCACGTCAAAGTCGTCAAATCCAGCAGCCCTTACTGCAAGATGTCATCAAAAGAGTGCATACCTGCCAACCAAGCAACGGTGGCCATTTAACCGATATTTTGTTTCACGTGTAAATGTCATCACTATCTCTATACATAAGTAGAAAAAAATTTAAATAAAATATCAAATAAATATATACTTTTTAATTTATATACAGTTCTTACTGAGATACCCTTTATATATCATTCCGGACTCCGGAGATGTGTTATAGATTGTTTCGAACAATGCTCAGGTGTTTTAAGGGGCAGGAATATTAACATGATTTATACTTAGTGTATCTCCGGGAGAAAGCAACTTTAATAATTGAATTGAACAAATTAAACATCATCAAGAACTTATTTTGACTTATTCATGAATGAATTCATCTGAAAGCATATCTTTCAACCATATGTATATGTAATATCAAGTAGTTTTGTTTACATCATTCAAAAGTAGCGCGCCCACCAATGACGTCACAATATGGAGGGCATAATTGAGGTGAGGACCCGACCCCTCTATTCACGAATCTTAAAATGAACCACTTAAATTTTGGGTCCAAAACGGGGAACCATTATAAATTTTTTGAAGATTGAAAGTTTTTGATAGTTTTGGAATACCAACGCTCAACTCAGCACGAAATTTCGTGTGGATCTAGTAGTTAAGAAAATCTGAGAGAACGTTTATTCGAATTTTTTCTGTTGAAAACCTTAGAAGTTGTATTTCACAACAATGTTCAAATTCTAAATTCCACTTCGATCCGATATTTACTTTCGGAGTTACAAGAAAAAAATCTAGAAAAGCACTGCCATGAAGGCAGCAGCTTTTGCGCGCATGTTCAATGTAGATGACCGCTTCTGCAACGAATTTTAACTTGCACGCGAAAGCTGCTGCCTTCACGGCAGTGCTTTTCTAGATTTTTTTTCGATAAATTACTGGATTTTAATTTGATCCAATCTGTATTTTTGGAAATATTTGAAAAATAAAATTTTGAATAGGTATATCTACGGAATCATTAGGAGGATTTTACCCATTCACGAATTTGACCTTCATAATTTAGCCCCAAACCTTCTCTACAAATATCGAGTTTCTAAGTCGTTTCTTCCGGAAGTTATTGCGTTTACGGTCGGCCTAACGGCCGACGGCGTAAGGAACAACTTAGAAACATGATATTTGTAGAGAAGATTTGGACCTTAATTACGGCCGAATTCGTGAATGGGTAAAATCCACCCAATGATTCCGCAGATATACCGATTCAAAATTTTATTTTCCCAATATTTCCAAAAATACAGATCAGATCGAATTGAAATCCAGTACTCCATCGGAAAATTACAGTTCGAAGGTTCATACAGAATTTAATGAAGATGATATGATGAGAAAATCACAGAAATTTTTTTTTCAAATTGTTCTAATGACAGGATCATCACGAAATTTTGCATAAAGTTGTCTTTCAGTATCTTAAAACTAGCTGCGAAGTTTTATCAGGATTGAATCAGTATTTCTCGAGTTATACCGAAAAAAGCAACGATATCGAGAAAGAAACCTCGAAATTCGACATATTTTTTCCCGTAACTCCAAAACTTATAATCGTATCGAACTGAAATTTGGTACACTGCTGTGAAATATGAAGCTCAAAGTCCGAGTGGAAAAAAAAATTTTTTTTTAAAAAAATATTGAAAAAAATTTTTTTTTATTTATTGATCGTATGATCCTGACAAAATTCGGCTCAAAGTTGCGCGTTATTATACTCCACCTAATTGCCAAGTTTGAATTCAATCGCTCAAGTAGTTTCTAGAATAAAAAATAAATAACTTCAAAATTTCAAATGGCTATAACTCCGAAACTATTCGACCGATTTGGCCCATTAATGAACTCAACTGCGGCATTCCAATGCGCGACCTACCCTGAAAGTTTCAAACTGCTGGCTCACTCCGTTCGACAGTTATCGTGTCCACGGCCGGCCGGACAGAATCGATTTTGACACCGGATTCGTCATCAGTGAGTCCAATCTAGTCGTTTGAGACCATTTTCTGCTGAATCATCGAAAATTACAGACATTTGGACAAAACGATAGCACAGTGTTCCCCTAGATTATTCGCGCAAAAAAGCCAAATTTCGTTGTTATTTGGCATTTTA
This sequence comes from Myrrha octodecimguttata, assembly GCA_958510865.1. Taxonomy (NCBI): domain Eukaryota; kingdom Metazoa; phylum Arthropoda; class Insecta; order Coleoptera; family Coccinellidae; genus Myrrha; species Myrrha octodecimguttata. The sequence goes on from OY294057.1 coordinate 75,037,376, forward strand.
ACGTTATTTCCGCAATATCTTAAGAAGTACAAATGCAATCAGATTGTAACTTCGAAATCACAACTACGCGCAAAGTTTTGATTTGATCTTGTTCCTAGAATTTGAACAAGTTTGAAATAGCTCCTGACCTCACGAATTTTTGATTTTTCACAGTGACGCTAAAACGATGTCGTACTCCAACATCCACTTTCATAAAGGGATATTTCTCTTCGCGAGTGACAAATAATTTTCGTCTGTTTCTGTATAGTTCAAAAAGACAATAGGAGCAGAACAGGAGCAAGAGTGCGCTAGTTAATAACTGCAGGTGTCTCAAGTTGTAGCGTGTGGGTTTTCCTGATGCTACCGTCAAGATAATACGAGAGGATATTAGGTTACCTCATGTTTTTTTCATCTCTGGGCAGCCAGTGGCGTATGATAATTATGCAAAATAGATGCCACTGAATCTGAAATGATTTACCCGTATTCTTGAAGTTTCCCTATACGTTAGCATCTGTACAGACGCATATACAGGGTGATTCCGGAGGAAACCGTCAGATTTTAGGATAAGTTTACACTAGTCAGGACAGTCTCGAAACAATATTTGGTTTATGGTTGGGGGTCTCTATTGAGAATATAAGGGGTGATTTGTTCGATTTGGCCGATTTTACTTTTATTGATAACTTTGGTATGGCTTATTCGATTTCAATGAAATTTTCAGCGAATGAGCAGTTGATGAGCAAATTTGTTAATTTCAAAATTTTTTTCAAAATAAGCGGTTGTTATTCTGATTATTTTCAGATAATTTCTGCATGTTGAAAAAACACCCTGTACATCGCGTTTCCAATTCTACGCTATCTGTTTACGATTCTACTATGATGAGTCATTATTTGAAAGTTTCTAATTTTTTTGGCACACTTCTAGTTTTCGAAGAAAATGTTTTCAAAAATAAAATTTCAAAAAGCACTGCCGTGAAGGCAGCAACTTTTGCGCGCATGTTCAATGTAGATGACCGCTTCAGCAACGATTTTGAACGTGCGCGCAAAAGCTGCTGCCTTCACGGCAGTGCTTTTTGAAATTTTTTTCTGATAAATTACTGGATTTCAATTCGATCATATCTGTATTTTTGGACATATTGTAAAAATAAAATTTTGAATGGGTATATCTACGGAATCATTGGGCGGATTTTACCCATTCACGAATTCGACCTTCGTAATTAAGCCCCAAACCTACTCTACAAATATCGAGTTTCTAAGTCGTTTCTTCCGGAAGTTATTGTGTTAACGGTCAGCCTAACGGCCGACTGCGTAAACACAATAACTTCCGAAAGAAACAACTTAGAAACTCGATATTTGTAGAGAAGGTTTGGACCTTAATTACGAAGGCCGAATTCGCGAATGGGTAAAATCCACCCAATGATTCCGTGGATATACCCAATCAAAATTTTATTTTTCCAATATTTCCAAAAATACAGATCAGATCGAATTGAAATCCAGTACTTCATCGAAAATAACAGTTCGAAGTTTCGTACAGAATTTAATGAGGATGATATGATGAGAAAATCATAGAAATTTTTTTTTTCAAATTGTTCTAATAACACGATTATCACGAAATTTTGCATAAAGTTGTCTTTCAGCATCTTAAAACTAGCTGTGAAGTTTAATCAGGACTGAATCAGTATTTCTCGAGTAATACCGAAAAAATCAACGATATCGAGAAGAAAACCTCGAAATTTGACATATTTTTTCCCGATATCTCCAAAACTTATGATCGTATCAAACTGAAATTTTGTACACTGCTGTGAAATTAGAAGGTCAAAGTGTGAGTATAATTTTTTTTGGATATGATGAATGGTTTCCGAAAAAAAAATTTTTTTGTACAAAAATTTCGAAAAAATTTTTTTTTTTAATTTACTGACAATATGATCTCAACGAAATTTGGCTCAAAGTTGCGCTTCGTTATACTCCACAAAACTGCCAAGTTTGAATCCAATCGATTGATTAGTTTCTGAAATAAAAAATAAATAACTTCAAAACTTCAAGTGCCTATAACTCTGAAACTATTCGACCGATTTGGCCCATTAACGAACTTAGCCGCGGCATTCGGATGCGCAACCTATCCTGAGAGTTTCAAGTAGCTAGCTTGCTTCTGTCGACAGTTATCGTGTCTACGGCCGGCCGGCCGGCCGGCCGGACAGAATCAATTTTGACACCGGATTCGTCATCAGTGAGTCCAACCTAGTCGATTGAGACCATTTTCGGCTCAATCATCCAAAATTACAGACATTTGGACAAAACGATAGCACGCTGTTCCTCTAGAACATGCGCGCAAAGACAATGTCGAAATTTCGCTCCAATCGATTCTACTTTTATTGATAACTTTGATATGGCTCATCCAATTTTGATGAAATTTGCAGTGTAGAACATTCTGAATGAGTACATTCAATAATTGCAACAGTCTCTCAAAATGCAGGGTTGTAATCGTAATAATTTCAGAATTTCAAATTAATTGTGCATTGTTATTCCAAAACTTTCTTATTCGATTCAGATTCTACAATAATATGTTATTATTTAGAGGTTGTAAATTTATCTGGCACACCTCCGGTTTTCCGAGAAAAAATGTTTGTAGAAGAGCATAATCGGAATTTGGCGCAAAAGCATTGAGAGTATTCAGCACTAGGTAGTAAAGCTGTATATTCCAAAGATGCAAAGCAATTCTTAAGTTCTAAAACTTCCTTTTCGAATTCCAAATTCATATTTAATTGCTCATAGTCTGTACGAAATCATCCAATTTAGAATATATTTCGAATTTGAAAAAAATATTTTAGAAGTGACGAACAACTCTGCATCCTTGGACAATATAGCTTTCCTACCTAGTGCGGAATACTCTCACTGATTGAAAGCCAAATTTCGATTATGCTCTTCTTTAAACATTTTTTCTAGGAAAACTGGAGGTGTGCCAAAGAAATTTACAACCTCTGAATAATGACATATTATCGTAGAATCTGAAACGAATAAGAAAAATTTGGAAAAGCAATGTACAGGGTGTTTTTTTCTCAACTGCACAATTAATCTGGAATTCTGAAATTATCACTATTACAACCCTGTATTTTGATTGTTGCAATTATTGAATGTACTCATTCAGATTGTTCCACACTGCAAATTCCATCAAAATTGGATGAGCCATATCAAAGTTATCAATAAAAGTAGAATCGATTGGAGCGAAATTTTCACATTGTCTTTTTCTGAAAACATTTGCTCATCAATATTGTACTTCGCTGAAAATTTCATTGAAATCGAATAAGCCATACCAAAGTTATCAATAAAAGTAAAATCGGCCAAATCGAACAAATCACCCTGTATATTCTCAATAGAGACCCCCAACCATAAACCAAACATTGTTCCGAGACTGTCTTGACTAGTGTAAGCTTATCCCAAAATCTGACGGCCACCCCCGGAATCACCCTGTATAGGTTGTTTCCGAATAAGAGGCTCAAGGGTGTGAATCCCTAGGTGATTTTGAGATGAGGTTCAAATAAATCTCTAAACTATATAGATACAGGTTTTTGAAATTTTCAGAAGTGAATCATGGTTCAACATAACTTTAACATAATGCCGGATATTTTATGTAATTCTACACGAGCCCTTCGTGAAAAAATATAAACAATTTTTATGTACGGTCAGATTATCACCTACCTATTATTCATCCTTGTATAAATTATTGATATTGTTATAGTGACCTTGGACGTAGCATAATTTCGTTCTGAAATGAATGACAATTGGAAGAAATTTTTTCAATTTGTTCCTATGACACGATCATCTCAAAATTTTGCAAAAAGTTGTCAATCAGGATTTTAAAACCAGTAGCTAAGTTTCGAGTTATTTCGAAAAAACCAACGGTATGGAGGGAAAAATAACGAAATTCGAACATATTTTTCCCGAATATCTCCAGGAATTATGATGGGATCGAACTGAAATTTGGTACACTACTGCGACATATAAGGCTTAATGCCCTCGCAGAAGTTTTCTCGAATATAAGGAACAGTTTTCGAAAAAAATTATTTTTTCAAAAAAAAATTCGAAGAACTTTTTTTTCAAATTTACTGACAGTAGGATCTCGACAGAATTGTGCAAAAATTTGAGCGTTGTTATACTCCAACTAACTGCCAAGCTGCAATCTAGCCGTTTCAGTAGTTCCCGAGTTATGACGAAAATAACCTCAAAATTTCAGAGGGCTCTAACTCCACAACCTCTCAGCTGATTTCTCTCATTGCCGAATTTAATCTTCGCATTTTACAATGCAACCTACCCTGAAATTTTCAAGTCGATAGAATCCTCCGTACGCCAGTTATCGTGGTGACGGTCAGTGAGACCATTTTCGGCTCAAATTTCGAAAATTACAGACATTTGGACAAAACGATATGCAGAATATGCAGGCAAAAATTCTATATATCCAAAAAATGGTGTTGATGTGCCTTCACCAAATTTTATAAAATATCTGGAAAGAAATTGAAATTACAATGGAAGAGAAATTTTTTCCCGAAACATTTCCACCCTGTACCCTGAAAGTTCAGATGTTTGGGAAATGTGTTTGGTGCCTACAGAAAAAATCTTGTGTACTGGAGGAAAGCGGATTTTCTAGTGAATACAGGACGATGTATAATTAAACAATAATTCCGAACATACGATTCTGTTTGAATTGATATTTGGCAACGATATGTAACTCGCCTGCTCGAACGTGCGTGCAGAATGTACAGTAGAATCCGTTTATTATGACGCCGGCTATATTGACCAACCGCTTAATATGACGTGATTGCAGTGTGAAGTTTGGTATACATATAAAGCTCCAATATAACAACGATCGGATCAGATGACTTCGCTTATATTGACATGTCCTTTATTATGGACCAATTTGAAGAGATTATAGTGAGCGGTCACTATAACCGGACATAGTTTTCGCGAACCTGCGTACCCCTATGCGATGTTTTCAATATTTTCAAAAACAAGGACCATATCAAGGAATCGTTCGCTTCAAATGTTTTGAAACCAAAGGGGAATTCGAAGTCACGACAATTGGCGTCTGAATTTAAGATGGCAGCGCCAAGGTGGCCAGTTTTAGAACTTAACATACAGAGATCGATTTTGTTTTGATAGTCGATTCTGTACTGTTTATTAAAGTTTGGTTTGATAATATTTGATTACACGATTTATTCAAAGACTTTTTAGACTTTTATAGTTGACGAGTGTATTACTGAGAGCACATATTACATTCTTATAAAGTAGGTATGTATCATCCTTCAATCTTATTCAGTGTAGCAACTCAAAAATTACGGGAATATCTCCAAGGTTAGACAGTTTTTCAATATTATTTATTTCCAGATCCAAATGGCAAGATTGACGTTGGTGGATTTCTTAGGCTGTCTTGAGAGTTGAACAACAGATAGTATTGTAAAACATACTTTTTGGAATAATAGACAAATACTCATAACTTAACTATTTGTATAGGGCCGGACGATTTATACGATATATTGTGAAAAAAATTAATACATTCACATAAAACTAATGCTACTTGTACCTTAAGCCTTATTCATTATGAATTGACAAATAAATTCTTTCAACACTCATATGATTGGACTAAAAAAGCTGTAATAGATAATCCTTGTACAACTTTGATTTCATCGGCAGAAGCACTTTGAGCGAAGAGTATTATTCATCACCAGATATTTCCTTGTTGAGGCTAAAACATTTACGTTGTTCCTTAATGATCAGTTCAACAGGCAGATTTCTGGAAGGCATAAGATTCCTCTGAAGTAGTTTTCTCTGCTTGGATTAGGGACCTGGAAAACAATTGTCTTCATGAATGTGATCCAATATTTCACGAGCAATTCGTGCTTACCTCAATAAAGATTATCATCATCGGTAAAATGCAGGTAACAGACTCTCATAAATCTTGTTTGCTGGTTTGCAAATTTTTAGTTAACAAGTTGCCAAGGTTTTCATCGATTCTTCAACACTTTCAAGCCCTACTTGTTAAGGAAAGTTTCTAACACCCTACCTCGAAATTTTTCACCGGGCTATGGAATACTATGAGAAGGGGCATTTGAGTTTGCTTTTCCTCAGTAGAAACACTTTTAAAATCACATAAACTCCAAGAAAAATGCAAAAACTTCCTCATTTTCTTGACATTTCTTTCAACTTGTCAATGATAATCCCTGTACGTCGAGTTACTCTGATAGCCACCAGAGGGACTAGCGCTTATCTTCATTCGCCAATAGAATATCTATCATGTTCAACTTGGTGGTTTAAAATCACAAGAAACAAAGGAATACCTGTCAGCGGTTCTATTTTACAGGTTTTTTTCCCTGGTTTTGGTATAGGCAATCCCATTATGTAAAAAACATGGTGTGCTCTTTTGCATTCGAGGGTGGCGACAGCAACTTGAAGATTCAAGGGAATACATATTCTGTGCTTTGAATTTTCATAGTTTCAGTTAGCTGACGTCACTTTTGAATGCACATGAGCACACCATGTTAATTACATCATGAACCATCCCAATTGTTCTGCGAGTTGGTTCAGTCGTTTCAAAGTTAGACTTAACATTGTATCAGGTAAAATTGCCAGTGAATCTTCGTGTGTTGATCTTTGTTCAGTGTGACCTGGTGTTTTTCCTTACTTTTTTGTGAATATTTATGTTCGATTAGTGTTTTTTCTGTATATCAAACTGAATCCAAACCAAACATTTGAAATCCCTTAATTTTTCAAAGGTTATGCTTTACATGACATCCGGTTAGTATGACTTATTGGTCACTTTCCTTCAATGTCATTATGAACGGACAGGGCTGGGCAGTATTTCAATTACTTGTAATTGAAATACGTATTTGAAATACAAATACGTATTTTGTATTTGTATTTCAATTACTTCTCGAAAATGTATTTTGTAATTGGTATTTCAAATACCTGACACTGAAGTATTTTGTATTTTGTATTTCGATACTTTTGTCTTCGAAATACTATTGAGCAAATACATTTAGGGCTGAGCTCTCTAGAGAAAATAGTCTCTGAATCTCCCTTCAGATGACGCAACGTTCATCTGCTTCATCTAGTTCTTTTGCTAGCAATCATGTTTTCGGCAAATGGAAAGAAAGAAAAGGTGCTGCGCAATGGTCATTTCAACATGGAGTTAGAGTTGGTCAATTTCCAAAAACGATAAGAGCAAATAGCTCACCATCCTTGAACATTATCCTTATATAAAAAATGTGTTCATACAATATAACACAAGTTTGTGCTCATCAGGACCTGTAGAAATATTGTTTTCTTTAGCAGGTTTTATTCATTCCCCAAGAGGCTGTTTTTCTGATACAACGTTCAAAAATCTTGTGTTTCTGAAAGGAAATTCTTTATTTAGCGATTGAATGGCTAAGCTGAATAAGTTGTCCTCTTTTCACATTTTACGTAACACCTGAATGTATTTTGTAATTTGTATTTTGTATTTCGAATACAAATAGTGAAAATACTGTATTTTGTATTTTATATTTCAAATAACCGACTTGAAATTATTTTGTATTTTGTATTTCAAATACCTGGCGAGAAAGTATTTTGTAATTTGTATTTCAATTAAGCCAAGCATGTATTTTGCCCAGCCCTGTGAACGGATTCTACTGTATCTCATCACAAGAAGCATAGAAGAATGGAAAATTCGGAAAATCGAAGAATCGTATTTCTTGGGATGAAATGACTTGAGATAATAACCTCTACGCCTATGGCAGGCATCAAGTTACCTTATGGATTTGAACATAAAAGATCGAGTAGATTACACAGACATATATGCATGAGATCCCAGCTTCACGCCGCGAGACACCTCGGTGGCCGGAAGTTGTTAGATATCGAATTTTTTCGAAATTCTCTGATACGTTCATACACTCATTCATTGTATCATGATGACTTTAAATATGGTGATCACATATTAATATATGTTATGGGTATTTCCAGTACCTACCTTCAAATATATGCAGTTTTTCACTAATATTATAAAATAAATTTCGTAACCTAGTCCTACCTATTTATTCCAATTGTCTTTGATTTTTATTTTTCCTGAAAAACCACAGCGACTCGAAAATGAAAAGAGCTACAACACTTGCACGAAATTCGCAATTTTTAATTCTCAGTTGAAAAGATGAAAATTGGGCAATTTATTAATTTTCAATGCAAATGTCAGATTAAAATTCATTAGCCTCCTGAGGGGTTTTTCCTACATTCAACTGTTTGATGGGGGTTTTCCTTTGAACGAAAATACTGTAATTTTCATGAAAAACCTTTGGAACATCACATTTCAAGCATTTAATTTCAATATTATATTTTTAAAAAAATGTTTGATCACCTGAAACTGAAAAATAAAAAATGGGGATTTGCATCTGAAGGGATTGGTCCTGAGTGCACGATATAGCAACGTCGAATTCAGCTTTCTCGGAAAGAACAGGACGTCAAATGTGTTACTTCGCTCAGGAAAACAGAGATGGCTATACTTTGATCTGGTCAGAGTAGAAGACAACGACCAAGGAATAGAAAAAGAAGAGCACAGACTGTCATACTGACAAATCGCAAACGGAAATTTTTGGTTATATTGACGAAGACGTGTGTACCACAGAATAGGAATAAATATTTCATTATTCTATAGCAGAAAAAGCTATTCTACTAAACACCGTTGACACTTCGTGCATGCCTGGCAAATCCCAAACCCCAATTTTGAAATCTGATTTTGAATACTTTCTGAAGGTAATTTGGCAAAATGATGAATCAAACCCATAATAATTATGTTCAAATTTGCGTTTGCAGTAATAACCCAAATTCAGGAAAAACCTCCATTGTTCTAATGATACAATAATCACGAAATTCTGCACAAGGTTTTCTTTCAGCATCTTCAAACTAGCTGCGAAGTTTCTCAGTATTTCTTGAGTTATACCGAAGAAAACAACGATATCGAGAAGAAAACCACGAAATGTGACATATTTTTTTCCAATATCTCCATATCGGACGAACAAAATCCATTTTGACACTGGATTCGTGATCAGGAGGGTCTAATCCATCTCCGGCTCCAAATTCAAACATTACAGACATTTGGACAAAACGATAGCACGCTGTTTCCCTAGAACATGCGCGCAAAAAGTGAATATATCAGTGCAAAATTTCTAAATGAACACGAAATGGCTTTTCGCCATAGTAACCAAAGCATTTTAGATTATTGTTGGTCTTCCAGTCTCTCTCAACTGTCATAAGAGCTCGTGACCTATAAGTATAGTAAAACCTTAGCAACGAAATTCGTATGTGATTAACCTCCTGTGAATTATTGTATATTATTAGGACGCCATCTATTGAATGAAATTTGGTTGCAAAATTTTCATGAGTAATTAAATAAAATAAATTTCGTAGAACACAGATAATTGGATGAAGTAACCCTTCACACTGAATAATTCCCAGACAACTTAATATCGATAATGGTTCAATAATGAGGCTGATAGTTAAATAAGGTGCATCATCTGATCTCATTAACATCAACTAGCTGTAATCGAGCTGTTCGACCAAAAAAGCCCAAGGCGAAAGGTCGGTGAAATTACAGGGTCGGAATGCCTAATTGAAAATTATAATTTGGCATGCCTCACGCGAGATGTTACAATCTGACACGTTGAAGGTTCTTTTGATTTCCGCATTCTGCTCTGAAAATTTCTGAATTTTTTTATTGATTGATCGTATTGGCCACAATTCACAAATGTTGATGTACTTTAGATAATACAACGAGACGTTTCATTTTCATGAAAAAACTTTATTATTTTCTCTTTCAATATCTGAAACAAAAGTAATAAATTCAAAAGTATTGTTTGTTATTATATTTTATATGAAATATCTGAATATTCCCGGAAATTAATATGCGATCACATTGTGAAATGAAAAAATTTAGACTAATGCAAACTGCAGAGGAATCTGAAAAATCTTGTGAACTTTTTTTTACTTCAACTGCCACACTCAGTATATAAGTGCATCATAAAATAGCCTGTTTAATGACATTTAGAACAATATGCATACCTTGATTTGCTATTTGGAAAATTTACATGGTATTTCTGAGAAGATCATCAACTTGGACAAATCAAATTCTTCAGAGATCAAGATTTTCAGCCAACAATTCGTATTTTGAATCTTTCAGTCAATTCTATATACGTTAAAGAGATCTAAGATGAAAAATCCCCGATTTGTTAAGGAAAACCGCATTCATCTACTCCCCCCATTTCGAGTTTTCTCTTTATAACTCAGAAAGTTTTCATTTTACGAATAGGATTTGCTTAACTATCCCCCCTTTTTACGTGGAATTGACTGAAATATTAAAAAGTGTAGGATTTCATTCAAAAATCTTGTTTTTTGATTATTTGGATTTGTCGAAGTTAATGATAAACACCTGTACATTTTCGGTCCAAATGACAGACACTGTTGTAATACAACGTATTCGCAAAATTGAAAATGTTAGGCATAATTCATAGTAGGTTAAATGTAACAGACAATTCTATGGTTCCAGTTGACGCGAAAGAGTGGCGCGATGCGCAGAGATTAGTCTGTGAGTCTTATGAGATTATTCCAGAAATTACGTAAAGCTGGTAAAGTAGTCCTGTATAACAGAAACGTTATGAGAAAGTTTGAATAAAGTTGTGAAATATTAAAGAGTATCATTAAGCTATCGACCTGACCTAAACCCCAATAAAAAAGTGAATACGATTTCCTTGAAGAACACTTCTAATGCAGAAACATTCGAAAAAGTGTAAGTCCCAGTCAAAACCAATTTTTTCAGAAGAATCCAAATAAATCGAAAAAGTTTTCACCCAAGGTATGGCATTTTGTTGTTCTAGCTATCTATGTGATGGCACAATAATATATTTGGTGTACCTTTTGGAAATAAGAGAGTAGTAGGCTTTTCCAGTTCAACCGGAAGTTGCAGAGCTCTGAAAAATATTTGAAGGAAAAAGTTCATTGTCGAAATTCCCCACATGCAAATTTTCAGCACAAAGTTAGTTTTCCATAAATGTCGGGTGGGCCTTTCGTGGTGAATCAGCCTTTATTTTCATTATCTTGTTATTATATGAACATTTCATCTATTGGCAAAACGAATTTAGTGCCATCAACATTTACAAAAAGAAGAACAATTTTAGGCAAGAGTCAATTTCTGGTATTCTATGCATCTTGTTTTGCTGAGGGCCATAGAATCCTTATGGGAAGTATTTAAATCATTACAAAATATATCCAACTTAAATATCTAAAATGTCCACTTCTTCTCTCATAAATTGTCTTTTCGAGCGAATATCAAGTCCACCGTTTAGCCAGAAAGACCAGAAACGAAGACGAAAATACCCTTCGAAAATTACACCGTAGGCACTCATGAAAACGCTGCATAAACACAGTGATCCAACATCCCCAAATTGGGAATTAATAAAAACCCTCGCTCTCGCTTCCTATTGTGCGAGCAAAACGGATCGTTTTTAATGAAGCCCCGAAAGAACGCAGAAATTACACGCTAAATTCAATTTTTAGATTTTTTTCCTGCGTTTAGTCCCAAATTAAACTCCCGTTGCGGTCTGAGCAGTCCGACAAAGGACTGGACCACTTCCTTACGTGAGGCCGACAACACGCACGCAACTTTCGGTATGATTGTCTCAGGTTATGGGCCTATGGGGGTTGATTGTGCTTGTATCAGGGTTTCTACTAGTTCTGATGATGGAGTGTGAGCGTTTTCAGGGAAAATTTATTGAATTTTGAAATTTCTACGCTGAGTTGTTTAGAATACATACTTATACTAGAGATTTTACTCAATCAATGTAATTTTCGATTTTTGTGCCGATCTTGCGAATCTGGTGTCAAAGTCACCCTTGAGTCGTATTTTAAAGTAAACCCAAACCATCCGCTGTTTCAATACACTATTCCTATCTGAAGAGAGTTTTTTTTTTTTGGTTTAGAACTTTGAAATGGAATAAAACAAGGATGAATTTTTAAAATTGACATGAAATTGACGTTATTCAAAAGATTATCTTTTGGCATTATAATAAAAATATAACTTCTGGCATATGACCGCCACAGCTTGCTCGGACGTAATCTAATCTGGAGGTCCAATTTCCAATCACTTTGTCCAACATTTGCGGGCGTATATCGGCAATAACGCGGCGAATGTTGTTCTCCAAATGGTCGATCGTTTCGGGGTTATCGGCGTAGACTAGCGACACATATCCCCACAGAAAATAGGCTAGCGGCGTTGAATCGCACGATCTTGGAGGCCAATTCACGGGCCCGTAACGTGAAACTATGCGGTTATCAAACGCTTCCTTCAGTAAATCCGTTGTGGCACGAGCTGGGTGACATGTTGTACCATCTTGTTGAAACCACATCTGCTGCACATCATGGTTGTTCAAAAGACGACTTCGGCCCAAGTTGCCAACCCACAGTTTTTTTCACAAATTTACTATCACTGGAAAACGGGAGTTTCAGGACAAATTTGAAATGATAAGGTTCGCGTAATTTATAAATATCCGTACGTCGGCCCAAGTTGCCAACCCACAGTTTTCTTCAGAAATTTACTATCACTGGGAAACGGGAATTTCAGAACAAATTTGAAATGAGAAGGTTCGCGTAATTTATAAATATCCGTAAAAGATGCCTCGGCTCCTCAAACAAGATAATGTCCTCCAAATATAGGGTTTTGTTAAGATCATCTCTGATTTGCTGAAATTTAAGTTGGGATTCCTGATTTCATGTTAATAGTGTTAAATTTATATAGGATATGTTCCGCAAACTAACTTGGTTATTGCATTTGCCGGTTTTCCATTTCGTAATTATGAAATATTCGGTTGGTTCCTGAAAAAGGTTAATTACGGAATTCGTTTGATGAAAAAACGTACTTTCTGTCACCAGAACGACAGTCAATGTGCTATGGTAACTTATCCATAGCATAGAACAATCTTTATTTACTTCATGATCCATAAATCATAGAAGATACAACAATAAACAATGGAAAAATTACTAGGTATGGTCTATGGACCATAAGGTATATAAAGATTGTTCTATGCTATGGATATATTACCATAAAACATTGATTGTCGTTCTGGTGCATAGACTTAATATGTCAATGTTCTGGTGACAGAAAGATTGCTTTTTCGTTAATCAAATTCCGTAATTAACCTTTTTTTTAGGAACCAACCGAATATTTCGTATTTACAGAACGGAAAACCGGCAACCGAAATAACCAAGTTGATTTGCGGAACATATCCTTTATAAATCTGACACTATCAACATGAAATCAGGAATCCCAATTTAAATTTCAGCCTGACAAAAACCTATATTTGGAAGGAATTGTCTTGTTGTGTTATAATGTTGAATTTGTCCTGAAATTCCCGTTCCCCAGTGATAGTAAATTTGTGAAGAAAATTGTGGGTTGGCAACTTGGGCCGAAGTCGTCTATTGGCGTCTGAATTTAAGATTGCAGCGCCACGGTGGCCAGTTTCAGAACCTTACATACAGACATAGATTTTGTTTTGATAGTCGATTTTGTACTGTTTGTTAGTGTTTGGTTTGATAAGTTTTGATTTCACGATTTATTCGAAGACTTTTTAGACTTTCATAGTTAACGAGAGTATCACTGGGAGTACATATTCCAGTCTTATAAAGTAGGTATGTATCATTCTTCAATCTTATTGAGTGTAGCAACTCTAAAATCACGGGGATATTTCGAAGGTTAGACAGTATTTTAATATGATTTATTTTCAGATCCAAATGGCAAGATTGACTTTGGTGGATTTCTTAGGCTGTCTTGAAAGTTGAAAAACAGATAGTATTGTAGAACATACTATTTGGAATAATAGACAAATACTAATTATAACTTTACTATTTTTATAGCGATGGACTAAATACTCAATATATTGTGAATAAAATGAATACATTCACATAGAACTAATGCTACTTATATCGTAAGATTTATTCATTATGGATTGACAAATAAATTTTCCAACACTCATATGATTGGTCTTGAAAAAGCTGTAATAAATAAGCCTTGTACAACTTTGCTTTCATCGGCAGAAGCACTTTGAGCGAACAGTATTCATCACCAGATATTTCCTTGTTGAGACTCTTTTTTTCCAATAGTCAGTTCTATCACTAAAACATTTACGTTGTTCCTTAATGATCAGTTCAATAGGCAGATTTCTGGAAGGCAGAGCATTCCTATTGAGTAAATTTCTCTGCATGGATTAGGGGCCTGTAAAAAAATTGTCTTCATGAATGTGATCTAATATTTCATGAGCAATTCTTGCTTACCTCTATACAAATGATCATCATCGGTAAAAGGCAGGTAACAGACTCTCATAAATCTTGTTTGTTGGATTATTTCGATTCTCCAATACTTTCAGGCCCGACTTGTTAAAGGAAATTTCTTTTACCCTAACCCGAAATTTTTCACCGGGCTGTGGAAATCTATGGGAAGGGACATTTGAGTTTGCTTTTCCTCAGTAGAAGCACTTGTAAAATCACACAAACGCCAAGAAAAATGCATAAACTTACTCATTTTCTTAACATTTCTTTCAACTTGTCAATGATAATGTCTGTACCTCGGGTTACTCGGATAGCCACCAGAGGGAGTAGCGCTTATCTTCATTCGCCAATTGGGGAACGAAAAAGTTAGTAATCATGGCTCTACAGCGGTCACCATTGACTGTAAAGTTCTGACCAGAATAGTTACGGACCAATGATTCCACCATCCCAGGAAGCACACCAAACAGTCAGTTTTTCTGGATGTAACGGTGTCTCAACATACACTTGAGGATTATCTTCACTCCAAATGAGACTGTTTTGTTTATCAACGTAGCCATCCAACCAAAAGTGTGCTTCATCGCTATACAAATCGGGATCAACGGCAATCATGTTTTGGGCCCATTCACCGAATCTACGCCTTGTTAGAGGATCGTTTGGCTTCAATGCTCGCCCGCGTTGGATTTTGTTAGCACTCAAACCAAGATCTTCCACAAAATCGTCCATAAAGTGGTTGGACACATATCCAAATCCTTTGCACGATGGCGGATAGACTGACTCGGGTCTTCCTCTACGCTAAGCTCTACAGCAGCAATGGCTTTTTCTGTTCTAACTGTACGACGTCTCTGTGGATGCGTATAATCAGTTACAGTAAACGTGGTGCGAAAACGGTCCATAGTTAGTCGAATTAATTGCTCTGATGGACGATTATGTTGACCGTAAAATGGACGTAGAGCGCGATACGTATTTCGAACAGAACCATTATTTTCAAAATAAATACGCACAATTTTGAAGCGTCAGTCTATTTATGTTGAAATGCCAGACCAAACTAAACACAAATCACTTGACAGCTGACAAAATGGCCGCCAGTTTGAACAGTGTTGCTAACTTGAAGTTTTAGCTTCTAAAAAAAACACCTTTAATACAGTCAGGAGTACCTGGCCTAGGAACTTATTAGCATGATGATGTCACAAAATATGTTCGCAGTATTTTACCTCCTTTTGGAATTAACGAGGTGCCTATGTAATAAAATACAACACAGAATAAGGGAAAACTGAACTAACGAAAGGTCTATTTATTTGCAATATCGAACCTGTTAATGAAATCAGTGACTAATAAAGGGTTTTCCAATAAGAGGTGTTTGAATAACCCGCTATTTCGGTAGATGTCACTTTCGAAGCTGTCATTTTTTGACATTTGACAAGTAGAAACTACGCCATTAATAAAAATGAAACGATACACGCTTCAACAAAGCATTGAAATTATTAAAATTCACTATAAAAATGGTGAAAATTTGGCAGAGACGGTTCGTAAAACTCGAACATTTTTGGGTCGTCGTGAGGCACCTTGTCGGACCGCAATAAAGAAATTGGTGGAAAAATTCGAGCTGTTGGGATAAGTAAGTGATGTGAAGAATAAAACCCGTGCCCGTCGCTCAAGAACAGCCGAGAATATTACTGCTGTAGCCGAAAGTGTTGAAGAAAACCCAGGTTTGTCCATTCCTCGTCGTTCTTTGGAATAAGGCATTCTACAATCGTCATTACACCGTATTTTGCATAAAGATTTGGGTCTTGAGGCTTATAAAGTTCAGTTAACACAAGAACTCAAGTCGGCCGATCATCAACAACGTCGTGTCTTTGCTGATTGAGTCGTTGAAATGCATGAAAATGATCCGGAATTCCATCGAAAAATCATCTTGAGTGATGAGGCCCATTTCCACCTCGGTGGCTTCGTCAACAAGAGAAATTGTCGCATTTGGGGCTCGGAAAACCCGAGAGTTATTGTTGAAAGCCTCTCTATCCTCAACTTGTGACTGTTTGGTGCGGTTTATGGTCCGGCGGAGTCATTGGACCTTACTTTTTCGAAAATGAGGCTGGAGTAACAGTTACGGTGAATGGATTGAGCTATCGAAAGATGATTACTGATTTTTAATGGCCGGAATTGGATGGTATTGATCATGACAACGTTTACTTTCAACAAGACGGTGCTACGTGTCACACAAGCAACGAAACCATTGATCTTTTGCGGGAAAAGTTTCCGGACCGTGTTATCTCTCGAAGAGGTGATCACAATTGGCCACCGAGATCTTGTGATTTAACACCTTGCGACTTCTTCCTTTGGGGCCACGTTAAAGAGAAGGTCTACGCCAATAGCCCAGCGTCGATTCAAGACCTCAAAGATGGAATTCGTGAGGCTATCGAGGACATAGGGCAGCCACTTTGCGATTTGGTTATGGAAAATTTCATTAAAAGGATATGGTCCTGTAAGCGTGGTGGTCATTTGCCTGATGTTATTTTCCAATATTAACGGCATAGCTTCTTCTTAATAATGAAATAAACATCCGATCATTTACATTGAAAAATGTCATTTTTCTTTGAATATCAAAATAACACCTCTTATTGGAAAACCCTTTATTATATTTAGTACACCAAATTTATATTATTCCCATCGAAAAAAGGTGAATATATCAGTCCAAAATTTTCGAATGAATACGAAATCATAAGAGAAGTCTCTTTTCGCCTCAGTTAACCGTAAATTATTCTCATTCTTCTTCTCATAAAATAATACGGCTATGTAGATTCTTCCATTGCTTAGAGAGTTCAGGAACGAGCGCGCAAAAACGTCAAGAACTCACTCAATCTCCACCAGGAACAAAAAATCCAATATCACATCCGTATTTCTCATTAAGCAGCACTAATTAACTGATAACTTTTTTCGCAGACATTCCATCGAAACACAAATCAAAAAGATAATTGTAATGATATAATTAAAAATTAATTTCGACTGCTCGGAACGAGATAGACTCGGATAAAAAAAAAGAGTAGTTTTCTGATATCTCCCGGGTGATGCGACATAATTTTTAATTATCCGAGCCGTGGGGCGTCCCATCCAGCTAGGAGGGTTAAAGGCGACCGCCTCCATCAGGCAGATCCATCGACACCTTCTCCGTGGCTATTTATAACTGCGTCTCTCGAAATTATTGACGCATATTAATGAACGTCGAAGACAGTTGCGCTAGCCCGATCGGAGGGGTCTTGGAGATATTGCCGTTTCTAGGTTTTTGATTGATTGTTGTTTTCACCTGATGTTATAAATTGGCTTGTTTTCGATTAGAAAGTGAACTAGTTCGTATGGAAGTGATATTTAGCCCTTTTGGACGCATGTTCGAGTTTGTTCCCAAAGCGGTCATCTTATCACGTATTCACCCGTCCATACACAGATTTACCACAGAATAGAGAATTCTCTATTCTATGGATTTACCATGAAGTAAATATACTTCTTCTATGAGCCTTACTTCCCGATGGAAAAATTTGGCGATCTCCATTTTATTTATTATACTGATTTGTTCACAGGAATAGGACGGGTAGAAATGAAACGACCAAGTTGCACTAAGCCGACGTTTCTTCCATATATTTGGACTTTATCAAGGCTACAGAGACAGACGAAAAGATGAAAGTGAAAAAAGGCAAATGCTATACAGGGTGTTTCATCATAAACTGGTCAAACATATATAGCCGTATAGATGACATTGGGACAGTCTTTTTGGCCTTATGACATATACCCCGTTTTCGAAGCATAAGCGAGATACAGGGTGTTTAATGTCAACTTTGAGTGAGTTATACGTGACCTTCGAAATAACGGTTTTTGGTCACATCTTAGTATTTTTCGGTGGTCAATTCAATTGTTGAGTAGAATTCTGGAAAAAATATTTCAAAATGGCGGAAAATTTACTAAGTTGAAGTTTTTTGTTTTCGATTGCCAAATTGGATAGCATATTGCTTTAATGTACTCAATTTTCTAGAATTTTCCGTTAAAAATTTTTTTCAAAATTCGAACTCAACCTTTTTTTTACATGTCTACAGTGAAAAAGAAATTTCACCCAAAATTGTGTTGTAGAATTCTGGAAAAAATATTTAAAAATGGCGGAAAATCTACAAAGTTGGAATATTTCGTTTTCGATTGCCAAATTGAATGGTATTATTTCAATGTACTCAATTCTCTAAGATTTTCCGTGAAAAATTTTTTTCAAAATTCGAACTTTTTTTTTACATGTGTACAGTGAAAAAAAAATCCACCCAAAATTGTTGAAATCTAACAATCTGAACACTGCTGTGAAAACAGAATGAAAAAATATCCATTGGTTTTCATTTTATACCCTTCCAAAGATTCCGTTCGGAGTACTGAAATAATTTTTATTTTAGAAACTGGTGATCCTACGGAGGCCAAAATTGTGCTAATGGGCCCCCAGAATGACCTGAATAGAAATATGAATTTATAAAAAAAAACAAAAATTCGAAAAATCTTTGATAGGAATCGAACTCGCTCCACGTACGGACAATAGTCCGAGTATAAATTGGATTTGTTCTGATTATAATAATGTCCGTTACCAAGCAACGGTAGGTTTTCGAATTTGACCCTATTTTACGAATGCGGAGAGAGCTCGATTCCTACCAAAGTTTTTTAGAAAAAATTTTTTTTCTTGATGAATTCATATTTCTATCCAGGTCATTCTGGAGGCCTATTAGCATAATTTAGCGCCACCAGTTTCTTGAATAAAAATTGTTAAAGTACCCCGAGCGGAATCTTCGGAAGGCTATAAAATGAAAACCAATGGATATTTTTTCATTCTGTTTTCACACTAGTGTTCAGAATGAAGGTCACTTCAACCTCGAAAGATTTCAACAATTTTGGATGAATTTTTTTTTTACTGTAGACATGCAAAAAAAAAAAGGCCGAGTTCGAATTTTGAAAAAAATTTTTTACGGAAAATTTTAGAAAATTGAGTGCATTAAAATAATGCTATCCAATTTGGCAATCGAAAACAAAAAATTTCAGCTTCGTAGATTTTCCGCCATTTAGAAATATTTTTTCAGAATTCTACACAACAATTGAATAGACCACCAAAAAATACTGGGATGTGACCAAAAAACGTTATTTCAAAGGTCACTTATAAATCACCACAGTTATCAGAATATTGCTCAAAGTTGACATTAAACACCCTGTATCTCGCTTATGCTTCGAAAACGGGGTATATGTCATAAGGCCAAAAAGACTGTCCCAATGTCATCTATACGGCTATATATGTTTGACCAGTTTATGATGAAACACCCTGTATATAAAGTGCATATAAAATCATAATCTTTTCGTCTGTCTCTTTAGCCTTGATAAGGTCCAAATATATGGACGAAACGTCGGCTTAGTGCAACTTGGTCGTTTCATTTCTACCCGTCCTATTCCTGTGAACAAATCAGTATGTCAACTTAAGGACGTGAACCCACGGATTTCATTTTATTTATTATGGTCCTTATGAAATTCTCGAACGAATAATTCGAAAATTTTCTAACCCTGGAAAAGGGATATTTCTGAACGAATAAATAAGGGTAACTACACAACGTTGTCATCTCTACATAGAGGTCGTAGTAATTACGCTTTTTTCAAAATGTGAATTTACCTTGAGAAAATAATGAATTTGAGGAAATATATGAATTCAATAATTCCAAAGACCTGGCGAATGTTGAAGAAACTTGTTTTCCTGTTAACACTGAAAATATTTCGCCTATAAGAGCATGGTTGGAAGATTCAGTTATGATATTTTCTTGTACGGAAATCAAGAATCGAGTGTGGAATTTTTACTGAAAAATAATAGAGTAGTCCGTTACTTTGAGATTCATTTGAAACAAAATAAAAGTACTCGAATAACCCTTCAGTAAAACCTCTAAACGAACAGAAAAACCTATGGAATTCCCTACTTTTCGAAATAAGCCCACAGAAGACATTTAAACACCTTGTTGCACAACTTGTAATACTCCAGTATGAAAATGTAGTGGTACTACAAAACCTCTTTCACCTTGAAAGAACTAACTCAATTTTCATAGTTTTTCCTCTTATCTCCGAAAATTGAAATCGGATTAAACTGAAAACTCATGTAGTTCCTGAAATATTGAGGAAAGAGACTCAAAATTTCAAATGTCTATGACCCAAAACCGTCATTTGGTTTATTTGGCCCATTTACGATCACGACCGTCGCGAAAGTCTGCATAAGTGTTCCTACAAGCTCCAAGAGAGCTCAAAAGCAATTGGAGAAATTCATGTAATGACGGATTCACATTTCAGCATATATAAAACTTTATTGTAATGTCAAGGATAATTTCTTATTTCCTTACAGAACTCCAGAAGTATTTCGAAGAAAAATACAAGAAAGAAGTAGGATAGAGCCACAAACAACAATTATCAATCTAACGCCTCTGAAGACAGTATAGGTACGCAGATATCATTCAAATGCCTTTGGCTGCTATACCTTAAATAGTTTTATTATAATCATATTAGCCAATAAATAAATATTTTTGTTTATATTGAATGGGAATGGTATTGTTATCATTAAAATTTTGTCTTGCATCTTTTAGTATTTTATTACTTTTTATATTTTGACAACGATGAGGGACGGTATCTATATCACCTTGAAATTATTATTATTTACATTGAAATTTTGAGACGTTTGCACTTAAACCAACTTCGTAAAGAAGCACCAATAAATTATCTATCTATCTATATTTTCAAATATTTATTCTCCAAACCTTCTTGAAATTTCATAAATCTTTTGTAACCATTTCTAATCCATTCATAGCACTATTTCAAGACTGAAATTGATTTGATAAGGAAGAATGTTGATCATATAAACTGCTCCACATGAGTTAGGGATATTGACTTAAATTCCGAAAAAATATAGTTAAAATAAGATTTTTGTGATGAGAATTCATATTAATATGATTTCAAGTTGCAAATTAATTTTAGCCTGTAGGTCTGCAGCATATACAGGGTGGTTAAGAAATATCGAGTAAAATAACGAAATTTTATTTCCAGAGAATTCGAGCATTTTAAGACTATCAATACAATGTATGGCCTACACGGGCATCAATAACAGCTTGACATCTTCTTTGCATACTACACACGAGGTTGTTGGACATTTCTTGAGGAATTTGGTTCCATAAACGGGGCAGAGAAGCTCTCTCAGATCATTTAAGGATTCTGGGGTAGGTTGATGATTATCTAATTTTCTTTGGAGCATATCCCATGCATGTTCAATGCAATTCAAATCTGGTGAGTGCGGAGGTATTGGTAAATGTGGAATACCAAGCTCCTCGCGCGCATTCTCAACTATGGCTGCACGGTGCGGTCTAGCGTTATCGTCTAGAAATTGAAAAGTTTCACCCATAGCAGCGTGAAAATTTGGCACAACATTGTCAATGATATGCTCCCTATAGTGTATGGCGGTCATATTCCCAAGACAAATGTGTAGATCTGTGCGCCCGTTGAAACATATCCCGGCCCATACCATAACACTACCCCCTCGGAATGGATAGACTTCTTGGACATAGCGACGATTACGGGGTATGCGTGGGATTGTCCATACCCTTATTCTTCAAGAATCTGAAAATCGTCCATATCTGGATTCATCAGTGGAAAGGACACTACGCCATTGATCGTTCCAATTGATATGTTGCCTCGCCCATTCCAGTCTTTGACGCTTATGGTCACGTGTTAATGGAACTCCTCTTAATGGCAGTCTAGAACCCAGATTCACCTCCCTCAAACGTCGTCTGATGGTTTCGATGGAAACTTGGGCCCCATCTGCATTTTGAAGAGTATTCCGTAGCATTCTACACGTAGATGTAGGGTTTCTTCTCGCCGAAACGGTGATGAAACGATCCTGAGCAGGTGTTGTTTTTCATCGCCCACCAAGCCTTGGTCTTTCCAACACGAAACCTGTCTCCCTGAACCTATTCCAAGTTGAGATATCACACTTTGGCTGACTTGGAGCCTTTCCGCTACGACAACCTGAGTTAGGCCAGCCTGTAGCATTCCGATAGCCCTATTAGCTTCAGCGTTTGTTAATTTACGTCGTGGCATTTTCAGAAAACTCGTTTCAAATCGAAGCCGTTGATAAACTGACTTCATTTCAAAATAAGAACATTCATGAAGCATATGCAAAGAACCAAACTTCAGAAAAAAGGCGACCAGATTGTCGAAATGTCTCATACTGATTTTTATTGGATCGATTCAAGTTGTTATTGAGTTTTAAATGATTTTACAGCGATTTTCTCGAAGATTACATGCTTTTAAAAACGATTGATTACGATATCCCTAACTCTTGTGGATCAGTTTATTTCTTAGATCATTCCCCCACCTCATACATGTAGAACAACTTAATTACTAAAAAATAAATATCAAATTACTACGATCGAACTTGCCAAAATGAGATGGGAAGTCAAATCAATCAAAAGATGATTTATTTCTATATACGAAATTTCTCTTGTTAGGGTCCCAATTATAATTAACAGCTGGTAAGTATAAACCAATAAGATTTTTAACGTTTCATTTCTCCAGTGATTATCGCAAAAAACTAGGTTAGTAATCTACAGAGATGAATATAACAATCGATCAAACGAGAGATTGGACTATCACTATCTCAATGAATTATTATAAATGGGTTTAATTTATTTATATACATGCAGATCCTTAAATTCGTGTTACCTGCACATGTTTGATATTTCTATTTTTTGCTCGCATGTTCTAGGGAACAGCGTTTTAATAGATGATAGAATACGTTTTAATAGATGATAGAATACAATTACAAATGAATGTAATTTTTGAACGTGTTGCCGAAAATGACCCTGAAACTGTTAGTTTTGACTCACTAATGAAGAATTTGACGTCAAAAATCGATCCTGTAAGGCCTGCTCTCTGTTCATGCCTAGATAACAGATAACTTCAGAATGGAAAGATATACATATGGTAGGTCGTATGGGTTAAAGCTTATTTTAGGAATATTTTGCAGCATTTTCATTCGATGAAGAACAGTTTTCAAATCGAAAAAAACACTGCCGTGAAGGCAGCAGCTTTTGCGCGTATGTTCCACGTAGATGACCGCTTCGGCAACGAATTTGAACATGCGCGCAAAAGCTGCTGCCTTCACGGCAGTGCTTTTCTAGATTTTTCTTCGATAAATTACTGGATTTCAATTCGATTACGGAATTCATACTTTTTCCAATGAATTCATACTTTTTTGTATGAATTCATACTTTTTTGTATGAATTCATACTTTTTTCTATGAATTCATACATTTTTGTATGAATTCATACATTTTTGTATGAATTCATACATTTTTGTATGAACTCATACATTTTTGTATGAACTCATACATTTTTGTATGAATTCATACTTTTTAGTATGAATTCATACATAAATGTATGAATTCCTCAATAAAATTCTACAATGGCCCCTCTACGCTTTCGTAGAAAACAGACAATATTTGTGGATTTGATTGGGAACTGCAGAGGTATTCATGGATGAGAAAATTAGAAACTGCAGTAGTAGTGGTGTTAGGTCCTTTTGCACATTTATTTGGTATTGATTTAACTATGATCTCCACGAAATTTTTCAAGTCACCTATATACTGATTGAAGTTGTAGACTTATTGTGTCGTTTTTGGAAATCTCAAATGAACCAATAGGCTGATTCATTTGTAAATATTCTTAAAACGCAATTACGTGAAGTCAGCAGCTTTCGCTTGCATCTTCGAATTCGTTGCCAAAGAGGCCATGCAAAGGAAAATCGAAATTTCACATATGTTTTTCGCAAGATCTCCGAAACTAAAAATCAGATCGAAGTGAAATTTGGGACAATGTAAAATATCGACTTCGAGGTCTGTGTCGAATTTCATTGAAGTCTGTCGTATAGTTTCCGGAATAATTCTAAATATTTCTACTATCGATACAATCGCAACTAGTGCTTGTACTAAGTTGCGCGGTTCTGCGGTTTTATACAACCCATAACGAAGTTTCAATCCGATGGTATTAGTAGTTTTTGTGCTTTTTGATACACAACCTACTCTCATTTTAGAGGTTTTTTCTGGGTTTTCACTCCCAATATCTGAAACAGAACTATTGAAAATTAAATGAAAATTGATTTTTTTTTAATGAAAAACGCCCTTGCGGATTGCAGGGTTGAACTATTTGTCAAGGGTAGTTCATTGGAAAACAGGTTGCCTAATGAACGATGCCGGAACAATAAAAACGTTAAAAAAAAAGAACTGAGAAACGAACGAACGAGAAAATTTGCAGAAATATTTTTTTCAATTTTTCTTTTTGAGGGACTTTTGTCAAATTGAAATTTTACGAAACCACATCAACACAGATTCACTTGGTTTGCAATTTTTTTGATTCTTTTTCTTTTCCAAGTAAATTCATCCGGATATGGCCCATTTCTACAGAACAATTAGCAAAATTACTCTCTCCGTTTAACATTATGCAGATATTTTTGTATTGTCCCAATCTATTATGAGATTCCCAATGGTCGAACATACATGGTTCGCTATTTGGAAATTTTTTTGCATGTCTATTCCTCAGGTTGTTTTTGTGTTCTTGTTTTCTGATATATATCGGTTGAGTTGTGTACCCTGTATTTGTCTTTCCTGAGTACAGGGAATACTATAAATATAATATTTTGATTTTATTTCTCGTTAATTTGTTTGGGTTCTATAGTTAGAATGGATCTCAAATAATTTTTGTCTGTAGTTTTCGATGATTGAGCCGAAAATAGTCTCAAACGACTAGATTGGACTCACTGATGATGAATACGGAGTCAAAATCGATTCTGTCCGGCCGGCCGTGGACACGATAACTGTCGAACGGAGTGAGCTAGCAACTTGAAACTTTCAGGGAAGGTCGCGCATTGGAATGCCGCGGTTGAGTTCGTTAATGGGCCAAATCGGGCAGACAGTTTCGGAGTTATAGCTACTTAAAATTTTGAAGTTATTCATTTTCTATTTCAGAAACTACTTTAGCGATTGGATTTAAACGTGGCAATTAGGTGAAGTATAACGACGCGCAACTTTGAGGTAAATTTTGTCAGAATCATAGGTCGGTAAATTTCAAAAAAATCTTTTTCAGAATTTTTTTCCAAAAAATTTTTTCTTTCGGAAATCGTTTATCATATCCAAAAAAAATTCCACTCGGACTTTGAGCTTCATATTTCACAGTATTGTACGAAATTTCAGTTCGATACGATCATAAGTTTTGGAGATATTAGGAAAAAATATGTCAAATTTCGAGGTTTTCTTCTCGATATCGTTGTTTTTTTCGGTATAACTCAAGAAATACTTATTCAATCCTGATAAAACTTCGCAGCTAGTTTGAAGATGCTGAAAGACAACTTTATACAACATTTCGGGATGATCGTGTCATTAGAACAATTTGAAAAAAAAAATTCTGGGCCTTTCTTATCATATCATCCTCATTAAATTCTGTATGAACCTTCGAACTGTAATTTTTCGATGAAGTACTGGATTTCAATTCGATGTAATCTGTATTTTTGGAAATATTGGAAATATAAAATTTTGAATGGGTATATCTACGGAATCTTTGGGCGGATTTCACCCATTCACGAATTCGGCCTTCGTAATTAAGGTCCAAACCTTCTCTACAAATATCGAGTTTCTAAGTTGTTTCTTTCGAAAGTTAAGTATTGTGTTTACGCAGTCGGCTTTATATTTGCAGAGAAGGTTTGGACCTTAATTACGAAGGCCGAATTCGTGAATGTGTAAAATCCACTCGATGATTCCGCAGATATACCCATTCAAAATTTTATTTTCCCAATATTTCCGGATCAGATCGAATTGAAATCCAGTACTTCATCGAAAATTCGTGAATGGGTGAAATCCGCCCAAAGATTCCGTAGATATACCCATTCAAAATTTTATATTTCCAATATTTCCAAAAATACAGATTACATCGAATTGAAATCCAGTACTTCATCGAAAAATTACAGTTCGAAGGTTCATACAGAATTTAATGAGGATGATATGATAAGAAAGGCCCAGAATTTTTTTTTTCAAATTGTTCTAATGACACGATCATCCCGAAATGTTGTATAAAGTTGTCTTTCAGCATCTTCAAACTAGCTGCGAAGTTTTATCAGGATTGAATAAGTATTTCTTGAGTTATACCGAAAAAAACAACGATATCGAGAAGAAAACCTCGAAATTTGACATATTTTTTCCTAATATCTCCAAAACTTATGATCGTATCGAACTGAAATTTCGTACAATACTGTGAAATATGAAGCTCAAAGTCCGAGTGGAATTTTTTTTGGATATGATAAACGATTTCCGAAAGAAAAAATTTTTTGGAAAAAAATTCTGAAAAAGATTTTTTTGAAATTTACCGACCTATGATTCTGACAAAATTTACCTCAAAGTTGCGCGTCGTTATACTTCACCTAATTGCCACGTTTAAATCCAATCGCTAAAGTAGTTTCTGAAATAGAAAATGAATAACTTCAAAATTTTAAGTAGCTATAACTCCGAAACTGTCTGCCCGATTTGGCCCATTAACGAACTCAACCGCGGCATTCCAATGCGCGACCTTCCCTGAAAGTTTCAAGTTGCTAGCTCACTCCGTTCGACAGTTATCGTGTCCACGGCCGGCCGGACAGAATCGATTTTGACTCCGTATTCATCATCAGTGAGTCCAATCTAGTCGTTTGAGACTATTTTCGGCTCAATCATCGAAAACTACAGACAAAAATTATTTGAGATCCATTCTAACTATAGAACCCAAACAAATTAACGAGAAATAAAATCAAAATATTATATTTATAGTATTCCCTGTACTCAGGAAAGACAAATACAGGGTACACAACTCAACCGATAGATATCAGAAAACAAGAACACAAAAACAACCTGAGGAATAGACATGCAAAAAAATTTCCAAATAGCGAACCATGTATGTTCGACCATTGGGAATCTCATAATAGATTGGGACAATACAAAAATATCTGCATAATGTTAAACGGAGAGAGTAATTTTGCTAATTGTTCTGTAGAAATGGGCCATATCCGGATGAATTTACTTGGAAAAGAAAAAGAATCAAAAAAATTGCAAACCAAGTGAATCTGTGTTGATGTGGTTTCGTAAAATTTCAATTTGACAAAAGTCCCTCAAAAAGAAAAATTGAAAAAAATATTTCTGCAAATTTTCTCGTTCGTTCGTTTCTCAGTTCTTTTTTTTTAACGTTTTTATTGTTCCGGCATCGTTCATTAGGCAACCTGTTTTCCAATGAACTACCCTTGACAAATAGTTCAACCCTGCAATCCGCAAGGGCGTTTTTCATTAAAAAAAAATCAATTTTCATTTAATTTTCAATAGTTCTGTTTCAGATATTGGGAGTGAAAACCCAGAAAAAACCTCTAAAATGAGAGTAGGTTGTGTATCAAAAAGCACAAAAACTACTAATACCATCGGATTGAAACTTCGTTATGGGTTGTATAAAACCGCAGAACCGCGCAACTTAGTACAAGCACTAGTTGCGATTGTATCGATAGTAGAAATATTTAGAATTATTCCGGAAACTATACGACAGACTTCAATGAAATTCGACACAGACCTCGAAGTCGATATTTTACATTGTCCCAAATTTCACTTCGATCTGATTTTTAGTTTCGGAGATCTTGCGAAAAACATATGTGAAATTTCGATTTTCCTTTGCATGGCCTCTTTGGCAACGAATTCGAAGATGCAAGCGAAAGCTGCTGACTTCACGTAATTGCGTTTTAAGAATATTTACAAATGAATCAGCCTATTGGTTCATTTGAGATTTCCAAAAACGACACAATAAGTCTACAACTTCAATCAGTATATAGGTGACTTGAAAAATTTCGTGGAGATCATAGTTAAATCAATACCAAATAAATGTGCAAAAGGACCTAACACCACTACTACTGCAGTTTCTAATTTTCTCATCCATGAATACCTCTGCAGTTCCCAATCAAATCCACAAATATTGTCTGTTTTCTACGAAAGCGTAGAGGGGCCATTGTAGAATTTTATTGAGGAATTCATACATTTATGTATGAATTCATACTAAAAAGTATGAATTCATACAAAAATGTATGAGTTCATACAAAAATGTATGAGTTCATACAAAAATGTATGAATTCATACAAAAATGTATGAATTCATACAAAAATGTATGAATTCATAGAAAAAAGTATGAATTCATACAAAAAAGTATGAATTCATACAAAAAAGTATGAATTCATTGGAAAAAGTATGAATTCCGTAATCCACGTGTGACGTATTAATGATATTTTCTTCGGACATATTTGACGTTTTTTCTTGATTATTTTACTAATCGAAGTTGTTCAATCCAACAGAAGTGTCAGAGCGGAAATTGAATAAATTAAATTGAAAAATTAATTAAATAAATTATTATAATTATTTCTGAAAACTCCATAGCGATTAAAAAAGTGATTCGTGTAGCGGACCTAGAATGAACTTATTCCGAATTAATGCAATATCTATAAATGAATTCGATGCCAAACCAGAACTGCATGAATCTGTCAGAGACCCAAGTTTATTGTTCATTTTACTGATCCTAAACACGATAACTTCCGATTAGGATTAAACTGAGACACTCAATTCTGTCTGGCCGGTCGGCCGACGACACGATAACTGTCGACAGAAGCAAGCTAGCGACTTGAAACTTTCAGGGTAGGTCGCGCGTCATGATGCCGCGGCTAAGTTCGTTAATGGGCCAAATCGGTCGAACAATTTCTGAGTTATAGGCACTAGATATTTTGAAGTTATTTATTTTTTATTTCAGAAAATACTCGAGCTATTAGATTCAAACTTGGCAGTTAGGTGGAGCATAACAACGCGCAACTTTGAGCCAAATTCCGTCAGGATCATATTGTCAGTAAATTTGAAAAAAATATTTTCGGAATTTTTTTCCAAAAATTTTTTTTTTCAGAAACCATTTATCATGTCCGAAAAAAATACCACTCACACTTTGAGCTCCATATTTCACAGCAGTGTAACAAATTTCAGTTCGATACGATCATTCGGAAATATCGGGAAAAAATATGTAAAATTTCGAGGTTTTCTTCTCGATATCGTTGTTTTTTTCGGTATAACTCGAGAAATACTGATTCAGTCCTGATAAAACTTTGCAGCTAGTTTGAAGATGCTGAAAGACAACTTCATGCAGAATTTCGTGATAACCGTGTCATTAGAACAATTCGAAAAAAAAAATTCTGTCATTTTCTTTTCATATCATCCTCATTAAATTCTGTATGAACCTTCGAACTGCAATTTTTCGCTGAAGTACTGGATTTCAATTCAATCTGATCTGTATTTTTGGAAGTATTGGAAAAATAAAATTTTGAATGGGTATATCTGCGGAATCATTGGGTGGATTTTACCCATTCACGAATTCGGCCTTCGTAATTAAGGTCCAAACCTTCTCTACAAATATCGAGTTTCTAAGTTGTTTCTTTCGCAAGTTATTGTGTTTACGCAGTCGGCCGTTAGGCTGACCGCAAACACAATAACTTCTGAAAAAACGACTTAGAAACTCGATATTTGTAGAGTAGGTTTGGGGCTTAATTACTGAGGTCGAATTCGTGAATGGGTAAAATGCGCCCAATGATTCCGTAGATATACCCATTCAAAATTTTATTTTTCCAATATTTCCAAAAATACAGATTAGATCGAATTGAAAAATTGAAATCCAGTAATTTATCAAAAAAAATTTCAAAAAGCACTGCCGTGAAGGCAGCAGCTTTTGCGTGCATTTTCAAATTCGTTGCTGAAGCGGTCATCTACATTGAACATGCGAGCAAGAGCTACTGCCTTCACGGCAGTGCTTTTTGAAATTTTTCAATTAAGGTCCAAACCTGCTTCACAAATATTGAGTCCTAATCGGAAGTTATCGTGTTTAGGATCAGTAAAATGAACAATAAACAAACAATTCATACATAAATGTATGAATTCCTCAATAAAATGCTACCATGGCCCCTCTACGCTTTCGTAGTTTTCTGTAGATAATAAAAGTTGAAAATATGTTGCTTATACTATCAGACAGTGTTCTGAAAACAACAGAATCTTTATTTATCATAATTACATTTCTCCCAACTCTATTGTTCAAGATATTCTACATTTTTATACAATAATCATTATAAAACCGAACAAATATTATCAGTCGATTTTTTTTCAGATTACCTCGCTTCGTACCAGTTTTTCGAGATAAACCTGAGGATCAACAAAGAAACCACATCCCATCAAAACACCAAGCTTCAAATAATACAAATAAAAGTATAATCAAAAATGTTTTATTGTAAATATCTACTCTTTATAAATTGACATTACAAAATTGATAATACTACATTCAATTACAGTCTTTACAGAAGTATAATCAAGCAATGTTTTTAAAAAATTTCGTCATATTAAAATTACATAGTCATATTGAACATACTATTACCGACATTGTCTATAGCCATTAGCAATATGCTCGCTGTGCTTTTGAACTTATATGGTGGATTGGAATTGATGAAACTATTCAGTTGTATTGCTAAATCTTTTAAAATTTTGTTCACAAATCGTCTTGTATCAGGATCGTTCCTGTTAAGTCCCAGTATAGCTGCGTGAATATAGCTGAAACATTTTCAGATTAATAGATTTTTCTTCCAGCTAGAAACTAAGGCATTTTACTTCAATAAATTTTTACTTTTCGAAGAATTTTTCCCTGTTTTCAGAAATATTTAAACAGAGTGTCCAAGTTAGTTATGGATAAGGTGCATAGAAGATAAGGTTCTAACAAAACGGTGCAACTTGCTATGCAGCGTGCTCAATCATCGATTTATTGTAAAATCAATTTGGTTGCAACTCAATTTCCAGAAGTGGAAGTTTTTTATGGGGCTATGTTAAGTCATTGGTTCATTTCGACAAACCAACAACTCTTGAAACATTAGGAGCCAATAGTCTAGCCAACTTTGACGCCATACGGCCGGATTTATTGGAAAAAGTAGTGAAAAATCGTATCTAAAGAAATGATTCCATGAAATTATTTACCTGAATATAATAATGAAAAATTCATTCCTACAATATTTCTGTTTTGTATTGTTATTTAAAATTTTCAAGCTCTTAAAAAAACACCCTTTATAATATCATATTTTTTTAATGCAAAAACACAGGGAAAGATATCAAAATTACATTTTCTCACAAAGATCTTTCAGTTTTTCCGAAATCAAATGAGAACTTAATTCCTTATGTAGATGTTTTCTCGTCATTCTACATAGTTTTTGAGTTCTGTCTTCGAATTGTTAATTGAATTCAATAACTCAAAAGTTATTTTGCTCCCCGTGGATCTCTATGCAACTTCATACTGATAGACGATAGCTAAACCTTTTGTATCATTGAATGAGTAACAAAACAAGGAAGACCACGAAAATAATACTCACGATAGGTATCAAGTTCTTTGTAGTTTTGAAAAAATAGAAAGAATGCAGGCGAAAAATTCATTTTCATAACTGTATCCGTATGTTTTTCATTGAATCAATGAATATTCTTTATTTTGAGTCGATACACAAATGATGCCTTCGTGATATTGCAAACTCAGTATTCAGACATTTAACTAGCTGAATGAGGTTGTTTTTAAGAAATCGACCAGAGAGACTACCCTTAAAGTCTAATCGCTACTAACCCGGACACCCTGCATACTGGGGAGGATTACTTATGAATATGCCTATAAATTAATATTACACCCAGCCTATCCAACGACTACCGACCCCACGTTGGGCGCCAATTTAAGTCAAGCGTGTGGTGTTAAATAATGATGTTAAATGAGGAATGTTTTACTCCCAATATGGAATTATGAAAGAAAACTATCATAAACAATTTATCAAGGTCATAAATACATAACGTAATTTGTAGTAGATACCTTAGTTTCACTTCAGTGTTGCAAGTCAGGTCCATGCTAAGTTGCTGTATCAGGGCAAGTAGACAGCTTTGCGGTAGACATGTACTTCCTCCAAACACAGTATTTACATCGACTTTTTCACAAACATAAACAACATATTGCAAATTCTCCGCAGACAGTGCCAGTTTCAATGCTTCTTCTATTTCTCCACTTGACAGGTGCTGTCGAATCTTACTGAATTTTACCTGCAATGATTTCCGAGATGGGAAATAAATCTTGGCAGATCTTGTACCTCTTCCATCAAATGTGATACTTTGGATTATGGCTGGGAATCATGAATGAATGATTTGAATATTCGAATATTCATTGAATAATCATTCGAATAATTTGGTTTAGCATTATTCATGTATTCATGAATATTCACTGAATAGTTGAATAATCAATGAATAGTTTTTATTCATGAATACTGAATGAATAGTTTTTATTCATGAATACACAATGAATAGTTTTTATTCATGAATACCCAATGAATAGTTTTTATTCATGAATACTCAGTGAATACTTTTCATTCATGAATAGTAGACTATTCAGTGAATAGTTGACTATTCACTCAGTAGTTTTTATTCATGAATAGTAGAATATATACTGAAAAGTTGAATAGATGAATATTCAGTAGATAGTTGGATGTGCATGTATCCATGAATATTGGTACTATTCATGAATATTAATTTATTCAGAACTGCTGATTAGTGATTAGTTAGTAGAGTAATCCATCCTTCGTAAAACTACGATTTGAGGTTTGAAAAATCATTCAACTGATTATTCAGGAACAAGTTCATGTGATTCACTACGAACAAATTCTTTGATATTTCTTATTGTGTAATGTATATTTCGTTGCTGCAGTTTCGATCTTTCGTTAAATTTCAGACATCTGAAACTGAAGACTCAACACATGATTTATGCAATTTCTTAAAATATGTGTGGAACAGTTTTGGGAAATGATTTGTTGTATGTTAAAATTAATGAAAATTATAATGAAATTAAAAAAATTATACAATTTGAATTCAAACTATTCATTCTATCAATTTGTTCAATAGGGGTACAAAATAATCCAAAAACATATTTTGTTCAATACAATATCGAATTTGATAACCTTAATTATTTTGTTGTTATTATTTGTACCTGAACATATATCCTGTATCATGTGTTGAGTTCAGATGTCTGAAAATCAATGATTGTTCGAAAGTGCAGTAAAAAAATGTAAGCATTATATGAAATGAATACCAAAGAATTTATTTGGAGTAAATCGCATGAACCTGTTTCATTCTTGAATAGTTAGTTGATCTTTCACACTTTTATTCGTAATTTTACGAATGATGCGGATTACTCTACTAACTACTCATCAGCAGTCCTGAATAAAATAATATTTATGAATAGTAACGAATACTCATTGATACATGAATATCCAACCATTCACTGAATACTTGTCTATTCAACTATTCGTTAAATATTCTCCTATTCATGAATGAAAACCATTCACTGAAGAATAAATTACTCAATGAATAGTCAACTATTGATGAATAGTCAACCATTCATTGAATAGTCAATTATTCATGAATATTCAACTATTCATTGAATATTCATGAATAAAACTATTCATTGAATATTCATGAATAAAAACTATTCATTGAATAGTCATGAATAAGGATTATTCATTGAATATTTATGAATAAAAACTATTCATTGAATAATTCATGAGTTTGAATGAATTATTCGAATCAATTTTCGAATGATTATTCGAATACAAAAAACCGAAAAAGTCCCAGCCCTACTTTGGATGCAAGTTGGAAGAGTTGAGAAGTTATTAGAAAAGAACAGGAAAAATTTAGAGAATTGGTAATCAGAAAGTTTTCTTTGTACGGGCTTGTTCAGGGGAACAAGGGCGTTATATGTTCCCAAATATCTCTCATTTTCGAACATTGAGACAAAAATTAAATAGGTTCACTAATGAGGAATCTGTGGTTAAATTCGATAGGTCTCTTGAAAGTAACACGAAATATCATATTTTTATATCTTCATCAATCTATTTTGATACAAAATCATTATTATGCTATTAGACACTTCATAAATGAGTGAATTTTGAATAATTCGATATTAAAAATGGTAAATTCGAAACGCAAATTCAAATTGGGCGAAACACGGTTGATCGACTCATACGACAACACGATTATACGATCGATACAGCCGACGCTGTCCATTGGATTGGTAGAGTGGAAGGTACTCGAGAAGAAAAAGAAAGTGTCACGGAATGCCGCAAAGTTCCGAGAATTTGATGAGCTCTTTCGAGGTACGAAAGTTGCATGATCTTTTTCTAATTGAAAATTGAATTTTTTTAATATTATCATGGATAGAATGACTAATTAGAATAATAAAAATAAAAATCAAGAGATCTATTGTGTCCCTTCGTCCGTTGCCGAGATATCTTTCTGAACAGAAAACCTTAGACACCTTAAAATTTCGAGGTTGGTTTGAAGCTTGAATATCGACACGAAGACTGTTACATTCCTGAGTATATCAGTCAGATTCCGTTGAAATTTTGCACGAATCTTCATGCCGTTGCTTTTCAACCAAGTACTAAATTTAAATTTGATTAGATCTGTATTTTTGAAAATATTGGAACATTTCGGATGGGTGTATTTGGGAAACATTGCGTAGATTTCACCCATTCATGAATTTGACCTTCGTATATCGATTCTTTAAGCTGTTTGTATCAGAAGTTACTGTTCTCTAGAGTTCTTCCGACTTTTTCATTTGCCAAAATTAAAAAAATGCCCTAATATGACTACATTTTGTAACTCTGAAAGCATTCAAAGTAATGTGCTGATATTTTAAAAGTTCTACTACCAAGACAAAATAAACTACTCCGCCTGTGTATTGCATAGAGAGATCAACTTTGAAGGAAACAATATTGTTGTGCCACATGAATATAACTCTAGCACATAATGAATCACTCCCTTTTCATTTCTTACAAAATTCTACCTGAAGTGAACGTAAATATTCCCTCAATAAATTAACAGGATTGAAATCTTAACTATGGCTAACTAACAAATAATTTTATTCTGTGCTTAGGGTGGCGTGAGGACTCAGTAACAAAGCCTACACGGAGCACGCCCTCTATATCCTAACTCACACAAGCTTCAAACTTCAAAGGGGTTTTTTGAAGCCTAGGATAATCAGAATATACAAATACCTAGCTTTTTTGTCAGATTCTATTAACCACTATACTCCATTCAATCTTAGAGGGTTAGTTGGTAGGCCATGACAATTTCACACATTCCACTCTGTATAATTGAGAAATATGGGGTTATAGTAATTTTCCATTCAGATAACTACACGAAAGTCTGTTCTACAGAAATGTGGTAGTAAGTACGTAACTAGACTAAACCATAGAGCCATGGATAGAAATATATAAGAATTGAGGAAGTTCCGTCGAAATATTTTGACCTTGACATTTAACTTGTGCCAACTTATCTTATTCCTAGTTCCAAATCTTAATAGATCTATCCCAAGGCCTACCGACTTTACAAAAGTAAATGGAGTATACATTGTGTGAACTTTATATGAAATTATTATTCCTGGGTCCCTATTCTTGAATCGGGGATGGGAGAAAATAGGCGTGTCGACGCTGTTGTCAAGGAAACGCGGTGCATTTTTGATGGAACGATGGAGAACGTTCATACCATCACATTCAAGAATAAGGTCCCTGGGCGCATGTGCTAGGGAGGGGAGTGCTATCATTTGAGTGTAATTTTCGAATTTTTGTTAAAGTTTTGAGGCTATTTCCTCAATAACTTAGGAACTATCAATGCGATTGGATTGAAACTTGGTAGTTAAATGCAGAATATCGTCGCGCAACTGCTCACAAAATTTTGTTGGGATCGTATCTTAGGCGAAAAAAATCCAGATTTCTGTTGATAAAAATGCGTGTTGTTTTTGTTCCTCAGTATCGTTGATACTTTCCAAAAAACTCGAAAAATGCTCATCCAATCATAATGAAATCTGGCAGCTAGTGTCACAAGAACACTTGTAAAAAAATCACAATATTTTTTTGCAGATGTAACTTGAACAAGAGGGACTCTTTTTTCAACTGTGTATCAGTTAAATCGGATGCTTGTGAGTCGACGCTTGAAGCAAGAAGCATTCACAACAAAACAATGAAAATTTCCCTAGCCTGCACAACTAAAAAGCAACTAATATTAAGTGATAATGCGAAGGATGATCTCATGTTATTTAAAGAAGAACCAAATTCCATGCAAGACAGATACAAGGAAAGCATGCTGCAAGAAAAAGCGTTTCAAACAAACTAACTATTTATTTTACTCAAACATGCAAAATTTTCCACCCAGCAGAAATTCAAGATGCAACAAATGATATACATTCTATAACTGTCTCTATCAAAATGAACTCAATAATAACTACTGAAAAAATAAATTCGAATGAAAATTCAAAAATACTAAGCTTTCGGGTAATAACTCAAATATCTATATCTCTTATTGTGATAATAACGTACTTGAGAATCAACCATATGTGGGGCTGGCGTTACGGATCTCGATCGAACCGCATTCATCACACTATCTTCTATCACAGACGCTTGGGATTTGAATCCTTTCTTAACCTCTTCGCTTATCTTATCTCTTATACTGTCCATTAATTTGTCCTGCATACTGAAAAAAAAATGAATTTGGCTTGAATAAACATATGTTGTGTGTTAATAGCAGGGGTGGTTTTTGCAAGATTATTTAATCAATAGATGTCAAGTTAAGCTAAGACTCTAGGACAGCAGGTCCAGTAATCCGATACATTATTCAATGTAACTGTACCCTTAAATGTCGCAAACTTGTTTGGGAATTCACCGACTTTCAACTCCTATGAAATACCAGAGACTGAAAATACTTTTTCAATTCCCTCTACACCCTTCGCCTGAAAGCTCTGTACAGAAGTCTTTGCTGCTATACAGGATGAGTCGTTACATTAATTTTACCCATAGATTCCTCTCATCAGATGAAACACTTTTTTCGGCGGTAGCTCAGTGGTAAGAGCGTAAGCCCCATGATCGTAAGGTCTTGGGTTCAAGCCCTTGGCCAGGAAATAACTTTTCCTGGTTTTTAGGGGACCGTCCAACCATTCGCTGTTGGGTAAACAATTAATAGTGCTGTTCCTAACGTGGCGCTAGGAATTAGTAACAAAGCCTACACAGAACACACCCGGTATCCTAACTCGCACAAGCTTTAAGCTTCTGAGGGGTTTCGTTGAAGCCTAGGATATTCGGATAAAATACAAATACAAATTTACCGTTTTTCCATGTTCGGCTGTGGTAAAAAGTTATAAGCATTTGAATATTTCTCAATGTGCTAATACACTAATCAATCCTTTGCTTGAAATTCAAAGAAATATGATTGGAAAACTCATATATTCACCTGATTCTTATAATTTGGTACTTCTTGCAGTATTATTGTGAAAAAAAAAATATTTCACTTCACTTGACCATTGAAACACAAATCTTCCACTTGAAATTCGTGCAATACCCAGTTGTTTCCATCATGAGAATCTACACAATTTAAATCTTGCCCATTCTTATATTGAAAATTAAATAATTATTTTAATTTTCATCAAATTTTTAAATGAATGGGGGTTTTTCCTTTGAACGAGTGCACGATATGGCAACGTCGAATTCAGCTTTCTCGGAAAGAAAAGGACGTCAAATGTGTTACTTTGCTTAGGAAAACAGAGATAGCTATACTTCGATCTGGTTAGAGTAGAAGACAACGACCAAGGAATAGAAAAAGAAGAGCACAGACTGTCATACTGTCATATTACTGACAAATCGCAAACGGAAATTGTTTGGTTATATTGACAAAGAACCTTTGAATAAAGAACAACAGGAAGAAGCATAACGTTAGTTGGAACATAGGCGCCCATATTTAACCTACAAGTATGACTCATGTTACTTAGTTTCTTTAGACAAAGAAGTCTCGGAACAAGTTGTTCTCTCTTCAAAGTGAAAGGGAAGTCGGCCACATGCAACATCCATCCCGGACCCACTTTGTGAGGCATTAAGCTCCTTCCTTATGTTCTTTATTCAGAGCAAAAAATACATGTGTACCACAGAATAGGAATATTATTCTATAGCAGAAAAAGCTATTCTACTAAACACCGTTGTCACTTCGTGCATGCCTGGCAAATCCCAAACCCCAATTTTGAAATCTGATTTTGAATACTTTCTGAAGGTAATTTGGGAAAATGATGAATCAAACCCATAATAGTAATAACCCAAATTCAGGAAAAACCCCCATTATAAGAAATTCTAGAACTCTAAAATTCTATGGAAAGCCTGGTGCCTGGTCCATAGACATGGACTATGTCAGTGGTCTAGTCAGAAAATAGCCTAGACCTAATATTTGGTCTATGCGAAATAGATGAATATTTCTGTGTATTCTATGTTCCGGGTAAAGGTTAGCCCATGATGTAAGTAAAACATGGTGTGCTCATCTGCTCATCTGTGATCGTATTTACCAATGATGACGTCACTTTATTCATTCAAATTCAAAGCACAGAAACTATATTTCTTTAAATTTGAATGGAAAAAGTAACGTCATCATTGGTAAATACGATCACAGAAGAGCTGATGAGCACACCATGTATCACTTACATCATGGGTGAGCGTAGCTAAATTCACTGTCTTTACTAGCTCAGGGGCGGATCCACGAAACAAAGGAAATTTCTCGAATTTTTATCAGATTTTTTAACATTCAACATTGAAGATCTCGAAAATGGTTTGTTTGAGGAGAAATAATAAGGAATAATTAAGTATTCTTAAATGATTGAGGATTCTTATAATGACTTAAGGTAAACTTCATCTGCATTATTCATGCTAATTTCTTATAGTTTTATGAATCTGGGAGTCTATAACCAGAAAACCGTTTGAAGTTAAATAATATTGATTATTGTAGAATCGAGTCATAGACATCGAGAGCTTCACAACAAAATTCATTTCATTGGGAGGAACCTCGAAAAGCTACAAATTTCAACAGCCTGGATCTTTTTACCAGGGATGAATCAGGAAGAATGGTATAAGAAAAAAGTGTTTTATTTGATGAGAGGAATCTAGGGTTAAAATTAATGTACAACTTAAAGGCTCACCCTGTACAGAGAGCCTTTGAAAGTTTTAGGCACAGTAGAGTTTTGTCAAGAGCAGGATTATAACTTGTCCCTGGTCAGGAGTGCCGTTTATTTCTTTTTTCGGTTCATTTTGAACTTTTAAACAATGAGAGTTGATGAACCTTCTAACCTTGTTGATGTTAAAAATTACGAGTATTCGTTTAGTGAAGGAGTTATTGATAAGTTTGCATCCTATAAATCCCAAAGAAGTGAACTAATTCATGAAAATGAGTGTTCATGTAATCAACATGTTCCTCAAATACAGAACAGGAGAAAATAAATTTAATGGCGAGTTATTTTGTTTTTTTTTCTGTTTAGATATCATTTGCCCCTTTCAATTCGTAACAATCGTAACAATGCTTTATTAACAACAAATCTTTAGCAGTCACCTTCTCAATCATGAAAAAAAATCTGTCTCCCCTCAGTTTGAAAAAGCTCAAATTAGCAATGCTTCATGCGAGCTCACACCGTCCGATTTGAATGCAGAACACCCAGTTCTTTTACCCATGAGCCGCCACTGGTCAATACACCAATAACTTTACCCTATCGTCTCACCTTTTAAAGCCAACATTAATATTTTTCTGTATTTCCACATTAACAGTACTCAGCAACTGTTCGGATGTTAACTTCAAATTTTCTGTCGCCGCATTTATGTGCGTAATCAGATCATTCGCCCTCTCTTGAGATTTACGTTGACGCTCCAAATAGGCTTCCATCCAAGCTGCATCTTCAAATGAAAACAAAACACATTATTTTTTCAAAGAATACTATACACATGGTTTTATAGTATATAGTTTAGCTAGGGGGTTGCACTCCACTGCGACTGCAGGTTTTTTTAGGTATGAAATCGAACAGAAACTATGCTTTAAGTCTTGCTACTACTAACCAGGACACTCTATACAGGGTGAGTCTTTGACCTTGCAGAATATTTTAACAGAAGGTTCTTGAAGCTGAAAGAAACACATTTGTCCTCTACCATTTTTTCCGATTCGGCCTAGATAAGAAGATATAGGCATTATAAATTTTCCCAATAGGCTAGCCGCCCCTGGAAACCTGAACACTGAAGTTTTTCAAAGCCTAAGATATACCATTCAAATCTTCAAAATAAGCAACTCTGTTATGAAAACAAGCGTCAACTTACTTTTTACATTCCAGTTGATTTAAAAAGTTGTATTTATAGTACAATAAACAAGTTAGGTATTCCAAATTTCGTGGGCGATAAAAGTTGAATATTCTTCTCTTGGTTTCATTTTCTATAATGAGGAATTCATCTAGCTGTCACTCATATTAGCTTTGAGATTCATCTTCAATTTGTAATTATTAATTTTCTTTGTTTATTTAATTTTCTCCAAGAATTATCAGATTCAGACATAACCCATTCAAACTTTCATTTTCATAAATAAATAAAACAGATGTACCTAATTTATCTATGAACGTACAAACGTTGCCAAATTGAGGAACAGAAAGAAAGAACTCTTCGAAATCAAACAAAACACAATATGCTAATTCTATGTATACACTTGTATAGTCTATGATTCTGAACTGAACTATAAATCTATGATTCCACTCTCAACTTTTAGACGTGGCAACGCGGAAAAATTGAATTCTGTGAATTTTTTGAACAGAGTTGCAATCAGCCAAAGTACCCAATTCTCGGAATTTCACAGATATTTTTTATTTTTGAATTTAAGATTACTCGAGAACGGCGCATCATACAAAAAAAAATAAAGAATACTTTTACTTTCCAAAATGGTCAAAAATTCGTTGAATAGCATTCAAATTATTTTTAAAAGTTGGATTCTTTGAATTTCTGGTATTTTTATGAAATGTTATGGTCATATTGAAGAAACTGGAGGATGTGGATAAAATTTTGTAATCCAGGAACATTCATTGTACCAATAAAGAACTATATTCCAAAAATCATCTCATTCGGTGAGATCGTTCGCGAGATATAATCGAAAATTACATTTTTTTATGGATTTTCAACAGTCTGTATCTTAAGAACCAAGCCGAATCGAAAAAAATGGTAAGGGAAAAAAGTGTTTCTTTTGGCTTCAGAGATCTTCTGTTGAAATATTCTGCAAGGTCAAAGACTCACCCTGTATAATGTGTTAATTATGAATATGTGTAATAATTCGATTAATTTGACTTGTTTTATTATCCAATCATGAAGTACTGTGGTGTAATCGTTGAAACTAATTGATTCCATTTCTAATACTAATATTACAGCCAATATATCCAATAAATCGAGCCACTCGTTGGGCGCCAATTTATCGTGTTTTTCCTGAGAGGTACACAAAAGATGAGATGGCTTGCAAATTGAAAATGAGCTATTTGAAACACTTACATTGCTTCGTTCCTTTAGAAAATGTTTCATTTATCTGCTGGAACATGTTCCCGCATACTCTTTCACAAGCAGGTACCAAATTATTCATGATCATATCTTGATAACATTTCTCTAATATGGGGCTAACTGTTGTGGCTACGGAGTGACTTATTGTATCTGTCAGATTCTGAAAACACATATAATTAATTTGCTGAAATGTTCAAATCCATCTACAGCTCATCCATAAACTATGGAAGCTAATTTTTTGGTTGGTGCTATATATGAAATAAATCCCAATTCATTGAATTATCCGTGTTGATGAACTTTTCCAATCGCAATGGGGGTTTTTCCTTCAAACGAAAATGCAGTAATTTTCATGAAAAACCTTTAGAACATCACATTTCAAACATATAATTACAATATTATATTTTCAAAAAAATGTTTGATCACCTAAAACTGAAATATAAAAATGGGGATTTGCATTTAAAGAGTGCACGATATGGCAACGTCGAATTCAGCTTTCTTGGAAAGAAAAGGACGTCAAATATGTTACTTTGCAATAGGAAAACAGAGGTAGCTATACTTCGATCTGGTTAGAGTAGAAGACAATTACCAAGGAATAGAAAAAGAAGAGCACAGACTGTCATACTGTCATATTACTGACAAATCGCAAACGGAAATTGTTTGGTTATATTGACAAAGAACACGTGTGTACCACAGAATAGAAATAAATATTTCATTATTCTATAGCAGAAAAAGCTATTCTACTAAACACTGTTTTCACTTTGTGAATGCCTGGCAAATCCCAAACCCCAATTTTGAAATCTGATTTTGAATACTTTCTGAAGGTAATTTGGGAAAATGATGAATCAAACCCATAATAATTATGTTCAAATTTGCATTCACAGTAATAGCCCAAAATCAGGAAACACCCCCATTGAATACATACCTCATTTGCCACAAGACCATTTATGCTGTCTTTCAAGAACAAATCCACTTGATTGGCTTTTTGGCTGAACTGACTATCTAATTGATGTTTCAGAGATTCCATCATTTTCATGACTGTAGGTACAATAGTATGTTTCATCTCGTGTGCGAATACTACTGGGGTTTTCTCTACAAACACCTCAATAATAACCTGAAAATGTTAGACATAAATAGTATCTTATAGTACTAGGGAAATATTGACACTATATAAGATTCGTTTTGTTTATATTTTGCACAATAAATCTTTAGGTTAAAATGTTAGCGAGGTATGCAGAGCTACGTTACCCCTCCTATAATTCCTATATTTAAATCTTACTCTTGGCAACAGTGCCCATGTCCACAGCCATCCCATTTCCATGGGTTTCGTTCTGGTTCGACTATTGGAAGCGTTAACATAATTTTTGAGGTAATTTCGTCACTATATCAGGAATTACATAAGCAACCGAATTGAAACTTGTTAGTCAACAGAAGAATACCAACTGACTTTATAAAAGTAAATGGAGTTTAGATATAACTTGCATATGTTCACATACTCAAGTGTTTGAAAAGTTCTTCGTCCTTTTTGAAATCAAGCGTTAGTTTTAAAGAAAGGAAAAGTGGAGTACAGAAAATAGAATTTAAATAGCTTAGTGAGAAATTCATGAAAAATTATTCATTTGGCATAAAAAAAATCCTCAATTTGACACGCTTCCCTGCCAGTCCTCAAAATCGAAAAATAGAATTGCAAGAACCCCGATAGTTTTCTTTATTACACTGGAAACTGCAGTCCATCAATTTAGCTATCTACTTCATTAATCATCGATAATAATAATAATAATCTCTGAGCATCATGATGAAATGAAACTCACCTCAGAGATGCTATTCAACAGTGTATCGTGCATTTCACGATCCTGAAATTTGTTCATACTGAAGAAACTCTCCAAGAACTTTGCCATTTGGAGTTGATGCTTCGACATAGCCACCTCTAACTCTTTAGACACTTCTTCCCGAATTTCTATATTGGCACTATTTTGCATGAGCTTATTCGATAAAATCTCCTTTTTCATACTCTCAATCAGCATTGTTTGTTCTCTGAGAGCAGTCTCCAAGCCGGCCAGTCGGAAATTCAGGGCCTGAAGCTGCGCACTGTTCACCTCTTCTCTCTTGGGCTCTTCTTTTATAAGATCGAATTCTACGGTAGAATTAACATCCATTCCATTGTCTTTAACCACAGGTATTTTCGGCCAAATCATTTCCTTATTATTTACAACTTCAGGAAAGATGGCTTCTTTCTGATTGTAGATTTTAGTAGGCGCTTCGGGTTCTTGCAATTTGGATAAATTGTCGAAATATTCGGGATTACTGTAGGTGGAATTGTTGAGGGATAAGATCTCTTGCACTTCCCTGCTAGGACTAGATCCACCACTGGCGAAGTTTTCCTTTTGGGGTCTGTCGAAATCGCCTGAATTCTCAACCGATGGAACAGGTGATTTTTCTGAAAATCCCGCAAAAGAATTACACTTTCTCAATACTATGTAGATCAACTGGAAAATTAGTTCAAGAAAGGGATGAAAGGAAAAAGGAATTAAACTGTGGGTACACATGATTCAGTGTCGAATTGGATC
Organism: Myrrha octodecimguttata; assembly: GCA_958510865.1. Classification (NCBI taxonomy): domain Eukaryota; kingdom Metazoa; phylum Arthropoda; class Insecta; order Coleoptera; family Coccinellidae; genus Myrrha; species Myrrha octodecimguttata. The sequence continues at coordinate 75,081,786 of OY294057.1, forward strand.
AGATTCAAAATAAAATTTTAGGATGAGAAACTGTTAAAATGTACATAAGTTCAGAGTCTATTTGTCTATAAATTGTGTTCCTTATTATTTTCAGTGCATGAGAATAGATCACATCTTGATCTTGGAGAATAATCATTTGATTTTGGTTATGTATGCAAATTCACAATGTCAACAAACATAAAAAACTTGCTAGTGAGGAAAACAAAAACAAATGATAAGAAACCTTATGTTAAAGGAGTCCATACACTGACAATATTTCTATGTCGTCAACTCTGAATTGAAAAATCTAATAAAGCACTGTCACTTAACGGCTTATCGAGAGGAACAACTTGGAGACTCGACAGCATTTCATTCGAAATTCTATTTCTCCAAAAATTCCATTAATACAAATTTTTTCGAATGGGGGTTTTTCCTTTAAACGAAAATGCAGTTATTTTCATGAAAAACCTTCAGATCATCACATTTCAAACATATAATTTCAATATTATATTCTTAAAAAAATGTTTGATCACCTAAAACTGAAAAATAAAAATGGGGATTTGCATTTAAAGGGATTTGTCATGAATGGACGATATGGCAACGTCGAATTCAGCTTTCTCGGAAAGAAAAGGACGTCAAATGTGTTACTTTGCTTACGAAAACAGAGATAGCTATACTTCGATCTGGTTAGAGTAGAAGACAATGACCAAGGAATAGAAAAAAAAGAGCACATACTGTCATATTACTGACAAATCGCAAACGAAAATTGTTTGGTTATATTGACAAAGAACACGTGTGTACCACAGAATAGGAATAAATATTTCGTTATTCTATAGCAGAAAAAGCTATTCTACTAAACAACGTTGTCACTTTGTGCATGCATGACAAATCCCAAACCCCAATTTTGAAACCTGATTTTGAATACTTTCTGAAAATAATTTGGGAAAATGATGAATCAAACCTATAATAATTATGTTCAAATTTGCATTTGCAGTAATAACCCAAATTCAGGAAAAACCCTCATTGAAATCTAGCACTTGATTGAAAAATATGGATGTAAAGGTGCAGGCAACATTTCGTGAAAATCAAATGAAAGTATGATGACAGTCTGAAATCGCTTGGGTTTGTATTGCAAACTGTGACGTCACCATTTCTGATTAGATTTTATTATAATGGATTTAATTTCACATTATTTTTTGTAATCAATAAATAATGTTTATCTTGTTTCAACTGATACCATTTTTTCAATCATAGGTGTTTCACTAGCTAAAAGAGTGAAAATCTGAGAATTTGTTTCTTGTTTATAAACTCTGTCACTATCAGGTCGATTTTGTTTGCAAATAGCAATTTTGCTAGGAAAAATATATTGCTATCATAACAAGATTGGAATTATTGGTATTCTGATCAACGATTTTGAGCAATATGATCTGTCACTTTAACAAGAATCTTGGCATCTTACTATCTTAGTAACCTCAAAATCGTACATGCTATACTTGATAACAAGGTAGGTTAGAAAAGCAAATCTTACAAAGATCCATTTGTTTCTTCCAAGAATTGGAAAATATTGAAGATAGGGAAGTATGTGCTAATAGAAATTTGTTCAAGGTTCTCTAGAATATTCAATTTTAATGGAAATTCTTAGACTAAAATACCGGCATAGTAAGCAACAGCTGAGATGATTATTCTAATGATCTCAACAACAGCCATCCCTTTTAATTGCTAACAGAAAAGTTTATCGAATTTCGAATCATTAACGCCTGCATAAAATTGTTGCATTTGGTTTCTGGAAACCGATATTCTATTGGTATCCAGGAAATTGGTCAGTTTGACTTTGATTGGTTTTACTGCTTTGTAATATTTTTAAATAAGTCGATGTAATGGAAATGTGTTCAACGTTCTCTAGAATATTCAATTTCAAGGAAAATTCTAAGACTAAAAGACAGGCATCGTAAACAACAGCTGAGATGATTGTTATAATCATCTCAACAACAGCAATCCCTTTGAAGTGCCAACGAAAAAGTTTATCGAATTTCGAATTATTAACGCCTGAATAAGATTGCTGCATTCGATTTCTGGTAACCAATATTCTATAGGTATCCAGGAATTGTTTATAGGTCAGTTTGACTATTTTTGTTTCCTAGCATTGTTATGAATGTTATCATAGCAATATTGCTATCATGGACTTCCATAATCGGTGATTTTAGAGCTGACAACACTGTATTTTGTGACTTTAGAGCTACAAGGAAGAAGAAAATAACCCTATTTCGTGAGTTTTTGTTTATGATTTTGAATACATAACCTCTATTTATTCATTCATTCACTCGGCTCGGCTCCTCGGCTACTATGGCCATTTAGACAAGCTGTCAATTTTACATTTATACATTGACATTCATTCAGATTCATACCAACTAGAGACTTTTTATTTATAGACACACAAACATTTACCTACACCACAAACTTAACACAACAACCATAACCTCGCCGGGATTCGAACCCAGTACCGCCGGTTTTACAAGCAGGCTATCAACCCAATGCACCACCGTGGCAGTTAACCTCTATTTACGACTTTCATTATTGATGTAAACATCGAGATAAAAATTGTTAGGAAAGAAAAAGAGTCGAATAGACGACTTCGGCCCAAGTTGCCAACCCACAATTTACTTAGCAAGTTTACTTTCACTGGGGAACGGGAATTTCAGGACAAATTCGACATGATAAGGTTCGCATTATTTATAAATAACTGTAAAACATGCCTCGGCTCTTCAAACCAGATAATTCCTTCCAAATATAGGTTTTTGTTAAGATCGTCCCCGATTGGCTGAAATTTAAGTTGGGATTCCTGATTTCATGCAAACAGTGTCAATTTTCATAGGATACGTTCCGAAAATCAACTCTGTTGTTTCGGTTGCCGATTTTCCGCTCCGTAAATATGAAATATTTGGATGGTTCCTGGAACGAGCGCGTGAAAAAGGTTATTTACGGAATCTGGTTGATGAAAATGCGGTCGATTTACTGTCACCAGAACGATTTTCTATGGTAAATATCCATAGCATAGAAAAATCTATGTTTACTTTAGGTTTGTTTTGGTTCCGAGTTCAGAACTGTACGGGACGGTTCTAGCACAGATCTATGGTCTATGCTAGAACCGTCCCGAACAGTAAATCGACCGCATTTTCATCAACCAGATTCCGTAAATAACCTTTTTCACGCGCTTGTTCCAGGAACCATCCGAATATTTCATATTTACGGAGCGGAAAATCGGCAACCGAAACAACAGAGTTAATTTTCGGAACGTATACTATGAAAATTGACACTGTTTGCATGAAATCAGGAATCCCAACTCAAATTTCAGCCAATCGGGGACGATCTTAACAAAAACCTATATTTGGAAGGATATCTGGTTTGAAGAGCCGAGGCATGTTTTACGGTTATTTATAAATAATGTGAACCTTATCATGTCGAATTTGTCCTGAAATTCCCGTTCCCCAGTGAAAGTAAACTTGCTAAGTAAATTGTGGGTTGGTAACTTGGGCCGAAGTCGTCTATTGACCAATAACCAATCTCCTGGATACCAATCGAGTATTGGTTACCAGAAATCAATATGCAAACAAAATCCACCTGAATATCAAAGTGAGAGAAGAAAGTCAATTGAATTAATAGATAAGTGCTTTTTGTTCGAATCTGCAGATTCATAAAGTTTCAGGCTTACGACCAACTATAGATGCATTGAACACATGGGATCTTCATATACAGTGTGTCCCAAAATTGGAGGTACACGCAAAGAGGGGAGATTCCTCGCATAAATTTAAGAAAAACAAGTCCCAGTGTGTTAAAACTGGAATTTTTTTCAATTTTTTTCTCATAGAATCCGCATTTCACACGATATTCAACTGAAATTTGGCATAGATGTTACATTTTAGCGTTCATCAAAGTGACCTGTCAATTTCGATAGCAAATCTACAGATCTACAGATCAGAGCCTCTTTTTTGATTTTTCAACTTAGAACATACAGTATCCGAGAGTAGGAGCGGCTGAAAATCTCAGAAATACGTCCTCTTGGTCGAAATGTAGAAGTGCGTGAGAAACTTAACTAAGAATTACTAAAAGAAAAATTTACCTTGAGTTGGTTCTATGGAATTCCTGACACTGCTTGCTCTGGACAATGCACCAGGCGTGAAATCGTCAGGCGTCATTAGATTCAACTGGGACTTGCTGGTTTGCTGCTGAATAAGGAGAGTTACCGAAGATTGCAAATCGTCCAGTTCCGGCACTTTTTCAGCCTCGACCTCATCGGAAACCAAGTTGTTATCACAGTTTTCATGGCTGTTGTCCAAATAATTTGTGACATATGACTCGGGGGTAAAAACAATATTGCACTCCTAGAAACCATCATTTTTTAATTAGTAGTTGAGGATATAAAAACAGGTTTTATATTTTATCTACTAAAATCGAGAAATATTATATTTTTGCGCGCATGTTCTAGGGGAACAGCGTTGTATCGTTTTGTCCAAATGTCTGTAATTTTCGATGATTGAGCCGAAAATGGTCTCAAACGACTAGGTTGGACTCACTGATGACGAATCCGGTGTCAAAATCGATTCTGTCCGGCCGGCCTGGCTGTGGACACGATAACTGTCGAACGGAGTGAGCTAGCAACTTGAAACTTTCAGGGTTAATGGGCCAAATCGGTCGAACAGTTTCGGAGTTATAGCCACTTGAAATTTTGAAGTTATTTATTTTTTATTTCAGAAACTACCAGAGCGATTGGATTCAAACTTGGCAATTAGGTGGAGCAAAACGACGCGCAACTTTGAGGCAAATTTTGTAAAGATGATATTGTCATATTTTTTTTTTTTAAATTTTTTTTTCGGAAACCATCCATGATATCCAAAAAAAATTCATATTTCACAGCAGTGTACCAAATTTCAGTTCGATATGATCATAAGTTTTGGAGATATTGGCAAAAAATATGCCAAATTTCGAGGTTTTCTTCTCGATATCGTTGTTTTTTTCGGTATAACTCGAGAAATACTGATTCAATCCTGATAAAACTTCGCAGCTAGTTTGAAGATGCTGAAAGACAACTTTATGCAGAATTTCGTGATGATCGTGTCATTAGAACAATTAAAAAAAAAAAAAATTTCTGTGATTTTCTTATCATATCATCCTGATTAAATTCTGTATGAACCTTCGATGATGTATGAAGTACTGGATTTCAATTCGATCTGATCTGTATTTTTGGAAATATTGGGAAAATAAAGTTTTGAATGGGTATATCTGCGGAATCATTGGGTGGATTTTACCCATTCACGAATTCGGCCTTCGTAATTAAGGTCCAAACCTTCTCTACAAATATCGAGTTTCTAAGTTGTTTCTTTCGGAAGTTATTGTGTTTACGCAGTCGGCCGTTTGGATACGATCATCACGGAATTTCACACAGATTAGTGAATCAGCATTCTGCAACTAATGACGAAGTTACAATTTGATGGTATCAGTATTTCTTGAGATATTGAAGAGACTATGAGAAAAGTTAAAACTGATATAACTTCGAAACGGTGGATTTTGCCCATTAATAGACCAAACCCAGGTTTTCAGGCTGAAACCCTAAATATTTTAGGACTCTAGATCTTTTCCTTGGAAAGTAATAATAATAATAACAAAGTTTTATTTTCAGACGTTTCTTGCTGTAGCAATGCTTTGTAAAGCATTACTTCAAATGTAAAATAGGGTCAAAAATTAGGGTTAGAGCTATTTTGACAATCTTTTTGTCTTGAAATCATTCACTTCACGTCAGTGCTTTACTAGGTTCTCGAGGTATTCTGGACAAAATTTTGATACTGAGGAAAAAACCACCAAATTCGACATATTCTTCACAATATCTCCAAAAATCAAATTCGTGTCAAACTGAAATTTGGTACACTGCGGTGAAATGTGGAGCTCAAGGTATGGGCATAAATTTTTCCAAATAAAATGAAATGCTTCCGAAATAGCAAATTTTTGTAAAAAAATTTTTATTTTTTAATTTACTGACAGCACGATCACAACAAATTTTCGCAAAAAGTTGTAAGTCCTTATGCTTCAACCAATTGCCAAGTTTCAATTCAATCGCGTCAGTAGTTCTCGGAATTAGGCAATCCAAACCACGTGACTTTTTAACCTCAAATATTGCGTTTGGCGGGCAAACAAAAGTTTTGTTGCATTTTGCGCTGAGGTTTCAAGCTTCTTTTATTGTATTTATTGAGCATTTTAGATAATTATTCTTTCTCTGAGGGTAATGCAAAGAGCTTTTCACAGTAGGTACTCCTAAGGTCCCGATTTGAAGGGCTTCCACAATTGACCATTATACATGTTACAGGCATTTTTCTCACTTAGTTCTCACTATTCACTATATTTTTCAATAAAACTAAACGATATTATACACCAATCAGTGTGAAATACTCAGAAAAAGCTTCCAAAATAGAACTAGTTTACAAAGTAAACAAACTTGTTTGCCCTCCAAACGCCACGTTTGACAGGTCGTTGGATTCCCTAATATTAGGGAAATAACCTCAAAACTTCAAATGGCTATTACTCCGAAACCGTTTGGCCGATTTTTTCCATTAAAGAACTCAACCTTAGCATTTTGAAATGCAAGCAACCCTGACATTTTCAAGTTGATAGAATTCTCCCTGCGCCCGTAACCGTGCATACCGTATTCGTCATCAGTGAGTCCAACCTAGTCGTTTGAGACCATTTTCGGCTCAAAATTCTGAAATTACAGACATTTTGACAAAACGATAGCACAATGTTCCCCTAGAACATGCCCGCAAAAATATTGTGAAATACTCTGACGATAAGCCTCACCTGGAATTTCTTAGGTTGTATGACCAGCATATTAATATTAACACCATTAAACTCCCCGTCTTCGTCGAATTCTTCAGTGTCGTACAAATCTTCGTCGCTGTTGGAAATGAACGGTGTACTATGCGTCTCGGCCTTGGTAATGTGGAAACTCAAGAAACTAGCAGGCAGCAGGAATTGAGAGATACTCTTGACAGCTACCAGTTTTTCTGCGTCGCTTCTTTGGATCTGCAGCACATACAGTATCCTGTTGTTGATGTCGGACATGACGACGTATTGTCCGGAGTAGTCGATACCGATCTTGAAAAATAGATTTGGTATCAAGGAAGTGGGATCCGGTTTGAAATGTATGGATTGAAGACAGGTCCAGGATTCGCATGACCATAATTTGAGTTCCGCGTTGTGGTTAGCGCCGGTTATAGCGAATTTCCAAAGACTTGAGCTGCAAAAAAACTTTTGGAGAAAGACACTTTTTCAAGGCAAACAATGAAGTAAATATTGATTGATCATCTTCGTATCAAAAAATTTTCCGAGATATAAAGATACTAGATACTCAAGAGCAGTCTCGAGACTCATTTGTCACAAATGGACACTAACAAGTCATTACTACCACAGATCAACCAGATAAACCACTCGCGTCATTTACTTAGGAAATCTATGTCAACGCAGATATGACCCTGAATCGAGCTAATCAGAATTTTAGCAGGCGTTTGGGGTGCCAATCAGATTGCAGGAATAGGATTACGTCACTCTCGGCGTTTTCGGACTCGCTTGAAGAGGTTATAAACATGTAAACAAACTGAAATTAATTTTTCATCCTATTAATTGATGAATAATTTCGTATCTGTTCCATTTAATAATATAATCCAAACAGTTTTTTACAACCAAATCAATTGTTTAGTCATCTTTGAGGTTCTATTTTATGATGACAGTCCTCAGTATATGTTTTAATTATACAACAAGAATTGGAATCGAACTTAGGTGGACTCATTCATAATGTTCATTTTATATAATATAAAGGAATCGCAACTAAAGTAAAAGCATTACAACCTCCATCATTCAATTAAAACGATGGGATGTCTAATAAAATTGTATATGATTGCACAAACACTAGGATTGAAATCGAACAAAGTTGGTCTATTCATAGTTTAATTTTATATTGAAATGAATCTCATTTGATGTGAAACTACAAAGATTCTCTGATTAAGGTAAACGGGTTTTTCATAACATTTTTCCAAAATTTTCATTTACTCCAACCGAGTTCTTCTACAGGAGTTTCAGATGTGACAAAACACTCGCTTTGGTATTGGAAATTTGCTTTTCAAATGGTTTCATCGAAAAATCTTAGTCTGATTTTGATTTTGTGATTCCTGAATCCCGACAAATCCGTTTTTACATTTCGATTTTAGATATTCCAAAATCAAGTATTCAATTTGACAGCTGTTTCGAGAAAGAAGAAAGTGTGGTTATGTCTGTTATACTTCTCAAGGTCGGAGAGACGCGATTCCCGCAAACGATGAAGTGATTTGTCTTGTTGGTCTGTGTTACTACTATCCTAGAAAGCATGTGTCTTGAGAGCACATGTGGTCTGTCTCAGAGAGTTATCTCAAGATTTTCAATCTCACCAGGTGGACACTTAGCATTAGATCAAGAAAAGACAAATTTTTCTTCACTTACTCAGAACTGTATTCAAGTACATTGTCTGTAAAAATCAAGGACGAAAGAGGTTTGCCTTCATGGGGAGTCCACTCATGTAACAATTTTTGTTTCTCATTATCACCCATATAAACCTAAAATAACCCCAATTTAATAATTTCCAACGACTAGTCTGGTCAAGTAAATTTACCTGATAAAACTTGACATATCCATCAAGACATGCTGTTGCTATAGCCGTCCCGTCCGATGAAAAAGAGACATCCACAACATGCATTGAATGAACAATTTCTACATATCCCTCATGACTTTCGTCAGGTTTCACAGCCCCATCTGGATTTTTTGATAAAATGGAGCAGACATCCCATACTTCAGCTGAAAAAGAACACCGCAAGTTTTTGAATAAGAATTTTTATCATGAAATCAAGAACCACTCACCTTTAGGTCCGTTTAAAAATACAAACATCTTAGCGGTTTCATCTCCTGCTTCAGGATCGTCTTCAGCACTTGGCAAGTAGGGACACCACACCATTCTGTAGTTAGAAGGTGGGTTGTTCAAAGCATCTGGATGATAAATACGAAGTAATACTTTGAATCTGTCCAGAATATAAGGAAAACATTACTTTAAATTTCAAACGAACAATTTACAATGACTATGAAAAAGGATACTTGATATAAAGTGGTGTGTCCTCAATCTCATAAATAAAAATATTGGCTACATCATCAACACATCCTAAAATTTTTTCATCCCTCAAGAAAGCAAAAGATACATCTCGAACATCCGTTTTAAGATTTTTGATCAAAGCTCTCATATTTGATTCTTGGTTAACTACTCTGACCATACCTCCATCTTTACCTGAAATATTGAAGAATGTTGATTATTTTATCTTTATATTCCAGTTAGAACAGAAGTTATTAGTATATTAACTTCCCATCATATTGATGCAGATTTTGAACCTTTTCAAAGTTACCTTATCTTTTATAAAATGTATTTTGTGTCTTAGCTGATGAAGTATATTGGATATATGGCTATCAATATGAAGAAGTCATATTGCAAACAAGAGACACTTAAGGGCACAGAAAAAAGTAACATCCGATAGTGAATTCTGAGAATTCAGTACATTTTCCCTTCTATTCATTGAATTCCATTGGTCTGGAATGCTATTATAAATAAGGGAGATTGCTTGTTACCTTTCATGGCAAATGCCAAAAGTTTTCCTTCTATGTGAACAGCAACCAACTGTCCCTGGTAAAATCGTACTTCCCAATTGTAATCAATCCTGTTAATTAGTTTTACTTTAGAGCTACCCTGAGCATGACCTCCTGCTTTACATCGAATTACAAGTTCTTTCGAGTCTACAGGTACTGTATAATCGCTTTCACCACCATATTTTCTGTAAATACGAATCAAAAACGTATTTTGTTGTAGACAATTCTAAATATTCTGTACTCACATAATTTGGGGTTCATCAGATTTTAGTACTAACGGAGAGGGATTCATAATTGTTTTGTTGAATTTTTTTTTAGATCTTTAAATTTTTTGTTGAATTTGTATCAGTCAGTGCACCATGAGATTTGAAGTCAGAATCATAGTTTCACCTGAAATATAACATAGATCGAAATAATTTCATAACAGAGGAGAGGAAAACTGAGTACATAAAAAACTGTTCTATCACCTTGACAATATTAAATTTGATCAGCCAAATTCAAAAAACATTCACTAGAGACAAACAAGGGTAACACCGGCATTTGGTCATTTCTAATTTCTAGACGTTAAGGAAGGCGTGAGAATTGTGTCAATATTGTCAATGTGACATTTAGAGATAGACATAGAATTTTATTTCGAATTTAGAATAAACTACTTTGTTCTTTTTATTGAGTCATCAAAGCAATAATAATAGCCAGCAAGCATTAATCATATGATCAAGCCATAAGATGTAAATAACACTGATAACTGAAAACAATTTGGAGGAATGAATGCATATTCACTGCATGATATGGCAAACTTGCAATAGTATTCCAAAAAATATTTCTTATTCGTCAACGTGAACTTCTGCTTCGTATTTTGAGTAAAATATTCCCTTCAAAAAAATAGTTTCGAACCTTCCATTCTGTGTACAAAATCTTAAATTAATTCTCTCATCTGACCTTTAAACTCAAACATCCCTACCTACCGCCCATTGCATTTTTCAAGGTTTAAATTTTTTTTGGTGAAAAATGAAAATGGGGTTCCTGAAATTCAAAATTCATATACAACCATAAAATGCATGGAATTTGAATGATTTAGGTCTACCATATATTTTTCAGTATCATGTAAGACATTCAAACTTATTTCTCACTGCTGTATGCATGTATACACTAAATGAGTAAAACACCTAGGTATTTCTCCACAATAATAATTTTCCCATAATGACCAAACATCTAACATCAGTCACAAAATAAGAAACCCGCGTATCAATTTTCGATGGAATACAAAAATGAAAACTCGAAATTGTAACAAAAGTACATTTTATTCTAGATGAACATGTATGCATCAAATAAATGTTCTCAAACCATTTTCAAATTATTGTCACTTCAAGAACAATTTTATATACATATAATAAATAATCTATACCATCAAGATTCTATTAGAGAACACTTGAACAGCCATAAATGTGAGGTAAATCAACTTTATAGTAGCTTATATGTGTAGCAAAAAGCAACCAATATTCCAAAGTGAATTTTTACACAGAAAATACTTCACCAGATATCAACAATAAACGAATGGAATTTTTCATTGATTTAAACTGGAATGTTAAAATGATATCAGTAAGTTTTTTCAAAAAAATGTAGCAGAAATTCATTGATGATTCATAACAATTTATTATATGATGGAGAGGTACTTTTCGTTCTTCGTATAATTGAAAAACGTTGTTCTGTCATGAAAAAGGTATCGTAGTATTTCAGCACAAAAATTCACAATGGTATTCTATTTTCAACACTTGTGGCAGGTGCAGGATATTCCGTTGATCTCATTCTAGATTAATTTCACTGATGATTCAACAAATACTTCGAGTCACATTGTGTAAAACTTAGATATATGAACAATAATAATAACTGAAAGTCATATGCATAAAAACAATTCATCTGTTAATGAATCAATTTTTAACATTATCACTTACTATCACATATTTCCTTGTTACTTTACTGGAATTCACTAAAGCAAGTTATTGCTCTGAAAACATTTTTCTATAAATATAACTCAAGGAATGACACATACAATACAAATATCAGATTTAATAACATGCAATAAACTAATCTGTTCACAATCCAGAGTTGAAATTGAAGTTCGTCTGAAACAACTCCTTTATATTTTGATCGGAGCATTCCAAAATGAACAAGAATTCCTAAAATTATGATGAATTTTCGTAGATCGATGTCTTAATAAGGAAATGCAGGTTCTTACGAGAATTTGAAAAAAGAATCTGAGATTCATTCCATTGCATAAAGTCTAGTCCATTCTTTGGCTTTGAGTATAGCATCTTGTTCTCTAGTTTTCCACATATTGGCTACATCATTTGCTAAAGGATCATCTGGATTAGGACTACTCAATAGAGCTTGAATCGACAATAACACTGTCCTGATTTGCAACGCTGGGGACCACTGGTCTTTAAGAATGTCCAGACAAATTCTTCCTAGTTTATCAATATTCGGGTGATAAATTTTCGTCAAAAATCGTACATTAGGGGGAGATAAAGGATAATTTTCTGGTAGGAATAATTCTAATTTGAACAGACCCCCTTCATAGGGTGATGCACTAGGCCCAGCCATAACAACATGGAAATATCTACAATTGCTTTCATCTGGATTTGCACTTATTCCTGGTGGTGGGTCTTTGGATAAATTTTTAGTTTCTACCAAAATTCTTCTTGTGGAACCAGTTGCCATAACCTAAAATATTATTTTCATTAAAATTTTCGAGGAAGTCAAGATATTTTCAATTATTCGAACAAGGCGAGCAACATACTTGACGAATTTGTTAAATAATACTCCAAAAGAAAAATCAACAGGTGTAAAAATTTTGAGGGACTTGACGAGGTTACTTTCTTGGAAATCTTTGAAAGTCAACACATGAAAATGACAGCCACAGAACATCAAAATATAAGAAGTGCAACCTGCCTTGTAAACTATGCGCAACAATTGTGACATTTCTCCTGTCATAAAATAAGTGGGAATATTCCATTATGGTTCTAGGGGGTGTCCGCCAGTTGAAGTATATGTCATTTTTCTCTAAAATTACATTGGTGCTCTGTGGTTCAGTTAATATTTCTGATTATTCTGTGCTCTAAATTTAAATTGAATGGAAAGGAATTTTTGTCTTCAATTAGAAAAAAGCTTTATGAATAATAGTTTATTGAATACAATAATGTTTGCAATTACATGTGTGTGAAACACTGAATTGTAGGATAAACAAGTATCCGATATTTGTTTTTTACCTAACGAAATATGAATACTTATAAAAATAGGTTGCAGTTTTCTGGACCAAACAAATACAATTAGCTCCTAGAGAAACCAAATAAATCCATAATAAGGGTTGAAGAAATATTTCTGAGAAGGTTAGCACTGATTCACAACAATCCTAATGTTGTCACAAAGATTAATATATTCACTTCACTAATTTTCAATATCACTGATTCATCAAGGGAGGGGAGCGGCATCCAAAAGTCCAAAGAAACTGCCAAAATCATGTAGAAATCTTCAGTCCAAGTCCTTCCTGGCAATACCACTTTTCTAGAAAATCAATCAACAATTAGACGATGAATATTGAAATAAAGATTAACTATAAATACTCCGAATTAATCTTTCAAAGATAAGACTCCCAATAAGATAGTTCCCTGAATGAAGTTCATTAAGTAGTACTCCACTATGCTAGTAGAATATTCACACGAATTAAATTTATGAACTGTGAGAACAATAAGTGATATAATCCCAGGTAAAGCTTTTGCACCCGGCCAGTAATTATTATTCTTAGGATATGGGAAATATATGTTATGTTTCTGATGGTTCAACTGAAAAGATTTTTAGGCTGGAATTACCGAATATACATACACCTAATAACATATCAAATTCCAAATAAATTAACTGACATTATGCCATAGCCTTTGTATCAAGATGGAGTTTCATACTGTTTTCACTAGAATCTAAGACTGAATAATTGTGAATACACATGCCTAAATGATGTATTATTTGTACTGCATAGGTAATGATAGTCAAAGTAATTACCATTTTTTTTATCTTATCATGGTTAAAAATTAGTGCTTGAGCTCATACTTAAATGATTCCTTCGAATTCAACATTATCTGAATCCTGAAAATAAATATGGTTACACATATTACACCTGAAAAGATATTAACTTCATATTACACGGGTATTATTTTAATTTCAATTTTGAATATCAATAACAAACTGGCACAAAACACGCCAAAAATGAAATTGGCATATCATTTCATCCTTTGACATAATGTCATGTCATTCTTCCATTTCGATATATCCACGACATACGTTTCTGACAGATAAAAATAAGTGGAAACGTATGTCCTTGTTTCCACTTTTCCTACCGTCGCTTCACCCCCCTGATGACAGCTACAATAGCCTACAATGCGATCAAGGTTGCCTTCTTGTAATTTCGCATTGACAGTAGGTTGATAGATGACAACTCGAAGTAATTTTTATTCGCGCTAAATTCGATTTCAATTAAATACTTCACATTTTGTTATTTCCCAAGCAAATAAAAAGTTCCATTGCTATCGTTCATTAATGTATTACGCATCAATTGTTTCCTACAGGAAATCATCGAAATCGTGAATGAAACGATTATTTCGACTGTACGACTGGCAAATTTTGAAAACGAATAACAAAACGCACTATAAGTTTTTTAAGAGGTTCAGTGTTTTTCTTGAAGCTGTATCAGTTCCCCTACACTAGGTGTATATGCTCAATGATCTAATAATATTACTGGATATGCTTACGTTTGGTGAATGTAAAACAGATATCTATTCAAAGAATAGTTCTTCAATTTTTCCAAAGTCAGAAATCTCTGCTAAAGCTCTATTCTTTGAATCAGTCATATAATGTAGTTGAAGTTACCAGGAAAAAAGCACATAGGTAATTTTCTTATTTTCCATAATCTCTTAATAAACGTATTTCATCACATTTTCTCTTTTGAATCTCGGATATCTTATATCGATTTTCTAGCTCAAATTACGAATTTTACACTTCTTCGGATGGAAGAAGACAAAAAAATAATTCTACACATTTTGTTATTCAAGCAACGCGCGAAATTTTCACTTGCACAACGCGTCGTTACCATTAGTTCTCGTTGGAGCACCAGTGTTGCCAGATTTGTCTGCATTTCTTCAGACATCAGTAGATTGGTACATTAGAAATTATTTCTTTCATCTTCATAATTTCCAACAGTTATAATTCAAAATGCGAATTGGAGTAATAAGATTTCTATGCAAAACTTTTAATTTTGGGTCCTTGTTCGTGTTTTTGATTTCGAGGGATTTATTTTTCGCTCCCTTCCGATCTTTTCATTGATATTGGAAGTCCTTTTTGCGTGCATGTTTGAGGGGACCAGCTTGCTATCGTTTTGTACAAATGTCTATAGTTTTCGAATTTTTGCCGAAAATAGTTCTAAACGACTAGGTTGGACCTTGGAGCCACTGACGACGAATCCACAGTGTCGAATCGGCTGGCCGTACACAAGATTACGGAGATTCCTATCAAAATGAAACTTTCAGAGTAGATTAGTGGGCAAAACTGTCCAAACGGTTTTGGAGTTATAATGCGATTTGAAGCGATGGACCAAAAGCTCCGGTTATAGTTACGGATATCCAAATTGACAGATTATCCATTGCCTATATGTCATTTTGGATAACCGTAAAGATAACCATAGCTTTTGGTCCATAGCTTGAAATTGATTATAATCATTCGAAATAGGTTATTTCCCTGATATTTGAGAAAATACTTAAGCGATTGAATTGGGATTTGGCAGTTAGTTAAAGCATAACGACACGCAACGTTGTCAAAATTATGTTGAGATAGTACTGTTAGTGAATTAAAAAAAAATCGAATTTTTTTGTAGGAAACTGTTCATCCGATTTCAGCAAAATTCAGCTCAGATCTTAAATCCTATATGTCACGGTAGTGTGTGTAGTAAATCTCAGTGTGCTCCGATTTTAATTTTCGGAGATACTGGAAAAAAATATGTAAAATTTCGTGGTTTTTTCCTCGGTATCGTGTTTTTTCCAGAATAACTCGAAAAAGGCTGATTGAATCATGATGAAACTTAGTAGCTAGCCATTTTTGATTATGCTGAGGTGAGGAATAACTTCGTGCAAAATCTCGTGATGATCGTGTCATCAGAACAATTTGAAAAAAAATAAAATCGTTTTTTCAAATATTCTATATTCTGCCATTTTCTGGTCAGATTATCCTCGTGGAATTCTGTATGAACAAGCTTTCATTTTTCGAACAAGTACAGGATTTCAATTCGATACTATCTCTGTATTGGTTTTATTATTTCATAAAATCAAATGATAAACCTTAGTGATCGACCAAAAAGTACCCCCCCTTAAACTTTCACAGTTTACATTTTGAAGTATGTAGATTTGAATGAACTAATAAAAAAAAATCGTCCGTTGTCCGGGGATTCTCTCTGAAAGTACTGAACCGAAATCTGTGGAACTTGGTAGAAAAATCGTGTGTCGCTCGATATTGATCCTCCAAGCTTTTCAGCAGGATCTGTGTACCCTAAGGGTTCAAAATTGGGGGTAGGAGGGAAAAAAATATATTTCGAAAACTTTAAAACGAACATTCATGAAATTTTCAACGTTGATTACTGTTGCATAACAGCATAACTCAACCTAAAAATTTTCACCCTGATGGTTTCCTACCAGTGGTCCCTGAGTTATAAAGAAAAACGCTGGAAATTGTGTTTTGAAAAACCAATGAGTTATGAATAATATACAGGGTGATTCCAGAGGAGACCGTCAGATTTTAGGATAAGTTTTACACCAGTCAAGACAGTCTCGAAACAATGTTTGGTTAATGGTTGGGGGTCTCTATTGAGAATATACAGGGTGATTTGTCCGATTCGACCGATTTTACTTTTATTGATAACTTTGGTATGGCTCTTTCGATTTTAATGAAATTTTTAGCGAAGTGCAATATTGATGAACACATTCATTGATTTCAATTTTTTCAAACTGAGTGGTTTTTTTTTTGAAAATTCCAGGTTAATTGTGCAGGTTGAAAAAGCACCCTGTACATTGCGTTTGCAAAACTACGCTATCTGTTTACGATTCTACTATAATAAGTCATTATTTGAGAATTTTCAATTTTTTTGGCACACTTCTAGTTTTCTGAGAAAATTTTATCAAAAAAAGACAATGTCGAAATTTCGCTCCAATCGATTCTACTTTTATCAATAACTTTGGTATGGCTCATCCAATTTTGATGAAATTTGCAGTGTAGAACAATCTGAATGAGAACATTCAATAATTGCAACAGTCTCTCATAATACAGGGTTGTAATTGTGATAATTTCAGAATTTCGGATTAATTGTGCAGTTAAAAAAACACCCTGTACATTGCTTTTCTAAAACTTTCTTATTCGTTTCAGATTCTACAATAACATGTCATTGTTCACAGGTTTCTAATTTCTTTGGCACACCTCCAGTTTTCCTAGAAAACATTTTTGAAGAAGAGCATGATCGAAATTTGGCTCACAAGCAGTGAGAGTATTACGCACTAGCTAAGAAAGCTGTATGGTCCAAGGATGCAAAGCAGTTCTCAAGTTCTAAAATATTCTTTTCAAATTCCAAATTCATATTTATTTGCTAATATTCTGTATGAAATCATTCAATTCAGTATATATTTCAAATTTGAACAGAATATTTTAGAAGTGACGAACAACTTTGCATCCTTGGACAGTACAGCTTTCCTACCTTGTGCGGAATACTCTCACTGCTTGAAAGCCAAATTTCGATTATGATCTTCTTCAAAAATGTTTTCTAGGCAAACCGGAGGTGTGCCAAAGAAACTAAAAACCTCTGAACAATGACATATTATTGCAGAATCTGAAACGAATAAGAAAGTTTTGGAAAAGCAATGTACAGGGTGTTTTTTTTTCAACTGCACAATTGATCTGGAATTCTGAAATCATCACAATAACAACCCTGTATTTTGGGAGATTGTTGCGATTATTGAATGTACTCATTTAAATTGTTCTACACTGCAAATTTCATGATAATTGGATGAGCCCTACCAAAGTTATCAATAAAAGTAAAATCAATTGGAGCGAAATTTCGACATTATCTTATTTTGAAAAAATTTGCACAGAAAACTAGTTGAGAAATTAAAATTTCGAATGGGTATATCTGCGGAATCATTGGGTGGATTATACTAATTCTTAGTTGTTTCTTTCGGCCTTGAGGACGGTCATTCAACCGCGTATAATAGCTCCTGACCTAAGAATTGTAGCATTTTTATTTTCATCGAACTGATTAATCGGTGTATCTCCCTCTCTCTCTTCTTTTCTTTTCCACCAAAGAAGAGTGAGATAGAGGTTAATCGATAAATCATTTCGATGATAATAAAAACGCACCCAATGCTTTTCCAGAATATTTTTCTTATAGTATTAGGGACAAGCGCGTGAAGCTAGTTGGTCCTTAGAAAACAATGCATTTGCAAAACTATAATCGGGTAAAATTTTTCTTGTTAAAACCACAGCAATAACTCACTGGAATCCTACTAAAATATCCACAACATCCTGTATGCGTGTACGTAAAATTAACTATTTCGCTCTCCTGCTGAAGTTTAAAGGGAATTTCGGGTATGCAGATCTGGCAACGTCGCATGGTGTGGTGATGCAGGCCGAGGATCGCATCGGAGCTCCGATAATTTTATTTATTTTACATTGTTGAATTCCGTACAGACGGCTAGTGGCTGTATGCCGCAGAGCGCTATTTCGGTCAGCTGGTTTTCTGTCAGATTTACGTAAAAGTGGCAGTGTGCAAGGAAAACCACCGATTTAATAAACGGAATCCGTCATTTTCGGGACACTGGGGTCATTCGTGATTTGCAAGAACGTGAGGTATTTAGTGCGCGCTATAAAAAAATTGTGCCAATTTTGAATTTTGTTTATATTATACCTCTGTGACTCGGTGTTTTGTATGTGGATGAAACATTTAGTGCTGATTTTTCGGGTTATAAGGTGAGATCAGGGGTTGGGATATTTTTATTGTCACATATACGAAAATTTCACAATGATGTCAGCTTTAAATAAGAAAATCAAATGTGGGGACAACTGTTGCAATTTAACATTGCAAAGAATATCCAGAATTTGAATCATCGGTCCCATGTTTTGACTACCATATGGGGTCACTATGATTCATCTCTTTTTTTAACCATCTCTCAAGCTTTATCTGCTTCTATATATGTCCGAATTCAACTGCAATTCGTTAGGGTGAAATTGTTACACCTACCTATTGTCATCTGAAGACTCGTCTGAAGAGGCCTTTAGTAATTCAATCAATCGAAGATTCCTTTTCGACCTAAAAAATATTGTCATTGATGTCACGGATATCCTATAGGTACAGGTTTTTGCGCCCTTGTATATGGAACAATATCTATATCATTTTTCCAAATCGTCTAATATACAGTGCGCGTCAGAATTATAGAACAAATTCATTTTTTCAGAAGAAAAATTTTTGGCAACATAATCCTGAAACAGGTCAATTTTTCTTTCACTTTCCCAAATTTATATATTATATGCATTTTTGAAGAATTTTTGTTGCACTCTGTGCCATCCCCATCAACACTCTAAATTTTTTGAATAGGGAAAGTGGGTCATGTGGTAGTTTTTTGGCAAGGTCTTTGTATCTTCTTTACAGGCATAAAAATTCAAAAAAAAATTTTTTTTGAAAAATTAGTTACTTCAATGAGGTTTTCAGTATGTGCACTTCGTCATGGCTCATATACTTTGAGACGGTGGTACCTGATGAAATTTATCACCGAATGAAGGTCGACCATTACAGTTTTGTTCATGAACAACTTTAATGGAGAAAAAAAATGGAGGGGGTTGAAAGGGGTCGAAAGTTGTGCATGAACAAAACTGTACAAAACGGTCAACTTTCATTCGGTGACAAATTCCATCAGGTACCATCGTCTCAAAGTAAATGAGCTATGAAAAAGTGCACATACTGAAAACTTTTCTGAACTAACTAATTTATCAAAAAAAAAATTTTTTTCCTCGAAAATTTCTGCACGCCTGTAAAGAAGATACAAAGACCTTACCAAAAAAGTACCACATGACCTACTTTACTTATTCAAAACATTTAGAGGTTGATAGGCACAGGTTGCATCGAAAATCCTTCAAAATTGCATATAAATTTGGTAAAAGTGAAACAAAAATTGACCCATCCCACGTTAACACGAAAAATTTCGAAAGGAAAAAACCTAAAGAATTAAAATTTTTAGTGTTATAACGGTTTCAAATTTTAAATATGTAAAAAATTACTGAACCAATTAAATTGAAATTTGTTTTTCGAATGCGAACATGCAATCTTAATCTTACTTATCGAGACATTGGGGAAATAACCTCGAAATTTCAAATAACACTGAAAGTTGATATATTTTTTCCGATATCTCCAAAAATTAACATCGAATCAAATTGGAATTAGGAACGCTGTTTGCGCCTAATTTCGACCAATAGTCTCCGAGAAAAACAACTTGTTCCGACTAAACTTCGGAAAATTTTCGGATTTTTTTTTTTTGAATTTTACAAAAATAGACGACTTTGGTCCAATTTGCCAACCCACAATTTTCTTCACAAATTTACTATCACTGGGGAACGGGAATTTCAGGTCAAAATCGACATGATAAGGTTCGCGTTATTTATTAATATCCGTAAAAGATGCCTCGGCTCTTCAAACAAGATAATTCCTTCCAAATATGGGGTTTGGTTAAGATCATCTCTGATTGCCTGAAATTGAAGTTGGGATTCCTGATTTCATGTTAATAGTGTCGAATTTTTATAGGATATGTTCCGCAAATCAACTTGGTTATTTCGGTTGCCGGTTTTCCATTCCGTATATATGAAATATTCGGTTCGTTCCTGAAAAAAGGTTAATTACGAAATTTGATCGATGAAAAAACGTTCTTTCTGTCACCAGAACGACAGTCAATGTGTTCTGTGAGTCAATGTTCTATGGTAACATATCCATGGCATAGAACAATCTATATTTACTTTATTATTCATAGAACATAGAAGAGACAACAATGAACAATGGAAAAATTACTAGGTATGGTCTATGGATCATAAGGTAAATAAAGATTGTTCTATGCTATGGATATGTTACCATAAAACATTGATTGTCGTTCTGGTGCAAAGGCTTAATATGTCTATGTTCTGGTGAGAGAAAGATTGCTTTTTCATCAATCAAATTCCTTAAGAAACCTGTTTTTTCAGGAACCAACCAAATATTTCATATTTACAGAACGAAAAACCGGCAACCGAATTAACCAAGTTGATTTGCGGAACATATCCTTCATAAACTTGACACTATTAACATGAAATCAGGAATCCCAACTTAAATTTCAGCCTAACAAAGACCTAAATTTGGAAGGAATTATCTTGTTTGAAGAGCTGAGGCATCTTTTACGGATATTTTCAAATAACGCGAACCTTATCATGTCGAATTGGTCCTGAAATTCCCGTTCCCCAGTGACAGTGAATTTGTGAAGAAAATTGTGGGTTGGCAACTTGGGCCGAAGTCTTCTATTGGATCCTCAAACTGGAATTTGCGACTTGCTAATTGGATGGTCCTCACGAAATAAACCCATTTCCTTTTTCGACTATTTCTCGATTTCTCCAATGATATATTCCTTCCGTTTCCTTGACGTACATCAGTATTCTTCAGGATGTTCTTCGGTGAAAGTTGATATAACCTCTGATAGCTAAAAGCTGATACAACATTTTTGGGATTTATCTTTTAATCTCTTAAACCGGATTCAATGCATTCAGAGATAGTGATATCGGTAAAAAAAATGGAATTAGTGTCATACTTATAATGTAATGCACATTCTTGCTCGACAGAGACAGTTAAATTATGTCAAATTGATGAATCTAGAAAAAAAAAATTCGAAAAGCACTGCCGTGAAGGCAGCAACTTTTCCGCGCATGTTCAATGTAGATGACCGCTTCAGCAACGAATTTGAACATGCACGCAAAAGCTGCTGCCTTCACGGCAGTGCTTTTTGATATTTTTTACTGATAAATTACTGGATTTCAATTCGATCAAATCTGTATTTTTGGAAATATTGGAAAAATAAAATTTTGAATGGGTATATCTACGGAATCATTGGGTGGATTTTACCCATTCACGAATTCGACCTTCATAATTAAGCCTAACGGCCGACTGCGTAAACACAATAACCTTAATTACGAAGGCCGAATTCGTGAATGGGTAAAATCCACCCAATGATTCCGTAGATATACACAATCGAAATTTTATTTTTCCGATATTTCCAAAAATACAAATCAGATCGAATTGAAATCCAGTACTTCGTCGAAAAATAACAGTTCGAAGTTTCATACAGAATTTAATGTGGATGATATGATAAGAAAATCATAGAAATTTTTTTTTCAAATTGTTCTAATGACACGATTATCACGAAATTTCGCATAAAGTTGTCTTTCAGCATCTCAAAACTAGCTGTGAAGTTTTATCAGGACTGAATCAGTATTTCTCGAGTTATACCGAAAAAATCAACTATATCGAGAAGAAAACCTCGAAATTTGACATATTTTTTCCCGATATCTCCGAAACTTATGATTGTATCGAACTGAAATTTGGTACACTGCTGTGAAATATGAAGCTCAAAGTGTGAGTGAAATTTTTTTTCAGATATGATGAATGGTTTCCGGAAAAAAAAACTTTTTGGAAAAAAATTTCGAAAAATTTTTTTTTTTTGATTTACTGACAATATGATCCTGAAGGAATTTGGCTCAAAGTTGCGCGTCGTTATACTCCACCTAACTGCCAAGTTTGAATTCAATCGCTCAAGTAGTTTCTGAAATAAAAAATAATTAACTTCAAAACTTTAACTGCCTATAACTCCGAAACTATTCGACCGATTTGGCCCATTAACGAACTCAACCGCGGCATTCTGATGCGCAACCTATCCTGAATGTTTCAAGTTGCTAGCTTGCTTCTGTCGACAGTTAGCGTGTCTACGGCCGGCCGGACAGAATCGATTTTGACACCGGATTCGTCATCATTGAGTCCGACCTAGTCGATTGAGACCATTTTCGGCTCAATCATCCAAAATTACAGACATTTGGACAAAACGATAGCACGCTGTTCCCCTAGAAAAATCTAGAAAAGCAGCGACAGCGGGCATGTTCACATCCATCCACTGATGAAAATAAATGATCCTCATGAAATTTTGCACGACTTGGAGCGTTAGTCTTTGGCAACTAAAATACAAAAGTCTCAAATCGAAACGAAAAATAGGAAGTAAATAATTCTTGAAATTTTTCTCCTTTGTCTGATGAAAGAGTTAGATTTGTACTCTGAAACGTCACAGTTTTGTTTATTGTTTGTTCCTTTATTGTTCATTACGCAATCTGTTTTTCAAGAAACTGCCCTCTACAAACAGTTTAATCCTGCAATCCGCACTGGCGTTTTTCATAAAAAATCAATTTTTATTTAATTTCTAATAGTTCTATTTCAGATATTGGGAGTGATAAACCAAAAAACATTACTTATCTTGATTACTAAGTAGCAAACGCTGATGCAACCATAAAAAAAAAACTAGTAAAGCACTGACGTGAGGTCAGGAGCTTTTACGCGCTTGTTCAAATTCTTACTATTAGATCAACACGAAATTTTGCACCTAGTTGCGTGTTGGTGATCCCCGCCTGATTATGAAGTTTCAATCTGATTTTACTTGAACTTCTTGAGATATTGCGGAAATAACGTTGAAATTCCAAATAACAACGAAATTTGGCACATTTTTTCCCCTCATATCTCCAAAAGTAAATATCGGATCGATTTGAAGTTCGGAAAATATTGCTTGATACTGGCTGTAAGGTTTGTGCCAAATTCCATTGAAATATAATCAATATTTTCAGAGAAAAAAAATATTTCATCAAAAATTTTTAAAATTTTCGAATAAATTTTTTTTGAAATTTCGAACCACTGGATCTACACAAAATTTCGCTCTAAATTGCACGTTGGTATTTCAAAACTTTCCACAAAGTTTCAATTTGATCGAGTTAATATTTCATGAGATATCAAAGGAATTAACCTCAAAATTTCAATTGGGCCTAACTCCGAAACTATCCAACCGATTGAATCAATTAACGAACTCAGCCGAGATATTCGGACTCCAAACCTAACCTGAAAATTTCAAGAGTCTAGGTCCTTCCTTGCGTTAGTAAGAGCACGGACGGACAGAATTGAATTTGACCACGGATTCTTCTTCAGGGAGTTCAACCCAATCGTTTAAGACCATTTTTGGTTCAAAATTCGAAAATTACAGACATCGTCACGAAATGATAATGCGCTGTTCCATAGAACAAGCGCGTAAAAATATAATTGAAAATTTCCATTTTTGAATTCCAGAGTAGTTTCTAGAGATCAGTTACGAAAGTCGAATTCGTAAATGGGGTAAATCCACCGAATGATTCCGTGGACATAAATAAATCCATTCGAAATGTTTATTATCCAATATTTCTGAAAATGCACAGATCTGATCATTACTAATTATATTCTGCGAAATCCGTTCGGTAGTTTAGTTTCCGCATCACACCTGTACTTCCTGGTTAAAAGAATTTGCGATCTTCTTAGTACATATTTGGTTCTTCCGAAATTCAGCATGCACCATCGAGTCATTTGATTCGAATATTCCAAAATATCGAGAAAACAGAAATTTTGAATGGATAAATCTGCGGGATCATTGGGTGGATTTTACCCATTTAAAAGTTGATCTCCTTAACTACTAAAATAGATATTGAATATTCATTTGTAGAATTGGATCCGCCATTGAAATAATGGAAAATTATCGAATTTTTCTCCATTGGAATTTCCTTGAGAACACTAGCTGTTGAAATCACAGATTCTACCGCAGTATGTACATGAGATATTTGAGTTCACTTACTATGGACGAAAAACTGATACTGAACTGCGGGTATAACTGCTCTCTTATCCAAAAACACGTTGCAGTCTCCGGGATCATTAGAGCGATTTCGAAATTTCTCAACCACAAAATCATACTCGAGTGACACTGGCTATATCTTTATACTGCTGCAAAAATTTCAACTTTGTAATTTCAACGTTGTTAAAATTGTTGCAAAATTGCGATTTCATTGATAAATTCGAAACAGGCGAGCGGAAACTTATATTGCATTCACTTCCATTAAGCCAGTCGATAGGCCACGGATGTTTGACACATTCCACTCTGTATAAATGAAAAATGTAAGGTTATAGTAATTTTCCTTCGCAAAAACCTGGCTCGATTCTAGTTACAAAAACTGTGTAAACCAAGGCCTACCGACTGAATATATAAATGTGAATGGAATCAGTGTGATTTGAAATGTTAAACATTTTTTCAGAAAATAATTTAATTTATTTTCTTTCAGGCTTCGATCTGTAAAATGGCCAATACTTGATTCATATCTACCGTCGATTTCAACTGTAGTCACAAGTAGAAAACTATGTGATTTTTGAGGTGAGTAAAGTACTTGATTCACTGTGGAAATAACAAATGATAAAAAAATTCTAGAAAAGAACTGCCGTGAAGTCATCAGGTTTGTATTTTGTGAATAATAATAAAAATAATAAATCTTGTCCATTCTGAATTCGACTCTCGTATTTAAGCTTTAAATACGAAGGTCGAGTTCAGAATGCACAAAATCCACCTTACGGTTTAGTAGATAAATATATATATTTACAAAAATACAGACGCAATCGGGTCGAAATTCACCACTTGCAAATACGATATGGCGATGAGTTCTCATGAAATATCCAATCCATGGCTCTTATAAAACCACAAAGAACTCCAATCTTATCATGGGAGATTGTTAAAAGGCAATCTCCCATAAAAACAGCTGTAACCACCTCTAAATTTCAAATCTCAGACGACGAAACAACATGAAGGGTGTTTCAAATTGCGCATTTTTTTCAAGAATAAATAAAACACATAATTTGCATTCATTTTCAAAAACTTTTTATTAGTGATTGAAGTATCAGTTATGACATTTATATACGAAAATAATATCTGTCAATAGGCCTCCTCTTGCAGCTCTACAGACGTCTACTCTTTTGTTAAAATTTTCAATGACATTTTGACATAATTGAGGCTCTATCTCACTTATGACACGAATAATTTCATCCTTTAGTTCTGGAATCGATTGTGGATTATTGTTATAGATCTGGCTTTTCACATTACCCCAAAAAAATAGTCCATCGGTGTCAAATCACATGATCTTGGTGGCCAATTGGCATCACCGTTTCTGGAGATTATTCGTCCAGGAAATTTTTGTCTCAATAAATCAATTGTGTTAATTGCAAAGTGAGGTGTAGCGCCATCCTGTTGAAACCAGATGTCCTGTAGATCAATATTCATTAATTAAGGCCACAAAAATTCGATGATCATCCGACGGTATCGATCACCATTGACAGTTACAGCTTCACCAGCAGCATTTTCAAAGAAGTAAGTTCTAATTACACCACCTGACCATAATGCACACCAAACATTGACTCGTTTAGGATGCATATAGGTTTCTCATGAATAATTCGTGGATTTTCCTCACCCCAGATACGACGATTTTGTTTATTAGCAAAGCCACCAAGTTGAAAATGTGCCTCATCGGAAAACATGATCTAATGGCTTTAATTCATGTATTATTTGACCTTATATGCCTTCAGAGCTAAATCCTTATGTAAAATACGCCATGTTGTGGACCCACTAAGTCTAACTTGTTGTGAACGTCGTCTAATGGACATTCCAGGGTCTTCAGCAACACATTCTCGAACCAAATCAATATTTCCTCGTGAACGACAGTTACGACTGTATTTTTCACTTTTTTGATCTTTCACCGAACCGGTCTCTTGAAATTTTCTAATAATTCGACCAATAGTGCTTTGAGATGGACGTTTATGTAAACCCTAAAATTCACGTAATTTCCTTAAAACACTTTTCACAGAACACTGATTTTCATATAATAATTCAACAATTTGAACGCGTTGTATCGTGTACGAAGCCATTTTTATAAATTTCATACACTTCTTAAATGTCAAAATACCCAGACGAATTCAGGGCGCCATCTATTGAAAAACCGCGCATTTTGAAACACCCTTTATGAAAGAAAATACTCCTGATGAAGACTTTCGAATAGAGTTGAAATTAGTTCTCTTTTTTTCCAAAAGTTGGTTTCGTAATGATATCCTCTTAAAAGCTATATCGTGTGGAAAAACAGAACTTCCAGATGCTATGATACAAATTTTTTGAACAGTATTACTGAATTTGTTATTGGATTCTTTAGTTATTTTCTTCACTACTTAAGAATAATAAATTAGAGAAGTACTAACATAAAGAGCCCAGTGTACGGCATTTTTGAAATGACCATCGAATATTACCTTCAAAACAAGGTGTCACCCAATCCCCAATCCTATTTAAGATTTTGGGGGTTGCTATCATCCAGCTCGCAGAGTTGATTACTAATTAATTGGAACCTATCGTATAAAATTTCCCTCTACGAACCTAGTTTACATCTCTTCGCTTTTTTTTGCGCGCATGTTCTAGGGGAACAGCGTGCTATCGTTTTGTCCAAATGTCTGTAATTTTGGATGATTGAGCCGAAAATGGTCTCAATCGACTAGGTTGGACTCACTGATGACGAATCCGGTGTCAAAATTGATTCTGTCCGGCCGGCCGGCCGGCCGTCCGTAGATAACTGTCGACAGAAGCAAGCTAGCTACTTGAAACTTTCAGGATAGGTTGCGCATCAGAATGCCCCGGTTAAGTTCGTAAATGGGCCAAATCAGTCGAATAGTTTCGGAGTTATAGGCACTTGAAGTTTTGAAGTTATTTATTTTTTATTTCAGAAACTACTCGAGCGATTGGATTCAAACTTGGCAGTTTGGTGGAGTATAACGATGCGCAACTTCGAGCCAAATTTCGTCAAGATCATATAGTCAGTAAATTAAAAAAAAAATTTTGTTCGAAATTTTTTTACAAAAAAATTTTTTTTGTCGGAAACCATTAATCATATCCAGAAACAATTTTACTCACACTTTGACCTTCTAATTTCACAGCAGTGTACTAAATTTCAGTTCGATACGATCATAAGTTTTGGAGATATCGGGAAAAAATATGTCAAATTTCGAGGTTTTCTTCTCGATATCGTTGATTTTTTCGGTAATACTCGAGAAATACTGATTCAGTCCTGATTAAACTTCACAGCTAGTTTCAAGATGCTGAAAGACAACTTTATGCAAAATTTCGTGATAATCGTGTTATTAGAACAATTTGAAAAAAAAATTTCTATGATTTTCTCATCATATCATCCTCATTAAATTCTGTATGAAACTTCGAACTGTTATTTCCGATGAAGTACTGGATTTCAATTCGATCTGATCTGTATTTTTGGAAATATTGGAAAAATAAAATTTTGATTGGGTATATCTACGGAATCATTGGGTGGATTTTACCCATTCACGAATTCGGCCTTCGTAATTAAGGTCCAAACCTTCTCTACAAATATCGAGTTTCTAAGTTGTTTCTTTCGGAAGTTATTGTGTTTACGCAGTCGGCCGTCAGGCTGACCGTAAACACAATAACTTCCGGAAGAAACGACTTAGAAACTCGATATTTGTAGAGTAGGTTTGGGGCTTAATTACGAAGTTCGAATTCGTGAATGGGTAAAATCCGCCCAATGATTCCGTAGATATACCCATTCAAAATTTTATTTTTTCAATATGTCCAAAAATACAGATATGATCGAATTGAAATCCAGTAATTTATCAGAAAAAAATTTCAAAAAGCACTGCCGTGAAGGCAGCAGCTTTTGTGCGCACGTTCAAATTCGTTGCTGAAGCGGTCATCTACATTGAACATGCGCGCAAAAGTTGCTGCCTTCACGGCAGTGCTTTTTGAAATTTTTTTGATTTTGCACGGGGCTTAGATATCATATACAGGGTGTTTCATTGGTAAATGAACATACGGTAACCTGAGCTGGAGCTACCCTAGGCGAGTCCAAAAAACCCTTATTTGATAGGTCTAATCAATTCCATAACCGAGATACAGGGTGGTTCATGTTTTCACTGATAATTTCAATTTCTCATAACTTTTGAACCACCGAGTATATTCGGTTGATATTTGGAACATATGTTCAAGTTTCACAGGTCGATCGATTCATATTTAAATAACCAAAAAATTCCAGGTCCGTATCTGAAAAATATTGGAGTTCTTGCAAGCTGAGATTCAACACCCTGTATATTGAAATTTTGGGATTTGATTGAGATATTCGAAAAGAGCAAAAATGTTCAATGGGGTTCAGAAGATTCCATCGTCTCGCACGTTATTTTGCTCATAGAATACTTCAGGGAAAGATTCAATTGAATATTTGAATTCCAATAAATTCTTTGCAAATCAGTTCATTGTAATTAAATTGAGAAATTTCTTCTTGAAATGATTGAATATTTGTATTCTTCTAGTGCTTTAACTTCTGGATGTGTCCCTACCATATCAAGGATGTCTTTTTCGATGTCAAGGTGTCGCCTTTCTTGTGTGTTATTCACTTTCGATGTAGGAAACCGGCCATTTTCGCGAACACAATTGAAAACTGTAGATAAAGTTTATTTATTGGGGAATCTTGATTGATATTCCCGAACTGCTGCTCTACCATTCCCGTCACAATAACCATACACGAAAAAAATATCAGCATATTATGGATTCGAAAATTTATGAGGCATTATGATGATATGGATTTTATATAAAACTAACACAGATAAATAATACCTTGAACCGCAGTCTACTCGAAAAATCCCCTGTGGGATACAATACAAATAAATTTCTCACAATTAAATTTTTTATTTTTTTTTGGAATTCTATCAAAATATCGCAAAATACAAATATTAAATCATTTCAAGAAAAAATTTCTCAATTTAATCACAATGAACTAATTTGCTGAGAATTTATTGGAATTCAAATATTCAATTGAATCTTTCCCCGAAGTATTCTATGAGCAAAATAACGTGCGGGACGATGGAATCTTCTGAACCCATTGAACATTTTCTGCTCTTTTCGAATATCTCAATCAAATCCCAAAATTTCAATATACAGGGTAGGGTGTTGAATCTCAGCTTGCAAGAACTCCAATATTTTTCAGATACGGACCTGGAATTTTTTGGTAATATTGGAATATACTCAGTGGTTCAAAAGTTATGAGAAATTGAAATTATCAGTGAAAACATGAACCAGCCTGTATCTCGGTTATGGAATTGATTAGACCTATCATATATAATTTTTTTGTACTCGCCTAGGTAGCTCTAGCTCAGGTTACCGTATGTTCATTTAGCAATGGAACACCCTGTATAAGGGTGGATCATTTTCAAATTGACAAACTACATAAGCATCGCCTTTCACTCGTGCCATTCCCAAATCGAGCCATCATGCTTCATTAACTTATTCCATTTCTTTTTCACAAGTGTTCATGGTGCTCAAGTGACAAAATCGATAAATCAAACCAACGAGCTGTCTCGTAAAATTCAGTCATTCGATCTTGTGCTCTGATTAGTGAATTAAACTCGAATGGGTGATAAACAGATTGGGCAATCAAGATCTATTCTGTAGGAATGGAGCGTTAATGGTATGATTGTTACATATCTTTTATCATGCAATTTGAATCAACACGTAGTAGGCGTTGTTTGTATTAATACGATTGACCGAATGTGCCTGATTAATTCATGTCTGTATATGTTTAGACAGTTCTATGTCGACCCAGTTAACACAGAAAAATCTTTAGAGTTTCGGAAGTGGATTCTTGTGTTAGAGAGAACAAGTTCTCAGATAATTTGTAGGAAAAATCCGAGATATTCATATTGTCAAAATGTTAAAGCGAATCGAAGACTTCGGTCCAAGTTGCTAATCCACAAATTTAGTCCAAATTTACTATCACTGGGGAACAAATTCGACATGATAAGGTTCGCATTATTGGTAACATGGTAACAAATGTTAGCATCGAACAATCTTTTATAATTTATCATGATGTAAAAAACATCATGTAGTTTATGATCCATAGAACATAGGCGATACAACAATCAACATGAAAAAATTACTTAGTATGGTCTATATGGATCATGAAGTGAGTAATACATCATTTCTATGGATCATAAAGTTAATATAGATTGTTCTATGCCATGGATATGTTACCATAGAACATTGACTGTCGTTCTAGTGACAGAAAGATTGCTTTTTCATCAATCAAATTTCGTAATTACTCTTTCTTTCAGGAACCAACACAATATTTCATATTTACGGAACGGAAAACCGGCAACCGAAATAATCAAGTTGATTTGCGGAACATAAGGGGTATCTATGAACCCTAAGAATCTTTATGTCTATGATAGGAATAAATGCATAATGTAAGCTTACATCATGATGTAAGCAAAATATGGTGTGCTCATCTGCTTTTCTGTGATCGTATTTACCAATGATGACGTCACTTTTTTCATTCAAATTCAAGAAAATCTATTGGGAACTTCTGCGTTTTTGTCAGGTTTTAAACCAGATCACTCTTTTTGAAAATGATTTTGTGTAGTATGTGAATTAGGGCCGTATTTATAGTTGTTCCTTGAGGCTTCCTTACTGAAGGCCGCCTTGAATTTGCTTTTCTATGTTTCTATGCAAACAAACTTGTATTTGTTTGCATAGAAACGCAAATTCAAGGCGGCCTTCAGTAAGGAAGCCTCAAGGAACAACTATAAATACGGCCCTTAGGTGGCTGCAGAAGTGCTCAGTAGTTTCTCTGCAGCATTTTTCATCAAAATTCTCTTATTTTCATTTACACCTAAAAACATCATGACATGAAGTTGTTTCGAAATGAATACATTGTATTTTACATTTATGAAAATAAACATCTGCATAGAAATGCAGTGAACATACTTTCATGTATTTCGTGACCGGTTTTCCAATCTTCAATTTCTAAATCTAGGCCTTTCTTCTATCATTAAGTTCCCTGCCAAATGCCATTTGGCTTCGGAAAAAATGATCCTTTCTTCTTTGACCATGAATAACATTCAGTTAAGGCACACAACAATAATCATTTCGGAATGATGCCATTTCGAATTAATACAATCAAAAATTTTAATCGGTAAGAAAGGAATCGATTGATGAATATTACAAACAGTTTCGGTAAACCGAAATTTCAACTCGGAGAACAACACAAAAGCTCGAAAATGAACTCCAAAAGTAAGCAAAATACGTTAGAATAACAGGCACGTCGAAAAATCACTAGCTTGGAAGTGTTCGAATTTCTATCGCCAGAGGGCGTATCGCTTAGCAGTAGTTGCAAATATCATTGGTGAATACGATCACAGAAAAGCAGATGAGCACACCATGTTTTGCTTACATCATGAATAAATGCATGATTCCCAGATTGTTTTTCCCGATCAACTGATGTAAGATGCATAGAATATTATATCTTATGAATGTTTTTGACCCAGAGATGGAGTTTTGTGAAACCCCATTTTGTTGATAAGTTTGTTGGCTAAACAATCTGTTGAAACGATCAGAGTATCTTCGTGAGAGCCAGGGTTCAACTGCTAATATCATATCGATTAAGCTACATGCCCTCGCAGCTCTAGAATAGCAACCCACAGGTGAACAAAGAATAAACGTTAGTGATGCCATAACTTGCTGCTGTCTCCCATACGGGCTCTGAAGTGCTCTCATAAATGCACCATCTAGATCTAGATGGACTGGGACGGGTTGTTAAACTCGACAAAAAGCGCTCCTCGAACAACACTATTTATTTATCCTTGTGCGTATGAAATGATACAAAGGATGAAAAACTGGAATTACTAGATGTAACGTACCGTGAAAGATCTCAGGATGGTGGTAAAATTGCGGGTTACGCAATATTCAACAGTGCATTGCTACCGACTTGACACTGGGGAGAAATAATGATGCTCCATCACGATGAAGGAAATATCAATCAGGATAATCGAGTCACGTTTTTCAAAGCGTTAGAAAAAGTGGAAGTTTTGATGTATTATTGATGTGGATGCGAGCTTTTTTGTGAGGTTGTCATAATCACGTGTAGGACAAGACGCATAGGATAGGTATATGTATTCTATGCATCTCTGTGTAGGAGAAGGGCATGCATAGAGAGTTATATTTCTATGGTATCATGGAATATCATAGACATATTATTAGTTTATAAGTCTATTGGCCGGTTTCACAAAACTTTGATTGCCAGACCAAGGGCTTAATAGACGACTTCGGCCCAAGTTGCCAACCCACAATCTTCTTTACGAATTTACTATCACAGGGGAACGGAAATTTCATGACAAATTCGACATGATAAGGTTCGCGTTATTTATAAATATCCGTAAAAGATGCCTCGGCTCCTCGAACAAGATAAATCTTTCCAAATATAGGTTTTTGTTAGGCTGAAATTTGAGTTGGGATTCCTGATTTTATAGTGTCAAGTTTATGATGGATATGTTCCGAAAATCAACTTGGTTATTTTGGTTGCCGGTTTTCCGTTCTGTATATATGAAATATTCAGTTGGTTCCTGAAAAAAAGGTTAATTACGGAATTTGATTGATGAAAAAGCAATCTTTCTGTCACCAGAACATAGACATATTAAGTCTATGCACCAGAACGACAATCAATATTTTATGGTAACATATGCATTGCATAGAACAATCTTCATTTATCTCATGATCCATAGACCATACCTAGTAATTTTTCCATTGTTGGTTGTTGTATCTTCGATGTTCTATGGATTATAAAGTAAATAAAGATTGTTCTATGCTATGGATATAGTACCATAGAACATTGACTATCGTTCTGGTGACGTTTTTACATCAATCAAATTCCGTAATTAACCTTTTTTTCAGGAACCAACCGAATATTTCATATTTACGGAATGGAAAACCGACAACCGAAATAACCAAGTTGATTTGCGGAACATATCCTATATAAGTTTGACACTATTAACATGAAATAAGGAATCCCAACTTAAATTTCAGCAAATCAGAGATGATCTGAACAAAACCCTAAATTTGGGAATTATCTTGTTTGAGGAGCCAAGGCATCTTTTACGGATATTTATAAATAACGCGAACCTTATCATGTCGAATTTGTCCTGAAATTCCCGTTCTCCAGTGATAGTAAATTTGTGAAGAGAATTGTGGGTTGCCAACTTGGGCCGAAGTCGTCCATTGTCAATCAACAGTAAATTCTGTGCTCGATTTCAGTTCATTTTCAACCAAACCATCGAATGCAAACCTTAATCAACGAGTTGATCAGAAGTCAAAAGTTTTGTGAAACCGACGGTATGAGTAATATACTTAAGCTACCTTTTGTGCGAGAGAGATTCGGGTATTTAGGTAATCCCTATTGGCCGTCGACGATCACGTGATCGTCGTCGACCAATAGGGTCAATCTCCGATTCCCCAATTTCCCGAATCTTCCTCGCACAAAAGGCCCCTCTAAGGGGCCTTTTGCACAATGTTGTCCTTTAACATCTTCGAACCAGCTGCGAAGTTTCATCACATTTGAATCAGTATTTCTTGAGTATTACCGAAAAAATCAACGATATCGAGAAGAGAACCACGAAACTTTACATATTTTTTCCCAATATCTGCGAATTGAAATTTGGAACAGTGCTGTGAAATATGAAGTTCAAGGTATAACTGAAATTGTTCTCGAATATGAACAATAGTTTCAGAAAAAAAAAATTTCGAAAACAATTTTGAATTTTTTTTTTCAAATTGAGTGACCATACGATTTCAACGAAATTCTGCTAAAATTTGCGCGTTGTTATGCTCCAACTAACTGCCAAGTTTCAATCCAATCGCTTCTGTAGTTTCTGAAATATAAGGAAAATAACCTCAAAATTTCAAATGGCTATAACTCTGAAACTATTCGGCCGATTTAGCCCATTAACAAACTCAACCGCGGCATTCCTATGCGCGAACTACCCTGCAAGTTTTGAGTCGCTTGCTAGATATGTTCGACAGTTATCGTGTCCATGGCCGGCCGGACAGAATCGATTTTAACACCGGATTCGTCATCCGTGAGTCCAACCTAGTCGTTTGAGACCATTTTCGGCTCAATCATCGAGAGTTACAGACATTTGGACAAAATGATAGCACGCTGTTTCCCTAGGACATGCCCGTAAAAACTGACCTGTGAAGCTATACCCGTACACATTTTACGTAACACTATGAATATTCCAAGAATCAGTATTTTAGTCTTATTCCTCTAGGGGCCCAGTTGAGTTTCCAAAAAAAAAAGGATATAGTTGATTCTCACCCCAGAAATCCCCTTAAATACGGTTTGAAATCAATTCTTGAACCAGCTGACAAATAGCATCTGAAGAAGCTACAACGTAGCAAAACGCGGGGTTTTTGAATCGATTCAGTTTCGTCTATATTCTACTTTTCCTTGGGACATCGTATATTCCCGGAAACGCCCAAAGTCATCTTATTCACGAGAATGCATGCTTGTAACTAGTTCATGGGACAAAACCTAGGACCGGGATAAACCCGTAAATGAGGTCCCATTACCGTTCATGCTCGTAAAATCTCGGAGACATTCTGCAAACTTGCTCAATCGAGATGTGCTGGGAGATATTCGAAAGGAAGGAAAATTTTAGTGCCATGTCGGGTATGAAATTTACCCGCGAATGCATGACATGGCTAGACTTGCATTAAAATGTCGATGAACTTCGGTAGATCGATGTCAGCTGTACATGGAAACGTACTTTTTATCTCTAATGACTATGTGATAGCCATGGTATTGTAAGTTTGGTTTGTTTCCCTCGTTGGTCATTGGGGGAATTCGCTTACAGGTAGGAAGTTGATACCAGTTCACAAAGTGAATTTCTATGATATTTGGAACGAATATTATGAAAGGGTTGCCAACTTATAACAATAATTAGAATTAAAAATCTAGAAAAGCACAGCCGTGAAGAAAGCAGCTTTTGCACGCATGTTCAATGTAGATGACCACTTCGGCAACGAATTTTAACATGCGCGTATGCCTTCACGGCAGAGCTTTTCTGAATTTTTTTTCGATAAATTGCTGGATTTCAATTTGATCTAATCTGGTGTCTTGGAAAGATTGGAAAATAAAATTTTGAATGGCTATATCTACGGAATCATTGGGCGGATTTTACCTATTCACGAATTCGACTTCCGTAATGAAGCCCCAAACCTACTCTACAAATATCGAGTTTCTGAGAACACAAATTGGATCGCATTGAAATCCAGTACTTTATCGAAAAATGACAGTTTGAAGGTTCATACAGAATATTATGACGATAATATGATGAGAAGATCACAGAATATTAAATATTTGAAAACAAAAATTTTAAATTTTTTTTTCGAATTGTTCCAATGACACAATCATCACGAAATTTTGCACAATGTTGACCATCAACATTTTCAAACTAGCTGTGAGTTTCATCACGATTGAATCAGTATTTTTTGAGCTATACCGAAAAAAAACAACGATATCGAGAAGAAAACCACGAAATTCTACATATTTTTTCCCAATATCTCCAAAACTAATAGCCGTAACGAATTGAAATTTGATACACTGCTGTGAAATATGGAGCTCAAGGTATGACTGAAAATTTTCTCGAATATGAACGAACAATAGTTTCAGAAAAAAATTTTTTTTCGAAAAAAATTTCTTTTTGCGCGCATGTTTTGGGGGAACAGCGTGCTATCGTTCTTTCCAAATGTCTGTAATTTTCGAATTTTGAGCCGAAAATGGTCTCAAACGATTAGGTTGGACTCACAAAATCGATTCTATCCGGCCGACTGTCACCACGATTACGGGGATACGGAGAATTCTATCGATATGAAAATTTCTGGGTTGGTTGCATTTGGAAATGCGAAGGTTAGGTTCGTTAATGGCCAAAATCGGTCGAACGATTTCGGAGTTATAGCCATTTGAAATTTTGAGGCTATTTTCCTGATATTTTGAGAACTACTGAAGCGATCGAATTGAAACTTGACGGTTGGTTGGAGCATAAGGGCATACAAATTTTCGCTGAATTCTGTTGAGATCGTGCTGTTAGTAAATTTTCGAAACATTTTTTTTCGAAAAATTTTTTTCCCGGAAACTGTTCGTAACATTTGGAGAAAATGTTGGTCATAGCTTGAACTATATATTTCGCAGCAGTGTACCAAATTTCAGTTCGATACGATAATGATTTTTGAAGATATTGTGGAAAAATATGTCAAATTTCGTGGTTTTCACGATGAAACTTGGCAGCTAGTTTGTGAATGCTGTTGGACAACTCTGTGCAAAATTTCGTGATGATCATGTTATTAGAACCATTTGAAAAATATTTCAATTTTTTTTTTCAAATGTTCAATATTCTGTGATGTTCTGATCATAATATCTTCATGAATTTCTGTATGAACCTTCGAACTGTCATTTTTAGATGAAGTACTGGATTTCAATTCGATCTGATTTGTATTTTTGGAAATATAGGGGAAATACAATTTTCAATGGGTATATCTGCGGAATAATTGGGTGAATTTTACCCATTCACGAATTCAGCCTTCGTAGTTTATTAAGGTCCAAACCTTCGCTACAAATATCGAGTTTCTAAGTTGATTTTTTCGGAAGTTATTACAAATAACAATTACAATGATTCCGCAGATATACCTTTTCAGAATGTCATTGTTCTAATGACACGATCATCACGAAAGTTGCCTATTAGCATTTCCAAACTAGCTGCCAAGCTTCATTTCGATTGAATCGGTAGTTTTTGAGTTATTTCGGAAGAACCAACGATATCGAGGCAAAAAAACCACGAAATTTGATATATTTTTCCCAATATCTCCAGAAATCGTAGTCATATAAAAATGAAATTTGGTACACTGCTGTGAAATCTGAAGTACAAGGTATGAGCAGGAGTTTTTCCGGATTCAATGAACAGGTTCCGAAAAATTTCGGAGAAAATTCACTGATAGTGAGTTTCGTGAAAAGTTGTGAATTGTTATGCTTCAACTAACTGTCAAGGTCAAATTAAATAGCTTGAGTAGTTCCTGAAATATCAGGAAATTAATCTCAAAATTTCAAATGACCATAAGTCCAAAACCATTCGACCGATTTGTTTCATTAACGAACCCAACCGCTGCAATTCAATGCGAGACCTAATCTGAAAGTTTCATGTTGCTAGCTTGCTTCTTTCGACAGTTATCGTGTCGACGGCCGGCCGGACAGAATCGATTTTGACATCGGATTCCTCATCAGTGAGTCCAATCTAGTCGTTTGAGACCATTTTCGGATCATAATTCGAAAATTACAGACATTTGGACAGAACTATAACCCGCTGTTCCCTAGAACATGCGCGCAATAACACGGTGTATCAAAATCAGTCGGCAATCATCATGCCTATTGGCGTCTGAATTTAAGATTGCAGCGCCACGGTGGCCAGTTTTAGAACCTTACATACAGACATAGATTTTGTTTTGATAGTCGATTTTGTACTGTTTGTTAGTGTTTGGTTTGATAATTTTTGATTTCACGATTTATTCAAAGACTTTTTGGACTTTTATAGTTGACGAGAGTATTACTGGCAGTACATATTCCATTCTTATAAAGTAGGTATGAATCATTCTTCGATCTTATTGAGTGTACCAACTCTAAAATTACGGGGATATCTCCAAGGTTAGACAGTATTTTGATATTATTTAGTCTTGAAAGTTGAAAAACAGATAGTATTGTAAAACATACTTTTTGGAATAATAGACAAATACTCATTACTTTACTATTTTTATAGCGACGGACTAAATACTCAATATATTGTGAATAAAATGAATACATTCACATAAAACTAATGCTACTTGTACCGTAAGCCTTATTCATTATGGATTGACAAATAAATTTCCCAACACTTTTACGATTGGTTTTGAAAAAGCTGCTATAAATAAGCCTTGTACAACTTTGCTTTCATCGGCAGAAGCACTTTCAGCGAACAGTATTCATCACCAGATATTTCCTTGTTGAGATTCTTTTTTTCAATAGTCAGTTCTATCACTGAAACATTTATGTTGTTCCTTAATGATCAGTTCAACGGGCAGATTTCTGGAAGGCATAGCATTCCTCTTTAGTAAATTTTTCTGCTTGGATTATGGGCCTGGAAAAAAATTGTCTTCATGAATGTGATCTAATATTTCAGGAGCAATTCGTGCTTACCTCTATGAAAATGATCATCATCGGTAGAATGCAGGTAACAGACTCTCATAAATCTTGTTTGTTGGTTTTTATCAATTCTTCAACACTTTAGGCCCGATTTGTTGAAGGAATTTTCTTTCACCCTAACTCGAAATTTTTCACCGAGCTGTGGAACTCTATGGGAAGGGACATTTGTGTTTGCTTTTCCTGAGTAGAAACTTTTGTAAAATCACAAAAACTCCAAGAAAAATGCATAAACTTTCTAATTTTCTTAACATTTCTTGAAACTTGTCAATGATAATGTCTTTACCTCGGGTTACTCGGATAGCCACCAGAGGGAGTAGCGCTTATCTTCATTCGCCAATTGGATACCAAATGTGTTCAACATTTCACTTTATGTCAGGATAGGATTAAAATAGCGATTCAGTATTCTGTATTGAGTTCATGTGAGATTTTTGGGATTTTTTAACGAATTTTCTTCACCGGAGAATGGATCAACAACTTTCTTGCGTTAAAATTGGCAGGTTTCAACGGAATCCGAATTAATTTATAGCGTGTATGTCGACTTCTTCATACAAAGAAGTCCCGTTAGACAGCTCCCGGTGTTTTACACACTCTAATTTGTCTCTAATGACGGAAGTAGAGACGAGAGCTCACCTCTCGACCCATGGAGAATGTTTCTTTGCAGGCTACAATCATTCATTTTATCGACTTTTTGAAGGAAGTCTCTACTTCAATTACAGCAATAACAACAAAGTTCTTTTATTTGAATTTATTTTCAATAGACGACTTCGGCCCAAGTTGCCAACCCACAATTTTCTTCATAAATTTACTATTACTGGGGAACGGGAATTTCAGGACAAATTCGACATGATAAGGTTCGCGTTATTTATAAATATCCGTAAAAGATGCCTCGGCTCATCAAACAAGATAAGTCCTTCCAAATATAGGTTTTTGTTAGGCTGAAGTTTGAGTTGGTATTCCTGATTTTATGTTATTATAGTGTCAAGTTCAAAAAGGATATGTTCCGCAAATCAACTTGGTTACTTCGGTTGTCGGTTTTCCGTTCTGTAAATATGAAATATTCGGTTGGTTCCTGAAAAAAAAGGTTCATTGCGGAATATGATTGATGAAAAAGCAATCTTTATGTCATCAGAACATAGACATATTAAGTCTATGCACCAGAACGACAATCAATGTTTTATGGTAGCATAGAACAATCTTTATTAACCTTATGACCCATAGACCATACCTAGTAATTTTTCCATTGTTGGTTGTTGTATCTTCGATGTTCTATGGATTATAAAGTAAATAAAGATTGTTCTATGCTATGGATATAGTACCATAGAACATTGACTATCGTTCTGGTGACGTTTTTACATCAATCAAATTCGGTAATTAACCTTTTTTTCAGGAACCAACCGAATATTTCATATTTACGGAATGGAAAACCGACAACCGAAATAACCAAGTTGATTTGCGGAACATATCCTATATAAATTTGACACTATTAACATGAAATCAGGAATCCCAACTTAAATTTCAGCCAATCAGAGATGATCTCAACAAAACCCTATATTTGGAAGGAATTATCTTGTTTGGGGAGCCGAGGCATCTTTTACGGATATTTATAAATAACGCGAACCTTATCATCTCGAATTTGTCCTGAAATTCTCGTTTCCCAGTGATAGTAAATTTGTGAAGAAAATTGTGGATTGGCAACTTGTGCCGAAGTCGTCCATTGAAGCATCAGGCAGGAAATGCTCGCTGTTTTTTGAATTTGATTACCTGACAAATAGTGATTTTTGCTCGCATATTCTAGGAGAACAGCGTGCTATCGTTTTGTCCAAATGTCTGTAATTGTCGATGATTGAGCCGATAATGGTCTCAAACGACTAGGTTGGACTCACTGATGACGAATCCGGTGTCAAAATCGATTCTGTCCGGCCGGCCGACGAGACGATAACTGTCTAACGGAGCCAGCTAGCGACTTGAAACTTGTAGGTATTTCGCGCATCGGAATGCCGCGGTTAAGTTCGTTAATGGGCCAAATCGCTCAAATAGTTTCGGAGTTATAGCCATTCAAAATTTTGAGGTTATTTCCCTCATATTTCAGAAACTACTGGAGCGATTGAATTGAAACTTGGCATTTAGTTGAAGCATAACGACGCGCAACTTTGAGCAAAACTTCGTTGAAATCGTATAGTCACTCAATTTAAATTAAAAAAAAATTCCAAATTTTATTCGAAAAATTTTATTTTTTCTGAAACCATTGTTCATATTCGTGAACAATTTCATTTATAACTTGAGCTTCATATTTCACAGCAGTGCATCAAATTTCAATTCGATACGGCTATTAGTTTTGAAGATATTGGAAAAAAATATGTCAAATTTCGAGGTTTTCTTCTCGATATCGTTTTTTTGGTATAACTCAAGAAATACTGATTCAATCGTGATGAAACTTTGCAGCTAGTTCAAAGAAGCTGAAGCACAACATTTCGCAGAGTTTCGTGATGATCGTGTCATTAAAACAATTCGAAAAAAAATTTCAGAAGTTTTTTTTTTTCAAATACTCAATACTCTGTGTTCTTCTCCTCGTATTATCTTCATTGAATTCTGTGTGAACCATCAAACTGAATTTCAGTCCTTCCAATCTGTATTTTCGGAAATATTGGGAAATAAAATTTGGAATGGGTATATCTACGGAATCATTGGGTGAATTTTACCCATTCACGAATTTGGCCTTCGTAATTAAGGTCTAAACCTCCTCTATAAATATCGCCGGTGTTAGGCCGACCGTAAACACAATAACTTCCGAAAGAAACAACTTAGAAACTCGATATTTGTAGAGAAGATTTGGGGCTTTATTACAAAGGTCAAGTTAGTGAATAGGTAAAATTCGCCCAATGATTCCGTAGATATAGCCATTCCAAATTTATTTTCGCAATATTTGCAAAAATACAGATTGGAAGGACTGAAATCCAGTACATTATCGGGAAATGACAGTTTGAAGGTCCATACAGAATTTAATGAAGATAATATGAGAAGAACCCAGAGGGTGTTTGTGCACTTCAAGGTGTGAATTTTTCCTACTACTTCAGCGTCTAAAAGCAATTGGATATATCAATGAAAGGGAAATTATTAATGATTATCAAAACAAGTTCTGTAAAACTTTTCAAGTGAGTGTAAACCATTTTTTTCGAATTCTATAGCGAATCGATTAAACTCTGATTCTCAAAGAGCAAATGTTGAATTTTGGGAGGGTCAACCAGCCACTTGCCTCTGTCGTACGCCTCTACTGATATCGGCTTCAAACCAAATATGACAATAATACTTCGAATAATACTTAGTTTTAATTCTACGGAGCACCGCATGTTTATGCATTTCGGACAGGAGAAAAATGTTATCTAGGTGATTTGAGTTAAATCATCATAATTTGACCCCAAGGTTCTATGGTTGAAATATTTCCAATTACTTATGATTCACCCCCTGTATATTCGGTTTGTAAGTTCAACCTTTTGTTGCTCTCGTTTTCGACTCAATTCAAATACGAGTGTAATCAAAATGGTAATGGGGCCCAATATGTTGTCACGCGTAATGAATGAAATACATCAATTTCACACTCAACGCACTCTCATCTTGGAATAATTTATCTATTAATCTATTCGAAATGAGTTATAGCAGCCTTACGTTATAGACATGTTCATCAAGTTCAACTTTTTCTCCTTGTTAATGTCTTGAAGTTAATAACCTCGTAGAATGCAACGAACGTTTTCTCTGTGGTCGAACGTTTCAACCACATTTAATATTATAACAATGTTGCTGAAGCGAAACTAAAAAAAAAATTGAGGAGCACCTACGTGAAGTCAGCAACTTTGGCAGGCATATTCAAATTGGTTTAAAAGGCATTAAGTGATTCTGTATTTATTATTTATACTCTGTGTCATCCAGAAAGAATAACTTTGAATTTACGATGTGCCTCTTTCAATTGAGGTACTTGCTTTTTCATGAA
This sequence comes from Myrrha octodecimguttata, assembly GCA_958510865.1. Classification (NCBI taxonomy): domain Eukaryota; kingdom Metazoa; phylum Arthropoda; class Insecta; order Coleoptera; family Coccinellidae; genus Myrrha; species Myrrha octodecimguttata. The sequence continues at coordinate 75,124,753 of OY294057.1, forward strand.
AAAAATCTAGAAAAGCACTGCCGTGAAGGCAGCAGCTTTTGCGCGCATGTACATTGTAGATGACCGCTTCGGCAACGAATTTCAACATGCACGCAAAGGTGCTGCCTTCACGGCAGTGCTTTTCTGGATTTTTTTTCGATAAATGACTGTATTTCAATTCGATTTAATCTGTATTTTTGGGAATATTGGAAAAATAAAATTTTGAATGGGTATATCTACGGAATCAATAGGCAAATTTCACCCATTCACGAATTCTACCCCCGTTATGAAGCCCCAAACCTACTCTACAAATATCGAGTTTCTAAGTCGTTTCTTCCGGAAGTTATTTCCAAAAATACAGATTAGATAAAATTGAAATCCAGTACTTTATCGAAAATAACAGTTAGAAGGTTCATACAGAATATAATGAGGATAATATGATAGGAAGATCACAGAATATTAAATATGTATTTGAAAGAAAAATTTTTAATTTTTATTAAAAATTGTTCTAGTGACACGATCATCACGAAATTCTGTACAAAGTTGTGTTTTAGCATCTTAAAACTAGGTGCCAAGTTTCATGGTGATTAAATCAGTGTTTCTTGAGTTATACCGAAAAAAACAACAATATCGGGAAGAAAACCACGAAATTTCATGTAATATTTTTTCGCAATATCTCCAAAACTGATTACCGTATCGAATTGAAATTTGGTATACTGCTGTGGAATATGAAGCTCAGATGTTTGCGCGTATTTTTCCCAAATGTGATGAACAGTTCGCGGAAAAAAAATTTTCCGAAAAAATTTTTTTTTTAATTTACTGATAGTATGATCCTTACAAAATTTCGCGAAAAGTTGCGCGTTACTGTACTCCAACTAACTGCCAAGTTCCGATGCAATCGTTCCAGTAGTTTTTGAATAATCGCCAAAATAACGTCAAAACTTCAAAAGGCTCCAACTCCGAAACCGTTTGGCCGATTATGCCCATTAACGAACTTAATCGTCGTATTCCGAAATGCAACCTACCCTTGAAGTTTCAGGTCGATAGGATTCTCCGTACGACCGTAATCGTGCAGAACCGATATCGACACCGGATTCGTCATCAGTGAGTCCAACCTAGTCGTTTGAGACCATTTTCGCCTCAATCATCGAAAATTACAGACCTTTGGACAAAACGATAGAACCCCAGAACATGCGCGCAAAAATGCCTGATATGTTTCAGTCGTTCAAATCTAGAAGAAATGCTTACCAGGATTTAAAGCATATCAATTCTTTACATTATTTGAAACGTGAAATTCACTTTTTAATTCATATACGTAGTATATGTTACCCCCATAATCCATAATTTTTCGGTTTCTCTTTCAACAGATTATTCGACGTGAGATTGAATTGAACCATTTGATGAAGACATAAAACATAAGAAAGTTTATGCTATTCTTACGTCGAGCAAATTACGAATAAATCAGAATACAACCCATTGTTACACATTAGGTTTCTAGTGAAATTGCATTCCGATGCAGGCACATTTCACTAGTCTTGCAGTTCGCATGTATAAATAAAAAAGTCTAGCCGTGAGGAATGCATACAGTCCAGATTTATTGCAATTATAATTGATTATAGATGAATATCTATCTATTCCTAGCGCGTTGCCAATTAAAAATAACTGTTGTAACCTCACCATTGTTCAACACGTACTTAATTCTTATAACTGACAAGGTTGAATCCATTATATCCGTTTATTTGCTGAATTATGTTTATATGATATGGATAAATAGAGTAACATGAGTTCGAACCTGGAATCAACATAAATTTAAGCCATTGAGAAATTCTTTGAATCTCGAGAAATTCAAGATATCTGGTTGGTATCAATTAGTATCAAGGTTATAGAAGTGAATGGACCCTAAAAGATGCATAGAATCTAATCTATTTACATTATTTCTATGGAATCGATATGTTTCATTCATTCATTATTGATTCATTCATAAATATTTTAAATGATGTAAGCAAAACATGGTGTGCTCATCTGTGATCGTACGTACAAATGATGACGTCACTTTTCCATTCAAATTCAAAACACAGAATATATTTCCTTGTATTTCCAACTATAGCTGACGTCACTTTTTTTTCAGATGAGCACACCATGTTTTGCTTACATCATGCCCTAAGTACAATAAATCTTCATACCAATGGGTTCCGTAACATGCATGATGTAAAAAACGTGGTGTGCTGATCTAAAAAATGAGTGACGTCAGCTAGCAGAAAATACAAAGAGTTGTATATTTTGTGCTTTGAATTAACATGCAACATCCAAGCACAGAATATACAACTCTTCGAATTTTAATTTTGCTGACGTCACTCATTTTTCAGATGAGTACACCATGTTATTTACATCATGGTAACATGTCTCTAGGTCTATGGTTTAACACATAGATCATAGACAAAGAAATTTTGGTGGTTTGTATCTCATGTCTATGACAAAGATCTCAATGCAATCCATTACTCCATGTCTATATCGATTTTACCTATAGTCAGAGACATGGTCTGTCTCTTTGTTTATGACCTGTATACTGACCATAGAAATGCAGACATGGACTGTGCAAAAAACCACGAAGAAAGGACCAAATCTATATTTTCCCCATAGATCTTTTTCTATGTACCTGGGGGGAATCTTTTTTCGTTTCTCTCATACATTACCAATTTTCGTTCACTGTTTCGAAGGAAAAGCGCAGTTCATGTCTCTGTGTCTATGATACTCTTTATCTATGGATGTGTCGTAGACATATTACATAGGAATGTTATGAAGTTTTCTATGAAATTTTGGCATCCCTTAAAAAACAATCTCCAGAAGTTGCTTACGTAGTTCGTTTTCTATGTTATTTCAATTTGAACTCCACAATCGATATGAAGTGTTCGTTTGCTGATTGGGACCACTCCTTATCATCGAACTGTGTTCCCCGCAAATCGCCTGGCATTGTATGATTCATTTGTTTCGTAAAATAATCCCCTATTCAGAAGGGTTACATTATAAACATATTGCAGTTACAACCGGAAACCAGTTGCATGCAGGAAATCAGGCTAAAGCCCTCCATTTCCAATGATTTTTTCTGTTCGAAAATATGTTGCGTTTGTAGGTTTCACATTATTTGGATTATTCGATTGCAATCGTCGAAATTTTAACAGTTGTTCTTTTCGAACAGATTCACGGAATTAATTCCATTTTGCAATGTTTACCGAATGTATTCTACAGAAGGATGCTAAATTTCAGAGTCATAATAGTTTGATTATTATGCGTAGGTAGATCAGTTCTATATGAGTATCAAAAAAATCTAGAAAAGCACTGGCGTGAAGGCAGCAGCAATGGAGATGACCGCTTTGGCAACGAATTTGAACAAACACAGATAAGATCGAATGGAAATCCAGTACTTCATCGAAAAATTACAGTTTGAAGGTTCATACATAATTCAATGAGGATGATATGATGGGAAGATCACAGAATATTAAGTATTTGAAAAAAAATTTGAATTTTTTTTTTTCGAATTGTTCTAGTGACACGACGAAATTTCGCACAATGTTGTCCATCAACATCTTCAAACTAGCTGCGAAGTTTCATAACGATTGAATCAGTATTTCTTGAGTTATACCAAAAAAACAACGATATCGACAAGAAAACCATGAAACTCTACAAATTTTTCCCCAATATCTCCAAAACTAATTCCCGTATCGAATTAAAATTTGGTACACTGCTATGAAATATGAAGTTCAAGTTATAACTGAAATTTTTCTCGAATATAAAAAACAGTATCAGAAAAAAAAATCTTTCGAAAAAAATTTAGAAATTTTTTTTTTAATTGAGTGACCATATGATTTCAACGAAACTCTGCCCACAGTTGCCCGTCGATATGCTTCAACCAACTGCCAAGTTTCAATCCAATCGTTTCGGTAGTTCCTGAAATATGAGGGAAATAACCTCAAAATTTCAAATGCCTATAACTCCGAAACTATTTGTCCGATTCGGCCCATTAACGAACTTAACAGCGGCATTTCGGTGCGCGAACTACCCTACAAGTTTCAAGTCGCTAGCTGGCTCCGTTCGACAGTTAGCGTGTCGTCGGCCAGGCGGTGGAACAGAATCGATTTTGACACCGGATTCGTCATCAGTGGGTCCAACCTAGTCGTTTGAGACCATTTTCGGCTCAATCATCGAAAATTACAGACATTTGGAAGAACGATAGCACGCTGTTCCCCTAGAACATGCGCGCAAAAAGAGTGTAGAAAAGCACTGACGTGAATTCAGCTGTTCGCGCGCATGTTCAAATTCGTTCTATATAAAATTCGAAAATACAGACATTTGGACAAAAGATAGCACGCTGTTCCCTAGAACATGCGCGCAATATACGAAAATGCCATACGAAAACCAGCAGAAACTGAACATGATATTAATTATATTATTTTGATCTGATGGACATCATAATGAAACGCGTATATCCAACATTGAACCTGGATGGATTCGTTCATTAGCTGGGTTATTAAGTTACACAATTTTCATCGACAAAGTCCGTATGGACACATCATGAATTTGGTGCCGTTATTATTCAATGTCATGGTGACCACGCTTGTTGATTAATGCAAATTTTAATCCGAAAACTTCATTATTAGCGTTCGATTTCCTGCCATTTGATTAACCGTATTGATCCCAAAGTTCGTATTTTACGAATATTATTTAGCGGAAACAATTCCCGTACTAAATCCTCACCCAATTACATATAAATTAGCACCCCAATGATCATGAAAGTTTCTCGGAAATCAGAACACTCGAAATAATAAACTAACATTATCACAAGGACGATAAATCAACAAATATTCCACCTTGATCAAAGCTAATCATCCAATCAACCAAAACATCTACACCGAAGAAGCGCCGTCCAAGGAGAATGGTTACAACTGTTTCACAGTTATTACTGATCGTCAGGCCATCCTTCCTTGGATAAAACCGCTGAGCAGCGTGACCAATTATTTTTTTCAGAATATACCCAACCTTCTGTAGAAAGCTACTTTTTTCTACCAAAGTCAATTACAGAAATCTACTGCTACCTTAAAGCAGTCTTTAGCACTTTATGTTGGAAGGAAAGTTGAAAACTTTAATGTTGCGTGTAATTTGAAAAAATATCGCAGTAATTAACATTCGCTTAGCAAAAAAAGCGAGAGAAGCGTTGCGTTAAGGCAGCAGCTTTTGCGCGCATGTTCAATAGAGATGACCGCTTTGGCAACGAATTTGAACGTGCGTGCGAAGGCTGCTGCCTTAATACATGGCAGTGCTTTGCTAGGTTTTTTTTCGATAAATTACTGGATTTCAATTCGATCTAATCTGTATATTTGAAAATATTGAGAAAATAAAATTTTGAATGAGTATATCTACGGAATCGTAGGGCGGATTTTATCTATTCACGAATTCGACCTTCGTAATTAAGCCCTAAATCTTCTCTACAAATATCGAGTTTTTAAGTCCTTTCTTCCAGAAGATAACGGCCGACCGTAAACACAATAACTTCCGAAAAAACAACTTAGAAATTCAATATTTATAGAGAATATTTGGACCTTAATTAACCGAATTCGTGAATGGGTAAAATCCACCCAATGATCCTGCAGATATTATTATATATTCACCTGAATGAAAGGCTCTTCCGTTTTGGATGGAAGCGTTGAAAATGTAGCGCACACACGCACCTATGATGGGAAATACGATATACTTATTGAGTGTGACGGGATTAGAGAAATACCCCAATGTCAGTCAGAGCCATCTATACGAGTTGTGCTATTTTTCACGTAATTCATGCGATTATAGTTAGGTTAGGTTAGGTTGTGCCACTTCTCAACTCAGACAGAAGCGTTCTACTGCTTTAACAGTTGAAAGTAGAATTCTACTGAGATAGTTCGAAATACTACCAAAATCTACTGCTCAATTTCTGCCTACTAACAATGATGAAATTATAACGAAAATCTAACAAAAAAGTAGATTTCTACCAAAATTGGTCACGCTGCCGCTGAGTGGAAATCTAGATACTTATCACCTTTCAGACGGAATACTGCAGTATAACTGTACACCGCGCCATCTTCCAGGAGCAGTGGCGAATCCCACCTTCGAGTGCAGAATACCTAGGTCGATGTGCATGACGTTCATCTTCTTGCCGCATCAGGTTGTCGGAATCGTCGACCTGATGCGACACGTATTGACCCCGCCAAACCAATCTTAACTTCGTGATAAAAATATTTGGTGATCTTTACATATGGTACTCATGAAATTCTGCGAAATATTCAATATTCTGCGATCTTCTGATAATATTATCCTCACGAAATTCTGAATGAACCTTCAAGCTCTCATTTTCAATGAATTGCTAGACTCAATCTGCATTTTTGGAAATATTGAGAAAAGAAAATTTTGAATGGGTGTATCTAGAGAATCATGGGATGGATTTTACCCATTCAGTAATTCGATCTTCGTAATGTGAGTTTTTCCTTTAAACGAAAATGCAGTAATTTTCATGAAAAATCTTTAGAACATCACATTTCAAACATATAATTTCAATATTATATTTTTAAAAAAATTGTTTGATCACCTAAAACTGAAATATAAAAATGGGGATTTGCATTTAAAGGGATTTGTCTTGAGTGCACGATATGGCAACGTCGAATTCAGCTTTCTCGGAATGTGTCACTTTGCTCAGGAAAACAGAGATAGCTATACTTCGATCTGGTTAGAGTAGAAGAAAACGGACCAAGGAATAGAAAATGAAGAGCACAGTCTGTCATACTGTCATATTACTGAAAAATCGCAAACGGAAATTGTTTGGTTATATTGACAAAGAACACGTGTGTACCACAGAATAGGAATAAATATTTCATTATTCTATAACAGAAACAGCTATTCTACTAAACACCGTTGTCACTTCGTGCATGCCTGGCAAATCCCAAATCCCAATTTTGAAATCTGATTTTGAATACTTTCTGAAGGTAATTTGGGGAAATGATGAATCAAACCCATAATAATTATGTTCAAATTTGCATTTGCAGTAATAACCCAAATTCAGGAAGAAGCCCCATTAAGCCCCAAACCTACCATAGAAATATCGAGTTTGTAATGGCCGGTATTATCCGAAGCTTTTGAGCTGGTTTTGCTCATTCAAAGTTAGATGGTCAATCTGCTATAAAAATTCGATTGTCCTTTTTCGGAAGGAGCCTAGTTTAAAGGGGATGCAATAAATTCAGATGAATAATATGCAACATAATTTGAAATTTATTTACCGGTTCATACTTTTGTGTCTCTAGTACATTCTTGTTCTATTGCCGAAAAATATTATATGGAAATTACTGAATAAAAAGGCATCCAGTTAGTAAGTCAAATAAACTTCCGGTTCTTAAGATATCTTTGAATAATAAATCCTCGAGTATATCTTTTGAAACACATCGCCATACTCGAAGTTTCCTTTGATGCGTTTTGAATCTATCAACTCGCTTTGGGCCATTCTATTTCCGTACTATCAGGAAGTGCACGAAAAAAACCACTGTCTGTGGCTAGATTACGTTTTTTAGATGGAAGAAATGGAAACCGAGAAGAAAAAGTTTGTATATTTCATACAGGTTGTCTCAATAATTCTTACAAATAATAGGGGCGATAACCTGGATGAAATCGAGAATAAATATGGGTTTGGCTCAATTGCAACCCTCGAATAATTACAATAACCACCTTGTGTTGAAAAAAATGCGTTGGAATTATTAAATGTACTCATTCATATTGTACTACACTAAAGATTTCATTAAGATTAAATGGGCCACACCAACCACCCTGTAGAGTCCCATTAGAGGCCCTAAACCATAGAGTCCACCTGAATCGGGTGGATTCTGTTTGCGTATTGCTGTAAACCTTGCTATTCATGTCACACTGCTATCTTTCTAATTTATAGAATATTGCCATGATATAACGTATTCTGTTAAAGCAATGTTTGTTATGAATTTTGTCATAGCAATACTACTAGCATGATGTTATCATGCTTACATCATAATTGCTATCATGTACTTCCATAATCGGTAATATTCGAGCTGACAACACTGTATTTTGTGACTTAAGAGGTATAATATATAATTCGGGTTCCAATTGCCGGACTATCCTAGGATTGTTCCCGAACTGCGCAGAACCGATGAGCAGACCTTTCGAGTCCTAGAACTATCCTAGGACAGTTCGAAATACATGAAAACCCGAACAGATATAATGAGACAGAATGAGGCAGAGGAGAATCATTTTTTTTAATTTAGATCAGCTCAATGATAGAATGAATTCAATCTGGCGATATAGGAATACAATCGACGAAACGTCATCAAATTTCTTGACCAACCAGATGAGTATGAAAAAAAAACTCTTTCCCATTTTTCAGATCTCAAACAAAATTCTTATATTTGATTTTTTTTTCACAATACACTGCCTTGTCGAATATTAAAAATGAAAATCTATAATTCGATTCAAAACGGAAATTTAATTATGTTGAAAAATAAAACACAACTTTGAAATTGTCATCGGCATTTTTCTGATTGAAAGAAAAAATATGCTTTTATTCGTTAACGATTAGGTAGTCAATGATAGACCAATGGATAAAAATTAAAAAAAACTGTCCAAACACAAACATAACTCTCAATTATTATATTCAAATAATCGGATTTCAATGGCATTGTCCAAAATAAAAAAATCTGATCATGCGGCGGTAGAAATCCTAGAACAGTACCCACTCGGAAGCAGGTACTGTTTTCGGACAGTTCTAGGACCGCCCGAGGATAATTCTGATAGAACCCGAACACAGATCAATTCGGTCCTGAAACAGTTCGACAAAACCCGAACGTGACCAACTCTACTGCGCAAACTCCTGACAGTTCTAGAACAGTAATTGTTGGAACCCGAATGAACCTAATGAGGAAGGAGAAAATATCCCTACTTCATAAACAGTTCGTGAGTTTTCTATGATTTTGGATACGTAACCTCTATCTATGGTTTTCGTTATTCATGTAACTATCGACCAGGATGTAAAAACATGAAGCGTTTTCAAGCGATGGACCAAAAGCTACGGTTATAGTTACTGTTATCCAAATTGACAGATTATCCTTTGCCTATATGTCAGTTTGGATAACTGTAACTATAACCAGAGCTTTTGGTCCATCGCTTGAAATCGATGATAGTATTCTCATCTGAAAACAAGTGACGTCAGTAATATTAAAATACAGAGAAATATATATTCCTAGCTTTGAATTTGCATGTTTTTTCATACGTCATCATTTGTACGTACGATCACAGATGAGCACACCATGTTTTACTTAAATCATGCTATCGACTTAAGCTACCATTTGTGCGAGGGAGATTCGGGTATTTGGGTAATCGGAGATTCTTCCCTATTGGCCGACGACGATCACGTGATAGTGGTCGGCCAATAGCGAAGAATATACGATTACCCAAATACCCGAATCTCCTCCGCACAAAAAGTAGCTTTTCTCGAAAATGTTACGAAACAGAAAAACCAAATAGACGACTTCGGTCCAAGTTGCCAACCCACAAATTTCATCCAAAACTACTATCACTGGAAAAGGGAAATTTCAGAACATCGATGGTGCCTCGGCTCCTCAAACAAGATAATTCCTTCAAAATATAGGTTTTTGTTAGGATCATCTCTGATTGGCTGAGATTCAAGTTGGGATTCCTGATTTCATGTCGATAGTGTCAAGTTTACATAGGATATGTTCCGCAAATAAACTTGGTTATTTCGCTTGCCGGTTTTCTGTTTCATTATTATGAAATATTCGGTTGGTTTCTGAAAAAAAAGGTTAATTACGGAAATTGATGGATGAAAAAGCGATCTTTCTGTCACCAGAACGACAGTTCAATGTTCTTTGGTACTATATCCATAGCATAGAACAATCATCATTTATTTTATGATCCATAGAACATAGAGGAGACAACAATCAACTATGAAAAAATTATTAAGTATGGTCTATGGATCAGAAGGTAAATATAGATGATTCTATGCCATGGATATGTTACCATAGAATATCGACTGTCGTCCTAGTGGCAGAGAGATTGCTATTTCATCAATCGAATTCCGTAATTAACCTTTTTTCAGGAACCAACCGAATATTTCATAATCAATTTCAAGCGATGGACCAAAACCTCCGGTCATTGTTACGGTTTTCCACATTGACAGATAATCCTTTGCCTATATGTCAGTTTGGATAACCGCAACTATAACCGGAGCTTTTGGTCCATCGCTTGAAATCGCTTCATATTTACGGAACAGAAATCCGGCAAGCGAAATAACCAAGTTTATTTGCGGAACATATCCTATGTAAACTTGACCCTATCGACATGAAATTAGGAATCTCAACTTAAATCTCAGCCAATCGGAAATGATCTTAACAAAAACCTATATTTGGAAGGAATTATCTTGTTTGAGGAGCCGAGGCACCGTTTACGGATATTTATGAATAAAGCGAACCTTAATGTCGGATTTGTTCTGAAATTTCCCTTCCCCAGTGATAGTAATTTTTGACGAAATTTGTGGGTTGGCAACTTGGATCGAAGTCGTCAAATTGACCAATAACCAATTTCCTGGATACCAATAGGATATTGATGGTTACCAAAAATCAAATGCAGCAATTTTATTCAGGCCTTCATAATACGAAATTCGATGAGCTTTTCTATTGGCAACTCAAAGGGATTGCTGTTGTTGAGATGATAAGAATAATCATCTCAGCTGTTGTCTACTATGCCGGTATTTCAGTCTCAGAATTTTCCTCAAATTTGAACATTCTAGAGAACCTTGAACACATTTCCATCAGCACACACTTCCCTCAGCACACACTTCTCTATTTTCAATATTTTCGGATTCTTGGAAGAAATAATACTGAAGCAAATGGATCTCTGCAATATTCCCTCTCTTACTTGTCTTGTGATCAAGCATAGCAAGCATACCATTTTGAGATAGCAATAGAATAGACAATCTATATACCATTATTCCCTGAAGCTTTCTGTAATATCGAAAAAACTTCTACAACTGCTACTGTTATAGGAGCACTAAATAATAACATCTGTACCAGTATGTAGAACTGCTTGTTTCACTGATAGAATATCAGTGATTCAACATCTTTCATCGTATTGTTATCTTTATCAGAGTTCGAGGAAATTGAAGCACTTAATTCTTATCGCAGGAAAGAACTTTACAATGTTCCTTCGTCCGTTCTGATAATGAACAGCTTCTTATAATTCATTATAATATACTCATATAAATAGTCTTATTTCCTGTTATTCTTATCAGGTTTAATTTACATGTATAATTGAACCTTCATCGCACGATGCTTTTCGTTTGCATGTAATTTTTACTCCTTGCTCCTATTTACATAGAGCTTTTTGTTGACTGATTTTTTCTCTAATAATAACCCGCTTTGAACTATATTGTTTAAGTAGGTTTTTGTAGAACTGAAAACTTCGAGGATATTGGTATTTTCTTCAATTTTTTTTTCAGATATATGTCTTTCCTTTGTCCCTTTTGGCAGACCCTTTAATTATACTCCATTCACTTTTATAAACTATCCCGATTGGCCATGATTTAGATCTATCGAGTTTTTTTACTTAAAACTGACGCAGGTTAGCACTCGATAAATATCGTCAATGTCAATATAATTCTCAGCGACGTTGCCAAATTCCAATGCCAATTTCTACTCTCAATCTCAACATAACCATCACGCCTGAAAACTAAAAATGCCGAAGGTAGTTTTGAAGAAGGAAAGACAAAGTATCAGGAAGTGCTATGTAGAATTGAAATCTACTTTTTCTGATGGTAACCCTGACAATTTTAAATCAATAATTCATCACAAGCTATCGAACATATTCGACGTATCTGAGTGAAAACTCAGTGTATCGTTCACATAGATTCCCAAGAACTTTGTAAATTGAGTTGGTTCTTTTAAGGTGACACAAGTTTTGTAGTACTACTACATTTAATTAAATGTCTTCTGCAAATTTCTTGAGTATTTCGAAAAGTAGGGAATTCCATAGGGTTGTTTGTTCGTTTAGAAGTTTTACTGCAGGGTTATTCGAGTACTTTTATTTTGTTTTCGAATGAACTATCACAAAGTAACGGACTAGGGTATACATTATTTATTTATTTATTCTTGATTTCCGTACAAGAAAATAGCATAATTGAATCTTCCAACCATGTGTATTATACGTGAAATATTTCCAGTGTTAACAGAGAAAAAAGTTTCTTCAACATTCGCCAGGTCTTTGGAATTATTGAATTCACATAATATTTTCTCAAATTCATTATTTTCCTAAAGTAATTTCACATTTTGAAAAAAACGTAAATACTACGACCTCTATGTAGAGAGGACAACGTTGTGTAGTTATCTGACAGGAAAATGATTATAACCTAACATTTTCAGAATATAGAATATATACGATGAAATGTGTCAGAATGTCATGGACAACCGGGATAGTTTATAAAAGTGAATGGAGTATACATATATTTCAGTGTTTGTTGTGGGGTGATTGGCTTCAATTATTTGTTGAAAATGTAATGTCAAGCAGATAAATATTGTGTTTTGATGGACCTGGCATTTTCATTTACGTCCCCCCTTTACTCTGGGGGAAAAAGCTTCCCGTAATAGGTTGAATTTTCTCGAATATTATTGAATTGGATTAAGTCGAATTTTCCAAATGCGTCTCTCGATCACAAAAGTCCTATATGGCTCAGAAAAAAGTTAATTATTTTTCCTTTCCGTATATGTTTGAGCGGTTATTGATTCTGAGAAATTTCTGATGAGTGCACGTAATTTAATACATGTTCTAGTTCATTTTGTTACGTCAAATCAACTTGCCAAACTCGAAATGTTATATTTCCTTCATTGGATATATAATTAATTTATTTATTCCCTCTATTCCATTTATAAATTAATCAATTCATTGACAGATGTAACGAACACATTCATTAGAGGGAAACGTATATTTTAGGAAATATTAATTGATAGAAGTATCGAATATGTCAAAGTGGATTGATTTCTAATTGGGGATACCATTCTGAAGCTTGATTTGTATAGTTATTTATTCGATTCTTGTTTTTCTAGTAGTGAAGTAGCGACATTCATTGAAGTATTCGTTAATTAACAACAATTCGAGACCAGTTACAAACACTCAATTAATGATTTCAACTCAAAACAAAATTACAGTGGATAGAAGATGATAGGTTCAGATCAAGGGTGTATTTTTGAAGTGGTAAAACATCGCAATTCTTGAAAGCAAACAATCAGGTCGATTCTGTTTGCGTATTGCTATGAACCTTGCTATTCTGGTCATATTGCTATCTTTCTAATTTATAGCAATCCAATATGGCCATGATGTTACGTATTCTGTTCCGAGTGTTATTGCAATGTTTGGAATGAATTTTGTCATAGCAATATTGCTATCATGGACTTCCATAATCGGTGATTTTAGAGTTGACAAAACTGTATTTTGTGACTTTAGAGCTACAAGGAAGAAGAAAATAACCCTACTTCGTGAGTTTTTCATGATTTCGCATACATTACCTCTATCTACGGCTTTCATTGTTCATATAAACATCGTAAAAATGTCAGGAAACAAAAAGAGTCCAATTGACCAATATCCAATTTCCTGGATACCAATGGAATATTGGTTACAAGAAAACAAATGCAGCAATTTTATTCAGGCGTTAATGATTCGAAACTCGATTAACTTTCTCGTTGGCACCTCAAAGGGATTGCTGTTGTTGAGATGATTAGAATAATCATCTCAGCTGTTGTCTACTATGCCTGTATTTCAGTCTAAAAATTTTCCTTGAAATTAAATATTCTAGAGAACCTTGAACACATTTCCATTTGCATATACTTTTTTTTATTCATGTAAACATCGACTTATTCAAAAATGTTACGAAACAGAAAAACCAAATAAAGTCAAATGGGCCAATTTCCTGGCTACCAATAGAATATTGGTTTCCAGAAATCAAATGCAGCAATTTGATGCAGGTGTTAATTATTCGAAAATCGGTGAACTTTTCTGTTGGCAATTCAAAGGGATGGCTGTTGTTGAGATCATTAGAATAATCTTCTCAGCTGTTGCTCACTATGCCGGTATTTTAGTCTAAGAATTTTTCTTAAAATTAAATATTCTAGAGAACCTTGAACAAATTTTTATCAGCGCATACTTCCCTATCTTCAATATTTTCGAATACTTGGAAGAAATAATACTGAAACAAATGGAAGTCTGTAAGATTCCCTTTCCAACTAATCTTCTCATCTAAGTACTATTTTGTGGTATTCCTAAGATAGCAATATTGATAGCAAGATTCTTGTTAAAGTGACAGATTCTATTGCTCAAAACCGTTGATCAGAATACCAATAATTCCAACAAAAACCTATATTTGGTAGGAATTATCTTGTTTGAGGAGCCCAGGCATCTTTTACGGATTTATGAATAACGGGAACCTTATCGTGTCGAATTTGTCCTGAAATTCCAGTTCCCTAGTGATAGTAAATTTGTGAAGGAAATTGTGGGTTGGCAACTTGGGCCGAAGTCGTCTATTGGAATTGGAATTGGAAGTCTAGGATAATCAGATTTGTTGATGGAAAAAAGTTTTCACAACAATGAAGAATGGGCTTCGATAATACCGAGATAATTTTGTCATAGAGAATGCTGATAATAGCCCAAGGCAGAAGCCCGAGGGCTATTATCCTTAAGCAACACGCTTAAAGGATTCTCTATGACATAATTTTGAAAATTTATCAAAGCCCGAAGGGTAGTCGATAAGATAATTGTTCACTCTGAAGATTTAAAAAAATTGAGTGTCAATCTGACGTTTAATTTAAACTTGATGATCCTCTTTGTCGAAAACACCAAACTGAAAAAGAATATATATATATACCAAACTGAAAACATCACATGTAGGCTATTATCGCTGTAATCCATGGGTGATTGGATGAAATTGGACACATGACTCAAAATTAAGTAATTTGATTGTATACCATAGTTAGTAAAAAAATATCACTAGAAATACCACTAGAGGTAAAACTATTTCCGAAAATTTTTTCGAGCTCATAAATATTTTGAAAATTTAGATAATTTTCTAAAAACATTCATGAGCGAGAAAGAATTTCCGGATTTAATTTGATCTCGTGTGGTATTTGGCTCGGTATTTGGTAAGAAAATTCCACACCAAATGTGTTTATTTCCAACAACATCAATTTTCTTCTTCATCAAGTACTTGCAAAACATAGAAGGTTTTGTCTACTTGATTGTTTAGGTACCATGGCAACTCAGTGAAACTCTCAGCTAGAAATTATTTCTGTTTTGAATTCGTTAAAAACAGCACGACGTGGAAAAATGTCACGCTTCGGTCAAGAAAGTGAAGAAAATAATCGCCAGAATATTAAGAAGTTGACATCCGCGAATACTTGGAAATCGAAGGCAAGTGTGAGGAAGCAGTTTATAAACTTTTGCGCAGATTTCGACTGAGCGGATATACCTGTGGAAAAACTGGCGCTTATTCTTGAAGATGCCTTCAATATGCTAAAAAAGAACTCCGAAGACTACAAGGAGAGTGTTATCAAAGTTCCATGGAACTCTACAGCTAAGCAGTTGCAGGAATATTTTTTTGAAAGGTATAATCGCAAATTTAATCCATTCCCTGACATAGAATTTTTCAACGCAAGAGCTGCAAAAAAGCTAAGCGTCGGAAGCTACAAACAGATGTAACCAAGAGTAAGGCAAATTCATCCGCACTATCAGCAGACGAATTGACAAAATATTCTGTCATTATAAACGTCAAAAAAATTTCCAGTATAATAGACGACTTCGGCCCAAGTTGTCAACCCACAATTTTCTTCACAAATTTACTATCACTGGGGAACGAGAATTTCAGGACAAATTCGACATGATAAGGTTCGCGTTATTCATAAATATCCGTAAAAGATGCCTCGGTTCTTCGAACAAGATAATTCCTTCCAAATATAGGTATTCGTTAGGCTGTAATTTAAGTTGGGATTCCTGATTTCATGTTAATAGTGTCAAGTTTAAAAAGGATATGTTCCGCAAATCAACTTGGTTACTTCGGTTGCCGGTTTTCCGTTCTGTAAATATGAAACATTCTGTTGGTTCCTGAAAAAAAAAGTTAATTACGGAATTTGATTGATGAAAAAGCAATCTTTCTGTCACCAGAACATAGACAGATTAAGTCTATGCACCAGAACGACAATCAATGTTTTATGGTAACATATCCATAGCATAGAACAATCTTTATTAACCTTATGATCCATAGACCATACCTAGTAATTTTTCCATTGTTGATTGTTGTTTCTCTTCTATGTTCTATGGATCATAAAGCAAATAAAGATTGCTCTATGCTATGGATATAGTACCATAGAACATTGACTATCGTTTTGGTGACAGAAAGAACGTCTTTTCATCAATCAAATTCCGTAATTAACCTTTTTTTCAGGAACCAACCGAATATTTCATATTTACGGAATGGAAAATTGGCAACCGAAATAACCAAGTTGATTTGCGGAACATATCCTTTATAAATTTGACACTATTAACATGAAATCAGGAATCCCAACTCAAATTTCAGCCAATCAGAGATGATCTCAACAAAACCCTATATTTGGAAGGAATTATCTTGTTTGGGGAGCCGAGGAATCTTTCACGGATATTTATAAATAACGCGAACCTTATCATGTCGAATTTGTCCTGAAATTCTCGTTCCCCAGTGATAGTAAATTTGTGAAGAAAATTGTGGGTTGGCAACTTGGGCCGAAGTCGTCTATTCGCTGTTGGGTACCCAAGAGGAAAAAATTTCCACTAAATACATCCGTTGCGATGGTGATCTGTCAGAAATACACGTTCTGATTGGTTAAAAATCACATGTGTGGAATTTTCTGAATAATATTCCCACAATGCGAAACTTATTTTCAATCAAGAGTCGCCACTGATTTCAAGGGGAAGCATTCTTAGGGATAAGGAAATTAATTTTCCGGAAAACAGCGTTGTCATGTGCAAGATTTTATATTCGATGAAAAACCGAAATTTGACCTTCAGAAAATTCGATATTTCAGCAATTCGGAGAATGTTTATGGTGAACATAGGAATTACTTATCTATTTCCTCGAATGTGTATCATAGTTCCATTTTATAATACATCATAACCATGCGATTTTTCATGACAGAATATCAATCACCTGCTGATCGCCTTGTGATTCCAAACTTCTTCAAAAAGAATTTTTTATGCGGTTCTAGAAGCTGGCGTAACGTGTAAAATGAATTGGTATTCGTGATTCACGAATAATTGAGTTTTAATAACTGTTTCGGGAAGTTTGATGATTTCTCGGTATAATCAAAAAAATTAAAAAGTTCACTCGTAATTGAATGCCTATTAAATTGGAATAATATGATAATTATAAAAAGTTTCAACAACCTGTTATTATTGCAATCGTTTTCATTAGTGCGAGAATGAATATCGATGCGAACATTATATTCAATTTGGTGATTAAGCTGAATGTTTTTCCGCATATTTTTATACTTTCCATCATCTTCAAGACTTGTGACTGAAAAGCTGAAGGTTAACAAAGAAAATATGAAAAAATTCTGGAAAAAGACTGACGTGAGATCAGGAGTTTTTACTTGCTTGTTCGAATTCCAATCACTAGATCAACACGAAATTTTGCACCTAATACTTGCTCCTTGGTATTCAACTGATTACTAAGTTTCAGTCTGATTGCATTTGTACTTCTCGAAATATATATATGCTCCACAAGAGTTAGGGATATCGTATTCAATTGTTTTTAAAAGTATTTAATCTTCGAGAAAATCGCTGTAAAATAATTTAAAACTCAATAACAACTTGAATCGATCCAATAAAAATCAGTATGAGACATTTCGTCAATCTGGTCGCCTTTTTTCTGAAGTTTGGTTCTTGGCATATGCTTCATGAATGTTCTTATTTTGAAATGGAGTCAGTTTATCAACGGCTTCGATTTGAAACGAGTTTTCTGAAAATGCCAAGACGTAAATTAAAATACGCTGAGGCTAATAGGGCTATCGGAATGCTACGGGTGGCCTAAATCAGGTTGTTGTAGCGGAAAGGCTCCAAGTCCAGCCAAAGTGTGATATCTCGACTTTGGAATAGGTCCAGGGAGACAGGTCCCGTGTTGGAAAGACCAAGGCGACGAAAAACAACACCTGCTCAGGATCGTTTCATCACCGTTTCGGCGAGAAGAAACCCCACATCTACCTGTAGAATGCTACATGAATCCTGATATGGACGATTTTCAGATTCTCTAAGAATAAGGGTATGGACAATCCCACGCATACCCCGTAATCGTCGCGATGTCCAAGAAGTCCATCCATTCCGAGGGGGTAGTGTTATGGTATGGGCCGGGATATGTTTCAACGGGCGCACAGATCTACACACTTGTCCTGGGAATATGACCGCCTTACACTATAGGGACCATGTCATTGACAGTGTTGTGTCAAATTTTCACGCTGCTATTGGTGAAACTTCGCAATTTCTATACGATAACGCTAAACCGCACCGTACAGCCATAGTTGAGAATGCGCGCGAGAAGCTTGGTATTGCACATTTACCAATACCTCCGCACTCACCAGATTTGAATTGCATAGAACATGCATGGGATATGCTCCAAAGAAGATGAGATAATCATCAACCTACCCCAGAATCCTTTAATGATCTGAAAGAGCTTCTGCCCCGTTTATGGAACCAAATTCCTCAAGAAATGTTCAACAACCTCGTGTGTAGTATGCAAAGAAGATGTCAAACTGTTATTGATGCCCGTGGAGGCCATACATTGTATTGATAGTCTTAAAATGCTTGAATTCTCTGGAAATAAAATTTCGTTATTTTACTCGATTTTTCTTAACTACCCTGTATACGCTGAAGACCTACAGGCTAAAATTATTTTGCAACTTGAAATCATATTAATATGAATTTTCATCACAAAAATCTTATTTTAACTTTATTTTTTTGGAATTTTAGTCAATATCCCTAACTCATGTGGAGCAGTTTATTTGGGAAATAAAGTTATTATGCCAAATAACAACGAAATTTGGCAAATTTTTTCGTTATATCTCCGAAAGTGAATATCGGATCGAATTGAAATTTCGAACATTGTTGTTACATACTTTAAGGTTTGTGTCAAATTTCGTTTAAATCTAATCAATATTTGCGGAGTTCAAAAAATCTTTCAAAAATAATTTGAAAAATTCTCGAATAAATATTTTTTTTAGATTTTTAACGATTGGATTTCAACGAAATTTTGCATTAGGTTGCGCGTTGGTATTCCAAAACTATCTTCAAATTAATTATTTAATTCGATTGAATCAGTATACTTAATCGAGAATTAACCTCAAAATTTCGAATGGGCCAAACTCCGAAACTCATCGAACGATTTTACCCATTTACGAACTTAACGGAGATATTTGGACTACAAACCTAATCTAACAATTTGAAATCGCTAGATTCTTTCTTTTTTTGAGTTATTCCTCCTGATCTCGGAATTATAACCATTTGAAGTTTTGAGGTTATTTCCATGATATTTCTAGAACTTCAGATAGTTGGAGCGTAAGGACTTGCAAGTTTTTGCTGAATTTTGTTGAGATCGTGCTGTCAGTAAATTCAGAAAAAAATTTTTTCGACATATTTTTCGAACATTTTTTTTCCACGGAAACTGTTGATTACATTTGGTCTTACCTTAAGCTTTATATCTCAGCATTATTCCAAATTCGAGTTCGATACGGTCATAATTTTTGAAGATATTGTAGAAAAATATGTCAAATTTCGTGGTTTTTTCAAGACATCGTTATTTTTTTTCGGAATAACTCAACGAATATCATTCCAATTATGAAGAACCTTGGCAGCTAGTTTGGAAATGCTGGAGGTCTACTTTGTGCAAAACTTTGTGAAGATCGTGTCATTGTAATAATTTGAAAAATAATTTCAAATTTGAATTTTTTTTTAATACTTGATGTTCTGTGATTTTCCTGATCATAATATCTTCATTAATTTCTGCATGAACATTCAAACTGTCATTTTTCGATAAAGAACTGTACTCACGGCAGTACTTTCATTGGTTTTTGCGCGCATGTTCTAGGGTAACAGCGTGCTATCGTTTTGTCCAAATTTTCGATGATGAGTCGAAAATGATCTCGAACGACTGGGTTGGACTCACTGATGACGAATCCGGTGTCAAAATCGATTCTGTCCGGCTGGCCGGACGACGACACGATAACTGTCGAACGGAGCCAGCTAGTGACTTGAAACTTGTAGGGTAGTCCGCGCATCGACATGCCGCGGTTAAGTTCGTTAATGGGCCAAATCGGTCTATTAGTTTCGGAGTTATAGCCATTTGAAATTTTGAGGTTGATTTCCTCATATTACTACTGCAGCGATTGAATTGAAACTTGGCAGATAGTAAAAGCATAACGACGCGCAACTTTGAGCGAAATTTCGTTGAAATCGTACGATTACTCGATTTAAAAAAAATTTTTTTTCGAAATTTTTTTCGAAAAATTTTTTTCTTCCGAAACTATTGTTCATATTCGAGAAACATTTCAGCTATGCCTTGAGCTTCATATTTTACACTAGTGTACCGAATTTCAATTCGATACGGCTGTTAGTTTTGGAGATATTGGAAAAAAATATATAGAATTTCGTCCTTTTCTTCTCGATATTGTTGTTTTCTTCGGTATAACTCAAAAAAAACTGATTCAATCGTGATCAAACTTCGCAGCTAGTTTGAAGATGTCGAGGGACAACATTGTGCAAAACTTCGTGAGGATCGTGTCATTAGGGGCCGTATTTATAGTTGCTCCTTGAGGCTTCCTTACTGAAGGCCGCCTTGAATTTGCTTTTCTCTGCAAACAAATACAAGTTTGTTTGCATAGAAAAGCTAATTCAAGGCGGCCTTCAGTAAGGAAGCCTCAAGGAGGAAGAAACTACTCGCGCGATTGGATTCAAACTAGGCAGTTAGGTGGAGTATAACGACGCGCAACTTTGAGCCGAATTTCGTCAGGATCATATTGTCAGTAAATTAAAAAAAAAAATTTTTTTTTCGGAAACCATTTATCATATCCAAAAAAAAATTCCACTTTCACTTTGAGCTTCATATTTCACAGCAGTGTACCAAATTTCAGTTCGATACGATCATAATTTTTGGAGATATCGGGAAAAAATATGTTGAATTCCGAGGTTTACTTATCGATATCGTTGATTTTTTCGGTATAACTCGAGAAATACTGATTCAGTCCTGATAAAACTTCACAGCTAGTTTTGAGATGCTGAAAGACAACTTTATGCGAAATTTCGTGATAATCGTGTCATTAGAACAATTTGAAAAAAAAAATTTCTATGATTTTCTTATCATATCATCCTCATTAAATTCTGTATGAAACTTCGAACTGTTATTTTTCGATGAAGTACTGGATTTCAATTCGATTTGATCTGTATTTTTGGAAATATTGGAAAAATAAAATTTTGATTGGGTATATCTACGGAATCATTGGGTGTATTTTACCCATTCACGAATTCGGCCTTCGTAATTAAGGTCCAAACCTTCTCTACAAATATCGAGTTTCTAAGTTGTTTCTTTCGGAAGTTATGTTTACGCAGTCGGCCGTTAGGCTGACCTTAAACACAATAACTTCCGAAAGAAACGACTTAGAAACTCGATATTTGTAGAGTAGGTTTGGGGCTTAATTACGAAGGTCGAATTCGTGAATGGGTAAAATCCGCCCAATGATTCCTTAGATATAACCATTCAAAATTTCATTTCTCAAATATTTCCAAAAATACAGATTTGATCGAATTGAAATCCAGTAATTTATCAGTGAAAATTTTCAAAAAGCACTGCCGTGAAGGCAGCAGCTTTTGCGTGCATGTTCAAATTCGTTGCTGAAGCGGTCATCTACATTGAACATGCGCGCAAAAGTTGCTGCCTTCTTCACGGCAGTGCTTTTTGAAATTTTTCGTTTTGAAAACTGTTCCTATGTTGAATTCAACACCATTTTTTTTCCAGCAAAAATGGAAAGTGCCGCCCAACCGGGCCTACTGGTTCCGCCGAGACCCAACGGGACCCTGTTCCCGATTCCAGGACTACCTCGAGATGAGCCCAAAGTGGAGCCTTGCGCCCACGTCGACACCCACTATGACCTCACTACAGCAGCGATTTGCTGCGGTTACATCATGTTCGGCATCCTGTATACGTTTGTGGGTAAGTAATCGGGCACAATTATCGGAAATTGTATTACTACTACATTCGTTATGGAATCGAATGTTCTGATTGGATTCTCATCCTGTGCGACAGGGCTTTAGATAACGGTTTGGCGGAGATTGATTCGAATATGTGTGATTCGAGAGCAAACTGGGGAGTTATCGAAATAAATAAATAATAAAGTTTCCTTTATTTTGACATATAAGCATGAGTACTCACAAAACATTCAAGGGTGGGCTCTAATAAAATACGGGCCTCCCTAACTTTTCCTTGAATAAAAGACAAGAAAGGACTAGAAAAGCACTGAGGTTTTTCCTGAATTTGGGATATTACTGCATATGCAAATTTGAACATAATTATTATGGGTTTGATTCATCATTTTCCCAAATTACTTTCAGAAAGCATTCAAAATCAGATTTCAAAATTGGGGTTTGGAATTTGCCAGGCATGCACGAAGTGACAACGGTGTTAAGTAGGATAGCTTTTTCTGCTATAGAATAATGAAATATATATTCCTATTCTGTGGTACACACGTGTTCTTCGTCATTATAATGTCAGTAATGACAATCTGTGCTCTTCTTTTTCTATTTCTTGGTCTTTGTCTTCTACTCTAACCAGATCGAAGTATAGCAATCTCTGTTTTCCTAAGCAAAGTAACACATTTGACGTCCTTTTCTTTCCGAAAAAGCTGAATCGACGTTGCCATATCGTGCACTCAAGACAAATCCCTTTTAATGCAAATCCCCATTTTTATTTTTCAGTTTTAGGTGATCAAACATTTTTTTAAAAATATAATATTGAATTTATATGTTTTAAATGTGATGTTCTGAGGGTTTTTTATGAAAATTACTGCATTTTCGTTTAAAGGAAAAACCTCTATTCTGAGATGACTAGAGGTTAGAGCTCACTCTTTCTTTATAAATTTCCAGTGCTGTTCAATGTTATATTTGATTTTATATTTGTGAAAGAAAAAACATTGTTCAACAATGGTATAAATTAAAAAAATTTAGAAGAAGAAGCCCTTAGGTGAATTCAGGAGCTTTTACGCGCTCGTTTAAATTCATTTATCTATTCACGTATTAAGAATAACAACAAAATTTCATAAACTTTTCTTACATCTCCGAAAATTAATATCGAATCAAATTGGAATTCGGAACACTGTTGTCGAATATTTATCATAGTAATGTGATAAATAGTTGATTTTCTTCAACCAGTAACAAAATTAAATGAACATATACTCCATTCACTTTTATAAACTATCCCGGTTGGCCATGACATTCTGACACACTTCACCGTGTATACTCTGAAAATGTTAGGTTATAGTCATTTTTCTGTCAGATGACTACACAACGCTGTCCTCTCTCTACATAGAGGTCGTAGTAATTACGTATCTTTCAAAATGTGAATTTACTTTAGGAAAGTAATGAATTTGAGAAAATATTATGTGAATTCAATAATTCCAAAGACCTGGTGAATGTTGAAGAAACCTTTTTCTCTGTTAATACTGGAAATATTTCACGTATATAAATGTGGGGTCGTGTCCTGTGGAATCAAACACACAATAAAGAAAGGGATTAGCCTGTTTATTTTTCTGTCGAGTGTTATAACAAAAGTGAATTCGAAGGCAATAATTCTTTTTGTTGAAAAGGCAGAGTTTAACAATTCTTCAGCGTAGGTCCCCTGGGGTGCTGATAGGTAGCTGGCGCCTGAAGGGTCGGTGACGTCGAAAGGGCTTCTGTTCTCGGGGATAGTAAACCAGATGTTGGACCTTCTGGAATTTCTTCGCTAGCGCCGGATACAGATAAAGATGGAATGCAGATGTCGGTCAGGAATGCGGCGTCGAGATCGAATATCTTCGTAGCGGTGATATGCAGATGGATTGGAGAGAGTAGTCGAGTCGAGTGATTTTAGGAGCGGAGCGAAATATATTTATAGGATTTTTCAGAGATTTGAATTTCGTGTTTCGACTCCGCCCTTTTTTCCGTTTTTGTTAAAGTAGATGAATTCGCTACATAAACATGGTTGGAAGATTCACTTATGCTGTTTTCTTGTACGGAAATCAAGAATCGATTGTTGAAATAATAAAAAATAAATAAATAATAATAATAATAAAAAACGCCCTTGCGGATTGCAGTATTAAACTATTTGTCAATGTCAGTTTCTTGGAAAACAGATTGCCTATTGAACAATACTGGAATAATTGAAACCATAAACAAAGCGAGCTGTGACGTTTCAGCGTACAAATCTGCCTCATTCATCAGGAATATTGGGGTGACCCCTCGAAAACCTAAAAAAAATAAGGTATCAATTGTGTAGAAGTAAATAAGGGCCATTCTGAGCACTTAATTCCAAGTTTTGTTGGTGAATCAACAAAACATATAATAGTTGATTTATTATATGCGGCTACTCTGATACGAAATAAATGTGGCTGCCTTTGACACATACTTCTCTATTCTGTGCCTTTTTTTTTTTTAGACGAAAAAACCTAGAGAAGCACTGACGTGAATTCAGCAGCTTTTGCGCGCATGTTCACCTTTAGTGATATCCTTTGAACATGCGCGCAAAAGCTGCTTAATTCACGTCAGTGCTGCTCTTGGTTATTTTCGATGAAATAGTGGATTTCAATTCGATCTAATCTGTAATTTTTGGAAATATTGGAAAAATAAAATTCTGAATGAATATCCCTGTGGAATAGTTTGGTGGATTTTAGTCATTCACCTAAGAGGTTCAAACGTACAGATATCTTTTCTCTGAAATTTCTCAATAAATTACTGGATTTCGATTAGATCCAATCTGTATTTTGGGAAATATTGGGAAAATAAAATTTTGAATGGGTATATCTGCGGAATCATTGGGTGGATTTTACCCATTCACGAATTCGGCCTTCGTAATTAAGGTCCAAACCTTCTCTACAAATATCGAGTTTCTAAGTTGTTTCTTTCGGAAGTTATTGTGCTTACGCAGTCGGCCGTTAGGATACGATCATCACGGAATTTCACACAGATTAGTGAATCAGCATTCTGCAACTGATGACGAAGTTACAATTTGATGGTATCAGTATTTCTTGAGATATTGAAGAGACTATGAGAGAAGTTAAAACTGATATAACTTCGAAACGATGGATTTTGCCCATTAATAGACCAAACCCAGATTTTCAGGCTGAAACCCTAAACATTTTAGGACCCTAGATCTTTTCCTTGGAAAGTAATAATAATAATAACAAAGTTTTATTTTCAGACGTTTCTTGCTACAAAGCATTACTTCAAATGTAAAATAGGGTCAAAAATTAGGGTTAGAGCTATTTTGACAATCTTTTCGTCTTGGAATCGTTCACTACACGTCAGTGCTTTACAAGGTTCTCGAGTTATTGTGGACAAAACTTTGATACTGAGGAAAAAACCACCAAATTCGACATATTCTTCACAATATCTCCAAAAATCAAATTCGTGTCAAACTGAAATTTGGTACACTGCGGTGAAATGTGGAGCTCAAGGTATGGGCATAAATTTTGCAAGGGTATATCTACGGAATCATTAGGCGGGTTTTACCCATTCACGGATTCGACCTCCGCAATTAAGACCCAAACCTACTCTACTAATATCGAGTTTCTAAATAGTTCCGGAAATTATTATGTTTACGGTCGGCCGTTAGACCGCGTTCGGACCTTAATTACGAAGGCCGAATTCTTGAATGGGTAAAATCCACCCCATTATTGCGCATATAAACCCATTCAATATTTCATTTTTCCAATATTTCCAAAAATACAGATTGGATCGAAGGGAAATCCACTATTTTATCGAAAAATTACACTTTTAAGGTTCATACAAGATATCATGAGGATAATATGATCAGAAGATCCCAAAGTATTGAATATTCGAATGACACGATCATCGTTCTAATGATACGATCATCACGAAATTCCGAACAAAGTTGCGTATCAGCATTTTCAAACTAGCTGCCAAGTTTCATCTCGATTGGATAATTATTTTTTGAGTTATTCCGGAAATAACAACGATATCTAGAAGAAAACCACGAAATTTTATATATTTCGTCTCAATATCTCCAGAAATTATGATCGTTTCAAAATTAAATTCGGTACACTGCTGTGAAATATGATGTTCAAGGTAGGAGGCGAAGTTTTTTTCGCATTCAATGAACAGTTTCCGAAAAAAAAAATTTCGAAAATATTTTTTTTCTAAATTTACTGACAGTGTGAAATTTTGTGAATAGTTGTGCGCTGTGTTGCTTCAACTAACTGTCAAGTTTCAATTCAATCGCATTAGTGGTTCCTGAAATATCAAGAAATTAATTTCAAAATTTCAAATGACCATAACTCCGAAACCATTCGACCAATTTTTCCCATTAACGAACTTAACCTGCGCATTCCAATAAACGACATAATCTGAAAGTTTTAAGTCGCTAGGTTGCTTCTTTCGACAGTTATCGTGTCGTCGGCCGGCCAGACAGAATCGATTCTGACATCGGAGTCGTCATCAGTGAGTCCAACCTAGCCGTTTGAGACCATTTTAGGGAAAAAACGATATCACGCTGTTCCCCAGAACAAAAATCCATATTTTTTGAAAACTGACAACGATAACCGTAATAAAGTGTATATTGTTGGGATCAAAATAAAAAGCTCTACCGATGATGAAAATAAAAAAGTTTACATAATATAATTTTTAGGTTTTGCATTTCCTAGTACTAAGTTCTGAATATCCATGAAAAATTCTTCATATTTGCCCATTTAAACGTTTTTCTAAGACCAATATTTATTTATTTATTTATTTATTCTACATTGGAATACAAACAAGCATTCACCCAAAAAAGTATCCACATAAGCAAAAAAAAAGTATTTCAAACATAAGGAACTGCCCATCAAATACAAAAAATTTAACTTTATATAATCCAAACTATTAACTGAGATAGCTTCTGAGTTTTGACTAAGACCTAATTAATCACCTCGTACATTGATAGATGTCAAGAAATCCCAACTTCACCTAAAATATTTTTCTCGATTTTTTTTTTCATACCATTATCCCTTCCACATCGAAAACACCGAAATCAGCAACGTTCTCAAACTCTACAAACAAATCTTAATCAGAATTCTCTCGCAGATATTTGCCGATCGTATTATGATCAATTCGTTTATTTTCGCGTCCGAAAATAGAGACTCCAATTTAGAGCGTACCTTTCAACGCGATCCATCACTAGAGCTTCATTAATTCAAGTGAAATTTAATTGACAGGAATTGGGCTAGGCAGATGCATTGTACGTCCTTGAGTTGATGACTGTTGCTGCTAACTTTAGATGAGATTGTTATCGGAAGCACCTTTTCATTTAATTTTTGTAATTTCGGAAGGAATATGCTGATAGGTTATAGGTAATTTTCGTTGATGACTTGGAATTTTTCGAATTGGAGCGAATGTAGCTATTTTATGTTTCAAGGGTATTGTTGATGTTGGTACCCTGTCGGATACTTTATAACAATTTCGAGGGCATACAAATTATGCTGTCAACATTCTTGAAGTTTTTGCAATTCCTGACGATATACAGGGTGTTCCAATGGAAATTGGTTGTTCTGTAGACCATATTTGACCGAAACTTCAATTGTTCATTGAAAGGCTATTAGATCTATGTTTTTGGAAATATCGGGAAACTGAAATTTCGAAAGGATATACCTGCGGAATCATTCGATAGTTTTTACTAATTCGCCAATTCGGCATTCGTAATTGAACTCCAAACTTACTCTACAATTATCAAGTTACTGAGTAGATTTTTCCGGAAGTTATTTTGTTTACTATCAGTGGTTTGGCCGGCCGTCAACACATTAACTTCAGGAAGTATCGACATAGGGAATATATTCGTAGGGTAGGTTTTCAGTTTAATTAAGAAGGTCGAATGCTTAAATGGGTTGAATTCGCCAATTATTCTTAAGATAGTTATATACCCATGCAAAATTTCGGATCGAATTGCAATCTAGTACTTGATCGACAATTATAGCTTGCGGTTCATGCAGAATTTCGTGAGGACCATATGAAAATAATCTGCGTTTGGCAGGATCAATACTTGTATAGATGACCGCTTTGGCAACGGAACAAGCTCGTAAAAGCTCTTGACCTCACGCCAGTGCTTTTCTAGCTTTTTTAATCCATAAACTTAAAATTCAGAGACACTGGGCAAAACGATAACTCTTTTGTTCCCTAGAACGAGCGCGAAATGAAAGAAAATAACTTATTGCTCAAAATATTTCATTAAATAAAATGAATATCTGATCGTGTTGAAATGTTGTTAATTATTGCATGCAATATCTCCCA
Organism: Myrrha octodecimguttata; assembly: GCA_958510865.1. Taxonomy (NCBI): domain Eukaryota; kingdom Metazoa; phylum Arthropoda; class Insecta; order Coleoptera; family Coccinellidae; genus Myrrha; species Myrrha octodecimguttata. Next base: position 75,153,364 of record OY294057.1, read on the forward strand.
AGACGAATATCCGATCAAGCGGAAATTCGAAACACTGTTGTTAAATAGTGACGATTCCGATAAACTGCTCATGCGCTACGGGGAAGTAGCGATAGAACTTCCAGGGCAGCGTGACCAATTTTGGTAGAAATCTACTTTTTTGGTAGATTTTCTTTATAATTTCATCATTGTTAGTAGACAGAAATTGAGCAGTAGATTTTGGTAGTATTTCGAACTATCTTAGTAGAATTCTACTTACAATTGTTGAAGCAGTAGAACAATTCTGTCTGAGTTGAGAAGTGGCACAACCCAACCTAACCTAACTATAATCGCATGAATTATGTGAAAAAATAGCACAACTCGTATAGATGGCTCTGACTGACATTGGGGTATTTCTTTAATTCCGTCACACTCAAGAAGTATATCGTATTTCCCATCATGGGTGCGTGTGTGCTCTACATTTTCCCGGATTTCCATCGTTTCCATCCAAAAAGGAAGAGCCTCTCATTAAGGTGAATATATAAGAATATCTGCGGAATCATTGGGTGGATTTAACCCATTCACGAATTCGGCCTTCGTAATTAAGGTCCAAATCTTCTCTACAAATATCGAATTTCTAAGTTGCTTCTTTCGTAAGTTATTGTGTTTACGGTCGGCCGTTATCTTCTGGAAGAAACTACTTAAAAACTCGATATTTGTAGAGAAGATTTAGGGCTTAATTACGAAGGTCGAATTCGTGAATGGGTGAAATCCGCCCAATGATTCCGTAGATATACCCGTTCAAAATTTTATTTTCTCAATATTTTCAAATATGTATAGAGATAAGATCGAATTGAAATCCAGTACTTTATCGAAAAAAACCTAGAAAAGCGCTGCCGTGAATTAGGGCAGCAGCTTTTGCGCGCATGTTCGAATTCGTTGCCAAAACGGTCATCTCTATTGAATATGCGCAAAAGCTGCTGCCTTCACGATAGTGCTTCTCTAGATCTTTTTGCTTAGCGAATGTTAATTACTGAGATATTTTTTTAAATTACACGAAACATTAAAGTGTTCCACTTTCCTTCCAACATTAAGTGCTAAAGACTGCTCTTAGGTAGCAGTAGATTTTTAGTAGATTTCTGTGATTGACTTTGGTAGAAAAAAGTAGATTTCTACAGAAGGTTTGGTAGATTCTGAAAAAAATAAATGGTCACGCTGTTCCAGGGAATCACCACGTGAAGCAAAGAGTGTGAACAGACGCCGCTGTCCCGCATAATGTGACTGTAGGATCCAGTAAATGCTTCTACTATTCACTAGAATATGTCGTGAACGGTCTTCTCAAAGGAATTTCTATATAATTACCTTATGTTTCGGAAAATTCAAAGAATACATGTCTGTTTAGACTGAAACCGAATCATCGAATTTTCGATATCGATTATATCAGAGTAAAATTTCAGCGGAATCGGAGACATGCTTTTTGAAGTATATGAATTTCTAAAATAAATTTCCTGAATTTTTCCATTGATTTCAGGTAAATCAGGAAATCTGTGTGGGCTGAAATAAAGTACTCGGTTATGAAGTGGCGGTTCGGAGATTTCAGTGAAATTTATGTAAAAATTTCCGAAAAAAACTTTTTTATCAAATTTTTCTGTGGATAATTCTTCATATTGCTACTGTACATATACCAACCAAGTTTCATTTCGATCAGATAAATATTTTTCGAGTTATTGAAAAATCAAAATTTCAAATGGCTGTAACACGAAAACCATTCAGCAGATTCGGCCCATTAACGCACTTGACCGAGATATTCAGGATCAGAACCTAACCTGAGATTTCCAAGACCTAAGGTCCATTCGGAAGCTATCGCACACATGGACGGCTGGCCGGACAGAATCCATTTTGACCACGGATTCTTCTTCAGGGAGTTCAGCCCAATCGTTTAAGACCATTTTTGGCTTAAAATTCGAAAACTACAGACATCGTGACGAAATGATAACGCGCTGTTCTCCAGAACAAGCGCGTAAAAAGTTCATTCCAAGTTATAGCCTCGCCAGTTAAATTTCATTGCAATTTCAACAATGGGGGTTTTTCCTGAATTTGGGTTATTTGTGCAAATGCAAATTCGAACATAATTATTGTGGGGTTTGATTAATCATTTTTCCAAATTACCTTCAGAAAGTATTCAAAATCAGATTTCAAAATTGGGGTTTGGGATTTGCCAGGCATGCTCGAAGTGACAACAGTATTTAGTAGAATAGCTTTTTCTGCTATAGAATAATGAAATATTTATTCCTATTCTGTGGTACACACGTGTTCTTTATCAACACAACCAAACAATTTCCGTTTGCGATTTGTCAGTAATATGACAGTACGACAGTCTGTGCTCTTCTTTTTCTATTCATTGGTCGTTGTCTTCTACTCTAATCAGATCGAAGTATAGCTATCTCTGTTTTCCTAAGCAAAGTAACACATTTGACGTCCTTTTCTTTCCGAGAAAGCTGAATTCGACGTTGCCATATCGTGCACTCAAGACAAATCCCTTCAAATGCAAATCCCCATTTTTATTTTTCAGTTTTAGGTGATCAAACATTTTTTTTAAAAATATAATATTGAAATTATATGTTTGAAATGTGATGTCCTAACGGTTTTTCATGAAAATTACTGCATTTTCGTTTGAAGTGAAAACTCCCATTCAACCCATAAACGCCCGTCCACCTCGAACAAAAACACCTGAAAATCGACAGATCTCGGTGAAATAAAGGTAGATACCAATCTACAATCTTTGTACAGTCTCTCTTTCAGTTATCTGTTTTCGTCTGGTCGCATCTATTGCTAATTTGTCTGGATTGTTGAAAGCTATGTGAACCTGGCAATTGACCTTGAAATTTTCTCGTGAAAATTTTGTGATCGATTGTACCCGGTAGGTACCCGATTGTACCACAAAAATTTTCGTTTGTACCCCTAACGTTTTCTCTACACAGCCATTATAAATTTTGCACCCAACGGCACCCAAAAAAAAAAATTCGAAATTTCCTCATGAAAACTTGGTGAAGGATTGTACCAGGTAGGTACCCGATTGTACCACTTTTAATTTTGCTGAAATCCCCATGGTTTTTTTTATACATCAATTCGAAATTTTTTTTTCTCTTCAACTCGTGATTGGCCGATAATTGATGGAATTTTTGTATGAAAATTCTGTGGTCGATTGTACCCGGTAGGTACTCGATTGTACCACAAAAATTTTCGTTTGTACCCCTAGCGTTTTTTTTATACAGCCATTATAACTTTTGAACCCACCGGCACCAAAAAAAAAAAAATCGAAATTTCTTCATGAAAACTTGGTGAAGGATTGTACCAGGTAAGTACCCGATTGTACCACATTTATTTTTGCTGAAATCCCCATGGTTTTTTCTACACATCAATTGGAAATTTTTTTTTCTCTTCAACTCGTGATTGGCCGATAATTGATGGAATTTTTGTATGAAAATTCTGTGGTTGATTGTACCTGGTAGGTACTCGATTGTACCACAAAAATTTTTGTTTGTACCCCTAGCGTTTTTTTTATACAGCCATTATAACTTTTGAACCCACCGGCACCCCAAAAAAAAAATCGAAATTTCTTCATGAAAACTTGGTGAAGGATTGTACCAGGTAGGTACCCGATTGTACCACATTTATTTTTGCTGAAATCCCCATGGTTTTTTCTACACATCAATTCGAAATTTTTTTTCTCTTCAACTCGTGATTGGCCGATAATTGATGGAATTTTTGTATGAAAATTCTGTGGTCGATTGTACCCGGTAGGTACCCGATTGTACCACAAAAATTTTCGTTTGTACCCCTAACGTTTTCTCTACACAGCCATTATAACTTTTGCACCCAACGGCACCCAAAAAAAAAAATTCGTAATTTCCTCATGAAAACTTGGTGAAGGATTGTACCAGGTAGGTACCCGATTGTACCACTTTTATTTTTGCTGAAATCCCCATGGTTTTTTTTATACATCAATTCGAAATTTTTTTTTCTCTTCAACTCGTGATTGGCCGATAATTGATGGAATTTTTGTATGAAAATTCTGTGGTTGATTGTACCCGGTAGGTACTCGATTGTACCACAAAAATTTTCGTTTGTACCCCTAACGTTTTCTTTATACAGTCATTATAAATTTTGAACCCACCGGCACCCCAAAAAAAAAACTCGAAATTTCTTCATGAAAACTTGGTGAAGGATTGTACCAGGTAGGTACCCGATTGTACCACTTTTATTTTTGCTGAAATCCCCATGGTTTTTTCTACACATCAATTCGAAATTTTTTTTCTTCAACTCGTGATTGGCCGATAATCGATGGAATTTTTGTGTGAAAATTCTGTGGTCGATTGTACCTGGTAGGTACCCGATTGTACCACAAAAATTTTCGTTTGTACCCCTAACGTTTTCTTTATACAGCCATTATAACTTTTGAACCCACCGGAACCCCAAAAAAAAAAAATCGAAATTTCTTCATGAAAACTTGGTGAAGGATTTTACCAGGTAGGTACCCGATTGTACCACGTTTATTTTTGCTGAAATCTTCATGGTTTTTTTTGCACATCAATTCGAAAGTTTTTTTCTTCAACTCGTGATTGGCCGATAATCGATGGAATTTTTGTGTGAAAATTCTGTGGTCGATTGTACCCGGTAGGTACCCGATTGTACCTCAAAAATATTTGTTTGCACCCCTAACGTTTTCTTTATACAGACATTATAACTTTTGAACCCACCGATACCCAAAAAAATTTTTTCATGAAAACTTGGTGAAGGATTGTACCATGAAGGTACCCGATTGTATCATCTTCATTTTTGCTGAAATCCTCATGATTTTTCGTACACATCAATTCGAAAATTGTTTTTTCCTCAACTCCTGATTGGCCGATAATCGATGGAATTTAGGTGTAAAAATGCAGACGGCCAACTTTGTGCGAAATTTCGTGATGATCATGTCATTAGAACAATTTGAGGAAAAAATTTCAAGTTTTTTTTTCAAATATTTTATATTCCGTTATTTTCTGATCGAATTATTTCCACGAAATTTTTTCGAAATATTGGGAAAATCAAATTTTGGATTTCGGCCTTCGTCATTGAGGTTATTTATATTTTATGTCGGTCTACTTGATCAAAACATGGATATACATTTTTTCAAATGCTTGTAACTTCGAAACGAGAACGAATCAGACCTATGTTCATAGGAAAAAAATGTTCAGAATAAGCACAGCTACCATCTGTCAAAGTTTGTCATAGAGCTTGTAGAACACTCGGTATAGAAGAAACTTCGGGTAGAGAAACGAATATTTTTGTGGTGAAATTGGGTGCAACGAACCACAATATTCCACTCAATAATTTTTAATTGGTGTGTAGGGACAACAATAATGTTTCAAACAGAAATTGAAATGGTACAATCGGGTACCTACCGAGTACAATCGCCAACAGAAAAATTTCAGCGAGTGTCTACCCATCACGAGTTGAGGAGAAAAATTCGAATGTGTAAGAAAAACCATGGGGATTTTACCAATAATAAAAGTGATACAATCGGGACCTACCTGGTACAATCCTTCACCAATCACGAGTTGAAGAGAAAGAAAAATTTCGAATTGATGTGTAAAAAAAAACAAGGGAATTTCAGCAAAAATAAATGTGGTACAATCGGGTACCTACCTGGTACAAGAAATTTGGATTTTTTTTGGGGTGCCGGTGGGTTCAAAAGTTATAATGGCTGTATAGAGAAAACGCTGGGGGTAAAAACGAAAATTTTTGTGGTACAATCGAGTACCTACTGGGTACAATCGACCACAGAATTTTCATACAAAAATTTCATCAATTATTGGCCAATCACGAGTTGAAGAGAAAAAAAAATTTCGAACTGATGTGTAGAAAAAACCATGGGGATTTCAGCAAAAATAAATGAGGTACAATCGGGTACATACCTGGTACAATCCTTCACCAAGTTTTCATGAAGAAATTTCGATTTTTTTTTTGGGGTGCCGGTGGGTTCAAAAGTTATAATGGCTGTATAAAAAAAACTCTAGGGGTACAAACGAAAACTTTTGTGGTACAATCGAGTACCTACCAGGTACAATCGACCACAGAATTTTCATACAAAAATTCCATCAATTATCGGCCAATCACGAGTTGAAGAGAAAAAAAAATTTCGAATTGATGTGTAGAAAAAACCATGGGGATTTCAGCAAAAATAAAAGTGGTACAATCGGGTACCTACCTGGTACAATCCTTCACCAAGTTTTCATGAGAAAATTACGAATTTTTTTTTTGGGTGCCGTTGGGTGCAAAAGTTATAATGGCTGTGTAGAGAAAACGTTAGGGGTACAAACGAAAATTTTTGTGGTACAATCGGGTTCCTACCGGGTACAATCGACCACAGAATTTTCATACAAAAATTCCATCAATTATCGGCCAATCACGAGTTGAAGAAAAAAAAAAATTTCGAATTGATGTGTAGAAAAAACCATGGGGATTTCAGCAAAAATAAATGTGGTACAATCGGGTACCTACCTGGTACAATCCTTCACCAAGTTTTCATGAAGAAATTTCGATTTTTTTTTTTTGGGTGCCGGTGGGTTCGAAAGTTATAATGGTTGTATAAAAAAAACGCTAGGGGTACAAACGAAAATTTTTGTGGTACAATCGAGTACCTACCAGGTACAATCAACCACAGAATTTTCATACAAAAATTCCATCAATTATCGGCCAATCACGAGTTGAAGAGAAAAAAAAATTTCCAATTGATGTGTAGAAAAAACCATGGGGATTTCAGCAAAAATAAATGTGGTACAATCGGGTACCTACCTGGTACAATCCTTCACCAAGTTTTCATGTAGAAATTTCGATTTTTTTTTTTTGGGGTGCCGGTGGGTTCGAAAGTTATAATGGCTGTATAAAAAAAACGCTAGGGGTACAAACGAAAATTTTTGTGGTACAATCGAGTACCTACCGGGTACAATCGACCACAGAATTTTCATACAAAAATTCCATCAATTATCGGCCAATCACGAGTTGAGGAAAAAAAAAATTTCAAATTGATGTATAAAAAAAAACATGGGGATTTCAGCAAAAATAAAAGTGGTACAATCGGGTACCTACCTGGTACAATCCTTCACCAAGTTTTCATGAGGAAATTTCGAATTTTTTTTTTTTGGGTGCCGTTGGGTGCAAAAGTTATAATGGCTGTGTAGAGAAAACGTTAGGGGTACAAACGAAAATTTTTGTGGTACAATCGGGTACCTACCGGGTACAATCGATCACAAAATTTTCACGAGAAAATTTCAAGGTCAATTGCCAGGTTCACATAGCTATTGTTGAACCACTCTAAATCGGCGTATGTCCCGTCTGATGAGCAGCATCCAACAGGAGTCGGCGAAACAGCTCCTGAGCCAAAACAGGCCATGTGATTTTCGCGGCAGTCTGCGGATACTGCGATCAATGTTGGCGACCTTGCGCTTAGGCGACTTCTTGACGAACATACGTCATCGCTTTCCCGCTCTATTGTTGGCAAGCGTGGAAAGAGATATCCATTTTTTTTCCGTTGATTTTGTGAGATGCGTGCGAATTGTATTTGGGCTATCAATAGTGTCCGTTTCTTTATGAAATGAAGGGAAGGAACTAGAGGAGGTTGAAGGAAGAAATTGAAATGTGCTTGCAGAGAATTTTTCTATATTACTCATTGAAAAAGAATTGAAATTCCGAGAGCTCAACCTAGAGGTCTAAAAGACCCGACAAAATTTCGGCTTTTCTACGAAATACTGAAAAGATCGGAGTAACTAATAAGCTTCGCAATTCTCATCTCCAAAGTTTCCCAGTATTTAAAAAAAAATTAAAACAAAATACCAATATGATCGTCCCGGGTCATTCGCCAATTTGCAACCGACTATTGCTGACAGGCATCTGTAATAAGGGTTTTTCTTTCGAGCGAAAATGCAGTAATTTTCATGAAAAACCTTAAACTGAAAAATAAAAATGGGGATTTGCATTTGAAGGGATTTGTCATGAGTGCACGATATGGCAACGTCGAATTCAGCTTTCTCGGAAAGAAAAGGACGTCAAATGTGTCACTTTACTCAGGAAAACAGAGATAGCTATACTTCGATCTGGTTAAAGTAGAAGACAACGACCAAGGAATAGAAAAAGAAGAGCCCAGACTGTCATACTGTCATATTACTGACAAATCGCAAACGGAAATTGTTTGGTTATATTGACAAAGAACACGTGTGTATCACAGAATAGAAATAAATATTTCATTATTCTATAGCAGAGAAGACTATTCTACTAAACACCGTTGTCACTTCGTGCCTGCGTGGCAAATCCCAAACCCCAATTTTGAAATCTGATTTTGAATACTTTCTGAAGCTAATTCGGGAAAATGATGAATCAAACTCATAATGATTGTGTTCAAACTTGCAGTTGTAGTAATAACCCAAATTCAGGAAAATTGAAGAGGAACCCGAGGTCGTTTCTAGTGGACAGATAAGGATTTTGGAATATCGGTATTTTCCTTCTGAATATGAAAGTTAACATTATTTTGAGATGTGCTCATTCGTTTTGGTAATATTCGAGTTTGAAAATGAAATATCACAATAATTACATGAGAAAGCATGAGATGATCGCCAATATCAAAGAGACATTGAGGGAGATTATAGCCATACACAAACAGAATCTACCTTAATCAGGTCGATTCTGTTTACGTATTGCTATGAACCTTGCTATTCTAGTCATATTGCTACCTTTCTAATTTATAGCAATATGGACATGATAATACGTATTCTGTTCTGAGTGTTATAGCAATGTTTGTTATGATTTTTCTCATAGCAATATTGCTATCATAGACTTCCATAATCGGTGATTTTAGAGCTGACAACACTGTATTTTGTGACTTTAGAGCTACATGGAAGAAGAAAATAGCCCTACTTCTTTAAGATTTCGTGAGTTTTGTATGATTTTGCATGCATAACTTCTATCTACGGTTTCCGTTATTCAAGTAAACATCGACATAATAAAAAATATTACGAAACAAAAAGAGTCAAATTGACCAATAACCAATTTTCTGGATATCAATAGAATATTGGTTACCAGAAATCAAATTCAGGCGTTAATGATTCGAACTTCGGTAAACTTATTTGTTCGCATCTCAATCATCTGTTGTTGAGATTATTACAATAATCATCTCAGCTGTTGTCTACTATGCCTGTATTTCAATCCCAGAATTCTCCTTGAAATTAAATATTCTAGAGAACCTTGAACACATTTCCATTAGCATACACTTTTTTTTATTCATGTAAACATAGATTTGTTCAAAAATGTTACGAAACAGAAAAACCAATTAAAGTCAAATTGACCAATTTCCTGGATACCAATTGAATATTGGTTTCCAGAAATCAAAATGCAGCAATATTATGCAGCCGTTAATGATCCCAAATGCGATGAACTATTGGCAATTCAAAGGAATGGCTGTTGTTGAGATCATTAGAATAATCATCTCGGCTGTTGCTTACTATGCCGGTATTATATTATAGTTTAAGAATTTTCCTTGAAATTAAATATTCTACAGAAACTTGAACACATTTTTATTAGCACATACTTCCCTATCTTCAAAATTTTCCAATTCTTGGAAGAAATAACTATGAAACAAATGGATCTATGTAAGAATTCCTTTTCTAACCTATCTTGTTATCAAGTATAGCAAGTACTATTTTGAGGTTGCTAAGATATAAATATTGATAGCAAGATTCTTGTTAAATCATAGTGCTCAAAATCGTTGATCAGAATACCAATCTTGTTATCAAGAATAGCGAGTACTATTTTGAGGTTGTCAAAATAGCAATTTTGATAGCAAGATTCTTGTTAAAGTGACAGATCATATTGCTCAAAGTAGTTGCTCAGAATACCAATAATTACAATCTTGTTATGATAGCAATATTTTTTGCGCGCATGTTCTAGGGGAACAGCGTGCTATCGTTTGGTCCAAATGTCTGTAATTTTCGATGATTGAGCCGAAAATGGTCTCAAACGACTAGATTGGACTTACTGATGACGAATCCGGTGTCAAAATCGATTATGTCCGGCCGGCCGACAGTGGACACGATAAGTGTCGAACGGAGTGAGCAACTTGAAACATTCAGGGTAGGTCGCGCAAGGAAATGCCGCGGTTAAGTTCGTTAATGGGCCAAATCGGTCGAATAGTTTCGGAGTTATAGCCACTTGAAATTTTGAAGGTATTTATTTTTCATTCAGAACTATTTGAGCGATTGAATTCAAACTTGGCAATTGAGTGGAGTACAACGACGCGCAACTTTGAGCTGAATTCTGTCAGGATCACACTGTCAGTAAATTTTGAAAAAATTTTTTTTCAAAATTTTTTTCCAAAAAATTTTTTTGTCGGAAACCGTTCATCATATCCGGAAAAAAATTCCACTCGGACTTTGAGCTTCATATTTCACAGCAGTGTACCAAATTTCGGTCCGATACGATTATAAGTTTTGGAGATATCGGGAAAAAACATGTCAAATTTCGAGGTTTTTTTCTCGATATCGTTGCTTTTTTTGGTATTACTCGAGAAATACTGATTCAATCCTGATAAAACTTCGCAGCTAGTTTGAAGATGCTGAAAGAAAACTTTATGCAAAATTTCGTGATGATCGTGTCATCAAAACAAGTTGAAAAAAAAATTTCGATGATTTTCTTATCATATCATCCTCATTAAATTCTGTATGAACCTTCGAACTGTAATTTTCCGATGAAGAACTGGATTTCAATTCAATCTGATCTGTATTTTTGGAAATATTGGGAAAATAAAATTTTGAATGGGTTAATCTGCTGGTGGATTTTGCCCATTCACGAATTCGGCCTTCGTAATTGTTTTTACACAATAATTTCCGAAAGAAACGACTTAGAAACTCGATATTTGTAGAGAAGGTTTGGGGCTTAATTACGAAGGTCGAATTCGTGAATGGGTAAAATCCACCCAATGATTCCGTAGATATTTCCATTCAAAATTTTATTTTTCCAATATTTCCAAAAATACAGATTAGATCGAATTGAAATCCAGTAATTTATCGAAAATTACAGTTCGAAGGTTCATACAGAATTTAATAAGGATGATATGATAAGAAAATCATACAAGAGGTCATCTACATTGAACATGCGCGCAGAAGCTGCTGCCTTCACGGCAGTGCTTTTCTAGATTTTCCTAGCAATATTGCTATTTTCAAACAGAACCGACCTGAATGTCTGTTCGAATTTTATGCCGGAAGCCAAGCTCACTTTGTGATAACAGCTTAACTTTTCAAACTTCCTTTCGCCTTTTGATCTCTCCTCTCTTCAAATCCACCTATAATGAAAGGCCGCTCAGTTGAATACCGTATCTACGATCGAATATGAATATTAATTACTCATTTTATCGACTGAACCAACGTTATAATACGCATTATCCAACATCTTTGGTATTATTCAACCGGAATGCAACATATGTGAAGGTTCACGTTCATTATCGTAAACGCTGACTGATACACATATAGCAAGAAAGTGATTTGTATAGTTTACGTAATTTATAGCGATAAGGAATTTATTAAACTTCACTATTATCTCTTGAACTTGTTACAATGACTGTTACATAAAAATAGAAATAATCGATGCATGTGTAATATGCATTGATCTATTTTTTCACTCTTTGGGATGAATAAATACTTATCTTTATCGTGTTGCTTTGTTTATTTTCCATGATTTTATTTATTGAGTAATTGATGTTATTTCTCGTATATGAAACATGAGATATTATTTTTTATATACTGTGCACCGAACAGTATTTTCTCTATTTATATCTCTCTATTATATCGAATGAATCTTGTTGTATTTTCACTTTCTAGATGGATATAATTACTACTAGCAACTCAAATAGAATGCGTAAGCAAATATGATTAATTATAATTTGAATGGTGACAGATAAATATTGATGTGTCATTTTGGCAGGTAGTGATTAGATTTCGGTTTCTATATAACCAAAATTTGGTCTTCTGGACATAAATCTGCAGTCTCAACCCAACAGTCATCTTTATTCCGAAGATATGTGTCTCTATCGGATCATTTTCAGATCATTTTATTTTACCATCAGAACAATTTCTAACTAATTTCATTTGAATATTGATTGAAGGATATTTTGGGAGGATTATTTTTCGGTTTTTTTCCAAGTTTTCCATTTTCGGAAAAAAAATTAAAATTAGATACGAAATATTATTTCTAGGAGATGCCCTTGCGGATTGAGGGATTCAAACTATTTATCTATTGCCTAATGATCGTTTACATCATTCGATATTGTTCATTAGGCAACATTTTTCCTAGCAAAAGACCTTGACAAATAGTTTGAATCGCAAAGGCGTTTTCTAAAGGATGAATGCATTCATTTTTAGAAGCTTTTTCTTGGTAATTGAAGTATCAGTTATGACATTCATATACGAAAAAAATATCTGTCAAATGGCCTCCTCTTGCAGCTCTACAGACGACAACTCTTTTGTTAAAAATTCCAATGACATTTTGACATAATTGAGGCTCTATCTCACTAATGACACGAATAATTTCATCCTTTAGTTCAGGAAACGATTGTGGATTATTCTTATAGACCTGGCTTTTCACATAACCCCAAAGAAAATAATCCATCGGTGTCAAATCACATGATCTTGGTGGCCAATTGACATCACCGTTTCTGAAGATTATTCGTCCAGGAAATTTTTGTCTCAATAAATCAATTGTGACACTTGCAAAGTGGGGTGTAGCGCCATCCTGTTGAAACCAAATGTCCTCTAGATCGATATTCATTAATTCAGGCCACAAAAATTCGATTATCATCCGACGGTATCGATCACCATTGACAGTTACAGCTTCACCAGCAGCATTTTCAAAGAAGTAAGGTCAAATTATACCACCTGACCCTAATGCACACCAAACAGTGACTCGTTCAGGATTCACAGGTTTCTCATGAATAATTTAACTATATACATATAAACTTTACTTTTAGACTGAGTCGAAATCAAAAGAAATAGAGGTTAAGTGGTTGTCCAGTAATTTCATTGTTTTTTCATTAAATATCGATTATTCTTGAAAAAAAGTGTTGCTTATTGTTGGTTGAAGGTTCAAAGGTGGTTTGTGAACTATACAGATGAAGTGAGAGATCGTTTTTATGGTGGAAAAAGGGACCTGAAAACGACTCATTTTGGAACTTTGGGGGCCCATATCTCCCAAATTAAGGGAGACCGCCTATGTTCGATTTCACATTTTTTATTCAGAAAAACACACTGCGTACAATGATGTAAATATCTTTTTAATATTTCAGCGACGGGAAATCTTGCGGGTTTACCAAATTTAAAATTATTGTGTGCGTCGCAGCAAGGAAATTTTATGGGTCACAGAAAATAATATTTCATTCTTATCTGAAGAACAACAAAGCCCATAGAAGCTTTTCCGTTCTACATAATACAAAATCATGGAACCAGCCTTCTAGATAGAACGCGCACGGAAGTATTTTTGAATTATTTCATCGTGTACAACGTAAATTGAATTTACCTGTGGAAAATCGATTTGAACATGGGCTCATACTGGGTTGCGCAAACTGAAAATCTCCATTTCATCATCGAAATTTCCGGAGTTGATGAGTGGATTTTCTCTGAGTGTTTCTACGCAGGAGAATTCTATTTTGATTAATTCGGTCGTCACTTGGTTGAGATATGAACGATGTTTCAAATTGCGCGGTTTTTTTGAGAATAAATAAAACACACAATTCGTAGTCATTTTCAAAAACTTTCTATTGGTAATTGAAGTATCAGCTATGACACTTGAAACATAATATCTGTCAAAAGGTCTCCTCTTGCAGCTCTACAGACGTCCACTCTTTTGTTGAAATTTTCAATGACATTCTGACATAATAGACGACTTCGGCCCAAGTTGCCAACCCACAATTTTCTTCACAAATTTACTTTCACTGGGGAACGGGCATTACAGGACAAATTCGCTCTAAATTCATCGATTATGGAAGGCCATGATAGCAATATTGCTGTGACAAAATTCATAACGAACATTGCTATAACACTCGGAACAGAATACGTAACATCATGGCTATATTGCTATAAATTAGAAAGATAGCAATATGACTAGTATAGGAAGGTTCATAGTAATATGCAAACAGAATTGACCAGAATACCTCTTTCCTGGCAATTGCTATTTGCGAACAGAATAACGAACGACAATATGGAATGAATATGTGACAATAATGAATAGTCTTTTATACTTACAATGTGTACTCCTTCCTTATCGAAAGTTCTGATAAAAAAAGCTTAATTTTATGAAAAAAAAGACAAACAGCTGCATTCATATCATATCGTTAATGCCATTGTATGCAACGCAATTATGCGTGTTGATAGTGTCAGTGCCCCGTCTTCCTGTGACTTCTGACCAATAAACATCTGTTTTACTGACCGTTAAAATGCAATATCGATAATACCGATCTCTCGGATGTAATCCACCGAGAAAGATAAACATTGGGAGTTTATTATCTGAAAAATTCGCGATCATATTATGAAGTATCATTGCTTTCGCTGCAGTAAAACTGTCGAACTTATGGCGCGGCTTGATAGTGGTTTTATCCGGCTCGAAGGACCAAAAGGATGCGGACAGACCTTGGCTTCGAGGAATAAATCAGAGGCAAATAGTTGTGGTATTATTCCCCGAGGTTGAGACACCGATTTGAATCAACTGTCTTTGAATGAAACCAGAACTATAAACATGTAGAGACTGATTACAATTCTTCCCCATTTATTAAATACAGTGTTACTGTTATTCTATCGAATTTTGCATTTTCGTCGATTGAGACTATGAACTATGAATTCTATCATTTTTTTAGGTGTTTTCGAGGTTTTCACTCCCAATATCTGAAACAGAACTATTAAAAATTGAATAAAAATTATTTTTTCATGAGAAACGCCCTTGCGATTTCTGTATCAAACTATTTGTCAAGGGCAATTACTTGCAAAACAGATAGCCTAATGAACAATATAGGAACAACACAAACGATAAAGAAAGCGAACTGTGACGTTTCAGAGTATAAATCTGACTTTCATCGGACAAAGCAGAAAATTTCAAGAATGGTTTCTTTCGATTTTTCGTTTTGATTTGAGACTTTTGTCAAAAATCAAATTTCATTTTGATGATTCAAAGAATACTGATCTGATCATGATGATACTTGGTAAGTAGTTGTCAAATACTGATACACAACTTCGTGCAAAATTTCGTGATCATCGTATCAATTCGAAAAAAATAAAAATATTTTGAAAACTTGAGTTGTGAAATCACTTGTGGGACAAAAACAATATTTTCTTACAATTCACAGTTAACAATATTTCAGTCTGAAACATAAATACTGCACAGTCCCGATGGAAACTTCACAAAATTTCCCACACATTCTCCGCTAAAAATCAATCCACCGATTTCCAATAAACTAAGGCCATATTTCAATTTTTCTTTCAGGTTACAGACTCTTCAAGACAGTTATGTTTCTAACAGGATTTATATTCGCCTCAAGTCTGGTGTACCTGATATGTTTGCAAGGAGAATTGATGCCACCCTACGGAAACGCTGGTAAGCATTTTATTTCTCCTCATTTTCTTTATTACTTTCTTCCTGAAGAATCTTCCAGACGTGTCCTAGAAATAAATGGGATGGTTCGTTCGAATTGGGTCAAGCATAGATGTATAGAATACATGGTGTGGACACTTTTTGACATATTTTGAGACCGAAATGAGGTCCAAATGTTGTCAAAATCGGGCTTTGTTGTCCTACTTCAGTTTTTGCCGATAGATGCCGGCATAGAAAAATCTGCCATATGAAATCTGAAATATTTACGGAAGTTACCGACCTGTCATGTGAAAATTAGTCAGATCAGAACTTCTTTCTGCTTTTACGAGTTGGTCCATGCATTATTTTCAAGAATTCCCGGAAATTAATTCATTTTGTCAAATTTAAATTATTATTATTATTCATTTCATTCAGTCAGAATGGCGATAATATATATAAAGGATTCATTCGTCTCTGAATACACAAGCCTGAAACTTGATATTTCCTAAAACCTGTTCATTACAAGAGGTATTTATTATCTCAATATTTAGTTAAAAGAAAGGAAGTCTTCCAGAGTTGCGTTTTCAAAAATACCTCTAGAAATATTTAGAACGATATATATTACGATTAATTTGTCTGGTTTGAAATTCTTCTGATAAATTCGTATGAACATGAACAGCAAAGTGAAAATTCATTTTTCAATTTCAATAATAATAAACATGAACATCTCCTCGAAATATTTTCACAAGTATGTAACAAAATCCATAACTTTTAAATTGAATATTTATTAATAGGTACATACAAAATTCATAAACCATATTTCATGAAAAGAGATCCAAAATATTAAATAAATCCATGAGTAATATAAATCTCCCATTTCGTTCTCATTTTTATTCAGCGGAATTAATTGGAATTGACAAAGCAACTTTAGCGCCATCATCGTTTACAGAGCCAAGTAGGACAATATTTGACAATTCTAGGACCGCCTTTTGGACCCGAAATTTCAGTAGGTAATAGTAGGAAAGTATCGACACTCGACACCTGATATATCCTATGCATCTTGTATCAAGCGTACACTGAACGTTTAAGGCGAAATTGCGGAAATTTACTTTTTGAGCGCCTGGTATATGGAACACCGTGTTATCTGTTTCCCATAGCAGGCTCATAAAATGCTTAAAATCTGCGCATGCACATATTTCCTTTTATAAAAATAGTGGGTAGGCCATGAGAGTTTGACACATTTCACTCTGTATAATTGAAAAATCTTAGTTTAGGTTCATTTTTCTGTCAGATTACTACGCGACGTTGTCCGTTCTACATTAAAGTGGTGGCAATTACGTATGTAACTAAATCAAATCATAGAGTCATGGATCAAAATATCTGGGAATCACATTGTCAAAGTTTTCTTGTTCTTATCCTAAACGACCTAACATAACAATAATGAGCTCTTGAAATTATTTCTTTCGCAGGTGTAGCAGTGTTTGCTGGAGTTCTTTTTGGACTAATAACAATGTTGGTCCAGTACGTTGGTCTCTTCATGGGAGGCCTTCACACTGGCTTCCTATTGGGTCTGGCTGGACTTCTTACAGCTGACCACTTCATGGAGACCTCTCCCAAGGGTTCTGTATGGATGTGTGTTGGAGTTCTTCTAGCTTCCGCTCTTTTATTTGCCATTTTCAATTTATATTTTAGGAAAGGTGAGTTTACCAGTCAATCTTTCCAAACAATCTTATGATAACGTTGGAGATCAACCACTTTGAAATAACCATGTCTGTTGTATTTGCCAGGATTGACAATATTAGGAACATCCGTATATGGTGGCGCCATCTTGACAGCTTCGATGGACTACTTCGTCGAGAAACTTTCGATGATAGCATGGCTTTGGCAAAGAGTATCTTTAAGACCAGTAGAGCCACCACCTTGCTGGTTCTCTTGGATAGTTTTAGGAGCATGGCCATCATTTGTGATCGTAGGACTTATACTTCAATGTGCTATAACTGGAAGGGGAACACATCACGATGACGGTAAAAAATTATTTTAATTTCGAACATTAAATCAGGTTCTCTGAGATGAAAATATTATTATACACTACACTCCACCGACTTCCACTTGTCAGTGCAGATAAGTGTAGTGCCGTGTCGTTGAAAGGCCTATTACACTATCCAATCTCTAGGGCCCGGTGTGCCGGGTGCCCGTTTTGCCGGGTAGGGTGTCGCTTATTACACTACCCTAGATACCGGTCTGACTTCTGTCATCTGAACGTCAACGTAGGGACATTTACAAATGTCCAATCGTTATGTCCCCGAAATTATCGAAAAGACAAAAAGTTGCATTAGTGGTGAGTTTGGCGGTCAGTACCTCGAAATCCACCAAACGGAAGTAGAGGGGAATATGGGTGGAAAAATATTTGCTCCTCAGAGAAAAACTTTCAAATATGCAAATACTTCGTTGTTCAGACCAAACAGATTCACGGAAATACTTGAGACTAGGAACAGACCAATTTGAAGAGCTACTTTACTTATTAGCTTCGTTAATTAAAAAAGATGATACCATTTCAAGAGAAAGCTTAAGTCCACAACAAAGACAGGTTGTCACATTGGGATTTCTAGCCACTGGAGACTTATCAAGATTTGAGATTCAGTTCTTTGATATCTCAACCTCTCTTATAAAACATTATAACCTTGACTGTTGCCGTTCCGTCGAAGTTTTCATATATTTTCTTAGATTTCTAAGAGCATCTTATAGCCATCATTCCTCAAGTCTTTATTGACATAGTCTTTGTGGTCTTTCTTCCACAGATACGGCATTTCCCTGTATATTTGTATTTTATTAAGAAAGATTGCTTTTTCTTTTGCGCACGACATCTCACAGAATAACGCATTCAGGTTTATGACACGTTTATGTGTATTGTACGCTCTCTGTGTTGCTATGCGACTGAGCTACCTAACTCCCTAGCGCTTATTACACTGCACGGTATGCCGTTCCGGCAGATTGGGTCTACTCAATCGCCCTAGATCAGGAACCTAGCTGCCGGTTCCTTATTACACTACCCGGTCCCTGCCTGCCGGGCCCTGGAGATTGGATAGTGTAATAGGCCTTTTAATCTGTTGACTGATTCTGTTCGAATCTTTGATTACTATTTCATGCTGCTTTTGTTTTGGCAAATATTTGTAATACTACTATTTGAAGGTTCTGCATAGTACTGTTATTCTTGCTAAAAATTACTCACGCAAGTGCAATCTTCATCGACTGAGAGACATTCATTTGTGCTTATCTTCATATTAACACAAATAACCTCATACCATGATATAAAAACTATCATGTCCCATACTTTACTAGGTTTTGTATGTATAAATGTATAAAAAATTCGGGGCCTTCTGTCAAGGCGTTGTATAGGGGCGGCCTGGTGGTCTCACCTCTTCTATGCAATCCCCTCAATGCTCAGTTCGAGCCGAAGCGTTTTGCGAGTAAGTAGGATTTACCTGTATCTCTTGAAAGTAACCCCTTTTTCACCTTACGTCGGCATGGAGCTCTCTCTGATTGAGGAACAGCGCATCAACATCAAGTTTCTTGCAAAGCTAGATAAGAATGGTCGTGTAATTTTTGAGTGTTTGTAACAAGTTTACGTAGACAATTATCTGAGGAAACCAATCGTCAACAAGTGGTTCGAAAGGTTTGGGAAAGGCCGAGAAGATGTGACAAACGACCAACGCTCAGGACACCTATCCACATCGAGTTCTGAGGAAAATATTGAACGAATTCGTGGTTGTGTCCTTGAAGACCATTCATTGACAATTAGAATGATAGCTATCCCCAAAACAATCGTTCACAAAATTCTGAGAGAAAAACTTGAGATGAAAAAAGTGTGCGCGAAAATTGTTCCGAAGCTCTTGACTCCAGAACAGAAAGCAAGGAGAGTTTTTGGCCCAAAGCTCAATCACCGTAACAGAACACCTTGCGACTTCTTCCTGTTCCCGAAATGCAAAATGGTGCTCCGGGGGCGGCACTTGAAGGATGTGGAAGCCATCAAGGCTGAAACGACACGGCAAATGAAGAACCTCACAACTGAAGACTTTCAGTGATCGTATCAGCACTTGAAACGGCATTGGCAGAAGTGCATCTTGTCTCAGGGGGAGTACATTGAAGGAGATCATATTGAAATACCTGAATAATTGTAAAATGAAGTGATTATTTCACTTTTATACGTATTTTCCGGACAAACCTCGTACACCAGATTCTGTGTAATCTCACAGAGTACGAAATAAAAACATAATCTGTGACTATGCTTCATTACAACTTTTCAGCAAGAAATATCACCGAATATATCAGTGCTACACGATCTTCTATGCTGTACCTACAATATTGAATTTCATGGTATGACAGAACGAATAAGATTCAACTATTGCTGTAATGAAGTGATCGAGAGGACTCGTTTCCTAATGAAACTTATAAATTTGACCTTTTGATCGTGTTCATGTCGAATGGCATTGATGTCGCAGTGAAAGGTTAGATGTCACTTTTGAAGCTGTAATTTTTTGACATTTGACAAGTATAAACTACGCCTTTAATAAAAATGGAACGATTCACACTTCAACAACGCATTGAAATTATTAAAATTCACTATAAAAATGGTGAAAATTTGGCAGAGACGGTTCGTAAAACTCGAACATTTTTGGGTCGGCGTAAAGCACCTTGTCGAACCGCAATAAAGAAATTGGTGAAAAGATTCGAGCTGTTAGGACAAGTTAGTGATGTGAAGAATAAAACCCGTGCACGTCGCTCAAGAACAGCCGAGAATATTACTGCTGTAGCAGAAAGTGTTGAAGAAAACCCAGGTTGGTCCATTCCTCGTCGTTCCTTGGAATTAGGCATTCCACAAACGTCATTACACCGTATTTTGCATAAAGATTTGGGTCTTAAGGCTTACCAAGTTCAGTTAACACAAGAACAAGCCGATCACCAACAACGTTGTGTCTTTGCTGATTGAGTCGTTGAAGTACATGAAAATGATCCGGAATTCCATCGAAAAATCATCTTGAGTGATGAGGCCCATTTCCACCTCGGTGGCTTCGTCAACAAGCAAAATTGTCGCATTTAGGGCTCGGAAAACCCAAGAGTTATTGTTGAAAAGCCTCACTATCCTCAACATGTGACTGTTTGTTGCGGTTTATGGTCCGGCGGAGTCATTGGACCTTACTTTTTCGAAAATGGGGCTTTTACGGTGAATGGATTGCGCTATCCAGAGATGAATAATGATTTTTTTATGGCCGGAATTGGATGGTGTTGATCTGGACAACGTTTACTTTCAACAAGACGGCGCTACGTGCCACACAAGCAACGAAACCATTGATCTTTTGCGGGAAAAGTTTCTGGACCGTGTTATCTCTCGAAGAGGTGATCACAATTGGCCACCGAGATCTTGTGATTTAACACCTTGCGACTTCTTCCTTTGGGGCCACGTGAAAGAGAAGGTCTACGCCAATAGCCCAGCGTCGATTCAAGACCTCAAAGATGGAATTCGTGTGGCTATCGAGGACATAGGGCAGCCAATTTGCGATTTTCTTATGGAAACTTTCATTAAAAGGATATGGCCTTGTGAGCGTGGTCGTGGTAGTCATTTGCCTGATGTTATTTTCCACTATTAACGGCATAGCTTCTTCTTTGTAATGAAATAAACATCCGATCATCTATATAGAAAAATAGCAATTTCTCTGAATAGCAAAATAACACCTCTTATTGGAAAACCCTTTAGCAGTGACCGAAGAAAATTTCGGTTTCGCTACGATTTGTTTGTGGCGCCCTCTAAATAGAACCAACGGCAGTGACATTGAAGTCGATATAATATCCTGCCGCCACAAAATCGAATAAGAGAATCCACAAGAATTCTAGACATCTTAATCCGCACTTCATTCATTCATCTTCTCTTTAATGTGCTCGGATTAAGCCATATACACAGATCATAGTAACACGATTTTATTGCATACTTCTCATCCATACCCAACTATAGACAATTTTAATTTTTCAAGACACACGAACATATACCTTCACCCCAAGCCAAACCTTCACAACATTCATGACCTCGCCGGGATTCGAACCCTGTACCTTCAGCATCCTAGACAATCCCTCAATCTCCTAGGCTACCGAGGTAGTTTAATATTTTAAATGTATATTGCCATCTATTAGGGACAGATTGATTCTATCATGATGGCCTTCTTTCAGTTGAAGCCGGAAGAAAGAAACCGCGAGGACCAAGTCTGAGGGGAAAAACAAGAGAGGAGAGGGCTGAAATGAGACAGAAGAAATACAGGTACCTGTATCAAGTCCGAACGGCACATGGTGATGTGATCAGCCAGGTAATTATTTTCTACCATTTAGGGGGGTCTGAGATGGTAGAAAAGACTTTGAGGGTAGTTTATCTGGTCGATATCATACATAAAAAATTTCGGAAAGCACTGCCGTGAAGGCAGCAACTTTTGCGCCCATGTTCAATGTAGATGACCGCTTCAGCAACGAATTTGAACATGCACGCAAAAGCTGCTGCCTTCACGGAAGTGCTTTTTGAATTTTTTTTTTGATAAATTACTGGATTCCAATTCGATCTAATCTGTATTTTTGGAAATATTGGAAAAACAAAATTTTGAATGAGTATATCTATATTTTACGGTCAGCCTAACGGCCGACTGCGTAAACACAATAACTTCCTAAAGAAACAACTTAGAAAGTCGATATTTGTAGAGTAGTTTTGGACCTTAATTACGAAAGCCGAATTCGTGAATGGGTAAAATCCACCCTATGATTCCGCAGATACCCATTCAAAATTTTATTTTTCCAATATTTCCAAAAATACAGATCAGATCGAATTGAAATCCATTACTTCATCGAAAAATCACAGTTCGAAGGTTCATACGGAACTTAATGAGGATGATATGATAAGAAAATCACAGAAATTTTTTTTTCAAATTGTTCTAATGACACGATCATCACGAAATGTTGCATAAAGTTGTCTTTCAGCATCTTCAAACTAGCTGCGAAATTTTATCCGGATTGAATCAGTATTTCTCGGGTTATACTGAAAAAAACAACGATACCGAGAAAAAAACCTCGAAATTTGACATATTTTTCCCGATATCTCCAAAACTTATGATCGTATCGAACTGAAATTTGGTACACTGCTATGAAATATGAAGCTCAAAGTGTAAGTGGAATTTTTTTTTGGATATGATGAATGGTCTCCGAAGAAGAAAAATTTTTCGAAAAAAATTTCGAAAAAAAATTTTTTTTAATTTTGCCTCAAAGTTGCGCGTCGTTATACTCCACCTAACTGCCAAGTTTGAATCCAATCGTTCGGGTAGTTTCTGAAATAAAAAATAAATAACTTCAAAATTTCAAGAGGCTATAACTCCGAAACTACTTGACCGATTTGGCCCATTAACGAACTTAACCGCGGCATTCTGATGCGCGACCTACTCTGAAAGTTTCAAGTTGCTAGCTTGCTTCTGTCGACAGTTATCGTGTCCTCGGCCGGCCGGACAGAATCGATTTTGACACCGGACTCGTCATCAATGAGTCCAACCTAGTCGATTGAGACCATTTTCGGCTCCATCATCCAAAATTACAGACATTTGGACAAAACGATAGCACGCTGTTCCCTAGAACATGCGCGCAAAAACTCTAG
The DNA here is from genome assembly GCA_958510865.1 of Myrrha octodecimguttata. Lineage (NCBI taxonomy): Eukaryota > Metazoa > Arthropoda > Insecta > Coleoptera > Coccinellidae > Myrrha > Myrrha octodecimguttata. The sequence goes on from OY294057.1 coordinate 75,176,639, forward strand.
AGAGGTTTCCTCCCCACCCCTTTCAAGTTTACAAAATGTCGTCATTTTAGTGTTGACAGATGGACAAAAAGACAAGGTATGAGTAAAATATCAGAATAACGTATATTCTTCACATTTTGAATGAAAAACACAGGGTTAAAGTTATAAAAATTACATTTTTTTCCAACTAGTTCATCTACACAAGAGGCTTTGAATTGTTGGTTTGAATTCAATAATTCAAAGTTATTGTACTCTGCGTGGATCTTCATGCAACCTCAAATTGGATATTTATAGACTACATACACGTTTCAGAGAACAACTACATACTTTTGAATCATTGAATCCAGAATAAAATTTTAAATACTATTTTTGTTGTTGAACTCGAAAACTAGATGAAACTATAAAAAATTTCAAAAAGCACTGCCGTGAAGGCAGCAACTTTTGCGCGCATGTTCAATGTAGATGACCGCTTCAGCAACGAATTTGAATGTGCGCGCGTACCAAATTTCAGTTCGATACGATCATAAGTTCTGGAGATATCGGGAAAAAATATGTCAAATTTCGAGGTTTTCTTCTCGATATCGTTGATTTTTTCGGTATTACTCGAGAAATACTGATTCAGTCCTGATTAAACTTCACAGCTAGTTTTAAGATGCTAAAAGACAACTTTATGCAAAATTTCGTGATAATCGTGTTATTAGAACAATTTGAAAAAAAAAATGTATATGATTTTCTCATCATATCATCCTCATTAAATTCTGTATGAAACTTCGAACTGTTATTTTCGATGAAGTAATGAATTTCAATTCGATCTGATCTGTATTTTTGGAAACATTGGAAAAATAAAATTTTGATTGGGTATATCTACGGAATCATTGGGCGGATTTTACCCATTCACGAATTCGACCTTCGTAATTAAGCCCCAAACCTACTCTACAAATATCGAGTTTCTAAGTCGTTTCTTCCGGAAGTTATTGTGTTTACGGTCAGCCTAACGGCCGACTGCGTAAACACAATAACTTCCGAAAGAAACAACTTAGAAACTCGATATTTGTAGAGAAGGTTTGGACCTCAATTACGAAGGCCGAATTCGTGAATGGGTAAAATCCACCCAATGATTCCGTAGATATACCCAATCAAAATTTTATTTTTCCAATATTTCCAAAAATACAGACCAGATCGAATTGAAATCCAGTACTTCATCGAAAATAACAGTTCGAAGTTTCATACAGAATTTAATGAGGATGATATGATGAAAAAATCATATAAATTTTTTTTTTCAAATTGTTCTAATAACCCGATTATCACGAAATTTTGCACAAAGTTGTCTTTCAGCATCTTAAAACTAGCTGTGAAGTTTAATCAGGACTGAATCAGTATTTTTCGAGTAATACCAAAAAAATCAACGATATCGAGAAGAAAACCTCGAAATTTGACATATTTTTTCCCGATATCTCCAAAACTTATGATCGTATCGAGCTGAAATTTGGTACACTGCTGTGAAATTAGAAGGTCAAAGTGTGAGTATAATTTTTTTTGGATATGATGAATGGTTTCCGAAAAAAAAATTTTTTTGTAAAAAAATTTCGAAAAAATTTTTTTTTTTAATTTATTGACAATATGATCTTGACGAAATTTGGCTCAAAGTTGCGCGTCGTTATACTCCACCAAACTGCCAAGTTTGAATCCAATCGCTCAAGTAGTTTCTGAAATAAAAAATAAATAACTTCAAAACTTCAAATGCCTATTACTCCGAAACTATTCGATCGATTTGGCTCATTAACGAACTTAACCGCGGCATTCCAATGCGCGACCTACCCTGAAAGTTTCAAGTCGCTAGCTCACTTCGTTCGACAGTTATCGTGTCTACGGCCGGCCGGCCGGCCGGCCGGACAGAATCGATTTTGACACCGGATTCATCATCAGTGAGTCCAACCTAGTCGATTGAGACCATTTTCGGCTCAATCATCCAAAATTACAGACATTTGATCAAAACGATAGCACGCTGTTCCCCTAGAACATGCGCGCAAAAAACAACTACGTTAGTGTTCTAGTTTTTGTTTTTATTTCAAAGAAAATGACAGATTAGTATGAAAGTATTACTTTATCCGTCGTTTTTATTGATTAAGTAATCGATATCGGTTGATTTTCTACTATTCAGATAGTTCATTTGGTCATTTGTCAACAACAAAGTGATGCCTTCGTGATGTTGCCAACTCATCGTTCAGATTTCTAACTAGCTGAAGGTCCTGTTCACATTGAAAATTCGAAGGAAAGAAAAGATCTTTTTATTGAGGTTTGCCTGTATGAAATCGACCATAAAAAATCCCTCGAAGTCTTGTAACTACCCTGAAACTCTGTATACCTATACATCTTCTTAAGATTTCTTTAGATACTATTTGAAAAATGTAAGAATTGGGGAAAGCTTAGTCTCAAAAATCAAAAATTCGAACGAAATTTCAACTTTTTTGAGAATCGATCCCGGTCCATTCGCCATATTGCAATTGGCTTAAATTTAAGATTGCAGTGTCACGGCGGCTAATTTGAAAACCAGATAGACAGATAGGAGCTAGGTTCTCAAGTGTTTGCTTGTATATTTGATTGATTAAAATACGATTTTACAATTTGTGCACTTTTTCAGTTAACAGAAGTGATTCTGTGTATACATATTTCCTCTTATGAAAGAGTTATTTATCATCTATTCCTATTCAGAGTAGCAATGCTAAAATAACTGTTAGAAGCATTTTAATATCATCTTATTTCAACTCTAAATGGCAAGATTAATTTTGAATTATTTGGAGTATCTTGAAGGCACAGAAGCTAGAATTGTGTTCAGGCAGATGCATGGGATATTATGTTGCATGTTATTTAATAAACTAATAAACTTTCAACCTTTTTATTTTCCCAAATTGATCATTGATCGAATACCTCCTCGGATTTACTGCTCAAAAAGTCTGAAAACAAAAAGTCCTTCCAACACTCATAAGATTGGTCTTGAAGAAGCTGTAATTAGCCTTGTATATCTTCGATTTCATCGGCAGAAGCACTTTGAGCGGAAAGTATTCATCGCCAGATATTTCTCCGTTGAGACTCCTTTGTTCCAATCGGTCAGACTTCTAAAACATATACGTGACCCTTTATGATCAGTTTAACAAGAATATTCCTGAAAGCATAGCATTCCTCTTAAGTAACTTTCTCTGCTTGGGTTAGGGTCCTGGAGAACAATTATTTTCATGAATGTGATCTAATATTTCATGAGAAATTCGTGCTTACCCCTATAAAATGATCATCATCGGTAAAATGCAGGTAATAGACTCTCATATATCATGTTTGTTGGTTTAACAGTTACAAGTTACCAAGGTTTTTATCGATTTTTCAACACTTTCAGGCCTGATTCTTGAAGGAAGTTCCTTTTAGCCGAACTCGAAATTTTTCACCAGGCTGAGGAAATCTATGGAAAGGGACATTTGAGTTTGCTTTTTCTCAGTAAAAACACTTGTAAAACCACACAAACGCCGAGAAAAATGCATAAACTTTCTCATTTCCCCGATATTTCTTCTAACTCATCAATGATAATCTCACTATCTCGGGTTACTCTGATAACCACCAGAGGGTGTAGCGCTTATCTTCATTCGCCAATCAGGTCGATTCTGTTTGCGTATTGCTATGAACCTTGCTATTCTAGGCATATTGCTATCTTTCTAATTTATAGCAATATGGCCATGATGTTACGTATTCTGTTTCGAGTGTTATAGCGATGTTTGTTATGAATTTTGTCATAACAATATTGCTATCATAGACTTCCATAATCGGTGATTTTTGAGCTGACCACACTGTATTTTGTGACTTTAGAACTACAAAGGAGAAGAAAATAACCCTAATTCGTGAGTTTTCTTTATGGTTTCGCATAAATAACATCGGCTTTCTTTATTCATGTAAACATCGACATAAAAAATTTTAGGAAACGAAACGAGTCAAATTGACCAATAACCAATTTCCTGGATACCAATAAAATATTGGTTATCAGAAATCGAATGCAGCAATTTTATTCAGGCGTTAATAATTCGAAATTCGATAAACTTTTTCGTTGGCACTTCAAAGGGATTGCTGTTGTTGAGATGATTAGAATAATCATCTCAGCTGTTGCCTATGCCTGTATCTTAGTCAAGAATTTTCCTTGAAATTAAATAATATTCTAGAGAACCTTGAACACATTTCCATTAGCATATACTTTTTTTATTCATGTAAACATCGACTTATTCGAAAATGTTATGAAACAGAGAAACCAATTAGAGTCAAATTGACCTATTTCCTGGATACCCATAGAATTTTGGTTTCCAGAAATCAAATGCAACAATTTTATGCAGGCGATAATAATTCGAAATTGGATGAACTTTTCTGTTGGGAATTCAAAGGGATGGCTGTTGTTGAGATCATTAGAATAATCATCTCAGCTGTTGCTTACAAAGCCGGTGTTTTAGTCTAATAATCCTTAAAATTTAATATTCTAGAGAACCTTGAACACATTTCTATTAGCACATTCTTCCCTATCTTCAATATTTTCGAATTCTTGGAAGAAATAATACTGAAACAAATGGATCTCTGAGAGATTCCTTTTCTAAACTTTCTTGTTATGAAGCATAGCAAGTACTATTTTGAGGTTGCTAAGATAGCAATGTTGATAGCAAGATTCTTGTTAAAGTGACAGACCATATTGCTCAAAATCGTTGATCAGAATACCAATAATTCCAATCTTGTTATGATAGCAATATCTTTTTCCTAGCAATATTGCTATTTGCAATCAGGATCGACCTGAATATCTGTATTTTATTGAATCTTTCAAAGTGTCTGTTCGATTGATTTGTTGAAAAAAGCGATTCCTCTGCTAAAAAGCAAAAAATATCTATTAAACTATTACGATACTAGATAAAGAAAAATCTGATGGAAGCTTTGCGATTTTTTTTTTCAGAATTTCGTGCAGGCTCTACAAAAGAAAGAATCAGAGGTGCAAGGAGCAGGCGAATGCAGCACCCTCCAGTCGGACGCTACAAATCTGACAATATTGCCGGACGCCCATTTGTCTGCCCTCACTGAAAGTGAGGACGACAGTCAAATTGAAGTGAGAAACCCAAGACGATGAATGCGATGAAAGTTTGTATTCCGATTCGTAATGTATGACAATATATCTGGTTTGAGAGGTTACTGATTTTGGATCCTGTTGGAGGAAGTTTTTCGAGAAAATTTTACTTCATCGACAACGCCACCTAGTGAAGCACAACTTACTCATCGAAACCCTAGTGTGCTCAAGTATACCTGAGATAGTTAACATCATAAGGTCAAAGAAGTTTTTGTTAAGTTTTAGGTCGCGTCAGCATTGTATTTGATTGCGTTCACGTTCTTTAATTGAATTCAGGGGCGCCCTCTTCAGGGCATACAGGGAACTTGTGTCAAAGTTGACAAGGGGGGTTTTTCCTGAATTTATTACTGCAAATGCAAATTTGAACATAATTATTATGGGTTTGATTCATCATTTTCTCATATTACATTCAGAAAGTATTCAAAATCAGATTTCAAAATTGGGGTTTGGGATTTGCCAGGCATGCACAAAGTGACAACGGTGTTTAGTCGAATAGCTTTTTCTGCTATAGAATAATGAAATATTCATTCCTCTTCTGTGGTACACACGTGTTCTTTGTCAATATAACCAAACAATTTCCGTTTGCGATTTGTCAGTAATATGACAGTCTGTGCTCTTCTTTTTCTATTCCTTGGTCGTTGTCTTCTACTTTAACCAGATCGAAGTATAGCTATCTCTGTTTTTCTAAGCAAAGTAACACATTTGACGTCCTTTTCTTTCCGAGAAAGCTGAATTCGACGTTGCCATATCGTGCACTCAAGACAAATCCTTTTGAATGCAAATCCCCATTATTATTTTTCAGTTTAAGGTGATCAAACATTCTCTTAAAAATATAATATTGAAATTATATGTTTGAAATGTGATGTTCTAAAGGTTTTTCATGAAAATTACTGCATTTTCGTCCAAGGGAAAAACCCCCATTGTAGTTACCCTGATAGAATATCAGTTGACACACCAGGTTTTAAAACACCTTACGTACAAGTGGAGACGCAACACATTGACAAGAGAAAGATACATTTGAAATTTGAATGAAGGCTCAATACCTTTATAGAATTTTTCTAGAGATTCGGAGATAGTTTCGATTCGAAAATTTTTACAATTTTCTTCAAATTCTCACTAAATGCATATTTAAATTAGAGGGAGTATTGATGGACTTCGAAGGAAGCACAAAAATGGATTGAAAAAACTTGCTCATTCGATAGATATTATTAAATTTTAAAGGAGATTCGAAAAAAATTCTGAATAAATGATTGTCCCCAATTCGAATTGTGAAGGAGCTTTGTAGAACTGTCCAAATATAATTGTTTGAGGAGTTTAATTCAGTTTGAGAAATTGAAAATTAATTTAATTTTCAATGATATCTGAAATTTTCGAATTTTTTCCAAAAATCACTCACTGATGACGTCAAATTCAATTTTATCCGGTCGCCCATGCCTCAAATGCTTTGGAACAGAACGACCTAGTGACTCCAAACTTAGTCAAAGATAGAGACCATGGAAGGTTGCGCATCAAAATCCTAGGGCTAAGTTTATTAATCGGCAAAATCGTTGGAACTGTTTTGAAGTTATACCGATTTTTGATTATGAGACTACTTCCTCAATGTTTCAAGAAACACTAATGCGATCTGATTGAACCTCCGTAATTCGTTAAAGAATACGGACACACTACTTTGTGCAAAATGTCGTGAGGATTGTATTGTGAGCAATGAAAAAAAAAATTGTTGGTGGTTATATCCATCGTTATAAATTCAATAAATTTACACAGGAATTTGGACAGTAATTCATTCGAATCTATTAGTACATCGCCAACGTTTCGAACCTTTCGTGGTTCTTTTTCAATAAATCCGAGCCTTGAAAAAGAACCACTAGAGATTCGAAACGTTGGAGATGTACGAATAGATTCGAATAAATTACTGTTCAAATTCCTGTGAAAATTTATTGTAAAAAAAAATTTTCTTAAGTTTTGTTGAAAGAAAATTTTTTCGGTAACTTCCATCAAATTTCTATGAGATTTGGCACAGACCTTGAAATCAATAATTAACAACAGTGCACAAAATTCCAGCTTGATCCGTTATTTATTTTGTAAATTATTAGGAAAAATATATGTCGAATTTGAACAAGAGCGTGAAAATTGATTTTGTTGTCTTTCTTGCACAAAATTCCACACTGATTTGAACGGGACAATCTTATTAGAAAATTCTTAAACGCATATTACGCCCACTTAGTTTCTTATATTAATATTATCGCACACTATTTCGTATATCAGAAAGCGCTGAAAGTAGAAACTGTCAATGCTCTTGAAAAGTTCTCTGCACAAAACGAAATTTTTCATGACAAATTTTCTAGTGGTAACGCTCAAAAAGTTAAGACCAAAGTCTCTCTTTAATGGGCTTTAAAGAGTATAGGAACATATGAACGTAAAGTGTAAAGATATTTTAAGCTTAAAATCGAGTAAATCTTATGATGCCCTGCCAAAGTATTTTACCATTAGACCTGTACTGCTGAGGAACTGTTTCAATCAGTTTCAAACCTTTGAAGTAGCTATAAATGTTGATTGGTTATTATTTGCATTGATTTCATAAGAATACAATGAATGAATGGATGGTAGTGGTGAGTTTGCGAAAAAATACATCTTTATTTTCTATACGTAGTGTTGATATTGAAAGCGATTCTGAATCATTTCATTTCTATTTATAATGCAGTTCTTTTCCTGATTGTCACTCTGGTTCAAACCTTAGGATGTCTCATTGCTCAAAATTGCCAAATTATATCAGTTGATACGATTTTATTTTTGTCATTAATGAACATTGACAATAAAGTGTATAGAACTAAGATCAATAATAATCCATAGTCTGGGGAGGTTTAATTCTGCCTTGTGCTGGGGAACCACCAATTATTTTTCTGGAAAACAGTAAGAGATTCAACCATATCGTTCGTTTAAATCCCTACAGCGTCATCTTTAGCCGCATACTCATTTCATGAGGTTTGTTCGTTGCACCTACATGAACTACACTCACCTACACCAGCTCCACTGACTTTCAATTCTCAGTGCAGCTGAGTGTAGTCACAGAAAACAGAATGTTAGTTCAGTTCAATATGTTTTATGTGCCTAACAGAATACAAATATATGATACATGATTTTACGCAAATCCATGACAGAATTCTATGCTTCTTCTGTTTTCGCTACCATTTCAAGGTTATATGGTTTTGTTGATTTGCCGTGAAGATTTTCTGAAGTCGTCAGGAAAAAAATTCTGATCGTTTAATTAAAGCGAATGAAAAAAGTAGCCAATTTCAAGCCAGTTATTGCTAGCTAAATGGTATAATAAAACCAGAGACAATAACAGATATCTATGATCATAATTTACGCATTACGCACAACTATCACAGAAGAAAACCTCACAGCACTCGTAATGTGACTACACTTACTGCCAAAAGCAAGTTTACAACAAAACTCACCGAACAGTAGGTTTGTTTTGGCTGAGAAATTCAGAACTGTCCTAGGACAGTTCTAGAACTGCGTAGAATCGATGCGCTGTTGAAGCCCGATTCTGAACTATCCTAGGACAGTTCTGAAAGCGATGAAACCAAAACACGAATTAAGTTCGGGTTCTCATCCGGATTGTAGAGGAAGAAAAACTTCCGTTTGAGTTGGCAGAAAAGAGGGATGTTAATCAGATCTAATATATTGCCTGTGGTTTAATTAAAAAGTATGCGAGAGTCCTTGTCATACTATGTAGATAATATATAAATATTTTTGGGGATACTTTCGTCCACTTAATTTTTTTTTGTGAAAATCGTTTTTCTGAACTTTCTTCAATACTTAAATATTATTTCAAAATGACCAACAAATCATTAATTGAAAAAATAATTAATTTAATGATGAAAGTATTTCAGATATGTGCTTTTCGGAAAAAATTCATTTGAAACATTATTATTATTCAATAGACAAAGAGGACTCCTGCATTGATAGATTTATTCAATAAATAGACATCCCAAATGTGAACAAGGGAAATAAAATCCAATAGATTGTCCTGGAAGGTCGTAGCGAAGGAGTTATCGTCAATAACAAAAATTTATATTTAACAGTTAATCATTTCCTCAACAAATACAATAATCGGATCAAAAACCAAATCGAAACGACGTCGAAAAAATCAGGTTAACCATCGTTGACAGCCACTCTACACTTGTGCGAATTACTAAAATCTGAAACAGTTCGAACTCTCACGTCCGAACTCCTCTCACAGGTCTAGAACGGTTCGGAATCGATTCTGAAAATAACCAAAACAGGATTACTGGAATCCTGAACCGGTTCTGAAATGAACCAAAACACAAAATCGCAATCGCGCATGCGGAACCGTTCTGAACTCGGAACCAAAACAAACCTAGTATCAGTGGAGTGTGATTAGTGTAGTTCATGCAGGTAAAACCTATGATGTAATAAGGGCCAGTAAACCAATACAAAATTGAACGTAACGGTACGCCAACTTGTTTAAGAATCTACCGGCTACTAGCTCCTACCATTGTATACAATGCTCCTACGAAATACCATGTACTCTAGAAATCCCTTTTCAATACAATCCAAACCCTTTCGTCGGTAATCTTTGGGTTTCGACAAGTGGAAATCAAAACAGTGTTATTTAGGGACCATCGTTGCCAGATTGTGCGGAAGCCTAGTACTAGATTTGAGTGATAGTATCTTGATTCATTCGAGATGGTTTATTCTGACTTGAAAATGAAGTACATAAAATAATGATCGGGTAATGTCATGAATTCTGCCGTGGGCAATGAACTCTATATTATATACCTGGAAGGGACCCGTTTTGAGCGACAAGTGAAGCCAATTCGTTGCTTATGCAACCCGCGAAGTGGACGGGTATCTATCTCTTTCTTTCTCATTGCAGTAAAGGAAACTCTGTCGCTATTATTCTAAATATTTTTAATTTTTCGTTTCAAATTAGGAGAACCTGAATGTTTTTCTGACTAATTCTTGAAAAAGGCAGGATTGAAGAAGATCGCACATGTTCAAGTGAAATTTCAACTTAGTGAGCGGTTTTTCTGGGGAACAGCGCGTTATCATCCTCCGTAAATTTGCGTTTTTTTGCCGAAAATGATTCCAAGCTACCAGGTTGGACTCACTGATGAAGAGTTTAATGTCAAATTGAATTCAATTCAGCCGCCCGTTGCCACGATAACTTTACTACCGAGAAAAGCTATAGCGACTTAAAAAATTCAAAATAAGTTTATTAATGGGCAAAATTTACCTTACAATTACAGTTATATCCATTTGAAATATATTATTTTATTTTCTCTATATCTCAAGAAGTACTGATGCGATCAGATTGAAACTTGCTAACTGATTGCATGAAGAATCGTTAAAAAAATATTTTTTTCGGAAACTAGCAATGAGATTTCAATGAAACTTGGCGCAGACCTTGAAGTCGAATCTGAACAGCAATGTTCGAAATTTCAGCTCGATTCGACACACATTTTCAAAAATATCGGAAAAAAGTATGTCATATTTCGCATTGGCAATGAATTTTAACCAGCGCTTAAATTTTCCTGACTTCAAGTCAGTGCTTTTCGAGAAGTATTTTCCTATGTTCCTATTATTTAAATTTATTGTAATAATGATAAAACTATCGTCAATCGTCAATGCACAGCTCACACCAACATAATTCTTCACTTTTTGAACCATACGCGGTGAAGGCAGAGTAAGTAATGCCATATCAGAGAAAAATAGATATTCATTTTCAAAAGTATTGCACTTTCTAAACGATGTAATACCCAAACTACCTGAATTTCCAAGTAAAACCAAATTTGAGCCGTTCAACACCATTTACTTGAATGGGTGTGACAGGGAGAGGTTACCGTAATTAGCGCTATCTTTGTTTCGTTGCCCCTTGTTACGCTTTAAGCTTAGTTGAAGAAGGGTCGGGTCCTTTCCAGGTAGTAATATAGAGTTCTATGGCCGTGGGTTAGGTTAGTTTAGTTTACGGCATTGCCAGTCCAAATCGGAAGAAATAAAATTTTGGGATGGTGAACTTGAATTTCGTCTTCTGATTTGTTTAGGTGAAGTTAGTTGAATTTAGGACAGTATCAATCCAAATCGTGAAATAAAATAAAGCCGTCCCATAATTGAAAATTATTGAAAAACATACCACCTTTATATCTGCTTCAAATAAAAATGTGCAGAATTGCCCTTACTTACTTATTCAGACATATTTTTTACATTCAATATACTTCTCAACGCATATTCTATACAACTTATATAGACGAAACCGAATTTTAAATAACATGGCATCGGATTTATTTTACAGTCTGGCAACGTTGCTCCCTAAATGACACTGTTGGAGCATGCGCAGAGCTTGTTTTGATTTCCACTTGTCGAAACCCAAAGATTACCAATGGCAAGATTAATTTCAAATCGTTTGGAGTATCTTGAAGGCACAGAACCTAGAAGTGTTCAGGAAGATGCCTATGATATTATGTTGCATGTTGTTTGCAAACATAATAAACTTTCCACCTTTTTACTTAGCCAAATTGATCACATAGTCCCCCAGATTTACTGCTCAACAAGTTGAAAAACAGGTAGTATTGTATAATATACTTTTTTGAATAATAGATAAATACTCATAACAACTTTTCTATTGATATGGGGAGGTAGTTAATTTACATAATATATTGTGAATAAAATGAATACATTCACATAACATTGATGTTACTTGTACCGTAAGCCTTATTCATTATTGGTTAACGAACAAATCCTTCCACTCATAAGATTGGTCTTGAAGAAGCTGTAATATGCCTTGTATAGCTTCGATTTATCGGCTGAAGCAGAGGAGCGAAGAGTATTCATCACAAGATATTTCTTCGTTGATACTCTTTTGTTCCAATCGGTTAGTTCTACCTCTGAAACATTTACGTTATCCTTTTATGATCAGTTTAACAAGAATATTTCTGGAAGGCATAGCTTTACTCTTAAGTAACTTTCTCTGCTTGGATTAGGGGCCTGGAAAACAATTATCTGAATGAATGTGATCTAATATTTCATGAGCAATTCGTGCTTACCTCTATAAAAATGATCATCCTAGTTAAAATGCAGGTAATAGACTCATAAATCTTATTTGTTGGTTTACCAATTTTGAGTTTGTCAATTTTGAGTTACAACTTACCAAGGTTTTTATCGATTCTTCAACACTTTCAGGTCCGACTTCTCAAAGGAAGTTCCTTTTACCCAAACTCGAAATTTTTCACCGGGCTGTGGAAATCTATGGGAAGGGATAATTGAGTTTGCTTTCTCTCGGTAAAACACTCATTTACTCGACATTTCCTCTAACTTGTCAATGATAATCTATCTCGTGTTGCTCTGTTAGCCACATGGGTTCCTATTCTTGAATGTGATGGTATGAACGTTCTCTATGGTTCCATCAAAAATGCACCGCGATGCCTTGACAACAGCGTCGGCACGCCTATTTTCTCCCATCCCCGATTCAAGAATAGGGACCCAGAGGGAGAAACGCTTATCTTCATTCGCTAATCAATTGACTTTTCTAAAGAGCACTATAGTATATCTTGTCCATGGTCAAGAGTCGGGTTTGTTACGTTTTTCGGGAAATTTTTAATTTTTGAAAAATGAACGTTGGTGAAGAAATAATTTATAACATTTTTAATGTTAAAAATGTTCTCGTGTATTTTGAGTGAAGAAGTTATTGATAAATTGGCATCCAAGGAATCCGGAAGAATTCAACTAATTCATAAAAATTGAACGTTATGTAATCTTTCGAAAATACGGAAAAGAAGCAAATAAATTTTCCGACGAGTTATTCTTTTCTATTTTCTGGTCAGATTTCCTGCGTCCTCTTCATTCTTAACAATGCTAAAATACCTTTATAACCAACAAATCTCTATTTCGTCAGTTTGAAACGTCATATTTGAGATCTAGAAAATTATTTTTCACGTTCTTGGCAAGGAATATTTTTCTGTAATTTTCAGGACAATTAATCTAAGAAAAATAATGAATATGATACTTATCAAAATCGTTACTTTTTTCAACTACTCCACAATAGGCTTAAACGAATGCAATGTTTACGTAGCATCAGACCTATTCATGGTTTCTTGTTGATCTGAGATATCCTACAAGATATTGTAAATATAATATCTAAAAGACTTACAGAATCTTCTGTCAAACCATGGCTTCAATATCAACACTATTCAACAGAGAGTGCTTATATTTTCAGCAGGCTAATGTTGTTATACATATCCGAACCGAATCTTCCCATGTTGTAATTCTTTTGAATTGTTGTTTCAATTGTCTCAAATCTTTCTGGGTCGATCTAGCTTCGCTCCACAGTCCATAAAATGGGTATAATATATACATTTACTCAAATATTAGTCCAAATGAAGTGTGATAATTATTTATTCTAATCTGTCAATTGTATATAGACTTATTTTTTCTAATTGTTGAGAATAGCAATGTGTAATATCAATTCAACTGGGCTGACATGTTAACATCCACACTGTATATAAGACATTAGAAAAACCTGAAACATATTTTGGAAACCGATAAAAAATTATAATGTATCGAAATAATTCATAATCTATCGAAAAAAAGTCATTATTTATAGAATTGTTTTTTACGGAGGGCATTTCGTTCCATTGCAGATATCCATTAAGATTTCTCAATTATAATATCAGACGCACACTATGTTTTTAAATAAAGATGTCAGCCCTGTTTCAATATGTCTTACAAGTTGCTAGCTGCACATTCTATGCGCTGTTTTATTTAACATTCCGCTTCTCTCTGTGTTCCTTTATTCTATTTAATACTTTCGACTAATTTCATATTATTGAATCTGATATCGATCATTTTTTCAAGCCAGCTCTATTCAAATAAGATGTCATTTTTCAAATATAGCTTAGTGTCGATTTAAAATCCAAGAAAAAAAGATTGAAGTGCCTTTGGCATGAAGTTGTATTCTCAAAGACCACAGGTCCAAATTTTATTTCAAAAATGTGAAAAATATATACATATGTTGTTATCCACTCGATGTTTTTGAGTTTGAGAGGTTTTTAAAGGGTTATTTATAGGGGAAAAGTATATGAGGAAAGAATTGGGAAGGGTGTCTGAATATTCACAAGCCTTGATATATTTTTTTCAAATAAGAATAAAATTGTGATAATATTTACATTCGACAGAGAATTGCGTTTATTGATACAAGTGGCTGAATCTTCTGAAATATAGTTAGTTGTAAAGTGACGAAGCTATGAAAATAGAAAAAATTTCGAAAAATTCTTAAAATTGTTTTGAATTCAAAACAATAATGAATATTTAGACACGATTTTCCTTTTAAGTAGTTACTATAATAACATCGAGCAGAGATATCTATAATCAAAATGATTACTCTTTAATTGTTTTGAAATGAAAAAAAAACTTGTGTTCATTTATGAAATGATTATATTGTGTGATATACCTTTGTACATAAATATTTACATTGAATACTAGATATTGATAAGATGAGATATTTTAATCATCGAGTTAAGATAAGAATGTGAATCCCAAAAGAGTGATTTTAGTCCTTGTATAAGTTGGAATCAGATCTTTGTAGTAATATAGTTTTGTGTAAATAAAAAAGGAAAAGTTCATATCTGTTTTCACTTAACTGTGACCTGTAAATATATCTTTTCTGTATCGTTAGTTTTCGATTTCGTAATCATTATTTTCAAGAAAAATTCACAATTTTGCGGTCCTAGAGGTAACAATTTTGCGCTCCATGTGTTAAATGTGTAACATAATTACATTATACTGTACTGTCCCAACCTTTTTGACCCCGTCTACTGAAATCAAATTAACTCCTGAATGTACCCCTAATCGTTAATCTGGTGGTAATGATGCAACCTCTTACTCCCTATCTATTTATTTCAACTTTACAATTAAAAATTACTATTTACAAACACAAAATCAGGTACAATGAATCTGAGATCCGGGATTCGAAGAAGCACTTATCTTAAAGGTAAGGATCCGGTGGTATGATCCTCCAAAATACAGGTACTATGCAGGTAGTCTAGTTTCAAGAGATTCCAACCAGAATAAAGTCCAGAATTAAGATGTTCCAGTAATAATTAGCTTCGGAATAAAGGTATTCCAGTCATAATCAGCTCCAGTATTAAGATAATCCAGTAATGATTGCTTCTAGTATTAAGATGATCCAGTCAGACTCTGGGTCCGGTAGTAGAATGTTCAAATGGGCATTAGTCCCAGTAAAAAGATAATTCAGGGGTGCGTTCAGATGCTACGCCGTGTGACGCCGGGCGCGTCCCGAAGCGTTCAGATGATTACGTCTGGCAAATGGTTGGGTCGTTCAGATGCTTGGGAGAAACTTTACCGGGCGTCCAACTTTCCAACCCAGCCCGTACATGGGTAGAAATTAACCCGCATGCGCTTTGCAGTTTATAATGACAGGGGTGAGAAGTTTTGGTTATGTTTACAATTTCAAAATCAGATTTAATAGTTGTTAACTCTCAAACTGGTTGTATCTCGGAGGAAGAAATATATATTTCTTCCTCTGAGACTTGTATATGCATTTTTGCCTTGCCAAAAAGGGCGATATCAAAAATATTATTTTTTTGGGGTTAAGTAAGATAAGATGAAATTTGACATTTACACCACATCGTTCAGATGAATCTTCTAGTCAACGGCTCTACAACCAAGCACAACCAAGAAAAATCCTACCGTGCGATTTTTGTCTACCGGGTAAAGCATCTGAACGCACTCCAGTGGGCAACAGCCCCGGTGTAAAGATGATTTAGTGAGCGGTAGCCCCGGTACAAAGATGTTTCAGTGGCCAACAGCCCCGGTACAAAGACTGCAAATTTCAAAACAATAAGATAGTGCTTGTAACACGTGATCTCATTCCCAGCGACTCTAGACGTTATTGAAACAATTTACAAGTTAATAAATATGAGATGAAATATCTAGAACTCAGGAATAAGAGCACGTTATTCGATAATAAGAATGAGATAAGAAATCAAATGCACAATATCATACAAAGGAAAATGTTAAGCGGTGTAACCTGCATGGAATGAAAATAATCAGAAATCACAATTTGGCATTCACAAAAGCAAAAATATTGGTCGGGATATACGTAGTACTTACCGCCTTTTGAATAGACGTCTTATAAGAAACAATAAAACTTCAAAATTCCACGATGTTAATGGATTACGAAGTTCGTTTATTCGTTAAACTCTAGCAAGGTGTTTACTCTCCAACCTCTTATGCACGAAAAAGAAAGAACTTTCCATCGCCTGGACAGAGTTGAAAGGGTCGCGCACGCGAAACAAAGACTCAACCGTCAAAGCGAAGTGCGTTTTTTAGCGACCGATCGTATAATTTCAGTAAGGCGTTTTTGCTTGAGATCGGAATTGAAATTATTAGTATGACGTATTTTCGCGATGGAAACTGAAATCGACAGTGGAGCGTTTTGTAACGTTACACTACCTACACTTAAAACCCACCCATGGCCAATACGCTGTGATCGTCTGGTAAAATGAATAGGTCTCTACGTTGTGTTCGCAACCCAAAATACTTTTATATTCAGAGAATGAGAGAGAAGATTGAGGGGAAGTTCAGGTTAGAATAAATAAAACAACTATCTGGTTATTCGGTGCGGTTCTCTTGCAGGAGGAAAAAGAATGCCTCAGAAAAACTCCAAACCGATATTTATTAAAATATAACATCAGGAACAAATAGCAGTAAATGTGGAAGTCAATTAAGCTCAAGCAATCGGTGATATCAAATCTCTTATGAATGAAGCAAAGAAGCACGAAGGTTGTCCAACAGATAAGTTTCTCTCATAAGCCTCATTTATAGGAATACTTCCGCCTTTTCGGCGGCAATAAATAGCAAAGGTAGATGTATAACAGGTTCATGAGAAGACACTCAACTATAGGTACTTCTAGATTCTTATGTATGAAACATAAAGCCAAATATACCTTCGTATAAATAACTTCAATGAATAGGATATATTAAACAGATACAAAGTGAAAACAGTTACATTTCGGAATGCCACCATCAGTGGAATAACAATATGCAGATGAACGATGCTCAAAGGGGTTCTAGAGCTAAGGATCATCGGTCACCATTCCACATTCGGTTCATCACAATATAAATACTCTTTATGTAAGTTAGGGTGAGTTCTATTTTTTTCATTTGGGGCCCAGCCATACGGCTATGAGCCTCCGGCCTCAGCCCACTAGAATCTAGCTAAAGGAGTCTTGAACCCTCCATACGGCGCTAACCCAAGACAGAAAAGTAGGTGGTGTCAAGCCAAAGCCTACACATTGTAGTAATTGATTATCTGAAGGATCAGCAAACATAATGAAAGGCAGAGGAATAACAGCTAGGTCGTGTATAATATCAGGTATATAAATAGTAGTCGATAGGTGAAAGCTGGGCAACTGAAATATTGCTCGCTCCTAGAGACGAACCAGACCTCCGATCGACACCGGATTGTTTAGTATTCTAGACAACAAGCACTGACCATTCACTCATAATGAAAATTTATGAAATCCTTAACGATCGTCGAAACACCTTGAACAGGATGACCGATATCAATTTAGATTATAACTTCGAAATGCACTGGTGCCACTACATAATAGCTGAGATTTAATAAGAGCAATCAGAATGAACAAGCTTGTAGTAATCGTAATGTAACAAAGACTTACTTGGTTGAAAGCGAATATTGAACAAGTACACTATGCCAAGATGGCTGTGTTTAATTCCATCCTTTGTTCGTCGTCATTTCGAAGAGAGACTCTGTCGACTTACTTGTTCCCTTGTGAATTTCATAGAGAATCTCTCATTATCGGCGTTTCGGTTATCTCTTTAGGTTAGTTTCTCGACCATAGAAAAATCCACGTTCCCTTCTATGATTGGGGGAGAGGATGAACCGTAAATAAACGAATGAATGAATGAATGAATCACAGTTAAGCACATAGGCGGAGTATTTAAATATAGGGAATTATTATGATTTAAAACCGGGTACAGTACAATACAAAGGCGAAATAATACTTTCATAAGTGTATATATTTGTCATAAACATGAGAATTTTGTGTTTATTGCTGAACGAAAATTGTAAAATTGTAAGATTATGCATATCCAGACAGAGCAGTTGCTGATGGATAGTAACTTCGAAACTGCTGAATTCTAAATCTGTCTATCTCTAGCGATTTCCTTTTTCTCATGATCTCATTTTCAAGTTCGTTTCTTCCTGTAATCAACTCAGCCTGGCTATCCTCGGCTTGTTTCAATTGAGCGGTTAGAGCTGCAGTTTGTTCTCCAATCATTTTCACCTCTTCTATGAGCCTGTAAATCATATTATGTCGGATCAGATCAGACCCAGTCAAAAATCGAAAAAACTCAGAAACCGAGCAATTGGAATGAAAAGAAAAATATCTCTCTTTATTTGATTGAGCTGAAGCTAGCATACATGAATGAATATATTTATGAGCAGAGAGTTAGGAAAAGGCTCCTAATAATGATGCCATATCTTCAAACCGGTATGCATAATTAAATGTTTCTCACCCAAAATGGCATTCATCTCTACAATTTTCCACTCTCTGGCGTTGTAGTCTGAAATCTAAACGAGTTTGCGCCTTCTTGAGACACAAATCTAGTCTTCTTATAGCTGTCTGCAAATCATCTATCAGCCTTTCGACGTCTGCTAGTTTCTGCAGCGTCTAAAAATCAATATATTCTGGTATAAGTGAAGTTCTTCAGTCAAAATTATAATAGGAGATTGCAACAGGCTACAAACATAAACAAGAATAATATTCATCAGCGAGCTGAACCCTGGGGTATCCCAAGTTCAATAATGGACTATATGTTTTTCTCGTGAACACTTTACCTTCTTCAGTTCTGATTCGAGTCTGTCGGTAACTGCAATGAGGCATTGAATCCTCTTCGATAAAATCAATTCAACCTTATCTGCTTGAGTCCTTAGATCACGTGAAGCATTCGTGAGGATCGCGTCCAGAGTACCTCTCAGTGTTGCGGATCTCTGTCTGGTGGCCTCGGACATCTGGAGAGTTTCTTTCGTGAAATGCTCCCAATACTCTGGCGAGGACTGACTAAAGTATATAAATCAATGATAGTAAAAATATTCACGAAGGTATTGTTGCATGAAAACTTCTATAACCTGTTCCTTATCTCTATAAATTCATCAAGCTTCTTGGTATGTTTCAATCTTCACGTATTCTATTGATTTTGATGATTCTTCGAATAGGATTCAAATAATGACTTACTCTCCAGGAAAAATAACAGATCCAGGTTTGAACATGAGGATGGATGATCGAAGGGTGAGACTCCTGCCAGTAGAGTCGAGTTCGAAGGCTTGTTTCTTATCACTCCAGTCCGATTCTAGTCGCTGTTTGGCAGTCTTATCCTCTATAAGCTGTAGCTCAACGTCCTTTAGAGTTTGGATGAACTGTTGCCTGATTTCGTCGCACAGAGCTCTTTCTTTCATTAACTCAACTTCTAACTCATCTCTAACGAGTTCGCTGTCCAACCGACCAGTTCGTCTCTCCAAACATTCACCAGCTTAAAAAAAAATCGATGAGTACAAAAAAAAAGCAAATCAATAAAATTCAGATGAGATTATGTATTATATATATATCAGAACAACCAGATTACACAAACCACAATACGGACATGAAACTATCCTCTTTATAAAGATCAAAGAATCCACTCACATATAGACTCAGGCATTTGAAGAACTGCTGCAGCTTGTTTAAGCCTTCGCCTCTGCTCTTCCATAAAAGTTATTTCTTCAGAAGCAGCAGCTATGGCCCTTTCCAATTCGCATTTCCAACGATGCACCTCCTTTTCTCTCTGTTGCAGCCTTCTTGTGCTATCTTCTTGGTTTTTATCAGCATCGGCTTGAGTCTGAGCCATGCATTGTCGGCTGTTCCACTCAATCCTGAGGAAGAGGCCGAAAATATTTTGGTGTAGCCGAAAATTCTGTGCAATACAGACTCTGTATAGCTGAGTGTGGATTTAAATGTAAAAAGAGCCAGGCATGGAACATGTTATTGCATGTTGTTTTCGGGAGAGAGATGTATATGTAGAAAGACATATTTGAAGAAACGAAGTTTATATAGTTATAGTTTAGTAAGGGGTTACATTCTACCGCGACCTTAAAGGTCTATTGTACCCCCTCATCAGATCTGTTTTCGCATTGCGGTATCTACAACTGGCCCTACAGCTCTAGATCTCTGATGAATTCTAATATCTGTGAGGGCTTCAAGGAGGCTAAGTTCTCATTCCTCCTATAATGCTCCTGTCCAAGGTATGTTTCGAGCAGGCTCACAATGGAGAGGCATTCTGTGATCAGGTGAACAGGAGTTTACTCCTCTTTCCCACAGAATCTGTACTTGTCAGTTTCTGATAAGTCCATTCTCATCATGTGCTTCCTTAGGCGACAGTGTCTTGTGAGGAACCCAGTGAGCAGGCGTAACTTGTTCTTACTAAGATCCAAATGATTTTTGGATCTAGCAATTTCAAAGGTCCGAAGGAACTTTTTAGAGTGTTCCATTCCTGGAGAATTCCTCTAGAGTGCCACTCTTTCATTTTCTTCTTTTTCCAAAAACTCTTTCTTATAGGTACATTTGCCAATACCACAGAAAGGTTCTGGGCCAGTAGGTAGCGTTTGTGCCCCCTTTTTGGCTAGTGTTAGCCTCTTCATTTCCTTTGATTCCTGAGTGCCCAGGAAGCCAGACTAAGGAGACCTTGTTATTATTGACTGCTTCATTGACGAAGAAACGAAACTATGAATGATGTAGCGAGAAAGAATGAAAAACTAGGTGGAAGGGTGAAAACGAAGAAGTTTAAATCCTTTTATGAAGTTGCAAACTTACAAATTATTCCTGTGCACAGCTCTCTCCCCCTTTCCTTCCAAGATATCCTTGTTATGTTGTCTCCATTCACCTTCGCTGTATCTGGCGATGGAATATCGATCCACGACGGGTCGGGTACCAGTCAGACCTTTCAGAGGACCCCAATCAACTCTTCCAGTAGCCCATGGTCCAATCGGTCCCATACCTTCACCCTTGTTGCTGGGTATTCTATCCTCAGGTTGAGGCAGATAACATGGTGGTCTTTCATTTGGATTCACAGCCCAGCGTTGTTCGAGGCCTGGATCATCCTGTCTTGGTTTTGGAACGGAAGCCATTGTCAAAGGGCAATCGCACTCAATATGGTCGGCTTCTATATTTGGAATATGTTATGGTCAACTATTGCAGATATATGTTAATATTCATGTTTATTTGTACGAATATTCGATGAACTCTATATAACTAAACATAAACGTGTGACACCCAGAAGGAATATCGTTGCGATTTTCATTTTTTGTCAACGAGAAATCCTCAATAAATATAGAGCGCATCAAAGTGAATCATCTACCATCACTTACTTTTTTTCAGTATACTCTTGGCTTGAACCTTTTCACAGGGTGTTTTGGGTATTGTGTTTTCTAAACTGTATGGGGTGTCTGGACAAGGTTCAGGTATAGGTGGGGTATTCTGAGTTATACATGGATCACTGCATGGTGGAATTCCTCCACTATAACCTTGAGGTTCTTGGGCTGAATGAATGAAATCATTGATCTTTATTATTGTACACTTTGAGTTCTCGATTTCAGGGATTCTGAAGAATATAGAAGATTTCTATATATAGTGAGTCTTCTTTAATTTGCAGATTCAATTAACCTTAGAATTCTCTCCTCAATTTGAACAATTTTGCATTTGCTGTTTTTCCAGATTGACCTTCGATGAAAAGTCAATTTTGAGCAGAAGCTAATGTGCGGCAATGATTAAAGTTTGATTGAAGCTCTCTCATGTAGCTAATGCAGGGCCGGTTTCACAAACCGTCGAATTCTTCATAAAATTTTATAACATTCAACGTTGGATATCTCAAATACGGTTAAGTTAAATAAATGAATGAAGCATAATATCCTGGGCGCCTATTCTTGAAACCAGGGAAGAGAACGATTGATCGAAAGGGGGCGTATCTACGGGTTTTTCAGGGAAACGGTATTCTTGAAATGAATGAGTGCTTCACGGAGAGCGAGCGATGTATCTCTTACGATTTGTGATGGAACGATACATAGAGGACGCTAATTATGTTTCGGGTATTTGACAATCGTGTTATGTAGTCGGTGAGCAGCCCCTTCTGTTTATAGTTGATTGAAAGTGATTTTTTTTTTCCAAAATGATCCATTTTACAATTTTCCGAAATACTCTCCCAACTCTTATGACAATTCCATGATTTCAAATTTGAATTATGACAATATATCACAGAAATATAGTCTATGTCGATGCATTATACATAAAGTTGGCTACATGAATGAAGTTAGCTTCAAGTCTGTCGAAAATACTTGTTTTTGATTGGTTTAAACATTTGGCATAATTGTTCGTCTATGACCGCTCATTCGGACTGCTCCCCATCATAGAACAAGTATACTTTATGCTCCCCATCTTGATTGCGATGGTATAAACGTTCTCTATCGTTTCATCATAAATGTTTGCGTTTCCTCGCCAACGGCGCCGAATCGCCAATTTTTCCAATTGTTCACTTCCCAGAATTCATGAATAGCGCTTCATCATGTTCAAAAATACAGGATTGACGTTTTGACAAATGGGAGGAAGGTCGAACGGGAGATTGTGCCATAGAGAACGTTCTATACCATCGGATTTCAAGAGTAAGGCCCCTGGTTGCTCACACCACCCTAGTTAATTTTTGGCTCAATAGTGAATGGTGCCGATAACGATCTAGAAAATTTCTTTTCTAGTCCTGGAATCGAACCTGTGACCTTTCGATCACGAGTCCAACGCTCTAGCCTCTGAGCTACCGACAAAACCAGTATTTTATTGAACAATGTATTGGCATTTTTACGCACTTGTTCTAACGTTATTGTTCTGCCAAAACGTCTCTAATTTTAGAATTTTGAGCCGAAAATGGAGTAGGTTTGGACTTCCTGAAGAAGAATATCCGTGGACAAGATGAATTCTGCCCGGTCGATCGCACGAGCACTTACTTTCGGAAGAACATACTTGGAGCCTTGAAAGTGTCAGTGTAGAGTTGAAGTCTTAATATCTCTTTCAAGCTAGTTAGTGGGCAAAATCCGCCCAACGGTTTCGGAATTACAGCCAGATAAAATTTTGTCTTCTCGCAATAACTCTAAAAATGCCGATTTCAGTTGAATTGGAATTTGGTTTGCTGTTGTGAATATGTATATGCAAAATTTCGTGCGCATCATATCACTGAACAAAATGAGTTTTTTCGATTCGATAAGATTTTTAACCATAGAAGGACATGAAAGAAAACATTTTGAAGGTGTTTTTCATAAGATAAAGATGAAAATTTTCACTCCTGGCCAATATATCTCGAGAAAAAGAAACGTTTCCCTTTGAAAAATTTGTAAATCTATCGAATAATGCGGACTTCGTTGAAAATCATATATGAGTGTACATTTCCGAAGGATATATTTCGTGCCAATAACAGGCAGAAGCAGAAAACACAGGACAAAGTCCTATTCAAAAGTGGAAGAAGAAGAAGAAGATATTTTGTGCAATTCGTGTGAAGAGCTCCTGACTTTACGACAGTGCTTTCCCAGAATTTTTGCGCGCATGTTCTAGGGGAACAGCGTGCTATCGTTTTGTCCAAATGTCTGTAATTTTGGATGATTGAGCCGAAAATGGTCTCAATCGACTAGGTTGGACTCACTGATGACGAATCCGCTGTCAAAATCGATTCTGTCCGGCCGGCCGTAGACACGATAACTGTCGAACGAAGTGAGCTAGCAACTTGAAACTTTCAGGGTAGGCCGCGCATTGGAATGCCGCGGTTAAGTTCGTTAATGGGCCAAATCGATCGAATAGTTTCGGAGTTATAGGCATTTGAAGTTTTGAAGTTATTTATTTTTTTTTTCAGAAACTACCTGAGCGATTTGATTCAAACTTGGCAGTTAGGTGGAGTACAACGACGCGCAACTTTGAGCTGAATTTCGTCAGGATTATCTTGTCGGTAATTTTGTAAAAAAAATTTTTTCGAAATTTTTTTCCAAAAAAATTTTTTTTTCGGAAACCATTCATCATATCCAAAAAAAATTATACTCACTCTTTGACCTTCTAATCTCACAGCAATGTACCAAATTTCAGTTCGATACGATCATAAGTTTTGGAGATATCAGGAAAAAATATGTCAAATTTCGAGTTTTTCTTCTCGATATCGTTGATTTTTTCGGTATAACTCGAGAAATACTGATTCAGTCCTGATTAAACTTCACACCTAGTTTTAAGACGCTGAAAGACAACTTTATGCAAAATTTCGTGATAATCGTGTTATTAGAACAATTTGAAAAAAAAAATTTCTATGATTTTCTCATCATATCATCCTCATTAAATTCTGTATGAAACTTCGAACTGTTATTTTCGATGAAGTACTGGATTTCAATTCGATCTGATCTCTATTTTTGGAAATATTGGAAAAATAAAATTTTGATTGGGGATATCTACGGAATCATTGGGTGGATTTTACCCATTCACGAATTCGGCCTTCGTAATTAAGGTCCAAACCTTCTCTACAAATATCGAGTTTCTAAGTTGTTTCTTTCGGAAGTTATTGTGTTTACGCAGTCGGCCGTTAGGCTGACGGTAAACTTAACCACGTCATTCCTATGAGTGACCTACCCTGAAAGTTTCAAGTCGCTAGCTCACTCCGTTCGACAGTTATCATGTCCACTGCCGTCTGCCGGACAGGGAGCCCAACCTAGTAGTTTGAGACCAATTTCGGGAACTACAGACATTTGGACAAAACGATAGCACGCTGTTCCCCTAGAACACGCCAGCAAAAACTATGTTTCCCTCTTTGAATATTATTCCGATAATAATTATCACTCAAAAATTGTCACTGAACTCACACTTATGGTCCGAATGATCGCACCCATGTTTGCATTCTTGAGCTTTCACTGGATTCGAAAGGATCGGTGGATTTAATGTATTAGTTGCCCCGAGTTGAGGGTGTAAATTTGGGTAATTCTGCTGATATTCCACATGAGGCTTCGGCACGGTGTGCTCAGCTATGAAATGCTTGGGATCTGCTGCCTGAAATGAGAAAAATCAGAAAGGGGAAACGTATATCAACGATATATAACCCTTTCGAAATGTGCCAAATGGGGACACTCCCCACAGGATCGAGGTGGATATTCTGCCATTATGGAATCGATCAAACAAAGGTGAAAAGTAAAATAGCGTCAATAAAAACGTTTTACGTTGGTAGCGTCAATGTCAAGTTTGATCGATTTTTAATGAGGAAACAGAAATGTAATGACGTGAAGTCAGTAGCTTTCGAGCGCATGTTCACTTTGAACATGCTGCTGACTGCACGTAAGTGCTTTTGGAGATTTTTTCTATTAAGTATTCGATTTCAAATCGATCTAGTTTGTATTTTTGGAAATACTGAGAAATTAACATTTTGAATGGGTATATCTACGGAATCATTGGGCGGATTTTACCCATCCACGAATTCGACCGTCATAATTAAGTCCCACACCAATTCCACAAATATCGAGTTTCTTAGTCGTTTCTTCCGGAAGTTATTGTGTTTCCTAATTAAAAGACTCGTCGGTTTGAGGCCGACGGCTCCCCTTGGTCTTCGTTTAAAAGATACAGGGTGTGAAAAGTTTATATTTTTTTTCAGTTTTTTGCTAATATCTCATACACCGTTCGAATTACAGAATGGAGTTTTTGTACACACATTGTCACTAGAAATCGATGCTTCCTTGCTACCTTTTGTGCGAGGGAGATTCGGGTATTTGGTTAATCGGAGATTCTTCCCTATTGGCCGAAGACGATCACATTATCGTCATTAACCAATAAGGCGAATCTCCGATTACCCAAATATCTGAATCTCCCTCGCACAAAAGGCCCCTTTAAGGCCAGCGCTCACTTATCGGCAATAGCCGGGACCGCGGCACACCGGGGCCGACCGGGATTTTATTCTTTCTATGTTATTGAATGGGACAGCGAGCACTTGCCCGCTACGGAACACGGTAGACCCGGTCGCCGTGGCCGGAATTCTCTAGAGAGAATACTTTTGCCGTTGCCGGAATCCCCACTCCTGGCAATATGCTGTACTATGATATATCAGCTGTTAGCTGTAGGCACGTAGGTCGTAGATACGCAGGTAGGCAAATCGGGCCAATACATTTCGTTCTGCAGGGGAGTCGTGATGTGGTTTTCTGTAGTCATGAAAAGAGAATGACGAAAAGCTTATACTTCTAGTCAGAGCATATCGGGAATAATTCTAACCCTCCTCGAATAATCCGTTGAATTCAAATCGACATGAAACTACCGTCATTCATGACGGCTTGGTTTCATACTTGAAATTCTCGGAAAACTTTGTTGACTGGGGTTGCCAAGTGAATATCTAAATAGATTATAATTACTCATAGCACACTCTTCGTGCTACCATGAGAAAAAATTCATATTTATGCTTGAAATAATTGGAGAAATACTTCGCTGAACAGTGAATTATGATGTCGTAAGCAAATATTTTTGAAAAGATGTTGAAACAACACTGAAGACGGAGTTGATTTGAATTTTTTCTATGGTGCCACAAACATTACATATCGGGCAATTACCGTTTCAATTATATATTTTCACATGAAAAATCCCAAAAATAATGAAGCAATTTACTGTTTCAATTAAATATTTTCACTGGACATTCTCGATCAGCAAAAATAATAACCACTCCTTATTGAGGATTTACTTAGGAATTCTATTATCTAAGATTCTGGTCGGTAGGGATATTTTTTAGCAAATTATACACACTTGGTTGATCCATCCACGTGATTTTGAAAGGAAATAAAAAGTTCATAGTGAAATGTTGATCATATATTTTTCGATCCGACTATCTGAAACCCTGTCGTACCATTTCAGCACAGCAAACTAACTATAATATTACATTCGCGTCCATCGTAGAGTTTCCGTCGACACTGACTAAAATTGCCGGTCAAGTGCGCGCAGGAGGAATAAAATTCCGGTCGGCCCCGGTATGCCGCGGTCCCGGCTGTTGCCGATAAGTGAGCGCTGGCCTTTACTCGGTTTTAATAGATGTGCCAGTGGCGGAGATATTGAATTTGCACAAAGGTTTACCCCCCCAACTTTTACACCAATAGACAAATTTGTATTCGTACAGCAAATTCTGATGCGCCAATGTGTTTCACATAAAAAAGGTACTCCCGATTCATTGCTCTAAAGTGAACCGTTTTCGAGAAAACTGGCATTTTATTATCAAAAATAATGAAGTAAAGCAGTATGACAATTAACACAGTTACCATTGATTATTTTTTATGAGGCACATGAAGACCATTTCTCTATGAAACTCCTGCGTTAACACCGTAGAAGAGTTGGCAGCTAGAGTTGAAGCCGCAGCAGAGCAAATTGAAAATACCCCTCAGATTTATGGACAACGTTCATAGGAACATGATCCAGAAGTTATTGTAATGCGTGCATTCAAGCCAACGGGTTTAATTTCGAGCAATTCTTGTAATCTTGTTAACTATGGTCGCTAAAACTAATCAGAAATAACTTCGCAGTTCGCAATTTGAAATTAAACACCTAGTTGTTGTTTTATTGAAATTAGTAAAGTTGTTAATTATCACTCCTCATTTTTCCAATTACAAGAAATTTAGAATGCGTTAGCAAGTCATTTTTTATCACAAAATGACAGTGTTCTCGAAAATGGTTCACTTTAGAGCAATGAATCGGGAGTACCTTTTTATGTGAAGCACATTGTCGCATTAGAATTAGCTGTGCAAACGCAAATTTGTCCGGTGGTGTAATAGTTGGGGGAAAAACCTTTGTGCAAATTCAATATCTCCACCACTGGCACGTTCAATGAAACCGAGTAAAGTGCAAAAGAGTAGCTAATATTTGTGACAATGTGTGTACAAAACCTCAATTCTGTAATTCAAACTGTTCCTGAGATATTAGCAAAAAACTGAAAAAAATATATATTTTTGTCACCCTGTATCTCTGAAGTGAAGACCCGGAGGAAAAAATGGTAGAGAAAAATTTTTTTTATTTTTTCATGAGAAGTCTACAGTTGACCGTTGATACACTTATTCAGGAACACCCTGTATAAAGCAGCTAAAGTTTATCATGACAGTCTTCGATTATTTTAGAAAATTAAGTTATATTTCATCATTTCTATCGAAACATCCCGTTTCCGAGATATTCAAAGTTGAATGCTATAAAATCTTTAAAGTCTTTGAATAGAAATTGTGCAGAATTACGTAGGAACCTGATGAGCAGTTTTTGAAAAAAAATATTTTTTTTCATATTTTGATCTCTAGAATCGTCCCTCGAAATATTTGAATGTTAAATCCGCACACCCTTATTGCGTCTGAAAAAATAATTCATTTTTATTTAACATTTACAAAAGAAACAGTTACCGCTGCCACTGCTTTACCAATTTCGACTGTCGAGAGTAGCCAGCGATTTTGAGGAAAGTGTGTGGGTTAGGAGAGCTGTCATTCAAATATTGATTTCGAACCAGGTCTATGGGGCCCTTAAGATACATTTGGGAAAAACCATTTACCCTTTTGCAATACTGCTATGATGCAAAAAAGACAATTAGTAGAATTTATGCAAATTTAATAACCAAAACAGAAGACAATATTACAAAATTGATCTTAAATTAATAATTTTTTCAATGCTGCTAGATGAAACAAGGATCCAATGCTTTTAGAAGTACAAAAAATGAAAAATACCTATTATTATATGTACAACGTGAATACATTTTACAAAATGTATTCACAAAATTCACTTCTCCATAATCAAGTCTTGCAAAACTTATAGATCCTGAACCATCTATTTCACCTTGCAGCTAAACAACATTAAAACATGTATATACATTAACATAATTAGCAAATCACTCTGTTCTTGTACTTCTACCAACAGTCTTAGGCATTTTCTTGTTAGTAGAATCTTCTATTTCCTTCTGCTTATAATAATGTGGTGCTACTTCTAGAAGCCACTTGCTCTGAATGTCAATCACTTGCCTCAAATATTCCTTACTTGTGAATACAAGTTCATGATATAGAAGCCATCTAGGCAGATCCTCGAATAAGGCACTATTGGGATGAATATATACTGTCTGAAAGAGAATGAAAAAAGTTACACAATTTTCGTATTGTGGTGGCCTTTACTTGATAGAAATCCATTGAAAACTCAATTAAAAGACACAAGTGTGGTTGATTTATACTTTATTACAAACACATGACGCGTTTCACTACATTGTAGTTTCATCAGATGCTGAGTTGCAACTGTCTCAAAAAGTGTGTTACAGTTTTACATAAACCAAAACAGGTACAGAGATATTTCCAACGGGTCAATCATGGAAAAACCAAACCAGGCTCCTAGCTGAATAGGTTTAACGATGGTGAATTTGACAGTTCCGTCTGGTCGTTTAATAAATTCCCAGAATTTCTTAAACGGTTTATCTCTAGAGCCTCCAGTAAATTTAACTTCCGCCCTTTGTTCTCTATGTGTAGAATCTTGAAATTTTCGTCGAATTCGTGTTTTTCTACTATTAAATGTTTGGCGTACGTGGAGTTTAATTTATTTTTCAAAAAAGAACTTCTGTGTTCTTTCATTCTGGTGTTGAATGATCTACCCGTTTGACCTATGTAAGTTTTAGCATTGTATCTTGTATCTTTATACAATGGTTTTAGGACATGAGCCACAGGAAAGTTGATAAACTCCTGACAGGTTGAATTTCAGAATTTTAGGTTTATAGTTTTTGAAGATTCTACCCGAAGAGTTTGTGGTTTTGAAAGCTATGTTGATGTCAGATTTTCTCAGAAATTTCTTAATTTTTAGTGATGGGTTTCCGAAAGAGGTTAAAGATTTAAATTTTATTTTCGACTTTGGGTATGCTACCGAGATTGATTATGTTATCGATCATTGAAGGTGAATAACCGTTATTGGATGCTATTTGTTTAATTAGATTCAATTCGTAGTTCTTTGGAGATAGAGGAATTGATAATAATCGGTGAGTCATACTATGATATGCGGATAACACAAACTCTTTGGGTAGAATCTTCAAAAACTATAAACCTAAAATTCTGAAATTCAACCTATCAGAACCTATTCAACACCAGAATGAAAGAACACAGAAGTTCTTTTTTGAAAAATAAATTAAACTGCACGTACGCCGAACATTTAATAATAGAAAAACACGAATTCGACGAAAATTTCAAGATTATACACATAGAGAACAAAGGGCGGAAGTTAAATTTATTGGAGGCTCTAGAGATAAACCCTTTAAGAAATTCTGGGAATTTATTAAACGACCAGACGGAACTGTCATATTCACCATTGTTAAACCTATTCAGCTAGGAGCCCGGTTTGGTTTTTCCATCATTGACCCGTTGAAAATATCTCTATACCTGAGGTATTGTTTTATGTAAGACTGTAACACCCTTTTTGAGACAGTTGCAACTCAGCATCTGATGAAACTACAGTGTAGTGAAACGCGTCATGTGTTTATAATAAAGTAAAAATCAACCACACTTGTGTCTTTTAATTGAGTTACACAATTGTACTCCCAGAATATGTACACATTATTTGAATGAATTGAAATTCTGTACAAACGAACAAGAAGGCCTCCGGCCGACCGTGAACACGATAACTTTGCAAAGGAATAACTTAGATACTGAACATTCAGGGCTGTTATACGAGGTTTGTCCGGAAAATACGCATAAAAGTGGAATAATCACTTTATTTTACATCTATTCGGGTATTTCAATATGGTCTCCTTCAAAGTACTTCCCCTGAGACAAGATGCACTTCTGCCAGTTTTGAGGCTCTTCATTTGCCGTGTCTTTTCAGCCTTGATGGCTTCCACATCCCCCAAGTGCCGCCCCGCAGCACCATTTTGCCTTTCGGGAACAGGAAGAAGTCTCAAGGAGCTAAATCAGGTGAATAAGGCGGGTGTTCTGTTACGGTGATTCAGGTTTGAGGCGCGTTGACGTGATGAAGGATCCACCTGCCCCCTTGTGCCAAATCCGGATTGACAGTTCCCCAGCTATCATTCTAACTGTCAATCGACGGTCTTTAAGGACACAACCACGAATTCGTTCAACATTTTCCTCAGAATTCGATGTGGAGGGGCGTCCTGAGCGTTAGTCATTTTCACATCTTCTCGGCCTTCCCGAAACCTCTTCAACAACTTGTTGACAGTTGGTTCCTTCAGAGAATTGTCTTCGTAAACTTGTTGCAAAAACTCAAAAATCTCACGACCATTCTTACCTAGGTTTGCTAGGAACTTGATGTTGATGCGCTGTTCCTCAATCAGAGAGCACACGTAAATCCTATTAAGGGCCGGTATTATAAAACTTAACGGGAAGTTAACTTTAATTGAAAATTAAGCAGTAATATCCAGTTAAAGTTAGCTTTGCAGGGTTATCTTTATCAGGTGGTTTGGGTATCAATTATAGTTAAAGTTAAATCCTTATTTTCCACAGATTCTCTGTCTTTTCGGCTGACATAAGGGGAATATAACCTCGATTTGTTTGTTGTTATGATATTTTCGGAAACATGTTAGCAAGATATAATTCACTTCATTTTTAAAGGACTTTTAATTCACGATGACGAAGATGACATGAATATTGTTGAATATTTTGGTTGAGAGATATTCACTTCATTTTTGAAAAACTTTTAACTGACTATGACGATGATGCCATGAAAATTGTTGAATATCCTTGTTGAGAAAGGATATTTAGAAATCGGCAGAACCATTTGAACTTATGGAAAGAATCGGAATTCAAAAACCGATTTCGCTTATCTGGACACTGTACGCCTGTAATGGAATACATATTCATAGTGATGCAAATGTATTGCTACATGCAGAGTTTATGCATCTTGTTCTTTCTTGATAGTTGCTGGAGATTTTAGGGGTTTTCACAAATCAACTATACTGACTGTATTATCAGAAATGTCCCATGGAAAATTGCATACTTATTATCTATTTACATCAAAATACCTGCTATAAACCTCACTCGAGTAAGAATCCAATCTCGAGAGTTCATCATGGCATATTATTGTAATGAAAATAAATCATTGGCATTTATTGTTTTCGGTGCCTAATATAACCGATAAAAGTTGTAAATGCGTAATGAAGCATATTAATTTATACACATTATTTAACTTTTAAGATGAAAGGAAATCATCACAATTGTAATGAATACTTTTCTTATAGTAATGGCCAAGCTGGTAGCTGTACAAATTCTAGATATCAGGGCTCAATAACCCTGAGCCACACAAAACATTACAATATTTTTTAATTGAATGACAATTTTTGCAAATTTAGTGTTGAGATTATTACCACTCTCAGTGTCAGTTGAAAGTACTTGCCTGTTGGTGAAGAGTGAAGTATTTGTAAAAAATTCTGTACCTAATTGGATTTGGACAGATTTTATTGTAATTGTTATATAATTCCTGAATTGAATGTATCTCATTATTGTCAAAGTCCTTCCTTTTAAGCTTTCATTTCCAATATATTCATTAGTGGAAGTAGTTTTTATAGTTAGGTGACCGAATAAATACCCAAACACCCCTTCCATATTGTAATAAGTATAAGAATTCAAAATTGATCATTGCAACTCTCCCTCAAACCAGTAATTCTATTTTTATGGAAACCACACTCCATTAAGCTCCCTGATACATAGTGCGAATATTTGTCAATAAAGGATTTGTTTATTCCTATCATATTTTGAAAGGGAGTATTTTTCCAAACTCCAGCTTTTCCAACGCAGAAATTGGTGGTTAGATTTATTACAGAATCTCAAACTATTTCATTCTCCTTTTCATATAAATCATCACAGTATTTCTTGTCTATGATAGAAATGAGACTTTTATAATTGCGACATTTTTGAGCAAAAGTTAATTTTCAGTTAAAGTTATAGATAACTTTTAGTTAAGTTTTATAATACCGGCCCTTACTCGCAGAGCGCTGCGGCTCGAACTGAGCATTGAGGGGATTGCATAGAGAGGGGGGACCACCAGGCCGCCCCGAATGTCTTATACGTATTTTCGGGACAAACCTCGTAAAGCTAAATACGAAGGTCAAGTTCAGAATGCACAAAGGCGCCCAACGGTTTTAAAAAAATTTTATATATTTTTTGATTTAAATGTAAGGAAGTTTCCGACCTTGAAATGAGTGACTTTCAACTCACAACTGTTTGGAGCGCATTAACTCTTAGTATATAAGTTGCACAATTTAAATACCTGGTTCTGTTTAACTGTTTTGTAGTGTCCTCCTTTCGACAGCCTGGCTATATGATAGAAATATCCCGAAGTAATGGCCTTCTTTATATTGTCCACTTCTGTAGGATTAGAAACCATCTCAATTTCTACTCTCTGCATCAAACTAACCAGTTGTTCCCTGACGTCTCTAGCTCTTCTCAAAGATCTGCGAAGTGAAATTATAATAAAATGTTCGAGTTGGAATCTGGATATAATTACAACTTCTGCTTTGATAACTAGGAAGAACTACGAGGAATCCTTTGAACTACTAAGTATGAAAACTACAGAGCAAAATTAAAAATTTTTACCTGTGTTGTACAAAGTTGTCGTAACACCACTGAGTCGAGTAGTCTGAATCACGCCATTGGTTGTATACATTGAGAAGACTCAAATGATCGCCCCCAATGTGGTTGAAACTTTTTCTGGCCGTTTCTGCATGTATACTTTTATCTTTGGGTCTGTAAAATAGTGCACCGTTCACTGATAACATAGCTGCTATAGTAACAATTTCTTCGGAACATTTGTACCTGTAAAAGATAGAACTGCTAACACACGTTTTTCATAGAGGGCTATACTCCATTCCCTTTCATATAGTTAGTTGGTAGGGCGTGAAGGTTTGACACATTCCACTCTGTATAATTTGAAAATGTTAGGTTATGCTAATTTTCCTGTCAGACAATAGGTCTCTTGCATGTACTTTCTTATCATTGGAATCGAATATTCTATCCGCAACACTACTAAAAAACTGTAGCCGCCTTCGAAAATCTCAATTTTCAACGAGAAAACGATCTTCTTAATTTCGCTCCACGTACTGGCTGTTTAAACGGACGAAACTTGGCGCCTTTCGTAACGTACCGGTATATATCCACTATCTCTCTATTCGCAACTACTGCTAAGCGATACGCCCTCTAGCGATAGAAATCCGAACACTTCCAAGCTAGTAGTTTTTCGACGTGCCTGTTATTCTTAGGTAATATTCTTACTTTTGGAGTTCATTTTCGAGCTTTTGTGTTGTTCTCAGAGTTGAAATTTTGGTAGACCGAGAGTGTTTGTAATATTCATCAATCGATTCCTTTCTTTCCGATTAAAATTTTCGATTGTATTAATTCGAAATGGCATCCTTCCGAAATGACTATTGTTGTGTGCCTCAACTCAATGTTATTCATGGTCACAGAAGAAAGGATCGTCTAGTGCCTCTAGTTTTCATTTTTTCCAAAGCCAAATGAAAGTAAAGTTAATTTGGAAATAGCATTTGGCAGGGAACTCAATGATAGAAGAAAGGCATAGTTTTAGAAATTGAAGATTGGAAAAGAGGTCACGAAATACATGGAAGTATGCTCACTGCATTTATCTGAAGATGTTTATTTTCATAAAGGTAAATTACGTACAATGTATTCATTTCGAAACAACTTCATGTCCTGATGTTTTCAGGTCTAAATGAAAATAAGAGAATTTTGAAGAGAAATGCTGCAGAGAAACTGCCGAGCACTTCTGCAGCTACCTAATTCACATACTACACAAAATCATATTCTAAAAGAGTGATCTGGTTGAAAACCTGACAAAAACTAGATATACCTACTGTTATAGTTCATAATAGCTGAAGTTATTCATATAAATACATTAATACTTTTCATTTCTATATATAGGTAGGTTGAACCAGCTCTGACATTTTTCATTTTGTATGTGCATCTTGAGCTGCTGTAATATGAAAATGAAATCAATTGTATGTCAATCTGTTTCCTTGTCTTCAGAAATACGACGCAAAAGAACTTGAGCAGAAAATCTGTTTTCATTTTATTGATTCACTCGTTTGTAAACAAAGAACAAATCATATCATTTGGACTGATTCTAGATTTACCACATGGTATAGCATGCATTCAGCACTTCTTCACATAATTAAGAGTCCTCAAATTACTTATTGAAGTGCCTATTTTTCCAGAAATTCAAGTAAACTTAGATATTGGTTCATTTTGATCCACCAAGCAACATACATTAAAATAACATCGAAATTATCCTCCAGGAACGATTCAAAGTACGATTTTATATCGTGATCCAAACGAGAAGTTCCTTCTCAAGAAATCTTGCACAAAATTATAATAATTTCTTTAAATATTCAAGCTCTGC
Organism: Myrrha octodecimguttata; assembly: GCA_958510865.1. NCBI lineage: Eukaryota > Metazoa > Arthropoda > Insecta > Coleoptera > Coccinellidae > Myrrha > Myrrha octodecimguttata. Next base: position 75,212,243 of record OY294057.1, read on the forward strand.
TTAATAAATATTCGTTCTCCACCATATTTCTAAGGTTTGTTTACATAAAACTACTAGCTTGGACAGGTTCCAAATTTATCCGTTAGGGCGCTGGCATCTTCGCAGAAGTTCCCAATTCTAGTGTACCTTTCCCTCTCTAGCAAGCCAATAGAAAGCATCGACTGTATCGATCGGTGAATCTTGCAATAACGAGTGACGTAGAAGGCGATCTGAAGCGTTTCACCCGCTTTGCTGTTGCGTCTCGATTTGACCATTTTCAATAGCGAATTATACAATATTCGCGAATTGTTGAAGTGTGTAATAGCGTAAATTATGATTTTGTATCAATATAGAATGAGGAAAACATTAAAATATGTTCATTCGTGTTACATGCAAGAGACCTGTTAGGCAACGTTGTCCGTTTTACACAAACGTCTTAGTGATTACATATACTTCATTCACTTTTATAATGTAGCCCGGTTGGCCATGATTTAGGTTTATCAAGTTTTTTCCCTTAAAACTGACGCAGGTTGGCACTCATGAAATATCGGCAATGTCAAAGGACGTTGCCAAATTTCAATTTCTACTATTATCAATATCAATCGATTCTAGATTTCTAAATCTCAGCATAATAACGCTTGCAAACTAAAAATGCCGAAGGTAGTTTTGAAGAAGCAGAGGCAAAGTATCAGGAAGTGCTATGTAGAATTGAAATCTGCTTATTCTGATAGTAACCCTGATAATTTGGAATCAATAATTCAACACAAGCTATCCAACATTTTCGACGTATGTGAGTGAAAACCAAGGAATTATATTTTATATGAATAGATATTTATTTTTTAGCTGCACATCAACTCAATAAGGAAGGTTTTAAGTGAAAGAGACGACAAAGAATTTCCTTCTATTGGAGCACCCAAAATGACACTGATTACAGTAATTACTACGACCTCTATGTAGAGAGGACAACGTTGCATAGTTATCTGACAGGAAAATGACTATAACCTAACATTTTCAAAATATACACGGTGAAATCTGTCACGATGTCATGGCCAACCGGGCTACATTATAAAAGTGAATGGAGTATATACTCCATTCACTTTTATAATGTAGCCCGGTTGGCCATGATTTAGGTTAATCAAGTTTTTTCCCTTAAAACTGACGCAGGTTGGCACTCATGAAATATCGGCAATGTCAAAAGACGTTGCCAAATTTCAATTTATACTATTATCAATATCAATCGATTCTAGATTTCTAAATCTCAGCATAATAACGCTTGCAAACTAATAAAAATGCCGAAGGTAGTTTTGAAGAAGCAGAGGCAAAGTATCAGGAAGTGCTATGTAGAATTGAAATCGGCTTTTTCTGATAGTAACCCTGATAATTCGGAATCAATAATTCAACACAAGCTATGCAACATTTTCGACGTATGTAAGTGAAAACCAAGGAATTATATTTTATATGAATAGATATTTATTTTTTAGCTGCACATCAACACAATAAGGAAGATTTTAACTGAAAGAGACGACAAAGAATATCCTTCTATTGGTGCACACAAAAAGACTGAACTGAAGACTTTATTTTGAAAAACCCGATTCTTGATTTCCTTAAAAGAAAATAGCATAACTAAATCTTTCAACCATGTTTATATACGTGAAATATTTCCAGTATTAACAGAGACAAAAGTTTCTTCAACATTCGCCAGGTCTTTGGAATTATCGAATTCAAATAATATTTTCTCAAATTCATTACTTTATCAATGTAGATTGACATTTGAAAAATTAGTAATTACTACGACCTCTATGTAGAGAGGACAACGTTGCATAGTTATCTGACAGGAAAATGACCATAACCTAACAATTTCAAAATATACACGGTGAAATCTGTCAGGATGTCATGGCCAACCGGGCTACATTATAAAAGTGAATGGAGTATATGTAACTAAATCGAACCATAGAGTTTTCCATAAAAATTATATATTTAAGAATTGACATCTTGTCAAATAATTTTGACAATGATGAAACTTCACCATCACCAGTGCTAACCTGACTTGGTGACCAAAACTTAATGAGTCCATTCCAAGACCTTACCATTAACTTTATAAAAGTAGGACTTAACTAATCCATTTTTATACATACAGGAATAGACGGAAATTCCTTCATTCTTAATTTAAAGGGACAAAATAGTCACTCACTTCTCAGACGACAGCAACATTTTGGCCATCATCGGATCAACCGGAAATTCAGACATCCGTCTTCCAAGTCTAGTCAGCTCCCCGTGATGATTCAAAGCAGCCAATGCGTAAAGCTGTTCCAGAGCCTTAGCCAGAGTCTCGTGAGGTGGATGATCCAGGAAATTGAAATGCAACAAATCGTTGATCCCGAGAGCCTTCAACATCAGCACCGCATTACCCAGATTCATCCTCTGAATCTCCGGTATGGTATTATCCTCCATCTCGTGCTGGTACGACCAAGCAGTAAACAACCGAAAACACTTGCCTGCGGCCACACGACCCGCCCTACCGGCCCTCTGGTTCGCTGAAGCCTTTGATATCGGAACCACGATCAAACTCTCCATTCCGGTCTTGGGATTGAAGTAGTTCTGCTTGGCGAATCCCGGATCGATTACATAGATAATATTATCTATAGTGACTGACGTCTCGGCTATATTCGTTGCCAAGATAACTTTTCTTGCTCCGGGAGGTGTGGGTTCGAATATTTTAGCTTGCATATCGCTTGGTAAGTTCGCATAAATAGGTAGCACAATCAATTCCTTCACTTTGGAACCCAAACGTCTTGTTCTATCTGTCAGTAACTCCTGACAAAGTTCAATTTCTTCTTGACCAGTTAGAAACACCAAAATATCTCCTAAAGGTTGAGTTGCGTGTATTTGAAGTACTGAAATCACGCAAGCATCAATATAATCCGCTTCTGGTGCTTTTGTGTAGTAAATATCGACAGGAAATCTCCGTCCTGGTATCCTGAAAACTGGGGCATCGTCAAAGAAGTCTGAGAACTTTTGAGCGTCAAGGGTAGCGCTGGATATCAATACTTTTAATTCTGGACGAAATCTGGCTATATCCTTAACCAGACCGAATAAAATATCTGTGTGTAACGTTCTTTCGTGAGCTTCATCAATTATCATAACGCTGTACGATTGTAAATCAGGTTCTGACAGGAATTCTCTATGTAAAGTACCGTCAGTCATGTATTTGATGATGGTTCTTTCGGAAGTACAATCTTCAAATCGAATGGCATAACCTACTTCGTTACCAAGTTTAACATTCATTTCTTGAGCTACTCTGGCAGCTACTGACATTGCTGCTACTCTCCTTGGTTGAGTACATCCAATTTTTTTGCCTAAAATAAATAAAAAGAGGGCAGTAAATATCAAAATATTACTGAATTATTTCACTTACCATCTTCTGTGAAGCCAGCTTCATGAAGGTACTGTGGAATTTGTGTCGTTTTACCAGATCCGGTTTCCCCCTCGATAATCAACACTTGATGATCTCTTACAGCTTGTATCAGATCGTCTTTGAATGGAAAAACGGGCAAACTTTTTTTAGTCTCTTCAATGTTCAATCTTTTCCTCTGGTATTCTGTTAGTTCTGGTTCTTTCTTATCTTGTTCAGTTCCTGAAGAATTGGAATGAAGAATTGAAATTAAATGGCTCTAGAATTTAAAAACTGAATACTTTGTGGATCGATTTGAATTGAAATATAAGAAAATAAAGAATACTTACCAGGTAATTTGAACGCTTGTATAAATTCGATTTGATCTTCTAGAAGGAGCTCATAGTCATCTTTCTTCACTGCATCCCTAGCTCCAAATTTGAAAACTGCCGAAGACATTTGATCTTTTTCCCACTTTTTCTGCTCAGATTGAGGCATTTTCTCGAGTTCATCAACTTCCACATAATCTGAACTGACCATGTCTTTTGGCATATGATACCTCTGTATCCTCTCCAATTCTCTTGCCTTTTCATGTTCTTGAGCTAACTTCAATAATTCCTTTTTATGTTGTCTGTCTTTTCGCTCCCTCTCTGTCAAGCTATAAACGAGATACTCTGTTTACATCAATACAAAACATTTATAATCAGAATAAAAATTATTGAAACATTTCAAACAACAAATATATGATGAACAAATTGGTACGAAGATGAATAAGCAAAATTAGCTCAAATTTTTGAAAATATATCTACAGTGAGTAAGCTAGTGGAAATCTGTTGCATATCAGAATTGAATATCTCTAACTCACATTTCTTCCTCAAAGAGATATTCATCATCTGCAATATCAGCCTCCAGTTCCATGATTTTATCCTCTTTTCGTTTCTCCAGGTATTTTCTCCTGGATCTAATACGCAAGGATGGTATAATCTTCTCTCGATCTTCATTTTCAAGCTTGAGACGTTTAGCAGCTTCTTCATAAGCACGTCTCTCCGAAGCCTGTACAATATTCCTCGTTTTCTGTTCATCTCGCTTTCTTAAACGGTCTGCAAATTCATCTCTTTCCTTCAGATCTTTTCGACGAGCCTCTTCTGCACTATCTACACTTTCAGAGTCAGAGCTTGTTTCATAGCGCTTTTTTCTTCGCTTTCCGTCGCCACTCATGATCTATGAGTTTTATTATATTTCCTAATCGAGCTATGTCTCCTTCAATCCAAATTAGATGTGAAAAAAATTGATATTAATTTTAATACGGCCTCTAGCTTCCAGTGAAAACATAAACAATAATTTGACATTCCAATTCTAACCTTACATTTGTGATGATGACATAAAAAAAATCTTCGATCATAGAAATAAAGACTTGGTCTTCAATGAGTGGAGGATTCACATGAGCGTGGCATTTTCACTGGAAACTGGAACTTTCTGCACCATGGAAACAAAAAGCATACACCACAGTACATCAAATGATCAAATGAGCATATTTATTTGTTCAATAATGAAAATGAAATGTTTTATGTCATTTCAATGTAGTTCAATCAGATGACAGTAATCATTTTATCTACTGCTGTCAAATATATCCGAAAGTAAACGTCAAGCGGTCAGAAGTTAATGATTTGCACTTTCATTGGGAAACGGAATTAGTAAATAAGAAAAACTCATTATATTGTATGGAAAATGGTGCTGGAAAGTACAGTAATTTGTGTAGACAATAGTGACTACATGCGAAATGGTGACTATCTACCCACTCGTCTTCAAGCTCAACAAGATGCTGTGAATTTAGTATGCCATTCAAAAACTAGATCAAATCCAGAAAACAATGTTGCATTGTTAACTCTCGCCAAAGTAGAAGTATTAGTTACTCTAACCAGCGATGTAGGACGTATTCTATCGAAACTTCATCAGGTTCAACCTGACGGTGATATCAACTTGCACACAGGTATACGAATTGCTCATTTAGCACTGAAACATAGACAAGGTAAAAATCACAAGATGAGAATAGTAGCCTTTGTTGGAAGCCCAGTAGCTGCTGAAGAGAAAGAACTTGTAAAACTAGCAAAGAAGTTGAAAAAAGAGAAAGTAAATGTTGATATTGTAAACTTCGGGGAAGAAGCTACTAATACAGATATTCTGTCATCTTTCATCAATACACTGAATGGAAGAGACGGTAGTGGAAGCCATTTGGTAACCATTCCTCCAGGCCCTCACCTATCAGATGCCCTTATCTCCTCACCAATCATTCAAGGTGAAGATGGTACTGGTGGTGCAGGTCTTGGAGGGTCTGGTTTCGAATTTGGAGTTGATCCTAATGAAGATCCAGAATTGGCCTTAGCTCTTAGAGTTTCTATGGAAGAACAAAGACAAAGGTATGATGATGCATCTTTAAGTACAAGCTCATTCGATGATATTGCAAATAATTAACCAAATATGAATATTAAGAATAAACAAACACCTTAAATTTTTTAAGTTTCTATTATCAATTGCAGGCAAGAAGACGAAGCTAGAAGAGCAAGGGATGCCCTATCATCTGCAGAAACTGAAGCCAAGGTTCCAGTAATCAAAGAAGAAACTAGTGATGAAGCAATGTTGGAAAGAGCCTTAGCTATGTCTATGGAACAAGGCGAACCTGAAGTTAAAGTACCATCAGCATTAGATTTTGCCAATATGACTGAGGATGAACAAATTGCCTTCGCCATGCAAATGTCCATGCAGGACACCCAAGAATCATCAACTTCTGCAGTTAAAAAAGAAGAGCCAATGGAAGTAGAAACAGATGATGATTACACAGAAGTAATGAACGATCCAGCTTTTCTTCAGAGCGTTTTGGAAAATTTACCTGGTGTGGATCCTCAGTCAGAAGCAGTACGTCAGGCTGTTGGTAGTTTGAAAGACAAGAAAAAAGACGAGAAGGAAGATAAACAGAAAAAATAAATTTTTTTGAATGTTTTCTTCATTAATTATATTATTTACAAAAAATTAGTTTGCTTTAATGAATGTTAATGTAAGCATTGGTATAAATAAAACAAATAATGATATTCAGTTATTTTGTATGCTGGAGTGTAACAGAATATAGATTAGTTTTTTGAAAATAAATGAATTTTCCTTGTACTATTTCACAGTAGTGTACCAAAAGTTATTTGGAAAAAATATGTAAAATTTTGTATTTTTTTCCGGAATATCAAAAAAAAATACTGGTGGACAACTGCAACATTTCATGATAATAGTGTTAATGAAAAAATTTTAATTCTTTCAATATTCTGCGATCTTCTGATAATATTATCCACACGAAATTCTGTATGAACCTTCAAGATGTAATTTTTCAATGAATTACTGGATTTTAATGCTATCAGTATCTCTGGAAATATTAGGAAAATAACATTTTGAATGGTTTTATCTGCGGAATCTTTAGGTGGATTTCCCAATCACAAATTTGGCCTTCGTAATTAATGTTCAAACCTACGCTTTAAATCTAGAGTTTCTAAGTAGTTTCGTTCCGAAGTTATTGTTCGTCCACGGTTTTGGGGCTTTATTACGAAAGTAGAATTCGGGAATGGGTAAAATCCTCCTAAATATTCCGAAGATAAACCCATTCAAAACTTTATTTTCCGTTTCCGAGAATGAATGATTAGATTGAATTAAAATCCAGTACCTACTTGTTAGAAAAATGATATCTTGAAGGTTTATGCAGAATGTCGTGAGGATAATATGATTAGATCACCAAATCTTTCCATAAGGAAGTAAAATACGTTTGGCAATTTTTCCATGTAACATTATGAAGCTTTTGAAGGTATGCGAGGTAGCTTCAACCTCTTCGGGACAGTGTCACGTTTCGTCCCGGCTTAGTTTGGGGGAACTCGTCAGGGCATGCACCAAACTAAGCCGTTTACATGCCTACGTGAGTGGACACCCCTTGTGAGGAACACAAGGGAGTGTACCAGACCGTTGGGGATGAGCGTATATCCGAGATCTTGAGAGGATCCAACCGGGACAGCGTGCGCGCTAGCGCCCCCTACACGTTGACCGATGATGTGGCCAAGCGTTACAAGCAGGTAACGTAGGGTACTTAAGACGCAAGAGATGGTACTGCGCGCGCGACTTAAGTAAGAGCTGAGAGAGGGCGCTCGCTACAGGACTCCCCTTCCAGTGAAAGCGATACCAGAAAGATGCATCTGGAGGAATGTGTCCGAGACCAAAAAGGTGTTCTCCTCTAAAACGCGGCTGTGAGCGAGCCGTTGTGCCATTGCTGCGCTGTTGAGCACGAGTCTACGGCGTTTGATGCACGGTTGACCAAACCGTTTTGTGATGAGCCGTGTAGACTGTGTGCTAGAGCGCTCTGCCTCGTCGTTCGAGGAGTGTGACCGATTTAGAGGTCAGCTTTTGACGGAATGTAGTCGTGGCTGTATTAACCAGAAGATTTCCCACAAGTACGGCCGTGATGCGGAGCAGTTGTGTGCCTTTGAAATGTGAGAAACCCGGATTGAGAAACGCTGCGCCACTTGTGAGTTCCTATATCACTCGATATCGTGCAGTGAGCTGGGTGCATTAGTGAGCACATCTTTGAGCAGCGAGTGGCAGCACGAGTGCGAAGTGGCGATGTGGAACCTCCTCGGCGATGGTTCGGCAACCAGGAGGAACGTATAGGATCACACAGTGACAAGCGAGGTTCTCACTGGAAGCGAAGATGATCGCAAAGGGACAGAAACTGTGACACCGTCGTTGAAATAAATCACGTCGGAAAGTCACCACTGAAGCTTTTGAAGGTTTGCGAGGTAGCTTCAACCTCTTTGGGACAGTGTCACGTTTCGTCCCGGCTTAGTTTGGGGGAACTCGTCAGGGCATGCACCAAACTAAGCCGTTTACATGCCTACGTGAGTGGACACCCCTTGTGAGGAACACAAGGGAGTGTACCAGACCGTTGGGGATGAGCGTATATCCGAGATCTTGAGAGGATCCAACCGGGACAGCGTGCGCGCTAGCGCCCTCTACACGTTGACCGATGATGTGGCCAAGCGTTACAAGCAGGTAACGTAGAATACTTAAGACGCAAGAGATGGTACTGCGCGCGCGACTTAAGTAAGAGCTGAGAGAGGGCGCTCGCTACAATTATATGTAAGTCTTTTGTTTGAATGAATAAATTAATCCTTGAGGTATAAAACTCTGAAAACTTTCGAAAGTTATGTGGTTACTATCTGCACTTGGTAATCGTTACTTTAAAACATTAAAAAGTTTCTAACCCTGCTACCCCTAATCTCAACATGATGTTGATAAATGAAACACCGAATTAATAACATATTGATTTTATTCACGTAATCCAAAGCGAGCTGCGAATAAGTAACGAAACACAATACAATAAAATATTGAAATAAAACTGAGTGCTCCAAAATGAATACTTAGTGAATTTAGAAGAATCTCTGAATTGCAATTTTTTGTTTTTGTGCATTTGGTTGTGGCTTGAAGCAACTTCAGATTTTCAGGAGTACAATTTTATTTTATACATTCAATTGAATCATTTATTGTAGAAACAAATACTACGCATTACGTACTAGATTATTATTAACAAAAACTGATATAAAATAAATAAGATTTGCCTGTTAACATATTTAAACAATTAAAGCTTGAAAAAAAGATATCTAGCAATCTGAGGAGTTACTGAAATCAAGCCCACTCAGAGACTTCTTTGCACCCCTCGATAATCTATCCAACTCAGCAGCCGCATCAGAACGCATGGCTGCCTTATCGGGTAGGGACTCTGAGCCAGACTTCGTAGCAGAGCCAGGAGTGCTACTTTTCTTGTTCAGGAGAGAATTGAAGAAATTAGCTAGCACTCCTTCTCCACCTGGCGAACTGACAACCTTGGATCCATCAAGCTAGAAAAAGGATGAATTCAGACAACGGAAAATCAGTGTATTTCTGAATTTGTGTTGTTCTTCATTTCAATGAATCATGCTATTCAAAGATTTTAGTTAAATATAAATCTATCTGGAATGTTATGAACAAAAAAAATATTAAGGCTATTTTGGGATATTTGAATATATGCATATGCAAATATGATTGGACAATAATTTTTGAGAAACTGGTTTATACACTAATAGAAAAAATTAAGGGATCAAAAAAAAATTCCAAATTTTTGGGCAGTTTTCAACTTCGAGAGAAATGGTCATACAGGAAATCAAAAGAAAGGAAATTATAGCTCCAAGTGGCTAGTTTTTGGATTCAAACTTCAAAATTTTTTACCCTCGGCGGTTTTTGAGTAATCGTAGAAAAACCAGCAACAAAAAAATGTTCAAAATTTTTTTAGTTTTTTTTTTGGTCTACGGACGTGGAAAAATTTTTTTTAGCTTAACCACTTTAAGTATCGGATACCTTGTTCATTAAGCTTTGATTTGCTTTTTTATACACCCTGATATGCCCACTTCTCGCCGAGATATCGGTCTTCAAATGGAAAAGGATCCTTTTGTCTTTGATTATCGATATCTCAGCAACCAATGATCGCACAGAAATTTGAAGGTGGGTTTCAAGAATTTGAATAAATTCTCCTTAACGACTGGCCATTGCTTTTCCGAAAATAAGATTGTGTAACAAAAATGTGGGAAAAGCTCGGAAAATCAATTCTTTTTCTCATTTTTAAAAATTATAAGCTTTTCAGAGCAAAAAAGGTGATCCTTTAATTTTTTCAAAAATTCGATAGAGTGAAACAAAAAAACGGCTGGCTGGATTAATTTTGTTTTCCGTAGGGTTTTTGTGGACATATTGAACTGTGAAAGGCACACTTAACATTAGTGGTTTCCTCAATATTTTCGATCCAGCGCTTGATTTTCCAAAAAACCACCAAAAGCCCTTTTTTTGTTGCATTTTCAAATTTAGTTACAAAAAGAAAAATTTTTTTTCGGAAAAGCTATGGCTAGTCGTTAAGGAGAATTAATTCAAATTCTTCAAACCCACCTTCAAATTTCAGTGGGTTCATTGGTTGCTGAGATATCGATAATCAAAGACAAAAGGATCCTTTTCCATTTGAAGACCGATATCTCGGCGAGACGTGGGCGTATCAGGGTGTATAAAAAAGCAAATTAAAGCTAAATGAACAATGTATCCGATTATAGTGGTCAAGCTAAAAGAAAATTGTTTAAGTCCGTAGACCAAAAAAAACACAAAGAAAATTTTGAAAATTTTTTTGTTGCTGATTTTTCTAAGATTACTCAAAAACCGCGGAGAGTACAAAATTTAGAAGTTCGAATCCGAAAACTAGACACTTGGAGCTACAATTTCTCTGTGCTTTGATTTCCTGTACGACCATTTCTCTCGAAGTTACGGCCTCTTGAAAACTGCACAAAAGTTTGTAATTTTTTTTTGATCCCTTAATTTTTTCCATTAGTTTATTATTCATGATCTATTTTTACTAGAATGTTGACATTTCATTCATCATTATTTTATTTTCTTTCTTATTGTCAGGGCCTCTTCGATGACCTCACAGTTTGTACTGGAGGTAGAATGACAATTTGAATGTGTTTGTATTACAAACGGTGACGTCAGGAGCTCTGATTCGCGTTTAACGTCACGAGACTAATAGATGTAATTTGAAGTTATATTTCCCCAAACTCCAAAGTGTCGAAAAATCATTTCAGTTATTCAGTTTTTGATGATGTTAACTACTGAAAAAATCTTCAACCTGAAGATAGTCATGTTTAATGAAAAATACCTCAATGAAACCTGAGAACAAAAAGCTCTGGCAACATACAATTTGAGAACTTCAAAAGACCCCCTAGACGAGAACACATAACCTTACCCATGCATTTATTCACTTAGCGTCAGGTACGTAGAGTCACATGTACAATTTCAAAAAAAATATTATTACCTTTCTCGGTGGCAATAAACCGGAACTTGATCTTACCGTTCCTTTCACTAATGGGGAAGATCTCAACGAGTCTCCCGCCCTTCCTAACGGGGGCCCTCCACCTGCCAACAAAATCTGCTGCATTCGCACCAAAAATGCTTGTTCATCTTCTGCTAGAATTTCTGTTTCCCGGCTGATTGTCTGAAAAAAGAAACACATTATTGTGAAAAATATTGTTTATTTGAAGAGGTAAATGAAGATATTCACAATACAGAAAGATTCCTCCAGTTGGTCTTACCTTCCTCGCAATAGGCTGAACAACAATGTCTCTATAATAATCGTCAGGTTTGCAGCTATGCATGTTCTCATACAGAATACTTATTTTCTTCATGTTATCCCATCCTGCTGGTCTATGGAGAAAAATGTAATATTTATAATATTCATATATTATACAGGGTGAGTCTTTGACCTTGCAGAATAATTTAACAGAAGATTCCTGAAGCCAAAAGTAACACTTTTTTCCCTTACCATTTTTTCCGATTCGGCTTGGTTCGTAAGATACAGACTGTTGAAAATTCATGAAAAAATTTAATTTTCGATTATATCTCGCGAACGATCTCACCGAATGAGATGATTTTTGGAATATAGTTTTTATTGATACGATGAATGTTCCTGGATTACAAAATTTCATCCACATCCTCCAGTTTCTTTAATATGACCATAACATTTCATAAAAATACCAGAAATTCAAAGAATCCAACTTTTAAAAATAATTTGAATGCTATTCTACGAATTTTTGACCATTTTGGAAAGTAAAAGTATTCCTTGTTTTTTTTCGTATGATGCGCCGTTTTCGAGTAATATGAAATTCAAAAATAAAAAATATCTGTGAAATTCCGAGAATTGGGTACTTTGGCTGATTGCAACTCTGTTAAAAAAATTCACAGAATTCAATTTTTCCGCGTTGCCACGTCTAAAAGTTGAGAATGGAATCATAGATTTATAGTTCAGTTCAGAATCATAGACTATACGAGTGTATACATAGAATTAGCATATTGTGTGTTGTTTGATTTCGAAGAGTTCTTTCTTTCTGCTCGTCAATTTGGCAACGTTTGTACGTTCATAGATAAATTAGGTACATCTGTTTTATTTATTTATGAAAATGAAAGTTTGAATGGGTTATGTCTGAATCTGATAATTCTTGGAGAAAATGAAATAAACAAAGAAAATTAATAATTATAAATTGAAGATGAATCTCAAAGCTAATATGAGTGATAGCTAGATGAATTCCTCATTATCGAGAATGAAACCAAGAGAAGAATATTCAACTTTTATCGCCCACGAAATTTGGAATACCTTACTTGTTTATTGTACTATAAATACAACTTTTTTCACCGACTGGAATGTAAAAAGTAAGTCGACGCTTGTTTTCATAACAGAGTTGCTTATTTCGAAGATTTGAATGGTATATCTTAGGCTTGGAAAACTTCAGTGTTCAGGTTTCCAGGGGCGGCTAGCCTATTATGAAAATTTATAATGCCTATATCTTTTTATCTAAGCCGAATCGGACAAAATGGTACAGGACAAATGTGTTTCTTTCAGCTTCAAGAATCTTCTGTTAAAATATTCTGCAAGGTCAAAGATTCACCCTGTATATTCATTTTTGAATGTACTCACATGAAAACAGCGTCTTTTTCTACGACCAGAGCAGGTGTTCTAAAGGGGAATCCATAAATACGATGTGTGAGATACTTGTACAGCAGATCACAGTTTTTATCTTCCTTTGCACTTGTATAAAATAGCGCTGCTCCATACTGAAGACAGAACCTTCGGATCCAGGATTGCATAAAGTCTAAGTGTTCATCCCTGTAGTCGTGTTCCTTCTCTAAAGTTTGCATGTAATCCGTCTGAAAACAAATCAAAGACTGGAAGATATTCTTTTAAGGTTTAAATTCTCAAAGATGGCCAGAAAATTTTAGGGAAGTCTGGGGTACATGAATTCTACAAAATCAAGATAGAGACACAATGAAACAAGATGAGTTATCGACAATAAGCAACAAATGATGAAAAAGATACCTTAGTAACTACAACAACAATATCCAAGCCCAAATTGTTGGTCAAAGTAGCTTCTGGAAGTTGGCCATCTTCATTGTCATCTTCGTCCCCAAAATTTCTAGAACTTCTTTTCATTGGAGAAGTAGGATCTAATTCATCACCTGGTTCAATGTATTCTTTCCATAATTTCACAAGTTGTTGTCTGAAATATAATATTAGTACACTTCACAGAACGTATTTTAATGCACTGAGAGTTTCAATTATCCATACATAAATATATGCATACCTTTTAGACTGTCTCAAATCTACATCCAATTCTAACTTATCTAAATGGTCAGCCAATACAGATGCCCAATGTTGTAATTGGTCTAATATGCCCCAAGGTGCTGTCATTGTGACTGTCAATATGATCAGAGTGTCCGCAAAAGTATCTTTGTTCAGTGCGAATTTCAATAAATTGGAATGTCCTGGATCTCCATCTAATACCCAGACACTCAAACGAGTGTGATCTTAAACAAAGATTTTGAGTAGAATGAGATATAGAAGCTGAAATAGTTGAAATACCATCTCTATATTCATCACGAACATCTATGTAGGCATATTCAAGCCCTGATCCTTTTTTAGGATCCTCAACACCTTGAAGTTTTGCTACCATCGTAGTTTTTCCTGACTCATTATCACCCAAGACCAAAATCTGTTTGAATGATGGTAGTTTTTGATTTCCATGATTCTGGACATCACTCAAAATTTGAGACCTGAGGGAAAAGGCACATACTGTATCAAATATGCTAATTAAGCAAATGGTAACATAATATTAAAAACACAACTTTTACAAATCTAGCAAGATAGATATAATCCATAAATAATACCATATATTTTTCTTTGGAGGTTCCGCAGCCACCGGTCTTGATTGATCTCTCGTATCTTCGAATGGTGGCATCATGAAATTATGTTCGATTACAGAAAGAAATAATTTTTGTATATATTAAAAATCAGAAATCAGGGACGACCGATCTGACAGTTAACTGTTTATTACTCACTTTTGACAGTACTCAGTACTGACATTTTGTGTCAACTGTCATGTCCTTACATCTACTGTTCAATTCAAAGATATATGGGAAACTCTAAAAACATTTCAAGTATTAAATTAATTGAATAGATCAACTCAATTGCCGTTCCACTGGCTCTGTACCAATCATCTTGTTCAAAAAACACACCTACTTCGGTGATTTCAGACGAACTTAGGTAAGTAGATCCACTGTGTGTATAAGTAGATCTACTGTTTACATTCTTTCGTAATAAATTGAAATCCATCTGTCATTTCTTATCAGTTTGTGGTTAGGCGGACTTGTGTGTGGAGTTATTGGAGTTGGAGTGTTGTGGCAAAGTACGACTATTTGCTTGTCTCAACTTGTCCCAACTTGTTAAAATTTGCAATTTTCTTTAGCAGTGAAAGAATTCTTTTGAAATATTTTCTAGAAAGTGTTTTTCGTCTAGGAATCATAGTCTTATTTTTTTTCTAGAATATTCCTTCAACTAATCGTAAATATTACTCTGATTCATGGCAAAATCAGATATGACCGATTCAGATGAAGACGGAAAGAAGTTTTACATGGAAAAGGAATTCAGTTGTGAAACCTCCAAGAAGAACCTCAGGAAAAAGACTCCAGATTTTTCTTCGGAAACTGCAAACGACTCCCTTTGTGTAGCAAATAAAAATCCCAATCTCTCTACTCATATCAGTATCTTTATTGCTTCATTGGTAAAAAATTTAGTCGCAGTTTATGAAAATAACGGAAATCAAGCTGATCTGAAGTATAAAGTAATTTGCGATAAGTTGTTTGAAATGAAAATGATTGATGAAAGTTATCAGATGAAGGAGTTTGAAGGCATTCTCACACAATACCAATATGTCTTATTTCATTTGTTATCATCTAAGGGAAGACAGCCTTTATCCCTTCATTCTGTGTGGCCAGATGAGAATTTTGCTATTTCCCACTATCATCGGGAATTTGAAGAATTAGAATTTATAGCTGGTGGTGGTTTTGGACAGGTTAGTATTGAATTGAACTCAATTAGATAACTTAATATAATAGTCTCAATATTGTGAAAAAGTTTGAATTCTACTCGCACTTTGATTGAAAAATAAAAAACCAATCTGTGAAAGTTGAAACAATGCTTTCACTCAGTAAGAATTTATGTTTTGGATTTTAATTTTCATAACAAATGTCCAAATTTCTGTAGGTTTTCAGAGTGAGACACAAATTGGATGGAACAGAGTATGCAGTGAAGAAAATACCAATTCGTTCTGAGGGCTTAGAGCATGTTAAGAACTATCTGTCTGAAGTAAAAACTTTTGCCAGCGTGAATCATCCGAACGTAGTCCAGTACAAAGCAGCATGGCTTGATATGGGATCAACTCATAATACCAACATGCTCACCGAATATGAGGATGATGAAGATTTCCTTTCTACTGAGATCTCTAATCACAAATATCACAATGAACGACACCTGAGTCAGGAATATGTTTACAACAATGAGATAACAACTTCATTTTCTAATAAGAAGAATGAAGATAGTTCTGACTTTGAAGTTGTGTTCGAACATAGCATCAATAACATTGAAACCCGCAGTAATACTTCCAGCTATTTTGACAAGAAGTCCAAATCTAATAGAATAAAGAGAAATAGTGTATCGGAAGGAGGCAAAGCTTTGTTACCTTTAGATAGGAAGGAAATTAATGAAATCAGGTTGCAGCAAAAATTGCATGAAAAATGGGCTACTTTATATATTCAAATGGCATTGTGTCAAACAACTTTGAAACACTGGTTGTCACAAAGGAATAATGTAGAGAAGACAATCGATCCAATGAAAGCTTTAGTTCCAGTTAAGATTGTCCAGGATTCCACTGTCAGAGAGATTTTAAAGCAATTGTTAGAAGGTAAGGTTTTAATACATCTATCATAAATATATTTATTTTCAAACTGAAAAAATATCTTTTGGATTTCTCATTTCTAGGTTTACAGTACATTCACTCAAAAAGGATTGTACATCACGATATCAAGCCAAGTAACATATTTCTTCAGACAGATAATGGCAAACTGCTGGTTCAGTTGGGAGACTTTGGACTTGCTTGTCCTTTACAGAGCGTACGTCATAGTTTGGCCTTTGGCACTAAGTTATATGCTGCACCTGAACAACTTGAGGGAATGTGTAATCCTAAGGTAACAGACATTTTGTTTATATTATTTAGAGAATTTTTTAGACGAAAGTCTAGAAATTGTGCTACTTATATTTCTTCAACAAATAATTCTATGCTCTTATTTTACTTATATCTAAGAAGCCTTGAAAAGTGGTGATTCAACTCTCTTGTAAAAAATTCGGATTTGATATTGACAGTTTTGATAATTTGTTGGACTTGATGGAAACTCTGTGGAATGCAATTCAGAATTATATGTTTACCTCCAATAGATAAAAAAGCATCATTTAACAGAACAAAAGTGAATTTCGATTGCAATTTTTCCTTCATTCTTCTTAAACATTCCCTGTAGGAGAAAATGTAAACTAGCGCTAATATCGAATTCACATCATCATAACAGTCAGAAACATAATGAAGGCATGGCAAACAAAAGCTTTTCAAGCACCTCAATCATAACCTTTAACTAATTTCGGTTTTATATTCTGTGATCCTTTAGTTTTTCAGAATCACAGATCAGATTGGTCTGTGGTCAGAATTTCCACTTCTACAATGAATCAGTGTCAGTTAAAAGGGAAAACATCAAAAATTTACTCTCTGCTGATCAGGAATTCTTTCTTATTTGCATATTTATGGATTAGATTAGTAACACATGAGATGGACTAAGATAATTGAACATTTTGAATACTTAAAATCCAATTACAGTTACTTACCCAAATCACTGCGGTGTGCCCATGAAAACCTTGATAATAATAATATTTCATTTCAGAGTGACATGTATTCTCTGGGAATTGTTCTTTTCGAACTCGTTGAAACTTTCACCACAGACATGGAACGGAATAAATATATAGAAGAATTGAAGAAGACAGGCTCCCTTCCACCTCGTATTGTGATGCAACATCCACAATTCGCCAGTATCATAACCAGGCTAGTGAACAAATTACCTAAAGATCGTCCTAGTGCTTATGAATTACTAGCCGATATATCAGAGGATACCACAGCGGCAGACTCTGAAATCAAAGAGTTAAAAAATCAACTAGCAGAGAAAGATGAGGAAATATTGAGGTTAAAACAGCTGCTGAAGTCGGCAGGTGTGAAAAACAACGATAATTAAGTCTTTTTTGGAAGGTTGAAAAAATAATTTACGTTCGACATAAATTTTAATGCTATCGGTTTGGATTAATTTTGCACAGAATATTGGTCAATTTTTTTTTTCGTGAAAAATAGCTCAATTAGAAAATAGTAAATTGTGAAATATCGTAATTAATTAATTTTATCAGTATGGCAAATATATGGATGACAAATTCAAGACTTATTCTAAAATTTTTAGTGGAATTCTTATGATTCAAAATCACTACCTGTGAATAATTTTTCGAATATTCAGAAATTTGAAGAATTTTCAGTTTCTCGAATCTACTCGTATAGTTTCATTTGAATTAAACTTTTATACTCGTTAATAATTAAAAAATTAAAACTAAGTTTGGGCTGAAAAGAACTATTAATCAGTGAATATTCAATTACTACATCAAGTAAAAATTTAAATTTAGTTTTTTTTTTTTTTCATTCATTAACAATAATTTTTCATCTCAATTTCCTAAATAAAAAATTTCCGAATTCTCCACTCGTATAGCGTTATTTTCACGAGAAAATTCCATGTACAATCTAAGGAGCATTTATTAATTTCAGTTTAACATCAATTCTGTGGAATTTGTATTTCCTCTGCAAGCGATACTTATTGTCCTTCACTTTGTTGTTACGTTGGGGCCCAGTATATCACTTTGGGGTGATAATAAGTATCCATACTAAAAAATAACTCCATCAAATTTCATTTAACATTCTGTGAGCATTTGTCATGCCTTGTTATTTTTTTGATTTTCTGAGATTGATTTCTAGTTCTTAAGTTCAGTATTATAGTCATAGTGTAGTAATTTATACGACTGAGTGATTTTTTGCCAGTTTCCAAATGTTTTAATATGGAAACGACACAAATAGAAATATTTGTACTTTTGAAAGATATCCGTTGTTCCTTATCTCGTCAAGGGTTTTATATTTATAAGTAATTTTTTTTGAAGTTATGGTAGTGTTCACTCCAAAATCAACTGGTAATTCTATTTTATATTACCTGGTAATTGATTTGGAAATTCTTTAATTTCCTTACTGCCTTTACATATTTGTGAGTGTCAAATGAAGAATTAAGGGATATACATATGTTTTTGTATGTATATATTTCGGGTATACATTGTATTTTTTATAGAATTAACAGTGTTATACAAAACCATGACTGGGCATGAATGATTCATGTTGAATTGTGATAATAAATTGATAATTTTTTTACATTTGTCTTTTATTTGAAGAACCAGTTGTTGATCTGATTGGTGGTATTAAGTTATGGCAATATCCACAAAAGATTTCGGTGTGCCGAATATCAGTTTGTTACGATTTCAATTTTATCAAGTACTTGATATCCAATCTCAACTCTTGGAAATATTGAAATATTAAAAAAGCACTGCCGTGAAGGCAGCAACTTTTGCGCGCATGTTCAATGTAGATGACCGCTTCAGCAACGAATTTGAACATGCACGCAAAAGCTGCTGCCTTCACGGCAGTGCTTTTTGAAATTTTTACTGATGAATTACAGGATTTCAATTCGATCAAATCTGCATTTTTGGAAATATTGGAAAAATAAAATTTTGAATGGGTATGTCTACGGAATCATTGGGCGGATTTTACCCATTCACGAATTCGACCTTCAGATCGAATTGAAATCCAGTACTTCATCGAAAAATTACAGTTCGAAGTTTCATACAGAATTTAATGAGGATGATATGATAAGAAAATCATAGAAATTTTTTTTTTCGAACTAATCTAATGGCACGATTATCACGAAATTTCGCATAAAGTTGTCTTTCAGCATCTCAAAACTAGCTGTGAAGTTTTATCAGGACTGAATCACTATTTCTCGAGTTATACCGAAAAAAATCGACGATATCGAGAAGAAAACCTCGAAGTTTGACATATTTTTTCCCGATATCTCCAAAACTTATGATCGTATCGAACTGAAATTTGGTACACTGCTGTGAAATATGAAACTCAAAATGTGAGTGGAATTTTTGTTTGGATATGATGAATGGTTTCCAGAAAAAAAATTTTTTGGAAAAAAATTTCGAAAAAATTTTTTTTTAATTTAATGACAATATGATCCTGACGAAATTTGGCTCAAAGTTGCGCGTCATTATACTCCACCTAACTGCCAAGTTTGAATCCAATCGCTCAAGTAGTTTCTGAAATAAAAAATAAATAACTTCAAGTGCCAATAACTCCGAAACTATTCGACCGATCCTGCTAGCTTGCTTCTGTCGACAGTTATCGTGTCTACGGCCGGCCGGACAGAATCGATATTGACACCGGATTCGTCATCAGTGAGTCCAACCTAGTCGATTGAGACCATTTTCGGCTCAATCATCCAAAGTTACAGACATTTGGACAAAACGATAGCACGCTGTTCCCCTAGAACACGCGCGCAAAAAAAAAATTTTGAATGGGTATATCTACGGAAACTAGAGTAGATTCTACCCATTCACGAATTTTACCGTCGTAATTAAGCACCAAACATACTTGAGTTTTTAAGTAGTTTTCATCCGGAAGGTATTGTGTTTACGGTCGTCCTAATGGCCGACATTTTTTCCCCTATATCTCAAAAAAAAAAAAAGAAGTGAAGTTTGGTTCTATGTTATTAAAGAAAGGATTCGAGGCCAATGGCAAATTCGAAATCTGATAGTACATTCTGAATAATAATTTTTTTCGAGATATTTTTTTTTAAATTGTTCTGACTCGATCATCACGAAATCATAATTTTTTAAGTTTATTCTGGGTTTCTACTCCCAATATCTAAAACAGAATTATTAAAAATTGTTTTTTTTATGGAAAACGCCCTTGCGGATTGAACTATTTGTTTCTTGGAAAACAATAAACTGCCCTTGACAAATAGTTCAATCCGCAAGGGAGTTTTCAATGAAAAAAAGATTTATTTGAATTTTAATAGTCCTGTTTTAGATATTAGGAGCGAAAACTCAGAAAAAACCTAAAAAATTATAAATAAAATTGTTTTTTTTTTTAATTGAAAACGCCCTTGTGGGTTGCAGAATCGAACAATTCGTCATCAAGGCAATTTCTAGTGAAAAGGTTGCCTAATGAACAATGCAAACGATAAACAAAGCGAACTGTAACATTTCAGAGTAAAAATCTGACACATCATACAAACAAGAAAATTTGCTGTATTATTCTCTTTTGATTATTTCCATTTCTTGAACTTTTGTATACTTTATATAGTTTGCATTATTCCAGTATTTTTCATTAGGCAACTTTTTTCCCAAGAAACTGCCCTTGGCAAATGTTTGATCCAGTTATCCGCAAGGGCGTTTTCGATAACAAATTTTCTTTTAATTTTTAATGGTTTGCGTTCCAGATATTAGCAGTGAAAACCCACGAAACAATTATAAAATAATAAAAATCTAGAAAAGCACTGACGTGTTTGTTCACATTGCGAAATGGTGACTTGAAAATTTCATTGAAATAAAAAAAATTTCAAGAGAAAAAAAAATTTTTTTCGAGTTTTTCCATGGATAATTCATATTCAATATCATCCTGACATAATATATGCCACAAGTTTTTCAATTTATTCCCACAATTTTATTAGATTCATAGTGTGAAATAACCAATTATGTATCTATGGGAGATGATTCCCCAATATTGGGAACTTCTCCGAAGATGCCAGCGCCCTAACGGATAAATTTGGAACCTGTCCAAGCTAGTAGCACAGATCAAGTCTGTGCTAGTAGTTTTATGTAAACAAACCTTAGAAATGTGGTAGAGAACGAATATTTATTGAGCAGAGCTTGAATATTTAAAGACATTATTATAATTTTGTGTAAGATTTCTTGAGAAAGAACTTTTCGTTTGGATCACGAAATGAAATCGTACTTTAAATCGTTCCTGGAGGATAATTTCTGTGTTATTTTAGTGTATATTGCTAGGTGGATCAAAATGAACCAATATCTAAGTTTACTTGAATTTCTGGAAAAGTAGGCACCTCAATATGTAATTTAAGGACTCTCATTTATGTGAAGAAGTGCTGAATGCAGGCTATATTATGTGGTAACTCTAGAATCAGTCCAAATGATACGACTTGTTCTTGTTTGTCATCTCTGGGATAGTTCACATAGTATTCTATTTCTTCGAATACCAGATAAAACTTAGGGGAATGGGTCAAAAATGCAAATATTCAAATATAAAGTGTACACTACAATATATCTGAAAAATCGGATTCCTTCGTCTCTCGGTGTATTTATGTTGTATTTCACAAAGAAACAATAACTAGGCCTAGTTATTCAGCAATTCTATTAATATAGATCATTTTAAATTGTGAATTTATCCTGAAATTGTTGAAAATGCAGTACTTCATAACATAAACAAAGCGGGTAAGTGAGGTTGTTTTACCTCCAACGTATGGCAAATGTCAATTCAGGACAATGAACTCTATATTATATACCTGGAAGGGACCCGTTTTGAGCGACAAGTGAAGCCAATTCGTTGCTTATGCAACCCGCGAAGTGGACGGGTATCTATCTCTTTCTTCCTCATTGCAGTAAAGGGAACTTGTCGCATTTATTCTAAATATTTTTAATTTTTCGTTTCAAATTAGGAGAACCTGAATTTTTTTCTGACTAATTCGTGAATAAGGCAGGATTGAAGAAGATCGCACATGTTCAAGTAAAATTTCAACTTAGTGAGCGCTTTTTCTGGGGAACAGCGCGTTATCATCCTCCGTAAATTTGCATTTTTTTGCCGAAAATCGTTCCAAGCGACCAGGTTGGACTCATGATGAAGAGTTCAGTGTCAAATTGAATTCTATTCAGCCGCCCGTTGCCACGATAACTTACTACCGAGAAAAGCTATAGCGACTTAAAAAATTCAAAATAAGGTCGTTAATGGGCAGAATTTACCTTACAATTTCGAAGTTATATTAATTTCAAATATATTATTTTATTTCCTCTATATCTCAAGAAGTACTGATGCGATCAGATTGAAACTTGCTAACTCATTGCATGAAGAATCGTTAAAAAAATATTTTTTTCGGAAACTAGCAATGAGATTTCAATGAAACTTGGCGCAGAACTTGAAGTCGAATCTGAACAGCAATGTTCGAGATTTCAGCTCGATTCGACACACATTTCCCAAAATATCGGAAAAAAGTATGTCATATTTCGCATTGGCAATGAATTTTAACCACCGCTTAAATTTTCCTGACTTCAAGTCAGTGCTTTTCGAGAAGTATTTTCCTATGTTCCTATTATTTAAATTTATTTTTATGATGATGAAACTATCGTCAATCGTCAATGCACAGCTCACACCAACATAATTCTTCACTTTTTGAACCACACGCGGTGAGGGCAGAGAAAGTAATGGCATATCAGACAAAAATAGATATTCATTTTCAACAATATTGCACTTTCTAAACGATGTAATACCCAAACCACCTGAATTTCCAAGTAAAACCAAATTTGAGCCGTTAAACACCATTTACTTCAACGGGTGTGACAGGGAGAGGTTACCGTCCATAGCGCTATCTTTGTTACGTTGCCCCTTGTTACGCTTTAAGCTTAGTTGAAGAAGGGTCGGGTCCTTTCCAGGTAGTAATATAGAGTTCTATGATTCAGGATCTTAACCTAACCTGAAAATTTCAACTCTAGGTCCTTCCTTTCGAAAGTTACAGCGCACACGGACATAATCCATTTTGACCACGGATTCTTCATCAGTGAGTCCAACCTAGTCGTTTGAGAAAAATTTCGGCTCAAAATTCGAAAATTAGAGACATCGTGACGAAATGAGATAACGTTCCCAAGAACAAGCGCGTAAAATTGGAGTTTGGATTTTAGGTAGTGATATTTTTACGAAGTAGTTTGTGTCTCCATATGAGCCATGGATTTGATGTTTAAATAAGAGCTCATCATGAACGAGTTCCAGCTGTTCAGTTTTGATCAATCGGATCTGTATTTTTCGTAATTATTGGGATGAAGGGATTTCAAATAACTTAATCTATTGAACTGTTTGGCGTATTTTGTGCTTTCTCAACTTGATCCTCGCATTCAAGCTTCAAACCTGCCTTGACAGTTTTGAGTCTCCAAGTTATTCCTTTGCAAAATTTCACCGCAAAAATATTTATGCTGAATACATCTGTGGATTTTTCAACTATTGCGATTCGAAATAAAATTCTTTCGGATTGTACAATTGCTTTGTTCATATTTTATTCAAAAAAATATACAAATAGTTTTCTCATAAAATCAGTATCTATAATGATCAGGTTTGTAGGGTCCTTCCACTGGCACTCTCATATAATCAGCTTGTCCCGGTGTCAATTTGGTCAACTTAACACCCAAATGGTCCAAATGCAACCTCGCAACTTCTTCGTCTAAAGCTTTAGGTAAGCAATAAACTCCAACGGGGTATTCTCCTGGCTTCGTCCACAGCTCAATCTGAGCCAACACCTGGTTCGTGAAGGAATTGGACATAACGAATGACGCATGTCCAGTTGCGCATCCCAAGTTTACTAGTCTTCCTTCGCATAAGGAAATGATGTGTTTTCCGTTCTTCAATGTGTATCTGTCTACTTGAGGTTTGATGTTCACCTTTTCAACAGAGTTCTTCTCTAACCATTTTACATCTACTTCGATGTCGAAATGACCTATATTACATACTATGCTGTCTTCCTTCATGTTCAACATGTGTTCACCTGTGATTATGTCTTTGTTTCCTGTGGTTGTAACAAATATCTGAAACAAAATAATACATAAATATTTGTTAAACGGAAAATTTTTCTGATATTCGATATTAATTTGATATTTATTATGATAGAACTTTTAGATATTTCATTGTAATGGTTGTGTTTTAACACAGACCAACAAGACAAATCACTTCATCGTTTGCGGGAATCGCGTCCCTCCGACCTTGAGAAATGAATTTCTCATGAAATACTAGATCACATTCACAAAGACAATTGTTTTCCAGGCCCCTGATCCAAGCAGAGAAAGTTACTTAAGAGGAATGCTATTCCTTCCAGAAATCTGCTTGTTGAAATGATCATTAAGATAAAACGTAAATGTTTTAGTGATAGAACCACAGACCAACAAGACAAATCACTTCATCGTTTGCGGGAATCGCGTCTCTCCGACCTTGAGAAATATAACAGACATAACCACACTTTCTTCTTCCTCGAAGCAGCTGTCAAATTGAATACTGGATTTTGGAATATCTAAAATCGAAATGTAAAAACGGATTTGTCGGGATTCAGGAATCACAAAATCAAAATCCGACTAAGATTTTTCGATGAAACCATTTGAAAAGCAAATTTCCAATACCAAAGCGAGTGTTTTGTCACATCTGAAACTCCTGTAGAAGAACTCGGTTGGAGTAAATGAAAATTTTGGAAAAATGTTATGGAAAACCCGTTTACCTTAATCAGAGAATCTTTGTAGTTTCACATCAAATGAGATTCATTTCAATATAAAATCAAACTATGAATAGACCAACTTTGTTTGATTCCAATCCTAGTGTTTTTGCACTCATATACAATTTTATTAGACATCCCATCGTTTTAATTGAATAATGGAGGTTGTAATGCTTTTACTTCAGTTGCGATTCCTTTATATTATATAAAATGAACATTATGAATGAGTCCACCTAAGTTCGATTCCAATTCTTGTCGTATAATTAAAACATATAATGAGGACTGTCATCATAAAATAGAACCTCAAAGATGAATAAATAATTGATTTGGTTGTAAAAAACTGTTTGGATTATATTCTTAAATGGAACAGATACGAAATTATTCATCAATTAATAGGATAAAAAATTCATTTCAGTTTGTTTACATGTTTATAACCTCTTCAAGCGAGTCCGAAAGCGGCGAGAGTGACGTAATCCTATTCCTGCAATCTGATTGGCACCCCAAACGCCTGCTAAAATTCTGATTAGCTCGATTCAGGGTCATATCT
The DNA here is from genome assembly GCA_958510865.1 of Myrrha octodecimguttata. NCBI lineage: Eukaryota > Metazoa > Arthropoda > Insecta > Coleoptera > Coccinellidae > Myrrha > Myrrha octodecimguttata. The sequence continues at coordinate 75,237,796 of OY294057.1, forward strand.
GCGTTGACATAGATTTCCTAAGTAAATGACCCGAGTGGTTTATCTGGTTGATCTGTGGTTTTAATCTACATTAGAAGTTTGAATGATTGTTATTTAACCTAAGGAATAAAGACATAAGAAATAGCGAACCATGTATGTTCGACCATTGGGAATCACATGATAGATTGGGACAATATAAAAATACTTATGTTGGAATCAAATAATTTGAAAAGAAAAATTAAAGAGTTCTCTTGCATTTTGTTGAATGGGGAGAGTAATTTTGCTCATTGTTCTGTAGAAATAGACCCTATTTGGCTGAGTTTACTTAAAAAACGCTGCAAATTTTACACAAGGGTTTATTATTTTCTCAGTTACATAACCCAATTTACCATTGATATCTTAAAAAACTTATATATTATGCATAACTCATTGGTTTCTCACAACACAGAAACCAATTCCATGAAATGATTCATTTGAACATTGAAATCTCAATAAATATGCTTGTATAATTGAATAACATTTCCACATGCAGAACGCTAACTGAGTAGCAAAATTTGAAATAATATTTTGAATGAGAAGAGAAGTTCCACAGTCGTTTCACCTCTTTAAATCTAACTATCTTCCACAATTATTAAATTTCGTGTCGGTATTCTACAACTGAAAATGAACTTCAAATCAGATAGGGTTTGCCCTTTTTGAGATATAAGGGAAATAACCTCAATATTCAAAATGGTCACGAAATTTTTTGCCAATATCTGCACAAATAAATATCGGTCAAAACTGAAATTTGAAACACTGTTTCTAAATGTTGACTCTGAAAAATTCGATTTTCCCAATACAATTCTCACGAAATTTTGCATTAAATCGAGTGTCTATATTTCACAATTAGTCATGATGTTTCAATCCGAACGCGTTCGTATTTCTTGACACTGAGGAAATAAACTGAATCTTTCAAACTAACACCAATACGTAAAACAAAATTCAAGACTTTCCGCTAATATCAAATGTGAAGATGTGATTTTTTCTAGAATTCAACTTTGTTCTGAAAAATATTAATGAAATGAAAAAAAACTCAACCTTCCTGTGCAATTGATCTGAAAAAAATTTTTTCCACAGCAGATATCCGATTCACTTGATTCACAAAGTATCCACCACACAAACTGAAAAACTTAAGTTATTTTCAATAACATTTCTGAAACAATTAAATATATCGTGAACCTCATCAGGTTGAATTCAAAAGAATAATTCTAGATTATAAATTTCGTTCGTTGTTATCGTTGTCAGATACACTCAACTAAGAGGGTGTCAAATCCGAAAGTTTGTTTGATGTAAAGACGTGAAATTCAAACAAGTAGTTTGCCGACAACCAGATGATGATACATGTGGTATATTTTTGTCTACGCTATATCCCTTGTCTTAGGTCACGACTCGGCACAGACCCCATTCAGAACAGGTAGATAGGTCTTCGGCTCCTAACTTTAGTCTAAGGCTCTAACCCTAAGTATGAGATTCTCGACAATCGACAATTGATGAGATTTGCGGTTTGCTATTGATTTTTATTGCTTATTATATCCTCCAATTTGATTTATCATAAAAATGCTCATTATTTTCTATATTCACGCTTATTTCAAACTGTCAGTACGAAAGTTTTTGGATTTTGTTTGAAACCAGAAGCGGATATCTACATGTTGACGATAATCGTACTACGCAAACCGAATTTTTTCGAAATCTGCATTATTTTAAATTACGCTACTTCATTCGCGTTCTGCATTTAAAAGTGTTCTTCAGTTATGAAAGAGTATTTATTGAGATGTCAATGTTTCAAATGAATTTTTTCATGGAATTGGTTTTTGTGTTCTGAAAAACCAATGATTTATGAATAAAATAAAAGTTTTATTCAAGATATGAATGATCTTCATGAAGAAATTTAATCTTAAATCCCGTAATCCGCAGGGTGATTTCTATAAACAATAATTTGATCCGATTTTCAGTAGTTATGTTTAAGATATTGGGAGAGAAAACCCAAAAATATTCAATCAGATTTACTTACGGTTATGAAATTGTCAAGAACATCGATGGGGCATTTGCAAATTGTGTTTATAAAATAATAACGCATCCATTAAAAATTTCTCGATATGTGTTGAAAATTTGGTAATCAATATTTTCATCTACTTTTAGATGTATGATTCTGGATGAAAAGTAAACTGATTATTCCAGTGAATTCCAATTTTAGAACCGAATGCGATGTCATTTTCGACATTATTGGAAATTTGAAGCGTTTTTCTTTATAACTCAGGAACCACTGGTGGGAAATCATCCGGGTGAAATTTTTTTGGTTTAGTTTTGCAACAGTAATCAACGTTCAGAGTTTCATGAAAATTCGGTGGTAAGAAATAATTTTTTTTTCCCCAACCCCCCATTTTGATCCCTTAGGGAACACCGATTCTGCTGAAAAGCTTGGAGGATCAATCCCGAGCGACACACGATTTTTCTACCAAGTTTCAGTGGTTTCGGTTCAGTACTTTCGGAGAAAAGCCCCGGACAACGGACGGCGGACGGACGATTTTTTTTTATTAGTTTATTCAAATCTACATACTCCAAAACGTAAACTGTGAAATTTTCAGGGGAAGTTAAAATTTTTCTCGGAACGAAAAATCGAAACAAAATAATTCTAAAAATTTTCTCGTTTGTCTGATGAAAGAGCCAGATTTGGACTTTGTAACATCACAGTTCGCTTCGTTTATCGTTTTATATCGTTCCGGTATTGTTTATAAGGCAATCCGCATGGGCGTTATTCATGAAAAAACAATTTTCATTTAATTTTTAACAGTTCTGTTTCAGATATTGGGAGTGAAACCCCAGAAAAAAACAAAAAAATGATTTGGTTGGACAGTTGAGAATAAGCGATTTCAAGCAATGAACCAAAAACGCCGGTTATAGTTAAGTTATCCCCATTGACAGATTTTCCTTTGCCCATATGTCAGTTTGGAAAACCGTAACTAAAACCGGAGCTTTCGGTCCATCGCTTGAAATTGATTTATGTCAAACTGTGTTGACATTTTCGTTCAGTAAGGTTTGTCAATTCATCTTGAACCGTTCAACTCCAGAACAACGCTTCCAAATTGAAGAAATACACTCTGAAAAAATAAATCTGTTTCCGAAGTTCAAAGAGCACTGTGTTGAGCAAGCAATTCGTGCAAGTTATTGATAATTTTCGCACTTATTTTACTTTTCTCGATCCAAAATGATTGACAAGACAAAGAAATGTGTGTGTACTGAAGAGAATATTGCTGGTTGTAGCGCAAAGTTTTGGAGTAGACTCATCGCCGTAATTGAGCCCTGCCTGTTGTTTTCAAAAATTAGTCAGCTAAACATGGACGACATTTGGTCCCAACAAGACGGCGCAACTTGCTATTCAGTGCGTTTAACCATCAATTTATTGCAAAATGTAACCTAACCTAACCATCACAGAACACAAATGAATACCATTAAAATTCAGATGAATTCCTTAATGGGGGTTTTTCCCGAATTTGGGTTATTACTGCAAATGCAAATTTGAACATAATTATTATGGGTTTGATTCATCATTTTCCCAAATAACCTTCAGAAAGTGTTCAAAATCAGATTTCAAAATTGGGGTTTGGGATTTGCCAGGCATGCACGAAGTGACAACGGTGTTCAGTAGAATAGCTTTTTCTACTATAGAATAATGAAATTTTTTTCTTATTCCTATTCTGTGTTCTTTGTCGATATAACCGAACAATTTCCGTTTGCGATTTGTCAGTAATATGACAGTATGACAGTCTGTGCTCTTCCTTTTCTATTCCTTGGTCGTTGTCTTCTACTCTAACTAGATCGAAGTATAGCTATCTCCGTTTTCCTAAGCAAAGTATCACATTTGACGTCCTTTTCTTTCCGAGCAAGCTGAATTCGACGTTGCCATATGGTGCACTCAAGACACAAATCCCTTTAAATGCCAATCCCCATTTTTATTTTTCAGTTTTAGGTGATCAAAAATTTTTTTAAAAATATAATATTGAAATTATATGTTTGAAATGTGATGTCCTAAAGGTTTTTCATGAAAATAACTGCATTTTCGTTTAAAGGAATAACCCCCATTCTGATTGGAATTCTGTTGACCGATTCACATTTAATGCCTGTCTTCCAAGTATTCAGTTGTCACTTCTAGCGATGAAAGTGCGCTGTTGTCAAACTTCACATTCACAAAAGTAACATTCATATCTTCCAAAATGAAAGCCAGTAAACCAAAAATTCTCAGACAAGCACATTGAAAATAACTAAGAATCCTAAAATAATATGCACAGAATTAATAAGAAATGCAGTATTTTGAAGAAACAAAACAAGAATATATATTATTTACCTGTCCCTCTTTGCTTGCTTCGTCCATTGTAGTTACTTCATAGCCTTCCATGGCCGCCTGCAACGCACATATTGGGTCAATCTCGGTTACAATAACTCTGGCCCCCAAGGCTCTAAGGGACTGTGCGCATCCTTTACCGACATCGCCGTATCCTGCAACTACAGCTACTTTGCCTGCTACCATGACATCTGTGGCCCTTTTGATGCCATCTATGAGAGATTCACGGCAACCATAAAGATTGTCAAACTTGCTCTGGAAAATGAGATGGACCAGTTAGGTATGAAAGTATTCGTTAATTGTTTGAAGCTTAGAAGAGGTTAATGACCGCATTCAGCAGATAGAAAAGTTAGGAAACTGTTGCCAAATTTCTCCGTTCTTTCTGCTGAATGAGGTGCTACCTAGGAAACATGTTGGTAGCGATGGCCATTTTCGGTAGCGTTCTGGATTGTGGTCATCTGCGGTATAATGTTATTTAGGAGTCACTTTGACAGTTGTTTTGTGAAATTAATTTGAAATTTGAAGGTATGGCAACATCAACATATAATTTGTAATGAAATAATTATAGAATTACAGAAATACTGTTCACACATCCTAAATAAAAAATCTAGATATTTTTCCTTAGAACATTCATATTTCAGAGAATAATTTCATCATTTCGATTTGTATTTACGGAAATATTTGGAAAGACAGAGACAAAGGGGAAAGTTATGATCAATTGTCAAAAATGGTAGCTACACCATTAAGCAGTTCGCTCTACTGATACCTGCCGGTACCAATAAAATCAATTTTCAACGAGAAAACGATCATTCAAAATTGGTACCTAAGAAATCCTATTCAAAAGTTCGGAACTTCCGTGAAGTTAAAAGTCCGACAGACTCTTTCTATTCTTGTGTCCCCTTCCACCCTACCAAGCCAATGAACAGCGTCAGCTGTATCGATCGTAGAATCCACCTGTGATGTAGGAGGGGATATACCGCGTGTTCCACCCAACTTCAACTTGCGTCTTGATTTTACCATTTTAAAACCGAATTATTGAAAATTCGAAAATTGTGTGATATCTTGTATCAAAATAGATTGAGAAAATATGATATTTTGTGTTACATACAACAGACCTATTGAGTATATAAAACCATAAATCTAATACCCATTTGTAAGATGACAATACTCAATAATTTCTGTAGACACGTCAAGAAGCGTGAGAACCAAATGGGTACCCACCAGATAAAACAGCAGTAATCAGCTCGATTCTGTTTACGTATTGCTATAAAACTTGCTATTCAAGTCATATTGCTATCTTTCTAATTTATAGCAATATGAACATGATATTACTTATTCTGTTCCAAGTGTTATAACAAGATTTGTTATAAATTTTGTCTAAGCAATATTGCCATCATGGACTTCCATAATTGGTGATTTTAGAGCTGACGACACTGTATTTTAAGACTTAAGAACGAAAAGGAAGAAGAAATTAACCCTACTTCAAAGACATTTTGAACAGTTTTCTATGATTTCGCATACATAACCTCTATTGGCGAATGAAGATAAGCGCTACTCCCTCTGGTGGCTATCAAAGTAACCCGACGTACAGGGATCATCATAAAAAATTAAAAGACATTTCGAGAAAATGAGAAAGTTTATGCATTTTCTTGGCGTTTGTGCGATTTTACATGTTTCTCTACTGAGAAACAGCAAACTCAAATGTCCCATAGATTTCCACAGCCCGGTAAAAAATTTTGAGTTTGGGTGAAAAAAACTTCCTTTAACAAGTCGGACCTGAAAGTGTTGAAGAATCAATAAAAATCTAGGCAAATTGTAACTCAGAATTGGTAAAGCAACAAACAACATTTATTAGAGTCTGTTACCTGCATCTCACCGATGATGTTCATTTTCATAGAGGTAAGCATGAATTACTCATGAAATACTAGATCACATTCATGAAGACAATTGTTTTCCAGGACCATAATCCAAGCAGAGAAAGTTACTTAAGAGGAATGCTATTCCTTCCAGAAATCTGCCTGTTGAAATGATCATTAAGGAAAAACGTAAATGTTTTAGTGGTAGAACTGACCGATTGAAACAAGAGTCTCGACAAGGAAATATCTGGTGATGAATACTCTTCGCTCAAAGTGCTTCTGCCAATGAAATCAAAGCTGTACAAGGCTCATTTATTACAGCTTTTTCAAGACCAATCATATGAGTGTTGGAAGAATTTATTTGTCAATCCATAATGAATAAGGCTTACGGTACAAGTAGTATTAGTTTTATGTGACTGATTTCATTTTATTCACAATATATTGGGTAAATTCAGTCCTTCCTTATATAAATAGTAAAGTTATGAGTATTTGTCTATTATTCCAAAAAGTATGTTATACAATACTATCTCTTTTTAAACTTTATGAGTAGTAGATTTGATAGGGTACCTATTAGATCAATTAGGGTAAGTAAAAAGGTTGAAAGAATTAGTTGCAAATAACATGCAACATCATATCAAATGCATCTTCCTGGACACTTCTAGCTTCTGTGCCTTCAAGATATTCCAAACAATTTGAAATAAATCTTGCCATTTAGAGTTGATATTAAAATACTTCTAACAGTAATTTTAGCATTGCCACTCTGAATAAGGATAGATGATACATAACTCTTTCATAAAAATGAAATATGTATACACAGAATCATTTCTTTTAACTGAAAAAGTCTTTGAAAAAATTGTGGTATCGAAATTCAATCAATCAAATATACAAGCAAACACTTGAAACTCTAGCTCCTATCCCTCTAACTAAAGTTTTTGAACTAGCCACCGTGACGCTGCAATCTTAAATTCAGACGCCAACCTACGTTTTTCGTTGTTTAATCTTCGTTGATTAATGTCAACTATATTGCTAATGCGAACATGTTACAAAATAGAAATTCAAATGAGTCAAATTGACCAATAACCAATTTCCTGGATACCAATAGAGTATTGGTAACCAGAAATCAAATACAGGAATTTTATTCAGGCGGAATAATTTGATGAACTTTTCTGTTGGCAACTCAATGGGATTGCTGGTGTCTACTATGCCGGTATTTAGTCAAAGAATTGGTAAACCCGCAAGATTTCTCGTCGCCGAGATATTAAAAAGATATTTACATCATTATACGCAGTGTGTTTTTCTGAATCAATGATGTGAAATCGAACATAGGGGGTCTCCCTTAATTTGGAAGATATGGGCCCTCAAAGTTCCAAAATGAGTCGTTTTCAGGTCCCTTTTTCCACCATAAAAACGATCTCTCACTTCATCTATATAGTTCACAAACCACCTTAGAACCTTGAACCAACAATAAGTAACACTTTTTTTCAAGAATAATCAATATTTAATGAAAAAACAATGAAATTACTGGACAACCACTTAACCTCTATTCCTTCTGATTTCGACTCAGTCTAAAAGTGAAGTTTGGCAATGGCGCGAATTTCATCGGACGGAATCGTGCGTATTCGTGAATGACAGATTATTGCTGGCGAGAAAAACGAAATATGTTCTTAGTTCTTACTTTTTACTGCGGTACTCTAAATCTTCCAATAGGAGAATTCGTTTCTAATGAAATCTACAAGGTTGAAACACATAGTAATGGAATGAGAATACACCCTGATTATATTTCAACGTACATTTTTTCACATGTGATAGGTCGCGCCCTTCCCAGGTTTCCAATGAAATCGAGGTTATTATATAACACATTTTATTGGAATACCCTGAATCTCATTCTAAACTGTTCAGGAACTCACACTGCTTACAATGGTGTGAATATCTTACTTATAGCTTCGCGACGGGAAATCTTGCAAGTTCACCAAAGAATTTATTTAAAATTAAATATTCTAGAGAACCTTGAACATGTTTCCATTAGCACATACTTATTCTCAATATACTCGAATTCTTGGAAGAAATAATAACGTAACAAATAGTTCTCTGCTATTCCATTTCTAACTTATCTTGTATCAAGCATAGCAAGTGCTATTTTGAGGTTGCTAAGATAGCAAAAATGACGGCAAGCTTTTTGATAAGTTGACAGATCATATTGATCAGAATAACAATATTTCTGATCTTGTTATGGAAGCAATATCTTTTTTCGGTAAACCCGCAAAATTTCCCGTCGCGAAGTTATAAGTAAGATATTTACATCATTGTAAGCAGTGTGAGTTCCTGAACAAAAAATATGAAGGCCAACATAGGCGGTCTATCTTTGTTTGAAAGTTCCAAATTGTTGCATTTTCAGATCCTTTTTTCCGCCATAAAAATGATCTCTCACTTCTCAAATCTAGTTCATAAATCATCTTTGAACCTTCAACCAACGAATAAGGACACTTTCTTTCAAGAATATTCATTATTTAAAGGAATAAAAGTGAAAATATTAGACAACCACTTAACCTATATTTCTACGAAATACTTCTCAATGTTAAAGCGGAGCTTGGCAACAGCGTCTTTTCATCGCTGGCCAACGTATTATGACCAAAGGGTAGTTGCTGGCGGGAAATATGAAATGATGGACAGTTGAAGGATATGATTGTAAGGAAAATGCTTCTGTCACTGAAGAAGAGGTGGTTATTCTAACATCAAAACAAAATCATTGAGAATATTTGTTCAAGGTTTCACTCTCAATATTTTCGTTTGAACTTTCTTTATATCCCCTTCTAAATAGGGAGGTTGTTATCTACTTCGTTTTTTGTTGTGTCTTCGAGATGGTCCCAGTTTAGAATGAGATTCAGGGTATTCAAATAAAATGGGTTATATAATAACCTCGATTTCATTGGAAATCTGGGAAGGGCGCGACCTATCACATATGAAAAAATGTATTTTGAAATATAATCAGGGTGTATTCTCATTCCATTACTATGTGTTTCAACCTTGTAGATTTCATTAGAAACGAACTCTCCTATTGGAAAATTTAGAGTATCGCAGTAAACAGTAAGAACTAAGAACATATTTCATTTTGCTCGCCAGCAATAATCTGTCATTCACGAATACGCACGATGGCACGATTCCGACCGATGAAATTCGAGCCATTGCCAAACTTCACTTTTAGACTGTGTCGAAATCAGAAGGAATAGAGGTTAAGTAATTTCATTGTTTTTTCATTAAATATTGATTATTCTTGGGAAAAAGTGTTGCTTATTGTTGGTTAAAGGTTCAAAGGTGGTTTGTGAACTATACAGATGAAGTGAGAGATCGTTTTTATGGTGGAAAAACGACTCTCTTTGGAACTTTGGGGGCCCATATCTTCCAAATTAAGGGAGACCGCCTTTGTTCGATTTCACATTTTTTATTCAGAAAAACACAGTGCGTACAATGATGTAAATATCTTTTTAATATCTCGGCGACCTGAAATCTTGCGGGTTTACCCTTTTTTCTGGCAATATTGCTATTTGCAAACAGAATAGCCATGATTGAGGAAAATTCCTCATTAATACCTTGATTGTGTGCATTGATCGTAATCGGCGATTTGAAGGACGGATTCATCTGAAATCTAATAAAATCACATTACTCACCTTTGTAACAGAGTCGTTCACGTTGAAAGCCGGTACTTGTAGTTTTTTTTCTTTCAGCATTTTGTACAGGTTATGAACTCCAGTTGTGGTTTCTTCCGTTATCCCTCTGCATCCTTCCAACAGCTCCGGGTATTTGTCATGAATCAATGAGCTGAGATCTCCGCCATCGTCCAGGATCATATTGAAGCTTTTGCCGCCTGGGAATTTGATGGTTTGTTCCAGACACCATTTGTATTCTTCCTCCGTTTCCCCTTTCCATGCAAATATGGCTAATCCTTTCTTGACCAAGGCTGCAGCTGCATGATCTTGGGTGCTGAATATGTTCGAACTCGACCACCTCACCTGACAAACGATAAATTCAAAGTTGCAAATAATTCCTGCTCTCGTTCAACATGCCTTCATCCTGCATCAACATTATCGCGTGCATGTACTAGGGAACGTAATTCTCGAATTTTTTTTCAGTTCTAGTTACATAAACTTGATAGGCCGATTCCAAGGCCTACCTACTGACTTTACAAAAGTGAATGGAGTATATGTTTCAAGTTGTTCAATATATTTCCGATTTTTTAACGAATTTTAAGCGAAAAGTAATGAATTGAAAATATAAGGTGGATGATTCCCCAATATAAGGATCCTGCCACGTTTTTGTAGACCTGAGGGTATGAAATATCATTGCTTGAAGGACTGGACCTGGTCGAAAGACTATGCCGGTCAAAGAGCAAATGTAGTTAAGTTTACCTGCTGGTTTTCTGTCTCTCTTTCTGTTGCAGATATTATTTCAAGATATTTTGTCATAACTTTCACATTCACATTCACATTTTGAAAAAAACGTAATAAGTACTACCTCTATGTAGAGAGGACAATGTTGTGTAGTTATCTGACAGGAAAATGACTATAACCTAGCATTTTCGAAATATACACGGTGAAATGTGTCAGAACGTCATGGCCAACCGGGACAGTTTATAAAAGGGAATGGAATATACAGGGTGAGTCTTTGACCTTGCAGAATATTTCAACAAAAGATTTTTGAAGCTGAAAGAAACACATTTGTCCTCAACCATTTTTTCCGATTCGGCCTAGATAAAAAGATATAGGCATTATAAATTTCCATAATAGGCTAGCCGCCCCTGGAAACCTGAACACTGAAGTTTTTCCAAGCCTATACCATTCAAATCTTCGAAATAAGCAACTCTGTTATGAAAACAAGCGTCAACTTACTTTTTACATTCCAGTTGTTGAAAAAAGTTGTATTTATAGTACAATAAACAAGTTAGGTATTCCAAATTTCGTGGGCGATAAAAGTTAAACATTCTTCTCTTGGTTTCATTTTCGATAATGAGGAATTCATCTAGCTATCACTCATATCAGCTTTGAGATTCATCTTCAATTTGTAATTATTGATTTTCTTTGTTTATTTGATTTTCTCCAAGAATGATCAGATCATAGACATATTAAACTCTCTGGACACGGCGTATGAATCCATTTCTGAAGGGTCGAACGGGGATAATGAACCAAGTGAGAGGTCCGAGAGAGAGATGGAATTGGAGCGGGCAGGTCATAGACAAGATACACGATTAAAATAACATGCGACTAGTGACAGGGACATGAAGGAAATCGGCCAATCAGAGAAAACACGGAATGGCGGTAATTATGAACTTCACAACGTGAATGATGACTGTTCTATATGGTGTGTCTTTGGTTCTGTGCAGTATTTTATCTCGAACTGATATTCCTCATTGATTTTGATCATCAGAGTGTAGCTTTCGAGTAGTTATGGAAAAACAGATGATCAGCCGGCCATAACTCCGAAATCTTAAGGGAGCATGATATATGTATAATGATTAACGAAACTTCGGACCAGTATTATAAAAATTATTTTGACCCCTAGACGCAGTTGAGTCCCATTTTTCAACCACAATCAAAATAGTTCTTCGGGGAGTTCGTTAACGAACATAAAACCGAGACCGCAGACCTGCCAGGCGGACGGACAGAATCCAGTTTGATCACAAATTTTTCATCAGTAAGAAAATTTTTGCTCAAAAAATACTGACATTGTAACGGAAGGATATCGCGCTCTTCTTTCCAACAAAAAGCGCGCAAAACATGAACAAATTCACAGTTATTCATGCAAGGTAAACTCACTTATGGAATTTCACGTTTTTCCCTTTTTTATATCTCCTCGTACAATTAATGGCACAACAAGAATTCACCATTATTCGTTTGCCAGTGAATCCGGTTTGAAATGAAAAGTCTCAAACTCTATTCAAAAACTTACGGAAACACAAAAAACGAAAACACAAAAATTTAAAACAACACGAAAATTATATCTTACATACAGTCTTTATACTATAATTCAAAATCTGCTTTGAAATACTTTGGAAAAAACAAATGTGACTTTCAAAACTTTTGAAAGAAATTTATTTCAAACATAGATTCATTATTATAGTCTATGGCTTCAAACTGATCTGTCTTATTTTTGCCGTATTCTATGATGGTCTGGCCCGCCCTAGTTCCCTCTTTGTCGGCCCGCTTCCTCTCTCTTTAAGCCATGTCCATATAGTTTTATAGGTCTATGGATCAGATTCAGACATAACCTATTCAAACTTTCATTTTCATAAATAAATAAAACAGATGAACCTAATTTATCTATGAACGTACAAACGTTGCCAAACTGACGAACAGAAAGAAAGAACTCTTCGAAATCAAACAACACATAATATGCTAATTCTATGTATACACTTGTCACTCGTATAGTCTATGATTCTGAACTGAACTATAAATCTATGATTCCATTCTTAACTTTTAGACGTGGCAACGCGGAAAAATTGAATTCTGTGGATTTTTTGAACAGAGTTGCAATCAGCCAAAGTACCCAATTCTCGGAATTTCACAGATATTTTTTATTTCAGAATTTCATATTACTCGAAAATGGCGCATCATACGAAAAAAAATAAAGAATACTTTTACTTTCCAAAATGGTCAAAAATTCGTTGAATAGCATTCAAATTATTTTTAAAAGTTGGATTCTTTGAATTTCTGGTATTTTTATGAAATGTTATGGTCATATTAAAGAAACTGGAGGATGTGGATGAAATTTTGTAATCCAGGAACATGCATCGTATCAATAAAAAATTATATTCCAAAAATCATCTCATTCGGTGAGATCGTTCGCGAGATATAATCGAAAATTAAATTTTTTTTTGGAATTTCAACAGTCTGTATCTTACGAACCAAGCCGAATCGGAAAAAATGGTAAGGGAAAAAATTGTTTCTTTTGGCTTCAGGAATCTTCTGTTAAAATATTCTGCAAGGTCAAAGACTCTCCCTGTATATGCAAAATTTGGTTGGTATTCTACTGTTAGGTAGTGAAAAAATAATTGATATTTTTTTGATTGGAACTCACATTTAGTGTGGATTTCTCAAATAACTGAAAAATTCTGATCATAGAATTGAAACTTGGTAATGAGATGTAAAATATCGATATGCACCTTTAAGCGAAATTTTTTTATTTGAAAAATTCCTAACTCAGCAAAGATCGCCAAATGGCACTGAAATTTCGCATGTATCTTATTCCCTCAAACAAGCCCGTAAAAATAAAGCTAATATTTGCGCCATATGAGCCACTCGGAGGCCAATTAACCTTAGTCCACTTCACAAAATATCATATGGGAGCATTAGGAATTAAAATAAAACATCATTACTGTTTGGGAATTATATATCCTAGGACCTATATATCTTATACATTTCCTGAAGAAAATAACTAGATTTTCCGGAAATGATAAGTTATGTCTATACACCAGCCTGAAACATTAATAATACTCTACAGTGAAATTTTTGAAACTGGACTTACGCTGATTGGCTCATATCATGTTTCCTTACATTATATCATTATCAAAATAAAAAACTAAAATTCATGTCATCCTTTCAATTTCATAATTTCTTGCTTGGTTTATTGTGAAATGTAAAGGTCATAAGTTATCAACAGATCTCAGATAACATATTTATAATAGACGACATGTCGACATAACAACAGGTTATCCCGTTTATAACTTTGCAATCTGCAATAATGACTAGCACAAAAGAATTGCTCCAAAAGCCAATTCTTATTCAAATCATTTGGCTGTTTCCAGAAACTGAAGTATATTGCATCAGCTTTTGTTATTTTTATCAGCCATCTAAGTGTTTAGCTCTGAACCTTATTCCTGCTGATAGACCCACCAACAAATAGAGCAATAGGAATTTAATTTGAAGTTCTAGTTAAGCCACCATTTTATTTGAATTCCATATAAACAATTTGAATAAAAGAAGCTTAATCTAGCATGCAAAGAATTGCTTATAAATTTTTCTGAATTCTTCTGATATCACTTTCATGATGGCAATATTTGGGAGAAATTAATCCAACTTGAAGAAAACTGAAAAGCTTGAGATTTTCTACTCATATTAAAAGGGGTCGAAATAAATGCTTAAATAGACATTTATTTCTTGAGCCTATAGTGGTGCTGATATTTTTTAATTTGCACTCAATTAGATACAAAACTTGAGAATAGAGCATAGGAAATATGATAGCATTAGCTAAACGAATGAACATTTCTCCGATACAAGAGCTATTATATTTTTTTTCACAACATTAGGATGGGAACTATGATAACAGTGTTCTCTCGAAATACACATTTGAACCTATTTGGAATACTACAATGTAAATTAAAAGTGTTCGCTTACCTCAGCCCCTAACTCGACCAATGTTTCAATTAGTACAGCGGTTTGAATTGTCATGTGAAGGGATCCTGCTATCCTTGCTCCTTTCAAGGGTTTGGCAGCACCATGTTTTTTACGGAGGGCAATAAGTCCGGGCATCTCATTTTCGGACAAAATAATATCCTTCCTTCCCCAGTCAGCCAAATCGATATCGGCTAAAAATAAGGTCTTAAGCAATGTAAACCGGGAATCAAATAGAAACACGTGCTAAAAAATTAATGTACCCACCAATTTTGTAGTCTACCTTCGACATGTTTCGCAGGTTAGATGGATCTTCTGAAAATAAGCTGCTCTTAATTTGTTTGAGTGTAATTCTATATTTGGCGGCCCACTCAGTTTTTCGAACCGGTATCCTATTCCAAGAAGTGGAAGAGAAGGGAGGAGGGAATAGAACAGAGAAGAGTTGCACAACACAGAAATTAATATTCAATAGATGCGATTCGATGCTCTTGATATATATCGTTATTCTATGCTCTTGAGTCTGGAAACATAGAATAACATAATACCGAGTCTAAAGGTAAACGCACCTGCAAGCGACCAAGCACAGAATTATATTTTATTTGCAAATCAAATGAAAGTTCGAACCTGTGAATAAAGAACCACATAAGGTAGCTTTGGCTACCTATTCTGCGGGGGAGAATCGGGTATTTGGTTAATCGGAGATTCTTCCCTATTGGCCGATGACGATCACGTGACCGTCGTCGACCAATAGGCTGAATATCTCGGCCAATAGGGTGAATAGGGTGCTTTAATTGTTGATTATCGGCATTTTATCATTCATTCTGGTTTTTCGGCGGTTTAGAGGCAAAAACATCGATTAGGGCGATGATATATAATATGCATATAACCATCTTTTAAATCGAGATTATTCAGGAAGAACCAGAACTTTGATAAAATTATTCACCTACCTTTTAAGCGATACCGACAGAGACACATATTGTTCGAATGGTTTCTTGAAATTTGCAGAAATTTTATATTTGTGATTCAATGATTCTACGTATTTTCTAATTGTGATAAATACATTATGTTCTGACTCGTGATCAACACAAATAATATGATGATAGAAAGACTCAACATTTGAAGTTTTCGAAACAGACGATCGAATCTTCAAAAATTGTCAGCTCTCTACGCTCAGATAGATAGATCAGAGATATTAGGGTATTGTCACAGATGACAGAATATAATGGGTACTGTATTTTCCCGTACTGCAAAAGACACTGAGTTTTTCTCACAAATATCTATTTCATTGCTATCATGTTAATTTTTTCACTCAAGTTAGTAGTCGTTAAAATATAAGTTCAGTAAGCCGAAACGGCAAGTATGTAACGATTGTATGAATCCAAACTCGGTATGAAATGAAAATTTTGAATATGTCCGCATAGGACCATTTTTCTGTACCCTAAAGGTGCCTTTTGTGCGAGGGAGATTCGGAGTTTTGGGGAATCGGAAATTCCACCGCTCCTGTCCGACGACGATTACGTGATCATCGCCCCTTAAAGGCACCTTTAGGGGCCTTTTGTGGGAGGGAGATTCACCCTATTGGCCGAGAAATTCACCATATTGGCTGACGACGATCACGTGATCGTCGTCGGTCAATAGCGAAGAATCCCCGATTAACCAAATACTCGAATCTCCCTAGCACAAAAGGTAGCTTAAGGGTTTAATCTCCGATTCACCCAAATCTCCCTCACACCAAAGGCAGCTTAAAGGTACCTTTTGTGCGAGGGATATTCGGAGATTCACCCTATTGGCCGACGACGATCACGGGATCGTCGTCGGACAATAGGGTTGAATCTCCCTTTCTCCAAATCTCCCTCGCACATAAGGCAGCTTTAAGGTACCTTTTGCGCGAGGGAGATTTGGGGAATCGGAGAATCACACTATTGGCCAATAGGGTTGAAGCTAGGATTCTTCAAATCACCGAATCTCCCTCAGACAAAAGGCAGCTTTATCGAGGGTTAACGTTACAGACACGACATCACTCCACAAAGGAATATTTTACCACAGACCAGTTTGTCTGGGATATTACAAACTGAAGAACGAATTTGCGTTCTTTAGTTTGTTGGTTGATTTTTTCGTCACCATTACCTTACCATATTCCTTCCATGTATGCTCCGTAAAAATGATGGAAACGAAACTTAGATATACTCATGGAAGCGACAAAAAAAGGATTATCGATTTTGTGTTTTGCCATCTGTCATTGCCGATTTTTAATATTTGCCAAAAAGAATAGCGCAATTAATATTCATAGCCAAAATTAATTAATATCGCGTCCAAAGATTAGAAATCTCCTCTTGAGCCTCCTCACACTTTACGAGAAATATTCTGTAATCTGTAGTCGCCACCGATATGTGTTTGTATTCTGTGATCGCCGTGTTTGTGTTTGATATTCTGTGATTGCCGCTCGATATTTGTATTCTGTGATGCAGACGTCAAATTCGATTAATATAAGGATAAACACAAATATAAACAAAAAACATTGTGAAATCTTATATTTGATTACTGAGTGAGGTGAGGAAAACTTGTGACATCGAATTCTTGAAAGATAACCTATGTTCTTCAGCGATAAACAAGTTTCGTCATATTCAATAATTTCTGTCAAACATTTTCCACAAATTGCAGACGTTAGGATCTCTTATTCTCTTTGCAATCTGTGAATTTTTTTTTGTGTTAGCAATGTGAGTATACAAGTAGTGCATATTCAGCAAATTTACTTTGTATTAATTCATGAAGAATTTTTTTTAATCCTAATTTCAATTTTTAAGACCGAAATGGAATCCGAACATATTGATTTCGATAATACCTTCTGCGGATATCGCTCGGCACTCAGCACCCGCTATGCAAGCAAAGAAATGCAATATTTATTCAGCGATCAGAAGAAATTTTCCACTTGGAGGAAATTATGGATCAACTTGGCAACAGCTGAAAAGGAGTTAGGATTGAAAATTTCACAAGATCAAATAGATGAAATGAAAAGTAACATTTATAATATAGATTTCAAAGAGGCTGCAGCAGAGGAAGCTTTAACCCGTCATGATGTTATGGCGCATGTGCATGTGTTCGCAAAACAGTGTCCTAAAGCAGCACCAATTATTCATCTAGGAGCTACATCCTGTTTTGTTGGAGATAACACAGACCTGATAATTTTGAAGGAGGGTCTAGATTTACTCTTGCCTAAATTAGCTAATGTAATGAGAAATTTAGCAACTTTTGCTGAAGAGTTCAAGTCAATACCTACTCTTGGTTTCACCCATTTGCAACCAGCTCAACTTACAACAGTAGGAAAAAGAGCTTCCATGTGGCTATTTGATTTCTTAATGGATGAAAAAGCATTGAGAGAAATGAAGGAGAATCTAAGATTCAGAGGAGCTAAAGGTACAACAGGTACCCAAGCCTCATTCCTTCAACTTTTCAACGGAGATTCCAAAAAAGTGAAACAACTAGATAAACTAGTTGCCAAGATATCTGGTTTCAACAAAACATATCCAGTTATCGGTCAAACCTACAGTAGGAAAGTTGATATTGAGGTAGTAAATGTTTTGTCATCCCTGGGTTCATCAGCTCACAAGATGTGTAGTGATATAAGAATATTGGCTAATATGAAAGAGATCGAGGAACCTTTTGAAAAAAGTCAGATCGGTAGTTCTGCCATGCCTTACAAGAGAAATCCCATGCGTTCAGAAAGATGTTGTGCTTTAGCAAGACATCTTATGACTTTGTCAACTAATGCGCTACACACACATGCTGTACAGTGGTTAGAGAGGACTCTAGATGACTCAGCTAACAGGAGGATTACTTTATCTGAAGCATTCTTAGCAGCTGATGCAGTACTTATGGTTCTTGCCAATATAACTCAGGGTTTAGTTGTATATCCGAAGGTAGTTGAAAAAAGAATATCTCAAGAATTACCTTTTATGTCTACAGAGAACATTATTATGGAAATGGTTAAGAGGGGTGCAGATAGACAAGTTTGTCATGAAAAAATTAGGATTCTGTCACAAGAAGCAGGGGAACAAGTTAAAAAATATGGGAATGATAACGATTTCTTGGATAGAGTGAAAAAAGATCCTTACTTCACACCAATATTGGAAGACTTGGATAGTATTTTGGACCCTAAAACTTATATTGGTAGATCTGATGAACAAGTTACAGAATTTTTGGAGGATGAAGTCGAACCAATACTCGAGTTATACAAATCAGAAGAAAAATGTAACGTTCAACTCTGTATATAGATCTTCATAACACTAAGATATTGTATATGGATGAAATATGTATGTAGTAAAGAAATTGTTATTGTAAATATATTTTGTTATCAGAAGAAGTTTATGTACCACTAAATGAGCATACCAAATAATTTACATTCACCTGCAAGTTATTCCTTTGCAAAGTAATCGAAAATCCAATTTAATGTTTCAAAACCACTAACAGAGGTATGATACTTAATAGATATAGAATCACTTAATGCCTTGGCAACAAATTTGAACAGCAAAAAGCTGCTGACTTCATGTCAGTGCTTTTTTTTTATTTTTTACATGGAGCAGAGATACATACGACCTACCAGGCAAAATAATTAAAATTTGTTTTTAATCTTATATTCAACTCTAGCACAACTTTTCTAAAAATCTATAATAACAATACTTGATATCAAATTCCATGTCATACCAAAAATTCACTGCGATACATCCATGGCTTTGTCTTACATGATGAAACCAAAGACTGGGAAGGTAAAGCATGTCCCCCTTTTCCAAGCGAATATGATACTTTCTAGCTTTTTCAAATTGAGGATGAATTTTTAAGCTTTTTTCGTCCAAAGGATCAATAGCTATCCATTTAATAGTGGACTGAACATCATTTTCAAGTTCAGGTGAAATTTTATAACTTTCTGGAGTCACATTCTCATATTTAGCAACAGGGTATTTTTTGTATGGAACATAAGGTAAATCTGCGGGTGATATCAATATGAAATCTTTGTAACCATACATTACACAGTATAAATTCTCATATGGATCTTTGTGCACTAAAAATAAGAAAAACATGCATTAAAAAGATGTGTGTGCTTGGATCCAGAATGAAATTGGTAGAGAATAAGCATTTCGAATAAATGCAATCACAAATTCAAGATTCCTATCAACTCATCAGTTAAAGAATTTCAACCTACTACTGGTGATTGCTCTTTGATCTCCCATCCAAAAGTTCATGTTATCAGGTTTCACTCCAAAAGCTTTCCGTGCCCAATCAAATCCATTGCCAATATCATCATAGAGTTCAGGAAAATCATTCAAATTTGAGTTTTGTTTCTGAATATAAAAAACATAATTTTGTCTGAAATTAAAATATTTTCATCAAAGGAGATAGTACATTATTTTGACCTACTAACTGTGGGTTCTCTAAATTATCTAAAAATTTACCCATTGTCATAGTTCTTTCTTCTGGAAGTACAAAATATTCAGTGCTATCGCCTCCACTGTAAGATGATTTAGCAATCCCATCAGCATACCCATTTGGTGTTATAGCTACAGTAACTTCTTTTTTTGGTATGGTCTTTCTGAAACCATTTCGATTCAAATGTACTGATTTTTTCCGAAAGGATAAATATTCAATTGAAAGACCAAAATCTATGTAGGATGCGGTGTTTACAAATTGATGAATGAAGAAAAAACTCAAGCTCATGTTGCTAGCAAGACATAACGTATTGCAGTGAATTTCATTGGGTCATCAGCACCAAGCTTCGAACCTGCTGGTTAGTTGTACATTGTAATTTACATAGATTTTATATTTGAGCTATTCAATTTCAATGTATATATGGAGATTTTTTTGTGATGCAATTATTTTCATACACATTTTTCTCTTTTCCAGGTCAAGAAGATCATAATAAGAGTTCTATTAGGTGGTGAATTTGAGGATGATATGGCTGCACTTCTAGGTGAGCATTTCAATTGAAATGGATTTTGACTCTTGAGTGATCAATTTTTATGTGCAAGGAGACTACTCTCTAGTGAATAAATAATATTCATTGAATTTTCTCATTAATACATGTATAGATTTGTTTAGTAATTATCTTTTTTTTTCTTTTCAGGTAGGAAAAAATAACAGAACCTATCGTCTATTGCTTCAGCCAGGAAAGCAGCAGAACTTTCCAAAGGTGGAAGAGCTTTTATCGAGTTGCTTTGGAACTTGTCAGAAAGATCGTAAGGCTTGAAGATAGAAACGTCAACATAAGGAAGATAGTGCAAGAACAGAAAAATGCATGTCAATCTCAAATAAGGTGTCAATATGGCCCCCTTTTCAACCTAAATTGATTTTCCTATGAAAGTCACTTACAGACAATTTCTGGTTTTGAAGATTTAGGTACATTTTGGGACGAACAACAAATCCCGCAAATCATGCCCTTGTCTTCATGATACGGGGCATTAGAAGAAGTTATAAGATGCCAGTTGCTTATTTTTTCACTAAGGATTGCATTAAATCTGATGACTTGAAACAATTGAAACTTTGTGATAAATGGGGAACCAATAGTGACGATATTCGACATCCCACATCTTTTAAAGAACACCCGGAATGCACTTATAAATTATAAAATAGAATTTTCTGCTGGAAAATTTGCTGTGATGGAGCATATAGAAAAAGCGTTCCAGATCGACAATACCAAACGGACATATAAATGTTTGAATAAGATCAAAGAATCATATTTCAATTTCAAAGATTCGTATTTGAAAATGAAGGTGAAAGTGGCTGCTCGACAACTGAGCCACACAATGGCAGCTGCCATTGAAACTTTTCATGCGACTGGGGAATTGAAATCTGAGGCTTTGCATACAGCTGAATTTTGTCATCTGATTGACAATTTGTTTGATTCTCTGAACAGCTCTCAATTTAATAACTATGAGGGGAAAAAATTTCGATCTGCACTATCAGATAACTCTCCTCACTTGAAGTTTTGGTCAGACATGTTGCCAAAAATTAACAGTTGGAAATTTTTGGATAATCAGCATAATTTGAGGAATTTGCATAAATTCGTTGGTGGGTGGCAAATTAGCATTAGAGCAATTATGCTTCTGTGGCAAAATTTAAGGAAAATGGGATTGAAATTTTTGAACTTGAGAAATTTGAATCAGGATCCATTGGAGAACTTTTTTGGTCAAATAAGGCAACATGGTGTTTGTAATACAAATCCAACATGTGTACAGTTTGTTGCTGTTTTGAAAACTCTAATTATAAATAATTTAAGTTCCCAAATTACCAGCTCGTACAACTGTGAGGATGATTTATGTGAGACTTTGGGGAATTTCGGAAAATTTATTGAAAAGTATGCAAACACTGATGACCAAAATACTGAGGAAAGTGGCAACACCCAGTTGGTGATCCATCTGATAATGCAGATGATAATTTTTTTGATGAGGTTAATTATGCAACTCCTTATGTAGCTGGTTACATCCTTAAGAAGCTTAACGTTCCTGAATGTGTCCAGTGTAATCACAGGCTGTATTCAGACGACATTCAGAATAAACATTTAAATGTCATGTTCAAAGAATTTGACGCTGAAACTAGAACGAAATATCCCAGTAAAAAATTGGTTCAAATTACTTGAACAAATTCATGCAAAATGTTATACTTTCTTGAATAAAAACAGTCACTTCATTGGTGTTGAAGACAGTTGCTGTAAAAGTTTCAAAGATTTTCAAAATTTTTCATTCTGCAAATTACATAATATAACTGAAGAAATTTTCAAATTAACTACCCGGCTAGTCATTTTCAAATATGTATTTAAAAGAGAGAAATCAACCTCAAACAATTAGTAGAAGTCATTTAAGAAAGTCCAGGATATTTAGTGAAAGTAACATTAACAATAAAAAACTGAAGGTGAACTAATTTTGCTATCAAATTTTGCCCATGATCCAAAAAACTAGAAGCAATAATTGACTGTGATAAGAGTATATATTTATTTCTTATTCAGTTTTAGAAGTATTTTTCTGTTCAGAATTTTTTGTTATGTTTTTATATTTTTTAGGTTCGAAATGGTGTTTTTTAGTCAGTAAGAATCTGACACTACTGTCTGTGTGCGGACCCTAGGCGTTGTCTCCTTTGGGGAAGGATCCTTGAAGGCAACGCTACAGAAATATTTTTGTACCCTTGGTGCACGAAATTACTTTTGTTCCGTTGATGAAAGATTTTTCACCAATATCAAAAAATAAAAAAAAAATTGAAAGAAAGATTTTGCATATTTTGAGAATTCAGATACTGAAACATTCTTGAATTCACATTTTTCATTAAAAATAAAATTTTTGGTAAAAATCTTCCTTTTTTCATCAGAAACGTGAATATATTTTTCACAACTTGTTAACAGTGCTTTATATAAATTTCGAAATATGTCCTCAAATTCAACCACCAAAAAACTGCTCCGGACTGCAGAAACCACCTCCCTACGGGCAATTACAAAAATGAGGCACCCTAGAAACGAGCTCTACAACCCCCCGAACAATCTTTTATATGAGAAAACTCAAATAAAACCAATTTCAGATCGATTGGACTATTTGTCGACGAAATTCTCAAAGCGGGAAGATAACATAAAAATTCTTAGGGAATTCAGCATAAACAGGAACCAGGAATTAAGACCTCACAGAAAGACTCCTCTAAACACCATTTGGGAAGTGTTGCAGAATAAAAGTTCATAATTTCAATACTATCTACTTAGTCAATATTATTATCGTTAATATGTATATAAGTGTTTTTTTTTGTATGATTGGGTATCTCCAATTGTTTATCATACTATCATGTATCAATCCATACTCTTAAACATTTCTTATAAACAGGCTGAAGCACTTGGGTCGATGGCCTTTTGGAATGATTTTCCAATAAAGAACTGTTATTATTATTTTTTGTTTTTATCATTGTGTCTGTGAATATTCATGTATTTGATCAACTTCATCACAAAAATAAAATTTTTTATGTAACTTATTATTATTATGCTATACCTACCTAAAATTCTATAGGTCAGATAATACAGCAAGCAAAATAATGGCAAACTAGTCAAATCACATTTATTTTTTTCATTTGATTTAATTAGTTATTATTTACTTCAATATGCTGTCATGTCCGTTTCAAGTATTAAATAATACCATTTGAATATTCCCGCCAATGCATTGGCCACCAAGATTCACGGTATAAAATTCTTTGAATTTGTATAATACCGTGCAGCTTGTTAGTTCGTGCCATCCCCGGTGAGAGCGTATTTTGTTTCCGTCGTTTTGAAAGGAGGTTTCACTTCTTATATATTTGTATTCTGTGCCTAGAACCATAATGGAATAGAACCACTTATTTTATGACAGGAGAAATATCACAATTGTTGCGCATAGTTTACAACACAGAATACAAATATATTTACAAGGCATGTTGCACTTCTTATATTTTGATATTCTGTGTTGATTACTGAGTGAGGTGAGGAAAACTTGTGACATCGAATTCTTGAAAGATAACCTATGTTCTTCAGCGATAAACAAGTTTCGTCATATTCAATAATTTCTGTGAAACATTTTCCACGAATTACAGACGTTAGGATCTCTTATTCTCTTTGTAATCTGTGAATTTTTTTTTGTGTTAGCAGTGTAAGTATACAAGTAGTGCATATTCAGCAAATTTACTTTGTATTAATTCATCAAGAATTTTTTTAATCCTAATTTCAATTTTGTAACGTTACAAACCGCTCCACTGTCGATTTCAGTTTCCATCGCGAAAATACGTCATACTAATAATGTCAATTCCAATCGCAAGAAAAACGCCTTACTGAAATGCACAGATCTGTGTTATATGATCGGTCGCTAAAGAACGCTATTCGCTTTGACGGGTAAGTGTGTGTTTCGCATGCGCGACCCTTCCAACTCTGTCCAGCCTCCAGTCGATGGATAATATATTTGATGTTCTGTGGATAATTCTTTCATTTGGTGCCAGGGGCATGAAACTCCTAGTAGAATATTGGAAACATATTTATTCTGTGGTCCGACCCAATCAGAAGGAGACGGAAGATGAGGAAGTATAGCTTTCTCTGTCGGGACAGTATAAACGAAATTGAAATTTGACTTTGACTTTTAATAGTTCTTGCCGGTAAAAGGAAAGTTGTTTACGTCCAGGGGGGTGAAGCGACGGTAGGAAAAGTAGAAACAAGGACATACGTTTCCACTTATTTTTATCTGTCAGAAACGTATGTCGTGGATATATCGAAATGGAAGAATGACATGACATTATGTCAAATGATATGCCAATTTCATTTTTGGCGTGTTTTGTGGCAGTTTGTTATTGATATTCAAAATTGAAATTAAAATAATACCCGTGTAATATGAAGTTAATATCTTTTCAGGTGTAATATGTGTAACCATATTTATTTTCAGGATTCAGATAATGTTGAATTCGAAGGAATCATTGCCTATGCAGTACAAATAATACATCATTTAGGCATGTGTATTCACAATTATTCAGTCTTAGATTCTAGTGAAAACAGTATGAAAGTCCATCTTGATACAAAGGCTATGGCATAATGTCAGTTAATTTATTTGGAATTTGTTATGTTATTAGGTGTATGTATATTCGGTAATTCCAGCCTAAAAATCTTTTCAGTTGAACCATCAGAAACATAACATATATTTCCTATATCCTAAGAATAATAATTACTGGCCGGGTGCAAAAGCTTTACCTGGGATTATATCACTTATTATTCTCACAGTTCATAAATTTAGTTCGTGTGAATATTCTACTAGCATAGTGGAGTACTACTTAATGAACTTCATTCAGGGAACTATCTTATTGGGAGTCTTATCTTTGAAAGATTAATTCGGAGTATTTATAGTTAATCTTTATTTCAATATTCATCGTCTAATTGTTGATTGATTTTCTAGAAAAGTGGTATTGCCAGGAAGGACTTGGACTGAAGATTTCTACATGATTTTGGCAGTTTCTTTGGACTTTTGGATGCCGCTCCTCTCCCTTGATGAATCAGTGATATTGAAAATTAGTGAAGTGAATATATTAATCTTTGTGACAACATTAGGATTGTTGTGAATCAGTGCTAACCTTCTCAGAAATATTTCTTCAACCCTTATTATGGATTTATTTGGTTTCTCTAGGAGCTAATTGTATTTGTTTGGTCCAGAAAACCGCAACCTATGTTATAAGTACTCATATTTCGTTAGGTAAAAACAAATATCGGATACTTGTTTATCCTACAATTCAGTTTTTCACACACATGTAATTGCAAACATTATTGTATTCAATAAACTATTATTTATAAAGCTTATTTCTAATTGAAGACAAAAATTCCTTTCCATTCAATTTAAATTTAGAGCACAGAATAATCAGAAATTTTAACTGAACCACAGAGCACTAATGTAATTTTAGAGAAAAATGACATATACTTCAACTGGCGGACACCCCCTAGAACCATAATGGAATATTCCCACTTATTTTATGACAGGAGAAATGTCACAATTGTTGCGCATAGTTTACAAGGCAGGTTGCACTTCTTATATTTTGATGTTCTGTGTTTACGTCGATTTGTGTAGTTCATTTTTAATATTTCTTACAGATTCGGTACGAAATTCATTTTATCTTTCACTATTTAGGTAATTTACTAGTTTCTGAATAGTCTATACAGCCTGTTATATAGTATCCTCATTTATCTTTTGTAAAAATGCTGTCCCCAGGTCTCCACAAATAGATGCTCCAAATGATCATAATTATGCATGTAGATATGAATATACTTGTTTAAGTTCCTTAGATAGCATCAATGCTTTCAGTAATGATCATAATTATGCATGTGGATATGAATCTAATTATTTAATTTCCTCATAGCATCAATACTTTCAGTAAAGTCTGAGATATCCTCAACATCAGATCAACCTTTAGTAGGAAGCCCCAATGTATCATACCCAACAAGCGATATTTCTAGTTCTGAAACTGGTTAAAATTTTACAGATAAACATTTATTTTTAGTCGAAAATAAACCTGGATTTTTGCATGAATTAGGACTCCACAAAACAGATTGGTCCCTTGAGCAGGAGTTCATGTACAAAATATATAGGACTCTTTCTTCGAAATTATCAAATATTTATTTAATAGGGAACTTACATAATTTGAAAAATTCATATGAGGCTGGTGAGTTTCATTGAAGAAAATTTAAATAAAATTACAATTGACTTTATAAACTCACAATTGAGAAATGTTGATAAGCCTCCAACAGGCCGTCGGTGGTCTTCAGGTGTTAAAGCTTTTGCTCTCTCACCTTATAAAAGGAGTCCAAATTATTTTATTATCTATGTTTTCAGCTTCCATCATCTCTCTTCAGCATCCATTTCTTTTGAATGTGGACTCCTTAAACCAGTTTTGGAAGTTTGGATCATATGATACAAGCTTTCCATTTCGACAATACAATGTGTACATATAAAGTTCTGAGCAGGATCAAAGAGTCTTATTTCAATTTCAGAGATTCGTACATAAAAATGAAAGTCAAGGTAGCAGCTCAACAACTAAGTCAAACCTAAATCAGGATCCTCTAGAAAACTTTTTTGGCAGATAAGGCAGCATTTCCTTTGAAAGAATTCCAAAATCCACTTTGAGTTCCTTGAATGGTTCAAAAATTGCTCCTGACAAATAGTGCACAACTTTTAATGCAGGAGCATTTTCTAGTGACAATAAATTTTTATTTTATTTACTTGTGTTTCAGATATGATGGAAAACCTATGAAAAGTTTCAATAGACATTTTTCAACTAAAAAAATCCCATTTTGTATTAAGTTTCCATTTAATTTGAATATTTGGTTTCTAGGTTTTTACCACTGTTCCCAGGATCCAAGGATTAAATTAGTGGATTCACCAACCTTTGATGAAAGACTCCTTCGTATGTATCCGTAGATGACAATATTGTTATTATTGATTAATTTTGTTTATATGTAATGAAATTATTACTTCTTAAAATGTTAGGAAAATCTGTATATTCAACCGGAAGAAATAAATGAAAGAACATAATTTAATTAGTACATATATATATAATTGATTAATTTCACTTCATATTATTTTGGTTCGAGTCGGAATTTCCTTTTTGTTCCCATTTCATAAAGAAACAAGAAATTCCACTTGAATATGACGTGAAATTAATTTTCAATACCTTCTATCCTAAGTACAAGTCCAGCAGTCAATTCAAATATTCCCGCCACAAGCAAACTACTTCCAATTCTGTCCGTTAGGGTCGCTACTGAGCTCACTAACAAAACGAATACTTCCAATTTCAGCCGATAGAGTCGCTAGTGAGCATGCCAACAAAAATATGGCTACATCCATAGAATAAATGTATATTCTTCTGTGGTCCGCCTATAATGGCCGCCAAAGTGTTTCCACAGATTAGCAGGGAGTTTGCACTTCTTATATATTTGTATTCTGTGTTTGGTGCTTAGGAAGTTGAAGATTCAACACTTTGTTAGAGTTTAACGAATTAACGTACCTCGTCATCCATTAACATCGTGGAATTTTGAAGTTTTATTGTTTCTTATAAGACGTCTATTCAAAAGGCGGTAAGTACTACGTATATCCCGACCAATATTTTTTGCTTTTGTGAATGCCAAATTGTGATTTCTGATTTATTTCATTCCATGCAGGTTACACAGGTTAACATTTTCCTTTGTATGATATTGATTTCTTGTCTCATTCTTATTATCGAATAACGTGCTCTTATTCCTGAGTTCTAGATATTTCATCTCATTTTTATTAACTTGTAAATTACTTCAATAACGTCTAGAGTCACTGGGAATGAGATCACGTGTTACAAGCACTATCTTATAGTTTTGAAATTTGCAGTCTTTGTACCGGGACTACCGCCTACTGCATCATCTTTGTACCGGGGCTATCGCCCGCTGAACCATCTTTTCACCGAGCTTTTCATTTGAATATCCTACTACCGGACCCGAAGTTTAACTGGATCATCTTAGTACTAGAGGCAATCATTACTGGAGCTGATTAAGGCTGGGATACCTTTATACCTTGTAATCTGTGAATTTTTTTTGCGTTAGCAGTGTAAGTATACAAGTAGTGCATATTCAGCAAATTTACTTTGTATTAATTCATCAAGAATTTTTTTTAATCCTAATTTCAATTTTTAAGACCGAAATGGAATCCGAACATATTGATTTCGATAATACCTTCTGCGGATATCGCTCGGCACTCAGCACCCGCTATGCAAGCAAAGAAATGCAATATTTATTCAGCGATCAGAAGAAATTTTCCACTTGGAGGAAATTATGGATCAACTTGGCAACAGCTGAAAAGGAGTTAGGATTGAAAATTTCACAAGATCAAATAGATGAAATGAAAAGTAACATTTATAATATAGATTTCAAAGAGGCTGCAGCAGAGGAAGCTTTAACTCGTCATGATGTTATGGCGCATGTGCATGTGTTCGCAAAACAGTGTCCTAAAGCAGCACCTATTATTCATCTAGGAGCTACATCTTGTTTTGTTGGAGATAACACAGACCTGATAATTTTGAAGGAGGGTCTAGATTTACTGCTGCCTAAATTAGCTAATGTGATGAGAAATTTAGCATCTTTTGCTGAAGAGTTCAAGTCAATACCTACTCTTGGTTTCACCCATTTGCAACCAGCGCAACTTACAACAGTAGGAAAAAGAGCTTCCATGTGGCTATTTGATTTATTAATGGATGAAAAAGCATTGAGAGAAATGAAGGAGAATCTAAGATTCAGAGGAGCTAAAGGTACAACAGGTACCCAAGCCTCATTCCTTCAACTTTTCAACGGAGATTCCAAAAAAGTGAAACAACTAGATAAACTAGTTGCAGAGATATCTGGTTTCAAGAAAACATATCCAGTTATCGGTCAAACCTACAGTAGGAAAGTTGAAATTGAGGTAGTAAATGTTTTGTCATCCCTGGGTTCATCAGCTCACAAGATGTGTAGTGATATAAGAATATTGGCTAATATGAAAGAGATCGAGGAACCTTTTGAAAAAAGTCAGATCGGTAGTTCTGCCATGCCTTACAAGAGAAATCCCATGCGTTCAGAAAGATGTTGTGCTTTAGCAAGACATCTTATGACTTTGTCAACTAATGCGCTACACACACATGCTGTACAGTGGTTAGAGAGGACTCTAGATGACTCAGCTAACAGGAGGATTACTTTATCTGAAGCATTCTTAGCAGCTGATGCAGTACTGATGGTTCTTGCCAATATAACTCAGGGTTTAGTTGTATATCCGAAGGTAGTTGAAAAAAGAATATCTCAAGAATTACCTTTTATGTCTACAGAGAACATTATTATGGAAATGGTTAAGAGGGGTGCAGATAGACAAGTTTGTCATGAAAAAATTAGGATTCTGTCACAAGAAGCAGGGGAACAAGTTAAAAAATATGGGAATGATAACGATTTCTTGGATAGAGTGAAAAAAGATCCTTACTTCACACCAATATTGGAAGACTTGGATAGTATTTTGGACCCTAAAACTTATATTGGTAGATCTGATGAACAAGTTACAGAATTTTTGGAGGAGGAAGTCCAACCAATACTCGAGTTGTACAAATCAGAAGAAAAATGTAACGTTCAACTCTGTATATAGATCTTCATAACACTAAGATATTGTATAGTGGCGTCTTAATCGCTCAGCGAACCCTGAAAGGGGACGCATGCACGCAGCATCCACTTATGTGAAGCTGCATTCCCCATATCCCAGTAGAGGGATAACATTACTTATTTAGTCACACAAGCATACACACGTATGTTCCATCAATAAACTAAACTAAAAGTAATCAGTGCATCAATTAACCACTCATACAGTCCATTAAACAAACCAGCGAAACAAGTGCAAAATCTGTAGGTACGTGAAGGAAAGCATCTCTTCACCCCGCAGACCCACACAACTAAGATATTGTATATGGATGAAATATGTATGTAGTAAAGAAATTGTTATTGTAAATAGATTTTGTTATCAGAAAAAGTTTATGTACCACTATATGAGCATACCAAATAATTTACATTCACCTGCAATTTCAAGTAATTTCTTTACAAAGTAATTGAAAATCCAATTTTATGTTTCAAAACCACTAACAGAGGTATGATACTTGATAGATATAGAATCACTTAATGCCTTGGCAACAAATTTGAACAGCAAAAAGCTGCTGACTTCATGTCAGTGCTTTTTTTTATTTTTTACATGGAGCAGAGATACATACAACCTACCAGGCAAAATAATTAAAATTTGTTTTTAATCTTATATTCAACTCTCGCACAAATTTTCTAAAAATCTATAATAACAATACTTGATATCAAATTCCATGTCATACCAAAAATTCACTGCGATACATCCATGGCTTTGTCTTACATGATGAAACCAAAGACTGGGAAGGTAAAGCATGTCCCCCTTTTCCAAGCGAATACGATACTTTCTAGCTTTTTCAAATTGAGGATGAATTTTTAAGCTTTTCTCGTCCAAAGGATCAATAGCTATCCATTTAATAGTGGACTGAACATCATTTTCAAGTTCAGGGGAAATTTTATAACTTTCTGGAGTCACATTCTCATATTTAGCAACAGGGTATTTTTTGTATGGAACATAAGGTAAATCTGCGGGTGATATCAATATGAAATCTTTGTAACCATACATTACACAGTATAAATTCTCATATGGATCTTTGTGCACTAAAAATGAGAAAAACATGCATTAAAAAGATGTGTGTGCTTGGATCCAGAATGAAATTGGTAGAGAATAAGCATTTCGAATAAATGCAATCACAAATTCAAGATTCCTATCAACTCATCAGTTAAAGAATTTCAACCTACTACTGGTGATTGCTCTTTGATCTCCCATCCAAAAGTTCATGCTATCAGGTTTCACTCCAAAAGCTTTCCGTGCCCAATCAAATCCATTGCCAATATCATCATAGAGTTCAGGAAAATCATTCAAATTTGAGTTTTGTTTCTGAATATAACAAACATAATTTTGTCTGAAATTAAAATATTTTCATCAAAGGAGATAGTACATTATTTTGACCTACTAACTGTGGGTTCTCTAAATTATCTAAAAATTTACCCATTGTCATAGTTCTTTCTTCTGGAAGTACAAAATATTCAGTGCTATCGCCTCCACTGTAAGATGATTTAGCAATCCCATCAGCATACCCATTTGGTGTTATAGCTACAGTCACTTCTTTTTTTGGTATGGTCTTTCTGAAACCATTTCGATTCAAATGTACTGATTTTTTGACCGTAAAACAACAATACCAAGGAGATAGACCTCCTCAATGATAAACAAACTTTAATTTGGAGTGTCAGCAATAATTAAATTGGCCATGAACATAAAATTACGATCTCAGCTCACCTAAAATACTCGGAGGTCCACTTTTTGTATGCAGGAAAATCGGTACAACACTTCCTCATTATCAATGGTTTATTTTTGGACACATAATCTTTATAAAACTTAAAATGCCAATCTTTATCTAAAGTTTCTTCTCTATCTACTTCTGCTATTTCGGATGGGACATGTAAAAGATCTGTAAGAAATTGTTACTATATTTCCTCCTTCCACTTCAAACGAACACCAAGATTACCTGCAGTTTCGTCATACAAAGTAGAGAAAGCTCCGGTAATTTTTTTATGCCAATCTGCCGATTTCATTTTATATTTATTTTAGGGGGTGGAATTCGATTCAAATCCAAATCGAATAAATCGATCTTGTCTATGTAAATCGATAAACATAAATAATAATAATTGTCTAATCTTTTAGGTTAGGATAGTTCAAATCTACAACCTAGGCACAGAATTTTAACTCCATTAGTTCAAATAACGAATTATATTCTGTGATTTTAACTGTAAGTTTGAATGTTGAATTTGATGTTCTGTGGTGAATTATAATCTGACTCTACTTGCATAATTAATTTTAATGTTAAGATTGTTAAGGGTATTTCTATTCATCCTATCTCCTTCTTAAACAATGGTTTTATTTACATTATGTGCTCACTAAACTTTAGAACTGTCATGTATTGTTTGTTCTGTGTTGATATTGTTATTCTATAGTTGATATCTGTGAAGGTGAAATCGAACTATTTTAATTTTAAACTTCGTAAATATTTACATTTGAATTAATTGCATTAATAGCTGTTTGATCTATTTGTTTTGTAGAAAAGTTAAATGCTGGTTCGATAGTTAAAATATTTATAATCGAATTTCTGCAATGAATCCCGTGAGAGCACAGTTACTCAAAAGATTGCACAATGTGTATTCACCCTCATCATACTACTCTTCAAAAGTAAAAATCGAGGAAATCATCAGGGTAGACCATGCTGGAGAATTGGGGGCAGATCGAATATACGCAGGCCAAATGGCAGTCTTAGGAGGAACATCCAAAGGAGCTCTCATACAACATATGTGGGATCAAGAAAAAAAGCATCGCCAAAAATTTGAAGAGCTCATTCCGAAACACAGGGTTCGACCTACGATTATGGTTCCAATCTGGAACGTAGCTGGTTTCTTGTTAGGGGCTGGTACGGCTCTTATGGGTGAAAAAGCAGCTATGGCATGTACTGTTGCTGTTGAAACTGTTATAGTAGAACATTACAATGACCAAATTAGAACATTGTTGGATAAACCAGAGGAAAATAAAGAACTTCTTGAGACAATTAGAAGCTTCAGAGATGAAGAACAAGAACATCATGATACTGGCATTGAGCAGGGTGCTGAACAAGCTCCATTTTATTCAACTCTAACAGAGGTTATCAAAATTGGATGTAAAGGTGCAATAGCTATTTCTAAAGTGATATAGATTGAGTTCTATTGTTGACTAAAATTAAATGAAGAATTATTTATCATATTGTTGCATGAATTATGAACTACTTATGTACATATATTTAACCATTTCAAGATCAGGATAATTCACAACTTTCTGAAGGAATGAAATAAAATATAGTGTTAGGAGAAATTCTTTTTATATAATTATACATAAATAACACTTTGGCGAAGTAAAATGAATAAAACAACTAGTTCCTGAAGACACCACTGAACTTCATTATAATATCATGGTTTTGGCCAATTTCAGTTGCTAAGGAATTTGCAAGAACTTCAGGTGATACTTCCATTTTCAAAAAATCTTTCACAAGCTTTTTGGGGTTTTTACCGCCCCCATGTCCCAAACAATCTCTTCGGTAGCTTTCACCACTGTTTCTATCAAGTGGGTCACTTTTGAAAAAGTTTTGCCAGATAGAGTATGCCACAGAACGAGAAGCTAAATAGGAATAATATTTTGCCCCATAACCAAATAAATGACTGAATCGTAAATGCCATGCAGTATTTTCTACTTGTTTCAACCCGTAATATTTTTCGTGGAGTTCTGCTATGATCTTCTTCATATTTGGGAAGTCTGGATTTTCGCTATGGAATAATTGATCGAGTGCAGAATAAAATATTTGCATTCTTGTTTCACAAGCCATGAAAACTTTTTTTGAAGCACAAAGTCGTTGAAGCATATCTTCAGGGATAGGCATATTAGATTCATAATGCCTTGCGAAAAGTCTGATTATTCTAGGATCTGAAGCAAAGTATTCCATCAAGACTGAAGGAACCTCAGCAAAATCTGTGCTACATCTAGTTCCAGTTACGTGTTGATATTTTGTTCTGGCCAGCATTGAATGCATTGCATGTCCCATTTCATGAAACAGATTATCAACATTATGTGGAGTCAGTAAAGAAGGCATTCCCCATGTTGGAGGTCTAAAGTTAAGCATTAAAACGGCAATTGGAATCTGGTAAGAACCATCCTTTAATTCTCTACCACCCTGTATCGTAAAGTGACAGTCTTGATTTTGTTTTCCAGGTCTCTCAAAAAAATCGCAATAAATATAACCCAGTACTCCTTCAGTTTCGTGCTGTACAGCTAATTTATACACATCTCTAGACCAACTTTCACCGTTTGCAATCGGACAGTTGACTAGAGAAATTCCAAATAAATTCTGAAAAATCTTATTCAGTCCTTCCATACAAGCTCCAAGGGAAAAATATGAACTGAAGTCTTCCTGAGACACTCTGAACCAATTTTTTTTAGCTTTCATTATATAATGAGGTACATCCCAAACATTCACTTCACTATCATGAATATTTTCTGCCATTTTCATTCTTTTCATGCGTGCAAACTCTAGCATAGAGAATTCTTTGATTTTATCTGAGGTCGTATCAAGAAACTTGACAACATCAGAAGTATTATCTATAGTTCCCCCTCTTAGAGCCCTCTCTGCATACGAATTAAAACCACATATTCTTGCCAAGTTATAACGGGCTGTTGTAAGGTTTTCTAAGAGTGTTTCTTGGTGTTTGTTAGGATAGTAGAATATCTTATAAGCCATTTCTCTAATCATAGGATTTGGTGAATCCACATACAGTCCAGAAACTATGATATCCTCACCATCACAAATGAATGAATTCTGACAAAATGTTGGGACTTTTGACTTTTTAATGATTCTAGGGGAATCACTTCCTGCAACAAACTGTTGTCCTAAATTGAGAATCATATTATTCAAAGAAACAACTTTATTCCTGAGATTTTCTGGCAGATGTATTCCATTTTGTTCAAAGTCAAATAAAAATAGTTCTCCTACAAGATTATCTACATCTGTTGTTTCTAAAACATCACCAATAGTAACACTTTTTTTGAGATTATTGTATAATTCCCTATTTGTATTCAATTCCTCAACAATTTCACTTATACTCACACAAGCCTTCTCAGCAGCTTGTCGAAACTTAGGGGTAGGATGAGCCAAACGTACAAATTCTGCTAAATCAGCTACCCTACAAAGGGAATCCGACATGTCATCAAAGATTTCAACCATTTTCCTGTTTCGTGATGGATCTATTGCTTCCCTGATCAAATCTTGAATTTTGCTGATACATTGCGATTGCAATTTTGAGAAGCCTAATGGTGTGTTTAATTCTGGAACGTTGAATAATCCAGTAGTCTCTTTATCAAGATGAACATTTGTTGGTGAATTAGAATTGAAAGTTTCTGCTAAAGTAGAGAAGGATTTTTGCAGGGTTTCTTTGCATGTTTTCGGAAAGTAATTTGTCAATGAATGTTTAATGAAAATTTTGTACATTTTCATGGAAATGTATTCTCCTAACCATAAATTGATAAAGAAGTCATGTGGGAGAAGGTACTGTTGAAATGATTGCCATTTAATCCTTCATTTTATATTTAACTCGAAAGTAGTAATTAAATATTCCAATCCAACTTCAACTTCTTCTCATAATCAAAATACCTTACAGGCATAGACTAATATATCTTGTCTATGACCAATTGACCATAGACAAGATATATGACTAGTACAATTTGACCACAGAATAGAGAAGTACTGTACTTCGGTCATGAATCTATGGTCCAGAAACATCGAAAATTGGGAACTTCTGCGAAGATGCCAGCGCCCTAACGGATAAATTTGGAACCTGTCCAAGCTAGTAGTTTTATGTAAACAAACTTTAGACATGTGGCGGAGAACGAATATTTATTAAGCAGAGCTTGAATATTTAAAAAAATTATTATAGTTTTGTGTAAGATTTCTTGAGAAGGAACTTTTCGTTCGGATCACGATATAAAATCGTACTTTAAATCGTTCCTGGAGGATAATTTCGGTTGCTATTTTAGTGTATGTTGCTTGGTGAATCAAAATAAACCAATATCTAAGTTTACTTGAATTTCTGCAAAAATAGGCACCTCAATAAGTAATTTAAGGACTCTTATTTATATGAAGAAGTGCTGAATGCAGGCTATATTAGGTGGTAAATCTAGAATCAGTTCAAATGATATGACTTGTTCTTTGTTTACAAACGAGTGAATCAATAAAATGAAAACAGATTTTCTGCTCAAGTTCTTTTGCATCGTATTACTAAAGAAAAGGAAACAGATAGACATATAATTGATTTCATTCTCATATTACAGCAGCTCAAGATACACATACAAAATGAAAAATGTCACAGCCGGTTCAACCTACCTATATAAGGAAATGAAGAGTATTGATGTATTTATATGAGTAACTTTTATTATCTATTATCTACTCTAACAGTATATCTAGTTTTTGTCAGATTTTCAACCAGATCACTCTTTTAGAATATGATTTTGTGTAGTATGTGAATTAGGCAGCTGCAGAAGTGCTCGGTAGTTTCTCTGCAGCATTTTCCTTCTAAATTCTGTCATTTTTATTTACACCTGAAAACCTCATGACATGAAGTTGTTTCGAAATAAATCCATTGTAGGTAATTTACCTTTATGAAAATAAACATCTTCAGAGAAATGCAGTGAACACACTTTCATGTATTTCGTGACCTGTTTTCCAATCTTTTCTAAAGCTAGGCCTTTCTTCTATCATTGAGTTCCCTGCCAAATGCTGTTTCCAAATTAACTTTAATTTCATTTGGCTTTGGAAAAAATGAAAACTAGAAGCACTAGATGATCCTTTTTTCTTTGACCATGAATAACAATGAGTTGAGGCACACAACAATAGTCATTTCGGGAGGATGCCATTTCGAATTAATACGATCGAAATTTTCAGTCGGAGAGAAAGGAATCGATTGATGAATATTACAAACACTTTGGGTATTCCAAAATTTCAACTCGTAGAACAACACAAAAGCTTGAAAATGAACTCCAAAAGTAAGCAAATTACGTTAGAATAACAGGCACGTCGAAAAACTACTAGCTTGGAAGTGTTCGAATTTCTATCACCAGAGGGCGTATCGCTTAGCAGTAGTTGCGAATAGATTTAATATTATTTTATCATGAAAAACATAGAATCATAATAAAAAAAGAAAAGGATCTTTTTATTCTACGAAGAAAAAGGTCTCCAACCATGGAATAATAATTTGAAATAACAATATTGCATAATAAATAAATAAAAATAAAGCATATGAAGAATTAAGGGCGAGTATTATAAAACTATTCTGACAGATAACTTGATGTTAACTTGTGAAATCTGGTTCAAAAATGAGAGTGAAGGTGCATTCAGAATCACTTCGCGGGCGAAGTGTGACTTGACAACGAGTGCTAAGCAACCATGATGTAAAAAACATGGTGTGCCCATCTGAAAAAAAAGTGACGTCAGCAAGATTAAATTACAAGGAAATAAAATATATTCTGTGCATCATCGGCAAAACATTGGTTTCAATCATGACGTAAAAATCATGGTGTTCTCATCTATAAAATGAATGACGTCAGCTAGTTGAAAATACAAGGAGTTAGATATTCTGCGCTTTGAATTTGCATGCCATTTCAAAGCACAATATATAATTTAATTATATTTTAATCTTGCTGAAGTCACTTTTTTTTCCAGAGGAGCACACCATGTTTTTCACATCATGCTCCCTCCCCTTCTTTTACCTCCTTGCTTTTGTGCGAGGGAGATTCGGAGATTCTCCCTTTTGGTCGACGACAACCACGTGATCGTTGTCGGCCAATAGCGGTGAATCACCTGTTCTCCAATCTCCCTCGCACAAAAGGCACCAGTACCAGAAATCTCTTTATCTCCGGTGCGTTTACTTTATGTTCCAGGTGGTGACATTGGCCATAGGAGTTATATTTACCCTACGGTATTGGCACATTTTTTGAAATTTCTTACGACCTCAGATATACCATTCCTGATTTACTATACATCATTGTTTGAAGGTTGTTTGAAAAATAATAGTTTGACCTCTAAAAAATTTTTAAATTCATACAGAACTCACCATTCAATAGAAATGCCATAATAAACCCATTTGACGCTAAAATATAGTGACATTTTTAGAAACATGGATCAGATAAAAAATTTGTCATTTCCTTCTCAGTCGATATTTTCATCAGAATCAACCCTATTTGGAAATGAATTCGAGAAAAATGTGAGAGGATTCAACCGATTACCTCAACCAATACTTCTTAAAATATTTTCACATTTAAATGAAAAAGATTTGCATACCGTACAACAGGTAAGATTGTTCCAACTCTGAAATATTTATCTCTGGAATCTCATACTATTTTTGGATTTTATTTTACATATTTTTCTATTCCAAGTCAGTTTCCTCTATTGTTTTTAACTTTGTGTTGTCGTCTGACGCTCATGACCCGCATGTTGAACTGACATTTCGTGATGGTCAAATGATTAGCAGATGGAATTTTTTAACTGAAACCAAACTGCGTATTGGGCAAGATGATGTCAACCTAAAAATTCCATTCCATTTGTTTAACACTATTCAAAGCTCTTGTTATGTACCTGCTCGTCACAGTATACATTTTTCTTTTAGTACATAACCTACTTACTAGGGGGACAATTTCTATTCTACTATAAGAAATTGTGCTGGAATTTTTTATTGATATTATTCGAATAATTCAAGGTTTGTCAAAAATGGAAGCAAGGTGCTCTGAATCCATCGTTATGGAAGAATTTGAAAATTCAAAAACTGCGCTCTACTGACAGTGTTAATATGGCTTTACAGAAGATTTGGATGTTTGGTCAGCTAGAAAAGGTTTATATTAAAGATGTTATTGAAGCATCTTCTCTTCTAAGACAAATTTATCGTTGTCTGCCCGATTTACAATGTCTTGTAATGAGATATTGTAGTAACCTGAGTTCTCAAACTCTAAAAGCTGTTTTGAGAAAATGCAAACAACTCGAGATGCTCGATTTGAAAGGCACAACTTTCAAAGACAACTATTTATTCGAAGACTTACCTAGACTTGATAATTTGAAGTGAGTTGTGCCATAAAAATGTAGAGAATATTTTTGTTCCTAATACTTCTTTAATGCATACGTCAGAAATCCTCAAAATGTAACTTTTCGAGTTTTATGTAGAAAACTCCGTTTTACTAGAAGTTCAATATAATAATATTTTGTGAAAGGTGAGATCTATGATTTTGAATATGCAGTAATTCTACGAAATTTTCTGTGGTTCAATGCAACCAACTGCAGGCAAATGATACAATTTCATTTTTTCGATGTTTCAAACCATGTGAATGATTTTTATTCTGTGAGTTCCAATATTTTCCGCAGGGTTTTGAATTTGTCTGATAATGGAAACCTCACTACGAAAGATATGATCGACATTTCACTGAATTGCCGAAACTTGGAACAATTTTATGTATCCTACATTCAGTCGAATACCACAAGCAAACAATTAAGAGATGATGACTGTAGTTTTATTGTATCGAATATGTCAACTAATTTGAGAGGTTTTAGCATCGATGGAGCAACGCTTACTGATCAGTGCTTTCAGGTGAGAATTTTCTTTCAACCTGGAAAAAAGTGTGTATATCACATGGTTCTTGTACCATGAGATAGGATATGAAATAACAAATATATGGAATGTATTTTTCAATGCAAGAATATCTGTACGATCCTTTTTTATGAGTCAAGTATTCCAAGACTCCATTACATAATCATGGAGCTTTTGAATAAAGAACAATGAATGTTCTTTATTCAGAGCATGGAGCTATACCATGATGTAAAAAACACGAATCGATTTCAAGCGATGGACCAAAAGCTCCGGTTATAGTTTCGGTTATCCAAACTGACATATGGGCAGAGGATTATCTGTCAATTTGGATAACCGTAACTATAACCGGAGATTTTGGTCCATCGCTTGAAATCGATTATGGTGTGCTCATCTGAAAAATGAGTGACGTCAGCTAGCAGAAAATACAAAGAGTTACATATTCTGTGCTTTGAATTAATATGCAAATTCAAAGCACAAAATATATAACTCTTTGTAGCAGAAAATACAAAGAGTTATATATTCTGTGCTTTGAATTAACATGCAAATTCAAAGCACAGAATATATAACTCTTTTTCATTTCTGCTAGCTGACGTCACTCATTTTTCAGATGAGCACACCATGTTTTTTATATCATGCTTGACACTTTACAACATCCATGGCCTAACCGGGATTCGAACCCATTACCTACAACACCTTACCAACCTCCCAGCCAACTAGACTACCGTTAAGTCCTCTGTTTTATGTGAAGTATGATTCAGTGCACCTACGAGAGTCAACGGCCATATATGAACCTTGGAACAACATTGCATTACCTAGTTTTCTAGTCATCTGCGTCAGCAGTCTCAAATTATATCATCACACAGTACTAATTATATTGTATCTTGGATCTGAATTTCAATCTTTTCAGAGTATAT
This sequence comes from Myrrha octodecimguttata, assembly GCA_958510865.1. NCBI lineage: Eukaryota > Metazoa > Arthropoda > Insecta > Coleoptera > Coccinellidae > Myrrha > Myrrha octodecimguttata. Next base: position 75,278,604 of record OY294057.1, read on the forward strand.
TTCTCTGTAATAAATTAGAGCATTTGGGGTTCCACAGAGCCTTCAATTTAAAAGGAAGAACATTTTCCGTAATCTGGCAATATTTGACTCATTTAAAAACCTTGAAGTTGACTTTCGGCAATCAAATTAACGATGAAGATGTAGAAATTGCTTTTCTAGATGGTAGAAAGGAAATGTTCAATTTGGAAGTCATCGATTTCACAGGATGTTGGAAGGTACTTATATGGTTACCTTATATGCTGAATAAACATCGATTCAAAATAGAAGAGAAGTAAGAAGTGATAATAAAGTAACTATATGTTTCAGATAAAAAATAATTCTATCAAAGCAATTGCTGAATGTTGCCCCAAGTTGAGGAAATTGATTCTCAAATGTTGCAAGAATATAACCGATATATCCTGTCTACGAAAATGTGATAATTTGATGATATTGAACATTGCGTTTTGTATGAAGCTGTCGATCAACAATTGGCTGCCAGTACCAGCGCCAGTACAAACAATATTTATAGATGGTGGAGAAAATCTCAAAAAATTGGAAGCAAGTTTGAAACAAGAAAGGAGGAATATAAAAATTCGACTTTGTCATTCGCAATTTAAAAAAAGTTTTGAAAATTATAGATTGATGATTTAACTAATAGTTTCTTCATTATATGATATCATCACGAAAAAAAAAGATATTACCTTTTGAAATCCATCATTTACTGCTCAGAATACAAATATATTTACTCTGTGCTTGAGTAATTCTTTCTGTAGAAGTACAGATTGTCTGTGGCATGATGTAAGTAAAATATAATGGTCTATGGTAGGACAAGATATGCTTGTAAAAGCTGTTTTTTTTTTGTTTTCTCCGTAGACCTGAAATATTATATTAGGTCTATGGTTTTCTCAAACGTGACCAAAGAAGAGACACAAGGCACTCAAAGTGGATGTTGTTATTTTATGCCTCCATGATCAAAGCATGATTTTGTAATTCTATGCAAAGCAAAGTACCATAGAACATAGAATTAAATAATACCTATGGAAAGTATACACGTCACATCATAGAAATATATTACCTTCCTAAATTTACGTGGCGACACTGTGGTTGGTTCATTGGTTGTTGTGTTTCTGTCATACGTGTCGCAAAAACAATCTTTGACATTTATTTCTATGGGATTCCAAACAAACATATTCTAATAGCAATCAAAGTCTTAAAACCAATAGGATTAAAGGAATAATGGCTAACCAAGAAGTTAAAGACAAAGATGATGCTGCTAACAAGGCAAGTCACTAATTTCAAAATGGAATTGTATTGAGCATATGTTATATTTCGCATATATTTGTATTTAACCTTATTGTTTAGCCGACGAAAATTAACAAATGGGACGGATCAGCTGTTAAGAATTCCTTAGATGATGCCGTTAAAGAGGTATGAACAGATTCAAAAAATCGTAGTTTATTTGATCTCCATTGTCCTTCAGGTCCTCACCAAAAAGTTTAACTATGTTGAAAATTTTGCCCTTATGGATGGAAGATTGTTGATTTGTGGTATAGCAGTAGGGGTTGCAATGTTCGCTCTAGTCTGGGATTATTTATATCCTTTCCCTGATTCTAAGTGAGTGTACCAATACCGAAATTTTTTTTTGATAATGTTGCACTGTATTTGAAGAGAATCAGTAAAATGATCTTGTTTTCAGGCCTATTTTGATATTTTCCGTCACAACATACTTCTTTATGATGGGTGTGTTAACATTATACACAACATACAAAGAGAAAGGTATTTTTGCTGTGTGTATACAGAAGAACTCTAAAAAAGATGTTGTTTGGGAAGCTAGTTCTTACTTAAAAAAGTACGTACTAATAACATTTATCAAACAGTGGTGAAATTTGATTCTTTTCAGCTTGCTATAGCATTCAGAAATGCTATCTGTATATTAAGACTCAATGCCTCAACATGGTATAAATTCTTAACCATAAAATATTTTAATATGGTTTATTTTCAGATATGATGATATTTATCATTTGAAATTGAGTTGTAAAGATTTCAATGGAAAATTGAATGAAACCTCATCTAAGAAAAGTGTAGCGAACTTCATTAACGAGCAGGGTTATGTTGTGCCAGAGTTGGTAGATGCTGAAGTAACTAAATTACATAATTCACTTTTACATGACCGAAAAGAAAAATGAGAAATGGTTTTATGAATAAATTTGGTATTTATAATTTTTGTTTGTTTTCATATTATCTAACAATTTTTTTGGGGATTTTTCATTGTATGAATCTGTAAGTTCTGAAAGAGACTAAGTTAGTACTGATAAGGACATCTGCTTTGAGTGCTAGTACTCAGTTTTTTGAGTTAATAAGTGAATAAAATTTTGTGTTTCTGAAAATTTGTAATGTGCTGCTGTTATCATAGTTTCGACAAATATACCTCAAGACTCGGGTAGCAAATTGATATCGGCACTTTGAAAATGATCCCTTTTTAATGTTTTCATACAATATATGACGCATATTCTTTTTGAAAATTAGGTATATGATTTATAATGGGAATATAGTGATATATATTTAAATTTTATGAATAAAATAGTTACTGCGAAGTAAAAAAATTATCTGCTGAATTTCTGTTTGATATCCATGTCTGGAAAATATTCATGAAAATATGTGATTCTTCAATAACCATTCCATAGTGAATATAGTTATATCTAAAACAATAATTGGACATTCTAAGTTCATATGAATACTGCATATACTATTGGCAAAAATTTTAAACAAACTAAATTCTGAACGAAGAGTTCCCAACACTTTTGAATATATGATTTTTTAAGCAATGATCATGTTAATTAGTTGAAATTGAAATTTTTTGTACTTATTACATGAATAAATAGATATAAATAAGGGTTTATTTTGATCAGGTCCTTAAAGGAAACGAATTTCTTTTATCTGATTTCACACCAAAACTTGCAGCGTTTTTCTTTATAACTCAGGGACCACTCGTCTGAAATCATCCGGGTGAAAATTTTTAGGTTGATTAATGTAAGAGAAATCAATGTTGAGAGTTTCATGAAAATTGGGTGGTAAGTTTTCGAGAAATATTTTTTTTCCCTCCTATCCCCAGTTTTAGATCCCTTAGGGCCGGTATTATAAAACTTAACTGGAAGTTATCTTCAACTTTAACTGACAGTTATATCCTAATATTACTGTCAAAACTGTCAGTTAAAGATAAAGATAACTTCCAGTTAAGTTTTATAATACCTGCCCTTAGGATGCACCGATCTTGCTGAACAGCTTGAAGGATCAATATCGAGCGACACACGATTTTTCTACCAAGTTTCACGGATTTCGGTTCTGTACTTTTAGAGAAAAGCCCCGGAGCACGGACGGCGGACGGACGGATTTTTTTTTCATTATAGTTCATTCAAATCTGCATACTTCAAAATGTGAACTGTGAAATTTTCAGGGGTGTAATTTTTTATTTTTTTGCTCGATCACTATAAGGTTTAAAATTCATCAAATAATGAACCAAAAATGCTGCAAATTGTGGTATGAAAAACCAATGAGTTATCAATAATATACAGGGTATTTCATTGGTAAATGAACATACGGTAACCTGAGCTAGAGCTACTCTAGGCGAAAATCAAGAAACCTATATATGATAGGTCTAATCAATTCCATAACCGAGATACAGGGTGGTTCATGTTTTCACTGATAATTTCGATTTTCATTACGTTTGAACCACCCAGTATATTCGGTTGATATTTGGAAGATATGTTCAATTTTCACAGGTCGATCGATTCATATTTGAATTACCAAAAAATTCCAGGTCCGTATCTGGAAAATTTCGGAGTTCTTGCAAGCTGAGATTCAACCCCCCTCTATATGAAATTTTGGGATTTGATTGAGATATTCGAAAAGAGCAGAAAATTTTCAATGGGGTTCAGTAGATTCCATCGTCCCGCACGTTATTTTGCTCATAGAAAACTTCAGGGAAATATTCAATTGAATATTCGAATTCCAATAAATTCTTAGCAAATTAGTTCATTGTAATTAAATTGAGAATTTTTTTCTTGAAATGATTGAATATTTGTATTTTTCGATATTCTGATATAATTCCAAAAAAACTAAAAAATCAAATTGTGAGAAATTTATTTGTATTGTATCCCACAAGGGATTTCTCGAGTAGACTGCGACAATTTCTGTGATATAAATTTTGGCCCGCTAGATCGCCAGATTTCAATCCGGTCGATTATTTCATTTGGGGATTTTTGAAATGTTTGGTGTATTCATCTGAAATAGGAAGTGAAGAGATCCTCATGCAACGTATCAAAGCCGCCTGCAATTAAATACGCAGTAGTCCAGAGATGATCAAAAAAGCTATCAGGCATATTTTGAAAAGGGCAAGAATGTGCATTCAGCAAAATGGTGGTACTTTTGAGCACCTTCTGTAATTCACGTTGATTTTTATGTTTTTATTTTTTTTATTTATCCTTGTTAATTTCAAAGGAATTTTTCGCAATCATAAATGTTTTTCCGGAAATAACTTGAAATAAACCTCAGAATGTATAAGGAAGTATGAATGTGCAGTCAGTGGAGCAAAGAAAATGTAATTTGATCCCAATGCAAGACTTTTTTGGGAATTTGTTGGAATATTCAATTAAATCTTTCCCTGAAGTTTTTTATGAGCAAAATGACTTGCGGGACGATGGAATTTACTGAACCCCACTGAAAATTTTCTGCTCCTTTCCAATATCTCAATCAAATCCCAAAATTTCAATATACAGGATGTTGCATCTCAGCTTGCAAGAACTCCAATATTTTTCAGATACGGACCTGGAAGTTTATGGGAATTTGAATATAAATCGATCATCCTGTGAAAGTTAATCATACGTTCCAAATATCAACCGAATATTTCCCAATTCAATTACAATGAACTAATATTCTAAGAATTTATTGGAAATCAAATATTCAATTGAATCTTTCCCTGAAGTTTTCTATGAGCAAAATAACGTGCGGGACGATGGAGTCTACTGAACCCCATTGAAAATTTTCTGCTCTGTCCGAATATCCCAATCAAATTCCAAAGGGTGTTGAATCTCAGCTTGCAAGAACTCCAATATTTTTCAGATACGAACCTGGAATTTTGTGGTAATTTAAATATGAATCGATCGACCTGTGAAACTTGAACATATGTTCCAAATATCAACCGAATATACTGGGTGGTTCAAAAGTTATGAGAAATTGAAATTATCAGTGAAAACATGAACCACCCTGTATCTCGGTTATGGAATTGAGTAGACCTATCATATATAGGTTTTTTGGACTCGCCTAGGGTAGCTCTAGCTCAGGTTACCGTATGTTCATTTACCAATGAAACACCCTGTATAAGTTCTATTCAATATATCAATGGTATTGGGTTATTTAACTGAGTAACCCTTGAGTGAAATCTGCAGCGTTCTTCATTATAACATTGTATTCTTCTTCTTCGCCTGATGAAAGTTAATTATTTTATTATGAATTCGGTATCGAGTTCTTGGCTTTCTCCAATTCTTATTCCATCAACGAAACATCTCGGGTGCAAGATGCAGAGTGAAATGAAAAAAGAACTTCATAGCAATATACTTTTTTTCGAGATCTCGTTGATCTTACATGTGAGCGAACTGAAGATTGAAAGAATAGGTTATTGCCTTTTGTGGATTTTTTTTGTACAAGAATTATTTCTAGTCTGCACGTTCATGTTCTAATAAATGTGTAAATTATCAGAGGAGGCAGTTGGACCACAATCAACTATGATTAAGCCGACGTTTCGGTACCATTTTGTTCGTTTTTCAAGGCTCATCATACAATTTATAACTATAGAGGGTGTATATAATAAATGCGCAGGACTTCAGGATGTGAAAGGTCGTCCAAAAATGCAACCTTTTCGAGATACAGGGTGTTGAAATTGAAAAAAAATCGTTTTTTGCGAATATCTCCGAAACCTTATATTAGTACAGAAAACAGCTTTCGTAGGTATTTTCTAATCGTGATAAGCTATGTTTTGTGCGGAATTTTTTTTTCTAAGTCTTAATCGGTGAAGTTTTTGAAGAGTTAGTGGGTATTTTCCTCCCCAACTTCTACGCTAATGGAAAAACTTTGGTTTTTCAAACGCCCGTTCGAAACAAAACTGTTTTCTACACAGAAAAGGTACTTTTCGGTCATACGCTCTAAGTTGACCGTTTTCGAGAGAAATCAACTTTTATTTTGAAAATCATGGTAAACTTTTTGAAATGATTTTTTCTCTTACTAATCAAATCAAATTTATCTGAACGTTAGAACAGGTATAACAAAATCAGGTTTTTCTAAAAGTTGATTTTTCTCGAAAACGGTCGAATTTAGCTAGCATATGACCCAGAGTAACTTTTTTGTGTAGAAAACAGTGGCGGTTCAAATGGGCGTTTCAAAAACGGTACTTTTTCCATAAGCGTAGAAGTTCGGAGAAAAACATTCACTACCCCTTCGAAACCTTCACGAATTAAGACTTGAAAAAAGAGTTCAAAACAGCTTATTATGAACTTGATTGTCTCAGTCTTTACTTTTCGGAAATTCATCTTGATGATTAAGATGTAAAATAACTTATTTCCGCTTTAAATATTTATTTTCACAACAATTGTTTCGTCATGATAACATGACTTCATCAGGTGAGCATGGTAACTGACTACATATTTGGGATACAGTTCTTTAAATAGTTGAAAAAAAATGAAAAAATATGGTGCGAAATACAACAAATTATGGGAATTCCTGGTTTTCAAAAAAGGTTGAGTAAGGGAGATTTATTCAGGTCCGTTTGGTCGTTGATGAGAATCTGTTTTTTATTGTACCTATTTATCTCCTTTGCTTCCAGGGAGTTCAATTTTAGGGTCTTATTTTCCACGTGCAAAATTTCGAAATTGCTGTCGAAATAATGACCAGTCTCCAACAAATGTTTTGCATATGTTGAATGCTTCGCTTACGTATGCTTTCTGATGTTCCCCTATCCTAGTCCCAAATGATCTTCCCGTTTGACCAACGTATACATATGGGCAAGTACCGCAGTTCAACTTATATAGACTCCAGACTTTCTATCTTTAGCGACTTTATCTTTATTGTTTTTTATTAAATTTCCTAATGAGTTTCTAGTCTTGAATGGAATATGGTAATTATTATTTTTCTTTAGATTTCTTGCTATTTTTTCAGATTTATGTCCAATGTATGAAAGGGAAATATATTTATTATCTTGTGAAATTGTTGGATATACAAGATAATAAATATATTTCCCTTTCATACATGGGACATAAATCTGAAAAAATAGCAAGATATCTAAGGAAAAATAATAATTACCATATTTCATTTAAGACTAGAAACTCATCAGGAAATTTAATAGAAAACAATGAAGATAAAGTCGCTAAATATTTTCAGATTTATGTCAAATGTATGAAAGGGAAATATATTTATTATCTTGTGAAAGTGTTGGATATACAAGATAATAAATATATTTCCCTCTCATACATTGGACATAAATCTGAAAAAATAGCAAGATATCTAAAGAAAAATAATAATTACCATATTTCATTTTAGACTAGAAACTCATTAGGAAATTTAATAAAAAACAATAAAGATAAAGTCGCTAAAGATAGAAAGTCTGGAGTCTATAAGTTGAACTGCGGTACTTGCCCATATGTATACGTTGGTCAAACGGGAAGATCATTTGGGACTTGGATAGGAGAACATCAGAAAGCATACGTAAGCGAAGCATTCAACATATGCAAAACATTTGTTGGAGACTGGTCATGATTTCGACAGCAATTTCGAATTTTGCACGTGGAAAATAAGACCCTAAAATTGAACTCCCTGGAAGCAATGGAGATAAATAGGTACAATAAAAAACAGATTCTCATCAACGACCAAACGGACCTGAATAAATCTCCCTTACTCAACCTTTTTTGAAACCCAGGAATTCCCATAATTTGTTGTATTTCGCACCATATTTCTTCATTTTTTTCAACTATTTAAAGAACTGTATCCCAAATTTGTAGTCAGTTACCATGCTCACCTGATGAAGTCATGTTATCATGACGAAACAATTGTTGTGAAAATAAATATATAAAGCGTAAATAAGTTATTTTACTTCTTAATCATCAGCTTATTATGAATAGAAAATTATCAGCTGATAATTTGGAATCAATAATTTATCACCAGCTATCCAACATTTTCATACTGGAGTATTTCAAGTTGTGCAAAAAAATATTTAAATGTCTTCTGTAGGTTTATTTCTTGAGAATTTCTGGAAGTGGGGAATTCCATAGGTCTGTCTGTTCGTTTAGAAATTTTTCTGTCGGTTTATTCGAGTACTTTTATTCTTTTGTCGAATGAACTATCACATAGTAACGGACTATTCTGTCCATTAATTTCCAGTAAAATTTCAGTAACCCTAGGGTTACTATATCAGAATAAGCAGATTTAAATTCTACAAAACACTTCTTGAGATACTTTGTCTCTGCGTCTTCAAAACTATCTTCGGCATTTTTAGATTTCAAGCGTGATGATTATATTGAGATTATTATTGAGACTATTTTGAGTAGAAATTAGCATTGGCAACGTCTCGGAGAATTATTTTGAGATTGCCTGTATTTCACGACTGCCAACCCTCGTCAGTTGTAAGTAAAAAACTTGATAAACCTAAATCTTGGTCAACCGCGGGATACTTCATAAAAGTTAATGGAGTATATGTATATCTAAAGAATTGTAAAGAAAGCATTAAACATCGAAAAGTTTGAAGTGAATCGGGAAATATCTATGAAATATTAGTAAAACAACAGTTGTATCCTCATGTTTAGGTATTTATTATCGTATATTTTACATAAAGGTAGTTTATTCAACGATCAAACTGTAGGATAGGACTAAGATTTGACAGTCAGTTTCATATAAAATTATGCAGGTACTTATATCTACTGGTTTTATCTATTTCTCAATGCAAAACTTATTTGCTTGGTTCTTCTATTCCTGCTTGCGTCATAAGTTCTCCGATATTCCTCTCTAGATCATCTATTCTCTTACCCATTTCTTCTATTCTAGACAATATTTGATCTGACGTGGTATCGAATTTACCTTGAAGTACTTGAAGTAAATTCTGTACCTAAAAAAAGTAAAAAATATTGTTGACCTTTTTTCACTGTTTTCTTTCCGATTGCTTAAAATGGGGGTGACAGCGCATCCGCCATTCTACAACGAAATTATTCTGCACTCTTTTACTAAAAATAGGAATATCACAAAATGGTTATTCCGTTGGAAGTTTTTATGGTGTCCCACCAACGTGCCAAATAGCATTTTATCCCTTTCGGAATATTTTTTTTGTTTTTGGTTCCCTCCCAACTAGCAATTTCATATTTTATAACTGTTGCAGAAACGTTTTCAGCCAAATGCTTATATAATTTTTGTCTTCTCGGAAATGTTTCTAATGCGTTTAAACAATAACTATAAATACAAAATTGGCACATTTTATAAAACAATTTTGCGACCCTCGAGATTTTATAAAGCCTCTCGTGAAAGTTACAAGAAAAATATAAAGCAGCTTTAACACTGTTTTATAGGAACTTCATAAGGTTTTTCACATGCCTGTTCTGAAATAATAGAGTAATCTGGAATGTTATTTAAAAAATCGAAATACTTTTTAATTATTTCTTTCAGTTGCAAGAAACAATTCGGAATATGACAGTCGATGGGAAAATATTGAACGTCGCTTATCTTTACTCTTTAGCAGAATCCATTTTATTTATACGTTAATGCACTAAGAGTCATAGTTCCCGAAATGGGGAACGAAAATATTGATGCGAATTAAATTTCATTGTGAAATAAAGCATAATATTAGTATATCATAAACGCGCTTCGAATTTTCGAACGTTTTCCATAAATAAATGAACAAAACATTAAAATGCTTCCTGGGTCTTATATTTTTTTTTTCATCGAAATATGAACCAATGTTTGCGAAACATCATTATCAAGTCAATTTTTTTCTTGGATGATTCAAATATCAACAGGGATGCAAATTTCAGTACTTTCAGAATTCGTCATTTTTTATCATCATAAATACCGCCATCTTTAATGGCGTCATCTTATAAAATAGTTTTGTATCTTTATAAAGCTTTCTGTAATAATTTAGCTACTATACAACTGCTATAAAACCTATTTAACACTATCGCCTTGGTGACTAATGAAAACATACACAGGGTCCCCAAATCGCAGCTATAACCTCTCAATTTCGCTTTGGCGAAAAACGCAGCTGATTTGATATAGAAAAAGTGTGGTTAGAATCAGAAGCACGCTCTTACTTCTCATTTTCATATATTTCCCAAACTCCAGTGAATGGATATGTCTTACAAAATCAAGATTGAGTTCCAATTCCATTAATAGATTTTCACTAAAACTTCAAACATGTTGATTCTTTCGTCGTAACCTCACTCAAAATTCGATACAGATAATATTTTATTATCGTCACGGCATTAATATAAATTAATGATGACGAACCCAAATGTTGCAGGATAAGTGTGGTTAGATTGATTAGAAGTACCAGCCCTCATATTTTTTTCTCGACACTAGTGAGTGGACATGCTCGACGAAATCAAATACCTATAACTTTCAATTTCAGATATAGATTTTCATGAAATCTTTTAAGATGTTCATTATTTCGATATAACCTTACTCAAAATGCGATTCAGATAATATTTCATTATCGTCATGGAAAATAAAATAATAATAACAAACGCAGCTGTCACAGGAAAAGTGGGGTTAGAATTTTTTTTTCTCCATTGAGTAAGTGGACATGTCCAACGAAATCGGGAATAATTTTCAATTTTATTTATAGATTTTAAAGATATCTAATATTAAATCAAAATGCAATTCATATTCGATTATCGTTATGGAATACAATACTATAAAATGTGCGATCACGAAAAAATAAATTTTCTTATAAAAGCATACTGTTGGTGAAAGTTATTTTATAAAACTATAATGTAACTTCATACAAAGTAAATTTGAAACATTGTTTTAATGAATTTATACTGAAGGCAGGAATATCGTAGGAAAATGTTATAAACCCACTAAAAAACAATTCAATTATATAAATATCTATGTTTTATGAGTTAGTTATAGATCCCTTAAGAAATAGTATAGAAAGAGTTTTATAAGATTTTTTATAATTCGGCCATTTAAACGTTTTCGTGATAAATTTATAAAATATTTGAGATGTCCACATCAGATTGAAATTTATTTAGCATCAATATAATGAATTGACATTCTAGAGAGTTCAATATAATACTTATAAAATGAAAAAGTCGAGAATCATCAGAATTATACGACAACTTTGCTGGTTGGGCTGTGTCATTATTTTATCCTGTTATTCACCTTAAATCATTCAAACCAGATGGTTTCACAGCCTCAAAGCAACAAATAATCATTTGTGAAAGTTTATTTCGACGGAAACTGCGATGTTGCCATGTGGTATCTTCACTTGAGAATTCTTTCCTCAAGGAAGGTAAAATTTTGTAATATAGAGCAGGAATTTCGAGGAGATCTTCAAGGAACAACAATAAAAACCGCCCTCAACAGATCGCTTAAGCCAAGGTCAACAGTTTTCGGTAGTTTTACGCACTTGTGCAATTATATCCGATAATCGGCGACAATACAATACAATCACTGTCAATAAAAAAATCTAGAAAAGCACTGACGTGAAGTCAGCAGCTTTTACGCGCGTTCAAATTGCGAAATGGTGAAATTTTAATGAAATATGAAAATTCAAAAAAAAAAAAAAATATTTTCGAATTTTTCCATGGATAATTCTTCTTATTGACACTATTCATCTTTCAACCAAGTTTCATTTCGATCAGATAAATATTTTCCGAGTTATTGAAAAATCAAAATTTCAAACGGCTGTACCATAAAAAACATTCGGAAGATTTGACCCATTAACGAACTTAACCGAGATATTCAGGATCTTAACCTAACCTGCAAGTTTCAAGACTCTAGGTATTTTCTTTCGAGAGTTACAGCGCACCGGGCCGGACAGAATCAATTTTGACCACGGATTCTTCATCAGTGAGTCCAACCTAGTCGTTTGAGACCAATTTCGGCTCAAAATTCGAAAATTACAGACATCGTGACGAAATGATAACGCGCTGTTCCCCAGAACAAGCGCGTAAAAAGTGTTCATAGAAGAGCATATATATATATTGTCTATGAAAGAAGAGGGAGGGACCAAAGATATCGTATCGATTGAATGTTGCCAGGGCACTCATCAGTATTTTTCATTGTTCGCAAGTGTCAAGAAAATATCTTCGAATTAATTCAGTGAAAGTAAAAATTTGAAATTTCTCATCGAGTGGATATGCACACGTCATCTCTGTTGATGACGAATAACAAATTCCAACAAATGACGAGGGATAGTTTCGAAAAAGTTCAAATGTTCAAAATTGTATTAATATATTTGTACTGACTCACGTATTGAGGTAAATCCTGTTCAGTTTTTGGGTCATTTAATGACAAGTAAGGTTCGGATCCAAGCATTTTATCAGTACGCGTGTGGTTTGTATGTTCACAAGAATCTGAATGGGGAACATTTATTGGATATTCACACTGTACTTGTTTGATCGAATATGGTGACCTTTAATTCCTGGCACCACTGTAATGTGATATGTCTGTAACAAAGGGGGTGACTAAACGACGGATGAAGACGATTTTAAATAGTTCCAGGTGATTTTCAGGGGTAAAAATACTTTGCTGACTGAAATAGAATTATACCGTTAATTTCAGCCTTCTAGTAATAATATGAGACTCATAATTCAAACCAAAGATCTATCTAAGATATCCTCCTTGCCACCATATTCAAAATTTAAATCCTTCCCAATTTGGGGGTAGTTTATTCTTGTAATTTTTCAAAATAATTTGCTGACCGAGGTTTCCTGTCGAGATATTTTATCGAAACGCTACATTATAATTGAATGTAGTATACTTTTTGTGCCACCATAAAAAAAATTAGGGTAGTTTATTCTTGTGATTTTTCAGGAATCCTTGCTGATCGGAAATTTCCCGTGGAGATATTTTATTGAAACGATGTATTATGGCTAACCGTAGCATACTCTTTGTGCCATCATAACAAACATTCAGATCCACCCCCTATTAAGGGTAGTTTATTTCTGTAATTTTTCGGAAATCCTTGCTGACCTCTGTGCCACCATATGAAAATTTTCGGTCAGCAAAGTATTCCGAGAAATTACGAGGATAATCTACCCTTAAACGAGTCGGACCTGAAATGTTTGTATGGTGGCACAGAGGGTACCCGATTTGCAATTATCTCACTTTGTTTCAATGAAATATCTCTACTGGAAAATATCAGTAAGGATTCCTGAAAAATCACAAGAATAAACTACCCTTAAACAGAGACGGATCTGAATTTTTTGTATGGTGGCACTAAGGGTATGCTACGTTTAGTCAAAATGCATCGTTTCAATAAAATATCTACACTGAAAATTTTCGGTCAGCAAAGTATTCCGAGAAATTACGAGGACAAACTACCCTTAAACGGGTCGGACCTGAAATTTTTGTACGTTGGCACAGAGTGAATCCGATTTTCAATTATTTGACTTTGTTTCAATGAAATATCTCTAATGGAAAATATCGATCAGCAAGGATTTCCGGAAAATCACAAGAATAAACTACCCTTAATAGGGGGTGGATCTGAATGTTTGTTATGATGGCACAAATAGTATGCTACGGTTAGTCATAATACATCGTTTCAATAAAATATATCCACGGGAAATTTCCGATCAGCAAGGATTCCTGAAAAATCACAAGAATAAACTATCCTTAAACAGGGACGGATCTGAATCTTTTTCATGGTGGCACCAAGCCACCAACCACCAAGCGTTTAGTCATAAAACGTTGTCTCAATAAAATATCTCCACTGAAAATTTTCGGTCAGCAAAGTGTTCCGAGAAATTACGAGGATAAACTACCCTTAAACGAGTCGGACCTGAAATTTTCGTATGGTGGCACAGAGGGTATCCGATTTACAATTATTATACTTTGTTTCAATGAAATATCTCCACTGGAAAATATCGATCAGCAAGGATTTCCGAAAAATCACAAGAATAAACTACCCTTAATAGGGGGTGGATCTGAATATTTTTCATGGTGGCACCAGAACTATGCTACGGTTAGTCATAATACATCGTTTCAATAAAATATCTCCTCAGGAAATTTCCGATCAGCAAGGATTTCTGAAAAATCACAGGAATAAACTACCCTAAAACGGGGGCGGATCTGAATTTTTTTTATGGTGGCACAAAAAGTATGCTATATTCAATGATAATATAGCGTTTCGATAAAATATCTCGACTGGAAACCTCCGGTCAGCAAATTATTTTGTAAAATTACAAGAATAAACAACCCCCAATTCGGGGTGGGTTTAAATTTTGAATGTGGTGGCACGAACATCTCAATGTAGACAACTCAGTTTTAGAGTTTGGTTCAATTAAATATTCTTTAAGGTCGTGATTCAGAGGATTTTATTTTGGTCAGCAAATTATCCACACCCGATTTTCAGTATAGTAGTTGTGTGCTAAGGTTAAAAAGATGGAGATTGGATTCCGTTATATACCATACTAAAACCGGGTGCTCCATAATTTTGACTTATGTACAAACTCTATATTTTCGTTTATAGATGAATTCTTCAATCAGTGCAGAGCCGGATCTAGGATTTTTGCTCCTGTAGCAAATTGTCAAAATGCCTCGTTTGGAAATATTATTTTTTAATAACTAACTAATTTTCATGAATGAAACTATTCATTAGATTTCGAAGAACTCTGTAAATATGGGACCGCAAATGTTTAGTTTCCGAAATACAAGGGTGTTGAAGTGTTTTTTCTCATATTGTACTTCGAATCTTTATGAAGCATTGCTACAGATCAGGAACATATTATCCATGAAGAATAATTCATTTACCGCAGCTCAGTAACTGTTTTTTATGGCGGTTTGGACATTTCTTAGGATTCTAGGGAACAGAGCGTTATAAGTTCGTCACGATGTCTGTAATTTTTGAATTTTGAGCCGAAAATGGTCTCAAACGATTGGGTTGAAGTCCCAGAAGAAGAATCCCTGGTCAAATTCAATTCTGTTGGTCCGTCCCTCCGTCCGTATGTGCTCTAACTATCGAAATGAAGGACCTAGAGTCTTGAAATTTTCAGGTTAGGTTTTGATCCTGAATATCTCGGTCGAGTTCGTTAATGGACCAAATCTGCCAAATAGTCATATGAAATTTTGATTTTTCAATAACTCAAAAAATATTCATCTGATCGAAATCAAACTTGGTTGGAAGAATAACAGTGTCAATAAGAAGAATTATCCATGGAAAAATTTGTAAAATTTTTTTTTTCGAAAATTTCTATATTTCATTTAGATTTCACTGAAACTTCCAAGTCGCCATTTCGCAATGTGAACAAGCGCGTAAAAGCTGCTGACTTCACATCAGTGCGCTCTTCTAGTTTTTTCTTGAAACAGTTGTCAGATACTACAAAAGCACGTGAGACCTTAAAGTTTAGCATAACGACAAATATGAATTTCATAATTTTTTCTAATTAACAGTGATTTACCAAAAAAAAGTTCTGGAGCTAAACAGGGGACAGTGATCCAGACGAAATATCACCCTGTAGATTTGCAATCGGAATTGGCACGACACATGGTGTTAATTCCAAATTGTAATATCTGCTCTAAATTTCAGTTGAATTTCTTATGAGATACAAAAAATACTGTGCTATGCTATGGAAAAATTTGAAAATCATTCAATCTTTAAAACAACTCGTATTTATGGGACATTTTTTCCTCAAAATTATCCCATCTTCGTTTGTACCTCCGATTCGGAAACACCCTGCATATATGAGAAACAGAAAAAAGTATCTGTACCTAATTAAAATTTATTCTGTTGGCGATTGGTTTTACAATACGCCTACTGATGGTTCTATTGCAACCGAAATTGATAGCCAACAGAATAAATGTTAACTCTTTTAATAGGGTGTTTCTTATTTGCACTCATATTTTCTCTTAAACTGTTAATTTCTCTTCCCAAATTTTCAGTTTGCTAGGTAAACCGTACTCGAAGCAAAATGCTTTGAAAAAAATCTAGGTTGTTGGAGCGGCTGATCGTAAACACAATAAATTTCGAAAGACACAACTAAGATCACATTTAGATCCTATAGTAACGAAGATTGGATTTATGGGTGGGTATAATCCACCCAAAGGTTCTGCAGATTCATATTCATCGACATTTTCTTTTTCCCATTATTTTCAAAATTATAAAACCAATAGATTGGGAGCTTTTCCGATGAATTCGATGTTTTCCAATAAACACTCCAATATACCTGGGCATTTTATCTAATTGTTGTGAAAATAAGGTTCGAGGATGATTTGTGCATTAATTAAAAGTAGTTAAAAATCGTTTTAATAGAGGAAGAAGTAATCTAAAAATGGAATCTTCTGGAATCTTCGCTGAATTAAGGTGAATAGCCCAGTTTAAAATAATTTATGTTCGGAAGATCAAAATAATCATATAGAAATAAAAATCTGATCACTATCTGACAAAACTTTTTTTAATGGCTCAAATATCTTAGGACAGGAAATGGAATATATAAGGATTTAGGGCTACGACTAAAATGCAGTTGGTTTAATAAATACAAATATATTTCATACAACTAACCCATACGAATTCAATTAAATCAAAAACTTTATAAAACTATTGACTTGAAGTCATGAAATTGTCGAATTCACAATGGAAAATCTTTAAATTCACCTATTATCACAGCCTCATTAGCAAACATACACTACTATATACAAATATCTGCTCTAATTCCATTCTGGAATTATCTCAAAATTCGTCTATCAATTTTTCAGGTCAATTGAGTGGAATAATATATCACAAGTTATCAGATCAATCATCAACGAAATATTCTTTTTCACCAATGAATCAAATTATGAAAGAATGTACTCCATTCACTGGTATAAAGTCAGTAGGTAGGTCATGATAGTTTGACACATTTTACTCTGTATAATCAAAAAATGTTAGATTGAAGTGATTTTTCTTTCAAATATCTTCGCGACGTTGTCCCTTCTGGATGGAGGTCGTAATTATCACGTACGTAAATGTACCAATTAAACCATAGAGTAATTGATAAAATAAACTACATAAGAATTGACATTTCACTAGTGCCAACTAGACTCCTCTTCTAGTTACAAAAACTTGATGGTACTTCTACCAACGCCTACCGACTGACTTAATAAGTCAATAGACTATACCTTTTCGAAATATACTTGATTATTCCACTCTTTTATTTGATGAGAAAGAAGACAAAACAAAAGACTTGGTTTCAGTCAGTTACAAAACGATTTCTTCAACTACTGATCAAATTAGAAATAACATTAACAAATTGACAAAAAATTGTTCAAAACTGGCTTATCAATCTTAAAAACTCGAGGTCATAGACATAGACTGCTTTCTTCTTGTCTATGTTCAATCTTCATATAGCAGATTTCCAGTAGAAGCATTAAGTAGCTCTCATAACATTGATAACATTTTTTAAAACATCTGATATTTTCCTCGATATCGATCCCTTACAAAGAGAATATTCTTTTTATTCAAAATTCACAGTAGACCAAATCGTCCACCGAGCAAATGTTTCAGTTTGAGCTCAATATGGCAACATCGTCCCAAAATTTTTCATAGAACTGAAAAAATATTTTTCTTCCATGATACGGTCCTGACGTATCCGAATATTGAAAAAAATTAACGAGCAGTGCTGTCCTGCCCATCCGATAGTCAAAGAGATGCTGTAGCGGTAAAGTTCTGCCTCCTCCTGAGTATTCTCGATTTGTAGAGGTCAGATTTATGACAGACGACAACTGTGCCCCCCTGATTTGTGTTAGGGGACACTTTACCGTTTGCGCTTCCTATAAGGGTTCCTATCATTTTGGATACTGAGAATTTTCTAGTTTTTTGTGTTGCTTGGACAGATCGGCATTCGTTCAGGATGGAATCTATGGCTGTGTAGATGACTTTGCTGTTTTCGGCCACTGACACTTCGTGGAATTGACAGTTGTTTTGTATTGCTATGGTTCGGCCTTCAAGTTCTTCCACCTGAAAAAACGAGAACTTTAGTATCAATTATATAGGATTGTGATTTCGTTGAATGGTCAGAATTTTTCAGAGAGACAGCTGAAAATTTCATGGTTTATCTGCTAATCAGATTATCACATATCGATCTAGGATCTCTCACATGCGTATACACAGAACATCTAAATGTGCGTACAGCAAAAATGCATAGAATATCAGGTGCCGACTTCTTTGCCATTTCGAATTAATACATTCGATAATTTTAATCGGAAAGAAAGGAATCGATTGATGAATATTAAAAACACTTTCGTCATACCAAAATTTCAACTCGAAGAACAACCCGAAAGCTCAAAAATGAACTCTAAAAGTAAGCAAAATACGATAGAATAACGGGCACGTCGAAAAACTACTAGCTTGGAAGTGTTCGAATTTCTATCGCCAGAGGGCGTATCGCTTAGCAGTAGTTGCAAATAGCCTCTACTTATGATGTAAAAAACATGGTGTGCTCATCTTTAAAAAAAGCGACGTCAGCAAGATCAAAAAACCAGGAAATATATATTCTGTGCTTTGAATTTGCATGTAGTTTCATACGTGATCATTTGAAAAAACGACCACAGAAAAGCAGATCAGCACACAATGTTTTACTTACATCATGGCCTCTATTTATATAATTATGAATGAAGAATTCTTCATATTCGTAAGTCTATGGTATATGAAAATGATAACAAAGAAGAACATTGCAAAACTCAATGTTACCAACTCTAGAAAACCCAATAATTTCAAAATGTTTACAACCAAATGCATCACCGGTACAGACTGGACGAATACGGAAGTTTAACCACAGAATTTAATATCGCATTCGAAAATTGAGCGACCAATGGAAACGGACAGTTCCGGCATAGAGATGAAAGGTGGATATAATACGGAAGTAAAACCGGAGACAAAAAGCGCCAAAAGCAGGGGAGGACGTTTGTTTTTGCGGATGTAATGATTCTATCCGTTTTCACCCCTCTTCGCTCTCACTGGCTGCATCGTGAACCCGGAAACTTCTTGAGAGAGAGAGGTCGAACTTCCAGCAACAGAACCACAAGAATGAAATTTCCTCTAAACGTGAAAATGACCCCTCTCACAGAAGAGAACATAGAAAACTGAGGTCGACGGCCTTTTCATCAACTGAGTCGTAATGTGCGAGAATTTATGTCCGGTTGGATCGTTTCCGGCTTTAATTATTGTTATTTGGTAACGTGATAACTACGAATAAGTAAGGTTCGCATTCATCAATTATTTCTACCTAATTGACATCTGATCGAGCTGAAATTTGATGGGCTATTGGTGAATATTGACTCAAAAATGTATGCCAAATTTTTTTGAAATATGACAGATAGTTTGCAGGAAAACATTCTTTTATAAAATTAAAATTTTCGAAATTGTTTTTCACTCGGCCCTTTTGAAAATGTAGTGCACTTGATCTTTTTCGTGGGAACTTCTTTGATTTCTCATTCTGAGGAAATGAAGAAAATTCCTGAAGAATGGAACAGCAAATTTAGTAATATTTTGGAAACAATTTTTATTGTGTGATCTTGAAGCTCTGTTTTTGCAGACCTGGAATTCGCTGTTATTCTGGGAAATTATTTTTATTGGACCTATTAGTGGAAATTTTTCATCATTTTCGAGTGTTTATGGCATCTCTTGTTATCGTAACTTTTTAAATCTTTTTATTAAGTTTTCAGAAGTCATGTGTATGCCATTTTTGAAAAGCCAATCGAATTACATTTGAAACAAGGTGTCACTCACCCCCCCTCTTTCTATTTAAGATTCAAGGGGTTGCTGTCCTCAAATTGATTAGGACCAACCATAGATGCATCAAATGCATAAGGTGCGGACACAAAATATGGCTTTGTTGTCCTACAGTTTTCGCCGATAGATGCCGGCATAGGAAAATCTTCCATATAAAATCTGAAATATTTACGGAAGTTACCGACCTGTCATATCAAAACTAGTCAAATCAGAACTTCTTTCTGATTTTCTGAGTTGGACCATACACTATTTTCAAGAATTTCCGATAATAAATTCATTTTGACGAATTTAAATTTTGATTATTCATTTCATTCGGTCAGAATGGCGGTAATATCTTTCGCTTCTGAATACACAAGTCTGAAACTTGATATTTTTGAATACCTGCTTATTACGAGAGGTATTTATTATCTCAATATTCAGCTCATGGAAAAAAAGTATTCCAGCGTCTGTTTTCAAAAATACCACAAGAAATCATTCGGAACGATAGATACTACAATTAATCTGTCAGGTTTGAAATTCGTCTGATAAATTCGTATGAACATGAACAGCAAAGTGAAAATTCGTATATTAATTTCAATAATAATAAACATTAAAATTTCCTCCAAATATTTGCCTAAGTAGGTATGTAACATAATTCATAACTTTTGAATTGAACATGTATTAATAGGTACATACAAAATTCAAAGGAGATCTAAACTATCCAATAGAATCCATTAGTAATATCAATCTCCCGTTTCGTTTTCACCGTTGTTTTGGCTTCGGAATAACTTCTTGTATCCATCCATGAAAGTGTTCTTACAATAAACCTCATATTGCTCCTAATTCCCTTACATATATTTCATATAATTAATGAGTAGATGTTCCACAATTGTTGAACTCGTATTAGTGAGAATTCATAATTTCAAATATCTGATTCATTTTTTGAAAAATAGTTTCATCAGATTATAGCTGAATTAATTTTTATTCAGCGGAATTAAATGTATGCACTTGCCAAAGCGACGTAAGCGCCATCATCGTTTACAGAGGCAAGTAGGACAACATTTGACAATTCTAGGACCGCGTTTTGGACCCAAAATTTTAGTGGGTATTAGTATGAAAGTGTCGACAGCTGATATATTCTATGCACCTATAACTAACCGTATAAAATGACTACGAACAAAGTTTACTTTCTTTTGCAATTTTCTCATTTTGCATGAGACCCGAGATAAAAATGTGGTAAATTTCCGAATTGACACACTTTAGGTATATAATATAAATAATATTATATTATTGTGTTCACTTCTCTTTGTTTTTTTTTAACTAAGAGAATGCGTAGAGAGAGTTCTATACCATGAAATAATTGATCTTTGGTCAGCGATTTTCTCCAAAACAACAAAACACTCGGCAGCAACCTGAACATACAACGACAACAGTGCAAATTAAAAGATAAAAGTGAAAATACATAAGCCTCGTCTAACTGGCGAGAAAGATAAGATACAGGAGATTTATAACATGATAATGAGAGGTAAACTCGATGTTTATTTCAATTTCGAACATGCTGTGGATACATGTTTGGACAAAATTAGGTTTTGGAGTAGGCACTACTAAGCTATTTTTAACAGGAGTTGGCAAATAATTGGATTTCGCAACGGTAGCGATTTTTTTTGCGTTTTAAAGGAATATTATTAAAATCGTGAGAAAGAAAATCGATATACTAACTAAGTAGGTACACCCAAGGTTATTCTTTATTTTTTTTCCAATGTATAACGTCAGAGCCAGAGAAATTTTATTTGATTTTAATAGTTCTGTTCCAGATATTGGGAGTGGAAACCCAGGAAAATCCTTAAACATTATGCAAAATGCTCCCAAAATGAGCTTTAATCCATAATTAATATTTAATTTTGTATTTTATTCGTAAGTGCGCACGATTAGTGTTTTTTTGATAGCACATGATAGAGTTAGTTTTTGGCATAGACAGCAGGTCGGGACAAAATATCCTCTCGACCATGCCATGAAAACATGAAATACAACATTTTTTTGTACATGTTTTTGACAATTATACAACATTTTTTTTCTAATGATAATATCATCAAAAAAAAACAAACTTGTTTGCGTATTAGCAATATAAGGTTTCACCTGAATAGGAGTAGTATTTTTTGAGCTATCAAGGCAATATCGAAATTTCACATATTATTCTCCCAATATTTACAAAAATAAATATCAGCTTGAACTGGAATTAAGTATTCCGTAGGTTTTTCCTGGGTTTTCACTCCCAATAGGGGTTTTTCCTGAATTTGGGTTGTTACTGCAAATGAAAATTTGAACATAACTATTATGAGTTTGATTCATCATTTTCCCAAATTACCTTCAGAAAGTATTCAAAATCAGGTTTCAAAATTGGGGTTTGGGATTTGCCGGGCATACACGAAGTGACAACGGTGTTCATTTAGTATAATAGCTTTTTCTGCTACAGAATAATGAAATATTTATTCCTGTTCTGTTGTTCACACGTGTTCTTTGTCAATATAACCAAACAATCATCCACTGAGATTGGGCGCATAGTCTATTAGGCTGAGCCCACAGACCTCCAGATCAGGGGCAAGACTGATTAAGGCACAATTTGTCTGAGAAAGAAGAGAATAACCAAACAATTTCTGTTTGCGGTTTGTTCAGTAATACGACAGTATGACAGTCTGTGCTCTTCTTTTTCTATTCCTTGGTCGTTGTCTTCTGCTCTAACCAGATCGAAGTGTAGTTATCTCTGTTTTCCTAAGCAAAGTAACACGTTGCCATATCGTGCACTCATGACAAATCCCTTTACATGCAAATCCCCATTTTCATTTTTCAGTTTTAGGTGATCAAACATTTTTTCAAAAATATAATATTGAAATTATATGTTTGAAATGTGATGTTCTGAAGGTTTTTCATGAAAATTACTGCATTTTCGTTTAAAAAACTCCCATTTATGGAACAGAACTCTTAAAACCAAAAAAAAACTTGTTTCTAGGAAAAATATTGCCTGATGAACAATACTGGAACAATGCAAATGATCAACAAAGTGAACTGTAAAGTTTCACAGTACAAATCGTTACAATGAATTCAGTACACTGCCATTGAATATCGGGTTCAAATTCATTGAAATTTGAGGAAAAAAATATACAACGAAAATTTCGAAACTTGTTGAAGAATTAGGGGGGGAAAATAATTTTAACACGAAATTTTGCATGAGTTTACGCGGTGGCATTCTAAAACTAATATCCGAATTTCAATCTGATTCCATCTTGAGATATTGAAGAGACACCCCCAAAATTGGGAATGGGTATAACTTTCAAATATTATTCTTCATCAGTTAACCAAACCTAGTAAGTTGATAATTTTCGCCGAAAATTTCGAAAATTATCAACGTGCTGTTCTCCAGAAAACGCGCCTAAAAATAGAGATTATTAGGAAGGTGCACTGCATAAGATTTCATTTCAGATTGAATTTTTAATTTTCGCTTGATTATTTCTTCAGGTTGTTGTTAGTGAACACCAACTTCAAATAGTTTATTCCATGCAATCCGGATGTTTGAACGAAAGGAATTTTCACCACATAGGTATAATTCATGCCAGAGATCAAACAAATCGTTTATAGTTTCTCCAAGGTCAGGGAGCGTTCTAATTCTGTTTATGAATCGGTTCTCATTGAGTAATTCAACTGAATGAAACCTTTTATGATACAACCTAACGTTAACAGTTTCAGAGTCTTCTGTTCTGAGCTTGGAAGTATAAGGCTTCATCGGATCGCTTTTACTTCGAAATATTCAAGTTTTAACTGGAAATGAACTTTGCATAATTTGTCGGTCTACTGAAGCTTTGGGTTTCGTCAATTATGAAGCTTGTGACCTACATAATTGTGCCATGTTACGAAGGTGAATTCCTATGATACTCATGATACAAATATTCACTGAAATATACAGCTTGTTTTTGAACTGTAGTTACAAACAGACTTCTTCAAGTAATTTCAGGAAGCTGAGTTATCTAACTATCCCGGTTGGTAATGATTTAGGTCTATCAAGTTTTTTTTTACTTAAAACTGATGCAGGTTGGCACTCGTGAAATATAGGCAATATCAAAATAATTCGGAGACGTTGCCAAATGCCGATTTCTACCCTCAATCTCATCATAATCATCACGCTTGGAAACTTAAAATGCCAAAGGTAGTTTTGAAGAAGCAGAGACAAAGTATCAGGAAGTGCTTTGTAGAATTGAAATCTGCTTTTTCTGATAGTAACTCTGATAATTTGGAATCAAGAATTTATCACAAGCTATCCAACATGTTCATACTGGAGTATTTCAAGTTGTGCAACAAGGTATTTAAAGGTCTTTTGTAGGCTTATTTCTTGATAATTTCGAAAAGTAAGCAATTCCATAGGTTTGTCTTTTCGTTTGGAATTTTTACTGCAGGGCTAGCATAAAGTAACGTACAACTCTTTCCATTATTTTTCAGAAAAATTTCAACACTCGATTCTTGATTTCCGTACAAAAAAATAGCATATCTGAATCTTTCATCCATGTTTATATACGTGAAATATTTCCAGTGGTAATAAAGAAAGAAGTTTCTTCAACATTCGCCGGGTCTATCGAATTATTGAATTTACATAATATTTTCTCAAATTCATCATTTCCAATTTCACATTTTGAAAAATACATATTTACTACGATCTCGATGTAGAGAGGACAACGTTGTGTAGTTATCTGACAGGAAAATGACTATAACCTGACATTTTCAAAATATACACGGTGAACTGTGTCAGAATGTCATGGCCAATCTGGATAGTTTATAAAAGCAAATGGAGTATACATAAAGGAAGCTCGCTAGCATAATAATTAGAAAGAACTTAGAGAAGCACTGATGTGAAGTCAGCAGCTTCTATGCGCTCGTTTAATTTCACGAATACGGCTACCATAATTAATCTCTTTGAGTCTGGACTAACCGCTGATCATAAACACAATTTTAAGTACAGAGAGAATCTGCTTAGAGATTTGATAATTGTAGAGCAGGTTTGGAGTTCAATTACGAACGCCAAATTCTTGAAATCCATCATGTGATGCCGCAGATATACATATCCTTGTGATAGATGATCGGATATATAGGTATTTTTTGAGTTATTTCGGAAATAATTAACAATGATATCGATGAAATCAGCAAGAAATTGAACATATTTTTTTCCAATATCCGATCAAATTCCGAAATTCGATATAAGTACTGTTGAATAGAAACCTCAAAGTCTGTGCCAAACTACATTGAAAGGTTATGAATAGTTTTCGAAAAAACAATTTTTTTAACATAAATCTCGAGAGTTATGCGTTGGTATTACTATTACAGAAATTTAATTTTAACAACCTCACTTCTTTTAGGGAAATCGAGGAAATCATTTCAAAATTTGAGATAGCCATGAAATTTGACTTTTTTTCCAATTTCTCTGCAGATAATTATTCACTAGAATAGAAATTTGTAGCACTACTGTTATGTTTTGACTTTCAGGTCTGCGTCAATTTTCATTGTATTGTGATGAAAATTTTCCAGAAAAAAATCGAAATTTTTTTTCCGGAAAATATAACGCTTTTGTCCCCTAGAACAAGCACGTAATGAAAGTAAATAACTTTTTGCTCAATATGTTTCATCGAATAAAATGAATATCTGTTCGAGTTGAAAACTTGTTAAGGGATGTGCCAAATTTCATCCAGATCTGATAAGTAGTCTCTCGAAAAAGAAAATGTTGTCGAAACACATTTGTTTGAAATTTTTTTAACGGTCAGATCGTCTCAAAATTGTGAACAGGTTGTGCGTTGTTATTCTGAGTCAATTTATTTCGAAGCGCTAATCTGATCGCATCCATTAATTTCGGAAAAACCCCTAAAATTTTTAAATTGTTATAACTCCGAAACCTATTGGCGAATTTCGCCCATTAACGAACTCAACCGAGATTTTCAAGCTCCAAACATAAACTAAAAATTTCAAGTACCAAGGTCTTTTTGTTTGAAAGTTAGAGCACACACGGTCGGCAGAACAGAATGGGGGGTTTTCCTGAATTTGGGTTTGATTCATCATTTTCCCAAATTACCTTCAGAAAGTATTCAAAATCAGATTTAAAAATTGGGGTTTGGGATTTTCCAGGCATGCACGAAGTGACAACGGTGTTTAGTAGAAGAGCCTTTTCTGCTATAGAATAATGAAATATTTATTCCTATTCTGTGGTAGACACGTGTTCTTCGTCAATATAACCAAACAATTTCCGTTTGCGATTTGTCAGTAATATGACAGTATGACAGTCTGTGCTCTTCTTTTTCTGTTCCTTGGTCGTTTTCTTCTACTCTAACCAGACCCGGAGTATAGCTATCTCTGTTTTCCTAAGCAAAGTAACACATTTGACGTCCTTTTCGTTCCGAGAAAGCTGAATTCGACGTTGCCATATCGTGCACTCAAGACAAATCCCTTTGAATGTGAATCCCCATTTTTATTTTTCAGTTTTAAGTGATCCACCAGTTTTTTAAAAATATAATATTGAAATTATATGTTTGAAATGTGATTTTCTCAGGGGTTTTCATGAAGAGTACTGCATTTTCGTTTAAAGGAAAAACCCCCCATTGAATTTGATTCCTCAGGAAATCCAACATGATCGTTTAAGACCAATTTCGGTTTGAAATTCGATGATAACAGACATTGTAATGGAACGATATCACGCTGTTGCACAGAAACATATGATTAGAAGATATAATGATATGTATAAACTAAATCTTCAAATTTCGAATTGTTCCAATGAAATGATCGAGAAATTTCGCACGAATTGGCGCCCCGAGTTCCAAGTTTCATCATGATCGGATCAATATTTTTTGAGTTATTTCGGAAATATCAATGATCCTAATTTTCAGCTGTCATAAATGAAATTCTGTCAATTAACACCTCAGAGTATAAAACAACGAAGAGGGACTGTACGCAGTTTTTGGGTGTCCGCAACATCCTTTCGTCGACGTAGTCAGATTGTGATATATAAGGAAATGCGCAATGATATTACCTTATTGTAATAGACGACTTCGGCCCAAGTTGCCAACCCACAATTTTCTTTACAAATTTACTATCACTGGGGAACGGGAATTTCAGGACAAATTCGACATGATAAGGTTCGCGTTATTCATAAATATCCGTCAAAGATGCATCGGCTCTTCAAACAAGATAATTCCTTCCAAATATAGGGTTTTGTGAAGATCATCTCTGATTGGCTGAAATTCAAGTTGGGATTCCTGATTTCATGTTAGTAGTGTCAAATTTATGAAGGATATGTTCCGCAAATCAACTTGGTTATTTCGGTTGCCAGTTTTCCGTTCCGTAAATAAAGATTGTTCTATATAATATGGATATGTTACCAAAAAACATTGATTGTCCTTCCGGTGCGTAGACTTAATATGTCTATGTTCTGGTGACAGAAAGACTGTATTTTCATCAATCAAATTCCGTAATTTACCTTTTTTTTCAGGAACCAACCGAATATTTCATATTTACAGAACGGAAAACCGGCAACCGAAATAACCAAGTTGATTTGCGGAACATATACTTTATAAACTTGACACTATTAACATGAAATCAGGAATCCCAATTCAAATTTCAGCCTAACAAAAACCTATATTTGGAAGGAATTATCTTGTTTTAGGAGCCGAGGCATCTTTTACGGATATTTATAAATAACGCGAACCTTATCATTTCGAATTGGTCCTGAAATTCCCGTTCCCCAGTAATAGTAAATTTGTGAAGAAAATTGTGGGTTGGCACTTGGGCCGAAGTCATCTATTGTATATTAAATGAAATAAAAATATTAATTTTAAAAATTATCGGTTAAATATGGAAATTTAAACATTTCATGATCGATATTTTTCTTCAGTTTCGAATTTGTGGTAAGAAGAATACTTACCCTTTTCAGTATCTACCTGCTGAAATTCAAGCTTTGGCAACGAAGCCGCATTAACAGTATACCGCCGGTCAATCTGTCATCCGTTGTTTAGGTGAGTTTCTAACGAGTTTTTAGATATTTCTAGGTGTTTACTTCAATATTTTTTGAATTATTACAATACTTTAATTCACTATGGTACGTAAGAAAAGTGTCGTTCGTGTAAAATCCCGTGAAATGAGTGAAATATCGCAAAACAGGTTGGTAACTGCTTTGTTAAGAAGTTTGTTCTGATTGCGGTCAAAGTGTCAAATTTTTTATCAAATGTTGCGGAAAGCAATCGCCTTCTAAATATGACGTATGCAACCTCTATGTTGTTTGTTACTCTGAGATTAACACCATCAAATAAGCCCTGACACAAACCTACCTTTCTCAGATGCTCCAAATCGCATTTATTCCCCAACAGCACCGTCGGCATCTGACTCCTGAGCTGAGCGACTCTCTGCAGAAGCTCAACAGCATGAGTTAGCGAATCCCTGCTGGTGATATCGTAAACAACTACGCAGGCATCCGCCCAGTATATCGCTTCTTCGGGGAAGAGGGACAGTTCGCAACTGCAAACGTCAACTACTTCCACCTCCAAGGGAATGCTGTTTACGTTCAGGGTTTGTCTGTATAGAAGGTCTGCAAGAGAAAAAGGGTAATTAGAACTGGTTTCGATTGGGATTAGGATTTTATTTCAGGTGAAATTTTCGTGTCGGATTTGGAGATCAAGTTCAGGGTCGCACTCGAATAGAATATACAGTGCGCGTCAAAATTTCATTTCATTTTCTCAGAAGAAAAATATTCGGCAACAAAATCCTGAAACAGGTCAATTTTTCGATCACTTTTACCAAATTTTTATGCATTTTTGAAGGATTTTTGTTGCACTCTGTGCCATCCCCATCAACCCTCTAAATTTTTTGAAAAGGGAAAGTGGGTCATGTGGTACTTTTTTGGCAAGATGTTTGTATCTTCTTCACAGACGTGCAGAAATTTTCAAGAAAATTTTTTTTTTTTTGGAAAATTAGTTAGTTCAAAGACGTTTTCAGTATGTGCACTTTGTCATGGCTCGTTTACTTTGAGACGATGGTACCTGATGAAATTTGTCACCGAATGAAAGTCGACCATTATTACAGTTTTGTTCATGCACAACCTTCAACCCCTACTAACTCTTCAATGAAGAAACAAAATGGAGGGGGTTGAAAGGGGTAGGAAGTAGTGCATGAACAAAACTGTAACGGTCAACATTCATTCGGTGGCAAATTCCATCATGTATCATCGTCTCAAAGTAAATGAGCCATGACAAAGTGCACATACTGAAAACCTCTTTGAACTAACAAATTTTTCAAAAAAAAAATTTTTTTTCTCGTAAATTTCTACACGCCTGTAAAGAAGATGCAAAGACCTTGCTAAAAAGTACCATATGACCTACTTTCCCTACTCAAAAAATTTAGAGGGTTGATGGGGGTGGCACAGGGTGCAACAGAAATCCTTCAAAAATGCATGTAAATTTGTTAAAAGTTAAACGAAAAAATAGACCTGTTTCAGGATTTTGTTGCCAAATATTTTTCTTTTGAGAAAATGAATTTGTTCCATAATTTTGACACGCACTGTAGTATTGCAGTTTGATGTATGACACATACTCTGTTCCAAGAATTCAATGGTTCATGTTGCCGTCCGTTAAATTTCGAAAATAGTTTGACCGATTAGGAAAATGAAATGCAGGGTGTTCTATTTAAAATCTAGAAAAGCAATGACGTGAAGTAAGAAACTTTTATTAACCTAAAAATTTCAAATGGTCATAACTCCGAAACTATCCAACCGATTCCATCCACGAACTCAACCGACATATTCGGACTGCAAACCTAATCTGACAATTTCAAGTCGCTAAGTCTTTTATTTCGAAAGTAAGAGCACCTACGGACGAACGGACGGACGGACATAATTCAATTTGACCACGGATTCTTCTTCAGGGAGTTCCATTTTCGGCTCAAAATTCGAAAATTACAGACATCGTGACGAAATGATACCGCGCTGTTTCCTAGAACAAGCGCGGAAAAGGTTGGCAAGCCTGTTTTGTGATTATGGTTATTTTTATTGTTTTCTGTGGTGCAACTCCGAAATAGTACGAAGAATATTTCATATTTTATAAGATATGTATGGATAATATAATTTTATTGACTCAACTGCTGTTTATTCATCTTCCCCTATATAACCAAAAGGAATGAAGATTTCTTTAATTATTGAAATATCCTAACCTGATCGAGCTGATTCTATTTTATATAGCAAATGTAGGGGTTTCATATCATACAAATTGCGTATTTAGAGACGAAGAAACCATCATTTATATTATCGCCATTCTGAATGAATGAAATACAAATTTGTCAAAATGAATTCATTTCCGGAAATTATTGAAAATAATATATGGTGCAACCCGGAAAATCAGAAAGAAATTCTGATTTTACTAGTTTTGATGTGGTACAGGTCGGAAATTCCGTAAAAATTTCAGATTTTATATGGCAGATTTTCCTATGCCGGCATCTTTCGATGAAAACTGAAGTAGGACATCAAAGCCGTATTTTGACAACATTTGGACCTAATTTCGGACCCAAAATATGTCAAGGAGTGTCCCCACCTTGTATTCTAAGCATCTCTGTTTGAACTAATTGTTTGATATGCACTGCATTTCAGCAATACAGTTTGAAATGACAGATTAAATGATAAGGATTTCAACCATACCATACCATACCATATGCATACCGTATCATTCATACCAATGCTATTCAAGATTATTTTTCAATATTTTCCCCACTTTCATCCGCCTTGAATATTTAATACAGGAGAAAACTTCACAGATGAATTTCTCATATATATTCCTTTCGAGTATGTATATTATAGAGCTTCCGCGGGATATCAGAATGTGTTTCATGTCTTTCCAATATTCTGTATAGCTTGGATGTCACAACATCCATCTTGATTTTTTCACCACCACGCTTCCTCTCATTTTTCTTATGATTCTTCACTTCCCCAACGACCTGAGGCGTGTTGACCCGGAAAGTTTAACGAACTCACTTTTTCAGGGAATTCCCAACTGAGAAAATAGATTTATCAAAATTGGTTGCGATATGTTTTTCAATGAATCGACGACTTTGGCCCAAGTTGCCAACCCACAATTTTCTTCACAAATTTACTATTACTGGGGAACGGGAATTTCAGTTCAAATTCGACATGGTAAGGTTTACGATATTTATAAATATCTGTGAAAGATGCCTCGGCTCTTCAGACAGGATAATTCCTTCCAAATATAGGGTTTTGTTAAGATCATCTTTGATCGACGGAAATTTAAGTTGGAATTCCTGATTTCATGTTAATAGTGTCAAGTTCATATTGGATATGTTCCGCCAATCAACTTGGTTATTTCGGTTGTCGATTTTCCATTCTGTACATATGAAATATTCGGTTGGTTCCTGACAAAAAGGTTAATTACGGAATTTGAATGATGAGAAAACGTTCTTTTTGTCATCAAAACGACTGTCAATGGTCTATGGTAACATATCCATAGCATAGAAAAATCTTTATTTACTTTATGATCCATAGAACATAGAAGAGGCAACAATCAACAATGGAAAAATTACTAGGTATGGTCTATGGATCATAAGGTAAATAAAGATTGTTCTATGCTATGGATATGTTACCATAAAACATTGATTGTCGTTCTGGTGCATAGGGTTGATATGTCCATGACCTGGTGACAGAAAGATTGCTTTCTCATCAATCAAATTCCGTAATAAACTTTTTATTTCAGGAACCAACCGAATATTTCATATTTACGGAACGGAAAACCGGCAACCGAAATAACCAAGTTGATTTGCGGAACATATCCAATATAAACTTGACACTATGAACATGAAATCAGGAATCCCAACTTTAATTTCACCCTAACAAAAGCCTATATTTGGAATGAATTATCTTGTTTGAGGAGCCGAGGCACCTTTCACGGATATTTATAAATAACGCGAACCTTATCATGTAGAATTTGTCCTGAAATTCCCGTTCCCCAGTGATAGTAAATTTGTGAAGA
The DNA here is from genome assembly GCA_958510865.1 of Myrrha octodecimguttata. Taxonomy (NCBI): domain Eukaryota; kingdom Metazoa; phylum Arthropoda; class Insecta; order Coleoptera; family Coccinellidae; genus Myrrha; species Myrrha octodecimguttata. Next base: position 75,310,566 of record OY294057.1, read on the forward strand.
AAACTGTAGGTTGGCAACTTGGGCCGAAGTCGTCTATTCGATGTTTATGGATGTGTTACCTTTTGACAATTTCAATTTGTGATATTCACGAATTTCGAATTTCAAGAATATAAATATTTTTCTGTTGGATCTTGTATTGTTGAAGGTATAAGGGCGCAAGCAGATTCATGAAGGCTGTAGAATCGCCTTTTGCAGTGGATCAATGTAATTGGTAGTTTAAGTGGACCGATGGCCATTATAGTATTTGTACTTTTGTATATCCTAGGCTTCAACGAAACCCCTCAGAAGCTTAAAGCTTTTGCGAGTTAGGATACCGGGTGTGTTCTGTGTAGGCTTTGTTACTAATTCCTTGGCCCCACGTTAGGAACAGCACTGTTATTTGTTTACCCAACAGCGAATGGTTGGACGGTCCCCTAAAAACCGGTCATTTCCCGGCCAAGGGCTTGAACCCCAGACCTTACGATCATGGGGCTTGCGCTCTAACCACTGAGCTACCGCCGTAGTAGTTCCAATGAATCGGTATTTAAGATACACTGGTATTTCGAGCTTGCATTCTATACTATACTCATAGAGTAAGGTGTGAATTGGGCAGAGATCAAACTTGAAATAAAACGACCTAAAAAAATTAAAGTACGCACTTCGAGCGATTGATTCTGTCTCATGCGCCATTTTGTATCGGTGCAAAATGGCTCAGGTGTTGCGTTGGCAAGCGTGTCTAGTAATTTTGGTTATTTTATTCGAATTCCGTGACATGACCCGATAATGTTAGGTACAAAGAATCTCTCATATTTTTGATATGTAGGAAAAATTTCATTTCACTGTCTAATCTTTTGTTCATTCATCTTCCCCCAATCATAATCAAATAGATTAATAATTTCCTTATCTGATGACTTCATGACAATGGGGGTTTTTCCTGAATTTGGGTTATTACTGCGAATGCAATTCAAACATAATTATTATGGGTTTGATTCATCATTTTCCCAAATTATCTTTAGGAAGTATTCAAAATCAGATTTCAAAATTGTGGTTTGGGATTTGCCAGGCATGCACGAAGTGTAAACGGTGATTAGTAGAATGGCCTTTTCTGCTATAGAATAATGACATATTTATTCATTTTCTGTGGTACACACGTGTTCTTTGTCCATATAACCAAACAATTTCCTTTTGCGATTTGTCAGTAATATGACAGTATGACAGTCTGTGCTCTTCCTTTTCTATTCCTTGGTCGTTTTCTTCTACTCTAACCAGATCGAAGTTTAGCTACCTCTGTTTTCCTAAGCAAAGTAACACATTTGACGTCCTTTTCTTTCCGAGAAAGCTGAATTCGACGTTGCCATATCGTGCACTCAAGACAAATCCCTTTAAATGCAAATCCTCATTTTAATTTTCAGTTCTAGGTGATCAAACATTTTTTTAAAAATATAATGTGAAATTGTATGTTTGAGATGTAATGTTCTTAAGGTTTTTCATGAAAATTACTGCATTTTCGTTTAAAGGAAAAACCCCCATTGAAGTTTATGCCATGGATATGTTACCATAGAACATTGACTATCGTTCTGGTGGCAGAAAGATTGCTTCTTCATCGATCAAATTACGTAATTAACATTTTTCACACGCTTGTTCTCGGGAACAGCGCGTTATTATTTCGTCACGATGTCTGTAATTTTCGAATTTTGCGCCGAAATTGGTCTCAAACGACTGGGTTGGACTCACTGATGAAGAATCCGTGGTCAAAATTGATTTTGTCCGTCCAGCCGTGTGCGCTATAGCTTTCGAAAGAAAGAACCAAGAGTCTTCAAATTTTAAGGTTAGGTTAAGATCCTGAATATCTCAGTTGAGTTCGTTAATGGGCCAAATCTACCGAATAGTTTTTGTGCTACAGTCATTTGAAATTTTGATTTCTCGATAACTCGAAAAATATTTACCTGATTGAAATGAAACTTGGCTGGAAGATGAACAGTGTTAATAAGAAGCATTATCCATGGAAAAATTCGAAATAATTTTTTTTTTTTTTGAAAATTTTTAAATTCATTGAAATTTCAATGAGATTTCGAAGTCACCATTTCGCAATGTGAACAAGCCCGTAAAAGCTGCTGACTTCACGTCAGTGCTTCTCTAAAATTTTTCAGGGAGCAATCGAATATTTCATATTTACGGAACAGAAAACCGGATAGCGAAATAACCAAGTTGATTCGCTGAACATATCCTATGTAAACTTGACACTATCGACATGAAATCAGGAATTCCAACTTAAATTTCAGCCAGTCGAAGATGATCTTAACAAAAACCTAAATTTGCAAGAAATTATCTTGTTTGGGGAGCCGAGGCACCGTTTACGGATATTCATAAATAAAGCGAACCTTTTCATGTCGAATTTGTTCTGAAATTTCCCTTCCCCAGTAATTTTGGACGGTGGCAACTTGGACCGAAATCAACTATTGTGAATGGTATTTTCGAAGGCTGAGGAGCCTATCATCCATCTTGATTTGTCTCCAACCCGCTTCATCTAAACTTTTTCATATTTCCCATAATTCTTAAGCTAAGCAAGTGCGTTCACCCAAACAGTTCAACGAACTCCTATCTCAACTATAATTCTTAACTTTAAATATGAATTTACGGCCTATCTGGATTCAAGAAGTTTCAGGAGCGTCATCCATCTGGAGCAACGGGATGCCATTAGGGGTTTCCCTGAATTTATGCGTTCGCCGTTATCTGAATCACTTTTTACGAATGTTCTGATCCGAACAATTCGGGTAATAAACCAGTAAGAAGGAGGTCAGCGTTGTTATATTGTTTGGATGAAGAGGAGCATTTCCTGTAATAAAGCAAAAAGTGAATCGGGTTCACGTGAACATAGGGAATGAGGAGAAAAATTGAGTTATTTGTTATCTTTCAACTGATTCAAGAGAATTGGTTCAAGAGTGTTTATAAAGGTTGGGTCTTTAAGTTGTATATTCATTTAAACCATATATTCCTCTAATCAAATGAAATGGATTTTTCATTTGCTATTTTTCTAGATTCAGTTCATGTAGAAAGTTATGAGTATTTAAATATTTTTCATTGTGCTAATACACTCCTGCACTTTCTTTGCAAGTTCACCAAAGATATCCCTAACGGTAATCCTTTTTGCAGGAAAACCAACCCAATGTCGGAATTCAAAGAAACATGATTGAGAAAACTCATTCACTCACTCAATTCTTATGATTTGTTGCTTTTTCCGATAATATTGCTAGGAAAACAATTCATTGCACTGGTCTATTGAAATACCGATCTTTAACTTGATATTCGTGCAATATCCAATGTCATGCCACTATAAGATTATACACGATTCCATCTTCACCCATTCTCATATGAAACTCTCCATAATTATCCTTTTCTCATCCAATTCATAAATAAATGATATGAAAATCACTCAACTACTCTAAACCCATTAATTGAACTCTATGGAATATCTGGTCCATAGACATGGAGACATATAGATATCCTCCATATCTGTGATCTGACCACGAAATAGCATAGACCTTATAAAAGTAGGTCTAGTCGAAATAGATAAATATTTCTGTGTATTCTATGGTCCGGATAAACGTTGTCGGAACTCAATTAAGGCCTTTGCTAGCTTACGGGAGGATCAATAAGAACAAGGTTATTTTTTAAGGTTGAATACCTCCAAAACAGTGAGTTTTAGCAGCAATTATAAAAAACAATAATGAACATGAATTAATTGAGATTGCTTATAATTTTCAGAGTGCCCACATTTTCATCAGTTGAAAACGTTATTGAAACGATGGCCTGCTAGACATTTTTCATTTTCCATTTTGTTGATGTAAAGAAATCATTTTTTCTATTTGGACCGAAACTTTACATAGGAGGATCATCGAAGAGGACAAACCAAATTCATCAAAACTTGAGATTTTCTGATAAGAACGCATATTCAGCCGATTCTACGTAAAGAAGACAGGGGGGGGTTTCCCAAGGAAACTCTATAAATAACAATAATTCATTACAATTCATTAAATGTCATAATTATTCATCAGAACAAAACAGAAAACTCCAAATTGTAATTTCCCTTTGTATCGAGTTTTTACTTGATCCTAGAAACGATAGAAAAATTAAAAAATATAATTTCAAATTTGAAATTTCCAAGTTTTTGTGAATTTAGTTCTTCCAATTTGATGATCCCCTCATGAAAACCCTTCAGTTTGTCGGTCCAAGTGGCAAATATTATTATAATACTTAATATTGGCAAAATTGAAAAAGAAATACAAGAATTGAAATATCCAGATGCTGGTTAATTTTCATCCGAAGTATGGCATATATTTATGTCACCAAAGACGCTATCTGAGACGAAATAATATACAGGGTGGTTGGCCGAAAGTTGTAGTGATATGAAAGTATTCATTCATCATTCCATGTACCTATTGGCCCTATCAAAAATTTGATCCTCACGAAATTTCTGCCGTACTCTCGAATCTTTATGTAGCATTTGACAATCACCTTCCCATTCGATCGATTGAATTATTGAAAAAAATCGGAAAAGAAGGGATGTTCCAAATATAAAGTCGAATCGAAGGGTAGGTAACAATCATCAAACCTTTAATGTGTAGTTCAATTTCTGATGTTAATCTCCTACTTATTATAAAGTGGAACCACATACCAACCTATAAACTAATATTCGCTAATTTTTGAAATCGTCAATTTTTTGACGAAGAAAAATGTCTGAACTATTACTGTATAATTTGTTTATTTGGAACTCGACATAAAATATGAAATTCCTCTTTTCAAGTGCCGAACCTATTGCTCAATTAGCTAAAAGCTTTTGCGAATACAAATATAACAAAAAATATTCCCGAAATAAAACTCATCATCGATGTAAAAATATTGTTTTTTGAACCGAAGTCGTTAACACAGTTTCCTTAATAACTTTGACAATACATAATTCAACAACATGACTGTAATAAATTCTAGGCGATTTTTATTGGTTTTCGAATTTATGTTGGTTCGAAGATCCTTCTCCTTGAGTTCCATCTATAATTCAATAAATATATCCTTTCGGAATTTCACCAGTTATTTCGACATATTGGCCATTTTGAGCGCCAAGGAACATTGTGGAACTTCATTAGTCATTCAGAATTATTAGTTACTGTTGATTTTAGAATTCCTTGAATGAAATGCCACATATTTATCCTCCATAGAAAAGAATGGATTTTGAGTGAATAATTGAATTGGTAGTACATATAAACGATAGTTCACATGAACTAGCAGTTCTAAGGAATTGAACTAAGAATATAAACTCCATTCACTTTTTAAACTATCCCGGTTGGCGATGACATTCTGACAGATTTCACCGTGCATATTTCGAAAATGTTAGGTTATAGCCATTTTCCTGTCAGATAACTACGCAACGTTGTCCCATCTACATAGATGGGATTACGATTTTTTCAAAATGTGAATTTACTTTGGGAAAATAATGAATTTGAGAAAATATTCTGTGAATTCAATAAAGACCTAGCGAATGCTGAAGAAACATTTTTCTCTGTTAACACTAGAAATAATTCACTTATATAAACATGATTGGAAGATTCAGTTATGCTATTTTCGTGTACGGAAATCAAGACTCGAGTGTTGAAATTTTACTGAACAATAATGGATAGTGTAGTCCGTTGTAGTCTTTGTGTTACTTCATTCGAAAAAAATTAACGTACTCGAATAACTCTGCAGTAAAACTTCTTAACGAACAGACAAACCTATGAAATCCCTACTATTCGAAATTCCCAAGAAATAAGCATTTAAATACCTTGTTGGACAACTTGGAATACTCCAGTTTGAAAATGTTGGATAACTCGTGATAAATTATTGATTCCAAATTATCAGGGTTACTATCAGAAAAAGCAGAACGAAAATGCAGTTATTTTCATGAAAAACTTTCAGAACATCACATTTCAAACATATAATTTCAATATTATATTTTAAAAAAAATGTTTGATCACCTAAAACTGAAAAATAAAAATGGGGATTTGCATTTAAAGGGATTTGTCATGAATGCACGATATGGCAACGTCGAATTCAGCTTTCTCGGAACGAAAAGGACGTCAAATGTGTTACTTTGCTCAGGAAAACAGAGATAGCTATACTTCGATCTGGTTAGAGTAGAAGACAACGACCAAGGAATAGAAAAAGAAGAGCACAGCCTGTCATACTGTCATATTACTGACAAATCGCAAACGGAAATTGTTTGGTTACATTGACAAAAAACACTTGTGTTCCACAGAATAGGAATGAATATTTCGTTATTCTATAGCAGAAAAGGCAATTCTACTAAACAACGTTGTAACTTCGTGCATGCATGACAAATCCCAAACCCCAATTTTGAAACTTGATATTGAATACTTTCTAAAGGTAATTTGGGAAAATGATGAATCAAACCCATAGTAATTATGTTCAAATTTGCATTTGCAGTAATAACCCAAATTCAGGAAAAAGCAACAAAGCACTTCCTGATACTTTGCCTCTGCTTCTTCAAAACTACCATCGGCATTTTTAGTTTCCCAGCGTGATAATTATGTTGAGATTGAGAGTAGAAATCGGCATTGCCATTTGCCAACGTCTCTGAGAATTATTTCACGAGTACCAACCTGCGTCAGTTTTAAGTAAAAAAACTTGATTGACCTAAATCATGGCCAACCAGGATAGTTTATTAAAGTAAATAAAGTATAGCTAAATGTATGTCAAGTTCAATTTCCAACAACAAAGGTGATCGATTTCGATATGTGGCAGACAAATTAATACCTTGCATTATTCATATTCCAGCTTCTTCAATAGGATACCTTAACGCATTATTAATCTCACAAAAATAGCGTGAATCTTCTTGTAACCAGTTCCTAATCCCTAAGATTTGTTAATGTCACAAACGTGGTCGCCAAAGCAAACAGAACTTTTCGCTCAGTTGAATGTCTTCAAGGTAGCCTTACTCCCACTCTGGCATGGAAGTATGCCCGAGTATCAAATGTGAAAAAAAATGATTGAGGTCGGTATGCAATCTATTTCGGTCGGATAAATAGTACCCTCAATACCCCTAATGTTTCTTGTCTACTTGCGAAATCGGGCGTCCAATTATTCAGAAAACTCGACGATAAGTCATTTCGGAACTTCTAGTGATATGTCAATGTCTTTGGAAACATTTGCAGTTTTCACTTCTATTATCCGTAATTGATGGTGTAGTTTGACCCACTTCTGGCCGCTTAAATCTAATTGTGGGCCACTTCACTTCGAGTATGAAGGAAGAAGCGAAGACGTTTAAAAATACTCCTGTTTGATTCGACTCGAACGCAAGATGTCGAACTTGAGATTGAGCAGGATCTTGATGACTGATTTGTGCACTTTGAAATGGATCAATTGTGTTTTTGGAGTGCATACTTGGGAGTGCGGAAGTTAATGAGTGTATACTCCATTCACTTTTATAAACTATCCCGGTTGCCCATGATTTAGGTCTATCAAGATTTTTTACTTGAAACTGACGTAGGTTGGCACTCTTGAAATATCAATAATGTCAAAATAATTCTTAGAGACGTAGCCAAATGTCAATGCATATTTCTACACTCAATCTCAACATAATCATCACTCCTGGAAACTAAAAATGTCGAAGGTAGTTTTGAAGGAGCAGAGATAAAGTATCAGGAAGTGCCATGTAGAATTGAAATTTGTTTTTCTGATGGTAACCCTGAAAATTGGGAATGAATAATTTATCACAAGCTATCCAACATGTTCATACTGGAGTATTTCAAGTTGTGCAAAAAGGTATTTAAATGTCTTCTGTAGGCTTATTTCTTGAGAATTTCGAAAAGTGAGGAATTCCATAGGACCGTCTGCTCGTTTTACTACAGGGTTATTCGAGTACCTTTATTTTTTTTCGAATGAACTATCACAAAGTAACGGACTACTCTATCCATTATTTTTCAGTAAAACTTCAACAGTCGATTCTTGATTTCCGTACAAGAAAATAGCAAAACTGAATCTTTTAACCATTTTTATTTACGTGAAATATTTCCAGTGTTAACAGAGACAAAAGTTTCTCCAACATTCGCCAGGTCTTCGGAATTATTGAATTCACATAATATTTTCTCAAATTCAATATTTTCCCAAAGTAAATTCAAGTTTGGAAAAATACGTTTTTACTACGACCTCTATGTATAGAGGACAACGTTTCGTAGTTATCTGACAGGAAAATGACTATAACCTAACATTTTCAAAATATACACGGTGAAATGTGTCAGAATGTCATGGCCAACCAGGATAGTTTATAAAAGTGAATAGAGTGTATATACAGTTAAATCAGAGGTGCAAACGAAGAGGGTAGATTCCATACGTGATTTTAGGAAAAAAAGGTCCATAAATATGGGCCCGCAGACGTTTCGTTTTCGAGATAGTGTTTCAGTTTGAATTTTTTTCAAGTTTTTTTCTCATAGTATCTGCATTTCACACGATGTTCAACTGAAATTTGGCATTGATAAAACATTTTAAAGTTAATACAATGTGACTTGCGAACTCCGGTTGCAAATCTACAGGGTGATATTTTTTTCCGGAACACTGGTCCCTGTTATCCTAACTTTTTTTTTGATGGACCACCAACATTTTCAAAATAAACTTTGTTGTTCTACTGAACTTTATTTATCTATTCCCTAGAAATTCTCAGAAAACTCCAAATTGCCATAAAATTCAGCTACAGTGAATGAATTCATTATCTATTAGTTTTTATGGAAATTTTTTTATCTGCATGTTTACGGGACTTTTTTCCTTGAATTTATGCGAGAAATTTCCCCTCTTCGTCTGTAGCTGCAATTTAGAAACAACCTGTATTTGTATTTTGTCCATCATCATATAAGGTTACGAGTTTATTTTTCGAATTAAGGGACTTATTTATAATGAAATTCTCAGTTTTCGAAGTGGAATTTTTCATTTACGATGTGCCAAATTTATTTTTTAAATAAATAAATAAATTAATAAAAAGAAGTAAAATTTGGACCGTAGGGGTACATTGATACGGTTGCTTACAATCAATTTGCATCAACTCTGTGAACGTGAACTCCTGAAACCTTAAATGGGAAGGGGGTTTTGAAAGTAATTCGATTTTTTTCGAATGTTTTAAACTTGTCTTTTTTTGTGAGAACTTTAGGGAGTAGGTTTGAAGCCTGAATTATTCGGTCGAGAGCGTTGATAAGCGAAATCCGTCAAATGGTTTCAGAGAAACACATTTGAAATTTTGAGTATATTCCCTCAAAATCTCAAAAAGTACTGGAACTATCAGATTCAAACTTTCGGAATAGGAGAAGAATGTGAACTTGAAAACCTGTGCAGGATATCGTGAGGATCTTATACATTTTTTCGAATATTTTCAAATTTTCAATATTTTGGACGACCGTAAACAAAATAATATCCTGAAGGAGCGGCTTGGGTACTCAATATTTGTAGAGGTTTGGATTTGGGGCTTCATTACGAAGGCAGAATTCCTAAATGGGTAGAATCTGCCCAATGATTCCGTAGATATAGAAACCAATTAAAAATTTCATTATTATTTCAATAATTTATAAGCTACATTCGGATCGAACTGAAAAATGATAGCTTGAAGGTTCATGTAGAAATTCTTGAAGGATGAAAGGAAAATTACCAAATCTTGACTCCAGGAAGTAGCACACGAATTTTTTTCGGAGAAATCATTTGAATAATAAATTTGTAGGAGGTAGGAGCGTGTGAAACCAAACCAATATTTTTATTTTTTAGATCAAGAGGGACACCGAAGAATCCGATTCCATTCCTCCGCTACTAAATGTGGAAATTTACAGGAAATTATTCAGGCTGCAAACTCACTAATTCCACGATTGGAACAGCCGAGAAAGCAGAGCTGCTGCCATTAATTGAATTTTATTCCTCGCGTGTTTGTTTTTTAAACGACCTCAATCATTATTTAGATGCCAAAAAATCGTAAAAATTCCATTTTATTTTCGACTGAGCCATCTGAATGGGCTTATTGTGTGTTTGAAAATGCCAATGTGAAAGTCCCGACTGTTAACTGAGTTTTTCCATCATTTCAACGCCTGAAATTTGCGTTCGAGACATCTCAGGTATCTCTGGCAAGCGATGATGATATATTTTTATCGGGTGTATCAATAAGTTAGGAGAGATTCTAGTAGTACAAGTATTACACAGAGTGTTTGATGACTATCAGCCTCATTGTGTGGGCATGTTTCAGTTTGAGCTGTGGGATCAGTGGAAACAATAAATCGGAATGATTCCTGGCATTTATGGAGGTTTACTCATAATATTATTCAGTTTTGTCGTTAGAAATAAACGAAATTCGAGAAAAACACACGTGGAGTCAGGAGATTTTATAGGCATGTTCATGTGGAATTTCATGTGTGAAACTTGGCCCAGCACTTTTCGGGAATTTTTTTTGTCATGAATTGTGCTAGGTTTGTGCTGAAAATCGAAAATTGAAAAATTTTGGACAACATATTTTTCGAATTATTTTTTTTTCGGAAAATAAGCAGGATTTTCGTGAGAATTTTAACGGTACGAGTTAGCTCGCAGAAGAGACGATTTAATATATATTTTCATCACAAAAAAACCGAATGTACTGGGCTAACTTTATTTTTAATTTCGCGATTTGTCGAAAAATACGGTAGGATATCTGGAAAATATTCAAGGTACAAGTCAGTACAAATGTAGAACAAACTTTTCCACCCATTTTTGAGAAAAAAAAACAAAAGTGCTGGGCAAATTTTTTTTCAGTTTATGATTTTTCGAAAAATGAGAGGGACTTTCAGAAGAATTCGAACTCAGCACAACTCAGTATATGTAAAGCACAACCTTTAACAGCAATCAAAATCCATATTTTCGAAATGTGCTGGGCTGGCCTACTTTATACATTTTGTGCAATATCTGGAGAACCGTACGAAATAAAAAAATTTCAACGGCACAAAGCAGCACAAACCCAGCACAATTCAGGACAAAAAAATATTTTCGAAAATCGAAAGGTGCTGGGCCAATTTCACACACATTGGAATTGCGTTGTCTCGCCGATCATCCATTTAGGTATTAACCCCACTCAACACTGCTTGACTTCTAGATGAAACAATTTTGTTATCATCTAATCATAGTCACACTAGAAATTCTGCTTGTAGCTCCAAATCGTTATTTTCAAACCAATTTCTAGATTTGAGTTCAATCGGATCTTTTTGCTTGCATGTTCTGAGTAACGGCGTGCTATCGTTTTGTCCAAATGACTGTAATTTTCGAATAGCAATATTGCTATCACGAACTTCCATAATCGGTGATTTCATTGTATTCTGTGACTTCAGAGCTACAACGAAGAAGAATATAACCCTACTTCGTGAAAATTTCGTGAGTTTTCTACGATTTCGCATATATAAGCTCTATCGCTATATCTACATACCTAAGGTTTTCGTTTTTCATGTAATCATCCACTTATTCGAAAATTTTGAGAAACAGAAAAACCACTGAGAGTCAAATTGACCAATAACCAATTTCCTGGATACCAATAGAACATTGGTTGCCAGAAATCAGGTGCAGCAATTTTATTCAGGCGTAAATAATTCGAAATTCGATAATCTTTTTTTGTTGGCAGCTCAAAGGGATTGCTGTAGTTGAAATTATAAGAATAATCATCTCAACTATTGCTTACTATGCCGGTATTTTAGTCTAAAAATTTTCCTTAAAATTAAATATTCTAGAGAACCTTGAACAAATTTCTATCAGCACATACTTTTCCCTTTCTTCAATATTCTGAAACAAATGGATCTCTGTAAGATTCCATTTCTAACCTATCTTGTTATCAAGCATAGCAAGTATTATTTTGAGGTTGCTAAGATAGCAATATTGATAGCAAGATTCTTGTTAAAGTGACAGATCATATTACTCGAAACCGTTGATCAGAATACTAATACCAATCTTGTTAATCATAACAATTCAACAACAATCATTGCTATCAAGCAATATCTTTTTCCTAGCAATATTGCTATTTATATGTGGCGCCAATGAATTCAGAGTAAAATGAACCAGTATATTCACCATGGTACGGAGACGACTTAATAGATACTTTCCGTTGTCAGATTGGCTGTCACCGAAAAACATGTTGCCGATTCTGCTGGCAACGAACTCACGAAATTCAGGCACCGAAGAGTGATTCATGATAAGGAAAGATAGTTCGGAAAAATTGCCAAACATTCAGCGTAGGTGTCAAGGTCAAGTTCCAATACCACATAAGTTTTCTCGATTTCTAAGAAGTGAACCCCTGCACATTTCATTAATCTCTAGTCAGAAAATTCTCGGAAATCTACACCGAATCACTGCAGGAAGTGTATCGCGCACTTGTTGCTACAATCACAGCCGTGTGACGTTTTCTAGGATACGGGCTGGTTTAAAAATAGCGCACAGGCGTTCGAATATTTTTGTTTTACTCAACAAAATTCCTGCCGAGGGAATCATTCATTCTAATTTGGAAATGTCCAACAATGGTTAGGATGGGCGAGTGGTTCATCGTGAGGATTTTACGACTTCGTAGGATGGAATGAAAGATCGTTTACTATTTTGCGAAATTTATTAGCAATATATATTGAACTAGAATTCATTCTGGTTATTTTGAGACGTAAACATCGGAAGTTTTTTTGACTGTTATCTCATCATTGGACTAAGTAGAGCTCTACTGGATGATATCATAGGTTTAATTCTATTCCATTCTACATATTTTTGCGTCCTCACTACCGAGTGTGAACACACAACTTTCGAAAGAAACCACTTAGAAACTCGATGTTTCAAAAGTACCTAACCCTACCTTACGAAGGCCGTATTTGTATATGGGTAAATTCCATCCAATGATTCCGCAGATGTACCTATTCAAAATGTTATTTTCCCAATATTTTCAAAAATGTTCATATCGAATTGAAAGCCATTACTGAAAATAAGAGCTTGGAGGTACACTCAGAATTTCGTGACGACAGTATGATAAAATTCTGCATGAACCTTCAAGCTGTAATTTTTTTTTGAAATTGTTCTGATGACACTATTCTCACGAAATTTCGCACAAAGATGTTCATTAGCATGTTCAAACTAGTTACTAAGTCTCATTGTAATTGAATCAATATTTTTGAAGATATGCCGGAAACTATACCGAGGAAAAAACCACAACATATTTTTCCCAATATCCCTGGTGATTTTGATCGGGTCAAAACAGAATTCGAGGTCTTTCCAGTTTTTTTTTTACAAATTTAATGAGTAGTTTCTGAGAAAAAATTGTTTGAAAAAACTTCGAAATTTTTTTTTCAATTTACCAACAAAATGATTGCAACAAAATTTTGCAAAGAATTGCGCGTCGTCATGCTTAAACTTACTGCCAAGTTCCAATGGGGGTTTTTCCTGAATTTGGGTTATTATTGCAAATGCAAATTTGAACATAATTATTATGGGTTAGATTCATCATTTTCCCAAATTACCTTCAGAAAATCTGATTTCAAAATTGGGGTTTGGGATTTGCCAAGCATGCACGAAGTGACAACGGTGTTTAGTAGAATAGCTTTTTCTGCTATAGAATAATGAAATATTTATTTCCATTCTGTGGTACACACGTATTCTTCGTCAATATAACCAAACAAGTTGCGTTTGCGATTTGTCAGTAATATGACAGTATGACAGTCTGTGCTGTTCTTTTTCTATTCCTTGGTCGTTGTCTTCTACTCTAACCAGATCGAAGTATAGCTATATCTGTTTTCCTAAGCAGAGTAACATATTTGACTTCCTTTTCTTTCTGATAAAGCTGAATTCGACGTTGCCATATCGTGCACTCGAGACAAATTCCTTTAAATGCAAATCCCCATATTTATTTTCAGTTTTAGGAAATCAAACATTTTTTTTAAAATATAATATTGAAATTATATGTTTGAAATGTGATGTTCGAAAGGTTTTTCATGAAAATTACTGCATTTACGTTTAAAGAAAAAACTCCAATTCAATCCCTCATTTCTGACTCAAAAACAGAAGTTTTTACTGAATAACAACGCTCATTCTGCTCCCTAGATCTAGAACGAGAGCGTGCAGAAGTACCAGAATCATATCAACAAAAATTTAGTGTTAAATTTTTCTTATCAATAGAGGATACTAAAATCATGTTTTTCCCTTTTTCATTTTCATTCATAACCTGAATTATGAGATCATTTCATGATCACCCTCATAAATAGAAATATGACTGACAATTTATTACTCCTCTTTACATTCCTGCAGTGTGTAGTACAGCATATAATTGGCTGTTAGGTTCCAAAATACAACGAAATTACATGAGAAAATATGACTAATTTCCCTGATACCTTCAACAAATACGTGTGCAAAATTTGGCAAGTTTTCCCTGACGCTCTGTACCTTAACTGCGAAGATGAACCATATTTATCGCATAAAATTTCTTGAAGATTTCCATTTGATGGTAGATACACTTGCAATGTGGCTCTAAAGTCGATAAAGAACATAAACACAATCAACGCTTGAAAGCCAGTTGCTTTTGCAAACATCCGATTCTGATAAAAAACGTTTTTTTTTGTGACATTTGGCTGGGAGACCTATTGCACAGTGATGTGCCAAAGTTATTTTCATTTTGGCAAGAAAGCCCAGACAAAAGATGTCATACATCACTTTTTCTATAGGATAATTAACTAAGCATCCGGTAAAGTTATCAAAGGTTTGATATTGAAATTCACCTATTTTTTTCTACAATCAACAAGGGGCTGACATTACCGCTGCAATACATGCAAGTACTGGGAATGTGTTTCAGAATGCAGTATGCGGAGTCACGAAACATTTTTCGATGGACGCTTGATTCATTTGTACTATTAAAACGAAAGAATTCTACGGAAGCAACGACTTGAAAAAAACGCTGCAAATTTACACAAAGGTTTATTATTTTTCCAGTTTAATGTGCAAATTTATCAGCGATATTTATCACACTTTCATCGTCGCGAGTACCACAAGTGAGAAGTTTGTCAGTGGAACAAAACAATTTTTAAGATTGTCAGCCAATATCGGCTAGTAAATATTATAGCGGGATTCTAAGTTTTTGTGAAGAAAATTCCGAAATGTGAGCAGCCGTACCGAGCCTCTTGCATTTCGGAACATTCATTCAGAAAACTGGGATATTGGCGAGCAATATCTTAAATTGTTTAATTCCATTTCTTATTTCAGTTCCTACCTGGCTTGAAAAATTGAAGCTTTCGAGAATTGAATCATAGAACTAAAACAGGTGGATCATCAGCTCCAACCTTAGTCTAAGGCTTCTACCCTTAGTATTAGATTCTCGACAATTAATGAGTTTTCCGGTTAGTTATTGATTTTTTTTGCATATATCCTCCAATTTGTTTTATCATATACATGCTCATTGTTTTTATATTAACCCTTATTTCAAACTCTCAGTACGAAAAATTTTGGAATTCGATTGAGACCAGTAACGGATATCCACATGTTGACTATAATTGTACTACGCAAACCAAAATTGATGAAACCCTTCGATCAACCGAATTTTTTGGAAATCTTCATTATTTTAAAATTCGCTACTTTATTTGCATTCGGCATGTTAAAGTGTTATTCAGTTATACGAGAGTATTTATTGAGATTTCAATATTTCAAATGAACTTTTTCATTGAATTGGTTCATTTATGTTGTGAAAAACCAATGATTTATGAATAATATATAAGTTTCATTTAAGATATAAATGAGCTTCATGTAGAAATTCAATCTTAAATCCCGTGATTACTTTAAATAATGATTTTTATCCGATTTTTACTAGTTATGTTTCAGATAGTGGGTTTAAAACCCAAAAATATTTAATTTGAACTAATTACGATTATGAAATTGTTAAGAATATCGATGGGGCATTTGCGCATTGTGTTTATAAAATAATAAACGAATCCGTTAAAAATTGCTCGATATGTGTTGAAAATTTGGTAATCAATCTTTCCAACTACTTCTGGATATATGATTCTGGATGAAAAGTTAACCGATAATTCCACCAAATTACAATCTTAGAACCGAATGCGATGATTCATTTTCAGGATTATTGGATATTTGCAGCCTTTCTCCTTTAACTCTAGGACCACTGGTCGGAAATCATCCGGGTGAAAATTTTTAGGTTGAGTTATGCAACAGTAATCAACGTTGAGAGTGTCATGAAAATTCGGTGGTAAGTTTTCGAGAAATAATTTGTTTTTCCTCCAACCCCCCAGTTTTGAGCCCTTAGGGTACATCGATCCTGCTGAAAAGCTTGGAGGATCAATATCGAGCGACACACGATTTTTCTACCAAGTTTCATGGATTTCGGTTCAGTACTTTCAGAGAAAAACCCCGGAGTAAGCAAGATTTGCCGAAAAGATTTGAAGAAAGGAAGCGGTTTTTGTGAAAGAGAAAGAGAAGGTCGTCAAATATGTTACTTTGCTTAAGAAAACAGAGATAGCTATACTTCGATCTGGTTAGAATAGAAGACAACGACCAAGGAATAGAAAAAGAAGAGCACAGACTGTCATTACTGACACTATATTAACAAAGAACACGTGTGCACCACAGAATAGGAATAAATATTTCATTAGTCTATAGCAGAAAAAGCTATTCTACTAAACACCGTTGTCACGTGCATGCCTGGCAAATCCCAAAACCCAATTTTGAAATCTGATTTTGAATACTTTCTGATGGTTATTTGAGAAAATGATGAATCAAACCCATAATAATTATGTTCAAATTTGCATTTGCAGTAATAACCCAATTTCAGGAAAAATTCCCACTGCGTATTCCTAAACTGCATCGCAAATTTATGTTGAACTCCACAAGTCGATAACTGAAATTACTTCTCTATCAGAGTAAATACAGATCTGTCAGTTTCAGTAATTCAGATCTTGATTTGACATGTCCGGTTAGACATTCGCAACGTAGGATATTGAATAATATTTTTCGTTGCGTAATAAATAATTCCAATTCCAATTCTCAATATCTCCATTCTCATATGAGCAGCAGAATAATATAAGATTAAAATAAATGCTCTAGACTGACGTAGGCAAGATCACTGCGTGGTTGAACACTACAACCATTCATACAAAAAATACTTGGCAATAAAACAGGATGATATTCAAATAAAAGTATCATCGTCAGAAGTACATCTGAACGTAGCTCATTAGATAAATTCCTCTCTGATTTTCACCATAAAATTCACATAAAGTGAGATTTTATGCGCTTGGTTCAATTTAACTTTGATATTGAACTTGGACATGTGCGAAACACACCTAATAAAATATCTTATTGGTGGCAAAACAGGAAGCCAAACTACGACATCAAATAAAGGGTCTTCCAAAATGGATGATGCTTTTTCTAACAGAGATTTCCTGGTTTATAATGATTTTTATCTTACTTCCTGGATTAACTATATTCAGCAGAGGGTTTTCCAATAAGAGGTGTTATTCTGAACAGCCCGCTGTTTCGGTAGAAGTCATTTTTTGACATTTGACAAGAAGAAACTACACCATTAATAAAAATGGAACGATACACGCTTCAACAACGCATTGAAATCATAAAAATTCACTATAAAAATGGTGAAAATTTGGCAGAGACAGTTTGTAAAACTCGAACATTTTTGGGTCGTCGTGAAGCACCTTGTCGGACCGTAATGAAGAAATTCGTGGAAAAATTCGAACTGTTGGGACAAGTTAGTGATGTGAAGAATAAAACCCGTGCACGTCGCTCAAGAACAGCCGAGAATATTGCTGCTGTAGCCGAAACTGTTGAAGAAAACCCAGGTTTGTCCATTACTCGTCGTTCTTTAGAATTAGGCATTCCACAAACGTCATTACACCGTATTTTGCATAAAGATTTGGGTCTTAAGGCTTATAAAGTTTAGTTAACACAAGAACTCAAGCCGGCCGATCATCAACAACGTCGTGTCTTTGCTGATTGGGTCGTTGAAATGCATGAAAATGATCCGGAATTCCATCGAAAAATCATCTTGAGTGATGAGGCCCATTTCCACCTCGGCGGCTTCGTCAACAAGCAAAATTGTCGCATCTGGGGCTCGGAAAACCCGAGAGTTATTGTTGAAAAGCCTTTTGATTCTTTATGGCCGGAATTGTATGGTATTGATCTGGACAACGTTAACTTTCATCACGACGGCGCTACGTGCCACACAAGCAACGAAACCATTGCTCTTTTGCGGGAAAAGTTTCCGGACCGTGCTATCTCTCGAAGAGGTGATCACAATCGGCCACCGAAATCTTGTGATTTAACACCTTGCGACTTCTTCGTTTGGGGCCACGTGAAAGAGAAGGTCTACGCCAATAGCCCAGCGTCGATTTAAGACCTCAAAGATGGAATTCGTGAGGCTATCGAGGACATAGGGCAGCCACTTTGCGATTTGGTTATGGAAAATTTCATTAAAAGGATATAGTCCTGTAAGCGTGGTCGTGGTGGTCATTTGCCTGATGGTATTTTCCACTATTAACGGAATAGCTTCTTCTTTTTAATGAAATAAACATCCGATCATATATATTGAACATTGGCATTTTTCTTTGAATATCAAAATAACACCTCTTATTGGAAAACCCTTTATATTGTGCTGATTTATCATGCAGTTTGACTCGTTTCGATCGGTTGGAGGTGATACAAAAAGTATCATCAATTCATAATCATTCGGGAATTGGGTCTAGACTCATTTTTGGTTGAAGTTTAATGAGAAAAACTTTTGTTATTGGCGAGAATGAACCCGGAAGATTATTGCACAGAATCTACACCGAAGAAGCGGTGTCCAAAGAGATGGGTTACAGCTGTTTCACTGTTGTTACCGATCTTCAGATCACCTTACCTTGTAAACCATTGAGTGAGACTCTAGATACTTGTGACTTTTAGACGGGATGCCTACTGTAGTATAAAAGTAGAATAGTGTAGAATAATACTTGGATCGATATAGGCTTATCGCCAGATATTCGTCCTTGTGTCATGTTTTTTTATGAAATGGTCATCTTATTCCGAACATTAATGCGTTACTCAAGCTTCAAAATAGGACAAGAATTAAGTTGATATGTCGAACTGCTATTGGTGCAGTCAGAATTACAAAACCCATCATTTTCAATGAAAGATCCCTTATAGTATCGACCAATAGATGGTCATTCAGTCGGATATGTGGCTGATATAACCGAAAATATTGAATAATTGTGAGGATAAAATGAAAGTTCCTTCCATAGCGGCGGTAGCTCAGTGGTCAGAGCTCATGCCTCATGATCGCAAGTTCTTTGGTTCGAGCCCTTGCTGGAAAATAACTTTTTTTGGATTTCAGGGGACCGTCCAACCATTCGCTGTTGAGTGAACAATTAACAGTGCTGTTCCTAATGTGGCGAAAGGAGTTAGTAACAAAGCCTACACAGAACACACCCGGCATCCTAACTCACACAAGCTTTAAGCTTCTGAGGGGTTTCTTGAAGCCTAGGATAGTCGGTAACTACAAATACAAATACAAATGAGGTCATTCAATGAATTTAAAAAATGATTTTCTAACATTCGACAATGTAATAATGGATTCATTTCAGTTGAATTTCTGAATGAAATATTTGTCTTGGAACAAATAAAAAAATTTCAGATAAAAATTTAGTCATTCACAGAAGTACTTCTGCAGTCATGACTATTGAGCAAGCGCTTTGAGCGTAAAGAACACCACTATGGCTTTTCATAATCATGTCCATTGGGGGTTTTTCCTTTGAACGAAAATGTAGTAATTTTCGTGAAAACCCTTTAGAACATCACATTTCAAACATATAATTTCAATATTATATTTTTAAAAAAATGTTTGATCACCCAAAACTGAAAAATAAAAATGGGGATTTGCATTTAAAGGGATTTATCCTCAGTGCACGATATGGCAACGTCAAATTCAGCTTTCTCGGAAAGAAAAGGACGTCAAATGTGTTACTTTGCTTATGAAAACAGAGATAGCTATACTTCGATCTGGTTTGAGTAGAAGACAACGACCAAGAAATAGAAAAAGAAGAGCACAGACTGTCATATTACTGACAAATCGCAAACGGAAATTGTTTGGTTATATGGACAGAGTACACGTGTGTACCACAGAATAGGAATAAATTTTTCATTATT
This sequence comes from Myrrha octodecimguttata, assembly GCA_958510865.1. NCBI lineage: Eukaryota > Metazoa > Arthropoda > Insecta > Coleoptera > Coccinellidae > Myrrha > Myrrha octodecimguttata. Next base: position 75,330,735 of record OY294057.1, read on the forward strand.
CTATAGCAGAAAAAGCTATTCTACTAAACACCGTTGTCACTTCGTGCATGCCTGGCAAATCTCAAACCCCTATTTTGAAATCTGATTTTGAATACTCTCTGAAGGTAATTTGGGACAATGTTGAATCAAACCCATAATAATTATGTTCAAATTTGCATTTGCATTAATAACCCAAATTCAGGAAAAACCCCCTTTGAACTCATGTAACATCAAAAAGATTCTTCACAACAAGGTGTAGATATTTCTCCACTGTTCAATTTATTTGATGCCTCAATTCCAATTCAGACCACAGAACTGAGTTTTCCGTATGAAAAACACACAGCTTTCGGTAAGGATATGGTTATGACTCCCATAAAATAAATATTCATTTAAACACACGATTCTTTTCTTCATAGAGACGAGCAGTCTACAAGGATGCAGATGGAGTTGAACAAAGTTCAAGTCTGTGTAACTTCTCGTGAATGTAATATTTTGTATTCATCGCAATTCTGTTTATTCAACTCGAATAATAAACTCGTTGGGATTCCTTCGTGGCAAGAATAGACGAATGTAAATTTTTGTGAATCTCCACAGAAATGTTTACTATTATCACTCGGTGAGATATTCGGATATTGAATTTTAAGTTCGATCAGAAATAGACGCCCAGACCACAGATAATTGTTATTTTCCGCATGTGCTAGGGAACAGCGTGCTATCGTTATGTCCAGATGTCTGTAATTTTCGAATTCTTTCCCGAAAATGGTCTCGAAAGATACTGATGGAGAATTCTATGTCGCAATGGATTCTGTCTGCCAGGCCGTCTGTTGCCGCGATAATTTGAGAATGGAAAGGAGACGGTTGAGTATTAGAATGCTCCGGGCGAGCTCGTTAAATGTTCGAATCGGCTAAATCGTTTTGGAGTTATCCTCTCGATATTTCAGAACCTACCTGCTCCACCGATCAGTATAAATTTTGGTCATTAGCTGTAAAATGCGAAGGGGCCACTGCTCGCTATTTTTTTAGGATCGTATCGCCCCTAAATTCGAAAAAAAAATTTCGACCATTCTCCGAATTTTTGCTAATTTTTTTTTCGGAAAATAGTCATCAGATTTCAATGAAATTGTGCATAAAACTTGAAGTAAATTTTCTATAATACTACAACAGAGCACTAAAATTCAGTTCGATACGATCCTTAAACCTTATACCCATACAGGGTGCTCCTAAATTGGAAGTACAAACGAAGAGATTCCCTCCATATTTTTGAGAAAAAATGGGCCCACAAACATGGGACTGTGATTGTGTTTCATTTTGGAGATACAGGGAGATGAAAAACCGAAATAACCAAGTTGATTTGCGGAAAATATATCCTATATAAACTTAAAACTTTTGACGTGAAATCAGGAACACCAACTTAAATGTCAGCCAATCATAAATGTTCTCGACAAATACTTATATTTGGATCCAATTATCTACTTTGAAGAGCCGATGCACAGTTACGGATATTGAATAACGCCAACCTCATCATGTCGAATGAGTTCTGAAATTCCCCTTCCCCAGTGCTAGTAAATTTGACGAAATATTTGAGTTGGCAACTCGGACCGAAGTCGTCTAGGGTACAATATGATTGACACAGACATAGTGTTATGAATCGAACTGTTTAATATTGAATAATTTTGAATTTTTAACAGGATCCAATAACAATAAATATGAATTTTGAATACGATGTAAATTTTGCGCGGCTTTCTGTCTCTTTCTCAGGTGGATTCTATGTCGTGAAATAATAGTTTATATAATTTCGAATAATAATATTTAATGAAATAATTTTCAGGAAAATGATTTGAATGCCAAACTTACAAACTACCTAATTCAAATAATTAAATTAAATTTAAAAACTAATAATAATGTCCTTTTAGTCTCACCCACGCTGTTTTTAGTCTATGTCACTTTGTTAATTGATGTTCTTCTGTGGTTCGGAATTTCTGGATAACCTCCAAAGTTCGTCTTGTTTATTTAATGCGAGTTCCAAGGATTGTCTTCGAATTGAAGTTTATATTTCTGGAGTTCACTTGTGTGGATTTGTAAGTTTCTACTGTAAGTTTATCTTGGTTTTTCTTCACTATTCCATGTATTTAATTCTGATATGCTTCCAGGATGCCAGTCACTTTGGTTCAATTTTGATTTACTTTCGTTTCTGTCTGGAATATTACGATGTATCAAAAACTTCTTCACGAGCAGCAGCTACAGTCTTTACGATGGTTAAAAATCGACTAAATTCTCTGTGCTCGAACTTCGGTATTTATACCTTTTCGGAATTTTCTTCAACATCTTAGTAGCCTTGCTTTTAAAGATGTTTTCCAAAAATTCCAAAAAGGTAAGTTTTCCTTCTTCGAATCTGGTCCAGTAAATTCGGCCGTATTTTTCTCCGTATTTTGATGTGCCTCTTGCCTATATTCTAAATCTCTAATATATAAAATTTTTCAAGTTTTATGCCTAAATGTTACAATTTTCTAAGTTCACAACTTTATTTGCCCAGTATTCATGAATTTCTACTTACAATCGCAAAAAATTGCTTTCATTATATTAAATAAACCCTATTTCTAAAATATAGCTGCAATTGTGTTCCTTCGGAAACCTGATAACTACATTATATGCAATTTATGGGTCGAGACATAACTTCTACCCTAAATTTACATTTTCTTTGAAACTTTCAACAGAATATTACTCAAATTCCTCATAATTCACTACTTCTTGACTAGATAAAGCAATTTTATAAAATTCAAGGTATTGATACAAATTCTTGTACTTTCAGATCATGAGAAGCCTGTTGAGAATGATAATTTGGAAGGATTATGTGCCCTGAATAAACTATTGAAATATTGGAATGAATTCTCTGGATTTGTTACTGGATCGTGATTGATTCGGATATTTCTTATATTTTACGATAGAATTTACTATGTTTGAGGCCTGGAATTAACTTGATTGTAAATTATGATAATAAATGATTGAATGTATGCATTTGTGTTCATTGGTAAGTTATTTTCTTATGTTTCTCAAATACCGATTTAGAAAAAACCATAACAATAGGTACGTCAATGACTCGAACGAAGACAAAATTTAAAAAAAATTCTGTTTTTCCTTGCCCTCTACAGGAACCCGGGCGAACTACCGCTCATCTGAATTCGTATCCCAGTCAAGACTGCAACAAAATGTACTTGGTAAAACCATCGGTATTCTTCATAGAGATGTTATCGATCTTTCCCAATTCCATTCCAAGACATCCCAGTTTCCGAAAAAACTAAACTTCACGACTACATTCATCCTTCGCACCTTTTCCAATCGATAAGCTCGTACAGTAAAAAGACAATGTCTCTCGATCGGACGACGTAATTGTAACAGAATTCAATGGAACGAGACCGACAAAGAAAAGAAAATCCATTTCTCGATGTACGGGCACGTTTTCCAGTCGGCGAAAACACGGGCGTCGATCTGAAGAACCGTGTGAACCCTTTAATTCGATTAAATAGACAATTGTAGTGGGTTGAGTCGGGAATATGGCATGGATAGGGTTGCTTCGCTTGCCCCCGCAATATATCTGGCATTTATCGGGGTTTCATCTCATTTTACACGTTTTCGTGAAATTAATTCGATTTGAATTCGGACTGAACTCGATTGAATTCGATTTGAAGGTCGTTTCCCTACTATTTTGATTGTATATTGGGACTGTGGTCATTCGTATTTATTATAACGATGACATGGCTTCCGGTTGAGAAATACATTTTCATAATTGATAATTTAAGTGATTTTTCTCATTTGAATGGGATATTTCAGATTTTAATTCTGATTAATGTCGATTCGATTCCATTTAAAGATCAATTCATTACTTTTTCGATTGTATACATGACTCGTGTAAATTTTGTATGTAATATAACGACGCTTTGGCGTCCGTTTGGAATGTATATTACGTATATTTCATGAAGGTCGTACGAAATGATCCAATATGAACAGTTTGGTTGGAATTCGGACTGATACCAATTATATTTCATTTAAAGGTTGATTTCTCACTGTTTTGGATTATATGTTCGAAAGCGAGACCCTATTTAAACTAAATATGTTTCATATTGAGAAATGAAGCGATCATATTGGTCTTCACAAGATAATTCAGGTTTGAATATGGACCAAACTCAATTGGATTTCATGGATCAATAAATGTACCACTTTTTTGGATCGTATATCGGACTTGTTTTCATTTGTATGTAATATTTCGAGGATATGACGTCCGTCCGAAATTGTATATTCAATTTCATTGATACAAAAAAAATCGAGTGAGTTCGGAATTGATTGGATCAAATTTTTTCAACAATGTTTGATCGTATATCGTATATATATATGGACATTGCTATATGAAATATTCTCACTATACAACGTGTTAGATTTGAAATTGAATATTTGCTATTGAGACATGAAGTTTTCCTATTACAGGCGATAGCAAAATGCGAATACATTACAATGTTATTCGTTGAAATTTTTCGAAGCATTGCGAACTTCGTGGCTGAATTAATTTCATCATTTCAATATTTCTGCAAAAGTTTCGTACTCGTTTTATATATTAGTCTGAGTCTTTAAGGATCAAAAAGTGTCTCCTACACGAATTGAACTGAATATACCTTACCCGTTTGAGTTCCCAGAAACCCAATTAGGAATGAACAGGCGGTTGCCATCCCTTTTCGGTGAAAAAAGGAATTTATGTATATATTACTACGAGTTGATGTGATAAAAAATGGGAGATATATTTTTCTGTTACAGACCCCTATAAATAAGAAAAAATCAAGACTTTCGATGCTTGCCTATTGATAAAAATATTCAAAGAGCAATTGAAATTGGAAGTAAATGGTAAACATTCTCTATTTCACCTTGAACCGTAATAGAACCATATTGTTATCAGTAGATGATTGGTTTTTATTGCACAGACTTTTGGAACAATATTTTACAAGTTCATCAAATTTTCGGGAGTAACTCAGAAAAATACTGAACCAATTATTAAGATACTTGGCAAACAGTTAGTAAATACTGAGGCACAGTTTGTGTTTTTATTTCAATGTGAGCAACTCTTGAGTCTCTCAGTCATTTCATTTTTTACAATTATTCGAGTAAATTCAAACATCTATTTTTTATTATTTTTGTTTCAAATTCCTCTATTTTCTAATTTTATTTGAAAGATTTTGGTCGATTCAAAACGATTCAAGCTATCAAGTTGTTTCTGTTGGAAACACCAACATTCCTTCAATTAGCCAACTCGAATAACTCGGAACAGACTCAAAATTTTATTTTCATGATCACGAAAAAAATAATTCTTCACACCTCAGATAACAACATTCCGGAATATAGACAGAGATTCCAACTGACCATCGCATGACTCATTCGTGAAATATTTACGCACTATAACCTTCAACCACAGAATAATAATAAATCAGAGCAGCGATTACATTTGGCTGAAATATATCTATATATCATTGGCAGCGTGCATCTGGATATATAAACCGAAAATGTTTTTAGAGTAATATTTTGTTTATCAGTAAATGCTCTACTCTGTCTGGTGAGTAATTGCTTCGATCCAATCTTTTCGGCTGAAGGTGATTCCGTTTTGAATATTACGACGATCGATAGAGTTATCAATAAGTGAATTTGTTTTCGTGCCAAACTACAGGAGTGATGAAATGTTGATATCTCTGTGAAGGTCGGTTTCAACTCTGTTTATATGGTTGTTTTGTTTTCTGGTTTCTTTATTTTGAACGAATGGAAACATATACAGGGGGATCCAAACAAATGGGGGCTTACTTGGATTGTATAGAGAATGGAAGTCTTGAAACCATGGGTCCTTAGTCGTTTTCTTTTTTTTCTCATAGTGAAAATCGAATTAAAATTTAAGAATGCTTAAATGGGTTGAATTCGCCAATTATTCTTCAGATATTTACACCCATTCAAAATTTTGGATCGAATTGCAATCTAGTACTTGATCGAAAATTATAGTTTGAGGTTCATGCAGAATTTCGTGAAGACCATACGAAAAAATCTGCGTTTGGCAGAGTCAATACTTGTATAGATGACCGCTTTGTCAACGGAACATGCGCGTAAAACCTCCTGACCTCATGTCAGTGCTTTTCTAGGTTTTTTAACTGCGTGCTCCCCCACGTTTTCCGAACGCCTCAGTAACAATCCACACAGTTATATTTAATTTTTATTCGATATTTCCTTCTGAGATACTTCTCTGAGGACTCTGAGCTCAGGTCGAATACATAATGAGCATTCATACTGCTGAATTGGCGCCAATGTTGAGAACAACCAGATACATCCAACGATACGAAGCTCAATAACCTTTTTATGTCAAACTTCCTGAAGTTACGATCTGGAGATTCGTCGAATTCGATGAAAATGAAATGAATTAGGAAGAACCGGCAATTTTTCTCCCTTATTGTTGGTCTAATGGAACGGAATGGCTTTTTGCAGAAACTGGATTATTCAGGTCATGGAAACGCAAGCCTGCAATTTAGACCACGGGCGGCAAAAAAAGGGAGAAATTCTCTAGGTCAGAAAATCAGTTTTGTTCGATATAATTGGATAGCGGATTGATTACGTGCGGAAAAAAAGATGGAGTTTTTTCGCGATCACATGCTGTGGGAAATACTCTTAAGTTAAGGCCACATCGATCGCCTAAGCGTTCACGATGGTGGTCTCGTTCTACCCATATACATGCGATCAGATCGCGAACTTTTTTCAGTGTCTGCCAAAATCTCCCTAAAAACGGCAATATGTTTCATTAACGTCATGCGATTCCGTCTGAACGCTCACAGGTCGCAACCAGATAGCGGCAAGTGTGTGCTGCTCCACCAGTTTAATGTAGTTATCTGATCGCCATCACCATCGCGAACGCCATCGTGATCGTCATCGTGATCGCGTGACCCCTGATTCATGCGTTGGAATAGGTCTATTGCATGGATTTTTATTATGAGCATGTTCTGGGAAACCGCGTGCTATAAAGAATACGGATTAGATCGAATTGAAATCCAGGAATTCATCGAAAAATGACAGTTTGAAGGTTCATACAGAATCGAATGAGGATAACATGATCAGATGATCACAGAATATTGAATATTTGAAAAAAAAAATTCAATTTTTGTTTCAAATTGTTCTAATGACACGATCATCACGAAATTTTGCACAAAGTTGTAAATCAGCATTTTCAAACTAGACACTAAGTTTCATTAGGATGGAATCAGCATTATTGAGTTAATCCGAAAAAACAAGGATATCGTGAAAAAGACCACGAAATTTCATATATTTTTTCCTGATATCTCCGAAAATAATGACCGTATCAAATTGAAATTGAGTACACTGCTGTGTAATATAGAATTCAAGGTATCTCTGAACATTTTCAAATGTAATTGATAGTTTCCGAGAAAACAAATTTTTTCGAAAACAATTTTGAAAATTTTTTTTTTCAATTCACTGATAGGTACTTACATTCAAACTAAGTTCCAATTCATTCAAATATCAGAGAAACAACCTCAAAACTTCAAATACCTATAAATCAGAAATTATTCGACCGATTTTGCCAGTTATCCAACTTAAACTTCGCATTTTGAAATGCAATCAATCGATTTTGACACCGGATTCGTCATCAGTGAGTTCAAAGTAGTCGTTTGAGACCATTTTCGGCTCAATATTCGAAAATTACAGACAAATGGACAAAACGATAGCACGCTGTTCCCCAGAACATGCGCGCAAAAAGAAAACATTTTCAAATCCTTTTTTCTAGAAATCCATTCACCAGATTTAAAAAAGTGATTTGTTCAGAACTTGAACTTTTCATTTTACTGTAGAATACTAAGTTAATGTTTGATTTTATTATAATTTTCGGAGATATCGGGAAAAAGTATGTCAAATTTCGTGGTCTTTTTCTCGGTATTCTTGTTGTTGCCAGAATATCTCAAAACATACGGATTCTATCATTTTGAAACTTGACAACTAGTTCGAAAATGCTGTTGCTCAACTTAATGCAGAATTTCGTGATGATCATGACATTTGAACAATTTGAAGAAAATATTTCAAAAAGTTTTTTTCAAATATTCTTTATTCTGCGATCCCCTAACCATACTATTCTCTCGAAACTTATTTTCAATCAAGTACTTCATTTCAATTCGATCTTGTCTGTATTTTTGGAAATATTGGAAAAAAAAATTTGAATTAATATATCTACGGAATCCTTGTGTAGATTTCACCCATTCCCGAATTCGATCTTCGTTATTAAGGTACACATCTACTCTAGAAATATCGAGTTTCAAAGTTGTTCCTTTCAGAAGTAATTGCGTTTACGATCAGCCGGAAGGCACTTTAGTTCGATCCGAACTGTTTTATCGAAATATTGAGAAAACATAATTCGAATTTTGCCCATTTTCGAATTCCATCTTCGTAATCAAGCCCCAAGCCTACGCTCAGAATTAAATAATAGCGATAACATAATAATGGGGGTTTTTCCATCAAACGAGAATGCAGTAATTTTCATGAAAAACCTTTAGAACATCACATTTCAAACATATGATTTCAATATTAAATTTTTTTAAAAAATGTTCGATCACCTAAAACTGAAAAATAAAAATGGGGATTTGCATTTAAAGGGATTTGTCTTGAGTGCACGATATAGCAACGTCGAATTCAACTTTCTCGGAAAGAAAAGGACGTCAAATGTGTTACTTTGCTTAGGAAAACAGAGATAGCTATACTTCGATCTGGTTAGAGTGGAAGACAACGACCAAGGAATAGAAAAAGAAGAACACAAACTGTCATACTGTCATATTACTGACAAATCGCAAACGGAAATTGTTTGGTTGTATTGACAAAGAACACGTGTGTACCACAGAATACTAATAAATATTTCATTATTCTATAGCAGAAAAAGTTATTCTACTAAACACCGTTGTCACTTCGTGCTTGCCTGGCAAATCCCAAACCCCAATTTTGAAATCTGATTTTGAATACTTTTTGATGGTTATTCGGGAAAATGATGAATCAAACCCATAATAATAATGTTCAAATTTGCATTTGCAGTAATAACCCAAATTCAGGAAAAACTCCCATTCAATGCAATCAGTCGCAGATTGTTTTGCTATTTCATCGTTCGGGACAATTTGGAATAATCGCCAGATGGCGCTGTATCGATAAAAACACGAGATAAATAGCTAGAAACGATCAGCTTTGGCCTCTGTCCATCCGCAACTGGCAAAAACTGCACATAAATATAAAATGTTTCATTGAAACAATGTGAACAGTCGGTTACTTTATATCGTTTTGCATCTCGAATCTGGCTTTTCTTTATTCAATATTTACCCAAAGTCAAGGTTTACGGCCTTATTATTTGCATAGTTTAATTGCTTCTACTGGTCGGATCTCGTGATATAAATCATCAACGAGCTTTTCACCGAGAAGGAAATATTTATTTCCACAACGATGGAAATGTAAATATTTTCATGGTGAGAATGAGTTAATACGTTGAAATTGTCCCAACAGTTGCTGTTCCATCTTCTTTGTTTCCTATATTTTATTTCTCATTTGTTGATTGTTGGATTATTCTTTTCATTCGAAGATTATAAATCATTTCTAGAACTTGAATGGGGGTTTTTCCTGAATTTGGGTTATTACTGCAAATGCAAATTTGAACATTATTATTATGGATATGATTCATCATTTGCCCAAATAACCTTCAGAAAGTATTCAAAATCAGATTTCAAAATTGGGGTTTGGGATTTGCCAGGCATGCACGAAGTGACAACGGTGTTTAGTAGAATAGCTTTTTCTGCTATAGAATAATGAAATCTCTATTCCTATTCTGTGGTACACACGTGTTCTTTGTCAATATAACCAAACAATTTTCGTTTGCGATTTGTCGGTAATGCAGTTTGACAGTCTGTGCTCTTCTTTTTCAATTCCTTGGTCGTTGTCTTCTACTCTAACCAGATCGAAGTATAGCTATCTCTGTTTTCCTAAGCAAAGTAACACATTTGACGTCCTTTTCTTTCCGAGAAAGCTGAATTCGACGTTGCCATATCGTGCACTCAAGACAAATCCCTTTAAATGCAAATCCCCATTTCAATTTTTCAGTTTTAGGTGATCAAATATTTTTTTAAAAATACAATATTGAAATCATATGTTTGAAATGTGATTTTCTGAAGGTTTTTCATGAAAATAACTGCATTTTCGTTTAAAGGAAAAACCTCCATTTGAATGCAGTGAGTATTATTTGAAGGATTTCAAGCAAGTTCAAGCCCTAATTTATTCCCAAGCTTCACAACGTGTTTGTTCAAGAGTAATCGTGTTTCCCAAATGTCAGTATTTTTGCCTTTTGGAAACAAATATGGTCCCAAACTGTTGGGTTGGGCCCACTGAAGATCCGCAGATCAATTTGGTTCAGCGTCCGTTTGTATGTGATCTAACTTTGAAATAGGAAGAGCTAGAATCTGGAAATTTTCGAGGTATGTTTGGAGACAAAATATCTCGAGGGAGTTCACTAATGGGAGAAAACCACCTACTAGGTTCAGAGTTATACCCATTTGAACTATTGATGTTATTATACAGGATGATTTCAAATTAGACGTGAACCTTGGAGAGGTAGTATTAGTATGACTAATTTCAACCACGCACCAATTTTAAGCTATATCGATTATGTATTTTCAGAAATATTGGATGAAAATATTTTTGAACACGCGTTTTCCAGTGAACTTCCAAGAATTATTTGTGGAAGTTATTGTGTTCACAATCGGCTGCTAGGTTGACCCCTCAGAGAAACTGCATGAGAATCGATATTTGTAGATGCACTTTGTACTTGAGGTGAATTATAAATCAGCCAAATCCTCTCGAAAATTCCGTAGATATGATTGACAAGAAATTTTGCGTGAACCATCTCGCTTGGATAGAAACATATTTCTTATGAATATATCTGTGGATTAATTGGGTCATGAATCCGACTTTCATAATTGAGATCCGAGCATGCTCCAAAATATCAAGTCTCCAAGTTGTTTCTTTTGGGAGTTATTATGTTTACGATCAACCGTTAGGTTCTACATTTTCATGTGACCTGAGCTGGGCTATTGGGTCGATATTGTTTCATCAGTTTTGCTGCTTAAAAAATCTAGGATAATGTTAAACATCTAATAGGAATTCTGTTTGTGTGACCTAAGTTATTGAAAAAAACTCACCAGTATTACTTCTGTATTCTCCAATATATCTTCTGGTCAAATATCTAACTGTGAGTGCTGGAAGAGAAAAATATATCAGTACTTCTTCATTGCACACTCTTACAATAAATGCTATAAATCTTTAAACAGGAAACTATCGTTGTTGTCAAAGATTAAAGATCTTTAATCTTTGGTTGTAGTAGTAGATTTACTGAGTTCCTACGCTATGACGAATGGTAAATTTTTCGTAAATAAATTAGAGTTCATTTCTTTAATATAAAGTTCAAGATCAATCATTGAAAAAACCTATAAAAGCACTGACGTGAAGTCAGCAGCTCATTTCATTTTCCTAAATATGATGAATAGTTTCCGAACAAAAAATTTTCTCGAAAAATATTTTGAAATTTTTTTTTTATTTATTTACTGACTCTATGATATAAAAAAAATTTCGCGAAAAGTTGCGCGTCGTTATACTCCAACCAACTGCCAAGTTTCCATCAAATAGTTCCTGCAGTTCCCGAATTATCACGGAAATAACCTCAAACTTTCGAAAAGTTCTAAATCCAAAACCGTTCGACCGATTTTGCCCATTAACGAACTTAACCGTCACATTTCGAAATGCAGCCTACTATGAAAGTTTCGAGTTGATAGGATTCTCCGTACGCCCGTAATCGTGCCTACAGACGGCCGAACAGAATCGATTTTGGCACCGCATTCGTCATCAGTGAGTCCAACCTAATCGTTTGAGATCATTTTCGGCTCATTATTCTAAAATTACATACGTTTGGACAAAATGATAGCACAATGTTCTCCAGAACACGCGCGCAAAAAATAATTTTATGAAATCCGCCGTTTCATCTCCGCCACTGTTGATATTCAGTCAATTTTCTTATCACCAGATGATCTAGTTCCTACGAAGGCGTAGAAGGGCCACTCTTTGTCGACAAAAATTTTTCTACCAAATTCCGACTTTAATCTCGGAATTAGACTAATTCCGACTTTGAACTCGGAATTATAGACTGATTCCGACTTTGAACTCGGAATTATAGACTAATTCCGACTTTGAACTCGGAATTATAGACTATAATTCCGAGTTTAAAGTCGGACTTAGTCTCTAATTCCTACTTCGAACTCGGAATTAGTATAATTCCGAGTTCGAAGTCGGAATTATGTATAATTCCGAGTTTGAAGTCGGAATTAGTCTATAATTCCGAGTTCAAAGTCGGAATTAGTCTAATTCCGAGATTAATGTCGGAATTAGGTGGAAAAATTTTTGTCGACAGAGAGTGGCCCTTCTACGCCTTCGTAAGTTCCTCCAAAAACCCCCATGTAATAAATTTTATTTGAATCCGACAAATTCTGGCAGAGCTATCGCAAATTTACGGTCAGGTTGAAGAGTCTCAAGCAGCCGCAGGGTACATTTTAGGTCCTGAGCTGATTGGAAGTTTTCTTCAAATTGTGATCTCTCTAGAATCATCCCCTGGAACCTTAAATCCGGACACCCTGTTTGAGTATATCATCAGAGAGATCACTTTGAAGTGGGCGAAGGGTTTCTATTTTCAAACTATACTCAATATGATCCTTTCCTTATTCAAAGCTATCTCAGTCCCTGCTAGTGCATACATTACTTTCGGAGCATCTCAGGACTTCTGAAACTGCAACCTCTACGGAATAAATATCAGGCATAATGAAGTTAACAGTTATACATGGTTGCAGCAAGTATTCATTGAGGTAGGTCATAGGCGGTGAACAAGTGGGTGAAAATCGATAGATTTCAAGAACTAACGCCTACATGTCTAGGAAAGGAGCAACATGATGTTAGATGATGCATAATAAATAATGAAATGAGATAGTAGTAGTAGTAGTAGTATGATAGATATTAGGTTTGTTAGAACTCCAAGATGAATAGTATATATCTGGTATCGACAATTTCCTACTATTACCCACTAAAATGTTTACAATTGTTGAGTTTCTAATTTTTTTTTCCGGAAGTTATTGTAAAGGGTGTTTCAAATTGAGCGTTTTTTTTCGAGAATAAATAAAACACATAATTTGCATTCATTTTCGAAAACTTTTGATTGGTAATTGAAGTATCAGTTATGACATTTATATAACAAAGATAATATCTGTTAAATGGCCTCCTCTTGCAGCTCTACAGACGTCCACTCTTTTGTTGAAATTTTCAATGACATTTTGACATAATTGAGGCTCTATCTCACTGATGACACGAATAATTTCATCCTTAGGTTCAGGAATCAATTGTGGATTATTCTGATAGACCTGACTTTTCACATAACCCCAAAGGAAATAGACCATCGGTGTCAAATCACATGATCTTGGTGGCCAATTGATATCACCGTTTCTGGAGATTATTCGTCCAGGAAATTTTTGTCTTAATGAATCAATTGTGTCATTTGCAAAGTGAGGTGTAGCGCCATCCTGTTGAAACCAAATGTCCTCTAGATCAATATTCATTAACTCAAGGCACAAAAATTCGATTATAATCCGACGGTATCGTTCACCATTGACAGTTACAGCTTCACCAGCAGCATTTTCAAAGAAATAAGGTCCAATTACACCACCCGACCATAATGCACACCAAACAGTAACTCGTTTAGGATGCATAGGTTTCTCATAAATAATTCGTGGATTTTCCTCACCCCAGATACGACTATTTTGTTTATTAACAAAGCCACCAAGTTGAAATGTGCCTCATCGGAAAACATGATTTTTTAAGAAAAATCAGCTGGTTGTTCATTGATGAAATTGACAAATAAACGACGTTTTAAATTATCTAATGGCTTTAGTTCCTGTGTTATTTGAACCTTATATGCCTTCAGAGGTGAATTCTTGCGTAAAATACGCCATGTTGTGGACCCACTTAGTCCAACTTGTTGTGAACGTCGTCTAATGGACATTCCAGGTAGTTCAGCAACAGTTTCACGAACCAAATCAATATTTTCTTGTGAACGACCGCTACGACTGTATTTTTCACTTTTTTCATCTTTCACTGAACTGGCCCTTGAAATTCTTTAATAAATCGACCAATAGTGCTTTGAGATGGACGATTATGTTAACCATAAAATTCACGTTATTTTCTAAAAACACTTTTCACAGAACGCTGATTTTGATAAAATAATTCAACAATTTGAATGCGTTGTTGTATCGTGTACGAAGCCATTTTTATAAATGTCATACATGACACTTTTTAAATGTCAAAATACCCAGACGAATTCAGTGCGCCATCTATATTTTATTTATTCTTTAAAAATTGCGCAATTTGAAACTCCCTTTATTTAAGATCGGTCGTGAAGACGACCGTGAACACAATAAGGTGCCCAATTCAGTCTGAGAAGTTCTCGAGAATGATCTATTTATGATCTTAAAAAATCAGTATTTTTATTTCAATTTACAGACAGCAGGTAGAAGAAAAGGCGAAACTTTTTTTCAGCAGTACACAGTTATCGAATCTGGTTGGCAAGAAGGCCTTCCTCTATTATTCATTGAGACTTGGACTGTGCCCCATATCAATCTTTCCACTATATTAATTGTTCTCACTAGAAAACAACAGATATTTGTCAGGTTTGGACACTATTCACTAAAAATAATATGCTATACATATTTAATTGATTCGTTACACCTGCCGACAGTTTTTCAAGACTATGAGGTCACACGAATTGAAGTTATTGTAAATGACTCCCAGCTGAAGCAGTTTTCTTTATTCTTCATTTATCTAAATAAATGATTTAGGTTATGGATGTAAGTCCAGACAAGACTATAAGAAAAATAATTTATCTGAATCCTAACTAAACTATTGAAGCTTATAAAATGTGTTCTCAATTTTGAAAAGCCTAAGTAATTCGATCAGAAAGTAGAGACATTATTCTATGATATTCTGGTGATTTTCAAATTGAAATTTCGAATACCAAATCTCAAAAAAAAAATATACAAGGGAGAAAAGACGTTGCTGTGAGGAACCAAGGTTATAAAGTTTTATTTGGTTATTTTGAAGTTTCTGGAATAATAGAAAAATAAAGAGCTGGAATGGTAAATCATCAGCTGTGGGTACCTTGCTGTTAATCTACGTTCAAGTTGAGCACTTGTACAAGTGAAGGGTGTTTTTTTTAGAGATATAGTTCAAAGTTGGCTACACTATTTTTACTGGCGGCCATTTTGAAATAGACTGACTCCTGAACAACGCTTCCAAATTGTGCAAACTTATTTTGAAAATAATGGTTCTGTTCTGAAATACTTTTCGCGCTCTACGTCCATTTTACAGTCAACATAAGCGTCCATCAGAGCAATTAATTCGGCTGACTATGGACCGTTTTCGCACCACGTTTGCTCTAACTGATAATACACATCCACGGAGACGTCGTACAGTGAGTACAGAAGAAGCCATTGCTGCTGTAGAGCGTAGCGTAGAGGAAGACCCGAATCAGTCTATCCGTTATCGTGTAAAGCTATAGAGCCATGATTACTGACTTTTTCGTTCCTCAATTGAACAACCATGATGTGCAGCAGCTGTGATTTCAACAAGACGGCGCAACATGTCACACAGCTCTTGCCACAATTGATTTACTGAAGGAAACGTTCGATAACCGCATAATTTCACAATCCGGGCCCTTGAGTTGGCCTCCAAGATCGTGCGATTTAACGCCGCTAGACTATTTTCTGTGGAAATATGTTGAGTCGCTAGTCTACGCCGATAAGGTCGAAACGATCGATCATTTGGAGGACAATATTCGTCTCGTTATCGCCGATTTACGGCGACAAATGTTGGAAAAAGTGATTGGAAATTAGACCTCAAGATTAGATTACGTCCAAGCCAGCCGTGGCGGTCATATGCCAGAAATGGTATTTAAATTATAATGCAAAATATTATCTTTTGAATAAAGTCAGTTTCATGACAATTTTGAAAATTATTCCTTGTTTTATTCCATTTCAAAGTTCTTCACCTTTAAAAAAAACACCTTTAGTTCAATCAGTTTACAAGTTCACAATGCCCTTACGGTGTTTCTAGTGTCTGGACACTTTTAACTTTAGGGACACGATGCTTTAGAAGAATCTGTATAAAATGAACTTGATGATTGGGTGAAACAAGCGTCAACATTGCTAATAGTCTGCGTTTGAAGTTAGCAAATCTGATTATGGCAAAAACGTCCATAGTTCCTAGAAACGAAAATTTATTCTAGGTTATGTTCAGACCAATTACGTTTCATCATCGGTAAGTGGATTCAATATAATTCGATATCTATCGATTGATAATGTGTAGTGCGATGTAACTTTATGTTTAATGGTCTGATGGAATAGACGAGTGACTTCATACTTGCCAACTGCTTAAAATGTGGCTTGAAATCACTTAATTTTCAGCCGAAAATGACTTTAACGAAAAGCTAATTGGATGAAAAGCATCGATGTGCAACTGCTTCAAAATTCTGTTGAAATAGTATACTTAATTAAAAAAAAAATCCAAATTTTGTTGAAATTTTTTTTTCGGGAACCTTCCATGGATAATCGATACGATTCTGTACAGATCTTGAAGCCAATATTTAAACAGTGTACCAAGTTTCAGTTCGATCTGATTAGAATTTCCGGAGATATTTGAAAAAATTTAGTGGTTTATCTTCGATATCGTTGATTTCTCTTAAATAACTAAAAAATTATTTTTTCGATCATGATGAAACTTAGTTACCAGTTGACAAGTCCTGGTGCACAATTTGGTGAGAAATTTCGTAATGATCGTGTCAAAAGAACAATCAGCACGATAATCTATGAAAATTTATTTCGCCCACGAATTTGACTTCACGCCCGTTCTTCTCTGGAATGGGGGTTTTTCCTTTAAACGAAAACGCAGTGATTTTCATGAAAAACCTCTAGAACATCACATTTCAAACCTATAATTTCAATATTATATTTTTAGAAAAATGTTTGATCACCTAAAACTGAAAAATAAAAATGGGGATTTGCATTAAAAGGGATTTGTCTTTAGTGCACGATATGGCAACGTCGAATTCAGCTTTCTCGGAAAGAAAAGGACGTTAAATGTGTTACTTTGCTTAGAAAAATAGAGATAGCTATACTTCGATCTGGTTAGAGTAGAAGACAACGACCAAGAAATAGGAAAAGAATAGCAAAGACTGCCATACTGTCATATTACTGAAAAATCGCAAACGGAAAGTGTTTGGTCATATTGACAAATAACACGCGTATACCACAGAATAGGAATAAATATTTCATTATTCTATGGTAGAAAAAGCTATCCTACTGAACACCGTTGCATGCCTGGAAAACACAAACACCAATTTTGAAACCTGATTTTGAATACTCCCTGAAGGTAATTTGGGAAAATGATGAATCAAACCCATAATAATTATGTTCAAATTTGCATTTGCAGTTATAACCCAAATTCAGGAAAAACCCGCATTATTTATTGATACGTCATCATCCATGAAAATTCGTATTCCTCAGTGCTTTCAAGCTTCAAAATGTCAATAATACCTCCTAAGCTATCCGGATTTCCATTCACAAAAAAATAATTAAAAATCTTTCTTTGGGACCTTCGTCACATCTAATATTTTCAGGATTTACTCGTCAGGGTTGAAGCTTTGAAGTTGGGGTAATATCATGACGAAAAATGATAATTCGAAAGTCTGTTTCAAACAGTAGGCTAGCTGAAGGCTCTATTCTGCAATTTCAACCAAGAAATCAGATTGGAAACTGCGTGTTTTATAGAAAAGCTCATAAATCACAAATAAAACAAGATATCAAAACAATTATGAACGGTTCCGTTCACAGTTTATTCAATTCCGATAAGCGGAAACGGTTCGAAATAATACAAAATATCGAACGTTTCATCATGCCTCATTTGATACTTCCTGATTGTAAAATAGTTCAAATGCTTCCCGACACATTTAGTTTGTCTATATCAAAAACTTAGCTATTTGCAAGTATCCTCAACAGTTTACTTTTTCGTTTCGTTTATGTTGACCTATTTTATTTTCAACTGCTGATAACGAATACATTGCATAATGTCTCGTAAATATTTTAATCCTGTGACCTTCCTTTGCTCTTCCGATGTAAACAGGAACGTCTTGGGTCATGCAAGGGACCTTGAATACACAAAGCTTGGGGGCAACTTCTAGGTGTGGAAAAATACGAGATTGAAATATACGCAAATGCTTTCACTTATGTGAATTTTTACTGAAGTGAATTTATAAGATTCCATATTCTTCTTAAAAGGTTGTTCTCCAAGTTTTTTTTTTGAATAAGCTGCTTAAAACGATCTTCTGGCTCTTCTCAGTTGCTTAGCCTTGGCCTATGCAGATGACTTCAAACTTTACCTGAGGATACGCGGAATTGCTGATTTAGAGCTGCTCCAGTCCAGCTTGGAGTTAGTTAATGTTTGGTGCTCGCGCAATGGACTCATTTTAAATATACAAAAGTGTTTTAAGGTGACTTTCACGAGAAGCTTACGTCCTCTCACCTTCAATTATTCTATTGGTAATTGTCTTATCGCTAGTGGAGATCGGTTTCGCGATTTGGGAGTGTTATTTGATTCGACGTTCAGCTTTGTTCCTCACATCGAGGAGCTTTGTTCTTCGGCTAGTCGATCTTTAGGCTTTGTGTTCCGGTGTTCCAGGGAGTTCCCTGATGTTTCAGTCCTCAGAATTCTCTATTTTTCTCTTGTCGTCAGCAAATTAGAGTACGCCAACTTGGTTTGGTTTCCGATATACAGTTCCCACCTAACATCACTTGAACGCATTCATAGAAAATTCTTGAAGTGTGCTGAATATAGAAAGACCGGCAGGTATCCTGAACGTGGTGCGGATTTGTCGGAGATCATGCGGGAAATGCGAATTTCAACGTTGCAGGAGAGACAGAAGCGACAGTGCGCTAAATTTGCGCAAAAGCGTGTTACTGGAAGAATTGATTCACCTCATCTACTGTCCAGGGTTGACATTCGTGTACCAAAAATTGAAACGAGGACCACATCAACTTTTCGACTCCCTAAACCTCGGACTAACATACTTGAGCAAGCTCCGGTCTATCGATTGTGCAGGGCTGCTGATGCACTTAGGTTTAATTTGTTTTTTTAGTTCCGGGCGGTTATTGTTTATCGTTGTATCATTGAATGTGTAATTTTGTTCGAATAATTGTTCATATTATTCATTATCAATATGTTACCCTGTTATTGGGAAATTTCCTGTTGGGTAAAATAAACTATTATTATTATTATTATTAAAGTGAAACTCCTCTCGAAATCGGTCATTTTGCTAAAAATAGTTCGGATAAAATTTCGAAATTATAAAAAAAGGTATTGGCAATTGGGCATAATGTCGACCTGATCTTGCCACTTTGATTCTTCAAGCACAGACCAGAGATAAAATATACTATATCATTTTGTAGGGTTTTCCTGTGTTTTCACCTCCACTATCTGAAGCAGAACTATTCAAATTATCAAATATAATTGTTTTTTCATGAAAAACGCCCTTACGGATTGAACTTTTTGCCAACGGCTGTATCTAGGAAAAAAAACAATGCAAACGATCAACAAAGCGAACCAAAACGTTCCAGATATCAAACCTGATTCCTTCATCAGGCAAACGAGAAAACTTTGCAGAATTATGACATGGTTTTCCTGTAAATTTTCTCGTTTGTCTGAAACGTTACAGTTCACTTTGTCGTATTGTTCATAAGGCAACTTTTTTCCTAGAAGAATCTCTTGACAACTAGTTTAATACTAAAATTCGCACGAGCGTTTTCCATGGAAAAACAATTTTATTCAACTTGTAAAAGTTCTGTTTCAGATATTGGGGGTGAAAATCGAGCAAAATCCCACAGAATGATGCAAAATTTTCCCAAAATGAGCTTTTTCCGATACTCACGATATACCAGAGACTAAATGAAAATTAATGGAAAACTTCTCAAAAATAAAGAAACCGGTCTAGACAGTGATGAGTTGGCAAGTGCGCCCTCTAGTGACAACAGATAGAGCTTGACGTCCTTTCTGACCTTATTGAAAATGATAACAGTACAAGTATGATATTCCCAAATTGATGACAAAAAAAACACGGTTTCTCAACAAAGACAATACAGAAAAAATATATTTACCTGATTTTCCCACGTGCGACATGCCGATGACAGCCAGTCGTACTTTCGCTACGTTATTTTTGTCCTCTGTCTTCATTTTCTGTAAGGAAAACTGTTATTAATATTTCATATCACGATGAAGGATGAAACTACAAAAAAATTAGGACGTGGCTTAATTTTCGTTTTATTAAACGACACTAGGCGTAGATTTCAACACGTACTAGATTTATAACGCTCATTAACCATAAAATTCTTTTCGGATTTGTTTTGAAGGAGTATTTTATAGCTCAAAACATAGATTGCTGGTTTAGTTTCTTAATTAATTTTGGCTGGGCCAAGCTGATTACAAATGTGGTCGGAGACGAATGTTTTGCAATGTCTCTCAGCCATTGTTTCGAATTTGAACTCGAAATTGCGAAGTTATCATTGAAACCTTCCAGGTTTATTTATAGTGTGGTTTATGAGTGGTATGGTGGAAACTGTTCCTGCTTGGAAATTTTCATCTTGTCGTTAGATTGATTATATAATTAGAATGTCTTGCATATGTATTTTGAATTGTTTTTTGTACTCGTTCATAGTTTAGTGTGGGTTCATTCTAAAGGGTTTTTCAGTAAGAGGTGTTATTTTGAATAGCCCGCTATTTCGGTAGATGTCACTTTTGAAGCTGTCATTTTTTGACATTTGACAAGTAGAAACTACGCCTTTAATAAAAATGGAACGAAACAACGCATTGAAATTCTTAAAATTCACTATAAAATTGGTGAAAATTTGGCAGAGACGGTTCGTAAAACTCGAACATTTTTGGGCCGTCGTGAAGCACCTTGTCGGACCGCAATAAAGGAATTGGTGGAAAAATTCGAGCTGTTGGGACAAGTTCGTGATGTGAAGAATAAAACCCGTGCACGTCGCTCAAGAACAGCCTAGAATATTGCTGCTGTAGCCGAAAGTGTTGAAGAAAACCCAGGTTTGTCCATTCCTCGTCGTTCTTTGGAATTAGGCATTCCACAAACGTCATTACACCGATTTGGGTCTTGAGGCTTATGAAGTTCAGTTAACACAAGAACTTAAGCCGGCCGATCATCAACAACGTCGTGTCTTTGCTGATTGGGTCGTTGAAATGCATGAAAATGATCCGGAATTCCATCGAAAAATCATCTTGAGTGATGAGGCCCATTTCCACCTCGGTGGCTTCGTCAACAAGCAAAATTGTTGCATCTGGGGCTCGGAAGACCCGAGAGTTATTGTTGAAAAGCCTCTCTATCCTCAACGTGTGACTGTTTGGTGCGGTTTATGGTCCAGCGGAGTCATTGGACCTTACTTTTTCGAAAATGAGGCTGGAGCCACAGTTACGGTGAATGGATTGCGCTGTCGAGAAATGATTAATGACTTTTTATGGCCGAAATTGGATGGTATTGATCTGGACAACGTTTACTTTCAACAAGACGGCGCTACGTGCCTCACAAGCAACGAAACCATTGATCTTTTGCAGGAAAAGGTTCCGGACCGTGTTAATTCTCGAAGAGGTGATCACAATTGGCCACCGAGATCTTGTGATTTTACACCTTGCGACTTCTTCCTTTGGGGCCACGTGAAAGAGAAGGTCTACGATAATAGCCCAGCGTCGATTCGAGATCTCAAAGATGGAATTCGTGAGGCTATCGAGGACAAAGGGTAGCCACTTTGCGATTTGGTTATGGAAAATTTCATTAGGATATGGTCCTGTAAGCGTGGTCTTGGTGGTCATTTGCCTGATGTAATTTCCACTATTAACGGCATAGCTTCTTCTTTATAATGAAATAAACATCCGATCATTTATATTGAAAATGGCATTTTTCTTTGAATATCAAAACAACTCCTTTCATTGGAAAACCCTTTAGTTGTTGTTGTTTTCCACGAAACATTATATCCCATATAAAGATTGAAATATTTGGAAGTATTCTGAAGGCAAAATAATCGATTTCAATATCAAACAAATAGGTGCATGCAAAAGTCCTATTGTCTACTGAAACTTTGACTTCTGGAAATATTGGAAAAAATACTTTTTCGAATAGAAAAATGCCACAGGTCACGTGAACTATAATCTTGATTGAAAAATCAACAATCGTTTTGTACGCCGTCAGGTTGCCAATTTAGATAACGTCAGGTGATATCAGTCAACCGCGTAAACCAATATACCTGCATCAAGGATTACAGGAATATTTCATGGAAATTCCCGGCTACTTTATCAAGTGACACGTGGAATTTTCAGCGAAAAGATTAATTTGATTAGGCCACTTCAGAGGCGAACGGAGCTTCGATTGCGATACTCGTTTAAATATCCTATAGCTGTCGCCCTACCTCTAGTATCTAATTGATTTATAGGAGAATGATGTTACGGAATTCAAAGGAAAGTTCGCATTCTTTCCTTTCAAGTTTACAGGATGGTAAGGGTGAACATTTGAGAAAATTTGGTAGTTGACCATGTTTTTTTGGGAAACTGGTTATTGAATTGTTTCTCCAGGTTTATTTCATCCTGAATATTTGCAGGTAATGTTCGTCAATGGGCCAAATTGTCCAAAAGTTTTGTGGCTTAAGCTCATTTGAATCTTTGACATTATTTTTTGAACATCTCAGGAACTACCAATGCAATCAGATTGAAACTCAGGAATTGTTTGCAGAATACCTTGACGCAATTGTTCGCGAAATTTTGTTGGGATCGTAAGTGAAGAAAGTAATTTTCGAACATTTTTGAAATTTCTGTTGAGAAAATTTTTCGGTTTCGCTATTATTTCCGGAAAAACTCGGAAAATACTGATGATTGTTGCACTTCGCAAGTTAGCCAATGGCCATGCACAATTTTGTTCAGAATATCATCACTGTGCCTTTAGGATAATTAAAAAAAATCAATTTTTTCCCCATGTGTGCAAACTCTGCTGACAGTTCCCTTCTAGAACTTCAATTTGAGATCATTTCCATTCCGAAATTTGTCGACCAGAGAAGATTGTACGATCTAATAGAATCATGGTATGTGAACCTGGAAAAACAACTTTAATATTTGGCAAAACACTAATATTTCTTACATGAACTTGAAACACAACCTATCTGTTTTCGGTATGAGTTGTGCCAAACAAACAAAATTCAATTAACATGTATAATTTCTACGAGAAGCCAGTATCTTCTCTGTTTAGGAAAAAACAATTAAATCGTCCATTACCTCTCTGTAAAATGATCCGACATTTTTTCCATGGTTACATAAATATTTATTTCAAAAGGAAAATCGCAAAAAACAATTCTTGAGAGTTTTCACGTGCATCCAGAGAATTTGTCGGAGCATTTGATAAATACTAAACTTTGACCTTCAATCAATCAAAACATATTAAAATCTCGAGATCAATACGGGCAATAAAAAAATTCGCATAACATCGAAAAAATATCAACGGTCAAACGACGCCAACCAGACGCACCGCGTCGCCTACAAACATAGAGCTGGCGTCGAAATAGGGACTAAAATAACTGTTCAGGAATTCGAAGTATCATGCTTGATTGTTGCTATCAGTCTAGCGTGTAGCCAAGTGTTGATTCTCCAGCTGGTAGAATCGTGGGATCGACCCCTACAACAAGGAAATCATTGGTTATTCTTTGTGGATTTCGAATAAATTCCGGCTATTCCCGTCCAATGTGGGAGTATTCGGGGCGCACTCTGTATAAACCTGATATCTTCACTTCAAGAGGAAAAGATATAACACTCAAATTTTCAATATGAAACATCCCAATGAACTATACTTCTTTTTTTTTGTGAATTGGTAACACTGCATTGAATTCTTAACTCTATGTCCATGTTTACTGCACCGAACACAGAAACACGCGTATTTTGTGAATTGAAGAACGAAAAATGTCTATGTTTAATGCCTAGAATATATTCTATGCATGTTCGTGTTCGATATCTGTGAGGTGATTAATAACAAGGTGGATGAAAAGTGTGTTTTTGTTTCGTCAATTCTGAGGACACCTCTAGAAATTCGTTTTCTCCACTGTAGGTAGCGCTATTCTAAAATTACGACAGGTGGTCAAGGCAATGGTCTATATTGTCATTTCATTAATGAGCATTCTGATTCGAAGTAGTATCTAGACTGTGTGTATAGTGTGTGTAGATCCACATATTACCATATTTTTTTCACATTCATATTTGCATATTCTTTTAGTATTGAATTATATTCATTGAGTAGAACTGAAATGATCTATCACAATTTTACGATTTTATGTATTAACAGTTTATTTTTCATTCAATTTGAAAGAAAAATCACTTCAAGATCCCTACAGTTTGTTTATATGTTTCAAATGAGGTTTTGTGTACCTATTTAACACATAAAAGAGTATATTTATTCATGATATATTTCAAGAATTAAATGGATGTAGCCTCTCCTAAAAATGTAATAAGTTTCTGTTTTGTTTCAAGATGATGAGATATGTTCAAATTATCGCCGACTGAAAGGAAAAATCTGATTCAGTCTAAAAGTGCAGATGTTAATTTTTGATTGTTCCAAGTAGGGTTGCCCTCTCTATATTCCCTGTAGTATAAAAACGAGATAACTTAGCATTTTGCAGCTCAAAATCGTTTGTGTCAGTGGCGAATGTATGAACTTCTACTCATATCCCCAATTTGGTTCGATAATCTGCTAGGAAAAAAAATAAAAGTTCTCGCACCATTATTTTGATCATCTCAGATAGCTGACAGGAAATCTTCTGACGAAGAATTCTCCTTTGTATATATAAACTCTGAGTGGGTTTCTAAATGAATTCAAATATCCAACCGAATAATGAAAATCTCTGAGAAGGTAGAAAAATTGTTTTCACGCAAACACTGTATTAAATTATTTTAAATATCACTAGAAATATCGCAGCATACTAAAGAGTCATCGTCCGACGAAACTTTGAATGCGGAAGCCAATTTTTAAACGCAGTTCAACCGTAAAGAATTTAAAAACATACTCGAATAATTCAGTGACACAAATCGATATTAATACCACTTTATTTTGACATTCCTAGGAAAATACCGATGAAGGATGTGTCGAAATGAAAACCACCGATATTATCTGTTAAATGCCAAAAAAGCCAAACAAAAATGTTGAGCTTGAGGAATTTGTCTAGGGACTCTGCTGTCTGGTCGACGATAATATTTAAGTTATGTAAACGGATTTTGGGCTAAAAATAGCTAAGACCTGCGATGTGCGACAATCTTAAAAGCTATGTATGTTGTGTATCATGAATACTTAACTGCCATATAGGGAGAAATCATCACAAAGATAGCCATGGTATTTCTTTAAATCCGTACCAAATTCATTTTTAGAGAGGTTGTTGCGCTCAGGTTCAGGAGAACAGCGTGCTATCGTTCTGTGAAAATGTCTGTCATTTTCGAATTTTGAGCCGAAAATGGTATCAAACGACTAGGTTGGACTCGTTGATGACGAATGCGGTGTCAACATCGATTCTATCACGATAAATTGGTCGAATGGTTTCGGAGTTATGGTCATTTGAAATTTTGAGATTATTTTCCTGAAATTTCAGGAATAACTTATGCGATTGAAGTAAAGCTTCAAAGTTAGTTGAAGCATAACAACGCTTAACTTTCCACGAAATTCCGTTGAGATCACACTGTCAGTAAATTTAGAAAAAAATTTTTTTCGGAATTTTTTTTGAAAAAATTTTTTTGTCAGAAATTGTTCATTGAATCCGGAAGCAAATTCTGTTTATACCTTGAACATCATATTTTACAGCAGTGTACCAAATTTCATTTCGATACGATCATAATTTTTGGAGATATTGGGAAGAAATACACAATATTTCGTGGTTTTCTTCTCGATATCCTCGTTTTTTCCGAAATAACTCAAAAAATACTCATTCGATTGGAATAAAACTCGGCAGCTAGTTTGGAAATGCTGATGAGCAACTTTGTGCAACATTTCGTGATGATCGTGTCCCTAGAACAATTTGAAAAAAAATTCAAATTTTTCTTTTTCAAATATTCAATAATCTGTGATCTTCTGATGATAGTATCCTCATGATATTCTGTGAAAACCTATGACTTGAAATTGTCAGATTAGGTTTTGAGACCAAATATCTCGGTTAAGTTAGTTAATGGTAGGAATCGGTAGAACAGTTTGAAATTTTGAGGTTTATTATTTGATATCTCATGAGGTATTGACTCGATCGAATTGAAATTTCGTGGACAGTTTCGGAATATCAACGCGCGACTTAGAACAAAATTTCGTATGGATCCAGTTGTTAGAAAATTAA
Source organism: Myrrha octodecimguttata (assembly GCA_958510865.1). Taxonomy (NCBI): domain Eukaryota; kingdom Metazoa; phylum Arthropoda; class Insecta; order Coleoptera; family Coccinellidae; genus Myrrha; species Myrrha octodecimguttata. The sequence continues at coordinate 75,357,305 of OY294057.1, forward strand.
AAAAAAATTTATTCAAAAATTTTTAAAACTTTTGATGACATTTTTTTTCTCTACAATATTAATCAGATTTCAATGGAATTTGGCAAAAATGTTGAAGTCAGTATTTAACAGCAATATTCCAAATTTCAATTCGATCCGATATTCACTTTCGCAGGTATAAGGAAAAAAAGTGCAAAATTTCGTTGCTATTCAACGTTATTTCCGCAATATCTCAAGAAGTACAAATGCAATCAGATTGAAAATTCGTAATCAGGTGGAGATTGCCAACACGAAACTAGGTGCGAGATTTCGTGTTGATCTAATAGTTAGAATTTGAACAAGCGCGTAAAAGATCCTGACCTCACGTCAGTGCTTTTCTAGATTTTTTTTCTATCTTTAACTGTGCTTAGTCTCTAGGTCCATCGACACATAGAACATTTCATCGTCATAAGACTCTTTCTAAAAACCACCACCTAGAAACTTCACAACATCCATGACCTAGCAGGGAGTCGAACCTGGTACCTTCAGCACTTAGTCTTAGTCAACTAGACATAAAAGTGAATGGAGTATACATAGTATTTCAAATATGTGTATTTATTTCTCATGCTAACACATCCAACTATAATTACAATTCATGAATATAGGTATATTCATCAACATTACAATTTTCCAATAGAACAGAAAATAAAGCAGAATCAGACTGTTCAACCTTTGTTATTCCAAATATTCATGAGCGCATTGGGATGATATTGTGGTAAATTTCCGAACACTAATTGACTTTTAATCGAACCGCGTTTCACATCAAATACACAGCGAAATCAATTCGAACTGACGTGTTCTTCGGAATAATTGAGACTGTCTCCTGTTGACGCGTGTCCAAACAATTCGAAATGGAGAAAAATAAATAAGTTCAGAGTGTATTGGATGCTCAGTATTCGTGAGATGCAAATGTGTGCTTCGATAAAAGTCAACCTTGCGAGTGTCAAAGGAGAATGCGAATGCTCTTCCGATAATTTCTGACAGAATGTTTTTATTTTGTCGACGTCTGTCACATTTTGATGTTTTCGATCTTCCACATTGTTAACAATTTATGGCAAGGAATCATGTTGAGTCATCGCTAGGATACGAATATAAAACAGAAGAATCTTCATTTTATTGAATACGGAATTAATATATCTGAGATTCTCTTCTCAAAATATATCATAAACGAATCTTGGGCGCGCGAAATTCGCGGCCTCATGGTCTGCCTGGCTGCAATATAGAAACAAAAAAAGGCGAATGCTATGGAATGACACCGATCAGCTCCGAGGTATAACTACAGAAGGCCGCGAAATTTCAGCGCCGTCAGTTCCAGTTTAGGTATGGTTTAGTTGATTACTGCTGTTCAGTGGGTCGTCGAACATCTTTTTGCGTGTTTACGTGTTTATTATTTTATCGAGTCGTGGTTATACTTTGCCTGGTTAATGTTTTCTTTGTGTTTGAGATTCAAAATGAATTCAGTCAACAACGTTGATTACTGCTGTTCACTGGGTCGACGGAAGTCTTTTTGCGTGTTTACGTGTTTATTATTTTGTCAAGTCGCGGTTATAGACTTTGCCTTGTTTTTGTTTTTTTTGTGGTTGAGATTCAAAATGAATTCAGTCAGCAACGTTGATTACTGCTGTTCACTGGGCCGACGGAAGTCTTTTTGCGTGTTTACGTGTTTATTATTTTGTCAAGTCGCGGTTATAGACTTTGCCTTGTTTATGTTTTCTTTGTGGTTGAGATTCAAAATGAATTCAGTCAGCAACATTCTAGAACTGAATTTTCAAGGGGGAATAGGTTGCAATTAGCCGATAAATTAAAAATTAAGGAACTAGGCCGCCCCTTGCCAAATATAAAGTTATCACAAACTTAGATCTTTACGCGACGTTTTTTAAAAGACAAAAAAAATAACTGGATATGAGGTTGTGAAATAAAATTTGTTATATTGTTTTCCCTGTTCGTTATTTCATAAAGTTGACTCAAGAACCCAACTGGGCAAGAAAAGGAATCAGTGACTTACACCATCTTCCAGAATAAATGAGGAAATATGAATCGTCTCATGACCACATCGATTCTTGCACTGATGTCTTTGCCTTACTTGGTAAGATAAATATTATGTCACAGTTAAGCTCTGCATACAGATAAAGCGTTATTTTACATAATAATAAGGTCGAAAAGAATAGATACATAAAAAATATCTGTAGCATAAAACTCTGAAGCACTTTTGATTTATTGGCCCTTAGAGGTCACGATGAAAAAGACTTTGAGAATCAAGGAATATTTAAACAGTTAATTAATCTTACTGCAGAGCTTGGCAAAAATTGATAGTTCCTCTTGGGAAGAATGTTTTATTCTGTCCAAATCTTTTATGAAAGATACAAATATGTAAAAAATTAGCCTTTTGGTATGCCACTCAATCCACAATCTTTACTCCCTGCGCCCCCCGACCTCAAACATCACAACACGCCAATGGATGATCTGTACTTTTGAACTTCTACTTACTTTATGCATTTCAAGGGTAGGAAATTGCAGAAAGAAGTTGAAAAATTCCAAAATAATCACATGAATGTTTCGAATTGAAACTAGAAACTATTTCTTGAATATCATCACAGCACTTCAAAATCATCTGTGTCTTCAATCCCGTGGAATAGACTCATGAATAGGGAATAACTCTTTCTATTCAAATACCTATTGCTTCTTATATTATGATTACTTTGAGAGAATTGAATACCTTTCGAACTTTCATGGAAGCAATCATAAAAATGCTGTAAAAGCAAGATACTACTTTTTAAGACTTCAACGAGCACACAACTCTGGTTTTTGATTGAGTTTCGATAATTTGCATATTTTTTAAAGAATCACCAATATTTTTGATGTTATCATACTGCATTTCGAGAGATTCTCTCAATTGTTCATCTCACAACTTGTATTGCTGTATAAGGAGATAAATAGTTATTGTTTGTTTTCTCCATTCTTTTTCACCATTTTTAAAGATGCAACTTTTAAATAGTCCAAAACCCAAAGGCAGTAATTCAAGTATGTAGGATGGCAATGAAGGATACACATTCCATCGCTTTCTCAAGAATATTCGAAAAGAAATCATTTCTGAAATAAGAATTAAAATTTTTCAGAACTATTGGACTAACTTAAATGCCTCAATATCTATCTATCCATTCGATTTTCCAAAAATAACTTAGGTTTATTCGGTAAGCTCCTCTAAAATATTCCAGTACATTTTTTCAGTAAATAACTTTATGAGGCCCTTTTAGTTTAATTTATGAAGTTCCTATTTTTTTTGGGAAAAATTTAGAAACATAATTCTCCTCTTGTTCAAAAGGCTAAAATTCACTGACTCACCTTGAAGTTTCCACCAAGAAAGGACCACGAAACTGCACTGAACAATATGTAAGAACGGGTCAAACAGTCCAAAGGAATTTCGAAAATGTTCACGAAATATGTCCGACGATATCAAAGCTTCACAACTCCGAGATGAACTCGACGTGAGCGTGAATACTGAATGAGCCGGCGTCGCGACGCTTTTTATATATATAAACTTAGGTCGCCTTGGTTACCGGATGCCAGAGGTACCCCGCCGTTACGCCATGTGACTTTCCATAGGAATTTTTCGAAGTTCGTGTCTCTCTCCTAAGTAATTTGAATTTTTTTTGATTGATCGTTTCATTAGAGGAAAATAGAATTTGTAAATCAGTAAATACAAGTCAAATTATTTTTGACTCTTCATCAATAGGCGCACTAAGTTATTCAAATTCTTCGTCAACATTCAATTCAAAAAGGTTTCATAGATGTGAACGGAGTCTTATCAGGAAAAGAGTACGGCAGGTATACCTCAAGGGCCCATTTTTGGTCCACTTTTATTTTTGCATCACATAAATGATATCCCAAAAGAAATATTATACATTTTTAAAAAAAAAAATCGTAACATTACGTGTGAAAGGAAAGAATTACATATCATGCTTTAATTCTTCCATAGAACAACAGTGGGAATCATTTTCAGAAGCGAATCTTTTGAGTGAATCAAATGCAAGTTTCGGAAAACTTTTTCAGAATTATAAAATATCTCGTGCTTCATTCCTGCATGTGTATTAGTTCAAGTTTCAGCAAACAAACAAACAGAATAGATGGAGTGAAATCAAGACAGCGTACTATCGTTTTGTCCAAATGTCTTTTATTTCAGATTTTTTCCCGAAAATGATTTCCAACGACTAGGTTGGACTCACTGATGACGAATCCGGTGTCAAAATCGATTCTGTGTGGGCGACCGGCCGACGACACGGTAGCTAGCGACTTGAAACTTTCAGATCTTCTTATCATATTATCCTCATGTTATTCTGTATGAACCTTCGAATAACTGTCATTTTTCGATGAAATACTGGATTTCAATTAGATCCTATCTATATTAAAACCATGAAAACGTCAGTGCTTTTCTAGGTTTTTTTAATCGCGTGTTGTCAATTTGATGTAATGGCAGTATTTCGCTTTTGGCCAAATTTCTTGAGAATGAATCTCTTATATATTGTTGTTGAATATTTCACTAACATATACTTTGTCGAATGTTGGGGAGAAAATATAAATTTTTCTGATCCCTCTACGTTTCGAAGAAATGAAATTTAGGGAAAATTTTAAGAGATCTCTGACATTGATGAATTTTGATAATTGTATCAAAATCAAACACAGCAATAATCATGAAATTTATTACGATTTAGGAGCTCCAACTACAACCGGAAACATATATGTTTTCAATCAGGTGCGTCTCAAGTTTGGGGGGTCAGGAGTAAATTACAAAACGAGTTTTTGCGCTCATGTTCTAGGGGAACAGCGTGGTATCGTTTTATCCAAATATCTGTAATTTTAAAAACCTAGAAAAGCACTGACGCGAGGTCAGGAGTTCTTACGCGCTTGTTCAAATTCTTACTATTAGATCAACACGAAATTTTGCACCTAGTTGCGTGTTGGTAATCTCTAACTGATAACTAAGTTTCAATCTGATTGCATTTGTACTTCTTGAGATATTGCGGAAATAACGTTGAAATTCCAAATAACAACGAAATTTGGCATATTATTTTCCCTTATATCTCCGAGAGTGAATATCGGATGGAATCGAAATTTGAAACATTGTTGTAAATACTGACTCTTAGGTTTGTGCCAAATCCCATTGGGATCTAGTCAATATATTCAGAGGAAGAACAATTTTTCATTGAAAATTTCCGAATACATTTTTTTTAAAATTTTTGAACAACTGAATCCACACAAAATTTCGCTCTGAGTTGAGCGCTGTCCACGAAGTTTCAATTTCATAGATACAATACTTCATGAGATATCGAGGAATAAACTTCAAAATTACAAATGGGCCTAACTCCGAAACTATCCGAACGATTCCACCCATTAACTAACTCCACCTAGATTTTTGAACTCCAAACCTCTTTTCCTTCGAAAGTTAGAGCACATACGGACGGACTGCCGGACCGACGGACAGTTTTGAATTTGACCTTGGATTCTTCTTCAGGGATTTTAACCCAATCGTTTAAGACCATTTTCGGCTGAAAATTCGAAAATTACAGACATCGTGACGAAATGATAACGAGCTGTTCCCCAAAACGAGGGCGTAACAAACATAGCACGCGCGAAAAAACTGTCTGTGATTCCCTGAATTAAATCCAAGTTGGTGACACGCACTGTATTGGCGAATGAAGATAAGCACTACTCTCTGGTGGCTATCCGAGTCACCCGAGGTACAGACATTATCATTGACAAGTTAAAAGAAATGTTAAGAAAATTAGAAAGTTGATACATTTTTCTTGGCGTTTGTGTGATTTTACAAGAGCTTCTTCTGAGGAAAAGCAAAGTCAAATGTCCCTTATCATAGATTTCCACAGCCCGGTGAAAAATTTCGAGTTAGGGTAAAAGAAACTTCCTTTAACAAGTCAGGCCTGAAAGTGTTGAAGAATCGATAAAAACCAACAAACAAGATTTATGAGAGTCTGTTAACTGTATTTTACCGATGATGATCATTTTTATAGAGGTAAGCACGAATTGCTCATGAAATATTAGATCACATTCATGAAGACAATTTTTTTCCAGGGCCCAAATCCAAGCAGAGAAATTTACTCGAGAGGAATGCTCTGCCTTCCAAAAATCTGCCTGCTGAACTGATCATTAAGGAACAACGTGAATGTTTTAGTGATAGAACTGACTATTGAAAAAAAAAGGGTCTCAACAAGGAAATATCTGGTGATGAATACTGTTCGCTCAAAGTGCTTCTGCCGATGAAAGCAAAGTTGTACAAGGCTTATTTATTACAGCTTTTTCCAGACCAATCATAAGAGTGTTGGAAAATTTATTTGTCAATACATAATGAATTTGACTTACGATACAAGTAGCATTAGTTTTATGTGAATGTGTTCATTTTATTCACAATATATTGAGTATATAGTCCTTCGCTATAAAAATAGTAAAGTTATGAGTATTTGTCTATTATTCCAAAAAATATGTTTTACAATACTATCTGTTTCTCAACTTTCAAGACAGCCTAAGAAATCCACCAAAGTCAATATTGCCATTTGTATCTGAAAATAAATAATATTAAAATACTGTCTAACCTTGGAGATATCCCCGTAATTTCAGAGTTGCTACACTCAATAAGATTGAAGAATGCCACATACCTACTTTATAAGAATGGAATATGTACTCTCAGTAATACTCGCGTCAACAATAAAAGTGTAAAAAGTCTTTGAATAAATCGTGAAATTAAAAATTATCACACCAAACACTAACAAACAGTACAAAATCGACTATCAAAACAAAATCTATGTCTGTATCTAAGGTTCTGAAACTGGCCACCGTGGCACTACGATCTTAAATTCAGACGCCAATAGTCAATTATCCCATATTTTTCAACGACATAAATATTTTGGAAGCCCCCACGTGGTCCGTTTCGAATCCATCGATCGGAACTCCTCGCAAGTTCATGCCAACGACTCCGCGAAGTATACAAAAGAAGCAAATGAACGACAAGAAACCATTCAACTTTTTTTCCAACCAGTCCGAAATTCTATGGGAGTGTAATTATTTTCGGAGTATTTACCAGAAGGATATTTCCTCTCTTCCGGTTCAATGTTCCATCAGAATCCGACGTGTGATTATATCCTGCTTTAGAATCAGGACACGTGCCAAATTCGCGAAGGTAAGATCGGGCGTGGAGTAAAAGGACAGACGTACACGGCGCCCAGAAGTTGAGCGAAAAATGGGTTAATTGCAGTATAAGTAAGCTCTTATATCGCCGGAGAACTCAAGACACATGTTTCTGAAATGTTTGATTCAAGTTGAAATTTTACATGTTGGTATACAGGGTGTTTCACCATAAACTGGTCAAACATATATCCGTATAGGTGACATTGGGAAAGTCATTTTTGCCTTATAACATATACCCCGTTTTCGAAGCATAAGCGAGATACAGGGTGTTTAATGTCAACTTTGAGCAATATTCTGACAACTGTGGTGATTTATACGTGACCTTTGAAATAACTGTTTTTGATCACATCTCAGTATTTTTTGGTGGTCGATTCAATTGTTGTGTAGAATTCTGGAAAAAAAAGTTTCAAAATGGCGGAAAACCTACAATGTTGGAATTTTTTGTTTTCCATTGCCAAATTGGTTAGCATTATTTCAATGCACCTAATTTTCTAAGATTTTCCGTGAAAAATGTTGTCCAAAATTCAAACTCAACGTTTTTTTTTAATGTCTACAGTGAAATAAAATTCACCTAAAATTGTTGAAATCTTTCGAGGTTGAACTCACCTTCATTCTGAATACTGGGGTGAAAACAGAATGAAAAATATCCATTGGTTTTCATTTTATAGCCTTCCAAAAACTTCGCTCGGAGTACTTAAATAATTTTCATTTAAGAAACTGGTGGCTCTACGGATGCCAAATCATGCTAATAGGCCTCTAGGATGACTTGAATAGAAATATGAATTTGTCAACAAGAAAAATATTATCTAAAAAACTGGTGGGAATCGAACTCTCTCCGCATTCGGAAAATATAGGGTTAAATTCGATGAACTACCGATCCATGGCAACGGACGTCATTATAATCAGAATGAATCCAATTCATACGCGACCCTATTGTCTGTAAGTTAAACGAGTTCGAACCCATCAAAGTTTTTCTGAAAAAAATTTTTTTTTTTGATAAATTCATATTTCTATCCAGGACATTCTGGGGGCCCATTAGCACAATTTTGGCCTCTTAAGGGCCACCAGTTTCTTAAATAAAATTATTCAAGTACTCCGAGCGGAATGTTTGGAAGGCTATAAAATGTAAACCAATTGATATTTTTTCATTCTGTTTTCATACCAGTGTTCAGAATGAAGGTGAGTTCAACCTTGAAAGATTTCAACAATTTTGGGTAGATTTTTGTTCACTGTAGACATATAACAAAAGTTGAGTTTGAATTTTGGAATTTTTTCACAGAAAATCTCAGAAAATTGAGTACATTGAAATAATGCTAACCAATTTGGCAATGGAAAATGAAAAATTCCAGCTTTACAGGTTTTCCGTCATTTTGAAATATTTTTTTCCAGAATTCTACAAAACAATTGAATTGACCACCAAAAATACTACTTTGTAACCAAAAACCGTAATTCCAAAGGTCACAAAGGTCAAACATAAACGGTTTCCGATAACAACATTTTTTGGAAAAAATTTTGAAAACATTTTTTTAAAATTTACTGACAGTATGATCCTGACAAAATTTGGCTCAGAGTTACGCGTCGTTATACTGCACCTAGTTGCCAAGTTTGAATCCAATCTCTCAAGTAGTTTCTGAAATAAAAAATAAAAATTTCAAGTGGCTATAACTCCGAAACTGTTAGACCGATTTGGCTCATTAACGAACTTAACCGCGGCATTCTAATGCGCGACCTACCCTGAGAGTTTCAAGTCGCTAGCTCACTCCGTTAGACAGTTATCGTGTCCACGGCCGGCCGGCTGGACAGAATCGATTTTGACACCGGATTCGTCATCAGTGGGTCCAATCTAGTCGTTTGAGACCATTTTCGGTTCAATCATCGAAAATTACAGACATTTGGACAAAAGGATAGCACGCTGTTCCCCTAGAACATGCGCGCAAAAATCTCACTCGTACCATATCTCAGTTTTCAGAAATATTCAGACAAAAACATTCCAAATGGGTCTATTCTCGGATCCAATAGTCGGATTCTGGTCATTCACATACTTGACAGCTGTGAACAAATGTAGAAAAATCCGCTCACTAATTTGTAATTCCCATATTTATTTCACTTGAGTGAACAGAATGAGGAATAATTCAACAACAGCTACCAAGAATAAGCAAGAAATTTCCATTTTGCAAGGATACTTTGTTTCGCAGTTTTTTCAGAATTGTAAACCCACTTGTATCCGGTCAATCAAGAATCCAATTTTCATATTGTAGGGATGACAAATGATACATAATTTTCAAGGAATTATTTTTAATAAGAAATCGGAACGCTTACTGGGAAGCGTATTAAATATAGCAGTATCCGTTTGCTGTTCCAACTGATATGATGTTTTGAATTTTTTCGTTTTTCTTGAAATTCGAGGGGCAGCTGGCTATGTTGGCGCCTTTATTATGATTTCAAGTTGGTGGTTCCAGTATGGTGTTGATATTCATCATGGAAAAAAATCTCTATGGATTTTCTCCTCAAATCGCCTAACAGACGATTGTAAACAAAATCATTCGATATTTGTATAGGGCAGGTTCGGAACATAGACGTATTAAAACGGAATATCTCTATGGCTTGTACCCAAGATGCATAGAATATATCAGGTGTCGACACATTCTTTCTATTACCCACTAAAATTTTGGGTCCAAAACGAGGTCCTAGAATTGTCAAATATTGTCCTAATTGGCACTGTAAACGACGATGGCTCTAAGGTCGCTGCTTCAAGTCCATACAATTAATTCCGCTGAATAAAAATGAATTGAAACTATTCCCAAAATATGAATTGGATATTTGAAATGATGCATTCCTACTAATATATAAGAAGTTATAACAAAAGTGGAACAACTATACTCACTAATAATATGAAATATGTACAAGGGAACAAGGGGGAGTATGATGTTTATTGTTAAAAGACTTCATGGATTGAAGAAGTAGCTTCGAAGCCAAAACAAGGAAACAAAACAAGAGATTGATATTATACATGGAGTTATTGGATAGTTTGAATTCCTTTCATGAAAATATGGCTTTTATAATTTGTATGTACCTAAAAAAAAATTAATTCAAAAGTCATGAATTTGTAACCTACTTGTGACAATATTTCGAGGAAATATTCATATTTATTATCATTGAAATATAAATTATTCACTCATGTTCGTACGGATTCATAAGAAGAAGTTCAAACCCGACAAATTCATGGTAGTATCTATAGTTCCAAATGTTTCCTATAGGTATTTTTGAATAAGCAACTCTGGAAGACTTCCTCTGCATCGACTAAATATTGTAATAATAAATACGTCTTCTAATTAATAGATATTCAACAATTTCAAGTTTAAGACTTGCGTATTCACACATACATATTTTCACCATTCTGACTGAATGAAATGAATAGTCATTACTTGAATTTGTCAAAATGAATTTATTTTTGGAAATTCCTGAAAATAATGTATGGCCAACTCGGAAAATCGAAAAAAAAACTCCGATATGACATGTCGGTAACTTCCGTAAATATTTCAGATTTTATATGGCAGATTTACCTTTGTCGGCATCTATCGGCGAAAACTGAAGTTGGACAACAAATAAGCCGTATTTTGACAACATTCGGACCCAAAATATCTCAAAGAGTGTCCGCACCTTGTATTCTATGCATCCCTCTTGGACCGTAATTACCATGGAGGTAGGAAAAGAGTGGAGGGGGCATAACGTTTAAAAAGTGTCACACACTTTTGAGAACCTTCTGTGGATTTACCCATACCAATATGGTCGACTTTAACTGAATATTTTTGTCTCATTTGCTCTACACCAAAGAATACAAATATACACCTTGTAATTGTCGGCCATATTGGTATGGGAAAATCCACAGAACTTTCTCAAAAGCTAATGGGGTAAGAACGTCGACTATTAATTCCGGCAATTTATTCATTCGAAACTTTTTTCCCAATATTTAAAAAATGAAGATCCTATGGAATTCAAATCCAGTATGTGGGGAAAAAATGATGTGGTGAAGGCTGATGCAGAATTTGTTGAGGAACTTTTTTTTTCTATTTTGTACTAGAGCGTGAAGAGCTCATACCCACAACTAAGGCGCATAGAAGATAAAGTGAATTCAAAGATGCGCTTTTGTTTCGCCAATGTTGGGGAATTCACTATAATTCGTTTTTGCCACTAGAGGTGGCGCTATTTGGAAATTACGATCGGTCGTCAAGGCAACTGTATGTCAGAACTGAATTGAGATCAGACAAGATATTAAGTAAACATTATCTGAATCAATGAATTTCTTCCAAATTATGTTTTGTATAACTTTCCGTAGAATGTTTTCTAAGAATTCAATATATATATTGTAATTTTTGGCTTATATACACAATCATTCGGTGTTTTTATATATTATAGTAAACGAGGAGTGAAATTATTAGGTAAGCAATGTGAAACTTACAGAATCTAATGATACATCTATATCAATTGATAGCTTGCTCAAATATATTCAAATTCCAGATTGTGCACATATACAAAGGAATGTGGTAATGTGGCGGGAAGTTTATGGGAGTTGATACAGAACAAATACATCCTTACCTTAAGTCAGACTGAGACCTATCAAGAAGTGTATTTCAGAGAGAATAAAAACTCATTGAATTGGCGAATGAAGATAAGCGCTACTCCCTCTGGTGGCTATCCGAGTAACCCGAGGTACAGACATTATCATTGACAAGTTAAAAGAAATGTTAAGAAAATGAGAAAGCTCATGCATTTTTCTTGGCGTTTGTGTGATTTTACAAGTGCTTCTACTGAGGAAAAGCAAACTCAAATGTCTCTTCCCATAGATTTCCACAGCCCGGTGAAAAATTTCGAGTTAGGGTTAGAGAAACTTCCTTTAACAAGTCGGGCCTGAAAGTGTTGAAGAATCGATAAAAACCAACAAACAAGATTTATGAGAGTCTGTTACCTGCCCTTTACCGATGATGATCATTTTTATAGAGGTAAACACTAATTGCTCATGAAATATTAGATCACATTCATGAAGACAATTTTTTTCCAGGCCCCTAATCCAAGCAGAGAAATTTTCTTAAAGAGGAATGCTCTGCCTTCCAGAAATCTACCTGTTGAACTGACCATTAAGGAACAACGTAATTGTTTTAGTGATAGAACTGACTATTGAAAAAAAAGAGTCTTAACAAGGAAATATCTGGGAATCATATGAGTGTTCGAAAATTTATTTGTCAATCCATACTGAATAAGACTTATGATACAAGTAGCATTAGTTTTATGTGAATATAATCATTTTATTCAGAATATATTGAGTATTTAGTCCTTCGCTATAAAAATAGTAAAGTTGTGAGTATTTGTTTATTATTCCAAAAAGTATGTTCTACAATACTATCTGTATTCCAACTTTCAAGGCAGCCTAAGAAATCCACCAAAATCAATCTTTCCATTTGGATGTGAAAATAAATAATATTAAAATACTGTCTAACCTTGGAGATATCCCCGTAATTTTAGAGTTGCTACTCAACAAGATTGAAGAATGATACATACCTACTTTATAAGAATAGATTACTCGCAGTAATACTCTCGTCAACTATAAAAGTCTTTGAATAAATCATGAAATCAAAAATTATCAAACCAAACACCAACAAACAGTACAAAATCGCCTATCAAAACAAAATCTATGTCTGTATCTAAGGTTCTGAAACTGGCCACCGTGGCGCTGCGATCTTAAATTCAGACGCCAATAGGCCGTATTATTAAACCAGTTCAATTCGATTTTTTCCCATTTAAATTCATAAGATTTCCAATTAGAAAACGGGTGTTTTATTCAATGGTTAATTTCATTCAATCGGATTTGAAAACTGAGGTTTTCTAATACGTAGGACTTGATAGTAGCATATATAAGTAAATTTCAGTTTCAAATAAATGAAAATTCTTAAACAGTTCATGTATATTCAAGAAAGGACCAAGGAAAATACAACACATTCAATAGTGATAATAATTTGCTTAGTTGGGGATTGATAACTCGATCCTCGATTAGTGACAAGTGAAGCAATACCTTTTTCCTGGCAATATTGCTACGTGCAAACAGAATAGGCCCATGCAAAATTCAATATTCCCAATAATTCCAAGAATACAGATAGCATCTAATAGAAGTCTAGTATGTTATTGAAAAATGACAGCTTGAAGGTTCATGCACAATTTCATAAGAAACAAATAGTAAGAAGATCGCCAAATATTTCCATCAGGAAGTGAAGGTGAGGTACGGTCTCAAAGTAACGAACAACATAGAGGGACTGTACGCCAGTTTTTGGGTGTCCGCAACATTTTTTTGTCGACGTAGCCAGATTGTGATATATTTGGAAATAACTAATGATCTTATCGTATTGTAATGGTATATTGAATCGAATAACTATTAATTTCAATAATTCTCGGTCAAATATGGAAATTTAAATAATTCATAATCGATATTTTTCTTCAGTTTCGAATTTGTGGTAAGAAGACTTGCCTTTTCAGTATCTACCTGCTGAAATCCAAGCTTTGGCAACGATGTCGCATTAACAGTATACCGCCGGTCAAACTGTCATCCGTTGTTTTGGTGAGTTTTTAACGAGTTTTTAGATATTTCTAGCCGTTTAGTTCAATATTTTTGAATAATTACAATACTTTAATTCACTATGGGACACAAGAAGTGTGTTGTTTGTGGAAAATCCCGTGAATTGAGTGAAATATTGTATCAAAGGTTGGTAACTGCTTTGTTAAGAAGTTTGTTTTTATTGCGGTCAAAGTGTCAAATTTTGTATCACATGTTGCGGACAGCAAACGCCTTCTAAATATGACGTATGCTACCTCTATGTTGTTTGTTACTCTGAGGGTACTTTCAGTACCTGGAAAGATGGCCGCTTAAGCAACGAATTTGAACATGCGCGCAAAAGCTGCAAACTTCACGTCAATGCTTCCCTAGAATTTATTCTCAAGGTTGACACTTAACTGCCTGAATTGCGGCAAAATTTGAATCTCGTTTTATTTTCGGACACCCTTTATAATTCTTGTAACATCCACCAACATGAATGTCTTGATGATAAACGATTTAAACCTTTAAACGAAGTGGCAATCAATATTTCGCGCGTCTGCCGGATGTCGCAGTGTTTAAATTGAGTTTTAAATAAGAGCCCGTTGAACCCAATCGTTGAAGACGGCGGATTATCAAATTACAGTCTCTGATCCCGACATCACTCTGAAATACTTCAGGGGCTCAAAAAAATTAATACCCTTCATTTTGAGTATATCATTTGATTTTTACTGATACTGAGTAAGTTTCGGTAAAAATTGACTGGGAAGAAGTCAGAGTTTCAAGTATGAGATATGCAGTACCGCAGAGCCGGATCTAGCATTTTTCATTAACTACATAGTTGTTATACTTGAAAGTGCTCAATGCAGTACGCTTCAAAATTATGGAACAAATTCATTTTCTCAGAAGAAAAATATTTGGCAACAAAATCCTGAAACAGGTCGATTTTTTTTCCAATTTACCAAACTTATATGCATTTTTGAAGGATTTTTGTTGGTTGCACGTTGTGCCTTCCCCATCAAATCTCTAAATTTTTTGAATAGGGGAAGTCATGTGGTACTTTTTTGGCAGGGTCTTTGTATCTTCTTTACAGGCGTGCAGAAATTTTCAAGAAAAATTTTTTTTTTTGAAAAATTCGTTACTTTGAAGAGGTTTTCAGTATGTGCACTTTGTAATGGCTCATTCACTTTGAGACGATGGTACCTGATGAAATTTGTTACCGAATGAAAGTCGACCATTGCAGTTTTGTTCATGCACAATTTTCAACCCCGTCGCAAGAAAAATCAGAATGTAAAAAACACTGCGCTTCAGTTACGATTTGAAGTAGGTATGTTATCAGTACGTTTCAACTTCAGTAGTTTGTTTCCTCCTCTACTCCGCACTCGCACCGTGGACTTTCGACTGAATTCCATTTGAAGAGGAAACTATTACAGCGACCATGACCGGTTCTAAGTCGATTCAAAATGCACCAAATTTTCTTAGGAAGAACATTACACGAATTCCATTCCGAACGCCAAATTTCTTCATCACTTTTATTGGTGTAAAGAAAATCGTTAATCCATGAAGGTTTACGAGATTTCAATCTAGCAATTTTAGAATCCGGAATATAAGACATGATTGGGAATAAATTCGGAAAGGAATGATATTTATCCCAAGACTTTATCACTGCAACCTGTCTACGAATATGGGGCGGTACAATATTTGAGAGAACTGGTAACCACTGTAAAGGTGTAGATCTTATGGTCCCACTAATGATTCTCATAGCAACATTAAGCTGTACATCAATTTCACTAAAATGAGCGCTATTAAACCAAACTGAAAAACAATATTCAGCAGCAGAAAAAGCCAAAGCCAAAGCTACGGTACGAAGAGTTGTAGGGTCAGCACCCCATGAAGAACCAGCTAGTTTTTGAAGAATATTATTCCTAGATTTCAACTTCATGCGTAAGTTTTCCAACCTTTTGAATTGATGCGACGATAACAGATAACAGAAAAGAGTAGTATTAAGACAAGCCCCTCTAGCCCCTCGGCCCCTGTCGTAAACGTCTTCGTAATTTATAATATTTGAGGGGATCCCAGATAGTGGATTGTGAATCGTAGGGCGGCCAAAAAGTGCAGAAAAAATTATCTGGATTTGGTTTGGTAACTAGGTACTTTTCGCCCCACTTACAATAGGTTAATGCACCACAACACTCCTCTGAAATATGTATAAAGCTAATATCTGCTATCTTCTGATATTACCCTCACGACATTTTGTAGGTGTGTAAGCTGTGATTTTCAATCAAGAACAGGATTTCCAATTATTATATGTGATTTTGAAAATATTGGAAAAATAACAGCTTGAAGGGTATATCTGTGGAATCATTGGATGCATTTCACCTATTCACGAATTTGACCTGCTCAATAAGGGCCTGAACCTGCTTCACAAATTATGTAGGATGACAGAGTGAAGGTAGAATCTACTCAGTGGCCTGATAATTGCAGAGTAAGTTTGGAGTTTAATTACGAATGCTGAATTGGCGAATTAGTAAAAACTATGAATGATTCCGCAGATATACGGTGGGTTTCACAAAGCTTGATCGTCCGATCAACGCTTTGATATTCTATGGTGTTGCTAAAAATGAACTGAAATTGAGCATAGAATTGTCTTAATCAGAACAATCACGTTAATCAGAGCTTTGTGAAACCCGCTATAACCCTTTCAAAATTTCAGTTTTCCGATATTTCCAAAAACATGGATCGAACCGCCCTTCAATGAAAAATGCCATTTTGAAGTTTCAGCCAAAAAGGGCCTCCAGAACAATGAGCAAAATAACTCTTTCTATTTAACAAAATGCAGGAGGACTCTCAAATTTTATTTTGCTTATTGTTCTGTAGACCCTATTCGGCTGAAACTTCAAGATGGCATTTTTCATTGAAGGGCGATTCGATCTATGTTTTCAGAAATACCGGAAAACTGAAATTTTGAAAGGGTATATCTGCGGAATCATTCGATAGTTTTCACTAATTCGCCAATTCAGCATTCGTAATTAAACTCCAAACTTACTCTACCATAATAAAGCTACTGAGTAGATTCTTCCGGAAATTATTTTGTTCACTATCAGTAGTTACGCCGACCGTAAACGCATTAACTTTAGGAAAAATCGACATAGGGAATATATTTGTAGAGTAGGTTTTCAGTTTAATTAAGAAGGTCGAATGCTTAAATAGGTTGAAATGTTGAATTCGCCAATTATTCTTCAGATAGGAATTGGTTTCACGGAGAAGAAAGAGCACCAGTAATAATAAATAACATAATCACAAGGACGAATATCCGTCGATAAATGAACAAATATTCCCCCTTGATCAGAGCCAATCATCCAATCAACCAAAACACCTACACCGAAGAAGCGGATCCAAGTAGAATGACTACAGCTGTTTCACAATTGTTATTGATCGTCAGGTCAACTCAACTTGGATAAACCGCAGAGAGTCCTCTCGATACTTGTTACCTTTCAGAAGGACCGCTGCAGTATACAAAATACAGCGCTCCATCTGCCAGGAGCATCTTGCGAGTCTCACCTTCGAGTGCAGAATACTTTTATCGATGTGTATGACGTTCATCCTTTTGTCGCATCAGGTCGCTGTAACTGCTATATTGCAGCTTTACAAACAACCGACACGACATTGGAAATGCTCGGTTCATGTGGATTCTCACAAGACGAAAACGTCCAACATCTAACAAAGATTGGTTTCACGGAGAAGAAAGAGCTCCAGTAATAATAAATAACATAATCACAAGGACGAGTATCCGTCGATAAATCAACAAATATTCCCCCTTGATCAGAGCTCATCATCCAATCAACCAAAACACCTACACCGAAGAAGCGGATCCAAGTAGAATGACTACAGCTGTTTCACAATTGTTATTGATCGTCAGGTCAACTTAACTTGGATAAACCGCAGAGAGTTTTCTCGATACTTGTTACCTTTCAGAAGGACCGCTGCAGTATACAAAATCCACATGAACCGAGCGTTTCCAATGTCATGTCGGTTGTTTGTAAAGCTGCAATATCGCAGTTACAGCGACCTGATGCGACAAAAGGATGCACGTCATACACATCGATCAACGTATTCTGCACTCGAAGGTGAGACTCGCAGATGGCGCGCTGTACGTTGTTATACTGCAGCGATCCTTCTGAAAGGTAACAAGTATCAAGAGAACTCTCTGCGGTTTATCCAAGTTAAGTTGACCTGACGATCAATAACAATTGTGAAACAGCTGTAGTCATTCTACTTGGATCCGCTTCTTCGGTGTAGGTGTTTTGGTTGATTGGATGATTAGCTCTGATCAAAGGGGAATATTTGTTGATTTATCGACGGCTATTCGTCCTTGTGATTATGTTATTTATTCTTCAGATAGTTATACTCATTCAAAGTTTTGGATAGACCATATGAAAAATCTGCGTTTGGCAGGGTCAATACTTGTATAAATGACCGCTTCGGCAATGGAACAAGCGCTTTTCTAGGTTTTTTTTCATTTCTACCCAATGTGTGACGTTTATGATACTTGGAATTCATTCTAAACATCTCAGAACAACTACACAAAGAATTACTGTTGACGTGAGTGTTGAGGGTAATTTGTTAGAAACGATTCAGCTTATATCCAATTCATCTGCGCTCACCTAAATGAAATTCTCAAAAGGAATTAAGATGAGCTGAAAATGGCCTTCCATTTCCAGGAAAACACAGATGAGGTTACTTTAAACAAAAGATCTCTCATATAACCTACGACACAATGCAATATCTGCTGACTATGCCAGGAGCAAAATGCCACTGAATTCCGATGAATCTTCTCGGTTATATCTTTCCACTTCTTCGAATCGTTCATTTCTTTCGGGATGTCTCCTAATTAGGTTATGGGCTGATATTGAAATCTGTCATTTCCAGGTCCATCCTGTCAGCTGGAGCTTAATCAACATGAACGATGATTATATAAAAATAAACTTTGACGTCTTTGACTTTATAAATGGAATTTATCGTTTGATATTGCTTTTTGCATGTTCTGGAAAACGGCGTTCTATCATTTTGCCAAATGTCTATTATTTCCGAGTAGTTTGTAATCACGCACTGATGAAGAATCCTTCAAATTCGATTCTTTTCGGCCTATCGTGCGTTGTCACGATAATTTGGGGGTGTAGAAAGCTAGCGTCTTGAAACTTTTCCCACAGTCCGATATTCCTGAGCTGTACGGGGCAGCATACAGGGTGAGTCTTTAAGTTGTTTATTAATTTTAACCATAGATTCCTCTAATCAAATAAAAACTTTCTTTCTATACCATTCGTCCAGATTCGGCTCAGGTAAAAAGTTATAAGCATTTAAATATTTCTCAGTGTGCTAATACACTCCTGCAATATCTTAGCAAGTTCACCACAGATATCTCTTACAGTGATCTCTTCGCCAAAATAACCAAACCAATGTTTGATATTCAAAGAAACAAGATTGAAAAACTCATTTACTCACTTAATTCCTATGATTTGGTGCTTTTTACGATATTATGGCAAGGTAAATATTTCACTACACTGGACTATTGAAACAGTGATTTTCCACTTGATACTCTTGAGATATTCAATTTCATTTCGCTATGAAATTACACACAATTCCATCCACGCCCACTCTCATATTTAAAACTGCATAATTATTCTTATTTTCATCAAATATATACATGAATTATATGAAATCAATTTACTAACCTGAATACATTAATTGAACTCTATGGAAAGTCAGGTCCATAGACATGAAGACCTAGCCTCGATATCTGTGGTTTGATCACGAAATAGCATAGACCTAATATAGGTACATTTGTTCTTTGCGAAATAGTTAAATATTTATGTGTGTTCTATGGTTCGGATGAGCTTAGACGGAACTTAATTTACCGCCTTTACTAGGTCAGGCACGGTCCATAAAAATGGGGTAATTTCTTGACTTTTTATCATATTTTATAACATTCAACGTTGAATATCTAAAAAACGGTGCGTTTGAGGAGAAATTATAAGGAATTATTGAGTATTCTAAAATCATTGAGTATTCTCATTAGGACATAAGATAAACTTCATCTGCAACCTTCATGCTAATTTCATATAGTTGTATGAATCATTGGGTCTATGACTTGGAAACTGTTCGAAGTAGGATGAAAGTGATTACTGAAAAATATGTGGCATATTTATAGGAAACTTCACAGCGGAATTCATCCCATTCGGAGTTACCATATCAAAGCTTAAGAAGAAAAACTGATTCTTTTCGGAAATTTAAATAGCCTGTATCTTTTTACTGAAGTCGAATCTGAAAAGATGGTGAATGAAAAAAGTGTATTTTTTGATGAGAGGAATCTACGGTTGAAATTAATGTACAACTTAAAGACTCACCCTGTATATTGCCTTCCAGATTTTCCTGAAATTTAAAGGCAATGATTTTGAGCCAACTCCCTTGACACCCTGTTGAAGGCTAAAAAAACCTAGAAAAGCACCGCCGTGAATGGGTAAAATCCACCCAATGATTCAGCAGATATACCCATTCGAAATTTAATTTTTCCAATATTTCCAAAAATACAGATTAGTTCGAATTGAAATCATGAAGATATTATGATCAGAAGAGAATTGCATATTTGAAAAAAAAATCGAAAGGTTTTTTTCAGATTGTTCTATGGACACGATTATCACGAAATTTCGCAGAAAGTTTTTCATCAGTATTTCCAAGCTAGCTGCCAATAAGTTTCATCATGATTGAAATAGTAGTTAATTCGGAAAAAATACCGATATCTTGAAAAAAACCACGAAATTCGACATATTTTTTCCCTATATCTCCAAAATTATGATCGTATCGAACTGAATATTTGGTACACTAATGTGAAATATAAAGAGTTTTAGACAAAAAATCGAAATCTAGAAATCATTGGTTTAAGAATGATGGCGTTAGGATTTATGGTGAATTTGTCAATCAAATAACAAATTGTCCCTGTTATGAAAAAAAAATTGTACGAGGAAAATAGGAATACCTGATCCGAATTAAGTAAACACCAAATGTATACAAAGTCTAGCCATTTCTCAGAACATTATTTTTAGAAAAAGCATATGTATGATCTATGAATTTTAATTGGAGTACTTGATAGAAAAAGCTAGATTCACCACACACATTCATTACAAACAGCAACAAGCTCCAAACTTCCAAGATGCCACAGATTTCATCTCACACTCGAAAATTATGAATTCTATGTCATAAAAATGATTTATGATCATTTATGATATTCAGGTCAAAGTCGTAAATCTGACTCATTACCGAAATTCAAATCAACAATAACACAGAGTAGTATAAAATGTGATTGTTCGAAGGAAAATCATTTGTCAGTAGAACAGTATTGATCTCCCTCAGAACATAAATTTCTCGCGAGTGAATCAACTGTGCTGATTGTCCAGAAATACTCGAGTTCGTTATTCATTTGTTTCGCAAATTGGCGCCATGTAGCTCTGTATAATCCTCTCGTAACATGCGAAGGTAAACAGCGATCAGTATTTTTTTCCTGGATTCTTGGCTCCTTGGACGTCAGCATACCTATGATGAAATATGGGTTCTCATTAGCAGATGGGACCATTGGCGTTTTATCCTAATAAGTTAAACGGAAATGGGAAATAAGACGATTCTATACAGGGTGATTTACTGTAATCGAACTCTTGGTGGCGATAGCACGAAGTGAACAACTACTGGTGTGCCCATGCCTCAGAGTAGAAAACAACATAGAGGGACTGTACGCAGTTTTTAGGTGTCCGCAACAAGCTTTTGCCGACGTAGTCAGATTGTGATATATTTGGAAAGGCGCAATGATATTATCTTATTGTAATTGTATATTAAATGAGAAAAAAATATTAGTTTTAGTAATTCTCGGTTAAATATGGAAATTTAAACCATTCATGATCGATATTTTTCTTCAGTTCCGAATTTGTGGTAAGAAGAATACTTACCCTTTTCAGTATCTACCTGTTGAAATCCAAGCTTTGGCAAAGAATCTAATTTTTTTTTCAAATATTCGATATTCTCCGATTTTATGATCATAGTATTCCCACGAAATTCTGTTTGAACCCTCAAGCTGCCATTTTTGGATTTCAATCAATTCCGTTTTTTTCACCCCCGTAACTTCAACTAGGGGTGAGCAAAACCTCTCGATACAACAATTAAATACAGATTTTTCTGTATTATCTTTACATAATAATATCTTTCGACATGGGTTTGATATCTTACGATATACTTTTATGTCTTCGACGTACTACGTCTTCAATGACAAAATTATTATATCAACTGACATATAATGATCAAAGTAAAAAAGTTTAGAAAAGGCTCAAAAAATGAAATACAACCTAGAAAAAATTTTTTTGGTAAACCCGCAAGATCTCCCGTCGCGAAGCTATAAGTAAGATATTCACATCATTGTAAGCAGTGTGAGTTCCTTAACAAAAAATATGCAGGCCAACATAGGCGGACACTTTCTTTCAAGAATATTCATTATTTAAAGGAAGAAAAGTGAAAATATTAGACAACAACTTAACCTATATTTCTACGAACTACTTATCAATGTTAAAGCGGAGATTGGCAACAGCGTCTTTTCATCGGTGGCCAACGTATTATGACCGAAGGGTAGTTGCTGGCGCGAAATATGAAATGATGGACAGTTGAAGGATATGATTGTAAGGAAAATGCTTCTGTCACTGAAGAAGAGGTGATTATTATAACATCAAAACAAAATCATTGAGCATTTTTTGAAGGTTCCACTCTCAATATTTTCGTTTGAACTTTCTTTCTATCCCCTTCAAAATAGGGAGGTTGTTATCTACTTCGTTTTTTGTTGTGCTTTCGAGATGGTCCCAGTTTTGAATGAGATTCAGGGTATTCCAGTAAATGGGTTATATAATAACCTCGATTTAATTGGAAATCTGGGATGGGCGCGACCTATCACATATGAAAAAAATGTACGTTAAAATATATGCCATTTCATTAGAAACGAATTCTCCTATTGGAAGATTTAGAGTTTCGCAGTAACCAGTAAGAACTAAGAACATATTTCATTTTCTTTGCCAGCAATAATCTGTCATTCACGAATACGCACGATGGCACGATTCCGACCGATGAAATTTGTGCCATTGCCAAACTTCACTTTTAGTCTGAGTCGAAATCAGAAGGAATAGAGGTTAAGTGGTTGTCCAGTAATTTCATTATTTTTTCATTAAATATTGATTATACTTGGAAAAAAGTGTTGCTTATTGTTGGTTGAAGGTTCAAAGGTGGTGCGTGAACCATACAGATGAACTGAGAGATCGTTTTTATGGTGGAAAAAGGGACCTGAAAACGACTCATTTTGGAACTTTGGGGGCCCATATCTTCCAAATTAAGGGAGACCGCCTATGTTCGATTTCAAAATTTTTATTCAGAAAATTACACTGCGTACAATGATGTGAATATCTCTTTAATATCTCGGTGACGGGAAATCTTGCGGGTTTACCATTTTTTTTTACCCTTTTCTAATGTTTTTCACTTTGATCATTATATGCCAGTTGATATAATAATTTTGTCATTGAAGACGTAGTATGTCGAAGACATAAAAGTATATCGTAAGATATCAAATCAAAATCGAAAGATATTATTATGTAGATAAGGTAATACAGTAAAATCTGTATTTAATTGTTGTATCAATAGCCTTTAACAAGAAGACTTTTTTGAATTTAAAAAAACCTCTCGATTTTGAAAAGGAATGAGGAGTGTTCCGATAACTTATTCTAAAGATCCTATCGATTACCATTTGACTCTGAGATTTCGCTTTAAAATATCAATCAATAAATGAAATATCAGCAAAATGTGGAATTTAGCTCGAGAATATTATTCGTATCCGACACATTTCAAGTGTGTTCAGTAGTTATGCTGTTGTAAAAGTAAGTACTCTTCCATTATGTTACCTTTCATTTCGATATCGATGCAAATTTCAGGATCAGAACATCCCTAATCCTTATTCAAAATCAAGGGGGTGTACTCACCCCGTTAGGGGGTTGCAAAGAGCTCAAAAGTTGTTCCTTCGAATGAGAAATTGTAGGGGGCCAACCGATCTTCCAAATTTCCATTTTGAAGCCGGAAAGTCGAGGGGTTAAGTTTTCGTTGGATCACACTACACAGGGTGTATCTGAATAACACCTAGAAAATTTAAGGGGTGATTCTTTGATGAAAATTAAGATG
This sequence comes from Myrrha octodecimguttata, assembly GCA_958510865.1. NCBI lineage: Eukaryota > Metazoa > Arthropoda > Insecta > Coleoptera > Coccinellidae > Myrrha > Myrrha octodecimguttata. The sequence goes on from OY294057.1 coordinate 75,381,348, forward strand.
GATATTTGATATGAAATTTTTCGAAAAACCTCCCCCCGGAAAAGTTACACCCCTCCGAAGATTAACAAAAAAAATTATTTCTCTTTTATATTTTCCCTGTATATTAAGCTATAGACACGAAACTTGGTGAATATTATTTGTCAATAAAACTACACATTTTGGAATTTTTTTAAACCTGAAGTATGCTCAGAAAGGGTTGAAATAGTCAACCCCTAAGATATTTTTTCTTACAACTTTTTGCGCGCATGTTCTAGGGGAACAGCGCGCTATCGTTTTGTCCAAATGTCTGTTATTTTGGATGATTGAGCCGAAAATGGTCTCAATAGACTAGGTTGGACTCACTGATGCTGAATCCGGTGTCAAAATCGATTCTGTCTGGCCGGCCGTCCGTCCGGCCGTAGACACAATAACTGTCGACAGAAGCAAGCTAGCAACTTGAAACTTTCAGGATAGGTTGCGCATCAGAATGCCGCGGTTAAGTTCGTTAATGGGCCAAACAGGTCTAATAGTTTCGGAGTTATAGGCACTTGAAGTTTTGAAGTTATTTATTTTTTATTTCAGAAACTACCTGAACGATTGGATTCAAATTTGGCAGTTAGGTGGAGTATGACAACGCGCAACTTTGAGCCAAATTTCGTCTGGATAATATTGTCAGTAAATTCTGAAAAAAATTTTTTTCCAAAAAATTTTTTTTTCTGGAAACCATCCATCAAATCCAAGAAAAATTTTACTCACACTTTGAGCTCCATATTTTACAGCAGTGTACCAAATTTCAGTTCGATACGATTATAAGTTTTGGAGATATCAGGAAAAAATATGTCAAATTTCGAGGTTTTCTTCTCGATATCGTTGATTTTTTCAGTATAACTCGAGAAATACTGATTCAGTCCTGATAAAACTTCACAGCTAGTTTTGAGATGCTGAAAGACAACTTTATGCGAAATTTAGTGATAATCGTGTCATTAGAACAATTTGAAAAAAAATTTCTGTGATTTTCTCATCATATCATCCTCATTAAATTCTGTATGAAACTTCGAACTGTTATTTTTCGATGAAGTACTGGATTTCAATTCGATCTGATCTGTATTTTTGGAAATATTGGAAAAATAAAATTTTGATTGGGTATATCTACAGAATCATTGGGTAGATTTTACCCATTCACGATTTCGGCCTTCGTAATTAAGGTCCAAACCTTCTCTACAAATATCGAGTTTCTATGTTGTTTCTTTCGGAAGTTATTGTGTTTACGCAGTCGGCCGTTAGGCTAACCGTAAACACAATAACTTCCGGAAGAAACGACTTAGAAACTCGATATTTGTAGAGTAGGTTTGGGGCTTAATTACGAAGGTCGAATTCGTGAATGAGTAAAATCCGCCCAATGCTTCCGTAGATATACCCATTCAAAATTTTATTTTTCCAATATTTCCAAGAATACAGATTGGATCGAATTGAAATCCAGAAATTTATCAGTGAAAAATTTCAAAAAGCACTGCCGTGAATGCAACAGCTTTTGCGTGCATGTTCAAATTCGTTGCTGAAGCGGTCACCTACATTAAACATGCGCGCAAAAGTTGCTGCCTTCACGGCAGTGCTTTTTAAAATTTTTTTTTCTGATAAAAATTTTTTTTTTTTAAATATGGCCAAATCATTCACTAACTTTTTTCGAAAACTCAAAAGTTCACGAGAAAGACATAACTCATGTTAAATAGCATTTTATTGAACAACAGCCGACCAAATTATGATTCCACTCGGCTAACCGTCGGTTTAACAAAACTCTTGACGGCCGATCAATTCGTTGATTAAGGTTAGCGTTCGATGGTTGGGTTGAAAATGAACTGAAATCGAGCACATAATTTTCTGTTGATTGACAATCGAGCCCTTGATCAGGCAATCAAAGTTTTGTGAAACTGGTCGTTAGACTTTTGCAAGTAAAACAAATGGAACAATGAACGAAACCGGTCGAATATCGACAATAAAATGGAGGTTTTTCCTTTAAACAAAAATGCAGTAATTTTAAAGGGATTTGTCTTGAGTGCACGATATGGCAACGTCGAATTCAGCTTTCTCGGAAAGAAAAAGGACGTCAAATGTGTTACTTTGCTTAGGAAAACAGAAATAGCTATACTTCGATCTGGTTAGAGCAGAAGACAACGACCAAGGAATAGAAAAAGAAGAGCACATACTGTTATACTGTCATATTACTGACAAATCGCAAACGGAAATTGTTTGGTTATATTGACAAAGAACACGTGTGTGCCACAGAATAGGAATAAATATTTCATTATTCTATAGCAGAAAAAGCTATTCTACTATACACCGTTGTCACTTCGTGCATGCCTGGCAAATCCCAAACCCCAATTTTGAAACCTGATTTTGAAACCTGATTTTGAATACTTTCTGAAGGTAATTTGGAAAAATGATGAATCAAACCCATAATAATTATGTTCAAATTTGCATTTGCAGTAATAACCCAAATTCAGGAAAACCCCCTTTATAGTATATGTTGAAAATGACTGCTTTCAGGGATTTTTTGTTCAACAGAACAGATTACGTAATTTATTTCATCGACCAGAGTAAACTCCTGTTTCAACCGGACTGAAATGCCAGTGCATTATCTGTCACTTCTGCAACAATATGAGGCTTTAAATACGATTAAAATATTTGACAGTAACAGCGAGAAATGCACTCATTTCCTCAAGAAAAACATAATAGAGGGGTCAGCGATCTACATGGTTCAACGTAATAAAATAATTTACGTTTGTTAGTGAACTTGGGAGTATTTTTCGCGAAAGCGCTTTATATTACCGAAAGTAATCAACATTTAAATGACGGTAATTATTTACTAAAATTCGGGGGTTCTGTCAGTACTCTAATTATAGGTTTATATTGAAGTTCCTCTTCGAAAATAGACACTTAGTTAGTCACAGATTTATTTCTGTGTGGTCGCCAACAATAACGAAAAGGTTATACATTGCGGAAGACATCTAGTGTAGGTGACTGTGACCTCTGAAGCATAAAAACTATGAGTTAAAATTCAGCCTTACAGCTAATAGTAAACACCATGACTTTCGAAAGAAACAACTCAGAAATTCATTATTTGTAGAGTAGGTTCGGACCCGAATAAAGAAGGCCAAATTCGTGAACGGGTTAATCTCACCAAATTGTTCCACAGATATATCCATAGAAAATTCTATTTGTCTATATTTCGAAATGTTCTCATTAGGATCAATAACTGAAAAGTTGACCGCTTTGGCTTGATCATCACGAACTTTTGCACAAAGTGCATTAGCAGCAGTTACCGCGCTTCACCATGATTGTGTAAGTATTTTTTGAGTTATCCTGGACAGAAAAACGATACCGATAAGAAACCACGAAATTTGACATATTCCCTCCCTCAGGCAGAACCTTATTAGTAATTATTTGCCAACCAAAAAACTTTTTACCTGAATATCGAGATAAAAAGAATAATGCAACTTTCAATACTCCAATTATAACATAAAGATTCTATCAAAATATTCAGACAACCAAGGCGGGTATTATAAAAATATTTTGACATCAGATAACTAGAAGTAAACTCGTAAAATGTGGCTCCAAAATGAGAGTCAACTGTTCTCTGTGGTCAAAATAAAAGTCAACTATTCTCTGTGGTCCAAATGAGTGCACTTAGTTTTTATACTTACTATGTTGAACATTTCTATCACTTTTTCTGGATATGTAGATGATATTATTGTATCGGAACATGTCTTCTTCGCCATCTGAAGGATGCCGCGCTCTTAGGCTGAGATGTCCCCTCACAGTACCATGTTAAATCCATCAAAAACAATAATACGTATGCTCCATTCTCTTTTATAAACTATCCTGGTTGGCAATGACATTCTGACACATTTCACCGTGTATATTTTGCAAATGTAAGGTTATGTTATAGTCATTTTACTGTCAGATAACTACACAACGTAGACCTCTCTACATAGTGGTCGTAGTATTCACGTATTTTTCAAAACGTGAATTTACTTTGAGAAATAATGAATTTTAGAAAATATTATATGAATTCAATTATTCCAAAGACCTGGCGAATGTCGAAGAAACTTTTCTCCCTGTTGATACTGGAAATATTTCACGTATATAAACATGGTTCTAAGATTATTCTATTTTCTGTACGGAAATCAAGAATCGAGTGTTGAAATTTTACTGAAAAATAATGGATAGAGTAGTCTGTTACCTTGTTATAGTTCATTCGAAAAACAAATGAAAGTACTCGAATAACCCCGCAGTAAAACTTTTAAACGAACAGACGGACCTATGGAATTCCCCACATTCCGAAATTCTCAAGACATAAGCCTACAGAAGACATTCAAATACCTTTTTGCTCAACTTGAAATACCTCATTATGAAAAAGTTGTATAGCTTGTGATAAATTATCGATTCCAAATCATCAGGGATACTATCAGCAAAAGCAAACTTCAATTCTACATAGCACTCTTGGTACTTTGTTTCTGCTTCTTCAAAACTACCTTCGCCATTTTCAGTTCTCAAGCGTGATGATTATGTTGAAATTGAGAGTAGAAATTGGCATTGGCATTTGGCAACAACTCTGAGAATTATTTTGACATTGCCGATATTTCACGAGTGCCTACCTGCGTCAGTTTTAAGTGAAAAGAACTTGATAGACCAAATGGGATAGTTTATAAAAGTGATACTGTGTTTTGGTTTGTTTCTCGTGTCAACTTGGGTTGGGGCATGTAATTTGGATTTCCTACAAATACAAATTCTAAGGAAAAGCAACACGTTGCCAAACTGTCGCATCTGACCGAATCTAGACCTCACTTTCTCATGCAAAAGTGATTCGGATGACTCGAAAATAGCGCCCCTCAATACTTGTTCCCAAGTTCTCGCAGTTCTATAAACACAAAGAAGTTCTTGTTTACTTATTAACAAACGTGATGTTTCAAATCAGATCCCGATAAAAAAACCTTCCACGTTGTTAATTGTGTTACGCAAACATAACAATTTCCTCGTATACCATTCTAGCATAAAAAATTCCCATCAGATTTCATTGTATAATGGCTATCGATTTCCACCAACATCTTTACGATTGGAACCTCATAACCAGCGGAAAATATGAACCTGAAGCCTTTATGAGAAGCTCTCATAACTTGATGTAATTATAATTGATATACGTTACGGAAAACTGTTGGGAACATTTTTCGAATCACGTTATATAAAGGCTGCTTGTACTGATGTGACAAAGGAAGCCCCAGTGTCCACTTGGACTGAAATAATTTCCAATGAATACAAAATTATTCAAGATCAGCCTTTTGTAGAAAAGTTTTCATTTCTATTGTTTGAAAGTCGGGGTGTTCTAAATTTATCGCAAGTATTTTAAAGGGTTTTTCAATAAGAAGTGTTATTTTGATATTCAAAGAAAAATTCCATTCTCCAATATAAATGATCGGATGCCTCACGAATTCCATCTTTGAGGTCTTGAATCAACGCTGGGCTATTGGCGTAGACCTTCTCTTTCACGTGGCCCCAAAGGAAGAAGTCGCAAGGTGTTAAATCACAAGATCTCGGTGGCCAATTGTGATCACCTCTTCGAGGGATAACACGGTCCGGAAACTTTTCCCGCAAAAGATCAATGGTTTCGTTGCTTGTGTGGCACGTAGCGCCGTCTTGTTGAAAGTAAACGTTGTCCAGATCAATACCATCCAATTCCGGCCATAAAAAATCATTAATCATCTCTCGATAGCGCAATCCATTCACCGTAACTGTTGCTCCAGCCTCATTTTCGAAAAAGTAAAGTCCAATGACCCCACCGGACCATAAACCGCACCAAACAGTCACACATGCAACAATTTTGCTTGTTGACGAAGCCACCGAGGTGGAAATGGGCCTCATCACTTAAGATGATTTTTCTATGGAATTCCCGATCATTTTCATGCATCTTAACGACCCAATCAGCAAAGACACGACGTTGTTGATGATCGGCCGGCTTGAGTTCTTGTGTTAACTGAACTTTATAAGCCTTAAGACCCAAATCTTTATGCAAAATACGGTGTAATGATGTTTGTGGAATGCCTTCCTTATTCCAAAGAACGACGAGGAATGGACACACCTGGGTTTTCTTCAACACTTTCGGCTACAGCAGCAATATTCTCGGCTGTTCTTGAGCGACGTGCACGGGTTTTATTCTTCACATCACTTACTTGTCCCAACAGCTCGAATTTTTCCACCAATTTCTTTATTGCGGTCCTACAAGGTGCTTCACGACGACCCAAAAATGTTCGAGTTTTACGAACCGTCTCTGCCAAATTTTCACCATGTTTATAGTGAATTTTAATCATTTCAATGCGGTGTTGAAGCGTGTATCGTTCCATTTTGGTTTATTATTTGATAAAATCAAATAATAAACCTTAGTGATCGACCAACAAATAAAAAATTTTAACCCCTCCTGAAAATTTCACAGTTTACGTTTTGGAGTATGTAGATTTGAATAAACTAATAAAAAAAAATCCGTCCGTCCGCCGTACGCCGTACGCCGTCCGCCGTCCGTTGTCCGTTGTCCGGGGCTTTTCTCAGAAAGTACTGAACCGAAATCAGTGAAACTTGGTAAAAAAATCGTGTGCCGCTCGGGATTGATCCTTCAAGCTTTTCAGCAGAATCGGTGTACCCTAAGGGCTCAGAATGGGGGGGTGGGGGAAAAAAAAAATTATTTCTCGAAAACTTACCACCGAATTTTCATGCAACTCAGAACGTTGATTACTGTTACAAAACTGAACCAAAAAAAATTTCACTCGGATGATTTCCGACCAGTGGTTCCTGAGTTATAAGGAAAAACGCTGCAAATTTCCAATAATGTCGAAAATGACATCATCGCATTCAGTTCTAAGATTGTAATTAACTGGAATAATCGGTTTACTTTTCATCCAGATTCATACATCTGGAAGGAGATGAAAATATTGATTACCAAATTTTCAACACATATCGAAAAATTTTTAATGGATGCGTTATTATTTTATAAGAACAATTTGTAAATGCCCGAAATGTCGATGTCTTGATTAAAACTTTTATTTTATTCATAAATCATTGGTTTTTCAGAACACAAAAACCAATTCCATGAAAAAATTCATTTGAAACATTGAAATCTCAATAAATAAATACTCTTTCAAAACTGAATAAGCCTGGCCGTCCACTGGAAGCGATTTGGGGCTTTTATGAGCTACGCGTTTTACGAGCGCCGAGGAGCTTTTACGACCGAAGCGGTCTCAGGCTTCGGGGTCGTCCACTGTAAGATAGTTCGCGAGGTTTCGGTTCGTTCTTGTTCTTGCGTAGCAGAGGATTTTTACTTCAGATTTCCGTGTTTATTGAAGAAATTGTGGTAGGGAATGGATTTAGAATTAATAATTCATTTCAAGGATAAATCTCACTTGATCAGGCATATGTTAGATACGGAATGGGGTAAATTTTTGAGCTAAGGTAGATTCAAATTCAGAAAAAATGAAATTATCGGAAAAAAATTCACCATCTTGATAATGAATGATTATTATTGTATACTCATTTATAATACTGGAATGGAAGTTTAAGTGTGAATGTTGATGACCTGGGTACTTCGAAAACAAACGCTGTGGAACGTCGAAATTAGGGCTGATTTGAATTTTATCTGTGAAAGTCAGCTTCAGAAGGTAAATATATGTCATTAATGTATCTAGAACGTGACTTCAAAACTTTAAAAACTGCAAACATCGAAAGAAATGATGGTGACACAGATATTCTTAAAATTTTGCAGAAGTGCATGCGTATTTTAGAAAACAGGTCAGTAGTAAAAATCCGTAGCGTTTTATAAAGAAGAAACTATGTTTATTTTGTGATCGGAAAGATGGTTCTGCATATGAAACGTAATTGAATCATTACAGTACGTATGGGCCAAAAACACTTGAGCATATGGAAAAATGTTAGGAATAAAATTGGTCGGAGACTAAAAAAACAAATTGATAATAGATATTGAGATAATAAGAGCTATAAAACCCGAGATAATGGCGAAACACGCTGGATTAATTATATTTGGAATGCTATACAGCCGATTATTGCCAAAGAGTCCAACTTCAGATAGGCTACTATACACCTACAGAACTTCTGGATGTGAGTTTAATGAAAGAAAAAAGACAACATTCATTAACCTTTCAATCTGATCCATCTAAAATTCAACAACAATAAACAACGAGCTACAACAAATATTCCGTTCACAAACCATGCATTCCACTTCCCGAAGGATAGCTCCTCTTTTCGAGCGTATAGACGCGGCAGATCCAAAGTGATCGGGATACGATTGCGCCGCTCGAATTCTCTCGCCCGTATGAAGTCGCTGCCAGTCGACGAGGGTACCTAGAATTCCATTCATTTGGATCTGTCGCGCAAATTCGTTCGTTTACGCTCCTATTGCGCCTCTCGAAATCGCTTGCAGTGGACGACCAGCCTAACACTTCTACATGCAGAACGCGAATTAAGTAGCGCAATTTAAAATAATGCAGATTTCCAAAAAATTCGGTTGATCGGAGGTTTCCATTAATTTCGGTTTGCGTGATACGATTATCGTCAACCTGTGGATATCCGTTACTGGTTTCAATCGAAATCCAAAATCTTTCGTACTGACAGTTTGAAATAAGCGTGAATACAGAAAATAATGAGCATTTTTATGATAAATCAAATTGGAGGATATAATATGCAAAAAAATCAATAGCAAACCGCAAATCTCATCAATTGTCGATTGTCGAGAATCTAATACTGAGGGTTGGAGCCTTAGACTAAAGTTAGGAGCCGATAATCTATCTACCTGTTCTGAATGGGGTATGTGACCTTAGACAAGGGATATAGCGTAGACAAAAATATTCCGCATGTATCATCCTCTGGTTGTCGGCAAACTACTTGTTTGAATTTCACGTCTTTACATCAAGAAGACTTTCGGATTTGACACCCTCTTGGTTGAGTGTATCTGACGACGATAACAACGAACGAAATTTATAATCTAGAGTTATTCTTTCGAATTCAACCTGATGAGGTTCACGATATATTTAATTGTTACAGAAATGTTATTGAAAATAACTTTAGTTTTTCAGTTTGTGTGGTGGATACTTTGTAAATCAAGTGAATCGGATATCTGCTGTGGAAAAAATTTTTTTCAGATCAATTGCACAGGAAGATTGAGTTTTTTTTTCATTGCATTAATATTTTTCAGAACAAACTTGAATCCCAGTAGAAATCACATCTACACATTTGATATTAGCGGAAAGTCTTGAATTTTGTTTTACGTATTGGTGTTAGTTTGGAAGATTGAGTTTATTTCCTCAGTGTCAAGAAATACGAACGCGTTCGGATTCAAACATCATGACTAATTGTGAAATATAGACACTCGATTTGATGCAAATTTTTTTTTAAACATTTTTTTTTTCGGATACATATATTCATCAAAGTTCAATGAAATTTGGTACAAATTTCAGAGTCAACATTTAGAAACAGTGTTTCAAATTTCAGTTTTGACCGATTTCTATTTGTGCAGATATTGGCAAAAAATTTCGAGACCATTTTGAATATTGAGGTTATTTCACTAATATCTCAAAAAGGACAAACCCTATCTGATTTGTAGTTCAGTTTCAGTTGTAGAATACTGACACGAAATTTAATAATTGTGAAAAATAGTTAGATTTTCGAAGAGGTGAAACGACTGTGGAACGTCTCTTCTCATTCAAAATATTTTAAATTTTGCTACTCAGTTAACGTTCTGCATATCGAAATGATATTCAATTATACAAGTGTATTTATTGAGATTTCAATGTTCACATGAATTATTTCATGGAATTGGTTTCTGTGTTGTGAGAAACCAATGAGTTATGCATTTTTTCATTCACAATCGCATCCTCCAAAGCTTATACTCAAAGATAATAGATGAAAATTTAATATCTCGGGCATAACTATAGAGAAATATCAAGTTTATATATATTTGAAATGGCAATTTCAAACTCCATCGAAATATGTAGAGTTATACGAAGTGTCCCATTTGAAAAAAATGTTTTCAGGGTGGTATCTCATAAAATATCAATTTGCAGGAAATTTAATTACCGTCACTGAATTCAACGTGAGAAATTGCTACAAGATGATATGAATAACATGGTGTGTTCGTCGGCTTCTCCAAATCCATTCATTTTGGCGTATGTCACACAGCTGAAGTCAGCATTTTTTCTGTTGTTTCGTTCAAAAGGTTTTTATAATTGAATCATTCAGAGTGTATGTGGAAGTTGTTTCTATTTATCTGGAGGCGATTCTTTACAGGTCCAAATTGAATTCGGAAATACTTCCCCAAGTAGGTTTTTTCCAATTATTTCAGAATCTTTTCAGGATTGAAATTCGGTATACAGAATATTATTTTTTGGTACAGTATCGATCTCTTTACCCCGTAAATGGCCCTGGTAAGAAGAAAATGGACGCACAAATGATCTCGGAAAATGATTTCTTCGATTTTTTACAATTAAGAATCACTATTCACACGCAAAAGAATGTGTGAATTGTTCAACACAATTTGATGCAATATTATGAATTCTTGATTATTGAATTCAAACGAAAAAGACTTTCATTTTACGATCATTAAAAATACCTCAATATAATATCCCACGATATATTGATATCGTAAGATACCATAATCGAAACATATTATGTGAAGATATAAGAAAAAAATCTGTATTTTTTTTTGAACCTTCAATATTTTCATGGTAAAAATAGCGCTTAAACGTTGCCTATAGGCGCGTGAAATATTAAAAATCGGAAAAATGTTGACGTTTATAGGAAAAAAACGGGGTGTCGTTCTGTAAGCTTCAGTGAGTATTTTTTGGAATTTTTTTTTTTTGAGATATACTTAAGTCTTTAGCGAGAATGCGCAACGTTAGTTATTTTTCCATGTTTTATTCCATTTCAGTTCTTATTTTCCCGAAAATTCTTGAATATGAAAAGTGGCAACATTGCGCATTCTCACGATTTTTTTCAAGCATTTGCACCAAAAAAATTCTTGAAAAAACGAACTCTGCCATCCAGAAGTTACCCCGTTATATTCGAGGTATTGTTTGCTCTTAAGGTCGCAGTGGAATGTATTCTCTTACCAAACTATAAACTACACCGACATACTCAATCGAGTTCAAGAGTGCATAACTGAGCATCAAATTCTGAGAAGTGTGTTAAACCAATCACTCTCCGAGAGATTTGCTAATGGCACCCCCTTCATGTGGTGGCCCAATACTAGATGGCACTTTTCCGACAACAGAGATCGATTTTGCAAGCAAAAATACCTCTGGCAGTGAAATTTCGAGTTCTATTTTGGATACGTTCTAAAACGTTCGAAAAAAACGCAATATTGGACTTCATTTTGGTTTATTATTTGATAAAATCAAATAATAAACCTTAGTGATCGACCAACAAAAAAAAAATTTCAACCCCCCCTGAAAATTTCACAGTTTACGGTTTGGAGTATGTAGATTTGAATAAACGAATAAAAAAAAATCCGTCCGTCCGCCGTACGCCGTCCGCCGTCCGTTGTCCGGGGCTTTTCTCAGAAAGTACTGGACCGAAATCCGCGAAACTTGGTAGAAAAATCGTGTGTCACTCGGCATTGATCCTCCAAGCTTTTCAGCAGGATCGGTGAACCCTAAGGGCTCAAAATTGGGGGTTGGAGGGAAAAAAAATAATTTTTCAGAAACTTACTACCGAATTTTTATGAATATTTCAAAATTTATTATTGTTGCATAACTCAACCAAGAAATTTTCACCCGAATGATTTCCGACCAGTGGTTCCTGAGGTATAAAGAAAACGCAGCAAATTTTGGGGGGAAAAACCAATGGGATATGAATAGTATACAGCGTGCCAAAGAAGTAACGTAACTCGTCAATAACTTTTGAATGAAAAATTATTAAGGAAAATCCTCACACCTGTTGATTTTGAATTCTGAAAGCAATTTATCCTGTGTTTCTTTGAATTCTATATTTCTCATCCCCAACGCCCCGCACCCCACTACTTTATTTTTTCAAATTGGAATATATGGGTTGTGACACATCAAATGAAAGGTAATTGGATTACCTACTCAGCGATTCGACTAAAGAAAGAATTTGTCGTGCCGTTTTTCAATAAAAAATCAGAAATTAATTTACAATTTGTGACTTGGGAGTACTGCAATCAGACCATTATTCTTTTAATAAATATTATCAAGGAAAATCCCCTGATCCAAGGATTTGTAAGTCCGAAAGCAGGTCTCTCTATGCTTTCTTGAATTCGAAATCTCCCACCTTTTACGCTCCACACCCCCCCATACTGTTTTTTTTTTCGAATAGTAATATATGGATTGTGATATATCAAATAGAAGTACATTCCATTGCATATTGAATGGCGTTACTGAAAAAGAATTTGTTAGGCAATTTTTTCATTAGAAAATTAACAATATGTGATTGGTGTCAGATTCTTATTCTTAAAATAATAAATATTGAAAAATATCCTCCTACCTGCCGATTTCTATTTTCGAAGTTTGAAAAATATATGTAATTTTAGAGTTGGGGGTTTATAACCTTAAACGTCAACAGTTTTTTTCGGAAAAATATTGCATGTGATATTTCGCATAAAAAGTAATTCGATGACCAATTCAGTTATGTGAAAGAAAATGAAAGTTAATTATTAATTCAATATAAATTACAAATCCATGGATTCGAGAATGTCCCTATTTTCATTTATTTTTGTATATTCGAAGTTTAGAAATGCATTGTTGGGGGTTTATACCCTTAAACCTCAACAGTTTTTTTTTTTGAAAAATATTGCATGTGATATATCGCATCAAAGGTCATTCGATGACCAATTCAGTTTTGTGAACGACAGTGAAAGTTAAATAATAATTCAATTTGAATTACAAATCCATGGGTTCGAGAATTTCCCTTAAAGTAATAAGGTAAGTGTTTCTGAGGTAAAAATTCATTTTAGAATTATACTGAAGTTAGATTTTAGAGAATCTTGTAGAGGGCCTTCTAAAGAGAACAAATTTTTAACATCATGTGGTCTATACATATGTAGGGTACTCATTTTCATGAAGGTACTTCCAACAAAATTTAAACTGGAACAACACTAGGCGCACAGATACACATACTTGTACCCACGTCACTCTTTAACCTTAATTAAAAAAGTCGCGCTTGTACATGAGCCTAAGGCTATTTAATGCTCTTCCCCAAGGGTTTAGGAGGACATCCAACCTGAAAGTTTTCAAAACTACTTTGTATAATGCAATTGTTGACTATGAACCATATCCTTAGAGTAAATTTTTTGATTCTTGTAAAAGTTAATTGTTTTGAGTTATGTATTCTGTTTTTACGAAACCAACCTTATTGTATTTCAATAAGCCTCTGATTGAATAAATATATTATTATCATCATTATTATCATTATGAATTAATAAAAGAATAATGGTCTGATCACAGTACCCCCTAACTGAAAATTCTAAATTATTTCCTACTTTTTCAACGGAAAACGGCACAAGCAATTCTACTTCAAGCCACATCGCTGAAAAGGTAATCAAATTACCTTTCATTTGATGTATCACAATCCATATATTTTCAGATGAAAAAATAAAGTAGTGAACTGGGAAATATCGAATTCAAAAAAGCACAGGATAAATTGGTTTTGAAATCAAAAATCTACGGGTGCGAGGATATTCCTTCAAAGTTCTTCGTACACTAATTATTGACGAGTAATTTTACTTTTTTGGCACGCTGTATAAGTTTTATTTCAGATATCAATGGTTTTGGGTTACTTAACTGAGAAAATAATAAACCCTTGTGTAAAATTTGCAGCGTTTTTATTAATGGCGTAGTTTCTACTTGTCAAATGTCAAAAAATGACAACCTCAAAAGTGACATCTACCGAAATAGTGGGCTATTCAAAATAACACCTCTTATTGGAAAACCCTTTACTTGGAGGGAATGAAAAATATTAATATCTTCCAGAGCTACGAACGATACAGTATGTATTTTCCTTATTGGGTTGTTCTGAAGAAAATAATATGAAAAGACTAGGTTTAACACGCCGATGAAACAATTTGGAAGGTTGAGGTTATTTCTTTGTACAAAATTTGGTGGGGATCGACCTGAAATTTAAGGCACTGTTGTTATGTATTGATTTAAAGTTCTGATTCAAGATTTTTTGTTTGAAATATTTTTTTTGAATTTGTAACTAAACGATCCGAACGAAATTTCGGGTAGAGTTGTGTGTTGGTATTGTTTTACTAACTACGAAGTTTCAATTCGATAGCATGAATCCTTTTTGTGATGTTGGAAAAATATCCTCCAAATTTGAGCGGTTATACCTCTGAAACCATTAGACCGATTTTGTCCATTAACGAACTCAATCGTTCCAAATTCGAATATTGAACTAGTCTGAACGTTTAAACTTGCTAGCTCGTTCCGTTGAAAGTGTAAGTGGTAATGAACGGACGCACAGTACTCAGACCACTTGTATTAATCCATATTTAAAGGTTATTCTCAATTTTGTGACACACTTTATAACTCTGGAGCCAATCCCCTTCATTTTCAGGAATGTTACTTTTTTGCCTCTTTTCTTTCGAATTCAATTCAAAATTTACCCATGAACAATACGTTGTGATCCTCTAATAAACAAAATAGAACTCTTTATTGTGTCTGCAACCCAAAATACATTTATATTCCGATGAAGAGACAGAAGAGTGATGGGGAGATCAGGATGGAATGAATAAAACAATAATTCAGCTTTCCATTGAGGTTCTCCTGCAGGCGGTGAATAATTATGTGATATACCAAATGCAATGCTCGTTCTCAAAAAAATATATATCTATATATATACTGTGGAAAAATATCGGAAGCAATATTCATTTCAACATAACTTACTATAGTGACTGGGCACATAACCACAGGTTGAACCCAAAAAGAATGAATGATGAATGAATGAATGATATCACTTGATACCTCACAAAATGGCCGCCAACTTAAAGTTCTATACCTCTCAAAAAACCCTTTATTGCCTACTAAAATTTTGGGTCCCAAATAGGGTAAAATATTCTAATATTTGGCTCTGTAAACGATGAAGTCGCTTTGTCAAGTACATAAAATTGATTCAGCTAAATAAGAATGAACCGAGTAATAATCTTAGATCTGATGAAATCATTTTCCAAAATATGAAATAGATATTTGAAATGATGGATAGGTATTTTCGAATAAGAAATTTTCGAGAACTCCTTTTCTATGAACTTAATAATGAACTGAATAAATACTTCTTGTATTGAATAAGTATTACAAAATATCAAGTTTCAGACTTGTGTATTCAGAGACAAAAGAAACTTTTATACAGGGTGAGTCTTTGACTTTGCAGAATATTTTAACAGAAGATTCCTGAAGCCAAAAGAAACACTTTTTTTCCCTACCATTTTTTCCGATTCGGCTTGGTTCGTAAGATACAGACTGTTGAAAATCCATAAAAAAATTTAATTTTCGATTATATCTCGCGAACGATCTCATCGAATGAGATGATTTTTGGAATATAGTTTTTTATTGATACGATGAATGTTCCTGGATTACAAAATTTCATTCATATCCTCCAGTTTCTTTAATATGACCATAACATTTCATAAAAATACCAGAAATTCAAAGAATCCAACTTTAAAAAATAATTTGAATGCTATTCAACGAATTTTTGACCATTTTGGAAAGTAAAAGTATTCCTCATTTTTTTTCGTATGATGCGCCGTTTTCGAGTAATCTGGAATTCAAAAATAGAAAATATCTGTGAAATTCCGAGAATTGGGTACTTTGGCTGAATGCAACTCTGTTCAAAAAATCCACAGAATTCAATTTTTCCGCAATGCCACGTCTAAAAGTTGAGAATGGAATCCTAGCATGTTTTATTTAGAATGATTTGTGAGCGGAGTTGCCGACTTTGGCCAATTCACAATGGACAATTCCAGTGATGTATTCATCAGGTTTTCCATACTACAATTATTATCACCAAGACGAAATAAGAAGTTTCTCCAAAATAGGCTTCCATCCCAATACTATATCTGTGTTATACAGTGGTGATTCGGTCCTGAATCCATTCATGAAGCTTCCTTTTCAATTTCGAGCTCATTTGTGTAGTATAATTGATTAACTTCTCACTTTTCCATGATAATGGAGATTCTTACTGGGTTGAATGCAATCTTTCTGCTGACCCAAATTTCTTGAAATTATGTACAGAACTTTGATAGTATTTATTTTGAGGTATTCTTCAAATGCGCAATGCGCTTTCATAACATAACAACCCATGGTGGAAGAAAACCACCCTGACATAACCGTAAAACCACGGAGCCACAGATTTATAGTTCAGTTCAGAATCATAGACTACACAAGTGTATACATAGAATAAGCATATTATGTGTTGTTTGATTTCGAAGAGTTCTTTCTTTCTGTTCGTCAATTTGGCAACGTTTGTACGTTCATAGATAAATTAGGTACATCGGTTTTATTTATTTATGAAAATGAAAGTTTGAATGGGTTATGTCTGAATCTGATACTTCTTGGAGAAAATGAAATAAACAAAGAAAATTAATAATTACAAATTGAAGATGAATCTCAAAGCTAATATGAGCGATAGCTAGATGAATTCCTCATTATCGAAAATGAAACCAAGAGAAGAATATTCAACTTTTATCGCCCACGAAATTTGGAAAACTTACTTGTTTATTGTACTATAAATACAACTTTTTTCACCAACTGGACTGTAAAAAGTAAGTTGACGCTTGTTTCCATAACAGAGTTGCTTATTTCGAAGATTTGAATGGTATATCTTAGGCTTGGAAAAACTTCAGTGTTCAGGTTTCCAGGGGCGGCTAGCCTATTATGAAAATTTATAATGCCTATATCTTTTTATCTAGGCCGAATCGGAAAAAATGGTAGAGGACAAATGTGTTTATTTCAGCTTCAAGAATCTTCTGTTAAAATATTCTGCAAGGTCAAAGACTCACCCTGCATACATATTTTCGCCATTCTGAGTGAATAAAACGAAAAGTCAAAAGTCAAATGTGTCAAAATGAATTTATTATCGGAAATTCTTGAAAATACGTATGGTCCAACTAGGGAAATGAAAAAAAAGCTCTCATTTGACTAGTTTTGACCTAACATGTCAGTAAATTCTGAAGATATTTCAGATTTAACATGGTAGATTTCTCGATGCTGCCATCTTTCGCCGAACACTGAAGTAGGACAACAAAGCGGTATTTTGACATTTGGACCTCATTTCGGACCCAAAATCTGTCAAAAAGTGTCCGTGTATTCCATGCATCCTATGGTGCCAATAAGGGGAAAATATAGGTAGCAGGACTGTCTTTTTGACACTTGCCAACCTAAAGAAACTTCCAGAAAAACAAGATTTTTGGTTCTCGAGAAATCGATTGGGGGATATCCCTCGTGGGACACCCTGTATATATGCATAGAACTCACGTTAATGAGCTTTCTGCCCATCAATTTAATCAGGCGAATCTTTCTCGATCTAGATAGACTGATTGAAGGACAAGTCGGATTCTTTTCTGCTATTCTAATTTTGTGACAGTCATTTCTCCTAGCTTTTATTGTTCATGTAAGCCCTGCTTCAAATACGTTTTACTACAGATTATCTAGGTCGTTATTATTGGGATTTTATTTTCAAGGCACTTCATCTTTTTAAATTACACAGAAAATCACTTCAGAGTCCTGAAATAAATAAAAGAATCGGGTAATGTGAAGATCCGATTGATATCTACATTCCACAACTATGTCAGAAGTGTGGGTCGCTTCAAGAAGATCTCATATACTATACTATCATTACTATACGTTTTGTTTCTCTGATATAATTTATTACCTCGAATTAGGAGTCAAAAGATGGTTCCTTTCTGTGTGGTGAAAGTAGATGTAGATCTTGACCTAAATAATGAATATGAAGGCTGGCAAATCGAGCGGAAAAATTTCAATTACGAACATTTCTTTGATCTATAAAGCACGTTTAATTTTACGTCGTAAAATAGGAAATTATACGTGAAACATATTTAATCCGATGAATTGCTCAGGATTTCATTTAGAATTACTGCTGAGCTCTTCTTGATTCTATAACAGGGGCAATTTCTGCCTTGTGTCGGAGAACCACCATTCATTTTTCTAGGGAACAGTGAACAATTCAACTTCGCCCCACTCATTTCATAAATAATAGATGTCGCGCGAAGCTGAGAGACTGGAAAAGTAGGTCACGTACGCAATACGTTGTTCAATGTAACGGTATACTTAGATGTCCCCAACTTGTTTGAAAATCTACCGGCAACCATCTCTTACATTGTACCAGAGACTTTGAAAATGCCCTTTCCAATCCCATTTATATTCAGGCAGCCTGAGAATGTTTTAGTTTCATAGTTTTGTTGAGAGAGTATTTCTTGTCCATGGTCAGAAGTCTGTATATTTAGTTCTTCGGTATAACTCATAACCTTATGAATGTTAAAACAAATAGTTATTGACGAGTTCGCATTCAACAAATTCCGAAAAATTGGACTAATTCATACAAATACCTAAAAAAGCACTGATATTAAGTCCAGTGCTTCTGCGCGCATGTTCAAATTCTTTGCGAAAGCACGTACTTTCACGGTCGCCCTCACGGCCGGTAGTAAACACAATTACTTCTGAAGGGAACAACTCAGAAACTCGATATTTGCAAAGTTGGTTTATATCCCTTTTTAGTCAGAGATAGTCTCAAACGACTAGGTTGGACTCAATGATTACGAATCCGGTGTCAAAATCGATTCTGTCCGGCCGCCCTTCCGACGACACGATAACTGTCGAACGGAGAGCGCTAGGGACTTGAATCTTTTAGATTAGGTCGCGCATTGGAATGCGGCAGTTGAGGTCGTTAAAGGGACAAATCGGTTGAATAGTTTCGGATTTAGGATCATATGAACTATTGAGATTAAATCCCTGAAATTTCAGGAACTATTCGAGTGATTGGATTGAAACTTGATAGTTAGTTGGAGCATAACAACGCGCAACTTCTCACGAAATTTTGTTGTGATCAGGATGTCAGTAAATTAAAAAAAACGTTTTCCGGAAACTGTCCATTATATCTGAAAAAGACTTCTGCTCATACCTCAAGCTAGTTGTTTTTCGACGTACACGTTATTCTAACGTATTTTGCTTACATTTGGAGTTCATTTTCGAGCTTTTGTGTTGTTCTCCGAGTTGAAATTTTGGTATACGAAAAGTGTTTGTAGTATTCGTCAATGGATCCCTTTCTTTCTGATTGAAATTTTCGATTGAATTAATTCGAAATGGAATCCTCCCGAAATGACTATTGTTGTGTGCCTCAACTCAATGTTATTCATGGTCAAAGATGAAAGGATGATCTACTGCCTCTAGTTTTAATTTTTTTCCATAGTCAAATGAAAGTCAAGTTAATTTGAAAACAGCATCAGGCAGGGAACTCAATGATAGAAGAATGGCTTAGATTTATATATTGAAGATTGGAAAACAGGTCACGAAATATTTACATGAGAGTATGTTCACTGCATTTCTCTGAAGATGTTTATTTTCATAAAGGTAAATTACAATGTATTCAATTGCGAAACAACTTCATGTCCAGATGTTTTAAGGTGTAAATGAAAATAAGAGAATTTTGAGGAAAAATGCTATTCCTTTATTTTATTATAGTTGATTATAGTTGATAATAGCTAAAGTTATTCATATAAATACATCAATATTTTTCATTTCTATTTAGGTTGAATCAGCTGTGACATTTTTCATTTTGTATGTGTAACTTGAACTGCTGTTATATGAAAATAAAGTCAATTATATGTCTATATGTTTCCTTTTTTTTCGAAATACAATGCAAAAGAACTGAAGCAGAAACGCTGTTTTCATTTTATTGATTCACTCGTTTGTAAACAAAGAGAACAAGTCATATCATTTGGACTGATTTAGATTTGCCACATAATATAGCCTGCATTCAGCACTCCTTTACATCAATAAGAGTACTTACTACTTATTCAGGTGCCTATTTTTCCAGAAATTCAAGTAAACTTGGATATTGGTTCATTTTGATCCACCAAGCAACAGACGCTTAAATAACACCGAAATTATCCTCCAGGGACGATTTAAAGCAAGATTTTCTATCGTGATCCAAACGAAAAGTTCCTTCTCAAGAAATCTTACTCAAAATTATGATAATTTCTTTGAATATTCTAGCTATGCTTAATAAATCTTCGTGCTTCACCACATTTCTAAGGTTTGTTTACATAAAAGTACTAGCTTGGACAGGTTCCAAATTTAACCGTCAGGGCGCTGGCATCTTCGCAGAAGTTCCCAATGTTTTACAACAGAGTACGAAATTTCATCTTGATACGACTATAATTTCTGGAGATATTGGGATAAAATATGTAAAATTTCGTGTTTTTTTCTCGATATCGTTCTTTTTGTCGGAAATACTATTTCAATCAGAATTAAACTTGGCAGCTAGTCTGAAAATGCTGATGAACAAAGTTATGCAGAATTCAGTGATGTTTGTTCCATCGGAACAATTAAAAAAATTCAATTTCTTTTTGCAAAATGTTCAATATTCTGCTATCTTCTGATCATGTTATCCTCATGAAATTCTATATAAAACTTCGAGCTGTCATATTTCGAATCACTGGATTTCAATTCGATCTAATCTGTATTCTTGGAAATATTAGGAAAATGACATTTTGAATGAGTACATCTGTGGAATCATTGGGTGCATTCTACCCATTCACGAATTCGGCCTTCGTTATTAAGGTCCAAACTTCATCTACAAATATCGAATTTCAAAGTTGTTTCTTCAGGAAGTTATTGTGTTTACGATCGTGAACACGATAAAAAGATCAAGTAAAGTCTGTTTGTTACATTGTAGGTTTGAATTTGATAACGATGGCCGTATAAACAAATTGCTAAAATCCATCTAATGATTCCGCAGATATATCCATTCAAAAGTAAATCGCACCGATATTTTCAAAGATACAAAAGTATGGAATTAAAATTAAGACCTTCTAGGTTTTTGAGTTGCAAAATGGCGCATGGTACAGGGTTCGCTTCCTCATTATTCCGATCTTGAAAGTTTTTCAAACTAACTAGGAATGGTTGGAACACCACGTTTTCAATTTCACTGGTAAGCTCTTTCTTGCAACTTTCTCTGAAAGACTTCGAAATATCGTCAGAATTATACAATTCCGAGTTGAAAAGTTTCCTTCAATTTGCACTATACTCAATAAGTTTCGTATGGAACAGCGTATTTTCTGATAGACCTGGCATTTCCTTTCAAAGTTCTCCACGCCTTTCCGAACAGCCTGTATCAAGAAGCAATCATGATTATCTCATAACGATATGAAATATCAGATGCCAACACTTTGAATAATTCTTAACGGGATTGAAGCTTACGTAACTAAGGGGGATCTAATTGGGTCAAGCGACAAAAAAATTGAGGGAAAACATTTCACTGTTATTCGATTTTCTCATAACTTGTCAATTAAATCTGGACCCCCAAGGAAGATTTCGTAAAAGAGTGATATCAATACCTGAAGGTGAAGGGATCATTACAGTAGATATATAAGAAACCTCCATCTTGAGCGATATATATTATAGAAGAAGAAGAAATCATGATATAATATGATGGCCATGATTTGATTTGGTCAGGAATTGGAATTTGTCAATAGAATTTGCATTTTGCGCGCATGTTCTAGGGGAACAGCGTGCTATCGTTTTGTCCAAATGTCTGTAATTTTTTATGATTGAGCCGAAAATGGTCTCAAACGACTAGGTTGGACTCACTGATAACGAATCCAGTGTCAAAATCGATTCTGTCCGTGGACACGATAACTGTCGAACGGAATGGGCCAAATCGGTCGAATAGTTTCGGAGTTATAGCCATTCGAAATTTTAAAGTTATTTATTTTTTATTTCAGAAACTACTTGAGCGATTGAATTCAAACTTGGCAATTAGGTGGAGTATAACAACGCGCAACTTTGAGCCAAATTTTGTCAGGATCATACTGTCAGTAAAATTTTTTTTCGAGAATCGTTTATTATACCCAAAAAAAAAATCCTTTCGGACTGTGAGCTTCGTATTTCACAGCAGTGTACCTAATTTCAGTTTGATACAATTATAAGTTTCAAATTTGAGGTTTTTTCCACGTTATCGTTGCTTTTTTCGGTATAACTCGGAAAATACTGATTCAATCCTGATAAAACTTCGCAGCTAGTTTGAAGATGCTGAAATATATCTTTATGCAAAATTTCGTGATGATCGTGTCGTTAGAACAATTTGAAAAAAAAAATTTCTGTGATTTTCTCATCATCTCTTATTATTAAATTCTGTATGAACCTTCGAACTGTAATTTTCTGATGAAGTACTGGATTTCAATTCGATCTGATCTGTATTTTTGGAAATATTTGGAAAGTAAAGTTTTGAATGGGTATATCTGCGGAATCATTGGGTGGATTTTACCCATTCACGAATTCGGCCTTCGTAATTAAGGTACAAACCTTCTCTACAAATATCGAGTTTCTAAGTTGTTTCTTTCGGAAGTTATTGTGTTCACGCAGTCGGCCGTTAGGAATGATTCCTGCGATCGTATTGAAACTTGGTGGAAAGTTTGTATGATACTGACGAGTAAATGCAAAATTTCGTTAGGTTTGTACAATTTGTTTCAAATAAACTCTTTGTTGAAAAAATGTTTTTACGTTCATATTTTCCTGAAAATGGTCTCAAACGACTAGTTGGATTCTCGATGAAGAATTCGGTGTCAAAATTGATTATGTCTGGCCGTCCGCAGGCACGATTACTGGCGTACGGAAAATCGACTCGAAATTAGCAGGGTTAATTGCATTTCGAAATGCGAGCGTTAGGTTCGTTAATGGGCAAAATCGGCCAAACGGTTTCGGAGTTATGACCATTTGAAATTTTGAGATTTTTTCCCTGGTATTCTGAAAAATACTGGAGCGATTAGATTCAAACTTGGTTACTTGAGACATAATGAAGCGCCACTGTTAGCAAAATTTTGTTGAGATCGTTTCTCAGTGAATTAAAAATCATCTAAAAAAAAAACTGAGCTTCATACTTCAAAGCAGTGTACCAAATTTCAATTCAATACGTTCACAATGATATTGGGAAAATATATGTCAAATTTCGTAGTTTTTCTCAATAATCACTAAATACTGGTTCGATCATGATGAAGCCTGGTTACTAAATTGATAATTCTGATGAACAACTTTGTGAGAAATTATGTGATAATCTCGTGTCATTAGAACAATTTGAAAATATAAATTTCAATTTTTTTTAATATTCGATATGCGATCTTCTGATCATGCATTATCCTCACGAAGTTCTGTATGAATCTTCAAGCTGTCATCTTTTAATCATTCAAGAATACGGCCTTCATAATTAAGGACCTAACCAGCTCTACGATTATCCAGTTTCTGAGTTGTTCCTTTTGAAATCCTATGTATTTAAAATCACTCATTAGCTTTGCCCGTCATATTTGCTATCAAAACACTTTAACTAAAACCGATTTTGCGTGAATATAATTCGACTTTACTTTTAAGGTTGCAAAAGCTCAATTGAAATCTTAACAAATATTTGTAGTCAAAAGCAGTTTAAAAAACATTTCAAATATAAATACATCAACTCAATCAAGGAACAAAAAAATAAATGATGGAACATCGTGCATTTCTGTCGAAGGAATGGTTAGTGAAATAAAAAGTTTTCGATCTACTTTTATGTGAGCAAATCAACCGAATCCTATTCATCGAAGAAGCATTTTTCAAGGACTTCGTTTACTGCACTTTTATGGTTATTACTGATCGCTAGTACGACGCACTTTGTCACCTATGGGATGGCGCTCATATGAACGAAATTTCACTAGCATCTCAGCATCTAACCTTGATATATGAATCTTCAGAGTATAGGTTTGTGTGAATAGATGTTCTTCGGTGCAAATTCCTATGAGTAAAACATCCCGTATGTATAACAAGGCGGATGTTCAAGGAAATACAAGTCAGGTATATAAAATCACTTTTTCCATCAGTTATATTTTCAATTCTAAATCTAAAACCGGACCTCTTATTTTGACAACCCGTATAAATAGAAAATTGGAATTATTAATATATTCCGCAATTCCCAAATTCGTCACCATAACTTCAAGAAATTATTGGTTCCAAGGAAAACATATTGATATATATATATTTAGTATTGAAAATAATGTTTTTCGATGAAATCTATTTGGAGAAGCGTTTCCGTTCACTTCATATATCTTGGACAGTTTCAGAGTTAATTGTTGTTGTTTATCTGTAATCAATTTCGTCATATTATTTTCTCAAATAATAAAGTTCGGCGATCAACAGAAAATTTCGATAAGGATTTCCGATGCAAATTTCGAAATAAATGTACGAATTGGAAGGAATTCTGTAGAAGCACTCACGTGAAATCCAGAGCTTTCACGCACATATTCGAATTGGTTGCCAACACGGTCATCTATTCACGTACCGACCCCATCAAACGCAACCTTACTTTCCAATTGGAATATCGTAAAAAAAATTCTTCGGTGATGTCGAAAGGGCTTCTGTCGTCGAGGATGGTAAACCAGATGTTGGACCTTCTGGAATTTCTTCGTTGGCGCCGGGTAAAGTTGAAATAATGCAGATGTCGGTCAGGAATGCGGCGTCGAGATCGAATATCTTCTTAGCGGTGATATGCAGATGGATTGGAGAGAGTGTGATTTTTGGGAGCGGAGCGAAATGTATTTATACGATTTTTCAGAGATTTGAATTTCGTGTTTCGACTCCGCCCTTTTTTCCGTTTTTGTTGAAGCGGATGAATTCGCTACAATATGAAGCTCATGGCCTGAGCAAATTTTTTTCCAAATAGTATGAACAGTACGATCTCAAAAATGTTTCATTAAGTTGCGCGTTGTTATACTTCAACTAACTGCCAAGTTTCAATCCAACCGTTTTAGTAGTTCCCGAGTTATCACGAAAATAACTTCAAAATTTCAAAGGGCTCTAACTTCGAAACCTCTTGGACGATTTCGAACTCAACCGTCTCATTTTGAAATATGGTCCACCCTGAAAGTTTCAGGTCGATCGGATTTTCCGTACGCCCCTAATCGATTTTGACACCGGATTCGTCATCAGTGAGTTCAACCCATTCTTTGGAGACCATTTTCGGCTCAACATTCGAAAATTACAGACGTTTGGACAAAACGATAGCACGCTGTTCCCCGAGATCAATTATAGTTGGATTCTGCACATTTACTAATTAAACAGAGACACAGAATAGAGTAGTATTAATGATACTTCTCTATTTTGTGACAGAGATGAAGGCTTTGTTTTGGTTTCGAGTTCAGAGCTCGGGTTTTGTGTCTACAAAATCACAATCGCGCAACCTCAAACGGTCAAGATCATTTCTGAACCCGAAACCAGGCTTCAAACCTACCCTGAACATTTCAAGACTTTAGCTACATTCCTTCGAAAGCTGGAGCACGTACGGCCAGACGCACGGAAAGAATTAAATTTAACCTTGAATTATTTTTTGAGTACAAGGTAATCGTTTTCGGGTCAAAGTTCCAAAATATCACACATTTGAACAGAACAATTATGCGTTGTTCCCCATATTTCAAACAGTTTGCCATTATGAACGCATTTGTCTATTCGCAACTACTGCTAAGCGATACGCCCTCTGGCGATAGAAATTCGAACACTTCCAAGCTAGTAGTTTTTCGACGTGCGTTATTCTAACGTAATTTACTTGAAATTGATTGCTCGCTCAACACGTGGTGAAACATCGTAATTAATATTAAAACAAATAAAAACACTTGACTACGTTCACAATTTTTAATTTAAAATATCTTGTTGACATGCATGTTTCGGGTTTTACCCCATTATCAAAACTGAAACGAAAATACATGGGACTACACAAATATACATCACATTACAGATGTTAACACCGGAGATAAGCGGAACTCCAATTGATCATTAACAATTGGTAGTTTTTGTTTATGTGCCGATGATATTTCTAAAATTTCTAGAAGGTCTAGTCTTATTCCTTTCTCTCCTTCATGCAAGATTGTTGTTTTATTAAAATCTATAAAGTGGTTGCAAGTTATACAATGTGTGGAAAACACAGTTACTCAGTGAAGTATTCATGACATCTTTGGAAAAGAAGATATTTTCCTCAGAATATATTGATCTGACTGTATTTGTACTATACTGGAAGCGATACGTAGATGACGTTTTTTGTATTTGGACTGGCTCAGCTTCTGAACTAAAATCTTTCCTACGATTGATCAATTCATTTTATAGTTCTGTTCAATTCACTTTGGAAATAGAGAATGACAATAAATCACTTAATTTTTTAGATATTCAAATCAAAAGGGTAGATGACCATCTTGAATTTGATATATACAGAAAACCCACTTTTTCTGACACTCTGATTCATAACAGTAGTTCACATCCATATCGAATTAAAATGTCAGCGTTCCATTCCCTTGTAAATAGATTAATTTCAACTCCATTATCAGATGATAATTTCAAAAAAGAAGTTGGAGTGTTAAAATTATTAGCGAAGAACAATGGCTTCTCCCCTGACATAATAGATAAATTTATATTTAGAAAACAATATGATAGACTGTTAAGAAGTATTTACCCAGGTCCTTTCGAAAACCAATTAAAGAAATTTGTATATGTCAACTATATTCCGCAAGTAAGCGACAAAATTTGTAATAGGTTAAGACAAAATAATATTGATATTATATGTACAAATAAGAAGAACTTAAGATCAATGTTTTCTAGTGGTAAGGATCGGCTGAATCATTCAGAAAAGAGTGGTGTATATAAACTTTTCTGTAACGAATGCCCTGCATTTTATATCGGTCAGACCGGTCGTTCTCTCCAAGTCAGAGTGGAAGAACATAAGTCAATTCTTCAAAACAAATCCACAACTGGCTTTTCCACACATTGTATAACTTGCAACCACTTTATAGATTTTAATAAAACAACAATCTTGCATGAAGGAGAGAAAGGAAAAAGACTAGACCTTCTAGAAATTTTAGAAATATCATCGGCACATAAACAAAAACTACCAATTGTTAATTGGAGTTCCGCTTATCTCCGGTGTTAACATCTGTAATGTGATGTATATTTGTGTAGTCCCATGTATTTTCGTTTCAGTTTTGATAATGGGGTAAAACCCGAAACATGCATGTCAACAAGATATTTTAAATTAAAAATTGTGAACGTAGTCAAGTGTTTTTTATTTGTTTTAATAGTAATTCACTTACTTTTGGAGTTCATTTTCGAGCTTTTGTGTTGTTTTCCGAGTTGAAATTTTGGTATACCGGAAGTGTTTGTAATATTCATCAATCGATTCCTTTCTTTCCGATTGAAATTTTCGATTGTATTAATTCGAAATGGCATCCTCCTGAAATGACCATTGTTGTGTGCCTCAACTCAATATTATTCATGGTCAAAGAAGAAAGGGTCATCTAGTGCCTCTAGTTTTCATTTTTTCCAAAGCCAAATGAAAGTAAAGTTATTTTGGAAACAGCATTTAGCAGGGAACTCAATGATAGAAGAAATGCTAGCTTTAGAAATTGAAGATTGGAAAACAGGTCACGAAATACATGGAAGTATGTTCACTGCATTTCTCTGAAGATGTTTATTTTCATAAAGGTGAATTACCTACAATGTATTCATTTCGAAACAACTTCATGTCATGATGTTTTCAGGTGTTAATAAAAATAAGAGAATTTGCTGCAGAGAAACTACCAAGCACTTCTGCAGCTACCTAATTCACATATTACACAAAATCATATTCTGAAAGAGTGATCTGGTTGAAAACCTGACAAAAACTAGATATACTGTTAGAGTTGATAATAGCTGAAGTTATTCATATAAATACATTAATACTTTTCATTTCTATATATAGGTAGGTTGAACTAGCTGTGACATTTTTCATTTTGTATGTGTATCTTGAGCTGCTGTAATATGAAAATAAAATCAATTATATGTCTATCTGTTTTCTTTCCTTTAGGAATTCGATGCAAAAGAACTAAAGCAGAAAATCTGTTTTCATTTTATTGATTCACTCGTTTGTAAAGAAAGAACAAGTGATATCATTTGGAATGATTCTACATTAACCACATAGTATAGCCTGCATTCAACACTTTTTCACATGAATAAGAATTCTTAAATTACTTATTGAGGTGCCTATTTTTCCAGAAATTCAAGTAAACTTAGTTATTGCTTCATTTTGATCCACCAAGCAACATACACTAAAATATCATCGAAATTATCCTCCAGGAACGATTCAAAGTACGATTTTATATCGTGATCCAATGCGCTGGCATCTTCGCAGAAGTTCCCAATGAACCTCTTTGTAAAATTCACATCATTCTCCAGCGACCTCTTTCATCTATTGTCGGAAATAATGAACCCAAATTGAAAAACAAAACGAGATACACGAACCTTCTATTTGTCCTTCAATATTTGGCAGTTCCGTCATTTGATAGAATATCGATGTACCGTAATTGGGTCGAATAATTATTAATTGATCAACAGAGAGGTGCCTGTAATTGAAGACCGACCCTCCTGTTCGCTCCCAAAGTAGAGCGAGTTTGACAAATTCTTCGTGGAAAAATGATCATTCTTTGTAACACCCGATTAATTAATTAGAGGACCTACTTCCTAAGTAGGTTATCCAATACACGGACACTGTTAATCTTTCTTCTTCGGGATATAATTCATTTGATAATGGAAGTTCAGGGTATACATGGGGGTTCATTTAAGGGATGGGACTTTTTAGCTTTTTTGTAATCGAATATTCATTCGAAAATTTATTCGATTATTCGAATAATTCATTCAAACCCATGAATTACTCAATGAATACTGTTTTTATTCACTGAATAGTTTGTATTCACGAATATTCAATGAATAGTTGATTATTCAGTGACTAGTTTTCATTCATGAATAGTAGAATATTCAATGAATAGTTAAATGGATAAGTATTCAGTGAATAGTTGGATATTCATTTACACCATTCACTTTTATAAACTATCCCAGTTGGCCATGACATTCTGACGCATTTCACCGTGTATATTTTGAAAATGTTAGGTTATAGTCATTTTCCTGTCAGATAACTACGCAACGTTGTCCTCTCTACTTAGAGGTCGTAGTAATTACGTATTTTTCAAAATGTGAATTTACTTTGGGGAAATAATGAATTTGAGAAAATATTATGTGAATTCAATAATTTCACAGACTTGGCGAATGTTGAATTAACTTTTTTCTATGTTAACACTGGAAATATTGCACGTATATAAACATGGTTGGGAGATTCAGTTATGCTATTTTCTTGGACGGAAATCAAGAATCGAGTGTTGAAATTTTACTGAAAAAAACCAAGAAAAGCACTTGAGGTCAGGAGATTTTACGCGCTTGTTCCGTTGCCAACGCGGTAATGGAGAAAAGAGCGGTCCAGTAGTAATAAACATAACCACAAGAGGGGTAGTTTTTGGAATGGCCACCCCGTTCACCGGATTCAAATCCCATTGTGTGGAATATAATGAGGAGGAGATCAATTTACAACCTGCACGGTGTATTCGGCTGCGGGGTCGTTAATTAAATTTTCTGAAAATTTTATCGTTTCGTTCTTGATGTAGACCTCCAAGTTGCGAAGAAGTTCACGAAGTTATTCTTTATGGGTGTTACACTTCAAGAGTCACTGGGTAATCGATAGGGTCATCGTTATGTATGATCTCATTTTGGTTTATTATTTGATAAAATCAAATAATAAACCTTAGTGATCGACCAAAAAAAAAAATTTTTAACCCCCCCTGAAAATTTCACAGTTTACGTTTTGGAGTATGTTGATTTGAATAAACTAATAAAAAAAAATCCGTCCGTCTGCCGTCCGCCGTCCCCCGTCCGCCGTCCGTTGTCCGGGGCTTTTCTCAGAAAGTACTGAACCGAAATCAGTGAAACTTGGTAGAAAAATCGTGTGTCGCTCGGGATAGATCCTCGAAGCTTTTCAGCAGAATCGGTGTACCCTAAGGGCTCAAAATGGGGGGTTGGGGGGAAAAAAATTATTTCTCGAAAACTTACCACCGAATTTTCATGAAACTCTGAACGTTGATTACTGTTGCAAAACTAAACCAAAAAAGTTTCATCCGGACGATTTCCGAGCAGTGGTTCCTGAGTTATAAAGAAAAACGCTGCAAATTTCCAATAATGTCGAAAATGACATCATCGCATTCGGTTCTAAGATTGGAATTCACTGAAATAATCGGTTTACTTTTCATCCAGAGTCATACATCTAAAAGTAGATGAAAATATCGATTACCAAATTTTCAACACATATCGAGAAATTTTTAATGGATGCGTTATTATTTTATAAACACAATTTGCAAATGCCCCATCGATGTTCTTGATAATTTCATAATTGTAAGTAGTTCAGATTAAATATTTTTGGGTTTTCTCTTCCAATATCTTAAACATAACTACTGAAAATCGGGTCAAATTATTATTTACAGAAATCACCCTGCGGATTACGGGATTTAAGATTAAATTTCTTCATGAAGCTCATTCATATCTTGAATAAAACTTTTATTTTATTCATAAATCATTGGTTTTTCAGAACACAAAAACCAATTCCATGAAAAAATTAATTTGAAACATTGAAATCTCAATAAATAAATACTCTTTTATAACTTAATAACACTTTTGCATGCAGAACGCGAATTAAGTAGCGTAATTTAAAATAATGCAGATTTCCAAAAAATTCGGTTGATCGGAGGTTTCCATCAATTTCGGTTTGCGTAGTACGATTATCCTCAACATGTGGATATCCGTACTGGTTTCAATCGAAATCCAAAATCTTTCGTACTGATAGTTTGAAATAAGCGTGAATATAAAAAATAATGAGCATTTATATGATAAATCAAATTGGAGGATATAATATGCGAAAAAATCAATAACAAACCGCAAATCTCATCAATTGTCGATTGTCGAGAATCTAATACTGAGGGTTGGAGCCTTAGACTAAAGTTAGGAGCCGATCATCTGTCTACCTGTTCTGAATGGGGACTGTGCCGGGTCTAGACCTAAGACAATGGATATAGCGTAGACAAAAATATACCGCATGTATCATCATCTGGTTGTCGGCAAACTACTTGTTTGAATTTCACGTCTTTACATCAAACAGACTTTTGGATTTGACACCCTCTTGGTTGAGTGTATCTGACAACGATAACAACGAACGAAATTTATAATCTAGAATTATTCTTTCGAATTCAACCTGATGAGGTTCACGATATATTTAATTGTTACAAAAATGTTATTGAAAATAACTTTAGTTTTTCAGTTTGTGTGATGAATACTTTGTGAATCAAGTGAATCGGATATCTGCTGTGGAAAAATTTTTTTTTCAGATCAATTGCACAGGAAGGTTGAGTTTTTTTCATTTCATTGATATTTTTCAGAACAAAGAATCCTAGTAGAAATCATATCTACACATTTGATATTAGCGAAAAGTCTTGAATTTTGTTTTACGTATTGGTGTTAGTTTGAAAGATTGAGTTTATTTCCTCAGTGTCAAGAAAAATGAACGCGTTCGGATTGAAACATCATGACTGATTGTGAAATATAGACACTCGATTTAATGCAAAATTTCGTGAGAATTGTATAGTGGAAAAATCGAATTTTTTCCAAAAATTTTTTTTTCAAATACATATTCATCAAAGTTCAATGAAATTTGGTACAGGTTTCAGAGTCAACATTTAAAAACAGTGTTTCAAATTTCAGTTTTGACCGATATTCATTTGTGCAGATATTGGCAAAAAATTTCGTGACCATTTTGAATATTGAGGTTATTTCCCTAATATCTCAAAAAGGGCAAACCCTATCTGATTTGATGTTCATTTTCAGTTGTAGAATACCGACACGAAATTTTATGATTGTGGAAAATAGTTAGATTTTCAAAGAGGTTAAACGACTGTGGAACTACTCAGTTAGCGTTCTGCATGTGGAAATGTTATTCAATTATACTAGTGTATTTATTGAGATTTCTATGTTCGCATGAATTATTTCATGGAATTGGTTTCTGTGTTGTGAGAAACCAATGATTTATGCATAATATATTTTTTAAGATATCAATGGTATATTGGGTTATTTAACTGAGAAAATAATAAACCCTTGTGTAAAATTTGCAGCGTTTTTCCTTCGGAATTATAAAAGAAATAAAGGGTTTTCTCAATAAGAGGTGTTATTTTGAATAGCCCGCTATTTCGGTAGATATCACTTTTTAAGCTGTCATTTTTTGACCTTTGACAAGTAGAAACTACGCCATTAATAAAAATGGAACGATACACGCTTCAACAACGCATTGAAATTATTAAAATTCACTATAAAAATGGTGAAAATTTGGCAGAGACGGTTCGTAAAACTCGAACATTTTTGGGTCGTCGTGAAGCACCTTGTCGAACCGCAATAAAGAAATTGGTGGAAAAATTCGAGCTGTTGGGACAAGTTAGTGATGTGAAGAATAAAACCCGTGCACGTCGCTCAAGACCAACCGAAAATATTACTGCTGTAGCCGAAAGTGTTGAAGAAAACCCAGTCCATTCCTAGGCGTTCTTTGCAATCAGGCATTCCACAATTGCCATTACACCGTATTTTGCATAAAGATTTGGGTCTTAAGGCTTATAAAGTTCAGTTAACACAATAACTCAAGCCGGCCGATCATCAACAACGTCGTGTCTTTGCTGATTGGGTCGTTGAAATGCATGAAAATGATCCGGAATTCCATCGAAAAATCATCTTGAGTGATGAGGCCCATTTCCACCTCGGTGGCTCCGTCAACAAGCAAAATTGTCGCATCTGGGGCTCGGAAAACCCGAGAGTTATTGTTGAAAAGCCTCTCTATCCTCAACGTGTGACTGTTTGGTGCGGTTTATGGTCCGGCGGAGTCATTGGGCCTTACTTTTTCGAAAATGAGGCTAGAGCAACAAATACGGTGAATGGATTGCGCTATCGAGAGATGATTAATGATTTTATGGCCGGAATTGGTTGGTATCGATCTGGACATCGTTAACTTTCAGCAAGACGGCGCTACGTGCCACACAAGCAAAGAAAACATTGATCTTTTGCGGGAAAAGTTTCCGGACCGTGTTATCTCTCGAAGAGGTGATCACAATTGGCCACCGAGATCTTGTGATTAAACGCCTTGCGACTTCTTCCTTTGGGACCACGTGAAAGAGAAGGTCTACGCCAATAGCCCAGCGTCGGTCGATTCAAGACCTCAAAGATAGAATTCGTGAGGCTATCAAGGGCAGCCACTTTGCGATTTGGTTATGGAAAATTTCATTAAAAGGATATGGTCCTGTAAGCGTGGTCGTGGTGGTCATTTGCCTGATGTTATTTTCCCTTATTAGCGGCATAGCTTCTTTATAATGAAATAAACATCCGATAATTCATATTGAAAAATGGCGTTTTTCTTTGAATATCAAAATAACACCTCTTATTGGAAAACCCTTTATGCTTCCCACCTCATCAGACCTACCATTGCCCAAAAAAAACACACGCGTTTCTCTCGCAACGTTTATTGAACCCAAACTTACCCGGATATGAAATTTCACCTCGTGTAGTCAGAAAAATTGGATAGGATCGAGCACCGAAGGATAATCAGGACCAAGGACAAGCGTGGTAGAGATGACTGCACGTGCACAACCGGTCGTTTGGACAAAATCTTAACTCAAAAGGCATAATTATAATTGGGCCGAGCGTAGGAGAAGATAAAGAAAATACAGCTCTATAATCCACGTGGGGGAATAAATGTCTGATAAGGATAAACACAAGTCTGGGAGACAGTCACATTAATTATGATGATTGATTCAGAAAGAATATTCGTTCTTGAGTTTAGGTCGAATTCAGGTGATAGAAATGCTAATAGCTAGGTGTTTATATGTAAAGGGTTTTCCAATAAGAGGTGTTATTTTGATGAACAAAGAAAAATGCCATTTTTCCATATAAATGATCGAATGTTTATTTCATTATAAAGAAGAAGCTATGCCGTTAATAGAGGAAAATAACATCAGGCAAATGACCACCACGACCACGCTTACAGGACCATATCCATTCCTTTTAATGAAATTTTCCATAACCAACTCGCAAAGTGGCTGCCCTCGATAACCTCAATTCCATCTTTGAGGTCTTGAATCGACTCTGGGCTATTGGCGTAGACCTTCTCTTTCACGTGGCCGCAAAGGAACAAGTCGCAAGGTGTTAAATCACAAGATCTCGGTGGCCAATTGTGATCCCCTCTTCGAGAGATAACACGGTCCAGAAACTTTTCCCGCAAAAGATCAATGGTTTCGTTGCTTGTGTGGTACGTAGCGCCGTCTTGTTGAAAATAAACGTTCTCCAGATCAATACCATCTAATTCCGGCCATAAAAAATCATTAATCATCTCTCGATAGCGCAATCCATTCACCGTGAGGCTCCAGCCTCATTTTCGAAAAAGTAAGGTGCAATGAATTTGCCGGACCATAAACCGCACCAAACAGTCACACGTTGAGGATAGAGAGTCTTTTCAACAATAACTCTCGGGTTTTTCGAGCCCCAGATGAGATAATTTTGCTTGTTGACGAAGCCACCGAGGTGGAAATGGGCCTCATCACTCAAGATGATTTTTCGATGGAATTCCGGATCATTTTCATGCATTTCAACGACCCAATCAGCAAAGACACGACGTTGTTGATGATCGGCCGGCTTGAGTTCTTGTGTTAACTGAACTTTATAAGCCTTAAGACCCAAATATTTATGCAAAATACGGTGTAATGACGTTTATGGAATGACTAATTCCAAAGAACGACGAGGAATGGAGAAACACTTTCGGCTACAGCAGCAATATTCTCGGCTGTTCTTGAGCGACGTGCACGGGTTTTATTCTTCACATCACTAACTTGTCCCAACAACTCGAATTTTTCCACCAATTTCTTCATTGCGGTCCGACAAGGTACTTCACGACGACCCAAATATGTTCGAGTTTTACGAACCATCTCTGCCAAATTTTCACAATTTTATAGTGAATTTTAATAATTTCAATGCGTTGTTGAAGCGTGTATCGTTCCATTTTTATTAATGGCGTAGTTTCTAGTTGTCAAATGTCAAAAAATGACGGCTTCCAAATGGAACAACTACCGAAACAGCGGGCTATTCAAAATAACACCTCTTATTGGAAAACCCTTTATATGTACGCGCTCGTTCTGGGGAGCAGCGCGTTATCGTTTCGATTCTGTTTGCGTATTGTTATAAAAATTGCTAGTCAAGTCATATTGTTATTTTTCTTATTTATAGCAATATGGCCATGATATTACGTATTCTATTCCAAGTGTGATAGCAATGTTTTTATGATATGAATTTTGTCATAGCAATATTGCTATCATGGAGATGGACTTCCATAATTGGTGATTTTAGTGTTGATGACACTGAATTTTGTGACTTCAGAGCTACAAGGAAGTAGAAATAACCCAACTTTATGAACATTGCGTGAGTTTTCTTTGATTTCGCCATAGACCTAAGTTACCATGGACGGAGCTTTAGAGAGAAAGAGTATTATAACGTACATAAGAGAGAGAGAAGGACCTAGAAGAGAAAATCTATCCTAGCTCCATCCTATTTTGAACCCTTCAAAATGGTATCTACTTTCTCCCTCATCATTTAAGGATTTCAAGCCTGTTCTAGCTCCATCCTTTTTATCCCTAGAAAAAGCATATTCGTTCTCTCTTAAGTGTACGTTTCATTCGATTCAGTCTAAATGTGACGTGAAGCTCCGTCCATGTCATATTAGGCCTATGGATTACCATACATAACCCAGAGACAAATAAAAATAGTTTCTTATGATAATGTACCAGTTAAATAAAATACAAGCGTTTTGAGACTGAATACAGAAGTCGAAAATTTATTATGTATTTCCATACAGAAAACAAACAATATTTTGTGTGGATCACGAGGAGCAAATTCTTCAATGGATTCACAGGGATTGCCTAGAGACTTCTCATGAATCCTCTGATGATTGTACAGAAGGTCTCGTCTGTTTGGACTAGCAGTACAACATACATAGCAGCAGTACTACCGTACTGCAAGTAAGAAGCATATTAAATCCAAACGAATCTACTTGATGAAGGCTATCAATACAATCGTTGAATGATACAGATTTTTCTATAATTCCATCTCACAATATCTTACGATATACTTCATTTTCCTCAATGTACTTACCACGTTTGAAAACAAATAAATTAAATTATTATATTAACTCGCATATATCCATTGAAGTCAAAAATTTAAAAATCGGTAATACAAAGAGAACGATACAAAAATGATATTAAACAGCGCACATTCATACAATTCACAAACACAGAATACAATAATATATATCACAAACGAACGAGGTCAATAAGGAACTTGTCAAATCCTTGTGCATAAAACAATATGGCTAACAGTTCTTCATTTTATTCATAGAAGAAAGAAGTAAGTATGGAACTGATCACAATATTTTTCTATGCACAACAATTTTACAAGCTTTTCGATAGTTCCATGTCGAAATCCTACATTTGCGATTAAGTAAGTGAAAGACTTTGTACTATATTATGGAATAAATGCTATTTATAATTCTAAATGGAAAGCAAGAAGATGAAAAACTGTTTTGTCTCTGTATTATATTTATCAATACCTGTAATATTTAATGATTGAATTAAGAAAATATAGAATTGACGAGGACAGATGATATCCTGCAAAGCCAAAAAAAAGTTAATGAAGAGAAAAATAATTAGAGCGTAGGGAAGTGGAAATGAGGAAGAAAGATATGAGAGGAAAAAAAATAAACAAGGAGAAACAGAATGGGGTGGAAGTAGAAGAATGCAGTTAAATGTGAGAAGGAAAAGGAAAATTAAAAAATAAAATAAGACGATTAATCAAGATGTAGAATAGGCTGGGACTAGTAAGAGAAAGGAATACTTACAGCTAACAATAATTTATAGTCGATTTCGAAAAATCCTGCAGCGGTTATTTTGATGTCGTCATGAAGAAGTTGTAAGGAGAAGAATTTCACCTGAAATAAATTCATTCATTTTGAATTCTTAACTAAATTTTTATCTTGAGAGTCACATACTTCTCTCTGAACCAAATTGTCCTTACTTTTCAGTGACAATTGGAAGAGCGCTCTCTTCAGTTGATCAAGCTGAAAGTCGATATTCGATAAAAACCATATAACCATCATGAACTACTATTATATTGAACTACTAATTTATTGAATGCGGAAATGAAACAGTCTGAGTTTACATTCATGATCCGCCTTGCAAAATCAGAGAAAAATGCAGAAAGAGGTTAACTTTGGTATCAAACCTAAGCTATAACCTAGTAGTCCAGGGGAGCTGTCCTTCATATTTCAGTTGAGTTCATTGAAAAAACGCTGCAAATTTTAAACAAGGGTTCATCATTTTCTCAATTAAATAACCCAATAACATTGGGTCCCTATTCTTGAATCGGGAATGGGAGAAAAAAGGCGTGTCGACGCTGTTGTCAAGGAAACAGGGTGCATTTTTGATGGAACGAAAGAGAACTTTCATACCATCCATCACATTCAAGAATGAGGTCTTGGCATCTTAAATAAAACTTATATATTATTCATAACTTATTGGTTTTTCACAACACAAAAATCCATTCCATGAAAAATTCAATGTTTCGAATGAATTTTTGCATGGTATTAGTTTTTTTGTGTTGTGAAAAATCAATGATTAATATATATATATATAAGTTTAATTTAAGATATTAATGAGCTTCATGAAAAAATTTAATTTCAAATCCCGTAATCCGAAGGGGGATTTTTAGTAGTTATGTTTCAGGTAGTGGGAGAGAAAACCCAATATTCAATTTGAACTACTTACGATTATGAAATTCTTAAGAATATCGATGGGGCATTTGCACGTTAAAAAAAATTCTCGATTTGTGTTGAAAATTTCATCTACTTTCAGATATATGATACTGGATGAAAAGTTAACCGATTATTCAACTGAATTCCAATCTTAGAACCGAATGCGATGATTCATTTTCGGGATTATTGGAAATTTGCAGCATTTTTCTTTATAACTCAGGGACCACTGGCCGGAATCATCTGGGTGAAAATTGTAAGGTTGAGTTATGCAACAGTAATCAACGTTGATAGTTTCATGAAAATTCGGTGGTAAGTTTTCGAGAAATATTTTTTTTCTCCTATCCCCAGTTTGGGGATACGGGTACACCGATCCTGCTGAAAAGTTTGGAGGATGAATCTCGAGCGACCCACGATTCTTCTACCAAGTTTCACGGATTTCGGTTCAGTACTTACAGAGAAAAGCCCCGGAGCACGGACGGCGGGCGGACGGATTTTTTGTTATTAGTTCATTCAAATCCACATACTTCAAAATGTAAACTGTGAAATTTTCAAGGGGGCAATTTTTTATGTCGATCACTAAGGTTTATTATTTGATTTTGTCAAATAATAAACCAATAAGAGCTGCCCAACGATTTCGGAGCTATTAATTATCTGAAATATTGTTTTCTGCATAACTCAAAAAACAGCAATCCCATCGAACTGAAAATTTCTGAGTCCTTGTGAAGTTTTAATATGAAAATGCAAAATTACGTGGGTACCGTATATCCCTATAAAATATAGAAAAAATTACATATTTGTCCGAGACCCATACTTAATAGGGTGAACGTTCTGGCTACGAACTTGAACAAAATTCCTCCTGACTTCACGTCAGTTCTGGAACTTTCGAGCAATGCTTGGTATCAAGACAAAATTGGAAAATTTCATTGAGTTGAACAACACTTTGATTTTACCTTAGAAAAACAATTTTCAGCTAGCACTACACACCATATCACAGTCAAAATTATAGAACAGATAATACTAATTAAGACACCCATAATTGACGATGTAGTATTCACTTTGCTGAATTTATACAGGCTATAGCAGGATACAACAAGTTGCATTCCAATAAAAGAGAATACGGTGAATATGTAAGCAGATAAAAACCCGTTAGCATGGAAACTTATTTCTATTACATCACTAAGAGCTGCACTCATCGATCTTATTTTGAAACCATTTCCTGAACTCATAGACATCTTTTTCAAATTTTGGATCAATACATCCAACATTTCAGCTACCAGAATGTACAAGACATGATAAGTGTACAGTAGAGATGTGAACAGAACAGCTGAGAACTGATAACAGAATGCAGTTAGTAAGTCAACCTGAAAATATATACTCCAATACATGGTACTCAGAAAATTCAAACTCTGCATGATGAAAAGTTTTCTACGAGAATACTTTATCAATTTACTGAGGTGCTTCCTCCTTATGAACTTCCATTTTTTATCGAATTTCATGAATTCTTCTCCTAAAGCCGTTGCTGAATGTAGTAGCGCCTTCCTAAGGAATGATCTTTCGACAAGATATATAAATATGAGGAATTTTGAGAAAAAAAATATGCAAGACATGGAGTCAGCTTGGCTTGAACCAATCAGAACTAGCAACTGCCTTAAAGTGATGCCACTAACTATAACCAAAACGATATTCAGTAGATTATTCAACTTGTACCAGACTCTAGTCCAATTCGTTTGTTTCAAGTGGATATTGTCCGATTTTTTAACTATGAAGAAAGGAACATCACCACAAATGAAACCGAAAAGAAACGAATAATATAGATATTCGTACAAGCCTGGTTTCGTCATTTTGTTGAAGACAAATGTTGATTGGATAATGATGTCAACTATTTATTACCTGGCTCAAATAATACTTATGCTTTCATTCTATTAACAGGTACATGAATAATAAATTGCCATCAAGAACCAGCTAATATGATGAAGAGTAGAGTATTTAATTTATCACCTAGCTATAGAATTGATTCATATCAATATTTCGTTGTTTAATCATTTCAAAATTATTTATATAATATATATTATGTCATCCTGACATAATATATGTCACAAGTTTTTCAATTCATTCCCGATATTTTGTTAGATTTCTAGTGTAAAATATCCAATTATGGATTTATGGGAGATGATTCCCCAATATAAGGGGCCTGTAGCGTTCTTCGTTTATCTGAGGATATGAAAATCATCACTTGGAGGACCGGACCTGGTCGAGAGACTCTCCCGGTCAGAGAGCAAATGTAGGTAATTTTATTTACTGCTTCCTGCTGGTTTTCTGTCCCTCTTTGTGTTTCAGATATTATGTCAAGATATTCTGTCAAATTGAATTCAGGATGACGCAAATATTTTCCAACGAAAAAGATGCCATCCATATTCTTCAAACAAATTACAACAATTATACGGGGAGACAGAGTTTTTGCAGAGCTTTTTATCTGTGCTCTTGTATCATACGGAAACATGTATGGTACCCCGTTTACATTTCCTCTGCTAACACTGTGACATACCAGAGAATGTAATGCTCGGTCTCAAAAGAATTTTTGCACGCATGTTAAAGCGGCACAGCGTGCTATCGTTCTATCCAAATGTCTTTCATTTTCTAATTTTGAGCGGGAAATGGTCTCAAACGACTAGGTTGGACTCACTGATGACAAATTCGGTGTCAAAACCGATTCTGTCTGGCTGTCCGCCCGGCCGGCCGCATGCACGATTAGGGGCGTATACGGAGAATTCTATCGAATTGAAACTTTCAGGGTAAGTTGCATATCAAAATTCGTGATATTTCAGGAACAACTGAAGCGATCGGATTGACACTTGGCAGTTAGTTGGAGCATAACGACTAGCAACCTCTCGTAAAATTCCGTTTTGATCGTGCTGTCAGTAAATTTGATAAATTCATTTTTGAAATTTTTTTTGGAAATTTCGTTTTTTCGAAACTATTCATTATATTCAAAAAACAATCTGCTCACACCTTCAGCTCTTTATTTCACAGCAGTATAACAAATTTCAATTCGATACGATCCCTATTATCGGAGATATTGGGAAAAATGAGGAAAAATTTTATGATTCTTCTTTCGATGTCGTTGTTTTTTTCGGAATACCTCAAAAATAACTAATTCAATCATAATGAAGCTCGGCAGCTGGTTTGAAAATGCTGATGGACAACTTTTTGGAAAATTCCGTGATGATCGTGTCATTAGAACAATTTCAAGGAAAAGTTAAAATTTTTTTGGAATAATCAATATTCTGTGATTTTCTGATCATATTATCGTCATGAAATTCTGATTGAACCTTCGAACTGAAATTTTTCAATAGTACCGGATTGCAATCCGATATAATCTGTATTTTTGGAAATATTGGGAAAATCAAATTTTAAATAGGTATAGCTGCGGAATCATCGGGTGGATTTTACCCATTCACGAATTCGGCCTTCGTAATTAAGGTCCACACCTACTATACAAATATCGAATTTCCGAGTTTCTTTCGGTACTTATTGTGTTTACGGTCAGCCTAACGGCTGATATTCCCGAACTAAAACTTCTAAAGTCCCATGTATATGTCTCTCAATATCACATCGCTCTCCACAGCGGCGTCCTACCCTTTCATGGCCATAGCATACATAGTATAGGATTATACTTTAGCCATAGTGCATACTCAGACAGAATCGCGATTCGTCGCTGAATACGACATGATGCCATTCTGCCTGCCACTGCTACCATTTTCTGCTCCAATAGGTCTCTTGCATGTAACACGAATTATCAAATTTTTATGTTTTTCTCATTCTATATCGATACAAAATCATAATGTATGCTATCACACACTTCAACAATTCGAGAATTTTGAATAATTCAGTATTAAAAATGGCCAAATCGGGACTCAAGGTCGAAGCTCCACTCGTTATTGTACGATTCACCGATCGATACAGTCCGACGCTGTCTATTGGCTTGCTAGAAAGAAAAGTACACGAGAAGAGGGAGAGAGTGGATATATCCCCATACGTCACGGAAATCGCGAAGTTTCGTCCGTTTAAACAACCGATATGCGGAGCCAAACTTGAAAGAGCATTTTCTCGTTAAAAATTTAAATTTTTGATGGCGGTTAAAGTTTTCCAGTGGTCTTACGGATAGAATATTTGATTCCAATGATAAAAAAAATCATGCAAGAGACCTATTCAAACGTCACGACTGTCATTTCAGTACAATTAACACGACGGATAAGTTCGCGAAAGGAAAAGCCAATAACACTCCAAGGCAACAATTTCACCCCTATCAAAAGGACAAACATGGTGTAAATGAAGCTTGGCATAAAAACACATATACAAAATTCCATTGTATGATGATGTATTGTATGATTTTACCTTATGAAGACAATTTTCCGATAGTATTGTGTTCCACACCACTGTCAAAATTACAGAACAAATAATGCTAATCAAAACTCCCAGGTTTGTAGATATAGTGTTCGTTTCGCTAAGTGAATATAAACTGTAGCAGGATGCAACAACTTGTATTCCAACGAAAGAGAAAATGGTGAATATGTATGCAGATAAGAACCTATCAGTATGGTTACATATATCTATTATATCACAAAATGCTGCACTCAACGATCTTATTTCGAAACGGCTTCCTGGACTAATTGACATCTCATTCAAATTCCTGATCATTACATCCAACATTTCAGCTATCAGAATGTACAGTACATGATAGGTGTACAGTAGAGATGTGAAAATAACAGCCGTGTATTGGTAACAAAATCCAGTTAGTAGGTCCACCTCTAAACGTACGTTCCAGTAAAAATTAGTGCAGATATTCAAACACTGCATGATGATCAGTTTTCTACGTGAATATGTTATCAATTTACTGAGGTGATTTCCCCTAATGAATTTCCAATTTTTATCGAATCTCATGAATTCTTCTCCTAAAGCTGTTGCAGAATGTAACCTTACATTACTGAGGAATAGTCTTTGGATGAGAAAAATTAAAGTGGTGAATTTCGAGAAAAGAAATATTAGGTTCATGGAGTCAGCTTGAATTGATCCTATCAGAACTAGTAACTTCCTTAAACTGATGCAATTTTCGAATACCAAGAAGAGAGTCAGTAGATAGTTGAACTTGTACCAAAGTTTGGTCCAGTATGTTTGTTCCAAGTGGATGTTGTTCGATTTTCGTACTATGAAGAAAGGAACATCACCACAGATGAAACCGAAGAGAAATGAATAATATAGGTATTCGTACAAGCCTGGTTTGGCCATTTTGTTGCAGACAAATGTGGATTGGATAATGCTGAAAGCCTGGTTCGAATAATTCCATATGCTTTCATTCTATTTGGAGACACATGAATTATTAATTACCTACAATTCATTTCATCTGCTTGTTTTACGATCCATATCAACATTTCCTTGTATCAAGGTTAATTAGTTAAGAATGCATAGTTTGAGATAGTTAACTTCAATCATAATATTACTTGAATGAAACACATAGGTATGTGTTGACTTATATTCATTTTGAGTTGAAACATGACGCGTTTGGCTACAATGAACAACTGGTTAAAGAATTGGTTTCAAACCGTATTTAAGGGAATTTTTTGGGTTAGGATACATTATTTATATTTATTTTGGGAAGAATCCACTGGGCTTCCAGAAGACTACAATCGGGAAACTGGACAAGGAACAGGTTCCTAAATAGCAATCAAACAGAATGGTTGCTGAAATTTATTACAAAAGTGCTATTTCTGAGATAAACCCCAAGTTGAAAATACAAAAAAACTAGAAAAGCACTGACGTGAGGTCAGAAGCTTTTACGCGTTTGTTCTGTTTTTTAAGCGGTTATTTATATACAAGCATTGACCCTGCCAAACGAAGATTTTTTCATATGGTTCTCACGAACTTTTGCATAAACCTTAAGCTATTATTTTCTATCAAGAACCAGAATGCAATTTGATCCAAAATTTTTAAAGGTTATAACTATCTTAATATTAACTGGCGAATTCAACCCATTTAAGCATTGGACCTTCTTAATTGAACTGAAAACCTACTCTACAAATATATTCCCTTTGTCGATTCTTCCTTAAGTTAATGTGTTTACGGCCGTCCTGACCACTGATAGTGAACAAAATAACTTCATGAAGAATCTACTTAGCAGCTTGATAATTGTAGACTAAGTTTGGAGTTTAATTACGCATGCCGAATTGGCGAGTTAGTAAAAACTATCTGATGATTCTGCAGATATACCCTTTCAAAATTTCAGTTTCCCGATATTTCCAAGAATTTAGATCGAATCGTCCTTCAATGAAAAATGCCACCATGAAGTTTCAGCCAAATAGGGTCTATAGAAC
Organism: Myrrha octodecimguttata; assembly: GCA_958510865.1. NCBI lineage: Eukaryota > Metazoa > Arthropoda > Insecta > Coleoptera > Coccinellidae > Myrrha > Myrrha octodecimguttata. The sequence continues at coordinate 75,425,732 of OY294057.1, forward strand.
AAGGAGCAAAAAAAAATTTTAGAGTCCTTCAGCATTTTGTTGAATGGAGAGAATTATTTTGCTCATTGTTCTGTAGATCCTATTTGGCTGAAACTTCGAGGTGGCATTCTTCATTGAAGGATGATTCGATCTATGTTTTTGGAAATATCGGGAAACTGCGATTTTTAAAGGGTATATCTGCAGAATCATCCGATAGTTTTTACAAATTCGCTAATTCGGCATTCGTAATTAAACTCCAAACTAACTCAACAATTATCCAGCTACTGAGTTGATACTTATTTTGTTCAGTATCAGTGGTTGGGCTGGCCGTAAACACATTAACTTTAGGCAGAATCAACATAGGGAATATATTTGTAGAGTAGGCTTTCAGTTTGATTAAGAAGGTCGAATGCTTAGATGGGTCGAATTCGCCATTAATTCTTTAGATAGTTATACCCATTCAAAATTTTGGACAGAATTGCAATCTAGTGCTTGATTGTAAATTATAGCTTGAGGTCCCTTTAAGTGATTATGTTAACGACCGACCATGAGAACCTGATCTGAAGCATGTTAAAACCACTGACTTAACGTGTATGCTTATCTCGAATTCTTAATCTATACTTGTCATAACGAAAAAGATTAAAAAATGATTTTACCTTCCGAAGACAATTTTCAGCTAGCATTACACACCACACCACTGTCAAGATCAAACAGTTGATACTGATCCAAACTCCCATGATTGTTGAGGTAGTATTCACCTCTCTCAATTTATACAAACTGTAGCATGAAACAACTACTTGATTTCCAATAAAAGAGAATATTGTAAATATATATGCAGACAAGAAACCATTTGCATGGATACTTATTTCTTTTATATCACCAAATGCTGCACTCATCAATCTTATTCTGTAACTATTTCCTGAATTCCCATACATCTTATTCACATTTTTGATCATTATATCCAGCATTTCAGCTATCAGGATATACAGGACATGATACGTGCAGAGTAGAGATGTGAAAATAACAGCTGTATATTGGTAACAGAATGCAGTTAGTAAGTCAACCTGTAAGTGAACACTCCAGTAAATGTTAGCCACGAAGTTGATACATTGCATGGTGATCAGTTTTCTACGTGAATATGTTATCAATTTAGAGAGGTGACTTCTGCTTATAAATCTCCAGTTTTTATCGAATTTCATGAATTCTTCTCCTAAAGCCGTTGCAGAATTAGATAGAACATTCCTGAGGAATATTTTTTGAATGAGGAAAATAAATATGGTGAATTTTGCAAAGAAAAATATGAGATACTGAGAGTCAGCTCGTGTAGATCATATCAGAACTAGTAACTGCCTTAAACTGATGCCACTTTCAATCACCAAAATAATATTCAGAATACTATTGAACTTGTACCAAAGTCTAGTCCAGTTTGTGATTGTCAGGTGGAGATTTTTCGATTTTCGAGCTATGAAAAAAGGAACATCCCCACACATAAAAGCGAAAAGAAATGAGCAATATAGATATTCGTTCAACCCTGGTTTGACCATTTTGCTAGCTTCAAATGTTGGTTGGATAATGCTGACAACTATTTATTACCTGATTCAAATGATTTCGTGCTTTCCTTCTATTTGGAGATACATACAATATTAATTAATTACCCTAATGAACCAGCTAATGGGATAAAGAGTAGTTATATAGGTCGATTTATCAACTTACTATACAATGGAGGTTTTTCCTTCAAACGAAAATGCAGTAATTTTCAAGAAAAACCTTCAGAACATCACATTTCAAACATATAATTTCAATATTATATTTTTAAAAAATGTTTGATCACTTAAAACTCAAAAATCTTGAGTGCACGATATGGCAACGTCGAATTCAGCTTCCTCGGAAAGAAAAGGACGTCAAATGTGTTACTTTGCTTAGGAAAACAGAGATAGCTATACTTCGATCTGGTTAGAGTAGAAGACAACGACCAAGGAATAGAAAAGTAAGAGCACAGACTGTCTTACTGTCATATTACTAACAAATCGCAAACGGAAATTGTTTGGTTATATTGACGAAGAACACGTGTGTACCATAGAATACGAATAAATATTTCATTATTCGATAGCGGAAAAAGCTATTCTACTAAACACCGTTGTCACTTCGTGCATGCCTGGCAAATCCCAACCCCCAATTTTGAAATCTGATTTTGAATACTTTCTGAAGGTGATTTGGGAAAATGATGAATCAAACGCATAATAATTATGTTCAAATTTGCATTTGCAGTAATAACCCAAATTCAGGAAAAACCCCCATTGAAACATGTCAACAGTTTTTCTGTTGATCGATTTAAATAAGAAGTTGGTTGTTTTTCTCAGATATACAGTGCGCGTCAAAATTATGGAACAAATTCATTTTCTCAGAAGAAAAATATTTGGCAACAAAATCCTGAAACGCATTTTTGAAGGATTTCCGTAGCACCCTTTGCCATCCCCATCAACTCTCTAAATTTTTTGAATAGGGAAAGTAGGTCATGTGATACTTTTTTGGCAAGGTCTTTCCATCTTCTTTACAGGTGTGCAGAAATCTTCAAGAAAAAAAAAATTGTTTTTTTAAAATTAGTTAGTTCAAAGAGGTTTTCAGTATGTGCACTTTGTCATGGCTCATTTACTTTGAGACGATGGTACCTGATGAAATTTGTCACCTAATGAAAGTCGACCATTACAGTTTTGTTCATGCACAACTTTGAACCCCTTTCAACCCCCTTATGTGAAAAATTAGAATGTGTGAAACACTGCGCTTCAGTTATGATTTTAAGTTAGTATGTTATTAGTACGTACCGAGACGTTCCCTAGAATACTCCATCATCTCAGGTTTTGGATGAAATATAGAAAATCAATAGGTATTGTATTCACGATTTTATTCAATTTCCTGAAAATGTTTCATTTACGCTTTCATGTATTATTTGAGAATGATGTTTGCATACATTTTGAACAATTTTTTTTTTCATTAGTAGTTATAAGAAGCGTTGGTATTTAAATATTACTGCTCCTTTGAGTACAGGCTGAGTTACTATTCGAGCACTACTTAGTCAATATTCAGGAAAATTTACATTATTGTCATAAAGCCTTTGAATATTCTGTTGAAACTTTCATCAGTTTGTACCAATAAGATGATGTATATAGCTGCCGAACTCCAACACTGCAATTTGAAGAAATACAATGTAGAAAATTATGAATAAAGAAATATTTCTCAAGACTCCAGGATTGAAATGTCTACATAATAAAACGTGTTTTTTTAGAGGTATAGAACTCTGAAACGGAATAACACAAGGATAAATTTTCAAAATTGAAATGAAATTGATTTCATTTAAAAGATAATCTTTTGGCATAATAATTTAAATATAATTTTTGACGTATGACCGCCAGGGCTGGCTTTGATGTAATCTAATCTGGAGGTCCAATTTTCAATCACTTTTTCCAACATTTGTTGCCGTATATCGGCAATAACGCGGCGAATGTTGTCCCCCAAGTGGTGGATCGTTTCGGCCTTATCGGTGAAGACTATCGACTTCACATATCCCCACAGAAAGTTAAATCGCAGGCCAATTCGTGGGCCCGGAATGTTAAATTATGCGGTTATCAAACGTTTCTTTCAGTGAATCAATTGTGGCACGAGCTATGTGACATGTTGCGCCGTCTTGTTGGAACCACAGCTGCTGCACATCACGGTTGTTCGATTGGGGAACTAAAAAGTCAGTAATCATGGCTCTATAGCGGTCACCTTTGACTGTAACGTTCTGATTCGGGTCTTCCTTTACTCTACGCTCTACAGCAGCAATGGCTTCTTCTGTTCTCACGACGTCTCTGTGGATGCGTATTATCAGTTAGAGTAAACGTGGTGCGAAAACGGTCCATAGTTAGTCGAATTGATTGCTGTGGTGGACGTAGAGCACGATACGTTTTCGAACGGAATTTGCACAATTTGGAAGCGTTGTTCAGGCGTCAGTCTATTAATGTTGAAATGCCAGACCAAACTTAACGTAAATCACTTGACAGCTGAAAAATGGCCGCCAGTTAAAACAGTGTTGCCAACTCAAAGTTCTATACCTCTTAAAAACACCCTTTATAACCTCGAATGGTTAAAGTTCATATAACAAGGGAAAGGATTGATGAAAACATAAGAAATATAGAAATTTTAAAGAACAAGAGAGAAAAGATGAAATCCCTTTCTGATTAGGTAAGGTACCAAAATATACTCTGTTACATGGGATTAATGAGGAGGACTTCGGCACAATTAATTCAAGGAATTCGAATTATTTGGAACGACTTTCATCCTTGATGTGAGACTACAACATCTCACTGAGTAGGTGTATCACTTGGAATGTAACTCAAAATTCTGAAGCCTACTGAAAAAACATAGATAGGTGGAAAATACCTACTGTAAATATAAATTCATAGTTCATTCTGTAAGACCCCCCAGCAGTTATTTTCATATCTTCGTGAAGAATTTGTTGTGAAAATAACTGAACCTGAAATAGAAGAAAGGTGAGTTTTGTTCACAATATCTGCCTCACAGTTCTCCGCATTCGGTATCTTTTTTAGACATTGGAATATTTTGGAAAAATTCACGATGATCCGAAAGTATTCGATTTCGAAATATTCAACAATGAGTATCAAAAATATCTCTCTGTTTGGTATATTTCTAAAATGAGTATACATCGTGAGTCTTTAAATTGTACAATTTCAACCATAGATACCTCTCATCAAATGAAACACTTTTTTTATTTACCATTTTTCCAGATTTGGCCGCAGTAAAAAGTTATAAGCATTTAAATATTTCTCAGTGTGCTAATACACTGCTGCACTTTGTTTGCAAGATTAACACACATATAATTTACGGTAATTTGTATTGAAGAATAATTAATCCATTGCTTGAAATTCAAAGAAACATGATTGGGAAAACTCATTTACTCACTTAATTTTTATGATTTAGTACTTTTTGCGATATTATTGTGGAAAAATATTTTAATAATTTAAACACTAATCTTCCACTTGAAATTCGTGCAATATCCAGTTGTTTCCATCATGGAATTCGACATAATTTCAATCTCGCCCATTCTTATATTTAGATTCCACAATTATTCCATATTTCATCAAATTCTTAAACGATTTATTTGAAATCACACAACCAACCTGAAAACATTAACTGAACTCAAGAATTCTATGGAAAGTCTGGCCTATAGACATAGACTTTGTCTGTGGTCTGGTTACAAAATAGCATAGGCCTAATATTTAGTCTATGCGGAATAAATAAATATTTCTGTGTACTCTATGTTCCGGGGAAACGGAAGCGGAGCTTAATTCAGTCTTTATTAGCTCAGAGGCGGATCCACAAAATAAGGAAATTTCTCGACTTTTTTATCAGATTTTATAACATTCAACGTTGCATATCTCGAAAACGGTTCGTTTGAGGAGAAATAATGAGTTATAATCGAGTTTTCTAAAATTATTGAGGGTTCTTATAATGACTTAAGCTAAATTTTATCTGCATTATTCATGCAAATTTTTTAAAGTTTTATGAATCGGGGAGTCTTTAATCAGAAAATCGTTTGGGGTTTGAGTATTACTGTAGAATACGAGTCATAGTCATCAAGAACTTCACACCAAATTTCATTTCATTCAGAGAAACTATATGTCAAAGCTACAAAAGAAAGACTGATTTTTTTTGGAAATATCAACAGTCTGTATCTTTTTACTTGGGCCGAATATGGAAAAATGGTAAATGAAAAGCATGCGTAAATCCTCTTGAAATATTTTGTTCACATTCAACAATGATTTCTTACACAGATCATGAGCCACCAGATATTTTGTTTTTATTAGTATGTTGGATTATTCTCAAAAAATAATTGTTCCATGATCAAGTGTTGTAATATATGTAGAGCGAATTTTATGGATAATTTCAAATAGAATGATGAGACACTGTGTCTAGTAATATTTTTGTATTTATTTTTTGTGTTACCGATTTCTCAAATTTTTACCTCAATCGTTATACAGGGTGAGTTTTAATTTGTACATAAATTTCAACCATAGATTCCTCTCATCAAATCAAACACTTTTTTATTTTCCATTTTTCCAGATTCGGCACAGGTAAAAAGTTATAAGCATTCAAACATTTTTTGATGTGCGCTAATACACTCCTGCGCTTTGTTTGCAAATTCACCACAGATATCTCTTACGATTTTTTTTTTTTTTTTGAAGAATGACCAATCCAAGGTTTGAAATTCAAAGAAACAAGATTGAGGAAACTCATTTACTCACTTAATTCTTATGATTTGGTGCTGTCTGCGATATTATCGCAAGGAAAACATTTCACTACACTGGACTTGAATCACTGATCTTCAACTTGATGTTCATGCAATATCCAATTTCATTCCACTATATGATTATACACAATTCCACCCTCGCCCATTTTCATATTGAAAACTACATAATTATACTTTTTTCACGAAATTTATAAATGAATTATATGAAATCAATCAAATAACCTGAAAATATTCTCTAGAATGTCTTATGATAACATGTTATTCTATTTCTATGAATGTTATGGTTAGTTCTGTGGTATGGTCACGAAATAGCATATACCTTATATTAGTTTTATGCGAAATAGATGAATTTTTGTGTGTATTCTATGGTCCGGATAGACGTGAACTCAGCTTCATAAATATGAGGTTATTTTTCGAATTTTTATCCGATTTTATAATATTCAACGTTGAATACCTGCAAAACGGCGCGTTTACGGAGAAAGGATAAAGAATAATCAAGTATTTCAAAATGATTGAAGATTCTTATGATGAGATAAACTTTATCTGCATTCTTCATGCTAACTCCGTATAGTTTTATGAATCGGCGAGTCTATAACTCGGAAAATGTTGGAAGTAGAATGAAAGTGATTACTGAAGAATATGTGTGATAGTTATAGAAAACTTCACACCAAAGTTCATCTCATTCGGAGTTACCATATCAAAGCTACGAAAGAAAAACTGATTTTTTTTGAAAGTTTAAACAGCCTGTAACTTCTTGCTGGAGCCGAATCTGAAAAAATGATAAATGAAAAAAGTGTTTTATTTGATGAGAAGAATCTATGGTTAAAATTAATGTACAACTTAAAGACTCACCCTGTATATGCCGATAATAATTTTTAACTATATGGGATTGAAAGAAAAAGAAGCAAGAGCATCTTCTATTAACCAATTATCCTGATAATATGTTGAACCAAACCTCTTTCATTATCCTTTCATCCTTCGAAGTTAGCGAGTGTCCAATCAAAATTCGTTTCAGAACTCCAACCTGAAATATATTAATTCATCAGTGGAATTTTCGGAGGAAAACAAGCGAGTAAATACGGGAATTGAACTGTATTACAATTGTGCAAAATTCAGTGAGGATCAATTATTTTAAAAATTTAAAATATTCGTTATTTCTGATTACAGAAACTATCTGTGGGATTAACTACACTAACGGCCTATCGTAAACACAATAACTTCCGAAAGGAACAATTTAGAAACTCCGATATTTTTAGTACAGGTTTGAACCTTAATAACGAAGGCCGAATTCGTTAATGGGTGAAATCCACCTAATTATTCCGCAGATACCCATACCCATTCAAAATTTTATTTTCCCGATATATCCAAAAATACAGATCAGTTCGAATTGAAATCCAGTACTCGATCGAAAAATCTAGAAAAGCACTGAGGTGAAGTCAGCAGCTTTTACGCGCCTGTTCACATTGCAAAATGGTGACTCGGAAATTTCAGTGAAATTTCAATGAAATAAAAAAAAATTTAAAAAAATGTTCAAAAAAATGTTCAAAAAAAAATTTTTTTCGAATTTTTCCATGGATAATTCTTCTTATTGACACTGTTCATATTCCAACCAAGTTTCATTTCGAGCAGATAAATATTTTTCGAGTTATTGAGAAATCAAAATTTATAATGGCTGTAGCACAAAAACCATTCGGCCCATTAACGAACTCAACCGAGATATTCAGGATCTCAACGTAACCTGGTTTCTTTCAAGGCCAGAAAAACTTAACCGAGATATTCAGGATCTTAACTTAACCTGAAAATTTCAAGACTCTAGGTCCTTCTTTCGAAAGTTACAGCGCACACGGCCGGACGGACGGAATCAATTTTGACCATGGATTCTTCTTCTTCATCAGTTCATTTTCGAACTCCTGATTGAATCAGTATGTTTTGAGTTTTGGATAGAACATCGACACGGAAAACAAAACCAGGAAATTCGACATATTTTTCAAATATGTCGCAAAATTGAAGTTGTATCACACTGAAAGTTGTTGCATTTCAATGAAATATGGAGCTCAAGGTATGAACAAAACTTTTACCAAATTAAGTCTCCAAAAAAAAAAAAAATATATTATATTTACTGTCAGTGTACGATGCTCCAACTAAATGGAAATTTTCAATCCAAGTGTTTCAGTACTACTCGAAATATCAGGGAAATAACCTCAAAATTACAAATGGCTATAACTCCGAAACCGTTTTGGCCCGTTTCGCCCATAAACGCATTCTGAAATTCAACCCACTCTAAAAGTTTCACGTCGAAACGATTCTCTGTACGCCTATGTATTCGTGTCTACGGACGGTCGGCCGGATAGAATCGATTTTGACACCGGATGCGTCCGTGAATACAACCAGTCGTTCGAGACCATCTTCGGGAACAAATTACCGACATTTGGACAAAACGATAGCACGCTGTTCTCCAGAATATGAGCGCAAAAATAATCAATATTCACTTGCCTTATGATTAGATCCTTCGGAAACTAAGGCGAAGCAGGCAATACTTGTTACCAAGTTGAATCCCACTCCAGATACAACACTTAAGACATCATAAATAGAATTTTCACAAGATAATGTGTACAAACTATAAATTAAAAGTATAATTTGAACTTCCATAAATGAACACATAATAAACGTGAAAAATGCCAATGCTCCATTTGCTGAGTTGGTAATTTCAATTAAATCATCATAGGCTTTTGCAACTTTTCTTATTGTTCTCGGGCATAGCAATTCATCATTCAGTATATCTGTCAATGTTCCAATATATGAAGCAATCAAAGTGTGCACAGTATAAAACTTCAAGATTGAAGAGAGAAATATCATTCCATCAAATAGCATCAAGGGAATGTAACATTTGGATAATCCCAGGAAGAAACAACCGGTTATAATGAAGATAGTATTTCCAATTTGCATCATCGAAGAAACTATTTTCATTTCTCTGATCAATCGTTCAAAATGTGGTTCCTTGCTGAATTTCCACTTATTCTGAAACTTCAACAATTGGCTCAACATATTATTAATTTTTGGTGATGAGATTAATCCAGATACTGCTTGTTTTGACTGATAAAAAATTATCATGATGAAGGATGACATGAACACTAGAGAACTAGAGTTATAAGACTGATGTGGTCTTGTGGTTTCTTTCAAGGCCAGAAAATTGGGAAGAAGTAAATAAAAACTGAAGAAACTGTAGAGATAATAGAATATCCAGGACCATTTCGTGTAATTTATTTGGATTTTTCTCTTTTTGTAGTCTATGAAAAATGGAATGTCACCAGAAATGAAACTAAATATCTGAATAGGATAGAGGTATTTGTAAAGACCCTGATCTGACATAGTTCATCGACTGAATTGAATGTTATAGGCCTATGAGGGCTACATCGAATATAAATTAAGGGGATTAGGGGAAGTGTTTCATATTTAATTTACGAATGTGTTATTGAATGAATCAATTAAAATAATGTAAGTGACTACCAAACATCAGAGGCGGATCGACGATTTCGGGGACCCTACGCTTGGAAACTTTCGGGGCCCACCTCTACTCTTTCAATTTCTTTCGAAACAATTTTTCTATCAGAATTCGGTCGTACAGAAATAATATTTATTGCTCGAATCTATTGGTAGAAACTACGAAACAATATTTCTTTCTACAAAAAATTATATAAATGAACATGAAAAACTAAAAATAATATGAAATGCCGGAAAACTAATCAAAGAGATATTTTTTTCGCATTTTTACGCACTTGTTCTGGGGAACAGCGCGTTATCATTTCGTCACGATGTCTGTAATTTTCGAATTTTGAGCCGAAATTGGTCTCAAACGACTAGGATTGACTCACTGATGAAGAATCCGTGGTCAAAATTGATTCTGTCCGTCCGGCCGTGTGCGCTGTAACTTTCGAAAGGAAGGTCCTAGTCTTGAAATTTTCGGGTTAGGTTAAGATCCTGAATATCTCGGGTAAGTTCGTTAATGGTCCAAATCTGCCAAATGGTTTTTGAGCTAAAGCCATTTGAAATTTTGGTTTTTCAATAACTCGAAAAATATTTATCTGATCGAAATGAAACTTGGTTGGAATATGAACAGTGCCAATAAGAAGAATTACCCATGAAAAAATTCGAAAAAAAAATTTTTTTTGAAAATGTTTATATTTCATTGAAATTTCACTGAAATTTTCAAGTCACCATTTTGCAATGTGAACAAGCGCGTAAAAGCTGCTGACTTCACGTCAGTGCTTTTCTAGATTTAATTTCTGCAAATTTTGTTGATGCAGCATCATAATCCAGACTCTTCGTTAGATCACGCCCAACGGCCGATAGTAAGCACAATATCTTACGAAAGAAACAACTTAGAAACTAGATATGTTTAGAGTAGGTTTGGACCCTTATTACGAAGGCCGAATTCTTGAATGGGTGAAATCCACCCAATGATTACGAAGTTATTCCTATTTAATATGTTATTTCCAAAAATACAGATGAGATCTAATGGAAATCCAGTACTGGGCTTAAAAATTACATCTTGAAGGTACACAAAGAATTTCTTGAGGAAAATATGTACAGAAAATCGTTTCAATGACACGATCATCACGAAATATTGCTCAATTTCAAAATTCAGAAATACTGCTTTTCAGATTATCCTGTCACCTCCTGGGTGTTACCAAATTTGAGGTACAAACGAAATTTTCAAAAGTTATTTTTTTCTCCTAGTATACATGCACCTCACAAGATGATTTTTCGAGTTATTAGAATCTTTCTGAATCATTATTGTTAACGATCGAGAAAATAACCTTATAATACGAGATCTGGCTGCAGAATTAGTGTGCTCATCGAGTATTTTCTTTAAACCAATGGTATATGTACATACATTTGTTATGCTAGGAGAATATATATCTACAGTGTTGTCTATCAAAACGTGGCCGCAAGTGTTTTTGAATAAATAATTATTAAGTGATTTTTTGGAATAAATAGCCATTCACTTGCTTTTTTGAACAAGATATAATCCAACTCATAGCAATACAGAGTGAATCTTTAAGATGTACATTAATTTTAAACTATAGATTCCTCTCATCAAATAAAACACTTTTATCCTTGGTCATTTTCCAGATTCTACTCAGGTATAAAGTTATAAGCAATTAAACATTTCTCGATGTGCTAATACACTACTGCGCTTTGTTTGCAAGTTCACCACAGATATCAATTACGGTGATTTCTTCTGGAGAATAACCAATCCAAGGCTTGAAATTCAAAGAAAATAGATTGAGAAAACTCTTTTACTCACTTAATTCTTATGATTTGGATATTATCGCAAGGAAACCATTTCACTACACTGGACTTGAAACACTGATCTTCAAATTGATTTTCATGCAATATCCAATTTCATTCCACTATAGCATTATTCACAATTCCATCGTCGCCCATTCTCATATTGAAAACTCCATAATTATACTTTTTTCACGAAATTTATAAATGAATTATATGAAATCAATCAATTAACCTAAAAATGTTCTCTAGACTTATAATAACATGTTATTCTTTGTCTATGAATGTTATGGTTCGGTCTGTGGTATGATCACGAAATAGCATATACCTTAATTAGTTCTATGCGAAATAGATAAATATTTATGAGTATTCTATGGCCGGATAAAAGTGAACCCAGCTTAATTTACTTCCTCTGCTAGATCAGGGGCGGGTCCACAAATATAAGGTAATTTTTCGAATTTTCATCCGATTTTATAATAGTCAACGTTGAATATCTGCAAAACGGTGCGTTTAGGAGAAATTATAAAGAATAATCAAGTATTTAAAAATGATTGAAGATTCTTATAATGATATAAGAAAAACTGTATCTGCATTCTTCATGTTAATTTCGTATAGTTTTATGAATCAGGGAGTCTATAAGTCGGAAACTGTTTGTAGTAGGATGAAAGTGATTACTGAAGAATCTGTGTAATAGTTATAGGAAACTTCACACCAAAATTCATCTCGGAGGTACCATATCAAAGCTACACAACAAAAACTGTTTTTTTTTGGCAATTTAAACAGCCTGTATCTTTTTGCTGGAGCCGAATCTAAAAAAATGATAAATGAAATAAGTGTTTCATTTGAATCTATTGTTAAAATTAATGTACAACTTTAAGACTCACCCTGTATATGTGAAGAATTCGAAAAATTATTTCTGCCTTTGTGCACTTCGCCGCACCTCTTCGCAACCAGATGTGAGCAGGTACGATTTTGCTACTTTTTACGTCCATAACGTACATCTTTCATTTATATCTATATCAAATCACAGCCAATATTTTTTTGTGTACGATGACATAGGGTTGCCTGAGTAAATCTAGCCAAAAATAAGGGTTGCTGCCTGTTGAAGATGATGCGGCCACATTTTGATAAGCAACCCCGTAGATACATATTCTTCTTTTAATGAATTCTTGTAAAAAATTGGTTTCAAGCAAATACTCGATGAGCGCACTTATGGGGGTTTTTCCTTTCAACGAAAATGCAGTAATTTTCATGAAAAACCTTCAGAACATCATATTTCAAACATATGATTTCAATATTATATTTTTAAAAAAATGTTTGATCGCCTAAAACTGAAAAATAAAAATGGAGATTTGCATTCAAAGGGATTTGTCTTGAGTGCACGATATGGCAACGTCGAATTCAGCTTTCTCGGAAAGAAAAGGACGTCAATTGCTTAGAGAAACAGAGATAGCTATACTTCGATCTGGTTAGAGTAGAAGACAATGACCAAGGAATAGAAAAAGAACAGCATAGACCGTCATACTGACAAATCGCAAACGGAAATTGTTTGGTTATATTGACAAAGAACACGTGTGTACCACAGAATAAGAACAAATATTTCATTATTCTTTAGCAGAAAAAGCTATTCTACTAAACACCGTTGTCACTTCGTTCATGCCTGGCAAATCCCAAACCCCAATTTTTAAATCCGATTTTGAATACTTTCTGAAGGTAATTCGGGAAAATGATGAATCATTTCCATAATAATTATGTTCAAATTTGCATTTAATATAACCCAAATTCAGGAAAAACCCCCATTCTGCAGCGGGATCATAGACTATTATAACCTACTAAAGGAATTTATTCACCTCATCTTACTCACGCGATTTTCATGAAAATTCAGATTTCATCGAGAGAATCGATCAAAATCAAAATATTTTTCTCGAAATGGGTAGCCCATAACAAAACCACAAGATTTCATTATAATAACGAAGCATATTTTCACAATTTTCAAACTTATTGTTGCTCACCATAAAAGTTTTCTATTTATTTTTTGATAGTTTTCTCAGATATTGGGAGTGAAAACCTGATACCTGACCTAGATAAATTCAGTTACAAACTGAATGCATTATATTAATGCACGTTTGTTGTTTGTTATTCAGACAATTGCCATTGGCCGCTATTCATTCATCGATTTCTAACACACGTGTTCAAATAACGTGTAATGGGCACATGGTCCAATTTGTCGTCATTTTCCCTGATTGAGTCTAAGAGAATACACTTCAATTAGTCGGCCTATTCAAATTTGGTATGGAGATAGACATGCATGCATCGGAATCACATGGTGGTCCAATTTTGCACGAATTTTCGACACTTAAAACTAAATACGAGTCTCCTGGGGAAACAAGACAATTTGGCTGGATGTCAACCTATGCAATTCAGAAAACGACTAAGACAAGACATCAAGGTTTTTGAGAACTCGTTGAATGTTTTATCTTTTCACGCTGTTGCTAATTCAGAGAACAGAGAAGCTTCATATCGTTGTTGCCGAATGTTTGTTACATTTGAATTATGAACGCATATTTGGTACTCACTGATGAAATAATACACTCCATTCACTTTTATAAACTATCCCGGTTGGCCATGACATTCTGACACATTGCACCGTGTATATTTTGAAAATGTTAGGTTACACTGTTAGTTACAGTCATTTTTCTGTCAGATAACGACACAACGTTGTCCTCTCTACATAGAGGTCGAATTAATTACGTATTTTTCAAAATGTGAATTTACTTTTGAGAAAATAATGAATTCAAGAAAACATTATATGTGAATTCAATAATTCCAAAGACCTGGCTAATATTGAAGAAACATTTTTCTCTGTTAACACTGAAAATATTTCACGTATATAAACATGTTTCGGAAGATTCAGTTATGATATTTTCTTGTACGGAAATCAAAAATCGAGTGTTGAAATTTCACTAAAAAATAGTGGATAGAGAAGTCCGTTACTTTGTGAGAGTTTATTCGAAAAAAAATGAAAGTACTCGAATAACCCTGCAGTTAAATAAACATTATTATTATTAGTTGAACTTCTAAACGAACAGACCAACTTATGAAATTTCTTTACTTTTCGAAATTCTCAAGAAATAAGTCTACAGAAGACATTTTAACACCTTTGTTGCACAGCTTGAAATACTCCAGTATGAAATTGTAGTAGTACTCCAAAACTTGTGTCACCTCAAAAGAACTAACTCAATTTATGAAGTTCTTGGGAATCTATGTGAACGTTTAACTGGGTTATCACTCACATACGTCGAACTTGTTTGATAGCTTGTGATGAATGATTGATTCCAAAATATCAGGGTGACTTTCAGAAAAAGCAGATTTCAATTCTACATAGCACTTCCAGATTCCTGCTTCTTCAAAACTACCTTCGGCATTTTTAAAATCCAAGAGTGATTGAGAGTAGGAATTGGCATTTGGCAACGTCGCTGAGAATTATTTTGACATTGCCGATATTTCACGAGTGCCAACCTGCGTCAGTTTCAATTAAAAAAACTTAATAGACCTAAATCATGGCCAACCGGGATAGTTTATAAAAGTGGTCAATTTCAATTCTGTCCGGCCAGCCGATCCCATGATGATAAATTTCGAGAGGGACAAGCTAGCAACTTGAAACTTCCAGGGAAGGTTGGATTTAGATAAACAAGATATACTGGTAGGTTGCGTGTATTGAAATGCGACATGTGAATTTGTTAAAGAGGCAAAACCTGCCTGATAGTTTCGGAGTTATACTCATTTGAAATTTTGAGAAGTATACTAATGCGAAATGTTTCAATCGCGAAATAAACTTTTTAATTGCTTTAGAGAACTATGGTAACAAATTGACAAAAATCACATTGATAAACTGATGAAAACGCAGGCCTATGTGACGTGCGACTATCGTAAACAATCGTCAAATTCATTCCCAACAGAGATTGTTTATTGAACAATTGAAGACCTATTACTTTTCGGTTTAACTCTAAAATGACGTAATAATACATGTTTATTCACAATTTATTTCTTTTTTTTGACTTATAATGAAATTGAGAAAATTCTCTACTTTTTTTAACCTCATCACAATAAGAATTTTCTGTTAAAATTTTGCGTTGTCTCTATGTGTAATTCCAACAAATAACGTGTAGCGCCGAAAGTCAGCTCATGTGAAAAGTGAAATGTGGAAACATATATCTTCATAAAACAAATAACCTGGAATAATAATTTATTATAAAATTCAGTGCATCACCTCAATAACTCAGTTTATGAAAACATATTTAAACATATAGATAAGAAGTTTGTTACACTGTACATAACACGAATCACAGATAATTTCCCCATTTTTTAGAGTACTAAAAGTCGTCTCAAATACATAATAAGAAATGATAAAAATTTTACTATTCATTTGAGCCTCACAAAGAAGCTCACTCATTCATGTATCCTGGATAAAACTGCAGATCTCCTATCGCTATTTTGAAAAAGAGCCCTTATTAATTGTTTCAATTCATAAGGTGTGAATTGCAAAGCTAACGGTCCTTTTCCATCGGCCCATCTATCACTTATGTCCAATAAAGACGCTCCAAGAACAAAAATAAGTTCATTGAACTTATGCCATTGTGGTACATACAAAAATACTTCATTAGAATCAGTGAACAACTTAACACCTCTATTGAGAATAATTTTGAATAATTCTATCAAATTCTCAGCAACAACTGCTCCAATGTCTTCGAGGCCCACCAGAGAATTAATGAGGAAATTACACATAGTATTCAAAATATCACCAATCGTTTGGTTATAAACAGGATATGACAAAACTTTGCTACAAACTGTTTTCAAAAGTTCCTGTTGTCTCAAGCACTGCCTGAATAGTTTCTCTGTGTTCTCATCCAATTTTTCAAGTGTTTTCGAATTTTGAAGATTAGTTCCTTTCAAAATGATCTCAATCTGTTCTTTCTGCTCGCGTACGAAGCTATCAAAAAACATTCTTCCAACTTCTTCCACCTGATAGAATGCTTTAGAGGAATCATCACGAAAGTCCTGGAAAGATTGATGTGTTTCAAACATTTCATCCCACTTCTGAAGTTGTCTGTGTAGATACATACAATTGTTGTAAAATAATGCAACTTGTTGGGGAATTGTTTCTAAAAGTTTTTGATGGTGGCTAGCAACAAAGTCACCATAATTGAAAAATAAACCTTTATATGTAGTAAATAAAGCTCCTGAATTTTCTTCAGGTCCTTCTGTAATCTCGTTTATCATTTCATTTCCGACTTGGATCAATTCTGGAATGTATGATGAAATTGCACAGTGTAAAATTTCATCAGTTTGCAGGAACCGTTTACTTGTATCATGGGGTGTTCCTATTTCTTTCATATTGTGTAAATCTTTCCTCATCAATACTTTTGCTTTGTCGCTAAAGTATTTACATTTTTTCTGTGTGTAGAATTCTTCTATTTTAGTCATCCAATCCCAGTGACCATCAATAAAACCGTGAGGCTTTAATTTTTCTTCCAATTGCATTGTAGATATCATCAGGTTTTCTTTGAACTTTGAAAGATCTTTCCAATCTGTTGGAATTGCTTTTAAAATACATTCTACAATTGTTTCTGATAAACGTTCTTTCAAGGAGCATCCAATTAAATTTAATAGTTTCAAATCAATATCAATATCACAATCTAAATATTTGATTAAATAGTCCATAATAGATGAGATGTTCTCATATAATTCCCTATATGTTAACCTTTGCTTATCATTTGTAACTTTCACTTGAACAACTAGAAATTCATTCACTTGTACTTCTAGAATTTCACAGCCATATTTTGTCAAAGGTAAAAACAAATTTTCCCATATCAAGTTTGGTAATGTTGTCAAGATCCCACGAGTGGACTCATTCTTATATATGGCTAGAAATATAGAATGTAGTATCTCAAGATTTTTGTCAGGTATTTTCATCATGGAAATATTTTTCTCCTTCATAAACATACAATTTTTATGGAATTCTGATCGAAGCAATTGGTTTCCATCTAATATCTCTTTACTTACCATCCCCTTCAAACCTTCAATGAAGGGAATTTTTTGTGAAGAAGGCAATGTTTTAAGCAGAACGTTAAGAATATTAATGACTTCAACAATTTGCAGGTAATCTCTAGATTCGCAGAATTCTTTCAGCATTTCAAGTCTTTCATGTATTTCACATACATGATGTACAAAAGAAATAGATGATGTTATTTCGCAAACTTCATCAACCAAACTATTGAAAATTTTCTCCGCAGACTTCAAATCCTCATGTAAAATAGTATCAAGTGTTTGCTCTATAGAACAAAGTTCATTTTTGATTTCATTAGTTGCATTTAAATGATCTCTAGTTCGTTCAGATTGATTCTCGATTTCTGCCTGAACATCATGCAAGTATAATGATAGTTCCTTTGAACACTCATCAAGCTGTTCTTGTATCTTTGGTATTTCATTGTTGAGATCCTCCAGTTCATAAATTTCTTTCGATTGCAGAAGGTTATTAATGAAACTCATATTCCCCAAATCTCGAATGGGAATAAAAAGTAATAACGAAAACTAATATCTCAGGTTTAAGGTTGAAGGATTTGACAACGAAACAGGGATACAAGATGTAAACACAGACCACAGACTGCATTCTGTCAGAACACAAATGTAACTGAGTTCTGTCGATTATTAGATCTACAAAACATGAGATCTACAGGAAAGCAATATTCTATGTACAGTAGTTCCATACACCATAGAATAAATGTCGTTTATATACATATCAACTTTTTAAAAAGAACAGTCGCAGAATTTTATTGTCTCTAATGAAAATATTCCCCCATTCTGTTTTTTTTGCATTGACATGATGATGTATTTACATAAATATTTTCTTTTTCAAAATTTTTCTCTGTTGAACATTCCTCATCCAAACAAACGCTCAATTTGGAATTATCCTTCCAATGCCACGTTCTATAGGACTGCAGAAATCCAGATATGGTGGATCGTGTATTAGAATCGCCTGCAGGGAATTTTCTATGATGCGGTATTTCCTGGAAATTATGAAAAACGAATTTTTGATTTTGGGTATTGTATCTGCTTTTCTTATATTCTTCACTTTTATCAATCTTTTTTTCCATTACTTTCCTGTCGGTTTTCGCATGGCGATGATTGTTATGATGATATTTTTCCTGTTTATTACCATTTTCTTGAAGTTTTCTATGATATTTTTTCAGTATTGCATAATGGCTTCTTTTTAAAAAGAAATCCATATTGGTGCATTTGAAAAGACACTCAACTTTGCAACAAGTAGATCTTCCGATGTTGTGATATCTTCGTAGTTTATCAACTTTGTTACAATTTTTCGTATACTTATTGATATGTTTCTTTCTATCGCCCTTTCTTCGATGCGTATGATGCTCGTGCACATTTCGTTTAGCTTCATCTTTGTTAGGTAATTTTTTATCTTGTTTCGATATCTTATAATCATACTCCATGACATCGTTTTTCATTTCCATTTCGTATGTTCGCTTTGCACTGATACGTTTTTTAAAGTCGTCATCTTTTATGTAATTCACAATGCTTTGCTCGTAAATTCCGGAATTCAAAATATCTCTGTGGGAATTTCTTCTATTCAGTATTTCTAAAATGTAGTTAGCAACGAACGACGGACTCTTTTTTATAGAAAATTTCACACTTGTGGTCCTTGATTCGACATTGAATTCAGAGTCATCTGTGAATTTGCAAAATGCTCTCTTTTCTTCCATCTTTGTACAAAACGTTTCGTATGTCGTTAGTTTTTTCTTCTCTGGTTTATTCCGGCCATCGAATAAGAAAGAAGGACTATCTCGAATCGGAATTTTCAAACTAGAATCTGTAGTGAAATTGTAGATTAGCTCAGGACGCTCGTGTTTGATATTTTCGTACTTTGTTTGTTCGGTTTGAACAGAAGCTTCAGCAGTTTTATAGTTGAATGAATGATATTGAACGTCTGTGTTGACATAAACAACGTTGAATCGTAAGTCTGGACCTATTTGAAACGATTTACTGACCTTATTCATTACTCTAGGCCTAGGGGTTTCGACTACACTGGTATGACATCTTAAATCTGTGTATGAATTCTGAGTGCCTATGGTGGCTTTATTTATTTTCTTTGTGATTTTGGCTGGATGTATGGTTTCATCTGAACAAAATAAGGGAATTTTTTTCTTCTTCGAAGAATTATAAGATGGGTCCAAGGAATCTTTACTTGTGCTCCCAAAAATTATTTCTTTTTTCTCAACATTGAGTTTCTTCAAGTTGATCTCATCACCATACAAGGAAGAATCAACATAATATAACCTGAATTCGTTGATACCATCAGCTACGAAGTTGGGTCCTTTGGTTACGTATTTTTGACAGGTTGGATGATGACTTAGAATTTCTCGAATTTGTTTTATCTTTTTGGCTTTCAGATGTGATGTGAAACTAATTATTATGGGCAAAGTACTGGAAGTTTTTTCTGAATACGAGTCACTTATTAACATTGTATTAAAGTTGTGTGAAGGTTTTAAATTCACTGATTTTATTTTGAATTTTGATTGACATTCTTTTTGACAGGAATCTGATAACTACTGCATGGAAATGTCGGATAGATGATTGTCGCCCATCTTCGAATTCTTTATATTGTTCTCTTTCAGATGTTTTCCGGTGAGTGGAACTTCTCTTCGAAGAAATCAATAATCAGAAATAAAAGATTTTAGTAACGAGATAAAATATAATTAAGAAATTACCTACATGTCATAAGAGGATTAACGTACTCATAAAAATATTTTCATTTTCAGGGCAGTCGCTAACATAAATTGAACTGAAATTAATCTTCTGTCTTAAGCAAAGGAAATAATGTGAGATATGTACCAATTTAAAGCATGGCTTGTTGCCAGATTTCACAGAATTTCTTTCAAAATGCTTTTATCTTATTGTGGAAGTGTATCTGATTCTTTGAACCTAATATCAACCACTAATGCCACATGGTCTGACGGATAAACTTTATTTGGTATACCCGAATGTTTCTCTAATTCCTCTTCCAGAAAGGGAACAACTTGTTCAACATCAGTCAATTCCTCTTCTATAAAAATATAATCAATGCACTTTTTGAAATCTGATGTATAATTGGTATATTTTGGAGTACCACATGCACTTTTCAGTCTTAAAGTATGCTTCAAATTCAACAGTCTTCCTGAAACTATATCGCAAAAATTCAAAAGTGACTTTTTCTGCGCTTCCTTCTGAGTCTACTCACCCTTTAAGTAATCTTTGGGCTCAATTTCACCTTTGCAGAAGAAATCATATACTGTAGAATTTGGTAGAGAATTGAAATCCCCACAAATAATAATATTCACTTTGCAACCAGGATTCGCCTAAAAAATAAATACTCATTGAACTTACGTAAACAAAAAGACGAATATCTGTCGATGAATCCAAGGAGTTCGGGTACTGAAGTTTCACGGTCAGTAGCAATCATCAGACCGACTAACCTTGGAGCCGCAGATGGGACCCTAGTCGTACTGATAATTGGTGATGACCGTGAAACAGAAGTAATAGAACTTCTTTTACATAGCTTCTTCGGTGTAGATGCTTCGGTTGATCAGCTCAGATCAAGGTGAAATATATGTTGACTTATCGACAGATACTCGTCCTTATGTTTATGTTAGTTTAATATAGCTGGAGCATTAGCCCATTAAAAAAATTCTTTATCAAAACTTATAACTAGAATGTGGCGACCAGTTGCACAATTAAATTAAATTTCTTTGAGGCTTAAAATTGAAGAGGAAGTATACAAGGGTTGATACTTGAGTTTGTACGAGTGCATGTACGGAGTGTATAAGATATAGAAACTCAGCCAATCAGAAAACAGAAATCGATGACATCTATTCAGTTCTACTGTACTCCGTTATTATCGAAGGACCTATCGAAAGAATGTGGGTGGAACTATTATATTCAGGTTGAGTTTCAAGTTGTACATTACTTCCAGCCCTAGATTCCTCTCATCAAGTGATATACTTTTTTAATTTACCATTTTCCCAGATTCGTCCCCGGTAAAAAGATTTCCGAAAAAAATCTTTTGTAGCTTTTCCTCCGAATGAAATAAATTTTGGTGTGCAGATTTCTATAACTATGACAGGTATTCTACAGTAATCAAGTTTATCTTTGAAAGGTATTCTGGTTATAGACTCCCCGATTCATAAAATCATAAAAAATTAGCATGAAGAATGCAGATACAGTTTATCCTAAGTCGTTATAAGAACCCTCAATCATTTTAGAATACTTCTTTATCCTTGATTATTTCTCCTCAAACGAACCGTATTCGAGATATTCAACATTGATTGTTATAATATCTGATAAAGTCGAGAAACTTCCCTATTTTCGTGGATCCGCCCTTGAGCTTGTGAATTAAGCTCCGCCCATATTTACCTAGAACATAGAAAACACATCAATCTTCATCTATTCCGCATAGACCTAATATTAGGTATATGCTATTTCGCGACCAGACTAAATATATAGTCCATGTCTATGGACCAGACTTTCCATAGAATTCTAGAGTTCAATCAATGTTTTTAGGTTAGTTGAGTGATTTCATCAAAGACTTTTAAAACTTCAGAGTCTATGGATTTCATATAATTCATTTATAAATTTGATGAAATTCAAGATAATTATGAAATTTTCAATATGAGAATGAAATTGTGTAGGATTTCATGGTAAATCAACGCAATATTGCACCAATATCAAGTGGAATATTAGTATTTTTATGGTCAAGTGTAGTGAAATATTTTCTTCACGATAATACCGCAGAAAGTACCAAATCATAAGAATTAAGGGAGTAAATGAGTTTTTCCAATTATATTTCTTTGAATTTCAAGCAATAGGTTGGTAATTCTGCAAAACAAATCACCGTAAGAGATACCCTAGAGCATATCGAGAAATATTTAAATGATTATGACTTTTACCTGAACCTGGAAAAATGGTAAAAGTTAAAAGCTTTTTATTTGTATTCGCGATATCCGATATTATAATATTTTGTGAATTGTTTTGTAACAGTAGGTATCTGTTCAATTCCTAGTCAAAGTTTCACTTCTGAACTCGGATGTACGAAATAAAAATTCGGACGTCCTTTCAGTCTTCATTTTTGCGCGCATGTTCTAGGCGAACAGCGTGCTATCGTTTTGTCCAAATGTCTGTTATTTTCGATGATTGAGCCGAAAATGGTCTCAAACGTCTAGATTGGACTCACTGATGACGAATCCGGTGTCAAAATCGATTCTGTCCGGCCAGCTGTGGACACGATAACTGTCGAACGGAATGAGCTAGCAACTTGAAACTTTCAGGGTAGGTCGCGCATTGGAATGCCGCGGTTAAGTTCGTTAATGGACCAAATCGGTCCAATAGTTATAGCCACTTGGAATTTTGAAGGTATTTATTTTTCATTTCAGAAACTATTTGAGCCATTGAATTCAAACTTGGCAACTGGGTGGAGTATAACGACGCGCAACTTTGAGCCAAATTTTGTCAGGATCATACTTTCAGTAAATTTAAAAAAAAAATTTTCTCAAAATTTTTTTCCAAAATATTTTTTTTTTTAAATCCAATCATCATATCCAGAAAAAATTCCATTCGGAATTCGAGCTTCATATTTCATAGCAGTGTACCAAATTTCAGTTCGATACGATTATAAGTTTCGGAGATATCGGGAAAAAATATGTCCAATTTCGATATCATTGCTTTTTGCGCGCATGTTCTAGGAGAACAGCGTGCTATCGTTTTGTCCAAATGTCTGTAATTTTGGATGATTCAGCCGAAAATGGTCTAAAAGACTAGGTTGGACTTACTGAGCTGAAAATGGTCTCAATCGACTAGGCTGGACTCACTGATAACGAATCCGGTGTCAAAATCGATTCTGCCCGGCCGTAGACACAATAACTGTCGACAGAAGCAAACTAGCAACTGGAAACTTTCTGGATAGGTTGCGCATCAGAATACCGCGGTTGAGTTCGTTAATGGGCCAAATCGGTCGAATAGTTTCCTAGTTATAGGCACTTGAAATTTTGAAGTTATCTATTTTTATTTCAGAAACTACTTGAGCGATTAGATTCAAACTTGGCAGTTAGGTGGAGTATAACAACGCGCAACTTTGAGCCAAATTTCGTCAGGATCATATTGTCAGTAAATTAAAAAAAAAATTTTTTCGAAATTTTCTTCCAAAACATTTTTTTTTTCGGAAACCATTCATCATATCCAAAAAAAATTCCACTCACACTTTGAGCTTCATATTTCACAGCAGTGTACCAAATTTAAGTTCGATACGATCATAAGTTTTGGAGATATCGGGAAAAAATATGTAAAACTTCGAGGTTTTCTTCTCGATATCGTTGATTTTTTCGGTATAACTCGAGAAATACTGATTCAGTCCTGATAAAACTTCACAGATAGTTTTGAGATGCTGAAAGACAACTTTATGCGAAATTTCGTGATGATCGTGTCATAAGAACAATTTGGAAAAAAATATTTCTATGATTTTCTTTTCATATCATCCTCATTAAATTCTGTATGAAACTTCGAACTGTTATTTTTCAATGAAGTACTGGATTTCAATTCGATCTGATCTGTATTTTTGGAAATATTGGAAAAATAAAATTTTGATTGGGTATATCTACGGAATCATTGGGTGGATCTTACCCATTCACGAATTCGGCCTTCGTAATCAAGGTCCAAACCTTCTCTACAAATATCAAGATTCTAAGTTGTTTCTTTCGGAAGTTATTGTGTTTACGCAGTCGGCCGTAAGGCTGACCGTTAACACAATAACTTCCGAAAGAAACGACTTAGAAACTCGATATTTGTAGAGTAGGTTTGGGGCTTAATTACGAAGGTCGAATTCGTAAATGGGTAAAATCCGCCCAATGATTCCGTAGATATACCCATTCAAAATTTTATTCTTCTAATATTTCCAAAAATACAGATTTGATCGAATTGAAATCCAGTAATTTATCAGTAAAAAATTTCAAAAAGCACTGCCGTGAAGGCAGCAGCTTTTGCGTGCATGTTCAAATTCGTTGCTGAAGCGGTCATCTACATTGAACATGCGCGCAAAAGTTGCTGCCTTCACGGCAGTGCTTTTTGAATTTTTTTTTTTTTTAGTATAACTCGAGAAATACTGATTCAACCCTGATTAAACTTCGCAGCTAGTTTGAAGATGCTGAAAGACAACTTTATGCAGAATTTCGTGATGATCGTGTCATTAGAATAATTTGAAAAAAAAATTTCTGTGATTTTCTTATCATATCATCCTCATTAAATTCTGTATGAACCTACGAACTGTAATTTTTCGATGAATTAATGAGGACAATCCGCTCAATGATTCCGTAGATATACCCATTCAAAATTTTATTTTTCCAATAATAATAATAATAAAAATCTAGAAAAGCACTGCTGTGAAGGCAGCAGCTCACCCACCTTTTCCATGTTCTGCTTCATATTGTTCATATACCGTACTGCCATGTAACTGTGGATCAATCTGATATCGTCATTTAGTGGATGGTGGGACATATGTACATTACCAACTAAAATTTTTCTTCCGTCCCTACATTTTAGCGTCAAAACAAGCAGGGATGGTGACTGTATTTTGAATGTTTTCAGGAAGATTGCGTCATCTTTTATGAAATTGTATAGTGGCTCGTAAATTTTTTTCTTTTTAAGAGCGTTGCAAAATACTACTTGTTCATAAGACTTCAACCTGAAAAAGGAGCTTACTTATTTATATGTACGTATAAACAGAGCGAGCCTTTAGGATGTCTATTAATTTCAACCATAGAATCTTCTCATCAAATAAAACACTTTTTCTATTTATCAGTTTTCCGAATTCGGCTCCGGCAAGAAGCTGTAGGCTATAGCATTCACAAAAAATATCAGTCTTCCTTTTGTAGCTTTCATATGGTTATTTTGAATGAATTGACTTTCGTGTGAAGTGTTCTATAACTCGCTATGACACATTATCCTACTAAAAATCAGTTTCCAAGTAAAAGACTCATCTTCGCCCATTTCCATATTGAACACTCCATAGTTATATATCCCTTTTTTTCAAAAAATTTATAAATTTCTCAAGTAACCTAAGAACACTCATCGAATAGACGACTTCGGTTCAAGTTGCCAACCCACAATTTTTTCACAAATTTTCTATTACTGGGGAACGGGAATTTCAGGACAAATTCGATATGCTAAGGTTCGCGTTATTTATAAATATCCGTTAAAGATGCCTCGGCTCCTTAAGCAAGATAATTCCTTCCAAATATAGGGTTTTGTTAAGATCATCTCTGATTGGCTGAGATTAAAGTTGGGATCCCTGATTACATGTTAATAGTGTCAAATTTATATAGGATATGTTCCGCAAATCAACTTGGTTATTTCGGTTGCCGGTTTTCCATTCCGTAAATATGAAATATTCGGTTGGTTCCTGAAAAAAAGACCAATTACGAAATCTGATTGATGAAAAAACGTTCTTTTTGTAACCAGAACGACAGTCAATGTTCTATGGTAACATATCCATAGCATAGAACAATCTTTATTGACTGTATGATTCATAGATCATAGAAGAGACAACAATCAATAATGGAAAAATTACCAGGTATGTTCTATGGATCATAAGGTAAATAAAGATTGTTCTATGCTATGGATAGGTTACCATAAATCATTGATTGTCGTTCTGGTGCATAGACTTAATATGTCTATATTCTGCTGACAGAAAAATTGCATTTTCATCAATCAAATTCCGTAATTAACCTTTTTTTCTAGGAACCAACCGAATATTTCATATTTTCAGAACGGAAAATCGGCAAATTGTGGGTTGGCAACTTGGGCCGAAGTCGTCAATTATAGAATTCTATGCAAAGTCTGGTCCATAGACATGGACTATATCTGTGCTCTGGTCACGAAATAGCATAGAACTAATGTTTGGTCGATGCGAAATAGATAAATATTTCTGTGTATTCTGTGGTCTGAGGGAAATTTCTTGAATTTAATCAGATTTTATAACATTCAACGTTGAATATCTCGAGCTCGGTTCATTCGAGCAGATATAATAAGTTATAATTATATATTCCTAAAAGTTTGAGGATTCTTATAATGACTTAAGATGAACTATATCTAATTTCCTCATGCTTATTTCTGATAGTTTTATGAATCGGGGTCTATAAACAGAAAACCGTTTGAAGTCAGATGAAAATGATGGCGGATGTTTATGTGTCATAGTTAAAGAAATTCATTCGGAGGAACCATGTCAAAGCTACAAAAGGCATACTGATTTTTTTCTGAAATTTTCAACAGCCTGTATCTTTGTACCAAGAACGAAACTGTGAAAAAAAGAAATGAAAAAAGTGTTTCATTCGATGAAAGGAATCTATCTTTGAAATGAATGTACAATTTGAAGACTCATCTGTATATTCCGTTAACTTCAGTTCTGCGTTGTCATATATCAAAAATATTAGTAAATTTGGAAGCCTGGCTTTCTAAAAATATTGCATACTCACTTAAAACGGGACTTCCGCACTGCACACATCATTCCCTCAGTCAAATAAAATCCTTTTCGATAAAACTTTACAAGATATCCTTTTATTTCCAATGCCAGCTTGAAAAATCTGTAGTATTCAAGCTGGTCAACTTCTTGTAAACATATAATATCAGAGTTATACCCTACAAAATATGCGATATATTTTCAATTTCTTTTATTTGTATACTATTGGCGTCTGAATTTAAGATTGCAGCACCACGGTGGCCAGTTTTGGAACCTTAGATACAGACATAGATTTTGTTTTGATAGTCGATTTTGTACTGTTTGTTAGGTTTGATAATTTTTGATTTCACGATTTATTCAAAGACTTTTAGGACTTTTATAGTTGACGAGAGTATTACTGGGAGTGCATATTCCATTCTTATAAAGTTGGTATGTATCATTCTTCAATCTTATTGAGTGTAGCAACTCTAAAATTACGGGGATATCTCCAAGGTTAGACAGACAGTATTTTATTATTTACTTTCAGATCCGAATGGCAAGATTAACTTTGGTGGATTTCTTAGGCTGTCTTGAAAGTTGAAAAACAGTATTGTAAAACATACTTTTCGGAATAATAGACAAAAACTCATAACTTTACTATTTTTATAGCGAAGGACTAAATACTCAATATATTGTAGATAAAATGAATAATTCACATAAAACTAATGCTACTTGGACCGTAAGCCTTATTCATTATGGATTGACAACTAAATTTTCCAACACTCATATGATTGGTCTTGAAAAAGCTCTAATAAATAAGCCTTGTACAACTTTGCTTTCATCGGCAGAAGCACTTTGAACGAACAGTATTCATCACCAGATATTTCCTTGTTGAGACTTTCTTTTTTCAATAGTCAGTTCTATCATTAAAACATTTACATTGTTACTTAATGATCAGTTCAACAGGCAGATTTCTGGAAGGCATAGCATTCCTCTTAAGTAAATTTCTCTGCTTGGATTAGGGGCCTGGAAAAAAATTGTCTTCATGAATGTGATCTAATATTTCATGAGCAATTCGTGCTTTCCCCTTTGAAAATAATTATCATCGTAAAAATTAAGGTAACAGACTCTCATAAATCTTGTTTGTTGGTTTTTATCGATTCTTCAACACTTTCAGGACCGACTTGTTAAAGGAAGTTTCTTTCACCCTAACTCGAAATTTTTCACCAGGCTGTGGAAATCTTTAGGAAGGGACATTTGAGTTTGCTTTTCCTCAGTAGAAGCACTTGTAAAATCATACAAACGCCAAGAAGAATGCATAAACTTTCCCATTTTCTCGACTTTTCTCTTAACTTGTCTATGATAATGTCTGTACCTCGGGTTACTCGGATAGCCACCAGAGGGAGTAGCGCTTATCTTCATTCGCCAATAATGTCATACCATTCCAGACAAAACAAAACTACTCACCGAGAATTTCTTTCAAAATAAGCCTCTTTCTGTAGTCGATAGCTAAAAATTCTTTTTGACAATATGAATATTTATCGTTCTCATATGTGTATCTACTTGACAAAGTATTGTATGATACCACTCTGTAACTGGAAATAAAAATGATACGGATTATGTACTTATCGTGGAAAATGTTTTAAAACAATATATTCATATTGCACAAAACGTGTTGTTTCGGATTTGAATATATGATTCGCAGTGAAGGATAAAATCCCTTCTGAAAATAAATCGATTCGCCAAAAATGCATAGTTAAGATTTTTTTCACCAGTGTCGATACTTTTCACTGCAATGGTGTAGAGAATAGAGATATTGCAACATTGATGTGAATACGTTGTGAAAGGTTTCAGGGATATACAGGGTGATTCCGGAGGAGACCGTCAGATTTTGGGATAAGTTTACACTAGTCAAGACTGTCTCGGAACACTGTTTGGTTTATGGTTGGGGGTCTCTGTTGAGAATATACAGGGTGATTTGTCCGATTCGATTGATTTTACTTTTATTGATAACTTTGGTATGGCTTATTATTCGATTTCAATGAAATTTTCAGCGTAGTACAATAATGTTGAACACATTCATTGATTTCAAATTTTTTTCCAAAATAAGCGGTTATTGTGATAAATCCAGATTAATTGTGCAGGTTGAAAAAACACCCTGTACATAGCGTTTCCTAAACTACGCTATCTGTTTACGATTGTACTATAATATGTCATTATTTGAGAGTTTCTAATTTTTTTGGCACACTTCTAGTTTTCCGAGAAAATTTTTTCAAAAAATGATAATGTCGAAATTTCGCTCCAATCGATTCTACTTTTATTAATAACTTTGATATGGCTAATCCAATTTTGATGAAATTTGCAGTGTAGACGAATCTGAATGAGTTAATTCAATAATCGCAAGAATCTCTCAAAATACAGTGTTGTAATTGTGATAATTTCAGAATTTCAGATTAATTGTTCAGTTGAAAAAAAAAACACCCTGTACATTGCTTTTCCGAAACTTCCTTATTCGTTGCAGATTCTACAATAATATGTCATCATCTAGAGGTTTTCAATTTCTTTGGCACACCTCCGGTTTTCCTAGAAAACATTTTCGTAGAAGAGCATTATCGAAATTTGGCTCACAAGCAGTGAGAGTATTTCGCACTAGGTAGGAAACCTGTATCGTCCAAAGATGCAAAGTTGTTCGTCACCTCTAAAATATTCTTTTCAAATTCGAAATATATTCTGAATTGAATGGTTTCATACAAAGTATTAGAAATTAAATATGAATTTGGAATCTGAAAAGAATATTTTAGAACTTAAGAACTGCGTTGCATCCTTGGACAACACAGCTTTCCTACCTAGTGCGGAATACTCTCACTGCTTGTGAGCAATTTCGATCATGCTCTTCTTCAAAAATGTTTTCTAGGAAAATCGGAGGTGGGCCAAAGAAATTAAAAACCTCTAAATGATGACATATTATGGTAGAATCTGAAACGAATAAGAAAGTTTTGGAAAAGCAATGTACAGGGTGTTTTTTTTTCAACTGCACAATTAATCTGAATTTCCAAAATTATCACAATTACAACCCTGTATTTTGAGAGACTTCTGCGATTATTGAATGCACTCATTCAGATTGTTCTACACTGCAAATTTCATCAAAATTGAATGAGCCATACCAAAGTTATCAATGAAAGTAGAATTGGAGCGAAATTTCGATATTGTCTTTTTTTGATGGAATTTTCTCAAAAAACTAGAAGTGTGCCAAAAAAATTGGAAACTCTCAAATAATGACTTATTATAGTAGAATCGTAAACAGATAGCGTAGTTTAGGAAACGCTATGTACAGGGTGTTTTTTCAACCTGCACAATTAATCTGGATTTATCACAATAACAACCGCTTATTTTGAAAAAAATTGAAATCAATGAATGCGTTCAACACTATTGTAATACGCTGAAACTTTCATTGAAATCGAATAAGCCATACCAAAGTTATCAATAAAAGTAAAATCGGTCGAATCGGACAAATCACCCTGTATATTCTCAACAGAGACCCCCAACCATAAACCTAACATTGTTCCGAGACTGTCTTGACTAGTGTTAACGTATCCCAAAATCTGACGGTCTCCTCCGGAATCACCCTGTATACCAATATATAAGAAAGGACGAGCTTTAACTCTTCACAGAAGAATTCGGACGAAATTTTGACTCTGCTGGGCAGAAATTGAAAGATATTGCTAACAATTTAACTAAATAACGTGACCTTTTGATGATTCTGAGTATTTTCCATAAATTTCCAAAACCGACACAGTAGAGAGATATTGCAGTGTCAAATTCGTGTGACGTTATTAACGCAAACGTTATTTTTGACATCTAAGCATGCGCAGATTCAGTTTCAGAATAACGCGACGTTAATAGCGTTAGCGTCTTCCGTTATTTACGGAAAATTGCAAGCCGCAATTCACGTTGCGCTATTCTATATCGGAAGGAATCGTTAAGCTTCGAGCTCTTCCGGCTCCGAACACTGTCATAGAAAAGCTGTTTGTTAATATGTTTTTCGGAATAAATTACACAACTTCCTCAGATTTTTCAAATCTATTTTAGAATACCTCTTACACACAACTGATATTAGACATTAAAATTTATTAGTGCTACCTAAGAAAATTTTTTTTATAAATAGGTATTTGTTACTTTTTCACGAATTAAGAAATACTTTTGGAAGCAACATGAGGGGTTGGAAATTAGAGATAGTTTGAACCATGCTAATTATATTGTGTAATATAACTATTTCCACTTCTTCTGCATTAGCACCAAGTGCGACATTACCGCTTCCGATTCCATTTTCATTTTATCCAGAATCAAAAAACTAATGCAGAAATGCAAATTATCAAGCTTTAGGAGTTTAAACGTGAGTTTGTAACACAAAAATCTGACGTCTCACATTACCTAACCAAATAAACTCATAACTAACGTAACGGTAACAAAAACGTGTAGCAATACGTCTACTTCTGGAACGACCGTTAAATCCACGTTAACCACCAAAACGTTATATTTAGCGCACCGTAATAACATAACGCTAGCGCTATTCAAAAGATGCAATATCTCTCTAGTATGAACGATCGATCCTGACCCCTGCACCTTTTTGCAACCTAAAATTGCTCTGTTACTAGTTATTCAACTGAAAGTAGAAAGCAATTGTAAACAGTGATTTGCGAATGGGCTTTTCGAAAAATTGGGGCCCATATCTGATTATATTAAACCAAAAATCTAATCCTTTCTTGCAAGAGGACATAACATTAATATTAAAGTGAAAAAAATCTAGAAAAGAACTGATGTGAAGTCAGCAGCTTTTACGCGCTTGTTCACATTGCGAAATGGTGACATGGAAATTTCAATAAAATATAAAAATTAAAAAAAAAAATTTTTTTCGAATTCTTCCATGGATAATTTTTCTCATTGTCACTGTTCATCTTCCAACCAAGTTTCATTTCGATCAGATGAATATTTTTCGAGTTATTGAAAAATCAAAATTTCAAATGGCTGTAGCACAAAAACCATTCGGCAAATTTGGCCTATTAGCGAACTTAACCGAGATATTCAGGATCTTAACCTAACCTGAAAATTTCAAGACTCTAGGTCTTTCCTTTCGAAAGTTACAGCGCACGCGGCCGGACGGACAGAATCAATTTTGACCACGGATTCTTCATCAGTGAGTCCAACCCAGTCGTTTGAGACCAATTTCGTCTCAAAATTCGAAAATTACAGACATCGTGACGAAATGATAACGCGCTGTTCCCTAGAACAAGCGCGTAAAAAATGAAAATATTCATTGATCAAAGCTTATTTTGGGGGAATTTCGCATTGTTTTCAGGTGTTTTCTGGATTTTCGCTCCCAATATATGTTCCAGAACCATTGAAAATCATTGTTATTCATAGAAAACGCTTCTGCGGATTGCAGGATTGAACTATATGTCGAAGGCAATTCCCAGGAAGAAAATTACCTATAAGGAACAATATAGGAACAATGCAAACCATCAAAAAAGTGAACTGTAACGTTTCAGAGTCTTAATCTGACTCCTTCATCAGAGAAAATAATTATGCAAATTCTCGTTTGTCCGATCAAAGAGTCAGATCTTGACTCTGAAACAGTACAGATCACTTTGTTAGACGTTTGCATTGTTCCAATATTGTTCATTAGGCAATTTTTTCAAACATGATGAATAGTTACCAAAAAGAATATTTTTGGAAAAAAAAATTTGTTATGTGTTTTAAATAACTGCCAAGTTTCAATCTTATCAACGAACTTAACCCAGGGCAGTAGATAGAGTTGACTTAGAGGTTGGACAATTGAAATTGAGGGTAGAGCAGTCAAACTGTTCATTGATCTAATGAATTTTTCAGATATTTAGCTTTTGCTTTTCAAGGAAGGGCATTGGTGTTTTATGGTAGGGCATTACCGTACCTTGCCGCACCCTAGCTACGGCCCTGACTTAACCATTCCATTTTGAAATGCAGCCTACAGAATCGATTTTGGCACCAGTGAGCCCAACCTATTCGTCTAAGATAATGTTCGGCTGAAAATTCGAAAATAACAGAGAGTTGGACAAAACGATAACACGCTGTTTCCCTAAGGCCTAGAACATGCCCGTAAAAAAAATCGGCAGAATAATAATGGGGGTTTTTCCTGAGTTTGGGTTATTTGTGCAAATAAAAATTCGAACATAATTATTAGGGGTTTGATTCATCATTTTTCCAAATTACCTTCAGAAAGTATTCAAAATCAGATTTCAAAATTGGGGTTTCGGATTTGCCAGGCATGCACGAAGTGACAACGGTGTTCAGTAGAATAGCTTTTTCTGCTATAGAATAATGAAATATTTATTCCTATTCTGTGGTACACACTTGTTCTTTGTCGATATAATCAGCCCTAAGGGCCGGTATTATAAAACTAAACTTTAACTTATGTTTTATAATATCGGCCCTAAGCAAAGTAACACATTTGACGTCCTTTTCTTTCCGAGAAAGCTGAATTCGACGTTGCCATATCGTGCACTCAAGACAAATCCCTTTAAATGCAAATCCCCATTTTTATTTTTCAGTTTTAGGCGATCAAAAATTTTTTTAAAAATATAATATTGAAATCATATGTTTGAAATATGATGTTCTGAAGGTTTTTCATGAAAATTACTGCATTTTCGTTTAAAGGAAAAACCCCCATTGTCATCATATCTTACTTACCTCTGTTGTGAAAGTGTAGTTGTAGTGTAGGCATTCCTGAGATCAAAAGGACAATGAGGTATTTCCGGAGTTTCCAAAACCACACCTTCCGATATAACTTCAACATAAGCCCCTTCAATATTTTCTCTTGACACCGGTACACAAGTCATTTTCAAGAAATATCCAACATCTTCCGCCCTAATGGTGTAAAAATACATACCATCAACTTTTTCCCAGGCAATCTTGTCCTTCGACCTGTACCAGTTGAATTTACAAAGTGTATTTTTGATATTCATTCCCTCGAATTTTATCGGACAAACAGAGAAAGGGGCGTACAGGACAGGCGGCAGCGCGAAGTTACAAATTTTAGGCGTATTCACCATGATCGTGAATTCTTTATCGAAAATCTGCATCCTCAATGTTTTGAGATCTTGGGACATTATTACAGACAAGGTCAGTTTATCGGGAACCTTTTTGTAACCCTCCTGTCTTTTCCGTCTCAAACCTACCTCTACATCACTGTTTTCTATCTTTGATTCTTGAGATGTTTCCTCGAGTTTTCTCTGTATTATTTCTTTCATTTTATCTTTTGTTTTTTCCATTAGAGAACCGATGGTTTCGAAGCCGCTACATTCCGTTAGTATTTCTTCGTTGATTTCAACGTCTTGGAAAGTTACATTCAATGGAGCTATAAGTTGGAATTTATTTTTATGTTGGATATGTCTGATGTGGACAACCTCCCCCATTTTCATTGTATAAATCGAAACTTTCTTGTTGTTGTAGTTATCACTTTCTGTCTAGGTTACACTCCACATGCTCAATCTTCGAAAAAAAAAGATAATGAAATCGTATAATATTAACATATTGAATTATTGAATTAACTCAGTGTTGCCAGTCACAATAACTTGATAAATTTATATTTCATTTTATAGTAGGTATGAATGAAAATCCAAGAGCTCTTATACAGGTTGTTCGTAAATTGGAGGTACAAACGAGAAAGGGAGATTCCTTACGTGATTCTTAAACAAAGTGAATTGAAAGTGATTTAAGTACATGGACTGTTTCAGGAAAGATCAGAAGAATTGGTGCTAAATTCAATATAAGAATGGTTTTCAAATCAAAAAATGATTAAAGATTCATATTAACTAAAAGCAAACCAACTAACGAGAAGCAAAAATCAAAAAATTGTGTTTATAGTTATTCCCTGTATTTATGGACATACAAAAATCCCAAATATCGAACCATGTATGGTCGACCGTTGGAAATTGGGACAATACAAAAATACTGATGTTGGAATCGTATAATTTGAAAAGGAAAATGAAAGAGACCTCTTGCATTTTGTTAAATGGAGAGAGTAATTTGGCTCATTGTTCGGTAGAAATTGACCCTATGTGGCTGAATTTACTTAAACAAGAGTTACAGTTGAAAAACTTTCGAACCAAATGAATCTGCGTTGCTGAGTTTTCTCAAAACTGTCAATCTGACAAATGTCTCAAATCAAAACGAAAATCAAAAGAAAATAATTCTTAATTAATGGGCGCAAAAGCTGCTGACTTCACGTCAAAAATATGATAGAATAATAAATTTTGACAGTAAATTATGAAATGAATTAAAATAAAACCTTTCGAGTTACAATAAATTTTAGAATGGAATGAATTGAAATGAAAATTGAGTATGACCTCTTTCTTTTACGATAAAATTGGCGAATATTTCGGACAAGATGAAGAAAAATGTCCATGTAAAGATGCTTTTCACGATTTCGAATCAGGTGTATTAGCAGATTTTGGAATTGCCTGGATAACTGTAAATTTCATTCTACCATCAAGGATTTCGAAAGGAAGAGATTTTCGATAGTAAAGTTTGAAGGGTCTGCAAATAAGCAACTATTGGTATTTTTCCGACAGTAAACTTAGTTGAACTTATCATGTTTGCATGTTATTTGGCTATTCATGGTAAATTCATATTAGGAGCTTTTTATTTGATGTTGGCATCTTTCTTTCGAATTTCTCATTAACATGTTTGTGTTGAAATTCTTCAATTTTATTGTTTCATTCTTTATACTTCTATATTTCAGTTTTTCGATGAACTCTTAATCCCTGATGAAATTCGAAAATACAGAAAACAATGCAAACCTCCTTGTTGTGGAAAACCACCTCTATGTCCCCCTATTAAGCAAAAACCGAAGAGACCAAACTCGCATCAAAATAAATATTGTAAACCGACATGCTCTCATTGAAGATGTAGTTCATTTTATTATTAAATAATATTTTTACAAACCCAATGAATTGAAATGAAGTTCTGCGAAACACAGTCATAAAATATCATGTTTCGTTTTCTATGGCGTACATTAGAGATAAAACTGAAATCTTATCGATCTGACTATATTACAAAATACATCTATAAAGTAAAGAGGAGCCCAGAAGGTAACTATACGTGCGATGAAACCATTGTATAAGGTTCTCGAAATTTCAGTACGTACTTCGATCATGTGTGGAACGTGCACCAAAGTTGAACTAACTGGCATAAGTGAAAATCTACGTAGGTGACTTATATTTGTCAGCCATAACAAATGTAGAGATTTTGATGTAATGATATCATTTCATTTCATGCCATAATAATTTTTATTTATCAAAAATTTTCGTGATACAGTACTGAAAATGACTCGTTTACGGTTCCCATCATTATTTAGGGTGAGTATTTCTTTCGTTTAACACTGATAGCCTATATAAGTACTGGGGACTGAAATATTCCTTATTGATGGAAAATATGTTCGAAAAAATTGAAGCCCAAAATAGTAATCACGTCATGAGGAATAGATTCAAGTGAATCTATCCTGATAGATCAGGATCATCGACCTTATATTTCTTGCATGACTTATATCAGAATCATCTCATACTATCCACAATTTACCTTGAACAGGCCATCACTGAAAATTTGAATCAAATGAACAATCCATAATACGATTCAGTGAAAAAGACAATTAACTCATCTGTGGATTGAAAATTTTCCTGCGAAATGTGTTGGCAACACTTGTCTATGGATGGCAATATTTGCTTTCAAGTGCCAAATTATTTTAAGGTTAAACTTATCAAAACATTAGCTGAGTTATTTACGTTACGTGAGTCAATTAGAATTAATTCATTATTTATCTATTATATAACATTCAATAATAATAGACATCTGATAGTTAATCCATTCCTTTTTGAAAATAATGTTGCTCCCCAGTAAGAACTGACCAAGTTTTTGATAAACCTTATTTTCAGGTCTCAAAGATAGGTTTCATTGCCTCTACAACTATGATTACCTCTGATGGACATCCCGAAACACAGAAAAAAAATTTGAAATGCAAACCAAGTGAGCTTCCTATTTATAGCCACGACATTCCCACTCCCAAATGCATCGAAGAGAGTCAAAGCTGGTTTGGAAGTTTATTACAAGAAAATGTATCTGGCTTAAGAAGAGCAGTAGATACAGTCGTTCATGAAGCAAAAGCTTATGAATCTGTAGCAGAACAGTATGTAAGAGATGGGATAGATAAAGCAGATGGTAAGACTTCTTTGAGAAAGATTTGTAAATACTCAAATCTACAACTTTGTTACTCGTCAGAACTTTTGGTTTATGATTAAGAGTGACTCATAAGTTTTGTTATGTTCGTCTCAGAAGTCACCAATCAATAATAAATTTCAAATTCCAGGAGCAATTACATATTTGAGACAAGAAAATAACACAGCACCTAAGATTGGAGCAATAGCTATTGGTGGTCTCACAGGATTGATTCTAAGCCTAAGAAAGGGGTATCTCAAAAGAACATTGTATACAGTTGCTGGCGCCGGAGTTATGACAGCTATTTGTTATCCCAAACAAACATCTCATTACTCTCAAGTTGGTGTAGTGGAAGGAAAAAAATATGCAACTATAGCTTATAACTTTGCCTATGGAGGTAACTATAGATGTTAATGATAACTAAACTGTTAGTTAGATTTAATTTCGGATGAGTAAATATAGTTTTCTCGCCTTTTATATTCATTATCGATTATCTGATAGATTTATGTTTTTTCCAGTAAAAAAGGGAGACCCACCCATGGAACTTCCTTCTCTTCCACAGTTACCTCCATCAGTTTCTGAAACTTGGAATTTCGTTTCTAAAAATGTTTCATCCCTTTTTCTAGATAAGGCAGATTCTGATAATAAAAAATGCAATACACGGCCAAGGCAAGGCAAAGTGCAAGAAGATGACTCTGAGGAAGAGGTAGTTTGTCATTGTTTTGATAATTTTGATTCCATGGAAGTAGATGTCCCTTGTCCCTTCCTTTAACATTCCAGTTGTAACAATTACGTTAAGGTTTGTTGTTTTATCCTTATCCTTCATCCCTTTTAACCATTTTGTGATTTTGATAAATTAAACAGTAGATTATTCATCTTCAAAGAAATATTTTGTTTCCTGAAATATTTCTTTAATACTCTACATATTTGGTATTTGTTGATAAAGCCAAATTCCTGAGTGGAAACCGTATTATGCCTAAAGTGAAACTCACGTTACACATTAGGGACTGTGCACTTATCAATTTCAGAAAAATTAATAGACATTTCATTTCTTTTCACAGATAACGGAGAGGGCTTGAAAGCGCAGCTGGGGTATTCTGAGATTATAGAAAATATCTAGATGAATAATAAATTCCTAGTCACTTATTGTTTCTTTTTATTATACATAATTAAATATGAGATATTCTTAAGAATGTTTTATATTACTTCTGACCACTTCCAACTATTGATAATGAAGCAGAAATAAATAGATTTGAACAAAAAGATGTCAACTGAAAGTATATACAACAGATTTTAGTATAAAATAAACTACTACTGAAGAATACTATGAGTGATTATCACAAAATCAGACACCTTAGGATCTAGTTAAAATTTAATTAGGAGAATATAGTATAAAATAAAGGTAAGAACCGTTCACGTTAAGTCACTTCAAACACAATAATCGATTTCAAGCGATGGACCAAAATCTCCGGTTATAGTTACGGTTATCAACATTGACAGATAATCCTTTGCCTATATGTCAGTTTGGATAACCGCAAGTATAACCGGAGCTTTTGGTCCATCGCTTGAAATCGATTAATGTGAATTAATCAATCATGTCATTGCAAATTGACTGATCCCGAATGTCGTTTGATTTTTACAAACTATTAATTTATTTATTATATGAGTATCAACGAAAATTAATAGATCAATGAGGAAAATTTTTGGATAAATATAAAGGGTCTTTCAATAAGGACGGGTCGATTTTGACATGAAATAAAAAAGGCCGTGTGTGAGATTTTAACGATTTTTTTTTTTTATTTGAAAGAGCTATATATGCCATTATGTGTGGAAAATCACATCGTTTAAATGTCCGCCGCGGCTTCTCACGGTGGCACGAATTCGAGTTGTCCAATGTTCAACAACTCTGCCGCATAGTTCGGGTTGAATTTCAGCGATAGCCTGAGCTATGTTGACTTTAAGGGCATCGGTCGATTGTGGCTTATTGGTATAGACCTGCGACTTAAGAAAACCCCACAAAAAAAAGTCTAAAGGTGATAAGTCGCAGGATCTCGGTGGCCAATTCACGTCACCTCTGCGAGAGATAACCATGCCCTCAAAGCGTTCATGCAGAAGATCCATGGTGGCATCCGCTGTATGGCTCGTAGCGCCATCCTGCTGGAACCACATGTCGTCTAAGTGTAGATCGTCCAATTTGGGCCAAAAGAAATCGGTGATCATCCTTCTGTACCGTTCGCCTGTGACGGTAATGGCCTCACCAACATCGTTTTCAAAAAAGTACGGACCAATAACACCGCCGGCCCAAAATCCGCACCATACGGTCACTTTTTGTGGATGCATGGCTACTTGGTGAACTTCGTGTGGGTTGTTGTCATCCCATATACGGCAATTCTGCTTGTTCACATAGCCATTCATCCAGAAATGCGCTTCGTCGGAAAAAATGATTTTTCTGCCAAAGTTGGGGTCCTCTGCCAAACACACTGTAGCCCAATCAGCGAACGAACGGCGTTGCCTATGGTCAGTAACTTTGAGCTCCTGAGTGAGTTGAATCTTGTACGGGTGCAGCCCTAAGTCCTGACGCA
This sequence comes from Myrrha octodecimguttata, assembly GCA_958510865.1. Classification (NCBI taxonomy): domain Eukaryota; kingdom Metazoa; phylum Arthropoda; class Insecta; order Coleoptera; family Coccinellidae; genus Myrrha; species Myrrha octodecimguttata. The sequence continues at coordinate 75,465,669 of OY294057.1, forward strand.
AAATGCGCCACGTTGATGTTTGTGAAAGACCGAGTTCTTGTGAACGTCGATGAATTGACTGCCTCGGGTTCTCCTGCACACGGACAGCAGCGATGTTCTCGGCCGATCTGGCGGTCTTTGCACGTACGGGTGTTGGCAGATTGTTTATTGAACCGGTCGATTCGAATTTGGCCACCAAACGTTGGAGAGTCGACTTTGAAGGACCACCTCGTCTGCCGTAAAATGGGCGCAATGCACGTAACGTTTGCACTAACGAACACTCATTTTGGTAATACATTTTTAACATTTGGACGTGTTGCTCAACCGTGTAACTTGCCATGGTGATTTGGCATTACTAACTGAATAAAAAAATATAGGTTAGAAAGACGACGTTAAAACAACATGGCCGCCACAGGCTGCCAACATCGACCCGTCCCTATTGAAAGACCCTTTACAAACATTATGATTATTCCCGCCAAACTTTTGGACATTCGAACTATCTGCTATTTTGTCGGACTTAGCACTCCAATTTTTAATGACTTTACTGTACACTACCATATGACACCAAAAATCTACAAACATACTCTTGAATGATCTGACAGTGAAATTTATTTATGAAATATAGTTATAATTTTTATTTTAATGAACTTCACGATAGTTAAAACGTGTCATTTTATGCATAAAATTCTATGTTCTAACTGAAATTTTCAAACGTCAAAATTGAAAGCTTAAATCAGGGGGGTGAAGCGACAGTAGGAAAAGTGGAAACAAGGACATACGTCCCCAACTGAGCTCGTTCTGTCCTTTGATTAGAAAAGGAGATGTAGGAAACGTATGTCGTAGATATGTTCAAATGGATGAATGACATAAATGACAGAACATTTATGGAATGACGAATGACATTGATAAATGAAATTGGCATAACTAAGCATAATTTCATAAATGTGTTTGTTGAAAAGTTATATGTGATATTTTCTAGACGGTTGCAATAATTGTTGTGATATTAATTAGTATTAATATGATCTCCATGTGAAGATAAGTTTTTTTTTGGTAATTTTAAAAAACTTTCCGGTCCAAATTTCCTTTTCAGGATTCAGCTGATGCCGGGGATAAAATATTTCAACTCTTTTCAGGTGCTCTCTTCGTGATATAATGAAACTTTTTTTTCCAGAATTCAGATTATGCTAATGATATGATATTTTTGCAGGTGATTAGTTGGTGATTGAATGAGTTTTTTTCAGGTATTACATGATGTTGAAGATTAGGGCGCTAGGTGAGATCTGATGTTTATGTTTATACAAAGTTCAATTCTATAAATCTTATTGTCTCTAACGTTAAATTAAATTAAGAAAATGGCTTTACTTTCATCTGCTTCATTGTACAAAGATGTTAAGTTTTCTTGCAAATATCCTTCTTGCAAAAATTCCTATATCAGCAATTCACTTGTTGGTAATAAAAGATTTTTTCGCTTCCCTAAAGACCCTGTTACCCTCAAATCTTGGAAAGATATTTGTGAAATAAGTCCTAGCAAAAATATTCCTAATTTTCGCTTGTGTGGTGATCATTTTTCAGCCTCTGATTTCAATGAAATCACCCTTAAGAGTCGTCTGAACAAAAAGGCTGTGCCTCAATCATCTGAGCTGATTCATTTACATAATGAACCTGACTATGTTGGTCAATTTCAACCCAAAAATTTATTTCCAAATGAACCATCATTTAACGATTCTCATATGATTCCATTACACAATGATCATGACTATATCAGGCAATTTCAGCTTGAAAATCCAGTCCTAAATGAATCATCACCATCTAACGATTCTTCCACGTCATATGTTTTTACTGACCATAATGATTCAACAAAAGGCTCTAATTCTAAATTCAAGTCCTGTGATGAAAGTTTCCTAGCTGACCATGATTATTCAGCTAATTTTGATCTTTCAAATTCTCCAGTTAAAAATTTTCCAAAGAACATGATAATAATATTTTTTTCAGGGCTGACTGCCAACTCTGAGGTATACCTGGTTTCAGACATTTGTACCTGATACATACACCGACTGATAACACTAAGATTGTATTGAGTGTTGTGATATTTTATTTTTATTACTATAGTTTGTTGACTGTGATATGGATTATAGCACGTGAATATTTTACTGAGTATTTTTTTTAGGAACGACAAGGGATATACACACAGTATATCAACATATCATGGTCTATCCCAGCAAGATTGATCAGCATTATTTATATTTGAAATATATTTCAATATTCATCTTCTATAATTTCATATGTGAAATTGATACTTTTTTCATTTTTCAGACTGTAATCATCTATATCGATGGAATCCACTTGATTATGTCTACCTATTGTGACTGGATGCTTTTTCCCCTACCTAGACAAAACAGTGTTATTGTGTTTCAGTGACGTGACAATTCTGATCGTAATAATAACTGAAAGACTGTCGTGAATAAGTGTTGACCCCATAAACATCCTTTTATCCATAACTCATGAACATCAAAGTGTAATTCTCATTTTATTGAATAATTGTTCTGGAATTTGGTAGATACACCCCAAAGAACTTGAAATAGTTGAAACCAAATTCCAAAAATGTAAGACCTGTGGTTGGTCAAAAATTTTGTTTGTTGTGTGTCATGGTTTTTGTTTTCTCTAGAAGCAAATTTTACTTATTTGTTTCAGAAAACTGCCACCTAAATTATAGTCACATTTGATAAGGTGTGAGACAAATATTTTCTTATTCATTCTACGACGGAATCTTTGAAATATATGAAAAATGTAATCAGTATTTATTCAAGAAATTCAGATTATTTTATGTTTAAGAAGTTTTTTCAACTACATTTTGTATAGTTTTTTGGCTGAGATATATTTTGGTTACCAATTTTGCACATGCAGATGTTCCAATATTTATGTACATATAACTTGTTGGAAAATATATTATAATTGCATGCAATTTTAACAATGATGTAAATAAAGAAATAATTGTTTATAATGCTTTGTTTCATTTTTGAAGCACGTTTCCTTTCGAATCATAATTGAGCTTAGAACACGGAATAATAAAAATCTTGAAGAATTCACGATATAAATATTTGCATCCTGCAATAATCAATATTGCCACAGAATATTTAAGCACAGAACACCATCAGAATTCTATCGTAAAATGACAATAATGACATATAATTCAGCAAGCGGACACCCCCTCGCACCATAATGGAATATTCCCAACTAGATTTTGGCAGGAGAAATGTCACAAATGTTGCCCACAGTTTACAAGGGAGGTAGCACTTCTTATATTTGATGTTCTGTGGCTTAAATTTTGAAAACAATACCATTCTTTTTGAGTTAATTTGGTGTTTATTAATTTTAAAGTATTCATATTCATGCAACATTGATATTCTATTTAATTGACCGTTCTGATGATGGTCAATTATGGCTACCAGTAATAATAAACGTCTTTGTTGAAAATGTCTATCAATGTTACAGTTACTGGAAATCCTATTAGCATTCAGAAGGGAAGGATGGTAACTGCAAGCCCAAATCACTCTAAAAAGGAATTCGAAAGACGAAGGCTAATAAGAATATCCCAGGTGCGACAGCAATCAAAAAATATAGCTGAAGATGTGCGAAATAGAGTTAAACAACAGAAATTAAGACAAATTGAAGAAATTGAAAATGAGGGACGGAAAAAGCTCAAACAGTGGCAAACTAAGAAACTACTCGAATTACAAAATCAATGTCATGAAGCATTAAAAGATATTGGGGCTGGACATAAAGAAGCAGCTCTTTTGGAAGATGAGGAAATCTTACTGTTGGATAAAAAAGAGAATGACGAACAGGTAGCAAGAAGAAGGGCAGATATTGCCAATAGAAAGTTACGAGAGGAGAGAAATAGAATTAAACATAATGTCTCTGTACCAGTACTTAAGAGAAGGTTAGTTAGACAAATGGAAAATAAGAGGGCTCAGATGGTTTCAGGTTTGAGACAGTCTTCAGAATGTCTAAAGAAAAAAAGTGATGACAAATTATCAATTGATACTGAAGTCTCAGGCATAGTAACTGAGTCTGATTCTGACTATGAAGATATTGATGAGAGTATTCTCAATGAAAGAAGGGCTGATGTCAGTATTGAAGTTGATAGTAATTCAAAGAATCTCAAAAATAATTTACCATCAACATCAAATAACGGTAGAGTGGAAGCCATTGAAGACAATCTTGCTGGTACAGAAAAGTTAGAATGTGAGTAAATGTTACATTTCACTTCTGTTTGTTTTCCTTTTTTATTGTATAGAAAAAAATATCATGTGTTTTCTTCAATCCAATGTGTCCATCAAAAATATTTCCATTTTATAATATTCAGTCTGAAATTGTGTGAGATGAGATGTCCATTTTTATTAGAGGAGAAAGTAGATCAAAAATTCTATTTGAAAAAAGTAAGTTTTAAAGAAACATGTTTTGAAATTACTGAAATTTTGGAATGATATTATTTCTGTCATTGGAACCAACAGAGTATTTTTCATCACAGGTTGTATAATAAAATACATTTTTCAGTATCAGATCACGATGACCAGTTATTGAGGGTGCTAAGAGATCAGAAGGATACAAGAATATCAGATCGGATAAGAAAACGCAGTTCACATCAATTGATACAGCCAGATATATGTGATACTTTGATGAATGGAAACAGTGATGGAATCATTCACAAATGCGTCAGTGAGAAAGATGTTCCAAGCACACAATCAAAGAGTATGTTTTCTTCTATTCAGCAAAACATTTATGCTTGTTCTTGTTCAAAGCAATCCCCAGTTGTTCCAAGTCCTGCATGTTGCGGTACAGTAAATCATACACATTCTGCTAAAAAACCTGTTTCCAATATCAATGTTTTGAAATGTTTTGACACAACAGATGAAGAAGAATCAATAAGAAAGAGTCGAGAAACGCGAAAGGTTAATTGCAATAAAACAAGCTCAAAGCCAGTGTTTGTTCCTTCTGCTGGTTTGGAAAGCAAAGTACCAGTTAGAGAAATCCCAACAAGACCTAAAGTGACGCTGAAATCAGTCAAAAGTCCTGCAAAACCTACAGCAGGAACTTCTCGAACACCGTTAAAAAGTAAATCGAGTAGATCAAGGTTCATTACTTCGCATGTGGAAAGAATTACACAGGACAGTCTTGTAATTTCTCCTGAACCACTTAATAACGATGAATTTCTGGAAAAGATCAGACAGAGAGATAGAGATGCTCAATTAAGGGGTCAAAAAGCATTAGAAAAGGAGAGGCTGCAGAGGGAGTACAACGATTTGATGAAGAAATTACCCGCTCTGCAAAAATTGGAAAGATTGTATGAAATAAACGAAGATAGGCCCGAATACCATATGACAGAAGAAAGACTCAGGGAACAAGAAAAAAAGAAACAAAGTATTCTGGATGATACCTATGAAAAACTGTTTCCGGATGAGCGTCCACCTACAGTAACTATACCTGTGAAAAATACATTTAAAAATATATCTTCAGAAAAGGATATAATTACAATAGACCCTGATTCGCCATCTTTGAACTTGAGTACTTGGAAAAACGAAAAAAACACAAAAAAATTATACACCCAAGAAGAAGTTGAAGCGTTGCTTCGTGAAGGAAAAATACCATCAGAAAGTAAATTTAGAACAGACCAATTGAAATCAGTACTTGGAAAATTGAGAAAACAGAAGGAGGAAATACTGAAGGAGATACAAACACAGAATTTATCAGAAGTGTTACCTTTCACAACAACTTCAAGTGCTTGTGCCAAAAAAGATATGAAATCTTTTGATCCTTCAGGTACATCTGAAAAAGCTTATCAAAAGAAATTTGTATCGGTTAAAGTAGGAACAAATTCTCTTCAAAACAGTTCATCCAGTGACACAGTTGAAGAGCCCATCAAAAAGCAACCCAAACTAGCAAAACAAACAACAAAGTTGAAATCTAAAGAGGTGCAGGTTGGTCCGGTTTCAAAGAAAACCAAATCGCCCATAGTTCAAAAAATCTCGAAGGAAAGTACAAAGAGTGTTGTCAAAGAACAGAAAATAATAAGAGATATTTCCAGCTCCAGTGAACAATCGATTTCAGATACGCAGATTTCGCAAATGTCAAAGAAGAGTAAAGCGACAACAGTTCAAAAATCTTCAAAAGAAAGTACATTAAAAGTTGGAAAAGACCAGAAAATGAGAATGGAAACTTCAAGTTCTAGTGAACAATCGCTTTCAGATTCGCATATGGCTCACATTTCAAAACAGAGTAAATCACCTGCGAATAAAAAACCCTTGAAAGAAGGCACAAAGAATGTTGTGAAGGAACAGAAGATTGGAAAAGTAGTATCAACTGAACAAACAGTTGCAGATTCGAAGAAAAGTGGTTATAAGGTGAGTGATAAATCATCCAATACAGTTAAGTCGGATAAAACCCAAAAGACGGAAGAAAAGAATAAAATTTTAATTCTGGGCGATACTGTCATTCCTTCTGTACCTACAAACTCCCTGACTTCTATTAACGGACCTGTTGACGTGAATAAGGCTAAGAATGAAAGTAGACAACTAAATAGTTGTGAGTGTGAAAAAGACGCGAAAAAATCTGCAGAACTTTGCGAGATCGTTATAAAAATTAAAGACGGAAAATCTTCAGAGGTGTTGATCAAGGATAAATCTGGTGGTGGTAACGACAAAGTTAAATCTGTAACAGTTGAAAAACCTAAAACTATTGAGAAACCAAAATCAGTCGAAACAAAAACAGTATTGAAAAAACCTGAGATAATAAAAGAACCGATTTATAATCAAAGATACAACGAAATGAAAAATGCATTGAAAGATGATTGTTGCCGAAGTAGAGATAGCAGCAAACCTGAGTCTTGGCATGAAAAGTTTTCTAAAAATAACTCTCAAATTTCTACATCGAGTACTTCGTATATGAGCCCCCCGCATCTACCGAATAAACCTGATAAAGAAACTAAAGCGCCGCCTTATTTCTGCGATTTGATAGGCAAAAAGCCGCAACAACTCAATCTCAATGAAATGACACCACCTACTACCTTGCCAATAAAACATCAAGATATTCTGGGGGAAGTACAGAAATTACTGGCAATGTCCAGGCAAAGTATAGACGAATTAGGAGTGAGTTCAGTCAGTACTGTGACTACACCCTCTCAAAGTATCATCGACTTAGAGAGTAATAAAGCGAATAGTACCCCGTATTCAAGTACAAACACTAGAATAAATCTAATAAACGATTTACGCCAGAGTCAAAGTGGGACAACTCTGCCGAATTTCAGCTTTTTGACTGTCTCCAGCGATAACAGAACTATTATAGCCAGTGAAATAGACTCAAACGAGCAATATCCTGACATCTTGGCGAAATATGCGAAAATCGCCGATCAGTGCAGTCAGAGAATCTCTGATTTAACCTCAATGATAGAAAAAGTACGGGAAGATAAAAATAGAATGTTACAAACCTCCTCGTTGCTACCTACGAATGATAGTTCGACGAAATATATGGATCTACCCAGTCCAAATAAATCGACGAATACGAAAGATTCAACGAACGAACAGAAGTCTGTTTCTAATAGTAGTAGTTCGGGAGACTCAAAATTATTGGACATTAATTTCAGTTTGGCGGAAAAATTGAAAGGTTTGACCCCTGAGCAAGTTAGGAATTTCGGTAAAGAGCCGTTGGTATCTCCTGATTCAGTTAATAATAGTAAAGTTGAAGATGATTTGGCTAAACGATTGAAAGCTTTAAAAGGGACACCTATAGTAATGAATGATGGACAGAACAGTAAAACAGAGTACCAAATAAAGTCACCGATGAATAAAGAACAAAATCCAAAAGAAAATGTGGCCCAACAAGTGTCTCCACGGAAAAGTAGTGACAACATCGATTTTGTTCCATTATTATTGGACATTCCTAAACTGCCAGCTTTAGCTACAGATTCCTCGAGTACAAAACATAAGAAACCACCCCCTTCTAAAAGTTTACTAGCAGCAAGAAAATTCACTGATTTCGTTGCACCTCACGAATTATCAACGATACCAGAGCAAGATAGTCAAATGAGATTTGAGAGTACATTTAGAGATAAATCTCCTGTGGAAGAAAAGCGATCTCAAAGTATAGAAACCATACCACTTCCTAAGAAATCGCCACCTTTAGAAAACAAGATGAAACCAAAATCACCTGTAGAAGAAAAGAACAAAAACCCAGATGTGAACTCAGAGCCAGTAGACAACAAATTGAACAAAAAAGTGCCAAATAGAGCGAGACCATTTGTACCAATGGCAATCAGAAATACTTCTTCTCCTATTAACTATACTTCAGAAATTATATTTAATCGTGCAACATCATCACCTATCGTGAATAGATCTAAAAATTCGTCTGTAACGAAGGAAAGCACAAATAATTCGGATAACTCCATAGGTTCTTCCAACACTTCATGCGATGAAAAAGTAGAGATGCTCAGGATTGAGGCCATGTTAAGGAGTATTGGTATGGAATGGGCTATTTCGACTTTGAGAAAAACGCAAGAAGCTCTTGCTTTAACCTCAAGTTCAAGTTCTATAGATGTTAAAAGTCCTTCTACCCTCAAACATCTTAGCGACAGTGACATCAAGGAATATCTGTCCAAACAAATCTTTCAAAAAATATCGTCTAGTACATTTAGGACTGATGCTAGTCCAGGATCGTTGAACGAAAGTCAAGAATTTTCAGACATACATCATTCCGATTTTGTGTACAAGCAAACGTCAACTCCTGTGAATAGGAGCAGGGAACATCTTGACAATCCTGAAAAAAGTTCTGACTTACCTTCTGCAATAGAATCTGATAAAATAGCAAATGATTTCTTCAGTTTACCCGAGCCTTCAGTTTAAACTTGTTAGAGAAACCTTGATCATTTGAATCAATTTTAAACTTCATCGTAATGTGTGACGTGCAGTCGGTCCTATTTTATTGTATGTATGAAATTTTATCTTTCAAATAAACTCTGATTTGTATATAAGATTCTGCTGTCTGTTATTTTGATTAAGAATATCTTTGTTAGTAATCTTATTTTTTATCGTTAATTTGATTGTAATTTAAAAAAAATATATTGATGTAGAAAGTTTAATTGAAATGTATTCTTGTAGAATTATATAAAATCTGTAAAAATAAATTTTCGCGATCTGTGATATCTTTTTGAGAGCTGAATGAGATTTTGATAATATTCCAATTCTTGCTCAAATATATTTTAAAAATAATAGCATGTTTTATTTATGAAGAAAACCTCAATGTCGTCAAAATAAAAAAAATCGATGCAAAAAATTCAGAGTAATCTATTATTTCAATTCCTTCAGATATCAAAATTTCAAATTGGCAAGTTTGCCATGTTTCTTTTCTTAGTATTTGTAGGTTATTGAGCTACGATTCTGACGGAGGGTCATGATTGAGTTTATTCAGGGATTCCTCGGTATTTGAAGAGTAATCGTTTGAGAGCATTTTCAGATAGAAATACAAACATTTAGAAGTACGGCTCGCAAAAAATATCTGTAGATGAAGGCAACCTCCATCGTTCTGTCTATATTTGCGACCAATAAAATGCTTTAACATCATAACTTCTATCTAATTCGATTTTAATTGTTCAGTGTGATTATAAGAGGACTAAATTGCTTGTAAAATAAATGTTATTCTCGTTTAAGGTTTTGAAATGAAGGAATGTTGTTCTGGAGATATAGATTGGAGACCATGAAAGTTATTCTTCGAATCTTTTTATTGTTCTGTGAAACATTGGAACAATTTGACAGAAGTCAGATGCGAAAATCATCCATCAAAAATCAAATCAAAACACATTTGTTTTTAACGGACGTTCAATTTAAAGGGAACACCAAATTTTAGATAGGAATTATAACTGTACGACTATGGATCTTCTTGGTTCAATTCTGAATTCAATGGATAAGCCCCCTTCAATGTCAGATAAGGAGCGCGAACTTAAAAAAAGTGAGTTTAATACGCGCTTTCAGATAAACTTAGAGGTTAGTTGAATGATATTCAATATCTTTCTTATAGAGAAAAAAGAATTGTATGAAAAACACCAAGCTGCCGAAAAAGATAGGTTGAAAAGATTCAAAGAAAGAGTTGAGGAAAAAATGTTGACACATTTCGAAGATAAAAATAACACTACACTTAAGTTTGATCCGATGGATGCAATTCAAAGAAGTATAGTGTAAGTTATTCACTAGTTGAGAGATGAAATCGCGCAACCTTCTTGTAATTCCTCTAGATCTTGTACATTACAGTTTTTGCTCATGTCCTATTCACATTTAATTTTCTCTGTTTAAACAACCTTTTTGATTTTTTTACTGTAATATTGAATTATTTTCAGGCACGAAATTGCAGAAAATCAGAATTTATTAGCTTATGCTTTTGGCGAAGATGGTGTTGATAGATATATGCGGATATATCGTAAGGATCATCCTCCTTGCGAGGACGAATTAGCAGCAAGACGTCGAGGAGAGCCTTGGAATGAAGCAATAAAACAGAAGTTACTTGAACAGGTAACATCTCTCAGTTTTCTCACTTTCATTTCAGACATTCTGATTCCTTCTAGAGTGGAAAATTATTTCATTATTAATTTTCAGAGACAACAAGAGCAAGAAGAAAAAGACGAATCACAGAAATCCAGAAAAAGGAAACAAAAGTTCATTCCCAATAGCAATTATAAAGACAAATATGCACATATAATTGGTCAAGAGGCAGCTCTTGAAGGAGCGAAGAATGTAGGAACAAATAAATCCTATGGATTTGGTAAGACAATTGACATGAAAGCTTTCGTTTATAAAACTTAAATTTTTTTAGTGCCGAGTGAGAATAAAAAAGATATGAGGTCGATAGAGCAGGCTATGGCAGACATCAAAGCAAAAAAGAAACAAAAGATGGACAGTGAGAACGTGGTTAATGCTGAAGATGATTGAAATAGCAATGATGAACTGATGTAGAATTTCTTTTGTAATTTATAAGATTTGATTTACTAAGCATTCTCTTGAAACACCTTTGTGATTATTGAATAAGACCTGTTGAATGTTGAAATTTTCATTTGATCTGGACCTAGTCTTCAAACGTAATAAATCAAATGAACAATGTTGGTTTTTTTGAAATTCATGATATGAATATGAGAGTTAATTTTTTCTTCAACTTTATTTATAGAATACATTGAAACAGAATTTAAAATTTAACATATAAAATATTTTAGAGGTCTATATAAAATCCGATGAGTATTTTGTCTTGGTGCTCCTACTAGTTGGGGATATTCCGTTGAGTAGAGCTGAGTACTCCTTTTGTATTTGTACCAAGGTCTCACAGGGGAACCCAATAGCTTCTTGGTATTCATCTTGACAGACTCCTAAGAGAGAAGTAAGCAGGAACTCTGCATTTTTGGTTACCAATTTTCTTTGCTGAAAGCATTGTTCAATTCAAACTTGGATCAGTAATGTGAACATGGGCAGCTAATATGAAAAAGTTCTGAAAAAGCACTGAAGTCACATCAAAAACTTCTGCACACTATTTTATATCAGCAGTCAGAGCAGCACTTCTCAGGTACCGACTTCACCCAATGCAGCTTTACAATTTTGTAATCTTCTAAATATATAAAGGGTCATCACGAAATTTTGCAGGATTTTTGTGCATTGGCACGAAAGTCATTGAAATCAGGTCAGTGCTTTTCTGAAGTATTCTATGTAGTAATAGCCCATGTTTTCACTTACTTCTGGTCGTTTTTCATCACGTAATGTCATTTCATGATGTCTTAATTGGGCATCAAATACGGCATACAATGTTTCATCTATGCTGTAGAGAAGTTTCGTTGTTTTTAATCTCATACAATCCCTCAGCAAATTCATGAAATTCTTGGTGAAAATCAGGTTATTCGAAGTTAGTTGCAACCAGATATCACCTTGAAAAATACAGAAAAACTACTAGTGTGCATGGATGAAATCAATGGAAGATAGAGATAATTTATTTCGCTATAAATTATTTGTATTAGTGAAACTCAGCAGTGATTTAAAGATCCATACCTATGATGTAGGGATCTAATTTCAAGCCTAATTCACAATATTCTTGCAGAAATTTCTGGAGTCCATTTTTTGATTTCAAATTGGTCGGAGTCCAAGTATCTTCAGCGCCTTTTATCCTTATTGAATCCACATATTTTTCCCTAGTATCTCGCAATGTTCTTGATATAGAGGCTCGCAGAAGACCATCTAGCTGATAGCACAAATCAACCCCATAATTACATAACTGAAAAAGTCAAGAAATGGATGGTGTAAAACTTTAAAAATTCGACCTTTTCGTCAGGAAAACACTACGGAGTTATCCTACACTCCAACACTCATATCTAGATGTACAACAATGTTCATCTTACTTAGACTTTGTCTAAGATGTCCACTTACTTTTGTGAAACTTTCTACAAGTGAGATGAGATAGGTACTAGTTCAGTTGATTTGCATAGCATTCCTTATGGCACTCATATCGTCTTGAAATGAATGCAATTTTGAGATTAAAATCAGAAGAAAAGCCATTGAGGTCTATGCTGTGCTAGGTACGTCTATGGTCAAAACCATAGACCTGGTATATTTTCAACCACAGACAGGACAAAGTGTCTATGGTTACTGTATGTATGGTCAGAACCATAGAATGTATCTATGGCTGGAACCATAGATTGTCTCTATGGTTAGCACCATAGACTGTGTCTATGGCCAGAATCGTAGACATATTCTCTACATCTAAGGTCAGAACCATAGACAACATTCGCATATCTATGGTCAGAACCATAGCCGATATCGTGATGTGATTGATGTCACAGTCAAGGCGGAAAAATCGAATCGATAAATCCACCAGTTTTCAAGGCTTCAAGCCCCATAACATCTGGGATTGAGATTCTTTATTCGTTGGAATAAACCGCAGAGGAAGAAAAATAACTTTCTTACTCTGAGGAATAAACCAATCAAATCACATTTAGGTTGATTCAACTCACCCTTTCACACTGACATCTCACTAGATCGACACATTCCGTAACAACTGATAGAGCAGCTTGTGGTCCGAAGACTTGCTTGATGAAATGGGCTATGAACTGAGACAGCTGTGAACTCACCCATACTACATAAGCTACGATAACATGATCTAGCATGAGTGAACAGTAACTATACATTTTTCGAATTAAACATACCAGAATAGCATGTTGGAGATTGTATGAAGTTTCTCAGGAATTCTTCAGTCATATGACAAATATTTGTGAAGACAACACTGGATAGATGCTTGATATACATAGAAGTGGATCCTTCCCGCTTAACTCTTTGGCATTGTATTTTCAACATACAAGTACATATGTTGAGGAATAAATCGCAGGCCTAGGGACAAATAGTTAAAATGAATTATACATTTATACTTTTTGTTGAACAACTTTTGGGTTGCAATCCAATACCATTTGTTGTAAGTATTTAGAGGTGTTACAATCAGATAAATTCATTGAACTAGTAAATTTGTTGTGAAATATCACCTGATTTGGTTGATCCAAAGTAATCAATAAACGAACTGCTCTCCTTGATGCTCCTAAACCACCTTGCATTGATTTCCCAGGCTTAATTTCAAGCTCTTTCATCAATACTTCGGTTAGATGAGTATGCCTCTGATCCACCTGAAATTAGATTCAACATAAGGTTATATAGGAAAAATCGAAAAAAGCCCTTATATAATTCAGAAGCTTTTGATTTTTTTTCAAAAAATATGGTCAGATTGACATTTGTAGGTTTTGCTCTAGAACAAACCCCCAATAGTTCGTGGAAAGAAGATGAAGCAGACAGAGGGCTAAATGCACAAATGAAAACGAAGATAAGAAAATATAAAAGATTGCCACAATAAAATGGTTGGAAAAGCAGTGATCTTTGCAGTTGTAGTGATGTTCCTAACTTCAATTGAAATTTATTGGCAACGAAGCTTGTAAACCTTGACTTAAATATTTGCAAGATTTTCATCATAACCTTTTTCTGAACTTCCACTAAGAGATGATCTTGTGGAGCATGAGCAGCATATTCAAGGGCTCTTTGCAGGAGTGAAAGAGCATCTTCAAAATGTCTTTGGGCAACACATACATCTAACTCTTCTGGAGCTTCAAGAAACCATTCAGGATGGGTTATTTCTCCATCTTCTTCTGATTCTTCAAAAGCTGTGGATAATATTTAACAATCTTCAATATGGTTTTCTTTTATGCTATGGCTATATAATTTCCACTTACGATTAATACTTGGAGAATCTATAGATGCAGATCGAGATGGTGATTTATCTGTTGTTGATTCTCTCTTTAGCTGATCGTGACTCAATTTAGATTTTTTAGCTTGATCAATTTTATCTAGCCATTCGTTCTACAAAGGATGGAAATCTTGATTGAACTTCAAACAAAATATTATAGAATGTGTATATTATCACAGTATCTCAAGTAAAGAAGGCTGTATCAATTGTCTCACCTTAACTGAACCAGAATTACACTTGAAAACTCTTGTATCTGGAAAGATTAATAGTTTGAAAGCATGTTTAACATTTCCTAAATCTTTAACGTTCACCACTGCTAAACTTCCAATTTCATACATCACTTCAAAAACATATTTCATCAATCCTTGGCTGAAACAATTGAAAAATTACGCCTGTGTAATATGACAATGAAAATACTGAGGATATCAAACAATTAGGACATCAGTTTCGCTCTGTAATTAGAGCTTATCTACCTGTTTCTTGTAGCAATCATCAGACCATCTGAAAACAGATACGCCTGAACATTTTTCACTGGATTATTCTCCAAAGGATCTAACTCAACCAAAGGTCCTTCATAGAGATAGGTTCTATCGGGTGCTTCAAGGAGCTCCTAAAATTTATTCAATGAACTTAATTTTCATAAGAAATCAGCACAAACGTTTCACTTTGCAGCCTTCCACTTTCTCCAAGATGCTTGCAATTTTTTCACGATTAAATTCTTCTTGTTTTTTATCCTCATCATTATTTTCAGTTCTTCTGATCAGCATCGAGTCATCTCCTAATATCGAAGTGCTGCACAAAGATGTAAGTAATGATTTTTGTTCAGACAGTAAATGAGACAACTGGTACATTTCGCTTTCCAGATCTGTTCAAAATTGACATTAAGGAAATAACTAAAACAAATTCAATTATCATGACATTAAATACATATAATGTTAATCTTCCTCAGTTTAAAGTAATTATTGAACATAAAAATTTAATGAGATGTGAAGGATACGCGATATTTCTTTGGCAGATTCAATAAATTGCATATAGTTTTGATAAACATTTCTTTTCAATGTGCTATTGGTTTCTTCTGATAGACTCTGGATTTTCTTTCTCAATCTTCGTAATTCAGGACCTCCAACGCAATGTTGGGATAGATCTCTTACATCTGAAATATATTCTCATTTTATTGTTTTTTCCAAAGGGTATGAAACTAACATTTTTCTGGTGAAAAATCCGTTGAGCTCAATAAATCTATGTCAGGTTCTCTCAGAGAATCCATTCTAATTATTATCAATCAACTGAATACTTCTCAGTTTTTATTTGATTTCAATTCGAAGCCAGTTGCAGAAACATGAAACATTCCACCCACTTTGATTGTCAATTTTGACAACCATCATAACATAACCTTAATCTACATTTTGTATTTTTGTGCGTTACGCCGACGAAACAAATGGACTTCTCATTTATTTTATTAATGAATGGGTCTCTGGATCGAAATTTTACTTAGAGGCACATTTGTGGTCATTGAAATGTTATTCTACATTTTATTATGATATTTATTAAAATTATTATAAATATTTCCCCTTGGAACGAAAACTTAAATTTTTGCAGAAATATAGTAAGGTCTTTGAATAACCGGAGTAACAGGAGATTGGAAAGTCGATAGGGCTCAATTTTCAGGTTTCCGGAAAATGTGCTAAAAATACAAATGCAATTAAATCGTTTATTTCCAGTAGTCATTTTGAAATAACATTATGTATTCTCGTAAATATTTAGAATATCTAAACACTGTACCTAACTATAGATACTACAATTTCATTCAATATCGGAAGAATAAACATCAATTTGTAATATGAATTTATACATGTAGGCAATGACTTATGACGAAAAAATTCAATATTGTATTCAATGAATGTTATCCTGGAGCACATGTTAAAATGATTAAAATTGCTTCAGATAGTAGTAGTTTTCAAAACTAGGAATCAAGTTTGTTCGAATTGAAATCTTATGAGGAACATGCTCAATGAACAAGCCTTGTACAATATTTCGTCGAAATAATCGGTAAAATTGAAAATACGAATCAAGGAACATATGTAAATTAAATATAAAATTTGAGTATTTAATACTCAATATCTTCTACATAACTAATGTTTACCCACACCCAAAACCCGGTACATTTGAAAAATCAAATTATTCTTGAATATTTTTACCAATATTCATAGTATACCTGTATATAACTTAAAGATTGAAATTAATTTGCGCATTTCTGGCATATAAAGTATTATACTCTACATACTTCATCACATGATATAAAATTTATGCATCGGACTTTTTCTTCGATTATTGGTAATAAAACATAAAAACGAATTCTTCTGAATGATATACCATCAGAGGCAACATCAAAAAATGTGATGAATATACCACAAAATGGATTATACTTCAATGAACATTATAAGCAAATGAAAATACAACATAAAAGACACTGTATTGAAGAAAATTACTTTTGTTAGGATTTGGGATGTGATCTGATGTACCCATCTTGCACATATTTCAAATTGAATTCGGATACGATTCGAAAATAATTTTTTTTTTTTGAGTTTGCACTCAACTCAGCTCAAAATCCAGGCACTGTCGCATATGAAATATATTTATTAATGTTTCAGTTAAGTGTATGTACAAAAGGCGTGAACAATTCGATTTAATCAATAAATTAGTCAATAACAAAGCTCGATCCAACGTTTGCCTACTTACATGCAATATTTTTGGAAAATTACTATTATTCACTTGAAACATATCAATTCTGCTAGGAAACAGAAATCATAACAACCTCAAAACTGATGCCTCGTTTCATGAAAAATGTGAAATTCGAAAATACCCAAGAAAGAATTTCTGATAAAATTAATACAACAATTAATATAAACAAACATCTAGAAACAATTCTTGATAAACAACTATATAAGGCATCCAAAATATCAAGAAAACAGTCACATAATATCGTAGAATATTTCAAATATCCAATCCATAATATTAAATAAGTGAGACAACAATTAACGACCTATTTTTACAAATTTTTACATGAAGGAATATAGTTCTATAAAATTATCCTGACAATATATACATTTTCACATAATGAGAAGCATTTGAAGGTTATCGTAATATTATATTCATATTGAAATTTCGCCCACACTTTAAATTTAGAAATATGAATAAATGAAATGTATTAATGATAAAATGAGTTTCGAATTGATATAAAGACTAAATATTTTTAATGAGATATTCTAGGGTAAATATTTTAATTCTAAGATTTCAACAACCTTTTAACTCGAAGCTACCCAGAAAATAAAGCACTTGTTTTTAGTTAATAGATTTCAATGCAATGCTCCGTTATATTTCTAAAAATTTACATATCTGGGAATAATCCACCGCCAATTGCAGTATGTGTATCATAGAGTTTGGAGCGTTCAGCAATTTATGATATGTATTTGAATCCATTCATATTTCATAACAATTTCTTTGGAATTTCCATCTCTTCTCAGGAGTATTTAGCCATCAGTCTTTTTTGTGTTCTTAATACTAGAATTTTGAAGATGAATTTGAGTTTTTCCTAGAAGCTGGCTAACTAGTAGATTTGAAGCTCTAAAGTCAAAAAAATCTATAAGCATATTTTATAACGACGCCTAGATGTTACTTTACTCTCAATTTATTCTAGCTCTACACGATGACTATGCACACTGTTGAAAAGTGACAACAAAAAACAAATTTTTCTCGAATCAGGTCAAGGGAAACAATATTTGATAATTTTAGTTTCGTTACAATGAAGCATTTTTACAGTAGAAAAATATGTTTCGATTTATTTGCATAGTTTTGGATATATCTACTGGATTCCGATCAGAATAGAGCTAAAATATCTACTTTAACATCAATGGTTATCCCAAAAGGAGAAATTTTAACTTAATACAATTGAAAAATATTTAATTTCGGACTTTTCTGAGACTACGAATACTGTATAAGTAGATTGAAGTTTTTCTCGGAACCTATATATTCTGAGACAACTGGAGGCTGTTCTAACAAACAGGCTTGGGAAGTATAGAAATCCAATTAATATAAAGGAACAGAAACAATCTCCCCAACTTTTCAGATGTGTACTTATCCAAATTATAAATGAGTCACTTTGAACTCATTCAGTTGAGCTAGTGCTGACTATACAGGGTCATGACAGAAGTGAGCGACTTTCAACAGGAGGTAGACGTAGAAGTAATTGGAACTAACCCATTTCCCAGATATCTGGCAAAGTGGGTTAAAGACATGGAGGTAAAAGAAGGGGAGGGAGCATATCCTATATTTCCCTTGTACCAAAAGGTTCGTACAGTTTTGAGAACCTTCTGTGGATTTTCCCATACCAATATGGCCGACAACTTCAAGGTAAATATTCGTATTCTGTGGTGTACAGCAAATGAGACAGAAATATTCAGTTCAAAGCTTGGAATAAAGAACAACAGGAAGGAGCATAACGCTTTTCTACTTCGTATAGCAGTGCGACCTCTGAATAAAGAACATAAGGAAGGAGCATAATGCCTCACAAAGTGGGTCCGGGATGGATGTTGCATATGGCCGACTTCCCTTTCACTTGGAAGAGAGAACAACTTGTTTCGACACTTCTTTGTCTGAAGAAACTAACTAACATGAGTCATACTTGGAGGTTCAATATGGGCGCCTATGTCCCACTGATATACGAAGGAGAAAAGGGTTATGCTTCTTCCTGTTGTTCTTTATTCAAAGAGTGCGACATAGGCGCCCATATTGAATTAACCTCCAAGTATGACTCATGTTAGTTTCTTCGAACAAAGAAGTCTCGGAACAAGTTGTTCTCTCTTCAAAGTGAAAGGAAAGTCGGCCATATGCATCCTCCATACCGGACCCCCGATTTGAGGCCTTATGCTCCTTCCTGTTCTTCTTTATTCAGAGGTTCAAAGTCGGCCATATTGGTATGGGTAAATCCACAGAAGGTTCTCAAAACTGTATACGACACTTTTCAAACGTTATGCCCACTCCACTCTTTTCCTACCTCGATGGTTAAAGAAATGAGATAAATTTTCGTCTGAAATTTGATATCGAAAAGGAAACACATTTTTCGTAGAAAAGGTGCTAAATTTCAACAAAATTTCATTGTCATTATTGTTCTGGGAATTGTTAAGGATGCCCAGACTGTTTTTGTGGTAGTATATTTTGATAATAGGATGAAATTACCTTGTACTTTTCGGTACGTTCCTTGATCACTATTCACATTTTCTCCTGAATTCTATCTAATCATTGTTATAGGTAGTTTCTTCTTATTAGAATTACCTACCTTACATACCTTGATTTGTGAATGGAACTTGCCTGAGGTTGCAATTAGGCAACTCTGGAAGTCGGTATCTTTTTTATCTTTTAACTCACACTTATAAGTATCAGCAATGTATGCCGAAAAAGTAGATTTTGATTAGCCCTCCCTCCTGGTGTAAGACTCATACACCTCAAAGGTGTCTTTTGTGCGAGGCACAAAAGGCACCTTAAGACCTTTCATATCTAATTTATGTGGGTAGTCAATACAAGAACTCAACCAATCGATGAATACCAAATCATCAGCAATAAAAGTTTCTATCTAATTTAATGATTTACGAAGAGATCTACAAGCATATATTTTCTAGGGGGCTTCTCTTTCAACAACCAAAGTTACAGTTTCAGTGGCATTTTAGTCTTCCCACTTTGGAAACAAGTTTTCGTCTACGAATAGAGCACCAGTTTTCGTGGAAGTTGGAGGAGCAGGAGGAGCGCATCTGTTAAGAACCGATTTTGTATCATTTGTGTGAATGTCGTAGTGTTGTTCTAGTTGAAAACGAGCTGGTTCCTGATTTTGCTGTTGGGGTTGGGACCAGGAAGGCTGTTCCCATGCAATGGTGGGATTCCAATCGTAGGTGGGCTGGTCTTGGCTGAAATTTCAATAGATAACTACATTTTCGTAGGTTCATGCTTATTTCTTTTGTAGGTGGCGTGAGTTGCCAGACGATGGCGCCACTGACCGACGCACGCTAGCTACTTCATTACAACAAAGCATAAGCGCGTGGGTCATGGTCGCCCATTACGCCGCTTTTGCGGTTGTCATAGGCAGGTGCCAGAGGGGTCAGCCGATCTGATGAGTTCACCCCTGGCATTGGGACGAAACAACTTTCCCTAGGAGAACCGCCAAACTTTCATGAAAGTGCATCCTACACATCGATGGTAACGATTTAGAAATCAAGAATGCCGCGAAGCTAAAGCCCTGAGCTTTTTGCTTCCAAATGTCTGTAATTTTCGTCGATTGAGCCGAAAATGGTCTCAAACGACTAGGTTGGATTCACTGATGACGAATCCGCTGTCAAAATCGATTCTATCCGACCGGCTGACAACACGATAACTGTTGAACAGAGCCAGCTAGCGACTTGAAACTTGTAGGGTGGTTCGCGCATGGGAAAGCCGCGGAAAGTTCGTTAATGGGCGGAATTGGCAAAATAGTTTCGGAGTTATAGCCATTGGAAATTTTTAAGTTATTTCCCTCATAATTCAGAAACTACTGGAGCGATTGGGTTGGAACTTGGCAGTCGGTTGAAACATAACGACGCGCAACTTTGGGAAAAATTTCGTTGGAATCGTATAGTCACTCAAATAAATAAAAAAATTTCAGAATTTTTTTAGAAAAAATTTATTTTTTCTGAAACTGTCCTTCATATTTGAGAACAATTTCAGTTATAACTTGAACTTCATATTTCACAGCGCTGTACAAAATTTCAATTCGATACGGCTATTAGTTTTGGAGATATTAGGAAAAAATATGTAGAATTTCGTGGATTTCTTCTCGATATCGTAGTTTTTTTCGGTATTACTCAAGAAAAACTGATTTAATCATGATGAAACTTCGCAGCTAATTCAAAGATGCTGAGTGATAACATTGTGCAAAATTTCGTGATGATCGTGTCATTAAAACAATCTAAAAAAACCATTTCAAAT
Organism: Myrrha octodecimguttata; assembly: GCA_958510865.1. Taxonomy (NCBI): domain Eukaryota; kingdom Metazoa; phylum Arthropoda; class Insecta; order Coleoptera; family Coccinellidae; genus Myrrha; species Myrrha octodecimguttata. The sequence continues at coordinate 75,486,957 of OY294057.1, forward strand.
ATTTTTTCTTCAAATATTCAACATTCTATGATCTTCTCATCATATTATCCTAACTGAATTCTTTATGAACCTTCAAACTGTCATTTTTCGATGAAGAACTGGATTTCAATTGTATCTCATCTGTATTTTTGAAAATATTGAACGGTTTGAAAAAAAAATTAAAATTTTTTTTTTCAAATATTCAATACTCTGTGATCTTTTCATCATCCTCATTAAATTCTGTATGAAACTTCAAACCGTAATTTTTCGATAAAGTACTGGATTTCAATTCAATTCAACGGCCGGACCGTAAACACAATGACTTCCGAAAGAAACAACTTAGAAATTCAATATTTGTAGAGAAGGTTTGGACCTTAATTACGAAGGTCGAATTCGTGAATGAGTGAAATCCGCCCAATGATTCCGTAGACATAACCATTCTGAATTGTATTTTTCCAATATTTCCAAAAATACAGATTAGATCGAATTAAAATCTAGTAATTTATAGAAAAAAAAATCTAGAAAAGCACTGCCGTGAAGGCAGCAGCTTTTGCGCGCATGTTCAAATTCGTTGCCGAAGCTGTCATCTACATTGAATATGCGCGCAAAAGCTGCTGCCTTCAAGGTACTGCTTTTCCTGATTTTGTTTATCCTACGAATTCGAAATAAACCTTCCATAGATGCTTGGAGAATGAGTGTTTTCTGGATACCTTACTCGCTATACAGGGCTAGGCTTTAAGTTGTACATTAATTTTAACCCCAGATTCTTCTCATCAAATAAAATACTTTTTTATTCACCATTTTTCCTGATGCGACCCTGGTAAAAAAAAGATACAGGCTGTTGAAATTTCCAAAAAAATCAGTCTTTCTTTTGTAGCATAGACATGGTACCTCCGACTGAAATGAATTTTGGTGTGAATCTCTCTATGACTATGACTCGTATTCTACAGTAATCAATATCATCTAACTTCAAACTGTTTTCTGGTTATGGACCCCCCGATTCATAAAACTATAAGAAATTAGCATGAAATTTGCAGATAAAGTTCACCCTGAGTCATTATAAGAATCCTCAATAATTTTATAATACTTAATTATTCCTTAATATTCATACTTAAACGAACCGTTTCCGAGATATTCAACGTTGAATATTATAAAATCTGATACAATCCGGGACTTTTCCTTATTTTAGTGGATCTGCCCCTGTATCTGCAACAAATTTTGATAGACTTTGTCGAGACAATTCAGACAACTGATTCTCTTGGATGATCGCGGTTCTTCTGTTAAGGGTTTTCAATGCAAATTGGACCTATCAGCGTTTTTTCTGAGACATTATTGTTCTTTTGAAGATTATTTTTCATCGAAATGCCTTATTATAAGATACTATGAAGGACCAGGTGATGAAGATATATAATATAATAGTTCTCAACTAAACGTAAAAGATAAACCAATCAACAAATCTCACCTGAATATGTTGACGTCATCGTTCTTCGGTTTCGATTTTTCCTTCTCTGTGACTGTCAATTCTATATTCTGATCTGTTTCTTCGAGTGTGCTATGATGGATTCCATAATAAAAGTACATGGCTAAACCAAGCGTCATCCAAATGGTGAAACGGACCAAAGTCAGAATCGATAGTTTGAAGATCAAATAAATATTAACAGTTATGGCTATCGCTGGCACAAAAGGCAAACAGGGAGTCATAAACATGAGCGTGTTTCTGTTGAATAAAAAAAAAACATCAGAAGTTTATAGAGTAACTTTCAATTCAAGTATCTCCAACAGCTATAATTTGGAGGTTTCCCAGCAGGTTTGAAGCGATGCCAATCATAAGTATGAATGGATTAATTTCAAAGACTGAACCTATTCTTACCTGTTTTGTGGTTTTCTGGATATGACTAATAATACTGCAATTATTGCGAAGAAGAATAGGAAAAAGAAGAATGTTGTGGTTCCATTCATATTGTGCATGGCGTTTACTATGATCAAATCGAAGACAATGATGAGAATGTACAGGTAGCCAACCATTTTCATGACAAACATTCCTGACTCCTCTGTAGCAGGCCCCGTGTCAACCCATGGGAATATTGCTGGACACAAATAGGTAGCTGCCTGTGGAAACAGAAGAATAAACGTATAAAGAAAATGAAAACCAACAGATCCTAATTGAATTATTCCTACACAATTATGAACAGTCTTATAAAGTTTTTTTTCAAAATGTCTGTGTTGTCATCCTGCAACTCTGAGTACAGCTCCCTACTAGGATTGTTTTTTTTTGCTAACCTGCTGGTAGCTTTCAATCCAATTAACACTTTTTAATGCTAACCCCAATCGCTCCATAACAGAAAAGAAGAATCTTTCATTCCCATTACCAGATTCATTAATCTCTTTAATGTGCCCGGCTTAAACCATGTACACAGATCATAGTAACACTTTTTCATTGCATACTTCTCATTCATACTCATAAGACAGACGAAAATATACCCCAAACATTACACAACATCCATGACCTCGCCAGGATTCGAACCCGGTACCTTCAGTATCCTAGACAATGTCTCCATCCTCCAGGCTATCGAGATAGCCTTTCGTTCCCTCGTTAAGTTTTATGCTTATTTGTGACGTGACAAATTGATTGCCGACTATCTTAAAGGTTTATTCGACATTTTCTCATGGAATTCTCTGTTGAAAATCGCTTGAATATACAGGGTGTTTCATCATAAACTGGTCAAACATATATAGCCGTAAAGATCACATTGGGGTAGTCATTTTTGCCTTATGACATATACCTCGTTTTCGAAGCATAGGCAAGATACAGGGTGTTCGATGTCGACTTTGAGCAATATTCTGATAACTGTGTGAGTTATGCCTAACCTTTGAAATAACGGTTTTTGTTCACATCTCAGTATTTTTTGGTGGTCTCTTCAGTTGTGGCGTAGAATTCCGGAAAAAATATTTCAAAATGGCGGAAAACCTACAAAGTTGGAATTTTTTGTTTTCGAATGCCAAATTGGATAGTATTATTTCAATATATTCAATTTTCTGAGATTTTCCGTGAAAAAATTTTTCCAAAATTCAAACTCAACTTTTTTTTTACATGTCTACAGTGAAAAAAAAATTTCACCCAAAATTGTTGAAATCTTTCGAGGTTGAACTTACCTTCATTCTGAACACTGGTGTGAAAACATAATGAAAAAATATCCATTGGTTTTCATTTTATAGCCTAACAAAGATTCCGCTCGGAGTACTAAAATAATTTTTATTTAAGAAACTGGTGGCCCTACGGAGGCCAAAATTGTGCTAATAGGCCCCCAGAATGACCTGGATAGAAATATGAATTCATAAAAAAAAATTTCAGAAAAACTTTGATGGGAATCGAACTCGCTCCACTTACGGACAATAGTCCGAGTATAAATTGGATATATATTGATTATAATGACGTCCGTTACCAAGCAAAGGTAGTTAATCGAATGTGATCCTATTTTCCGAATGCGGAGAGAGTTCGATTCCCACCGAAGTTTTTTAGAAAATATTTTTTTTCTTGATAAATTCATATTTCTAGCCAGGTCATTCTGGTGGCCTATTAGCATGAATTTGGCATCCGTGCGGCCACCAGTTTCTCAAACAAAAATTATTGAAGTACTCCGATCGAAATCTTCGGAAAGCTATAAAATTGAAACCAATGGATATTTTTCATTCTGTTTTCACATCTGTGTTCAGAATAAAGGTCAGTTCAGCCTCAAAAAATTTCAACAATTTTGGGGGAATTTTTATTTCACTGTAGACATGTAAAAAAAAAGTTGAGTTTGAATTTTGGAAGAAGGTTTTCACGGAAAATCTTAGATAATTGAGTACATCGAAATAATGCTATCCAATTCGGCAATCGAAAACAAAAAATTTCAACTTTGTAGATTTTCCGCCATTTTGAAATATTTTTTTCAGAATTCTATACAACAATTGAATTGACCACCAAAAAACACTAAGATGTGTCCTAGAACTATTATTTCAAAGGTCACGCATAACTCACCACAGAATATTGCTCAAAGTTGACATTAAACACCCTGTATCTCGCTTATGCTTCGAAAGCGGGGTATATGTAATAAGGCAAAAATGACTTTCCCAATGTCATCTATATGGCCATATATGTTTGACCAGTTTAGGATGAAACACCCTGTAAATGATTGATGTAAAAGTAGTGGAACTTACTTGTAATCTACGTCCTAAATTACCTAGGTTAGGACCTACTGTTGATCCCATTACTCCACCGGTACTAGTTGCACTACCGGCTCCATGTAAAGTTCCTATGGAAAGAAGCCAGACTCAGAAATATTTTTTTCTATTGTTGCCTTACCTTGAGGGTTAATTGTTTTCGAAGATCAAGTTCAAAAGTAGTAGTAGTAGTAGAAAATGCAATATCAACGGTTCAAATTAGTCAGTCAAGTTTTTCAATTTATTCCCGATATTTTGTTAGATTTCTAGTGTAAAATAGCCAATAATAGATCTAAGGGAGATGTTTCCCCAATATAAGCGGCCTATAGCATTTCTCGTTTATCTGAGGATCTGAAAATCATCACTTGGAGGACCGGACCTGGTCGAGAGACTCTCCCGGTCAGAGAGCAAATGTATACGATTTTATTTACTGCTTCCTGCTGGATTTCTGTCCCTCTTTCTGTGTCAGATATTGTTTCAAGATATTTTGTCGAAATAAATTCAAGATGATGCAAAAATTATTTTCCAATAAAAAAGATGCCATCCATGTTCTTCAAACAAATTACGACACTTATACGGGGAGACAGAGTTTAGGCTGAGGCTTTTATCTGTGCTCTTGTATCATACGGAAAAATGTATGGTACCGCGTTTACATTTCCTCTGCTAACACTGTGATATAACAAAGAATGTAATGCTCGTTCTCAAAAGAATATTTAAATATATAGTCAGTCAAAGCATTGTAAAGAGATCGTTTAGTTCCTATACAATAGTGGAAGGTTTTCTCTATACAGGGTGATTCCGGAGGAGACCGTCAGATTATAGGATAAGTTTACACTAGTCAAGACAGTCTCGAAACAATGTTTGGTTTATGGTTGGGGGTCTCTAATGAGAATATACAGGGTGATTTGTCCGATTCGACCGATTCTACTTTTATTGATAACTTTGGCATGGCTCCTTCGTTTTCAATGACATTTTTAGCATAGTACAATAGTGTTGAACACATTAATTGATTTCAAGTTTTTTTCAAAATAAGCGGTTGTTATTGTGATTATTTCAGGTTAATTGTGCAGGTTGAACACCCTGTACATTGCGTTTCCAAATATACGCTATCTGTTTACGATTCTACTATAATAAGTCATTATTTGAGAGTTTCTAATTTTTTTGGCACACTTCTAGTTTTCTGAGAAAATTTTATCGAAAAAAGACAATGTCGAAATTTCTCTCCAATCGATTCTACTTCTATTAATAGCTTTGGTATGGCTCATCCAATTTTGATGAAATTTGCAGTGTCGAACAATCTGAATGAGTACATTCAAAAATCGTAACAGTCTCTAAAAATACAGGGTTGTAATTGTGATAATTTCAGATTAATTGTGCAGTTGAAAAAAATACCCTGTACATTGCTTTCCCAAAACTTTCTTATTCGCTTCAGATTCTTCAATAATATGTCATCATTCTGAGGTTTTTAATTTCTTCGGCACACATCCGGTTTTCCTAGAAAACATTTTTGAAGAAGAGGATGATCGAAATTTGGCTCACAAGCAGTGAACGTATTCATCACTAGGTAGGAAAGCTGTATCATCCAAGGATGCGAAGCAGTTCTTAAGTTCTAAAATATTCTTTTCAAATTACAAATTCATATTTAATTGCTAATATTCTGTATGCAATCATTCAATTCAGAATACATTTCGAATTTGAAAAGAATATTCTAGAAGTGACGAACAACTTTGCACCCTTGGACGATACAACTTTCCTACCTAGTGCGCAATACTCTTACTGCTGTTAGCAAAATTTCGATTATGCTCTTCTCAAAAAATGTTTTCTAGGCGAACCGGAGGTGTGCCAAAGAAGTTAAAAACCTCTGAACAATGACATATTATTGTAGAATCTGAGACGAATAAGAAAGAATTGGAACAGCAATGTACAGGGTATTTCTTTTTCAACTGCACAATTAATCTGAAATTATGAAATTTTCACAATCACAACCCTGTATTTTGAAAGATTGTTGCGATTATTGAATGTACTCATTCAGATTGTTCTACACTTCAAATTTCATCAAAATTGGATGAGCCAGACCAAAGTTATCGATAAAAGTAGAATCAATTGGAGCGAAATTTCGACATTATCTTTTTTTGAAAAAATTTTCTCGAAAAACTAGGAGTGTGCCAAAAAAATTAGGAACTCTCAAATAATGACTTATTATAGTAGATTCGTAAACAGATAGCGTAGTTTAGGAAACACGATGTACAGGGTGTTTTTTCTACCTGCACAATTAATCTGGATTTATCACAATAACAACCGCCTAATTTGAAGGAAAATTCTGAAATTAATGAATCTTCTGATCAATATCTGTACTACGCAGAAAATTTCATTGAAATCGAGTAAGTCATACCAAAGTTATCAATGAAAGTAAAATCGGTCCAATCGGACAAATCACCTTCTCAACAGAGACACCCAACCATAAACCAAACAGTGTTTCGAGACTGTCTTGACAAGTGTGAACTTATCCCAAAATCTGACGGTCTCATCCGGAAACACCCTGTATAAAATGGATACTTCTGATGACATCTTGGAGAAGAGCCGATTACTATAGGAACGTAGTATTTGGGGCGAACAATAAAAGTATATCTCTTCAATTAAAAAACTTTATCATCCACTCAGTTTCATTTTGAATTCAACAACGAAATTACCAACAATAAAGACCAGAATGTCAGTTGGTTCGAATACATTTATACAAGATTTCATTTTGATCCAGTAGTGCTAAACCAAATTGCAACACTCACCGTAAAATTTATTTTCGGTTCTATCAGATACTAAGAACTGATCATCTCGTCCTGAGAAATCTTCCTCAGGTTCATCCCCACCAAAGGTATCGTCACTGTCTGGGGAGCTTGAAACAAAAACGAAATTTAGTCAACAATCTTTGTTCAGACTTTCCAACATACCTTCTGGTTATCCTTCTCACCATTACCCTTTGGGTCTGTTGAGAAGGTAGAGGGGAAGGAGCCGGAATTGGAGCATTGTTGGAACCCAAAGCACTTTTCAGAGCATCAGGTTGCAGTTGATTCCCGTATAACGACGGTTCCATATGGTCTTTCGAAGGAGATCCTCTAATTGGTGTGCGTAAACTTTGTGGTAAAAGCTCCACCAAGTTCGTAGAGTGAGGCTGGTATCGAAGGATAAGGACACACGTTGATACTAAAGTATAAGCTAATAAGGTACCTGAAATCAAAGACGAATCAGAATATAAATGATTTCCTGATATAATAATGATCTGGTCCCACTGTTTCGAGTTAAGTCGAATGAAGATAATTAAATATTCATTAAATGAAATCAAAGTAGAATCTCAGCTTTCAGGGATATGATAAAGTGATCTACTGTGATATCGTAGTGGCTATAAAAATCTGTTATTTAATCTCATCAGTTCAAATATCAATAGGCCCTCCCTGGGTTAACTGAAAAAATTTAGAAAGAATATTAGAGCCTCTTTGTGGGGATTCCTAGATGCCCAGGAATCAGGAGAAGCGGAAGAGCCAATGGACGAACGAAGCATGGGTGTTTTTCAGGCAGAAATACTTGCAATCGAAAGATGCATAGACATAAACCAGGAAAGAAACTATCAAGGGTGTGACATAGTGATCCATTCTGATAGTCAGGCTGCTATTAAAGCACTGAACTCCTATGTCATCGACTCAAAGCTGATATGGGAGTGCCGAAGGAAATTCAATGAAGTGGGCAAGAATAACAAGGTCTCCTTAGTCTGGGTTCCTGGGCACTCAGGAATCAAAGGAAATGAAGAGGCCAACACTCTAGCCAGAAAGGGAGCACAAACGCTACCTAGTGACCCAGAACCTTTCTGTGGTATAGGCAAATGTACCTATAAGAACGAGTTTTTGGAGAAGGAAAGAAATTAAAGAGGGGCACTCTGGAGGAATTCTCTAGGAATGGAACACTCTAAAAAGTTTTTTCGGAACTTTGAACTTGCTAGATCCAAAATTCATTTGGATCTCAGTAAGAATAGGTTACGCCTCCTCACTGGTTTCCTCACAGGACACTATCGCCTGAGGAAGCACATGATGAGAATAGGCTTATCAGAAACTGGCGAGTGCAGATTCTGTAGGAAAGAGGAGGAAAATCCTGTTCACCTGATCACAGAATTCCTCGCCATTGTAAGCCTGCGCAAGAAATATCTTGGACAGGAGCATTATAGGAGGAATGAGAACTTAGCCTCCTTGAAGCCCTCACAGATATTAGAATTCATCAGAGCTCTAGAGCTGGAGGGCGAGCTGTAGGTTGCGAAAACAGCTCTGACAAGGGGGCACAATAGACCTTAAGGTCGCAGTGGAATGTAACCCCTTAACAACTATAACTATATCTATGGGCTTTTTCTGTAGGGTAATATGATTTTTTGGCTAAGTGAGAATTCAGAAACGAATATTAGTACTAGTACCTTGTGACTTCAGATTTCCTTTAGATATCCTCTCAAGAAAATATCTTACCGGGTAATCGTACGATATCGGTCCCCTAATCGCTCGTGCAGAATTTTCAACGTGTCATGAATTGTGGGGCGCTTAACACCGTCCTATTAAATCCACTTATCGATGAAGTAGTAGTCATCGACCTTAATTACCCATTGTCTCTTGGATCGTGGATCTTATGTGGATTGGTCTTGTACCAATTTGAGAATTTAGTTTGCTGACGAATCAATTCATTTTAATTGAGCTTCATCAATGAAGATGGTTTTTTGATGAGTATAAGGGTCATTTTCCCAATGCTGAACGGTACATTGAGCGACTACATGTCGTTGTCAATGGTCGATTAAAATCAGCACCTGAATCAGTCGCATTTTGTATAGGTGCTGGCCCAAGCCCGACGCAAAATTTTCGGTGAAAGGCTGAGTTCATGTAGCCATGCTAAATAGACTGTTTCAGATTTCCACTAGGTGCACCAACAACAGCGGATGGCAATCGGTTCTGAACTGTGAAAACTCGATTCGAGATACAAAAATTGCCTCATTCAGGTGTAGAATCTCTCCCTGGCAGGTTTGAATACGTGACCTTTTCGATTTTTATGATTGATCTGGAAAATATGATCGAGATCACAGCTGAGCACTACCTTCGTGTGAAGATGAAATCACCCCTCAACCTTATTTTTGAAGACGTGGTGAGATTCATGCAGGATAACATTTTTTGGTAACTGGAGCGCACCAACCCGTATGGGATCCGAGTAGCTCTCCTCTGAATCACGCCCACCACATTTACATCTCTGCACAACCATGGATGCAACACTGGACCAGCTAATTCATATATATGTCTTGTAGAGATGTGTAGCAGTAGAAGGACCACAACCACGAACAGTTTCTCCAAAGAGGTAATGCAAGTTTCTAGCCTTTACAGAGAAGTAGGTTACATGCTGTTTCCTCAATGATGACCATACCCAAGTGACAGGATACAATGTCAAACTGCCTTCCATCAAAGAAGTATGCTAGTTTAGGATTGTATCCTAATGCAAAACCTATACATTTTTCAAAATTCAGAGGAAGCAACCAATAACTGCACCCTCTCAGCAGACCATACTGATTGAGAGAGGAGGGGAAATTGAGCAACAATTAGGAGCAATGAGGGCTATTAACTGATGGTACATCAAAAATATATATGAGGGACTATAAGGGACATCAGCCCTTTCGATGGATGTACCTAATAAAGCGTCAAGGTTCGAAGCCTCTTTTAAGAAGACCATTCCTTTCAAACTTACCTATAGACATCATCTCCACAAGAATCTCCAATCTTATGAAGAGTGCCGCCACTGCAGCGGCCAAACCGCTGATGAAGGTTGCGAACGCAGGTGTCCCTGTGCTCGGCAGAACTTGCGAAAACGTCCTGAAATATAAAACAGACCACTTAATCCCCCGCGAGACTATTCAAACACGATTGGGTTGGGATCGATAAACGGACAGGGGGATAACTTGCCTAAATATAAGTCCATCTGTGGCCATTGCATAAACAATTCGCGGCATCGGAAACATCGAGCCGAACATGCTGACCGTGAGCCCGGCCAGGGCACCAGCTGCTACTATGTATTTACTGCGGAAAGCTCCAACTTGTCCGAACATCTCGACCAGGGCTGAATCCGGGTCCACTTCCGTGTACGGCACTGAAAATTTGGGTTTCGGGTTCTGAATACAATAAAGTCTACTACCATTCAATTATATATTCATTGTTCGACTGATTTTCAGCAATTAATAGTATTTGTGAACAGAAAACGTGAGTTATAATAACTCACTACTGTAACTCACAACAAAGAATCGGAAAAAAAGAGAGAGATATCGTCGAAGGCAAGGGTACTTGCAAGTTATAACTCACAGCACAAACCGAGGGTGGCAAAAGAACCTATACGGACCGAAGGCTAATTTAATCCTCGAAAATCAATGGAAAGGTACAAAAAATACGAAAGTAAGTTGGCAAGTTTATCAAATTTCCGAAAAACTCTGAAAACCCTCTAGAATAATCTTGTGATAGTACAATAAAGTATATTCATTACTCAACTGATTTTTAGCAATTAATTGTATCTGTGAACAAAGAACGTGAGTTATAATAACTCACCACTATAACCTATAACTCACTACAATAAATCGGAAAAAGAGAGAGAGAAAAACCGTCGAAGGCAAGGGTACTTGCGAGTTATAACTCAAGGCACAAACTGAGGATGGAAAAATAATCTATAAGGACCTAAGGGTAATTAATTCTTCGAAAATCAATGGAAAAATACAAAAAACAAGAAAGCAAGTTGGCAAATTTTCAAAATCTCGAAAAATTCTGCGAACCATCTAGAATTTTTTGTGATAGTTCAATGAAGAATATTCATTACTCAACTGATTTTTAGCAATTAATTGTATCTGTGAACAAAGAACGTGAGTTATAATAACTCACTACTATAACTCACTACAATAAATCGGAAAAAAGAAAGAGAGAAAAATCGTTGAAGACTAGGGTCCTTGCGAGTTATAACTCACGGCACGAACTGAGGGTTGAAAAAAACCTATAAGGACCGAAGGGTAATTCATTTCTCGAAAATCAATGGAAAGGTACGAAAAATACGATAATGAGTTGGCAATTTTTCGACTTTTTTAAAATTTTCATAAAAGACCACCTAGATTTTTTTTGCGATTGGTCAATAAAGTTCTTCCTCTATTCTTGTATCTAAGTTCACACTGTCATAGTCGTAGATAAACTATAGTATTCAGCTTGAGGTAATGGTCATCACTCACTTGATGAATTACAGTACGGGCTGGATGCGAGTACTGCAAACTTTATCTGCGTGAGCTATGCATGAACTACAATTTCACTTGTTGGGCTTTCCAAATCCATTCAACCAAAGGAGCGGCGTCCAAGGAAAATGGTTTCAGCTTTTTCACAGTTTGTACTGATCGTCAGACCATTATACTTTGGATAAACCGCAGAATAGGAAGATTCGCAAGATGATTCTGGGAGATGGAGCGCTGTACGTTGTTATACTGCAGTATTCCATCTGACAGGTATCTAGATTCCTCTTCTGCGGTTTATCCAAGGTAAAATGGTCTGACGATCAGTAAAAACCGTGAAACAGCTCTAACCATTTTCCTTGGACGCCTCTTCTTCGGTGTAGATAAGATGTTTTGGTTTATGTGGGTATATAAGTTTATTACTACTGGAGCTCTTTTTTCCCAATGAACCAATTCCCTTATTTTCATAATGTTATCCTTCACAATTACGAGAACAAAATACTAACCTATCAATGTTAACATCATAGAACTCGACACGTAGGCTATCAAGATGATTATTAAACTTGAGACGATGGCCAGAGGAATGGATCTCTTAGGGTTTGTTGCTTCCTCTCCAGTGGTTGCAATTATATCGAAACCTATAAAGGCGTAGAAACACGTTGCTGCTCCGGTGAATACCTGAAAGTTACACCATTCTATATTCTCAAATTCTGCAGTACACGATTGGGAGTTATCGATAAAGGGTTCGTATTATTAGCACATTTGATCGTGGTTCACCAGTTGTAGTTAGTTGGGGTCATTGTTTAATATTAGTTCATTCAGGAAGGGTAAATCCGGGAATGGATTCTAGCAACGTTGATAAGGATCTTGTTTTCCGTTGTGTAGCATGGGGTGAACTAAGTTTCGATTAAAGCTTATTTTGGGAGGATGATGAAGAATCCGACAGTGTGTGTTCTTACTTTCGAAAGGAAGAACCTAGAGTCTTGAAATTCTCAGGTTAGGTTTTGATTCAGAATATCTAGGTCAAGTTCGTTAATGGTCCAAATCTGCCGAATGGTTTTCGTGTTATAGCCATTTGAAATTTTGATTTCTCAATAACTCGAAAAATATTTATCTGATCGAAATGAGACCTGGTTATAAGATGAGCAGTAGCCATTTGAAAAATTATCCATAGGAAAATTCGAAAAAAAACCTTTTTTTCCGAAAATTTTTCATATTTCAAATAAATTTCACCGAAATCTCCAAACCGCCACTTCATAACCGAGTTCTTCAACTCGGCCCAATTAGATTTCCTGATTTTCACGAGGAACGAATCGATAGAAAAATTCAGGAAATTTATTTTAGAAATTCATATATTTCACAATGTATATCTCCGATTCCGTTGAAACTTTTCTCTAATCGACAGCGAAAACTCTAAGACTCGGTTTCAGTATAAACAGATATGTATTCTTTGAATTTTCCGAAACATAAGTTGTGTAGAATATTCCTTTCACGACATCTACTGGTGCATAGTCGAAGCATTTACTGGATCCTACAGTCCATTATGCGAGACAGCGGCGTCTGTTCACACTCAACATATGCTTCATGAGGTAATTCCCTGGAATTTTTATCGGTACTTCCCCGCAGTGCATGAGCAGAGTATCAGAATCGTCACTACTTTACAACAGTGTTTCAAATCTCAGCTTGATAGGATAATCGTCTTGGGAGCTTTGATGTCAATATTTAACAACTTTTCAACTCGATCAGATGTTCATTTTTCTTCACGAAACATATTGAGCAAAAAGTTATTTTTTTTCATTCGCGCTAGTTCTAGGGAACCAAAGGGTTATTGTTTCGCCCAGTGTATGTGATTTTCAAGTTAGGAGTCAAAAATGGATTTGAAAAAATTGATTTTTTTCCGAAAAACATTCATCAAAATGCAATGAAAATTGGTACAGACCTTGAACTCAAAATATAACAATAGTGCTCCAAATTTCAGTTTCAGCCAATATTTATCTGCAAAGAAATTGGAAAAAATATGTTTTGAGATGATTTCCTTAATTTCTCGAAATGAAGTGAGATTGTCAAAATAAAACGTCTTCAAGAGTAATGCCGACACTTAACTTTCAAGTTTTATAATGAAAAAAATTGTTTTTCCGAAAACTATTCACTTACCATTGAGTTTGGCACAGACCTTGAGGTCACTATTCAACAACAGTACTTATATCAAATTTCGGAATTTGATCGCTGATTTCATCGCTATCATTGTCAATTATTTCAGAAATAACTCAAAAAACACCGATATATTGGATCATCTATTACAAGAGTGTGTTTATCTGCGGTATACCAGCTCTACAATTATTAAGTCTCTAAGCCGATCCTCTCGGTACTTATTGTGTTTACGATCAGCGGTTAGGTTGGACGGAAAGAGATTAATTATGGCAGCCGAATTCGTGTAATTGAACAAGCGCGTCAAAGCTACTGACTTCACATCAGTGCTTTTCTAGGTTTTTTACGGTTGGCTCCAATCTCAAATGAGAAGGGGACTTGAGTAACATCTTGCTTCAAAGGTAAAGGGGCTTTTTGAAAAATTCTATACACTTGCCTGATTTCATTTGGACCTTCTTCTTCAATTTGTTATTCTGAAGGAGTGAATAAGATTGTAACTGAAGAATAAAACAACAAATTCAGTAATACCGTCGAAAAATATCAATCATTGCATCTTGAAGTGTGAGGGTTTTTCCTTTAAACGAGAATGCAGTTTTTTCATGAAAAACGTTCAGAACATCACATTTCAAACATATAATTTCAATATTATATTCGTCGAATTCAGCTTTCTTGGAAAGAAAATGACGTCAAATGTGTTACTTTGCTTGGGAAAACAGAGATAGCTATACTTCGATCTGGTTAGAGTAGAAGACAACGACCAAGGAATAGGAAAAGAAAAGCACAGACTGTCATACTGTCATATTACTGACAAATCGCAAACGGAAATTGTTTGGTTATATTGACAAAGAACACGTGTGTACCACAGAATAGGAATAAATATTTCATTATTTTATAGTAGAAAAAGCAATTCTAGCATTTCATGGCAAATCCCAAATCCCAATTTTGAAACCTGATTTTGAATACTTTCTGAAGGTAATTTGGGAAAATGATGAATCAAACCCATAATAATTATGTTCATATTTGCATTTGCAGTAATAACCCAAATTCAGAAAAAAACCCCATTCGCTGGTATTCTAGGCAATGCTCTTATCAGATCTAATAGTGAAAATTTATCAACATTTTCATGTTTCATTGCAACTTTTGGTATCGTTAACCTTTTCTACACTTATTTCCCATTTGCGGAAAGGTCCAGTGTACTTATGTCATTTTTGAAATGGCACTCTAAAACCTGCGGAACAAGGGGTCACTCAACCTTCTCCTCATTTAAGATTTCAGGGCTTGCTGTCATCATGCTCAAAGGGTTGATACGAATTGATCGGAACCAACAGTAAAGGGTTTTCCAATAAGAGGTGTTATTTTGATATTCAAAGAAAAATGCCATTTGTTCATTTCATTATGAAGAAGAAGCTATGCCGTTAATAGTGGGAAATAACATCAGGCAAATGACCACCACGACCACGCTTACAGGACCATATCTTTTTAATGAAATTTTCCATAACCAAATCGCAAAGTGGCTGCCCTATGTCCTCGATAGTCTCACGAATTCCATCTTTGAGGTCTTGAATCGACGCTGGGCTATTGGCGTAGACCTTCTCTTTCACGTGGCCCCAAAGGAAGAAGTCGCAAGGTGTTAAATCACAAGATCTCGGTGGCCAATTGTGATCACCTCTTCGAGAGATAACACGGTCCGGAAACTTTTCCCGCGAAAGATCATTGGTTTCGTTGCTTGTGTGGCACGTAGCGCCGTCTTGTTGAAAGTAAACGTTGTCCAGATCAATACCATCCAATTCCGGCCATAAAAAATCATTAATCATCTCTCGATAGCGCAATCCATTCACCGTTACTGTTGCTCCAGCCTCATTTTCGAAAAAGTAAGGTCCAATGACTCCGCCGGACCATAAACCGCACCAAGCAGTCACACGTTGAGGATAGAGAGGCTTTTCAACAATAACTCTCGGGTTTTCCGAGCCCCAGATGCGACAATTTTGCTTGTTGATGAAGCCACCGAGGTGGAAATGGGCCTCATCACTCAGGATGATTTTTCGATGGAATTCCGGATCATTTTCATGCATTTCAACGACCCAATCAGCAAAGACACGACGTTGTTGATAATCGGCCGGCTTGAGTTCCTGTGTTAACTGAACTTTATAAGCCTTAAGACCTAAATCTTCATTCAAAATACGGTGTAATGACGTTTGTGGAATGCCTGATTCCAAAGAACGACGAGGAATGGACAAACCTGGGTTTTCTTCAACACTTTCGGCTACAGCAGCCATATTCTCGGCTGTTCTTGAGCGATGTGCACGGGTTTTATTCTTCACATCACTAACTTGTCTCAACAGCTCGAATTTTTCCACCAATTTCTTTATTGCGGTCTGACGACGACCCAAAAATGTTCTAGTTTTACGAAACGTCACCAATTTTATAGTAAATTTTAATAATTTCAATGCGTTGTTGAAGCGTGTATCGTTCCATTTTTATTAATGGCGTAGTTCTTACTTGTCAAATGTCAAAAAATGGCAGCTTCAAAAGTGACATCTACCGAAATAGCGGGCTATTCAAAATAACACCTTTTATTGGAAAACCCTTTATATAAATAATGTCTCCGTACAAACCGAAGTTTACTACATTTCAGATTTTGCTTGGGGGCAGAGATATTATGGCTTGTACCTCAACAAATTGACATACAGTATGAACAAAAAGAGTTAATCTTATAATATAATAGGAAATGAAGAACTTACTCCTGACCATCCATGTGGAAGAAAACCGCCATGTTTAGACCAGTTGTCCGTTGAAACGTAGAAAAGTCCTGCGGTCATGATGAACACCCAAACAGAAAGGTTTATGGCGTTCAGCACATTGTTGAAGATGAGAGATTTTTTCACACCAGCGACTAACAATAACATCATTAACAGCGTTATCACAAATGCTAGGAAGTCTGGGGCTCTTCCTTGAAAGAATTGCTGTTGTTAGTACGTTGAAGATGTAGACTAGAATCCTCGTTATGCAAAAAATGAAGTCAGTTTTATTTCTATGATATCAGAAAAAATTTTAATTCCGTTGAAAAGCCCACTGGGCCAGTATGTATTTAATACAGCATCTTGCGCGTATTCTAATTGTCAAATTTTCCATGACTGGTAAATAATCTGACTGCGTTCGATTTGAAAAGAATTTCAAATAACGAAAAATCCAAATAATTCTGCTAATTTTCTCGTTTGTCTGATGAAAGAGTAATCTGTAAACGGCACAGTTCACTTTGTTTATCCTTTGTATTGTTCCGGTATGGTTCATTAGGCAACATATTTTCCTAGAAACTGCCCTTGACAATTAATTTAATCCTGCAAGGGCGTTTTCCATGCAAAAAACATATTTTATCCAATTTTCAATAGTTCTGTTTCAGATTTTGGAAGTGAAAACCCCCAAAAAAAAACTACAAGAGATGGGTTTTTTGATTGAGAGCCACTGAAGTTTGTAGATTACTCGCATAGAACTCAAGGTTGCCTCACAAGAAAATATCTAATGAGGGCAAATCGCAAGATCTCGGTGGCCACACATCAACTCTTCGTGAGGTGACCATGCCTTCAAAGAACTCTTGTAGAATGAGCTTTGAGGCACCCAGAGGCGTCCTGTTTAAACCACATGTCTCTGGAATCCATATGATCCAATTCAGGCGAAACGGAGTTGGTAATCATCGACCAATAGTCCTCGCAGTCCTGGCCAACGTCATTCTTCAAAAACCAAAAACATGGACCGATAACGCCGCCATCCCAAAATGCATGTACATACCTACTAAACAGTTACTTTCGCATGGTGATTTGGTTGAACAAAATGAATAAATGACAGCTTTATTGGCAGATGTGGCTTCAACAATATGACCGCTACCAAATGTCAAAGTTGGATGGATCTTCATTAATTTGGACACAACTTTGATGAAGAAATAGATGAAAGGTCCGGTGATTTTGATATGAATTCTGACTCTGATAGTAAAGAAATCAATTCGGTTAAAGTGAAAACTCCTTCCTGATTCGAATTTCACCCGTATAGAATTTTAATTCCAGCCCTGTAACGGAATAACCTTTCTGACTTCATTTTTCGTCGTTTTTTTCAGTTTGATAATTATCACAACTCCATCAATTCACCTACCAAAAAAAGTTCCTATGCTATCTTCAATTTTATGGCTAATAGCACCATTGGAAAGAGCATCGAAACATGCACTAAGTGCACAAGCGCAGGCGCTTGTGCCAATTAAATACTCTAGGATCATGTTCCATCCGATAACAAAGGCTATAAATTCTCCCACTGTGACGTAAGAGTACATGTAAGCTGAGCCAGTCGTATGCGGTACTCGAACACCAAATTCCGCATAACATGCCCCTGCAAAAAAGAATATTCAATGCATAACACGCAAGTAATTCACCTCATATGATTTTGGGACATAAAAAGTCACATAAATGATGTTCAGTCTTCATTGACATTCGAAGTGTTACACTATCAGGAAGTGAAACTCCGTGAATATTTTTGGAAATTTGGTTTTCTTACGTTATTTCATTTGCAGAAAATTTTAGTAACATTTAAGCAAAACAAAAATAAAGATTTCTTTGACGGCCTCCTTGCTGAATGCGCTCTTGTACATAATCTAGTCAGTTTAGACGGTATCGTCTTCATTTTATTCCACACATGTCCAAACAAGTTAATTTTTGTTTCACTTTAACCAAATTTATATGCATTTTTGAAGAATTTTTGTTGCACCCTGTGCCATCCCAATCAACCCTCTAAATTTTTTAAACAGGGAAAGTAGGTCATGAGGTACTTTTTTGGCAAGGTCTTTGTATCATCTTTACAGGCGTGTAGAAATTTTCGAGAAAAAAATTTTTTTAGAAAAAATAGTAAGTTCAAAGAGGTTTTCAGTATGTGCACTTAGTCAAGGCTCATTTACTTCGAGACGATGGTACCTGATGAAATTTGTCACCGAATGAAAGTCGACCATTACAGTTTTGTTCATGCACAACTTTCAACCTCCTCACGTGAAAAAATTTTGTTTTTTTCCATTAAAGGGTTCGTAGGGGTTGAAAGTTGTGCATGAACAAAACTGTAATGGTCTACTTTCATTCGGTGACAAATTTCATCAGGCACCATCCTCGAAGTAAATGAGCCATGACAAAGTGCACATACTGAAAACCTGTTTGAACTAACTAAAACAATTTTTTTCTTGAAATTTTCTGCACGCCTGTAAAGAAGATACAGAAACCTTGCCAAAAAAGTAACACATGACCCACTTTCCCTATTCAAAAAATTTAGAGGGTTGATGGGGATGGCATAAGATGCAACCAAAAATCCTTCAAAAATGCATAAAAATTTGGTGAAAGTTAAACAAATATGATGATGATTAGCTCTGATCAAGGGGGCATATTTGTTGATTTATCGACGGATATTTGTCCTTCTCATTATGTTAAAAATTGACCTGTTTCAGGATTTTGTTGCCAAATATTTTTCTTCTGAAAAAATGAATTTGTTCCATAATTTTGACGCGTACGTATAAAAATAGGATATGTAGTCTAATGGTTAACCTTAGCCTACGAAATCTATCAGGCCAGAAGGATACCCGGAATTTCGGTGTTGCAGTTCTACATCGGAGGGTTATTCATCAGCATGCTGTGATTCAGCCCTCCAGTTGCTTTTGTTTACATCAATATTTCGTCGAGAAACGTTATGAAACGTTCGCGTTTTTTAGTTTTTCGCTCCGTTAGGTCTTAGTGTTTTAATTAAAAATTCGAATTAGTTCGAATTACGTCGTAGTCATTGTGAAGTGTAGTTGGAGCATTGTATAATGGTAAAATCACAGAAAATGAGTAATATTCGCTATTTTGTGATTACATCATGCTTGAGCACGTCTCAAGGTAGGTCGTTCGTCGACTTGAGCAAGCATGCAGCCAAGCACTGGAGAAGTGGTGCTCGGCTGTCAAGTAACAAGTAACCAATAAGACATTCTCAATTACGGACTTTCGACTATGCGTACAGTCATAAGTTCACTTGATGCTTAAGAAGTAAAATAACTTATTTCCGCTTTATATATTTATTTTCACAACAATTGTTTCTCCATGATAACATGACTTCATCAGGTGAGCATGGTAACTGACTACATATTTGGGATACAGTTTTTTAAATAGTCAGCCTAACGGCCGACTGCGTAAACACAATAACTTCCGAAAGAAACAACTTAGAAACTCGATATTTGTAGAGAAGGTTTGGACCTTAATTACGAAGGCCGAATTCGTGCATGGGTAAAATCCACCCAATGATTCCGTAGATATACCCAATCAAAATTTTAATTTTCCAATATTTCCAAAAATACAGATCAGATCGAATTGAAATCCAGTACTTCATCGAAAAATAACAGTTCGAAGTTTCATACAGAATTTAATGAGGATGATATGATATGATATATTTTTCAACTTGTGCTGATGACACGATTATGACGAAATTTTGCATAAAGTTGTCTTTCGGCATCTCAAAACTAGCTGTGAAGTTTTATCAGGATTGCATCAGTATTTCTCGAGTTATACCAAAAAAATCAACGATATCGAAAAGAAAACCTCGAAATTTGACATATTTTTTCCCGATATCTCCAAAACTTATGATCGTATCGAACTGAAAATTGGTACACTGCTGTGAAATATGAAGCTCAAAGTGTGAGTGGAATTTTTTTTTGTATATGATGAATGGTTTCCGAAAAAAAAATTTTTTGGAAAAAAATTTGGAAAAAAATTTTTTTTCAATTCACTGACAATATGATCCTGAAAAAATTTGGTTCAAAGTTGCGCGTCGTTATACTCCACCCAACTGCCAAATTTGAATCCAATCGCCCAAGTAGTTTCCGAAATAAAAAATAAACTTCAAAAATTCAAGTGCCTATAACTCCGAAACTATTCGACCGATTTGGCCCATTAACGAACTCAACCCCGGCATTCCGATGCGCAACCTATCCTGAAAGTTTCAAGTTGCTAGCTCGCTTCTGTCGACAGTTATCGTGTCCACGGCCGGCCGGTCGGCCGGACAGAATCGATTTTGACATTGGATTCGTCATCAGTGAGTCGAACCTAGTCGATTGAGACCATTTTCGGCTCAATCATCCAAAATTACAGACATTTGGGCAAAACGATAGCACGCTGTTCTCCTAGAACATGCGCGCAAAAACAGATTCTCCTCAACGACCAAACGGACCTGAATAAATCTCCCTTACTCAACCTTTTTTGAAAACCAGGAATTCCCATAATTTGTTGTATTTCGCACCATATTTTTTCATTTTTTCAACTACTTGAAGAACTGTATTCCAAATATGTAGTCAGTTACCATGCTCACCTGATGAAGTCATGTTATCATGACGAAACAATTGTTGTGAAAATAAGTTATTTTACTTCTTAATCATCAAGATGAATTTCCGACAAGTAAAGACTGAGACAATCAAGTATAAGTTCACTTGGTGGCTCTATCTTTGAACTTCTTCTAGAAAAGTAGAAATGTCACCTGGAATTTCCTATTTCGAGTTTAAGCTTGCCTCGATCCACACCTCATTTGATTAGTATGGTATAGAATAATATCAACACCCCCCCTTATGCATTGTGTAAATACTGACCTGAGAAAATGCTAGCTACAGCTGCGATGATAAAACTAAAAACAACTCCAGGTCCGGCTACGTTCTTGGCTACCATACCAGCTACCAGATACATGCCAGTACCTACACAGCTTCCTACTCCTAACGATGTGAGGTCCAATGTGGTCAGGCATTTCTAGAATGAAAATGTTGGTAGGACATTTGACTGTCTTGAATACATCAAAACTCAGGCAGGAATACTCAAATCACTTTCAAGAAGTCAGTCGGTTGGCTATGGAAGATTGCCACATTCCCCTCAGTATAATTGAATTCGTTCTACCCAAGAATAGTATAGTAGTAACCAATATGCATAGAATATATCAAGTGTCTACATTTTCCTTCTATTACCCACTCGAATTTTGGGTCCAAAACGCGGTCCTAGACCCAAGTTGCCAACCCACAATTTTCTTCACAAATTTACTATCACTGGGGAACGGGAATTTCAGGACAAATTTGACATGATAAGGTTGGCGTTATTTATAAATATCCGTCAAAGATGCCTCGGCTCCTCAAACAAGATAATTCCTTCCAAATGTTGGGTTTTGTTAAGATCATCTCTGATTGGCTGAAATTTAATTTGGGATTCCTGATTTCATGTTAATGGTGTCAGATTTATATTGGATATGTTCCGCAAATCAACTTGGTTATTTCGGTTGCCGGTTTTTCATTCCGTAAATATGAAATATTCGGTTGGTTCCCGGAAAAAAGGTTAATTACGGTATTTGATTGATGAAAAAACGTTCTTCCTGTCACCAGAACGACAGTTAATGTTCTATGGTAACATATCCATAGCATGGAACAATCTTCATTTACTTTAGGATCCATAGAACATAGAAGAGACAACAATCAACTATGGAATCCCAACTTGAATTTCAGCGTAACAAAAACCTATATTTGGAAGGAAATATCTTGTTTGAAGAGCCGAGGCATCTTGTACGGATATTTATAAAGAACGCGAACAGTCAATTGTGACCACACTAGAGCCATGATTACTGGCTTTTTCGTTCCTCAATTGAACAACCATGATGTGCACCAGCTGAAGTTCCCACAAGAAGGCGCAACATGTCACACAGCTCGTGCCACAATTGATTTACAGAAGGAAACGTCTGATAACCGCATAATTTCACGTTCCAGGCCCGTGAATTGGCCTCCAAGATCGTGCGATTTACCGCCGCTAGAATATTTTTTCTGCGGGGATATGAGAAGTCGCTAGTCTACGTCGAAAAGCCCGAAACGATCGCTCACTTGGAGGACAACATTCGCCGCGTTATTGCTGAAATACTGCCACAAATATTGGGAAAAGTTACTGGAAATTGAACCTCCAGATTAGATTACGTCTGAGCCACCCGTGGCGGTCATATGCCAGAAATTATATTTGAATCATAATGCCAAAAACTTATCTTTTGAATGAAGTCAATTTTAAGAATTCATCCTTATTTTATTCCATTTCAAAATTTTATGTCTTTAAAAAAAACACCCTTTATAATGTGAATGATTTATCCAATGCTGACGTTGATTCTTGCTAGGTCTGACGGAATTAACTCGTTCCATCATTTTCAACATCGTCATACATGACTGAATCAAACAAACAACTTCTTTCCATTATTGTTGGAAAAAATGTAACAGTAATAAAGATTGATGGATGTACCCGTCACCCATATTTACTCACTCCGAAATAAAATTTCGAAGACTTCAATACACCTAGCTGTTACGTTCTGAGGGGATGAAATTTTATTGCTGCGTGGCTTTGGCTTTTATTGACTTCACATCAGCGGAATAGGAAATATCCCTCAATCGCAAGTTTGATACACGATTCCGTTTGCGGTTTGTCGATGTATGTTATAAATTCGAGCCATGATGCTCTTTTTGGTTACATTGATGCTGTAGCGAAGAATATTTTGTATAATTTGAATTTGAACTATTGGAAATTAGTAAATAACATCTAGAAAAGTACTGACGCGACGTGAGGTAAGGAGCTTTTACGCGCTTGTTCGAATTCTAGGTATTAGATCAACACGAAATTTTGCACCCGGTGGCGTGTTGGTGATCTTCACCTGATTAAAAAGTTTCAATCTGATTGCATTTGTACTTCTTGAGATATTGCGGAAACAACGTTAGGATTTCAAATAACAACGAAATTTGGCACAATTTTTTTCCTTATATCTACGAAAGTGAATATCGGATCGAATTGAAATTTGAAACATTGTTGTTAAATACTGATTCTATGGTTCATGCCGAATTCTACTGAAATCTAATCAATATTTTCGGGAGTAATATCATAGGGGCATCTAATTCTACAGGGTCTTTCACGAGGAACCTCACCCATATTTATACGGGAAACTACTGAACGTATTTTCATGAAATTCAGCACTTATAAGTATTTCACGATGCTGATGAAATCTAAAATATTTTCAAGGCCTGAGCACCTCCGGTTTTTCCGGAAATGACGTCAACTTCCGTTTTTCAAATTAGAACACCATTTTTTTATTGCAGAAATAGATTCCTTAGAAAATTTCAATTTATTTTGATGTAACATTTTTCAGTTTTGGTTGGAAAATTCTCTCTGAGCGGGAAAATTCGAAAAAAAAATCGAAAATAGAGCTCCGCTGAAACAAGAATAACTTCGAGGTTTTTGGATGGAAAATTTTCATTTTTGGGATTTTTCAAGATGTAAGATTGATGTATCCACTTTAAAAATCGAAATCGCGATTCATGATACAGGGGGTAAAAAAATCGCTTTCAAAGTTAGGGATGACAAAATCGTGAAAAATCAATTTTTTCAAATTAGAACCCCATTTTTTTATGGCAGATATTGAATCTACGTTAAAAAAATAATGTGAGTGTATGCATCACACCCTTGCCCTAAAATGGATATTTTCGGAGTTATTCACAAAAAACTGTTTTTCGTCTTGAATTTTCAGCTATTTCTTTTCCCTTCACGCCAAAAAGATGACATTTTCAGGAACTGTTATTTGAACCATGCTGTAGATTTTTCACCCCTTCTTGAAACCGACTTCAAGTTACTATTAGGAGAACCATGGCAAACTCTCGCAGTTATAACTAGAGAAGATGCTCAAAGTTTTGATCGTTAATTTCTAGACATTTATTTATACGTCTCAGGAATGCTTCGTGCGCTGCTCTTCTTATTTCATCGGGAGGAAGTAGAATGAGATTTAAATAATCTTCATTGGTAAAATTAGGCATAGTGATCGATTTTATAACTTAATACGAATTATCACCAAATTAATAGTAAACACAAAATGCTACTGAATAAAGAGGAATTTGGCAGATGTAATTAATGATATCTATCATTGAAAAAAATAATGTGAAACATGGTAAGTTTTTGCATATGGTTCATAAGGAATTATTTATTTATCACTGGAGAGAAAACCGATGGCCTATTAGTTGAAATAAAGAGGTTTCCGATACAAATTCGAATCCAAATTCGCCATCTATTTAGGAACAACCTGTAACTTTTTTCTCTTGCATATTAGGGTAGTAAAATCTAAAACATGGTTTAAGTAACAGTTCCTGAAAATGTCATCTTTTTGGCGTGAAGGGAAAAGAAATAGCTGAAAATTCAAGACGAAAAACAGTTTTTTGAGAATAACTCAGAAAATATCCACTTTAGAGCAAGGGTGTGATGCATACACTCACATTATTTTTTAACGTAGATTCAATATCTGCCATAAAAAAATGGGGTTCTAATTTGAAAAAATTGATTTTTCACGATTTTGTCATCCCTAACTTTGAAAGCGAGTTTTTCACCCCCTGTATCATGAATCGCGATTTCGATTTTTAAAATGGATACATCAATCTTACATCTTGAAAAATCCCAAAAATGAAAATTTTCCATCCAAAAACCTCGAAGTTATTCTTGTTTCAGCGGAGCTCTATTTTCGATTTTTTTTTCGAATTTTCCCGCTCAGAGAGAATTTTCCAACCAAAACTGAAAAATGTTACATCAAAATAAATTGAAATTTTCTAAGGAATCTATTTCTGCAATAAAAAAATGGTGTTCTAATTTGAAAAACGGAAGTTGACGTCATTTCCGGAAAAACCGGAGGTGCTCATGCCTTGAAAATATTTTAGATTTCATCAGCATCGTGAAATACTTATAAGTGCTGAATTTCATGAAAATACGTTCAGTAGTTTCCCGTATAAATATGGGTGAGGTTCCTCGTGAAAGACCCTGTATATCGAAAAAATACGTTGCTAAGTAATATTTTAACAAGAAGCATGAGTGCTGGTGGCAACACAAATCCGAGTCGAAGAAGAGGATTTTTGCACCTGCACGTATGCTTTTTGTTAAAATATTATTTTGCAATGTGTTTTTTCAATTGTTTTCACAGAAAAAATTAGATGCCCGAATGTTATTTGACAAGACTATTTCATGAGTAACAGATTATTCTGCATGCATTATGTATAGGTGTTAATTTGAAAACTGAAAAACAGGTACCTAATTTATTTCATCAAAAACACTACAAACTTAATTATTTATGGTGCAATTAAAATATGAATTGCAATTTTGGTACACGGTAGGGGTATTGTATTTTTTGGTGACAACAACTGTCAAGTTTTGCCGTGGGTAAACTCGAATAAACTGCTGACAGCTCCTGCTAAACAGTTTTTCCACCTAGAAACCATTTGTAATTCTTGCGCGTTTCTGATTGGTGGAAATTACGACGAGGGAAATAGTCACAGAAAAATAAAATTTCATAAAAAAATTTGTAAAATTTTCGAATGAAATTTTTTTTTTTAATTTTTTAACTACTGGATCAACACGAAATTTTGTTTCAAGTTGCGCGTTGGTATTTCGAAACTGCCCACGAAGTTTCAATTTGATCGAGGCAATACTTCATGAGATATCAAGGAATTAAGCTCAAAATATCCAACCGATTCCATTCATTAACGAAGATATTCGGACTGCGAACCTAATGTGAAAATTTTAAGTCGCTAAATCTTTTCCTTCGAAAGTTAGAGCACATACGGACGGACGGACGGATAGATTTGAATGTGACCATGGATTCTTCGTCTGGGAGTTCAACCCCAACTTTCGAGACCATTTTCGGCTCAAAATTCGAACATTATCAACATCGTGACGAAATAATAAAGCGCTGTTCCCTAGAACAACCGCGTAATAAAGGAAACTGCTTCACGAACGTTCGTTTTCAAAAACTGTCTAATAAAGACTGCGAAGATTTATTTGATTCCTTTCAGGTATGTCGGAGGGTTGATGTTTAAGTTTTGAGATAGAAAAAAGAGCAAAAAATTATGTGAAAAAGTCTTTTAGTTTTTTATTACTTGTAACTTTGCAGTTTAACTTTTTTCCGTAGGACTCGTAGTTTTGCCGGAATTTGAGATGTCTGTAAATTATTTTTCCATTCAATTTTGTCATATTATTATATATTATATATATATATATATATTATAATATATATACAAATATATCTTTTTTTCTGTTGAATTTCTTTTCTTCTAATTGGACTAAAACTTGTTGGAGATAAATTCTCTCCCTTTTTCAATGGGTTTCTTCCTACTATAATTTTTTTTGGCTTCAAAAATAATCAACTCTGGTCTACCTGGTTCAATATTCTCATTGCAAATAACATGAACAGAAATTAATAATTCATATTTCAATAATCAAAGTCATGACCATTTCCAAGTATGTAACAAATTTATGAATTTTGAATTCAATGATTATTATTATATTAGAAATTTATGAACCACATTTTCATGAAAAAAACTAAACCAGGAGATAGAAATTATCCAATAAAATCAAGAACAATATCAATCGCTCTAACGTAATAACTGTCGTAACTCGACAGATTTGTCCCCAGACAATTGGGGAATACGGCCCTGTGCGGCCACTTGCATTGGTTTCACTTTTCGAGCGAGCTAAGGCGGTTCGCCCTTCAAGTGGTTTCTGCGTTAGTATAAACATAGACATATTTAGGCATGTAAGATTTATCCTTGGGGATATTTGAAAATTCCAGACAAAAGTCAGTCGGGATCGGAATTCGAAACGATAAGCTTAAGGTCGAAAACGCCGAGGCTCGGCTCAAATATTTAAAATAGGTTTTTTACGTTTTGTTCATAAGTTCACACGATTGATTATTTCGTATCGGCACTAGTCTAGTAAGATATTCATTTTACAACTAGGAATCGAATTAAAGTGTGTTTTTCTTTAACCGTTTAGTTTGATTTTGAAAACTTTCGAACCTCCTAGACGCCAGATCCTAACGGTGCGTAGGACTTCGGCGGGGAATTCACAACAATAACCGTTATTCTGGCTTCAAATTCACTTTTTTGAATTCATGCAAGTCTTCTAACAATTAATACAGTATTTTTTCTCTCCATGTTCTTATTTATCTTGTGAATTCAATAAAGTTTTGAGGAATAGTTTATCAAATCAATCAGATTAGAGTTTAATTCATTTTATTCAGCGGAATTGATTGTATGGACTTGACAAAGCGACCTTAGCACCATCAATGTTAACAGAAAGAAACAAAACAATATTTAACAATTCTAGTCCCGCGTTTCGGAGCAAAAATTTCAGTGGGTAAAAGTGAGAAAGTATTCTTTGGTATTCTATGCTTCCCAATCTGTAAGCAACTAAAAGACTGCAAATTTTACACAAAGGTTTATTATTTTCTCAGTTAGTGATCGACCAACAAAAAAAAAATTTAACCCCCCCTGAAAATTTCACAGTTTACGTTTTGGAGTATGTAGATTTGAATGAACGAATAAAAAAACACTGCAAATTTCACACAAAGGTTTATTATTTTCTTAGTTGAATAACCCAATATACCATTGATATCTTGAACAACTTAGAACCGAATGTGATGATTCATTTTCGATATCATTGGAAATTTGCAGCGTTTTCCTTTATATTTCAGGTACCACTAGTGAATATTCGGTGGTAAGTATTCGAAAAATATTTTTTTTCCCCCAACCCCCCATTTAGAGCCCTTAGGGTACACCGATCCTGCTGAAAAGCTAGGAAGATCAACTCCGAGTGACACACGATTTTTCTACCAAGTTTCAAGAATTTCCTTTCAGTACTTCCGGGGAAAAGCCCCGGACAACGGACGGTGGACGGACGGATTTTGGTTTATTATTTGATGAAATCAAATAATAAACCTAAGTAATCGTCCAACAAAAAAAAATTTTAACCCCCCCTGAAAATCTCACAGTTCACGTTTTGGAGTATGTAGATTTGAATGAACGAATAAAAAAAAATCCGTCCGTCCGCCGTCCGTTGTCCGAGGCTTTTCTCCGGAAGTACTGCACGGAAATCCTTGAAACTTGGTCGAAAAATCGTGTGTCACTCGGAGTTGATATTCCAAGCTTTTCAACAGGATCGGAGTACCCTAAGAGCCCTAAATGGAGGGTTGGGGGGAAAAAAATTTATTTTCCGAAAACTTACCACTCTGAACAATGATTACTGTTGCATAATTAAACCTAAAAAATTTCACCCGGATGATTTCCGACCGGTGGTTCCTAAAATATAAAGAAAAACACTGCAAATTTCCAATTATATCGAAAATGAATCATCGCATTCGGTTCTAAGTTGTTTAAGATATCAATGGTAGATTGGGTTATTCAACCAAGAAAATAATAAACCTTTGTGTGAAATTTGCAGTGTTTTTTTATTCGTTCATTCAAATCTACATACTCCAAAACGTAAACTGTGAAATTTTCTGAGGGGATTAAATTTTTTTTTTGTTGGTCGATCACTAAGGTTTACTATTTGATTTTATCGAATAATAAACCAAAAAATGTATTTGTATTATATCAAATGCTCAACCATGAATATGTCACATTTGACATATTCACAACAGTGTTGCCATATCTCATCTTTGAAGTGGCAATCTTCCTACCATACCATGAAGTCAGACATGTGAAGTGATATTCATTTTATTACCGTAAGTTTTTGTTTTGTGTTGTCTTGAACGGGTATTTTCGTCTGCTCCTGTAAATTGTCCACATTCTTCGTCCGAATCAGCTTGCTGAACAGCACTAAGCCATCCCTGCGAAACCATTCTCTATCCAGGGACCACGATCCCAACTTCATCCTGTAACAAGAAATTCATCGTATAATGGATTTGTTTCCTATCCACATCCAGACTATAATTTAACCAGAAGCTATGTGTAATGGAACGGATGTATGTAATGCAATATGATTTGATTTAATTCGACGCAGCGAGAGAGAAATAAGTTGAGTGCTTTCGAACAATCCTCTAATGCTCTCTCTGGTGGGTTTCAGGGAAATAATTAGTTCGAAACATAATAAACATGCTGTTAAAGGATTATAGAAAAAAACTGAAGTAAGGTCTGCAGCTTTTAAAAGCGTGTTCAATTTAATTGCCAAAGCGGTCACCTATTCAAGTATTGATCCCGCCGAACCAAAACTCATTTCCTGATGGACCGATCTTCTTTTTATATGGTCATATAGTCCTGATGAAATTATGCATGATCCTTCAAACTATCAGCTTCGAATCAAGTACTGGAGTTCAAGTCGATCTGATCTATATTTTGAAATCAATGGTGAATTAAAATTTGAATGGGTGAATCTGCGAAATCGTTCGGTGGATTTTGCCCATCCAGGCATCGTAATTTCAAACACCGAATAACTTTACTCTATAAATATCGAGTCTCTGAGTCGTTGCTTTCTGAAGTTATTGTGATAATGGCTGGTATCACGATCAATGGTGAACAGAATAACTTTAAGATTGAAGGTTCGTGACGACTATATTACAATTGAAATCGAAATTTTGCATTATTTTTTGTGAATTGTTCTAATGGAATGCTCATCACGAAATTCTGCACAATTTTGCGCATCAGCATTTGGCAAGATACTAAATTTCTTTGTTATCGTATAATCATTCCCGAGTCATTTCGAAAATGGCAATGATACCGAGGAAATAATTACGAAATTTTACATATTTTTTTTCAATATCAACGAAGATGAATATCAGATCACACTGAAGTTTAAAATACTGTTAGTGACCCCATAGTCCGTGCCAAATTTCATTGCAGGCAGAAAATCAATTTATTTCAGCAAGAATCAGAAAAAATCTCAAAATTCCAAATGGCCACGAAATTTAACATAATATCTCTGGAAATAGGTATGAGATCGAAGTGAAATTTGGTACACAATTGTTGAATTTTCACTTTGAGATATGTGCCGAATTTCATAGAAATCTGACGACTAGTTCTCCGTTAAGAAGTTTTTCAAGAAAAATTTGAAAAATTTTTCGAAAAAAAATATTTTTTGAATATTTACCCATACCATCTTCACTAAATTTTGCATTATTTTGCGCGTCAGTATTCCACAACTAATGACGAATTCCATTCTGGTCGCATCAGTATATTCCTTGAGAAATTTGGGAAATAATTCCAAAATTTCAAACTTACAACGGAATTTTACATATTTTGCACCAACCCCTCCGAAAATTAATATCCGATCAAATTCAAATTTGAAACACTGTTCATAAATATTGAATCGAAATCTGTACCAAATTTTATCCTTATTTGATTTCAAGTCTCCGAAAAAGTAATGCTCTCAACAAAAATCAGAAAAAATAAAATTTCCTGAAGAGTAAAAAGAATATATCCTCACAAGATTCAGTACAAAGTTGGGAGTAGTATTTTTCAACTTATCTCAAATTGATCTCATCAGTACTTCTTGAGATAATGAAGAACTTATCACAAAATTACAACTTTAATTTCAACATTTTCGAACCTTATGGGTATTCATCGATCAGTTATTTTATTAGATTTCTAGTGTAAAATAACCAATTATGGATCTATGGGAGATGCCTCCCCAATTAAAGGGGCCTGTAGCGTTCTTCGTTTACCTGAGGATCTGAAATATCATCACTTGGAAGACCGGATCTTGTCGAAAGACCCTCCCGGTCATACAGTCAATATAGGTTATACTATTTTTATTTTATTATGTCATCCTGACATAATACATGTCACAAGTTTTTCACTTTATTCCCGATACTTTATTAGATTTCTAGTTCGAAATGAACAATTATGGATCTATGGGAGATGATTCCCCAATAAAGGGGCCTGTAGCGTTCTTCGTTTATCTGAGGATCTGAAAATCATCGCTTGGAGGACTGAACCTGATCGAAAGACCCTCTCGGTCATGAGCAAATGTAGGTGATATTATTTACTGCTTCCTTCTGGTTTTCTGTCCCTCTTTCTGTTTCAGATATTTTGTCGAAATGAATTCAAGATGACGAAAAAATTATTTTCCAATGAAAAAGAGGCCATCCATCTTCTATAAACAAATTACTACACTTATACGGGGAGACAGAATTTTTCCTGAGGTTTTTATCTGTGCTCTTGTATCATACGCAAATAAGTATGGTACCCCGTTTACATTTCCTCTGCTAACACTGTGATATATCTTAGAATGTAATGCTCGTTCTCGAAAGAATATATATATATACTATTTACTGCTTCCTGCTGATTTTCTTTCCCTCTTTCTGTTTGGGATATTTTGTCAAAATAAATTCAAAATGAAAAAGATGCCATCTATATTCTTCAAACAAACTACTACACTTATACGGGGAGACAGAGTTTTCGCTGATGTTTTATCTGTGCTCTTGTATTATACGTAAAACTGTTGGGTACCCCGTTCACATTTCCTCTGACAACATTGTGATAAACCAAAGAATGTAATTTCTCAATTCTCATAAGAATATATCCATCGGTTATCTTTCAAAATAGTTCCATAATACCGGCCCTTAAGAGTTTACTCTGACGCAAAAACTAGTTAAATTTTTGGAGGCAACAAAAAAATGCAGAATGTGTTTCATTGCATAAAACTTGAAATTCAAAACAAACGACCTGAATTAACGTTTTATGACACAATCAAAAAGCTGGTTATTCATTCTATCGATGAAACACGTCATTAATCAATCTGATTATAATGGCTATAATATCATCTAGGGAAACCCATTATGTGTTTCAATATTATATGTACCGCATTAAAGTCCTCTTATTAAATCTTCACCGACATCATACACAATACACAGGAAACGACTGTTTCAGCTTCGGCCATTTTCTTCTGTATCAAAATATAATTTCGGGTGTCCAGACCCTTTTACATAATAATTTTGTTTCATTATTCCATTTACTACATATTTGTCAGAAATAATGATCCAAAACAATGTCCTGTGTATATATAATTGAAATGGAGCAAAATGAGTGGTATTAGGGGTAATTTAGAATATACCGAAATTCTTTGTTTTCTTCAGTTGGGTAGGACATGACTTTTGCATTTGTGGTATTTCGATAAGAATGGGAATTTCAATTAAAATTCATACACGGTTATCCCAAAAGGAAGGATAATTCAGAAGTTGTAGGCTCAAGCAATGGGAGTTTTTCCTTCAAAAAAAATGCAGTAATTTTCATGAAAAACCTTTAGAACATCACATTTAAAACATACAATTCCAATATTATATTTTTAAAAAAATGTTTGATCACCTAAAACTGAAAAATAAAAATGGGGATTTGCATTTAAAGGGATTTGTCTTGAGTGCACGATATGGCAACGTCGAATTCAGCTTTCTCGGAAAGAAAAGGACGTCAAATGTGTTACTTTGCTTAGGAAAACAGAGATAGCTATACTTCGCTCTGGTTAGAGTAGAAGACAACGACCATGGAATAGAAAAAAAAGAGCACAGACTGTCATTCTCTCATATTACTGACAAATCGCAAACGGAAATTGTTCGGTTATATTGACAAAGAACACGTGTGTACCACAGAATAGGAATAAATATTTCATTATTCTATAGCAGAAAAAGCTATTTTACTAAACACCGTTGACACTTGGTGCATGCCTGGCAAATCCCAAACCTCAATTTTGACATCTGATTTTGAATACTTCCTGAATGTAATTTGGCAAAAAGATGAATCAAACCCATAATAATTATGTTCAAATTTACATTTGCAGTAACAACTCAAATTCAGGAAAAACCCCAATTATTTGTCGATCAATACAAAACTGTCTCGAATATTATTATTTTACGAGAAACAAACTTTTTAAGCAATATTCGATCGAGGCAACTACGGCTTGAACTTAATTTAATTACGTGTGGTTTTTTTCTGTTTCTGGATTTCCTTTCTAGTTTCAATCACCCTGAATATCTTATATCTTTTTTCCAGGAAAATATAAATCAACAGAATATCTTGGGTTTTTCCAAGAAGGTAACGTTGATTCACGACTATCAATTTTTTATGATACAGTTTTTTTCCACGTAGTCCATACAATATCTTCTCTACAATCGAGAAAATGATGAAAAATACTCAAAAAAATATATTTCTGTTGTTCACAATATTCACCGACGGATATTCATGTTCTGACATCACAACTTCTCGGTTTATGTTCAATTCAATCAATATACAGGATGGTCCAACGCAATATCAACACCCCGCTTCTCCGACTTCGAAATGAAAATGTGGAAAATGGCTCGAACCTGTCAATTACCGATACGAGGGGGAACAACTTATCCGCTCTTTTCATCCCCGTTATTTTAAGCCCTTAACGGGGGTGAACACAACCCTTTGGTTTTGAATTGGGATGAGAGGTGTTGCGAAAACTTATTTTAAAGATCGTATCGATTTCTATCGACACTGAAATTTTGCTTCAAAATATCCGTCGGTAATGAAATAGCAGCGAAAATAGCGAAAGAGATAATATGGACTTTTATCTCGAGATTATTCGTATCCGACACATTTAAAACGTATACTGAATGACAAAGAAACTGCAACACCCAGATAGAGCTGTTTAAATTTTAATTTTTGCGCGCATGTACTAGGGGAACAGCGTGCTATCGTTTTGTCCAAATGTCTGTAATTTTGGATGATTTAGCCGAAAATGGTCTCAAACGACTAGTTTGAACTCACTGATGACGAATCCGGTGTCAAAATCGATTCTGTCCGGCCGGCCGGCCGTAGACACGCTAACTGTCGACAGCTAGCAATTTGAAACTTTCAGGACAGGTTGCGCATCAAAATGCCGCGGTTAAGTTCGTTAATGGGACAAATCGGTCGAATAGTTTCGGAGTTATAGGCACTTGAAGTTTTGAAGTTATTTATTTTTTATTTCAGAAACTACTTCAGCGATTGGATTCAAACTTGGCAGTTAGGTGGAGTATAACGACGCGCAACTTTGAGCATAATTTTGTCAGGATCATGTTGTCAGTAAATTTGAAAAAAATATTTTTTCGAAATTTTTTTCCAAAAAATTTTTTTTTTTCGGAAACCATTTATCATATCCGAAAAAAACTCCCACTCACACTTTGAGCTTCATATTTCACAGCAGTGTACCAGCTTTCAGTTCGATACGATCATAAGTTCCGGAGATATCGGAAAAAAATATGTCAAATTTCGAGGTTTTCTTTTCGATATCGTTGATTTTTTCGGTATAACTCGAGAAAAACTGATTCAGTCCTGATAAAACTTCACAGCTAGTTTTGAGATGCTGAAAGACAACTTTATGCGAAATTTCATGATAATCGTATCATTAGAACAATTGAAAAAAAAATTTCTATGATTTTCTTATCATATCATCCTCATTGAATTCTGTATGAAACTTCGAAGTGTTATTTTTCGATGAAGTACTGGATTTCAATTCGATCTGATCTGTAGTTTTTGGAAATATTGGAAAAATAAAATTTTGATTGGGTATATCTACGGAATCATTGGGTGGATTTTACCCATTCACGAATTCGGCCTTCGTAATTAAGGTTCACGGATATTTTTTAATAACGCGAACCTTATCATGTCGAATTTGTCCAGAGATAGTAAATTTGTGAAGAAAATTGTGAGTTGGCAACTTGGGCCGAAGTCGTTTATTGCAAGCGGATATTGACTCATTATGGCAAGCCGGGCGTAGATTCGTTAAGGTTAAGTTTACGGCATTCCTGAAAAAACCATCAAATTTATTTCGAAACAAGGTACCATTCAATCCCCCTTTGAGTTTTAGGGGTTGCTGTCATAACCGTAGATAGAGGAATGAGAAGATGAAGTAAACAACACAGAAAAACGTGGCCAACATCTCTGTGTTTATATTTACATTTCTCCAAAACGTCAAAATTGTTTATTCAGTTATTTGTGATATTTAGACCGAAGTAGCTGAATATTTTCAAGTGTAATCCAATTATATAGTATTAAGGATGCCAGTGAAGTGTGTAGTGTGTGGTAAATATGCTGTAAAGGAAAATAATCGTTCCGTGTTAGTATTTTGCTTTCCTCGCCATTGGCGTACGTCGTCAATATTTTGGATGCAGATATTATTCGGACATCAATAATATAACTATTTATTCTTAAACCATCTCTTGTATATGATTTTTGCATTATATTTGTTATATTCATATGTACTATTCGTTTCCAATAAACAATTATATCTACTATGACTGTATACATGAGAGAAAATTGTTAACATTATTTGAGAACCTGCTCCTGAAATATACAATTTGATCCAATACAAAATGATACCAATATTTATTTATTCAAAGATTTATTTATGATCCTTAATCAGCATATTATTTTGGATCAATAGGTCGTTTAGGAAGTTTTCCCAACAAGGTATGATATACGTAAGATTTGGCGCTATTAATGAGTTATTCAATAGGTCCTTGGATCTTTTGTTCAAAAATAAAGCAAATCTTCTCATAGCACCAATATAATGGACTATTCTTGTGGCTTGATCTTTACCAGGAGAGGAGTTTCCTTTCATTTTTCAATAATATTATGAATCTTTCCCGAATCGGTAGACTGAAAGGAAGTAGTTAGCATAGTCTCTTCCTCGGTGAATCGGACACTTGGTTGTTATTAAATATTGTATGGTCCAAGCGAGGAGTTCAATATTTAAAGGTATTCTTAATTACTTGGATATCAGCTCAGAGGATTTTCCGTATTCAATATACCTATATTAATACAATAAACCACACAATTATCTCTTTTCAAAAATAAACAATATACGACCATGAAATTTATCTAGAAACCATTCAATTATTTGGATGCATTGATATAAGACGTTATCCAGCAATCTGAATATAGTTGCTTATTCGATCCACTTCCTGAATTTTATTCATAGCAATGAAAATATTTTGGTTTCAGGAGAGAAACTCATTAGACTCTTAGTTTTGTCTGAAATATTAACCTAAATCAGATTCTGAAGCTTACTTGAAGATTTTTTTGTAATTTGCATGAGAAAATCAAGTTTCTGGGTTGAATACCTCCTAAGAACTGCTCAATATTATCACCGTATAAATCTCTTTATACAATTATATCATCATTTCGTTAACTGGTCCAATCCCTTTCTACCTTATGATGCGTACGCCAATGATCGCTTTGGAGAAATGTAAACAAATATTTGACAACAAACACAAGAGATGTTGGCTGCAAACATTGAGTGAAGGATGAAGGGGAATACTTTCCTCTATCTACGGTCATAACGCTCACAGGGTTAATAAAAATTGATTAGAACCAACCCTATTAACCAAACCTTACCCCTTTTTGCTTTTTTTCTGATTTCGCGAAAGGTTAATCCAATTGATTGAATTATTAAATTCTATTCATCTATTTGATGAACGCTATTAATGATTGACCTACTATGTAAGCGCTATATTCGTTAATTATGGATCATAATATACGTAATCAGCTTAATTTCATTATTCAACAATAATAATAAACTAGAAGAATGTCACATTGAGTTCACTTGCAAAAAAATGCATCGCTTGCTCTACGTATCAAGTTCACAAGTAAAAAAATAAAAAAGTTAGGAAGCACAAATGCAAGGTGTTCTGACGTCATATTCCGTACTTCCTTTCCTTATTGACATTGAAACTCACAGTGACTTTGGCATAGTATCATCTCTACGTTGATATTATCCGCTAAAGCTTTGTTCCTGTCATGGTTAAGAAACCAGCACAAGTTGATGAGAAAGTGAATTAGCCAGTTGACTTCAAGGTCATTCATAGGTTTCTCTGATTCTTATCAGGGACGAGAATAACCATTAACGATTTAACCGGAGATAATTGTATGAAAAAATTAGAGAACCAGTTAATTTTTATCCAGTTCTCACGTTTATATCAGCAATTCTCTTGAATTAGATGACATACGAGGGTCGTACGACAAAAATAGTCTGAAGATATGCTCGATTTGTCGAAATATCTGAACTCACCAATGACGAATCCGATGTCAAAATCAATTTCGGAATTATAGTCATTCGAATTTTTAGGTTATTTACTCATATCCCAGGAATTATTGAAG
This sequence comes from Myrrha octodecimguttata, assembly GCA_958510865.1. NCBI lineage: Eukaryota > Metazoa > Arthropoda > Insecta > Coleoptera > Coccinellidae > Myrrha > Myrrha octodecimguttata. The sequence goes on from OY294057.1 coordinate 75,524,498, forward strand.
TGATCGGATTTAATAATTTTGTCTAGATCGTATGTTCAGGCAATTGGAAATTTTTTTTTTTTGGTATTATTAATCAGACTTTGAACTCTATATTTCACCACAGAGTATAAAATCTCAGTTCGATCCGGTTTCAGTTTTAGGAGATATTGGGAAAAAATAGTTAATATTTCGTGTTTTTTCGTCGGTATCGTTTTTATTTTAGGAATAATTGAAAGAATACTGATCCAATCATGATTAACTATGATCCATTGTTGAAAAAATCCTCAAAAGCACTGCCGTGAAGACAGCAGCTTTTGCGTGCATGTTCAATGTAGATGACCGCCTCGACAACGAATTTGAACATGCTGCTGCCTTCACGGCAGTGCTTTTCTAGATTTTTTCCGATAAATTATCCTCATTAAATTCTGTATGAACCTTCGAACTGTTATTTTTCGATGAAGTATTGGATTTCAATTCCATCTAATCTGTATTTTTGGAAATATTGGAAAATTAAATTTTGATTGGGTATATCTACGGAATCATTGGGTGGATTTTACCCATTCACGAATTCAGCCTTCGTAATTAAGGTTCAAACCTTAAAAATCGAGTTTATAAGTTGTTTCTTCCAGAAGTTATTGTGTTTACGATCCGGCCGTTCCCAATATTTACAAAAATACAGATAAGATAGAATTGAAATCCAGCACTTTATCGAAAAATAGCACTTCGGAGTTTCATACACACAGAATATCGAATATGTATTTGAAAGAAAAAATTTGAATTTTTTTTTCGAATTGTTCTAAAAACACGATCATCACGAACTTCTGTACAAAGTTGTCTTTCGGCATCTTCAAACTAGGTGCAAAGTTTCATCGTGATTGAATCAGTATTTCTTGAGTTATACCGAAAAAAACAACGATATCGGAAAGAAAACTACGAACTATCATATATTTTTTCCCAATATTTCCAAAACTGAAGGCCGTATCGGATTGAAATTTGATACACTGCTGTGGAATAGGGAGCTCAGAGTTCGTGCTGAATTTTTTTCCAAATGTGATGAACAGTTTGCGAAAATTTTTTTTCCAAAAAAATTAAAAAAAATTTTTTTTACAAAAAAATTAAAAAAAGTTTTTTTTACAAATTTACGGATGGTATGATCTCAACAAAATTTCGCGATAAGTTGCGCGTTACTATACTCCAACTAACTACCACGTTTCGATCCAATCGTTCCAGTAGTTTTCGAATTATCGCCAAAATAGAGTCAAAACTTCAAAGGCCTCTAACTCCGAAACTGGTTGGCCGATTTCGCCCATTAACGAACTTAACCGTCGCATTTTGAAATGTAACCTACTCTGGAAGTTTCAGGTCGATAGGATTCCCCGTACGACCGTAATCGTGTCTACGGTCGGCCGGCCGGACAGAATCGATTTCAATCAGACAATCAATTGGACAAAACGATAGCACGCTGTTCCTCAGAACATGCGCGCAAAAATGAGGATGCACAATTTTGTGGGAAATTTCTTGATAATCGTACCTACATCAGTACAATTTGAAAACAATTTTTTTTAATGTTTCATATTCTGTGATCTCTCAATCATATTATCCTCACGAGACACTCCATGAACTTTCACGCTGCTTTCACCTTTTTCTTGAAAAGTTTAAAGTTATTCAGCCTCTTAATACTATCAGGCAGTTTATTTGAAGTTCTAAGCACATTATGAAGACAATTTATATATCGGATAATGTAGATTTACTGGTCTCAGAGGACATTCATTCACACTAGTGCGAACAGAAAACATATCTTTAAAAAGAAAATTGAACATTCCATTAAATAGATGCCACAGGTTGGTACACTGCGAGTGAGTTGTTCATCTCAAAAATACCTCTACATGACTGATTGGATTTCATCTTGATTATATATCTTAAAACTCTTTTTGCGCGCATGTTCTAGGCGAACAGCGTACTATCGTTTCGTCCGAATGTCTGTAATTTTGGATGATTGAGCCGAAAATGGTCTCAATCGACTAGGTTGGACTCACTGATGACGAATCCGGTGTCAAAATCGATTCTGTCCGGCCGGCCGAAGACACAGTAACTGTCGACAGAAACAAGCTAGCAACTTTCAGGATGGGTTGCGCATCAGAATGCCGCGGTTAAGTTCGTTAATGGGCCAAATCGGTCGAATAGTTTTGAAGTTATTTATTTTTCATTTCAGAAACTACCTGAGCGATTGGATTCAAATTTGGCAGTTAGGTGGAGTATGACAACGCGCAACTTTGAGCCAAACTTCGTCAGGATCATATTGTCAGTAAATTTAAAAAAAAATTTTTTTCCAAAAATTTTTTTTTTCTGGAAACCATTCATCACATCCAAAAAAAATTTTCACTCACACTTTGAACTTCATATATCACAGCAGTGTACCAAATTTCAGTTCGATACGATCATAAGTTTTGGAGATATCGAGAAACAATATGTCAAATTTCGAGGTTTTCTTCTCGATATCGTTGATTTTTTCGGTATAACTCGAGAAATACTGATTCAGTCCTGATAAAACTTCACAGCTAGTTTTGAGATGCTGAAAGACAACTTTATGCGAAATTTCGTGATAATCGTGTCATTAGAACAATTTGAATAAAAAAATTTCTATGATTTTCTTATCATATCATCCTCATTAAATTCTGTATGAAACTTCGAACTGTTATTTTTCGATGAAGTACTGGATTTCAATTCGATCTGATCTGTATTTTTGGAAATATTGGAAAAATAAAATTTTGATTGGGTATATCTACGGAATCATTGGGTGGATTTTACCCATTCACGAATTCGGCCTTCGTAATTAAGGTCCAAACCTTCTCTACAAATATCGAGTTTCTAAGTTGTTTCTTTCGGAAGTTATTGTGTTTACGCAGACGGACGTTAGGCTGACCGTAAACACAATAACTTCCGGAAGAAACGACTTAGAAACTCGATATTTGTAGAGTAGGTTTGGGGATTAATTACGAAGGTCGAATTCGTGAATGGGTAAAATCCGCCAAATGATTCCGTAGATATACCCATTCAAAATATTATTTTTCCAATATTTCCAGAAATACAGATTTGATCGCATTGAAATGCAGTAATTTATCATTAAAAAATTTCAAAAGCACTGCCGTGAAGGCAGCAGCTTTTGCGTGCATGTTCAAATTAGTTGCTGAAGCGGTCATCTACATTGAACATGCGCGCAAAAGTTGCTGCCTTCACGACAGTGCTTTTTGAATTTTTTTTTTGTATGCCAAACAACCTTTTCACATCAAAAAATGATGCCATACCTTATCAAAGGTTCAAGATAGTAGTCTTACGGGTAGAATTTTTGATTCGAATGATAACAACAAAATTCATGCAAGTGACCTATTAATGACCTACTTCACAAGTATTGAGTTTCAAACTTGATCCTTTCGGAAGTTATTAAGATTACGATCGACCGGGAATACCATAAAAGAATTCAGTTCTTTTTTATCGAGTCCAACATATTCGTAGGAAAAAAACCTAGACAAAATTATTACCCTACTGTTTCCCTAGATAAACGAGTTGAATACTTGGAATCATCATGACATCGAAGAGTATCGCTTTTCGCATTATCTCGATAGGCTAAACAATTACGAGATAATCAAGCATTAATCAGTTTAGTTAAGAAAACGTGTCGGTTCGCGAGGTGTAAACGGTACATCGTCGGAAACACGCAAACAAAACTTCTGTTCCGGTACACGCGAACAATTTTTATATAACCCTCGTATGGCGCGGACAGATACACGTTCCACCAAGAAGAATTCAGTGTTGGCATTCCGAAATATCAGGCTTCGAGTCTTCGGCAATCAAAATAAAGGGGGGCAAGCAAAATAAACGAAGGAAATGACTGATACAATGGAGTCTCAGAGAAGCCATAAGTAGGGACTGAACTGTTTCGAAAATACCAGTTGAAGCGATCTCTGCTGGAATTACAGAACCGTTATTTCATCTCAGGGTATTATGACAATATCGAGTACTCTCAAAGATAATTCGTGTTCGTTTTGAAATGATAGAGTGCATATTGAAATAGTGAATAAATTGTGTTAACTTTCGAATTTTTCATCATGCCTAACTTAGATAAAGTGTTGAACATCTGCAAACGTGGTGATGTCTTCTGCAAAGGTCCTCTTTTACATACAGTGCAGATGTCGAAAATCTTCGATGACTCCAAAACATTCGTTGATATGAAAATGAGGTACCCTCCCCAGAAAATCCTGCAAAGATACGAAACCTTCATGAGGGAGACCTTGGAAAAACCAACAAATGACCAAATCAAGCAATTCGTCATGGAGAACTTCGAGAACAGCGATGTAGAATTTGTTAACTGGCACCCTGAAGACTGGAAGACACCAGCTTTCCTAGATAAAATTCCCAGTAACGAATACAGAGAATTTGCATACGCCTTGCACAAACTCTGGAAATATTTAGGCAGGAAGATCTCTAGCAAAGCTCACTCAGAAATCGACCGTTCCAGTTTGGTATGGGTACCCAATCCCATTATAGTACCAGGTGGAAGATTCAGGGAATTTTACTACTGGGACACTTTCTGGATCATTAAAGGACTACTAATCTCAGAGATGTTCCAAACTACTAGGGGTATGCTAGACAACTTCCTTCATATAGTAGAGCAATATGGTTACATACCAAATGGTGGCAGGATATATTATCTTGGAAGATCCCAACCACCTACATTGATACTTTCTTTCAAAGCCTACATGGACGTCGTGAAAGACTTGGAGTACCTAAAACGAAGCATAAAACTCCTAGAAAAAGAATTCAATTTCTGGATAACCAAGCGTACAAGAGTTGTCAGAGTAGGTAACGAAGAGTACACCTTGGCCACTTATGGCAACTCCTCAGAAGGACCACGAGCAGAATCTTATGCAGAAGATGTTAAATCAGCTTCCACCCTAGAAGGAGATGACACCAAAGCAGTATTTTACAACGAAATCAAAGCAGCTTGCGAATCAGGCATGGACTTCACCAGTCGATGGTTTATGTCCAATGGAACCTCCAAAGGATCCCTGCAGCAAATCAAGACGACATCTATCATTCCAGTGGATCTTAATGCGATCCTTTACAGGAACGCTGTAACACTCTCCGAGTTCTACGAGCAGTTGCAGAATTTTGAGAAGGCTGATCATTACAGGAGTATTGCTAGAAGGTGGTTAGAAGCTGTCAATGCTGTGTTATGGCATGAAGATGTTGGTGTATGGTTGGATTATGATTTAGAGAATGGTACTAGAAGGAATTCCTTTTATATTTCGAATTTGATACCTCTTTGGACTGGCTGTTATGATGAGATTAGAGAGAGTGCAAAAGTTGATATGGTACTGCAATATCTCGAAAAAACCAACGTATTAAATTTACCTGGTAAGTAACATTGATTTGCTGAAGAGAGAAAAAGATTTTTCTGGCACGAAATTGAATGAAGCAAAGGTCTAGAATGTTGAAAAAATCAGTTTTCATTGACGAATCTGGAATTTATTTGATGCACCTGAAATTGATTATTTCGGAGGGAGTATAATGCGTGAATAAACAAGACATTCTATAATATCTAATTCCTTATAAATAGTTATTCTCTCCAATATATCTCTGAAAGGAACAAATTCGAAAGAATTAGGATGAATACTGCCTCTGAGTTTGTATAAAGTGTTAGTTAAATCAACTATTCACTAGAACCGATCTATAAAAACATTAATGACGAGGAAAATATACAGGATGAGTCTTCAAGTTGTATATTAATTTCAACCATAGATTCTTCTCATCAAAATAAAACACTTTTTCATTTGCCATTTCTCCAGATTCGGCTCAGGTAAAAAGTTATAAGCATTTAAATATTTATCAATGTGCTAATACACTCCTGCGCTTTGTTTGCAAGTTCACCACAGATATCCCTTATGGTGATCTCTTTTGGAGAATAACCAATCCAAGGTGTGAAATTCAAAGAAAAAAGATTGATTTACTCACTTCATTCTTATGATTTGGTGCTTTTTGCGATATTATCATATTTCACTACACTCCGGACTCGAAACACTGATCTTCAACTCGATATTCATGCAATATCCAATTTCATTCCACTACAAGATTATACACAATTCCATTCTCGACAATTCTCATATTGAAAACTCCATAATTATACTTTTTTCACAAAATTTATCAATGAAATTTTATGAAATCAATCAACAATGGAAAGTCTAGTCCACAGACAGGGACTATGTCTGTGGTGTGGTCACGAAATAGCATAAACCCATAGAAATTATAACTTGATGTTATATCTATGCATATACTTAATATTGGTTCTACGCGAAATAGATGAATATATCTGTGTATTCTATGGTCCGGATAAACGTGAACCCAGCTTAATTTACTTCCTTTACTATATCAGGAGCGGACCCATAAATATAAGGAAATTTTTCGAATTTTTATCCGATTTTATGATATTCAACGTTGAGTAACTGCAAAACGGTGCGTTAAAGGAGAAATTATATGGAATAATCTAATATTTTAAAATGATTGAAGATTCTTATGATGACATAAGATAGACTTCATCTGCATTCTTCATGCTAATTTCGTATAGTTTTATGAATCGGCGAGTCTATAACTCGAAAACTGTTTGAAGTAGGACGAAGGTGATCACTGAAGAATAAGTGCAATAGTTATAGAAAAGTTCACACCAAAGTTCATCTCATTCGGAGTTACCATATCAAAGCTACAAAAGAAAAACTGATTTTTGGAAATTTAAGCAGCCTGTATCTTTCTGCTGGAGCCGAATCTGGAAAAATGATAAAAGAAAAAAGTGTTTCATTTGATGAGGGAAATCTTGGGTTAACATTAATGTACAACTTAAAGACTCACCCTGTATAGTGTGTCAATTTTGAATCGAACCACTCTTTATCTTCTGGCTCTTATGCAAATTAGAAGAGATGCAGAAAGAAATAAATTTTGGTTCGTAGGTACAGAGCCGGATCTAGGATTTTAGCGCCCGTGGCAAGTTATCGAAATGCGCTCTTTTCAATTTTTTTTTCAATGACTACGTACTTTTCATAAATGATTATTTATGAGTATTTATTCTATTTCTAAGATATTTTACTATTATTATATTCTTTTGAGAACGAGCATTAGATTCTTAGGTATATCAAACAATATGTGTATAGAAATTACTACAATCTCCCATGTATCTTATAAGGTAGTTAAAACAAAAAGGAAGCGAATAGAATAATTCATTCTCAAAATAATATATAAGCATTCAAAGCTACCAAATACAATAAATGAAAGTGTAAATGAAAAACTGAAATACATTAGAGAACACACATGCCAACAAAGGTCATAACGAACATTTTAATATTAATTTTTGTAATTCGCCATGATGTGGGGTCATTAAAATCAACTGGTTCAGGTTTAACCTCAGTAAGTCCTGATTCCTCGTCAAAGGAATTTTCCTTGTCCGAATTATCCGAAATGGAATACTTTCTTACGAAAGGCTCGGTACTTGAAGAAGTAGGAGGAAATTCCTTACATGATGGGCTTCGCTAGTGGAACCACTTTTTGTCAACACAATACCCGCATCGTTCTTAAGGGCCGTAGCAAATTCAAGGCGGCCTTCAGTAAGGAAGCCTCAAGGAGCAACTATAAATACGGCCCTTAAGAACGATGCGGGTATTGTGTTGACAAAAAGTAGTTCGACTAGCGAAGCCCATCATGTAGCAGAATTTCCTTCTACTTCTTCAAGTACTGAGTTATATCAACCTAAAATTATATAAGATTCTGAAAATGCATGGACGTCGAATCGGAATGTTTTGCGCGCTCGGTTATATTCATATCATATATTGTCTCAATGCTCGACAAATGTCAGGAGGACAGAAAAAGGTTTCATGTTTCAGTGAAACTCAAGAATCATTCTATTCATTTGATTGACATTTGATCCTCTTTCTGAAGTACCCATAGCTAAGAAGCTGATTAATAAAATACTAGAGATACGATAAATTTATCTTATTCTTCTCAACACTTTGATTTTGTTTTTTAACTTCTTCTTATACATATGAAAACTCGTGTAATTATGGTACAACGCAATTTTAATTGAATCGGTATAATTTGGGATCTCCCAAATAAAAGTCGAACGATAATATCGCCGACATATTCCCAACCCAAACATAACCTTATAAATTTTGCAATCTCTAAGTTATATCTTTCGGAAATGATTGACTCTCGTGTGCACGGACAGAATATTATTTGACCGAACGCGCAAAAATCCTCAACTCAAAATTCAATTATTCAAACATACCTGATTGAAATTTTTAAACTTTTTTTAGCACGAATAATTTCCCGGCCCGCTTGCATGATCACGTTATTTGCGGTATTGCACATAATAAAAAATATAATGATAAGTTCCTGGTTCCTATTTTTCTTATTGATGCCATCAACTGTGCCGCTGCATGGAAGTTCCCCACATGCGAGAAAAAAAGTAGTATTAATAAGACTGGGGTGATTTCATCAAGCCTATCGGTCGTAAACGTCTTCGAAATACATTACCCTTATCAAAGCCGGTGTGATGAACGATTCGGCGAATAATGTGGACGGTCTAAATCTCTTTGTCATGCCGTCAAGAAACCGACCCTAGACGGAGCGCTACCGCCGCTAGCTCGAACCATTAAACTCCCCCTGAACTTGACGCTAATTGAGGTCTTCAGTGTTCGAATAACAAACATCTGGACGCGATCGGGAATCGTAGGGCGACCGACAAGCGTAAATTTATCATCTGTTAATTTATGGGTAACTACTTGTCGCCGCATATTGTACAACAAGTGCATGCACTATAGCACCGCTCTAAAATATGAATGGACTTTCAAGTGAAAAAACATCATTTCAAGAAAAAAAAATCATAATTTTGCGCCCCTAGTTGGTTGGCGCCCGTGGCAAATGCCTCCCTCGCCACGCCCTAGATCCGGCTCAGCGTAGGTAGACATTTCATACGGTTGGTTCCAATCAATTCGAAAGAGTTCTGTGAGCGTGAGAATAGCAACCCCTTGGATCTTAAATGGGAAGGGGTATTAAGTGATATCTTGTTTTGAAGGTAAACTGATGGCTTTTTCAAAAATGCCGTTCGCCTGACCTTTTCTGTTAGTACTTTCTCGATTCATTATTCTGAAGAAGTGAATTAAATACCTGAGAAATGTAATAACCAATTCAATGATATTGTGAAAAAATAATCATTTAAGATTTGAGCAGTTGTTGATACAGATCGATTGGAACCCACCGTATAAAATGTTCACCTCTTTTTGCATTTTCTACGCGCTTGTTCTAGGGAACACCGCGTTATCATCTTGTGACGATGTCTGTAATTTTCGAATATTGAGCGGAATATGGTCTTCAAACGATTAGGTTGAACTCCCTGATGAAGAATCCGTGGTCAGATTCAATTCTGTCCGTCTATCTGTCCGGTGCTCTAACTTTCGAAGGAAAAGACTTAGCGACTTAAAATTGTCAGATTAGGTTTGAAGTCTAAATATCATGGTTGAGTTCGATTATGGGTGGAATCGGTTGGATAGTTTCGGAATTAGGCTCATTTGAAATTTTGGGGTTAATTCCTTTTGAAACTTGGTGGACAGTTTTGGAATACCAACGCGCAACTCGAAGAAAAATTTCGTGTGGATCCAGCTGTTAGAAAATTTAAAAAACATTTATTCGAGAATTTTCAAAATTTTTGATGAAAAATTTTTTTTCTCTGAAAATATTCATTAGATTTCAATGGCATTTGGCACAAACCTTAATGTCAGTATTCAACAACAATGTTCCAAATTTAAATTCGATACGATATTTACAATCGGAGATATAAGGAAAAAAAATATGCCAAATTTCGTTGTTATTTGGAATTTTAACATTATTTTCGCCATATCTCAAGAAGTACAGAAGCAATCAGATGGAAACTTCGTAATCAGGCGGAGATTATCTACAGACAAATAGGTGCAGAATTTCGTTTTGATCTAATAGTTGGGATTTGAACAAGCGCGTAAAATCTCCCGACCTCACGTCAGTCCTATTCTAGATTTTTTCAGATATTGCATGGGACCCGAGATTGAAGCTGGTTCATTTTCCGAATGACATACTGTATATTAAACGAAGCCTTTTCCACTAGATGATAAGTTGCTATGATATTTTGTCATATTTAGCATGAATTATTATAGTTGAGTAATCATAATATAAAATAATTTCATACAACAATATGCCTGCGTTTCAACAAAGTAGTTATGTTAATAAAATCATGATTATGCTGAATGAATTGGAATTTATCAAGCTCAACACTTTTTATTCGAATTAAACGTATGATAATCGTTTCGAATTAGAGCGAAACGATTAGCTAAGGAACCACTAAAATTGCTTCAAAATTGCGTCACATTGTCCAAACAATGATTTCGACAATGCGTACTAAATTTATGAAATCTATTCTCTTTGCTGGCAAAAAATATTATTTGTTTTTATACTCATCCATTTGAGAAATAAATGGTTTGTTCTTTGAACCTGCATGATAATATTATTGTACAATACACTCCACTGACTTTCATACTTGTGATTGAAGATGGGTGTAGTATGGAAGAGTCCGGCCGTCCGACGACACGATGACTGTTAAGTTCGTAAGGGCTGGTATCATAAAACTTAACTTTAACTGACAGTTTTGACAGTCATAATAGGACATAACTGTCAAAACTGTCAGTTAAAGTTAAAGTTAAGTTTTATAATACCGGCCCTGAATGGTACAAATCGGCCGAATAATTTCGGAGTTATAGCCATTTGAAGTTTTGAGGTTATTTCCCTAATATGTCAGGAACCACTGGAGCGATTAGATTTAAACTTGGCAGTTAGTTGGAACATAACAACGCGCAACTTCAAGCAGAATTTTGTTGGAATCGTATGGTTGACTAATTTCAAAAAACGAATATTTTTCAGAAATCATTAACCGTATTCGGAAACGATGGGGGATTTTCCCGAATTTGGGTTGTTACTGCAAATGCAAATTTGAATATAATTATTATGGGTATTCAAAATCAGGTTTCAAAATTGGGGTTTGGGATTTGCCAGGCATGCACCAAGTGACAACGGTGTTTAGTAGAATAGCTTTTTCTGCTATAGAATAATGAAATATTTATTCCTATTCTGTGGTACACACGTGTTCTTTGTCAATATAACCAAACAATTTCTGTTTGCGATTTGTCAGTAATATTATATAATAGTATGACAGTCTGTGCTCTTCTTTTTCTATTCCTTGGTTGTTGTCTTCTACTCTAACCAGATCGAAGTATAGCTATCTCTGTTTTCCCAAGCAAAGTAAAATATTTGACGTCCTTTTCTTTCCGAAAAAGCTGAATTCGACGTTGCCGACGTTGCCGACGTTGCCATATCGTGCACTCAAGACAAATCCCTTTAAATTCAAATCCTCATTTTTATTTTTCAGTTTTAGGCGATCAAACATTTTTTAAAAAATATGATATTGAAATTATATGTTTGAAATGTGATGTTCGTGATGTTCTTAGGGTTTTTCATGAAAATGACTGCATTTTCGTTTGAAGGAAGAACCCCCATTCTGTGGTTTTCTTCTCGATATCGTTGTTATTTTCGGTATAACTCAAGAAATACTCAGTCAATCATGATGAAACTTTGCACCTAGTTTGAAGATGCTGAAGTACAACTTCGTGCGAAATTTCGTGACAATCGTGTCATTTGAACAATTCAAAAAAAAATATTTTCAAGTATTTAATATTCTGGGATCTTCTTATCATATTATCCCCATTAAATTCTGTATGAATTTTCGAACTATCAATATTCGATAAAGTACTAGATTTTTGGAAATATTGGGGAAATAAAATTTTGAATGGGTTTATCAGCGAAATCATTGGGTGGATTTTACGCATTCACGAATTCGGTCTGCGTATTTAAGATCCAAACCTTCCATACAAAAATCGAGTTTCTAAGATGTTTTCGGAAGTTTTTGTGTTTACGGTCGTCCGTTAGGGTGAAATCCGCCCAATGATTCCGTAGATACCCATTCAAAATTTTATTATCTCAATATTTCCAAAAATACAGATTTGATCGAATTGAAATCCAGTACTTCGTCGAAAAAACCTAGAAAAGCACTGCCGTGAAGGCAGCAGCTTTTGCGCGTATGTTCAAATTCGTTGCTAAAGCGGTCATGCGCGCAAAAGCTGCTGCTCCACAGCAGTGCTTTTCTTGGTGTTTTGTATCAATCTAAACATACATAGAGTGCTGAAGCCTTTACAGAGTTCGGGTTCGGCAGATTAACTGAGAAAACCGATCACCGATTTTGCGCCATAATACTTAGGGAAATTCACTTAAAGTCCAGGTCAATTCAAGTATCATCAAGAATTGATTCTGCGAACATCCTGAAATTAAAAATACAATTCCACAGAAATAATCAACACTTCATGAATTCAGTTTGCACTGAGGTCCTGAATTTTAATTCCCCCTCCTTCCAATAATGGAGATGTCTTGAGAATATTCCGGGGGAATGGAAAATTGACTATATATGAATATCGAGATTTATGAAGGTAGGGTAGAAGATTCCTCATCTTTTGTTGGGTTTTCATTATTATATCCGGACATTTCCCAAGTGATCGAATTGCCTTTCTACTATCAGATTTAACACGTCTACATTTGCCTTTGTCTTCTTTTATTTACCTCTACAATAGGTTCTCATGTTTTTACGAGGGTCGTAACATAAAATAGGACATCGTGATAAGAATAAACCGATGAGATTGTTTGCCATCCAGTTACTTTTCCTTGAAATAGAAATTTATGACATGTAATTTTTTTTTATCAGATACGCACACGAGGAAATATTTCGTTACCTTCACAAATTTTCCTATCGCAAAGATATTGATTAGATATTTGAATCGAAGTATACAGGGTGGGCAAAATTCGTTGTCTACTGAAGGGATCTCGAGAACTATAGCAGCTAGAAGAAAACTGATAACACATTCTCGAGCTCTTTTTTCTTTACTAATCTGAATCTGAAAACAGATCCAGCTTATAATTCATAGAACTTGAGTTATGAGCGAAAATTGAGAAATTGTCATTTTCAATAATGCTGAATAACTCGCGTGTTTGAACTTGTATTCGAAATCTGTTGATACATGCTACAGGCACTTTTTTAGGAGTAATTCAAATAAAATATGACTGAATTTTTCAATCCAGCCACTTTCGAGAAATGAAAAGGATTTTGGATTTTTTAAATGTAAACCATAGTCGAAAGATCTCTTACCTTGCTACAAAATTTTTGCTGATTTCAAAAATGTATCATATGTCGCTATTCACATAAATATTACATGAGAAAATATTCCATATTTTTTTCCTGCTTTTCTATTCACTGTTGAATTATGAGTAGGCTGACGTTACCATAGCGACGATTCAATGTGCATTAACTTCGTGTGAACTTGCGCCTCTATGATTGGAATCAGCGATTGCTGAAAAAATATTTTTATGGTTAATTTGTCATAGTTCTTAAGATTAGCAATAGAAAATCTGTTTATTATCCCTAATGACCCGAAATATTGCTGATCTTAAGAACCATGACAAATTAACTATAGAAATATTTATTCAGCAATCGCTGATTCCAATCATAGAGGCGCAAGTTCACACAAAGTTAATGCACATTGAATCGTCGCTATGGTAACGTCAGCCTACTCATAATTCAACAGTGAATAGAAAAGCAGGAAAAAAATATTGAATATTTTCTAATGTAATATTTATGTGAATAGCGACATGTGATACATTTTTGAAATCAGCAAAATTTTGTAGCAAGGTAAGAGATCTTTCGACTATAGTTTACATTTAAAAAATCCAAAATCCTTTTCATTTCTCGAAAATGGCTGGATTGAAAAATTCAGTCATATTATATTTGAATTACTCCTAAAAAAGTGCCTGTAGCATGTATCAACAGATTTCGAAAACGAGTTCAAACAAGCGAGTTATTCAGCATTATTGAAAATGACAATTTCTCAATTTTCGCTCATAACTCAAGTTCTATGAATTATAAGCTGGATCTATTTTCAGATTCAGATTAGTCAGGATAAAAGCGCTCGAGAATGTGTTATCAGTTTTCTTCTAGCTGCTATAGTTCTCGAGATCCCTTCAGTAGACAACGAATTTTGCCCACCCTGTACAGTGTGCTCTCCTGAGCAAACAATTTCAGTCGAAACTAAGAGGTTCTGACAGTTTGGACGATATGAGCGCACACAGTTCTATAATGGTACATTTTCGTGAGTAATATTATAAGGGCATCTAATTTTTCTGAAAAAAATCGAAAAAACACGTTGCTAAGTAACATTTCAACAGAAAGCATGGGTGCTGGTGGCAGCACGAATGCTTTTTGTTAGAAAATATTGCTTTATAATGTGTTTTTTCAATTTTTTTCACAGGAAAAATTAGATGCTTGAATGGTATTCGACGAGATTATTTGAAGAGTAACAGATAATTCTGCATGCATTACGTATAGGTATTAATTAGAGAAATGAAAAACAGGTACCTAATTTATTCCATCAAAAATACTTCAAACTTAATTATTCATGGTACAATTAAAATATAAATTGCAATTTTGGTACTCGGTTGGCGTATTGTGATTTTTGGTGACAACAACTGTTAAGTTTTGACGAAAAATTATTTTTCCACCTAGAAACCATTTGTAATTCAAAATGGCGCATTTCGGATTGGTGGAAATTACGACGAGGGAAATAGTCAGATAACTATTTTCACGGTAAGAACGTTCATTCCTTCTCAGAGGCGGATCTAGGATTTTAGAGCCTGTGGCGAAATGTCGAAATGCGTCCCTTGAGAAAATTCATTTCAAACAATTTCATAATTCTCATAATTGGAAGTACCCAATTATCTGCCATATATGGTGATAAATAAAACCCACCGACGTATTAAAGGAAGATACTTATTGAGTGTGAAAATAAAATACTATCGATAATATCTCCGAACCCATTAGACTGATTTCCATTAATGTTTTGGTACACCTCTAGCTTACCTCATAAAGTTGAAGTCTCTGAGTTATGTCTGTCTAAAATAATCGACTATCGTGTTTGCGGGCAAATGACAGAAGATAATTAGACTAAAATTCTTGAAAAGTAATAGACGTTTAAGACTTTGTTCTAAGTCTAAATTACATGATAGCGCCCTGGATGAGCTATGATCACGCGAAAATTCTCATATCATGATTTGGCGCAAAAAATTGGCTTGTTTAGTTGCCCATAGATTAATTCCAACAGTAGAATATACCTGATTGAAATTAAAAAAAAAACCTTTCAAGGAACGACCGTAAACACAATAACTTCCGAAAGAAACAACTTAGAAACTTCATATTTTTAGAGAAGATTTGGACCTTAATTACGAAGGCCGAATTCGTGGATGGGTAAAATCCACCCAATGAATCCGCAGATATACCCTTTCAAAATTTTACTTTCCCAATATTTCCAAGAATACAGATAAGATCAAATTGAAATCCAGTTCTTTATCGAAAAATGACAGTTTGAAGGTTCATGCAGAATTAAATGAGGATAATATGATGAGAAGATCACAGAATATCAAATATTTGAAAAAAAAATTTGAAATTTTTTTTTCGAAGTGTTCTAATGACAATATCATCACGAAATTTTGCACAATGTTGTCCATCAATATCTTCGAACTAGCTGCGAAGTTTTATCACGATTGAATCAGTATTCCTTGAGTAATACCGTAATAAAACAACGATATCGAGAAGAAAACCACGAATTTATACATATTTTTTCCCAGTATCTCCAAAACTAATACCTGTATCGAATTGAAATTTGGTACACTACTGTGAAATATGGAGTTCAAGTTATAACTTCAATTGTGGTCGAATATTAACAATAGTTTCGGAAGAAAAAAATGTTTTCGAAAAAAATTCTGTAACAAAATGTGTTTTGAATTGAGTGATCATACGAATTCAACGAAATTTTGCTGAAAGTTGCGCGTTAACATTCTCCAACTAATTGCCCAGTTTCAATCTAATCGCTTCATTAGTTTCTGAAATATGAGGGAAATAACCTCAAAATTTCAAATGGCTATAACTCCGAAACTGTTTGGTCGATTTGGCCCATTAACTAACTTCACCACGGCATTCCGATGCGCGAACTACTCTGCAAGTTTCGAGTTGCTAGCTGGCTCCGTTCGACAGTTATCGTGTCCACGGCCGGCCGGCCGGACAGAATCGATTTTGACACCGGATTCGTCATCAGTGAGTCCAACCTAGTCGTTTGATACCATTTTAATCGGCTCAATCATCGAAAATTACAGAAATTTGGACAAAACGATAGCACGCTGTTCCCCTAGAAGATGCGCGCAATGAGTCATACTAACACCTCCTGCAAGAATTATGTCTAATTTGGAATATTCCTGTATATGGGAATATTCCAAGCCATTCAGCATTCGATGTGGTTGATTTTCATCCACTGAGCTTTTATTTTTGCTTGAGATCAAACCAATGTAAGAATCCTTGAAGAAAGAAACACGATCCCTTCATGCAACCAGACAGTACAGAAACAAGGATAATAATGAATTCTTGTCTGGGTTGAATAGACATAGCTGTTGAAGAAATAAGGGGATCCTCACGACTCTGTTTTCTTGTGCGGTATCTCATTTATTAAAATGATGAGAAAATTGTAGAAACTGCGGGTGTATAATATAATTAATGCTTGCTCATATTCCCAAGAATACTCCCTTGGGCTCAACAAACTAAGGTTATTAAAGAAACAATCAACATTATACGTGACGATGTGTATATCAGTTATTTACATCACAAGTAGCATGGTTGTGATCGCAATAACGGAAAATTAACATGATGAAGTAGTTACAACAGCAAGAGTGATGTGCAAAGTTTAACTTAGCTATCAGGATCAAGGAGACATGAATATTTACTCCACTGCGAAAAGATGAGAGTGAGACACTCTTATGTGATGTTTGAGGTTTAATGAATGAATCAAAATTGTGTGACAATTTCACTCATTCCATTTTTAGTTTGAAATTTAAAAATTTCTCGAATTGAAGATAACTTGGATTGTTGTTTTCTTGGCTTTGTCGAATGTGATCATATCACTTTTCGAAATATTTTTTTATGACATAGTTAAGTCGAATACCACTCGATATGAAATTCAAATTCCCCTTTTGTAATATATGAAAGTTTTTTTATTTTTGACAACTTCGCCCATAACATTTTTTCCAAAATCAATCGCCTGACGGCTCGTGTTGCCAAGCAACAAATTTTCGTATCACAATAGATAAATTTTGCTAGCAAAATTTCATTTCTAGTGGTATTATACAGGGTGAGTCTTTAAGTTGTATATTTATTTCAACCATAGATACCTCTCATCAAATAAAACACTCTTTTCATTTGCTATTTTTCCAGATTCGGCTTAGGTAAAAAGGTACAAGTATTTGAACCTTTCTCAATGTACTGATACACTCCTGCGCTTTGTTTGCAAGTTCATCACAGATATCTCTCACGGTGATTTCTTCTGGAGAATAACCAATGAAAGGTTTGAAATTCAAAGAACGAGATTGAGAAAACTCATTTACTCACTTGATTCTTATGATCTCGTGCTTTTTGCGATATTATCGCAAGAAAAACATTTCACTACACTGGATTTGCAAAAAATGATCTTCAACTTGATGTACATGCAACATCCAATTTCATGCCACTATATGATTCTACACAATTCCATCCTCGCCCTTTCTCATATTGAAAACTCCATAATTATACTTTCATCACGAAAAGTTTGAATGAATTATATGAAATCAATCAATTAACCTGAGAATATTCTCTAGACATATAATAATATGTTATTCTATGTCTATGAATATTATGGTTAGGTTTGTGGTATGATCACGAAATAGCGAATTATACCTAAATTAGTTCTATGCGGAATAGGTGAATATTTATGTGCACTCTATGGTCCGGATAAACGTGAACCCCTCTTATTTACTTCCTCTACTAGTAATGGGGCGGATCCATAAATATAAGGTAATTTTTTAAATTTTATCCGATTTTATGATATTCAACGTTGAATATCTGCAAAACGGTGCGTTTTAGGAGAAATAATAAAGAATAATCGAGTATTTTAAAATGATTGAAGATTCTTTTAATGACATAAGATAAACTCTATCCGCATTCTTCATGCTAGTTTCGTATAGTTTTTTGAATCGGCGAGTCTATAACTCGGAAACTGTTTGAAGTAGGATGACAGTGATTACTGAAGAATATGTGTACTGATTATCTCTGATCAAGGTGGAATATTTGTTGACTTATTGAAAACATTTTGATTCCCTGCTATCTTCGAATGTCTCAGAAAAAGAATTAATAAGAACAAAATAAGAAACTGACGGCATATGTATCGTACCTCCATATTTAGAGTTTCGATACATTCGAGTGTTTGATCTCTTACATAACTTACACTTCAACTATATTATTTTCTTACTATCTACACTTACAACTCATTAAGCCCTGAAGAAGGCAATATTATATACGCCGAAGCGTTGGTGACACTGAATGAGTAGTTGGTTCATTTCTTCGACCTCACCACATCGAATGGGGGTTTTTCCTTTAAACGAAAATGCAGTAATTTTCATGAAAAACCTTCAGAACCTTACATTTCAAACATATAATTCCAATATTATATTTTTAAAAAAATGTTTGATCACCTAAAACTGAAAAATAGAAATGGGGATTAGCATTTAAAGGGACTTGTCTTGAGTGCACAATATGGCAACATCGAATTCAGCTTTCTCGAAAAGAAAAGGACGTCAAATGTGTTACTTTGCTTCGGAAAACAGAGAAAGCTATACTTCGATCTGGTAAGAGATCAAGGAATAGAAAAAAAGAGTACAGACTGTCATATTACTGACAAATCGCAAACGGAAATTGTTTGGTTGTATCGACAAAGAACACGTGTGTACCACAGAATAGGAAAAAATATTTCATTATTCTATAGCAGAAAAAGCTATTCTACTAAACACCGTTGTCCCTTCGTGCATGCCTGGCAAATCCCTAACCCCAATTTTGAAATCTGATTTTGAATACTTTCTGAAGGTAATTTGGGAAAATGATGAATCAAACCCATAATAATTATGATCAAATCTGCATTTGCAATAATAACCCAATTCAGGAAAAATCCCCATTGTACACAACTGTTTGAGTGAAGGAGTAAAGGTTATAGGTTACTGAACCTTGTAGATTCAATAGTGCATTCGAGATCATTTACTTTTTCTTTAATTTCAGGTGGAGTGCCCCAAAGTTTGGACCCTACAGGTGAACAATGGGACTTCCCCAATGCTTGGCCCCCCTCTCAACACATGCTCATATTCGGCTTGAAGAATACGAACAATCCAAAAGCTCAAAAAATAGCCGAGGATCTAGCGAAGAAATGGTTAACCACAAATCATCAAGCTTTTCTCAACACGCACCACATGGCTGAGAAATATGATGCTTCCTCAATTGGTCACTCAGGTGGTGGGGGGGAATACAAAGTTCAATTTGGATTTGGATGGACTAACGGTGTAATTTTAGATATACTTGTCAACTTTTTCAGTGAAACGTGATATCAGTTCCTACAAAATCATGACAATTAGCGCATAGGACATCAAATACTTAAATTAAATATACTAGGAGAAATTTTATGTTATATTTTATTCTATACCCATCAAAGGTTATTTGTTTTCTCTGCTAAATGTTGCCTGATTTTTGATCGCATGTTGTATGGAGTCACAATGTGCAGGTTTTTAAACGATTAGGTTATAACTTGTGAGGGCCGTCACTGAGTAGATAGATGGCTCGTATTTTAGAGACCCCTTGAGATCTTACTGCAAAAAACCCGGTAAAAACATCGGCATGGGAAGGTGGAAAATGGCGAATGAGTCGGGTTCGACACCTTACCTTGTAGATTTTGGGAATTTATTGAAAATACTCAGACTCTTCGAAATATCACTCTTTTAGTTTACTTGTTAGCTCTATCTCATAACTTTCTCCCAAAGAAATCAAAATATCGTCCGAATCATTCTGTTTCGAATTTGAGCTCCTAATGATTCACACTTCTAACAATTAGTATATTATAGAATAAAGAAACCGAAGTCAGATCTAATTCTCTGTCAGTCCGGTCGTTACCACGATAACATTCAAAAGGAAGGAGCTTAGCTACTAGGAATAGTCAATGTGAGTTCAAAGTTAGAATGAGACGATTGTGTTTTTCAATGTGCATATGGCGTTATGATTTCGAAGATATACTCATCAAAAAATTTGACCTCATTTTCTCTATATTTCAAAACATACAGATTTCACTCAGTTGAAACTTGATAGATAGTTAAAAGAGATATAAGCGCAAAGTTGTTCTAGGTTTTTGAGGATTGTATTCCTAGAAAGGTGTAAAATTGACTCAGAGACTCGATACTGCTCGTCTGTGTGATATCAGTAAAAAAAATTTTTCACGAAATCATACATGTTCTTGGAAACGACGTGCCATCGTTTTGCACGAAAATATTTCCGAACGACAGAATCGCATCTCTTCGACCAGTCGTAGGCACGATACGGTGAAAACGGAAAAGCACCCATCGAGTACTCCCCCCCTATTGGGTCCACAGATGCGGGAAAGGGGCCGTTGGATTCGGTAGGTCCTTTTTTACCAGTTGAAATCATGGACCTCTGGACGGTAGAGCATCGCGTTTTTCCTACAGCAGTTACGTCCGTAATAACGAGTCCGTCACGGCCGTTCAGCGTGAGTATCGTCGCCATTTCAATATCCACAGAAATCGTGCTGTTCCCTTTCTAAACACCATTCTTCGTTGGGTTGAAGCACTTCGCACACGAGGCGAGTTGATGAGGAAATCACCACCAGAAGCTCAACGAACAATTCTTACACCTGAGAACGTTGAGAGAGTACGACAAGCAATTTTTCGCAGTCTGAGTCGATCTGCTCGCCAGCATCGCCAGAAGGGCATTATGCACAACGAATGCACTTCGTCCGTGAGATGGAAGCACTCTTTGCGCAAAGCATTGCCCTAAAGTGAGCGCTGTATCCCTAACTTGCGTCATCGGCACTTACTTCTTTGAAAACGTCAATGGCAATGCTGTTACCGTGAACTATGAGCGCTATATCGAAATGATAACCAACTTAATTGCATGTGTGTGGTTCCAACAGGATGGGGCGACCGCCCACAAAGCCAGACCAACATTAATCGTTATTCGTCCTCTCTTTCCTGGCCGCCTTATTTCCGGGTTTGGTGACGTTCACTGGCCTTCTCGGTCCCCAGATTTAGCCATCTGCGATATCTCATGGCACGAGTTTACCAGCACAAGCCCCAAACATTGGAGGAATTGAAGGAAGAAATGCGCGTGGAACTCGCCGTAGTTGAGAGAGCAACGTTGGAAACAGTTTTAGGAAACTTCCAAGAAAGACTGCAGGGTCCCTATTCTTGAACCGGGGATGGGATAAAATAGGCGTGTCGACGCTGTTGTCAAGGAAACGCAGTGCATTCTTTATGGAACGATAGAGAACGTACATACCATCACATTGAAGTATAGGGCCCCCGGAGTGTATTGCGAAACAAAGACGCCACCTGACCGATGTGATTTTCCACACATGAACTTCCACAATGCTTTGAAACTCTGAATCTAAATTGTTTAATGAAATTTTTTTTGAGTAACAATTACCAAGGTTATGATTTTTGCGCGCATGTTCTAGGGGAACAGCGTGCCATCGTTTTGTCCAAGTGTCTGTAATTTTCGATGATTGAGCCGAAAATGGTCTTAAACGACTAGGTTGAACTCAGTGATGACGAATCCGGTGTCAAAATCGATTCTGTCCGGCCGGCCGGTCGTCACCACGATAACGAGCGAACGGAGAATTCTATCAACTTGAAAATTTCAGGAAGGGTCTTATTCCAAAATACGAAGGTTGAGATCGTTAATGGGCCAAATCAGCGAAATAGTTTCGGAGTTATAGCTATTTGAAATTTTGAGGTTAATTTCCTACTGAAGCAATTGCATTGACACTTGGCGGTTAGTTGAAGCATAACGACGTGCAACTTTGAGAAAAATTTCGTTGAAATCGTATAGTTACTCAATTTAAAAAAAAAATGTTTTAAACTTTTTTCCAAAAAAATTTTTTTCGAAACTATCGTTCATATTCAAGGAAAATTTCAGTTATACCTAGAACTTCAAAGTACACAGCAGTGTAGCAAATTTAGATTCGATACGGCTATTAATTTTGGAGATATTGGGAAAAAATATGTAGAATTTCCTGGTTTTCTTCTCGATATCGTTGTTTTTTCGGTATAATTCAAGAAATACTGATTTAATCGTGATAAACCTTTGCAGCTAGTTCGAAGATGTTGAGGGACAACATTGTGCGAAATTTCGTGAGGATCGTGTCATTAGAACAGTTTGAAAAAAAATTCAAATTTTTATTTTCAAATATTTAATATTCTGTGAACTTCTAATCAAATTATTATCCTCATTAAATTCTGTATGAACCTTCAAACTGTCATTTTAAGTACTATATTTTAATTCGATCCAATCTGTATTTTTGGAAATATTGGGAAAATAAAATTTTGAATGGGTATATCTGCGGAATTATTGGGTGGATTTAACCCATTCACGAATTCAGCCTTCGTAATTACCTGCTTATTTCCGTTATTGAAGTGAGGTGTACGTAACAAAACACATGGTGAGTTTTTGATGTATAATATAGAATAAATGCTACTGATGATTCTAAATCGAAAGATAGAAGATGAAACACTGTGTCTAGTATTGTTTTTAGGTTGTATTTCATTTTTTCACACTTTTCTCAAGTTTTTTACTTTGATCATTATATGCCAGTTGATATAATAATTTTGTCATTGAAGACGTAGTACGTCGAAGACATAAAAAGTATATCGTAAGATATCAAATCAATATCGAAAGATATTATGTAAAGGTTATACAGAAAAATCTGTATTTAATTGTTGTTCGTAATTACGGTCCAAACCTACTCTACAAATATCGAGTTTCTAAGTTGTTTCTTTCGGAAGTTATTGTGTTTGAGGTCCCGCTGCTGCCTTCACGGCAGTGCTTTTCTAGAATTGTTTCAAAAACGTCCGAGTCCTTCTACCGGTCTCTGTACGAATTCATGGTGAATATTCTAACTTTTTCTCCAATATAAGACGCCGCCAAAACCGCCAGAGGGCGCGCGACCTCGACATCGATTTGATCCTCTGCCTCTGCACGCTAGATGAGCAACTAGTTTGTTCGGAATGGCGTCGACGACGTCCTTCTGACGTCATCCTAGGACGGCCTGCTATACCCCTGTTTCCGCTTTGCCACTTCCACACATTCAATTACATCAACGATGTCGGATTTGAGAGGCACCAGCCCGGACCCTCTTTGGAGACAGTGTTTCGCGTCCCCAAATGGCATTTTCGTCAAGAATTCCGAACGTTTTAGGGTCTTTGACGCGTGTGTGTTGGGGCGTCTTCATGGATCCTAGAATTTCTTTGTACCATTTGTGGTTGGGTTGAAATATTCGGATATATATTTTCAGAATGATTTGAGTTTTTGCGGTTTGTTGAAGATGAGTTTGAAAGACTAGGTTGGACTTACTGATGAGGACTATGATGTCAAATTGAATGGGGTTTTTTTTTTGAACGAAAATTCAGTAATTTTCAAGAAAAATCTTTGGAACATCACATTTCAAACATATTATTTCAATATTATATTTTTAAAAAAACGTTTGATCACCTAAAACTGAAAAATAAGAAATGGGGATTTGCATTTAAAGGGATTTGTCTTGAGTGCCACGTTATGGCAACGTCGAATTCAGCTTTCTCGGAAAGAAAAAGACGTCAAATGTGTTACTTTGCTTAGGAAAACAGAGATAGCTATACTTCGATCTGGTTAGAGTAGAAGACAACGACCAAGGAATAGAAAAAGAAGAGCACAGACTGTCATACTGTCATATTACTGACAAATCGCAAACGGAAATTGTATGGATATATCGACAAAGAACACGTGTGTACCACAGAATGAGAATAAATATTTTGTTTATTTGTTAACACTTGCTTTGAGAAAAGTTACTTTCTGTATGACTCAACATATTTTAAGCAAATATTTGGAACTCCAATGGGAGCCCCCCCTAGTCAAAGCTTCGCAGACCTGGTAATGAATGACCTGTTTGAGTTTGTACAAGATAATGTCAGCTTCATGATCCCTCTTATGAAGGTTTACGTCGACGATACTTTTCTCTTGATACCTGAGGATAGGGCACAGTACATTTTGGATCTGTTCAATTCATACAACGGAAACTTGCAATTAACGATGGAGATAGAAGTGAATAACTCAATTCCATTTTTGGATTTGTTGATTATAAGAGAGGGTCAGAGTTTGAAGACCGCTTGGTATACAAAAACTATCAGCTCTAATAGAATTATTAACTATTTCAGTAATCACAACATCTCACAAAAAATTAATATCGTTAACAATTTAGTAGACAGGGCCATTAAACTTAGTGATACATCTTTCAAGGATAGTAACATCAAAAAAGTAAAAGAAATATTAAGGGAGAACAACTACCCTAACAGTTTTGTCAACACCATCATAAACTCGTACCTTAATACAAGAACAAGTACTCTATCGTTCGATACTTCAACAAGTCAGAGTAAAAAAAATATTTTAAATTCCCATTCATACCAGATTTGTCTTATAGAATAAATAAAATTTTCAACAAGTTCGATTGTACATGTGCTTCTTATAATGTTCTTTCGACAAGAAAGTTTTTCACAAAAATTAAAGATGACGTTCCCAATGAGTGGCAATCAGAAATAGTGTATGAAATTCCTTGTCACAATTGTAACAAAACATACGTCGGTCAAACAAAACAATATCTGAAAGAAAGATTGAAACAGCATACATATAATACTAAAAACATTAATAACCAAAATAAAACTGCACTCACTGCCCATACACATATAGAGGGACATTCCTTCAATTTCAAGAATACCTCCATCTTAGACAAAGAAAAGCACTTTTACAGAAGGAACATTAGTGAAATGATGCATATCAGAAGGTCGAGAACTGTAAATTTCAGAACTGATGTTGAAAGTTTAAGTAGTTTTTACGATTGCCTACTCGACGCAACTTGAAGTAGATCTAGATGTGATGTCGACAATTGAAATGACATAATACTTTAATAGTTGCCTTGTCTGTCCGGACCTTTTGTCCACTCCGTTTTTCTTCTTTTTCTTCCTTTTAACATTTGTTTTTAAACAGTTGGTGACGCTGACGTTTGAAGTACGACAGCTTCACTGTCGGTTGTCAGTTACAACTCAAGATAAATGACGCCGCTATCCTTGCACCCAAATTGTTTGCTTTTAATAATTTTAATTGTCGACAGCAAATAAGTAGACCATGTTTTTAACTTGTTTGTGCACTTGTTTTATTTTAGTGTCTCTGTAAAAGGGAATTTCGAAGGTGAACGAAGGATTTCACCGTATGTTTACATACTGAATTTTTTGAATGTTTTAGCCTTGAAAAAGGGACAATTTCGTCACCGAAACGTTGGCTGAAGGAGTTATCAAAGAGAATAATAAAGTCTGATTCCTGATACCTTTTGTTTTTATTTGATACAATGGATGATAGCGATAATCAGAAATAAATATTTCATTATTTTATAGCAGAAAAAGCTATTCTACTAAACACCGTTGTCACTTCGTGAATGCCTGGCAAATCCCAAACCTCAATTTTGAAATCTGATTTTGAATACTTTCTGAAGGTATTTTGGGAAAATGATGAATCAAACCCATAATAATGATGTTCAAATTTTCATTTGCAGCAATAACCCAAATTCAGGAAAAACCCCCATTGGCCGTTTCCAAGATAACATTCGAACAGAATGAGTTAGCCACCTAAATTTTTCAGAATGGGTTGTTTATCGAAATGCTAAATAGACTGAAATGTTTGAAATAGGATCTTCTTACGCGCTCGTTCTGAGGAACATTGCGTTATCGTTTCGTCACAATGTCTGTAAATTTCGAATTCTGAGCTGAAATCGGTCTCAATCCACTAGGTTTGACTCACTGATGAAGAATCTGTGTACCGTCCGGCCGTGTGTGCTCTAATGTTGAAGGAAGGACCTAGAGTCTTGATTTTCAGGTTAGGCTTTGATCCTGCAAATCTCAGTTGAGTTCGTTAATGGGCCAAATCTACCGAGTGGTTTTTGTGTTACAGCCATTTGAGAATTTGATTTTTTAATGACTCGAAAAATATTTATCTGATCGAAATGAAACTTGGTTGGAAGATGAACAGCGTCGATCAAAAGAATTATTCATGGAAAAACTTGAAAAAAATTTTTTTTTCCAAAAGATCATATTTAGTTAAATTTCATTGAAATTTTTAAGTGACCATGTCGCAATGTGAACAAGCGCGTAAAAGCAAATTCCAGCTTGATCATTCTCGATAATTCCGATTAAGTTTTGGATGTCAATTCGATTCAATGTGTATTTTTGGAAATATTGGGAAAATAAAACTATGAATGGGTATATCATTGTTTGTTCATAACATAGACATATTAAACTCTCTGGACACGGCGTATGAATTCATTTCCAAAGAGTCGAATGGGGATAATGAAGCAAGTGAGATGTCCGAGAGAAAGATGGACCTGGATCGGGCAGACCATAGACAAGATACACGATACCAATATCCGTTATTCTATAGTGCATGGAGAGTGAGATGAAGGATGATCTCACTTGCACAATATGACGCCGAGCTAGAGATAAAATCAAGCATTTACTTAGGGAATCTCCGGGGAAATGATTTCTTCTTGGTATATTGGATTACATTGAAGTTTTGAAAATTGGTGATGAATGTGAACATAACTCCGACATGAATATTCGAAATGATTAATCAATGACAATTTATTATGAATTCTCTTGGGTCGCTTGTTTCAGGACGGTATTCCCAGCTCCAAATGATTTTTTTCTCATCAGAGTACAGACACGCGAGCTGAGCGGCTTCCGGAGCAATTTAATTGAGCTTTGAGCTGCCTCACAAGTATATACGGTGTTGCAAACAGTACGCGAGCCACTCAACACCGTCCAAACTTGCGAGGAAGTCGAATCAAATTTCCTCGAAAGTCGCTCAGTTCGCGTGAGCGCATCTTCTGAATTTTTTGCGTTAGATGGTCTCAAACGATTAGAATGCACTAAATAGTGAAGAAACCTGAGCGAAATTCATTTCTGCGCTCGGATTCATAGCAATTATACATTCATTTGATTTTTTAACTCCCTTTCCAAATTATTGTATTTTACTTTCATTTTATATCTCCTCGTACAATTAATGGCACAACACAAATTTACCATTATTCACCCGGTTTAAAATGGAGGAAATCAAATTCTATTCAAAACGTTCACGAAAACAGAAAAAAAATGGGAATTATATCTTCTATACAGTCATTATATTCTAATTCAGTATGGAATAATACAAAAGCTGCTTTGAAATAATTCGACTTGCAAAAATTTTGAAAAAAAATATATTTCAAACATAAACTTATAATTACAGTCTATGGCTTCAAACCGATCTGTCTTATTTTTGCCGTATATTCTATGATGGTTTGGCCCGCCCTAGTTCCATCTTTGTCGGCCCGCATCCTCTCTCTTTAGGCCATGTCCATATAGTTTTATAGGTCTATGGTTCATAATCAAGGGCAGAACCTACTTTACAAATAACGAGCTTCTAAGTTGTTTTTTTTCCGAAGGTATTGTTTTCACCGAAGAAACGACTTAGAAACTCGATATTTGTAGAGTATGGCTTACTGTTCTTTTCTGTCAGTTATTTCGGAACGCGATCTAAAACCAAACGACCTCATCTTATGACGTGAAATATGCCCTTCTCATAGAACTCTTTCCACAGCTTTCAATTTCAGCTTTCAGAAAATATTAAATTTACAGTTTTTAATGGGATTCTTCCCCCAACATTTTCAGTGATAGTGGAAATTTTTCGTTGTCTTCTCGATATAATGAACGCATGCATGAATGAACGAAAATCGATGGGCGCTGCTCCGCGTCTAGCAGATGGGGCCATTAGGAAAATGAAAGGGCAAGATCGGCAATATATCATTCTGATTACGCAGGGGCGCATTCCAGATGTGCCCGGACTGCTGAGTTGAGCGAAATTTCGAGTGGGCCTATTACGGTCGATCAAGTTTTCTACGAGAACAATAGGTTATCTTGAGTGTCTATATTTTCTGGATAGGCCACGAGCAGTTTTGACAGCTCAGAGAGACTGGAGGACCAACAATAACCTAAAATGCATTGTTTACTATAGGTCACGAGCAGTTTTGACAGTTGGGAGAGATTGGAGGACCAACAATAACCTAAAATGCATTGTTTACTATGAGAAAAAGCGATTTCTCTTGTGATTTCGTATTCATTTGGAAATTTTGGATTGATATATTCACTTTTTTTTTGAAAAGGATAGTATAAATTTGGTATACATATTATGAAATTAGTCCTTGACTTCATATACAGGCAAATAAACAGACCTTTGGTTAGTTCAGTCAACAGTCTTTTCGTGTGTTGTAGTAAATTATATAGGCATCTTGTTACTTTCATATGGAGGTAAAATATTGCGGAAACATTTTGTGATATCATAGTGCTAATAAATTTTTCATTCCTAGATACTGCCAGTTATTTCTCTGTGTGTAGTAGATAGGAACAGTGTATTGACACAGTGGATGGTTTTTGTTCCTAAAATACGACTCAAGGGTGATTTAGATCTTTATTTGTGAAAACAATCAGGAATGTTTATCAAAAACTTACGATTTTACGAAAATTCCCTACCTGGTATCAATCGGCATACCCAAACAAAACATTGGCAGTAGTAATACTGCACCTTAAGTGAGAATCATCTAAAAATTTGCCTGCATTGAATATCTGAATGGAAATATCTTTTATAAATCCTGTCTTGTTCAAGTAATAAAGAAATGTTTATTAAGAACTTATGATTTTCAAATATTCCATAACCCGAATCGTTCGGTATGCCCTACCAAAATAACCTACATGATATTACTCGACTAAACATGAAAATCAGCTGAATTTCGATGTCATTGCATACCTGAATGTCAATGGTATGGATCAATCCTATCTAATTAAAGTTTTATTGATTGTCCAGACTAATATACAACCTATGTTCTTTGCCGAGGTAACTGACAAGTTGCAAAGTAACATTTATTCTGTGAATTTCCATTTTAGAGCGCAGTTCTTTATTGAATTAATTCAGAAAATATGATTTTCTCCTTCAGAACCGATAGAATATTCTTATTTCTCTCTTTTATAATGGATACAATGAGTTCCTCTCCACATCTGGTTAGTAAGTACCATTCAAATGAAAATACTTCAACAACTCATTGGTAGTTTTCATCGATTTGATGTTGATTAGTCGACCTTGAATACCTGAATTTACTTCAAAAAAAAGGTTTTAAATTGTATTTCGTGCCTTACTAAACCAAGCAACATGCAACAACACATTCAACCAGCAAGAATTGTATTTATTCGAAAAATTCCATTAATTAAGCCAAGCTGTTACTGTTACAAGATATCAAGTACTTTGGATATAGTTCCTAGATAATGCAATAGTGAATATTTCAGTCCAAAATGTCCAAATTCATACAAAATCACAAGCCCAATCGCTTTTTCCCATAGGTCACGAGCAGTTTTGACAGTTGGGAGAGATTGGAGGACCAATAATAACCTAAAATGCATTGTTTACTATGAGAAAAAACGATTTCTCTCGTGATTTCGTATTCATTTGGAAATTTTGGATTGATATATTCACTATTTTTTGAAAAGGATAGTATAAATTTGGTATACATATTATGAAATTAGTCCCTGACTTCATATACAGGCAAATAAACAGACCTTTGGTTAGTTCAGTCAACAGTCTTTTCGTGTGTTGTAGTAAATTATATAGGCACCTTGTTACTTTCATATGCAGGTAAAATATTGCGGAAACATTTTGTGATATCATAGTGCTAATAAATTTTTCATTCCTAGATACTGCCAGTTATTTCTCTGTGCGTAGTAGATAGGAACAGTGTGTTGACACAGTGGATGGTTTTTGTTCCTAAAATACGACTCAAGGGTGATTTAGATCTTTTTTTGTGAAAACAATCAGGAATGTTTATCAAAAACTTACGATTTTACGAAAATTCCCTACCTGGTATCAATCGGCATACCCAAAGAAAACATTGGCAGTAGTAATACTGCACCTTAAGTGAGAATCATCTAAAAATTTGCCTGCATTGAATATCTGAATGGAAATATCTTTTATAAATCCTGTCTTGTTCAAGTAATAAAGAAATGTTTATTAAGAACTTATGATTTTCAAATATTCCATAACCTGAATCGTTCGGTATGCCCTACCAAAATAACCTACATGATATTACTCGACTAAACATGAAAATCAGCTGAATTTCCATGTCATTGCATACCTGAATGTCAATGGTATGAATCAATCCTATCTAATTCAAGTTTTATTGATTGTCCAGACTAATATACAACCTATGTTCTTTGCCGAGGTAACTGACAAGTTGCAAAGTAACATTTATTCTGTGAATTTCCATTTTAGAGCGCAGTTCTTTATTGAATTAATTCAGAAAATATGATTTTCTCCTTCAGAACCGATAGAATATTCTTATTTCTCTCTTTTATAACGGATACATTGAGTTCCTCTCCACATCTGGTTAGTACGTACCATTCAAATGAAAATACTTAAACAACTCATTGGTAGTTTTCATCGATTTGATGTTGATTATTCGACCTTGAATACCTGAATTTACTTCAAAAAAAAGGTTTTAAATTATATTTCTTGCCTTACTAAACCAAGCAACATGCAACAACACATTCAACCAGCAAGAATTGTATTTATTCGAAAAATTCCATAAATTAAGTCAAGCTGTTACTGTTACAAGATATCAAGTACTTTGGATATAGTTACTAGATAATGCAATAGTGAATATTTCAGTCCAAAATGTCCAAATTCATACAAAATCACAAGCCCAATCGCTTTTTCCCATAGTAAACAATGCATTTAAGGTTATTGTTGGTCCTCCAGTCTCTCCCAACTGTCAAAACTGCTCGTAACCTATAGGTTACGAGCAGTTTTGACAGTTGGGAGAGACTGGAGGACCAACAATAACCTTAAATGCATTGTTTACTATGGGAAAAAGCGATTGGGCTTATGAATTTGGATATTTTGGACTGAAATATTCACTATTGCATTATCTAGGAACTATATCCAAAGTACTTGATATCTTGTAACAGTAACAGCTTGACTTAATTTATGGAATTTTTCGAATAAATACAATTCTTGCTGGTTGAATGTGTTGTTGCATGTTGCTTGGTTTAGTAAGGCAAGAAATACAATTTAGAACCTTTTTTTTGAAGTAAATTCAGGTATTCAAGGTCGAATAATCAACATCAAATCGATGAAAACTACCAATGAGTTGTTGAAGTATTTTCATTTGAATGGTACGTACTAACCAGATGTGGAAAGCAACTCAATGTATCTATTATAAAAGAGAGAAATAAGAATATTCTATCGGTTCTGAAGGAGAAAATCATATTTTCTGAATTAGTTCAATAAAGAGCTGCGCTCTAAAATGGAAATTCACAGAATAAATGTTACTTTGCAACTTGTCAGTTACCTCGGCAAAGAACATAGGTTGTATATTAGTCTGGACAATCAATAAAACTTGAATTAGATAGGATTGATTCATACCATTGACGTTCAGGTATGCAATGACATCGAAATTCAGCTGATTTTCATGTTTAGTCGAGTAATATCATGTACGTTATTTTGGTAGGGCATACCGAACGATTCGGGGTATGGAATATTTGAAAATCATAAGTTCTTAATAAACATTTCTTTATTACTTGAACAAGACAGGATTTATGAAAGATATTTCCATCCAGATATTCAATGCAGGCAAATTTTTGGATGATCCTCACTTAAGGTACAGTATTACTACTGCCAATGTTTTGTTTGGGTATTTGGGATTGATACCAGGTAGGGAATTTTCGTAAAATCGTAAGTTTTTGATAAACATTCCTGATTGTTTCCACAAAAAAAGATCTAAATCACCCTTGAGTCGTATTTTAGGAACAAAAACCATCCACTGTGTCAATACACTGTTCCTATCTACTACACACAGAGAAATAACTGGCAGTATCTAGGAATGAAAAATTTATTAGCACTATGATATCACAAAATGTTTCCGCAATATTTTACCTCCATATGAAAGTAACAAGGTGCCTATATAATTTACTACAACACACAAAAAGACTGTTGACTGAACTAACCAAAGGTCTGTTTATTTGCCTGTATATGAAATCAGGGACTAATTTCATAATATGTATACCAAATTTATACTATCCTTTTCAAAAAAAAGTGAATATATCAATCCAAAATTTCCAAATGAATACGAAATCACGTGAGAAATCGCTTTTTCTCATAGTAAACAATGCATTTTAGGTTATTATTGTTGGTCCTCCAATCTCTCCCAACTGTCAAAACTGCTCGTGACCTATGGGAAAAAGCGATTTGGCTTATGATTTTGTATGAATTTGGATATTTCATCATCATTTTCATTTCATCTAGGAACTATATCCAAAGTACTTGATATCTTGTAACAGTAACAGCTTCACTGAACTTATGGAATTTTTTGAAGAAATACAATTCTTGCTGGTTGATGCTGTTGTTGCATTTTGCTTGGTTTAGTAAAGCAGGAAATACAATTTAAAACCTATGTTTTTTGAAGTAAATTCAGGTATTCAAGCTCGAATAATCAACATCAAATCGATGAAAATTACCAATGAGTTGTTGAAGTATTTTCATTTGAATGGTTGGTACTAACTGGATGTGGAGAGGAACTCAATTTCTCCATTATAAAAGAGAGAAATAAGAAAATTCTATCGGTTCTGAAAGGGAAAATCATATTTTCTGAATTAATTCAATAAAAAACTGCGCTCTAAAATGGAAATTCACAGAATAAATGTTACTTTGCAACTTGTCAGTTACCTTGGCAAAGAACATAGGATGGATATTAGTCTCCGCAATCAATAAAACTTGAATTAGATACGATCGATTCATACCATTGACATTCAGGTATGCAATGACATCGAATTTTGAGCTGATTTCCATGTTTAGTCGAGTAATATCATGTACGTTATTTTGGTAAGGCATACCGAACGATTCAGGGTATGGAATATTTGAAAATCATAAGTTCTTAATAATCATTTCTTTATTACTTGAACAAGACAGGATTTATAAAAGATATTTCCATTCAGATATTCAATGCAGTCAAATTTTTAGCTGATTCTTACTTAAGGTGCAGTATTACTACTGACAATATTTTGTTTGGGTATGCCGATTGATAGCAGGTAGGGAATCGTCAGTTTTTGATGAACATTCCTGATTGTTTTCACATAAGATCTAAATCATCACTGATCGGCATTTCAGCATAATTTCATCACCTTTGAGTCGTATTTTAGAAACAAAAAAGTCCAAAAAGCACTGCCGTGAAGGCAGCAACTTTTGCGCGCATGTTCAATGTAGATGACCGCTTCAGCAACGAATTTGAACGTGCGCGCAAAAGCTGCTGCCTTCACGGCAGTGCTTTTTGAAATTTTTTTCTGATAAATTACTGGATTTCAATTCGATCATATCTGTATTTTTGGACATATTGTAAAAATAAAATTTTGAATGAGTATATCTACGGAATCATTGGGCGGATTTTACCCATTCACGAATTCGACCTTCGTAATTAAGCCCCAAACCTACTCTACAAATATCGAGTTTCTAAGTCGTTTCTTCCGGAAGTTATTGTGTTTACGGTCAGCCTGACGGCCGACTGCGTAAACGAAATAACTTTCGAAAGAAACAACTTAGAAATTCGATATTTGTAGAGAAGGTTTGGACCTTAATTACGAAGGCCGAATTCTTGAATGGGTAAAATCCACCCAATGATTCCGTAGATATACCCAATCAAAATTTTATTTTTCCAATATTTCCAAAAATACAGATCAGATCGAATTGAAATCCAGTACTTCATCGAAAATAACAGTTCGAAGTTTCATACAGAATTTAATGAGGATGATATGATGAGAAAATCATAGACATTTTTTTTTCAAATTGTTCTAATAACACGATTATCACGAAATTTTGCATAAAGTTGTCTTTCAGCATCTTAAAACTAGCTGTGAAGTTTAATCAGGACTGAATCAGTATTTCTCGAGTAATACCGAAAAAATCAACGATATCGAGAAGAAAACCTCGAAATTTAACATATTTTTTCCCGATATCTCCAAAACTTATGATCGTATCGAACTGAAATTTAGTAGACTGCTGTGAAATTAGAAGGTCAAAGTGTGAGTATAATTTTTTTTGGATATGATCAATGGTTTCCGAAAAAAAAATTTTTTTGTAAAAAAATTTTGAAAAAAATTTTTTTTTGAATTTACTGACAATATGATCTTGACGAAATTTGGCTCAAAGTTGCGCGTCGTTATACTCCACCAAACTGCCAAGTTTGAATCCAATCGCTCGAGTAGTTTCTGAAATAAAAAATAAATAACTTCAAAACTTCAAGTGCCTATAACTCCGAAACTATTCGACCGATTTGGCCCATTAACGAACTTAACCGCGGCATTCTGATGCGCAACCTGTCCTGAAAGTTTCGAGTAGCTAGCTAGCTTGCTTCTGTCGACAGTTATCGTGTCTACGGACGGCCGGCCGGACAGAATCAATTTTGACACCGGATTCGTCATCAGTGAGTCCAACCTAGTCGATTGAGACTATTTTCGGCTCAATCATCCAAAATTACAGACATTTGGACAAAACGATAGCACGCTGTTCCCCTAGAACATGCGCGCAAAAACCATCCACTGTGTCAATACACTGTTCCTATCTACTACGCCCAGGAATAACTGGCAGTGTCTGGGAATGAAAAATTTATTAGCACTATGATATCACAAAATATTTTCGCAATAGTTTACCTCCATATGATAGTAACAAGGTGCCTATAAAATATACTACAACACACAAAAAAGACTGTTGACTGAACTAACCAAAGATCTGTTTATTTGCCTGTTTATGAAATCAGGGACTAATTTCATATTAAGTAAACCAAATTTATACTATCCTTCTCAAAAAAAAGTGAATATATCAATCCAAAATTTCAAATGAATACGAGATTACGAGAGAAATGCATTTTAGGTTATTGTTGGTCCTCCAGTCTCTCCCAACTGTCAAAACTGCTCGTGACCTATTCGTTGATATTATTTGTCATAACATTGCACTTCGTAAATGAAAGTGTAGGTTCTCCTTGTTGGAATACGCTAAAGTTTCAACGCGTCAACCGATTCAGACATTCTTCCTACACATTCAAGAGAGGTTCATCCATGGTGGAAATATATTTCCACCATGAGTTCATCCACATATAGGACAAAAAACGTTATCTGAACAAACCTCAGGTTTTTTTATACTTATGAATTTATTTATAAGGAGCATGAATGAATGAAAGCGATCTGTACGCCGGATTCAATTTTGGATAACTTTCTGTTTTTACATCAAAAAAAACCTATAAAAGCACCGACGTGAAGTCAGCTTAACGACCTACTGTAAACACAATAACTTCCGAAAGAAACAACTTAGAAACTCGATATTTGTGTGGAAGGTTTGGACCTTAGTAACGAAGGCCGAATTCGTGATTGGGTGAAATTCACCCAATGATTCCGCAGATATACCCATTCAAAATTTTTTTTTTCCAATATTTACAGAAATACAGATGAGATCGAATTGAAATCCAGTACTTTATCGAAAAATTACAGTTTGAAGGTCCATGTTGATGAGGATAATATGATAGGAAGATCACAAAATATTGAATATTTAAAAAAAAAATTGAATTTTTTTTTTAAAATTGTTCTAATGACACGATCCTCATGAAATTTTGCACAATGGTGTCCCTCAACATCTTCGAACTAGCTGCGAAGGTTCATCACGATTGAATCAGTATTTCTTGAGTTATACCGAAAAAACAACGACATAGAGAAGAAAACCACGAAATTCTACATATTTTTTCCTAATATCTCCAAAAGTAAAAGCCGTATTTGAAATTTGGTACACTTCCGTGAAATATGAAGTTCAAGTTATAACTGAAATTTTTCTCGAATATGAACAATAGTTTCGAAAAAAAAAATTTTTCGAGAAAACTTTAAAAAAAAATTTTTTTAAATTGAGTGACCATACGATTTCAACGAAATTCTGCTTAAAGTTTCGCTTCGTTATGCTCCAACTAACTTTCAAGTGTCAATGCAATCGCTTCAGTAGTTTTTGAAATCTGAGGAAATTAACCTCAAAATTTCAAATGGCTTTAATTCTGAAACTATTTGGCCGATTTGGCCCATCAACGAGCATAACCGTGACATTCCGACGCGCGAACTACTCTGTAAGTTTCGGGTTGCTAGCTGGCTCCGTTCGACAGTTATCGTGTCCACGGCCGGCCGGCCGGGCAGAATCGATTTTGACACCGGATTCGTCATCAGTGAGTCCAACCTAGTCATTTAAGACTATTTTCGGCTCAATCATCGAAAATTACAGACATTCGGACCAAACGACATCGAGAAGAAAACCAATAAATTCTACATATTTTTTCCCAACATCTCCAAAACTGATTGCCGTATCGAATTGAAATTTGGTACACTGCTGTGAAATATGAAGCTCAAGGTATAACTGAAATTGTTCTCGAATATTAGCAATTGTTTTCGAAAAAAATTTTGAAAATTTTTTTTTTAATTGAGTGACCATACGATTTCAACGAAATTCTGCTGAAAGTTGTGTGTTTTATGCTCCAACCAACTGCCAAGTTTCAATTTAATCGCTTAAGTAGTTTCTGAAATATGAGGGAAATAACCTCAAAATTCCAAATGGCTATAACTACCCTACAAGTTTCAAGTCGCTAGCTGGCTCCGTTCGATAGTTATCGTGTCCACGGCCGGCCGGACAGAATCGATTTTGACACCGGATTCATCATCGGTGAGTTCAACCTAGTCGTTTGAGTAAATTTTCGGCTCGAAATTCGAAAATTACAGACATTTGGACTAACAATAGCACTCTGTTCCCCTAGAACATGCGCGCAAAAATGCAGAAAAAGATCATTCAGATATTCCAGACTAGCAGAGCCCAGCCCTGCATATTGAAAATGCCATGGTGAATTCGAGTGAAACATCCTTTACGTTTATGCTAAATGTAATATCTCCAATCATTCATCGGATATTTAATATATGCACAAATCCTCGATGTCGAACAAGCGACAACCTACCAACCGAAAGGATTAACTTTTACCAGCATCGACATTTTTGTGAAATTGCGAATTTCAAATCCCTTGAACTCCCCAATAAAAAATTCACTAATTTTCATGGCTTTTTCAACTGGAACCGAAACTTTTTTCGGAGCATTAAGAAACTAATTAGGGAATCTGAATTGAGGTCAAATTATAGTCAACAAGTAATCCCAAAAACGAGGATGCGATTGAATTAGAACGTTGAAGTTGGTCGAAGAATATTGATGCGAAGGATTTCGGAAATTCTAGTGTGGACTGTATCACTGAAAAAATTTCCAGGAGGTGAAATTGAATATCAGAAAGTATGAGTCAAATTTTGCTGAAATTTTGCCTACCTTTCAGGTCTATATCTTTCAACCAGGTTCTATATTGCAGTTGAGTTTTAAAAATGGGAAATCAAGTTTCGAATTGATATAGGTATCTACGGAATATTCGGGTGTATTTCACCTATGTCCCGGATTCGCTTTTAAGCTGATCAACACACATTGGATCTCTGAGTAGTTTCTCTTGGAAGTTCTCATGTTCAAAATTAGCCTTACGGAATAGATAAAAAATTGAGATATTCTCAACATATATAATCCTCGACAAATCACGCATGAATCTTCGAGTCAACATAATTTCAGCCAAGGAAAATATTTTTTTTTTGGTTTTCACCCCCGAAATTTGAAAAATAAACTATTGACAGAGAGTTTCAAACCATCTTCCTTCTGATGAATGAAATGTAAAGGGTGTTTTTTTAGAAGTATAGAACCTCAAGTTGGCAACACTGTTTTAATTGGCGGCCATTCTGTCAGCTGTCAAGTGATTTGTGTTTAGATTGGTCTGGCATTTCAACATGAATAGACTGACGCCTGAACAACGCTTCCAAATTGTGCAAATTTATTTTGAAAATAATGGTTCTTTTCGAAATACGTATCGCGCTCTACGTCCATTTTACGGTCAACATAATCGTCCATCAGAGCCATTAATTCGACTAACTACCACCATGTTTACTCTAACTGATAATACGCATCCACATAGACGTCTTACATGAGAACAGAAGGAGCCATTGCTGCTGTAGAGCGTAGAGGAAGACCCGCATCAGTCTACCCGCTATCGTGCACAACTATAGAGCCATGATTACTGACTTTTTCTTTCCTCAATTGAACAACCATGTTGTGCAGCAGCTGTGGTTTTAACAAGACGGCGCAACATGTCACACAACTCGTGCCACAATTCATATACTAAAGAAAACGTTTATAACCGCATCATTTCACATTCTGGGCCCGTGAATTGGCCTCCAAGATCGTGCGATTTAACGCTGTTAGACTATTTTCTGTGGGGATATGTGAAGTCGCTTGTCTACGCCGATAAGCCCGAAACGACCGACCACTTGGAGGACAACATTCGCCAAGTTATTGCCGATATACGGCGACAAATATTGGAAAAAATTCATCGAAAGAAATTTTGTAAAGGTATTACAGAAAAATCTGTATTTTTAAATGATTTTATTAATAGCCTTTATCGAGTAGACTCGTCTAAAGTTGATTCAAGATTCAATGAAAACAATTTTATTCATAGAAAACGCCCTTGTATGTTGCGAGATTGGAAGTATTTTTCAGGGCAATTTCGAGAAAAAATGTTGCCTAATGAACAATATCAGAATAATGAAAACTACCAACAAAGTGAACTATTACAATTCAGGATTAAAATTTGAAGATTTATTTTCTTTTTATAAAAGTAAAAGTTCGTTGATCGTTCGCATTATTACAATATTGTTCATAAGGCAACAATTTTTCCGAAAACTGACCTTGACGAATAGTTCAAGACTCGATCGATTTTGACACTGGATTCGTCATCAAGGAGTCCAATATAGTCGTTTGAGACCAATTTCGGGAAAAAAAACGAGAGTTACAGACATTAGGACAATCCGATAGCACGCTGTTTCCCTAGAAAATGTTCACAAAACAAATTTTTTTTTCGAGATTTTTTTGGAGAAAGTTTTTTTTCCTGCTTCATATTTCACATCCTGGTACCAAATTTCAGTTTCATACAAAAGGGGTTTTTCCTGAATTTGGGTTATTACTGCAAATGCAAATTTGAACATAATTATTATGGGTTTGATTCATCATTTTCCCAAATTACCTTCAGAAAGTATTCAAAATCAGGTTTCAAAACTGGGATTTGGGATTTGTCATGCATGCACGAAGTGACAACGTTGTTTAGTAGAATTGCTTTTTCTGCTATAAAATAACGAAATATTTATTCCTATTTTGTCGTACACACTTGTACTTTGTCAATACAACCAAACAATTTCCGTTTGCGATTTGTCAGTAATATGACAGTATGACAGTCTGTGCTCTTCTTTTTCTATTCCTTGGTCATTGTCTTCTACTCTAACCAGATCGAAGTATAGCTATCTCTGTTTTTCTAGGCAAAGTAACACATTTGACGTCATTTTCTTTCCGAGAAAGCTGAATTCGACGTTGCCATATCGTGCACTCATGACAAATCCCTTTAAATGCAAATCCCCATTTTTATTTTTCAGTTCTAGGTGATCAAACATTTTTCTGAAAATATAATATTGAAATTATATGTTTGAAATGTGATGTTCTGAAGGTTTTCCATGAAAATAACTTCATTTTCGTTTGAAGGAAAAACCCCCATTATAACTGGAGATAATAGGGAAAAAATTAGTGAATTTTTGTGGTTTTTCTCTGGTTGTCGTTGTTTTTTCATCGTGTCAATAGAACAACTTGAAAAAAACCTAGAAAAATGAAGTGAAGTCAGCATCTTCCGCGCGCATGTTCAAATTCGTTGCCAAAGCGGTCAATTGCTTCGAACACGCGCAAAAAAGCCGCTGAATTCACGTCAGTGCTTTTCTGGTTTGGAATTATTCAATTTCTCTACGTGGAAAATGAAAATCCAAACATGCAACTATCTTCCTTGTTTTCTACCAAGCCCCTGATCGAAAATAAACAGAAATATATCATATCGATGATGAAATTTCCAGCACCGGTTTTGTCCAAAATTCAATCCAAAATACCAACACATAAATCGAGTTTCGAAGCTCAAATATTGGACATTTGGATTGGAAGCATAGCGCCACATTTTATGCGATCATGTCATCCTGATTTAGATCGTTTGTTCTGAACTAACAAGAAAAGTTCTAACCAACTCGTCCACAAACGTGAAAACTTTTGAATTCTCAGGGAAACTTTCAGTAGATTTCACTTTGTTCACTAATTCCGGTGAAAATGCCTTCCGGAAGTATTTCCCCATTTGAGAAACTGGTTTTTGTTCTGGTAAGTCTAACTTTCTTTCGTCCCCTCTTGATTTCATCAGTAGACAGTGCTATAAGTCTGAAACTATACTCCATTCAATTTTATAGAGTATCCCGGTTTGCCATGACATCCTGACAGATTTCACCGTGTATATTTCGAAAATGTTAGGTTATAGTCATTTTCCTGTCAGATAACTACACAACGTTGTCCTCTCTACCAAGAGGTCGTAGTAATTACTTATTTTTCAAAATGTCAATCTATATTTGGAAAGTAATGAATTTGA
Organism: Myrrha octodecimguttata; assembly: GCA_958510865.1. Classification (NCBI taxonomy): domain Eukaryota; kingdom Metazoa; phylum Arthropoda; class Insecta; order Coleoptera; family Coccinellidae; genus Myrrha; species Myrrha octodecimguttata. The sequence continues at coordinate 75,565,507 of OY294057.1, forward strand.
GAAAATATTATTTGAATTCAATAATTCCAAAGACCTGGCGAATGTTGAAGAAACTTTTTTCTCTGTTAATAATGGAAATATTTCACGTATGTAAACATAGTTGGAAGATTCAGTAATGCTTTTTTCTTGTACGATCAAGAATATAGTGTTTTGGAATTTTACTGAAAATGATGGATAGAGTATTCCGTTATTTCGAATTCCCTACTTTTCTTAATTCTCAAGAAATAAGCCTACAGAAGTCATTTAAATACCTTGTTGCACAACTTGGTTATTTTTGGGTGTAATGACAAGATATCTGGATGAATTCTCCATGAAAACTACCTATCATGCAGTACTCGAGTCAAAAGCAATATGGAATTATGTTTTATGGACATACTTTGAAGTCAACTCAAATATTCAATTCCCAGAAAAATCCTAAAATATTAGAAAAAATAGCATTGAATGAGATATTGTATAATTCATGTTATTTTCATGCATAAAAATTCAATGTTCTGCCAACATAGGATATACCAAGTTCATTTTCAATGTACTTCTTCCTTTCGAAACAATTCCACGAAATATATAACTTTTGAAATTATTCGTTTGTTCAATTCAAACATGACTACCTACTTAAGGCTCAATACAATACAATCAAAGCGGAATGTTAATTTATTAGTTTCCTATGGCTGAAGCTGAATTGTTATTTGTTATTGAAAGAGAGTAGAAATCTGCAACCTCGAGTCGAATTATTTTGACATTGTCGATATTTCAGGAGCGCCAACCTGCCTTGGTTTGAGTTACAAAAACATGAAAGACCTAAATCATGGCCAACCGGGATACTTTATAAAAGTGAATGGAGTATATTTGCTTGCTTTCGAAAAGCACACTTTTCCTCGAATATTATACAGAAAATTCTAGAAGCGCAGTTGTTATTCTATATCTATTGAGTATTATGCATTTGTTAGATGTTTCGAAACATAAAATTGTTTGTTCACGTTCATTGAATATATACAGGGTGAGTCTTTAAGTTGAACATTGATTTCGACCATAGATTCCTCACATCGAATGAAACACTTTTTTTATTTATCAATATTTCAGATTTGGCTCCAGCAAAAAGATACAGGCTGTTTGAATTCCCAAAAAAACACAGTTTTTCTTCTGTAGCTTTGATATGGTAACTCCGAATGAGATGAATTTTGGTTTGAAGTTTTCTATAACTATGCCAAATATTTTTCAGTAATCACTATCATTCTACTTCAAACAGTTTCCGAGTTATTGATTCGCCGATTCATAAAACTATAGGAAATTAGCATGAAGAATGCAGATAAAGTTTATCTCATGTCTTATCTTATGTCATTATAAGATCCTTCAATCATTTTAAAATACTTGACCATTCCTTATAATTCCTCCTTAAATGCACCGTTTTGCCGATATTCAACGTTGCAAATCATAAAATCGGATGAAAATTCGAAAAATTACCTTATATTAATGGATCCGCCCCTGACTTAATGAAGGAAGTAAGTTAAGGTGGGTTCACGTTTATCCGGACCATAGAATAAACATAAATATTCATCTATTTCGCATAGAACTAATAGACTATTTCGTGACCATACCACAGACTAAACCATAACATTCATAAACATAGAATACCATATTATTATAGTCTTATAATAACATTCTAGAGAATATTTTCAGTTTAGTTGATCGATTTCATATAATTCATTCATAAATTTCGGGAAAAAGTATTATTATGGAGTTTTCAATATGAGAATGGGCGAGGATGGAATTGTGTATAATCTTATAAAGGAATGAAATTGGATATTGCATGAACATCAAGTTGAAGATCATTGTTTCAAGTCCAGTGTAGTGAAATGTTTTCCTTTTGATAATATCGCAAAGAGCACCAAATCATAAGAATTAAGTGAGTAAACGAGTTTTTTCAATCTTGGTTCTTTAAATTTCAAACCTTGGATTGGTTATTCTCCAAAAGAAATCCCCGTAACATCTATCTGTGGTGAACTTGCAAACAAAGCGCAGGAGTGTATTAGCACACTGAGAAATATTTAAATGCTTATAACTTTTTACCAGAGCCGAATCTGGAAAATTACAACTTAAAGACTCACCCTGTATATATTTCGATGGCTCTTTTTGAATGGAAATGACATCATTAATCAAGTCGTGGATAATAGATGAGTATAATAAATATTATACACTCTATGCATAGAACTTCACACCAAAATTAATTTCATTCGGAAGAACCATGTCAAAGCTACAAAAAAAGACTGATTTTTTAAGGAAATTTCAACAGCCTGTATCTATTACTGGGGCCGAATCAGGAATAATAGTAAATAAAAAGAGTGTTTCATTCGATGAGAGGAATCTCGGGTAAAAATGAATGTACAACTTAAAGACTCACCCTGTACAAAAAAACATTCAAAACAATACAATTTTCCGAATAACAACGATAGAGAGATCTGAGACAGTTTATTTCCGATTTCTCAAAAAAAAAACCTGAAGCGGAGGGTTTGGATAAAAAAATCGATATTTTCAATTAATGCCTCCTTGTTTAGAATTCCTACTTCAATCCAGGTTGAAAAAAAACCATAATGAACGGATAAATTTTTCACGAGATACTCCGGGGAATTTGTAATTCACAATTTCACATGAATGTCAATTCGTCCAGTAAAAAGAGTAATCCTCTAAATTTAGGTTCGAAGCTTCCCGTTTTACTGCCATTTGGGATTCGAACACATGTGAAATATTGAGTTTCAACCTCACGTTCTGTCCGCCGGTAGAATTAACAAGAGTTTGATTTATTTCCCCAGTCGTGACTATCTGAAAAAGCCATTCGAATCAATGTCTCTTCTCGTCTACGCGTTGTTGCTATTACAAATGGAGTAGAAGATAAATATTGTGTAGGATTTCCCATTTCTCTGTGTACGTGAAGTTGACATTTCGATTGCTTGTTGTTTGATGGTTTCGGAGTCGTTTATCGCAGTTCACAGAGTAGTGATATGTTCGTAAAAGTAAATAATAGCGAAAAGAATCCTTTTTGTTGGTTTTGGAGGGAACTGTGTTCTTCTCAACTTGAACGGCTGACCATTTATACAGGGTGTATCCAACACCGAAAAAACGTAAGGGGTGTTTCTGTGATGAAAATCGAGGTAGTATGTGGTATGAAATTTTTCGAAAAACCTATTGGCGAATGAAGATAAGCGCTACTCCCTCTGGTGGCTATCCGAGTAACCCGAGGTACAGACATTATCATTGACAAGTTAAAAAAAATGTTAAGAAAATGAGAAAGTTTATGCATTTTTCATGGCGTTTGCGTGATTTTACCAGTGCTTCTACTGAGGAAAAGCAAACTCAAATGTCCCTTCCCATAGATTTTTACAGCCCGGTTAAAATTTCGAGTTAGGGTGAAAGAAACTTCCTTTAACAACAACTGTCGAAAACCCATAGTGCAGAATCTATTCAGGGAGGTTAAATCTAATACACTATATTTTTTTGAACTCTTTATTCTTCTTTCATACAGGCTAACATGTTTCGGCTATCAAGCCATTCTCAAAGCCATCTGATAATTCCAAAAATTAAAATTGATACAAGTTGCCAGTAGTGTGATGTTCAGGCTGTTAGATTATTCGGAAAAAATATCAAATTCGAGGAAACACATGGCAACTTACTATATGAATATTGAGTTCTTGTCAGATATGATGAACCATCTCCAATTAGAGCAATGATTGTAATACAATCTACGTGGGAAGAAGTGGAAGGAGCATCAACATACGAATAAATGAACATCTTACTAGCTATAGAGTCAGCAGGAATAATAAATCCATTTTCGGAGTGCATTTAAGGGAAGAGAATCATGCGTTCAATAAAGAAGAAAACACAAGATTACTGCATAATTGTGAGTTCGGTAGAAGACTGGAAGTCCTTGAGGAGGCAGAGATTTACAAATATTTGAATATTCTTAACGTTGAGACCTTGAATGCAACTATGGTCAACAGTTTTCAGGACTCAGTCAGGTTGCTGGAAAGGGTGAAGTCCGTTAGCGGATTGGAGTGAAGATTGTAGGTTGTTCTTTTACCCTTTGCTGGTTTCGACTACATTAATGCTTTTGTTTTGTTCAGTCAGTGTTTTTCATTGATAGTTTAACATTCGGTTTGATATGATTTCAATTTTGACAATTCAACATATAAGAAAACATAACAACATTCTTCTGTGCCATGTTTCTCTCGTTTTCTGTGATTTAACCTTCAATTAATTGTTGGTAATGCGCCGCCCACTCTGTTGTTGTGATTGTGAACTCATCCGAGTTTCTTGAGATGGATTTGTAAGGAGTGTTTATTGTAGTTTTTATTATTGTATTGTACTTTTCATGTTGCCCGACTTGAAACTCTAATTGGAGATGGTTCATCATATCTGACAAGAACTCAATACTCATATAGTAAGTTGCCATGTGCTTCCTCGATTTTGATATTTTTTCCGTATAATCTAACAGCCTGAACATCACACTACTGGCAACTTGTATCAATTTTAGTTTTTGGAATTTTCAGATGGCTTTGAGAATGGCTTGATAGCCGAAACATGTTAGCCTGTATGAAAGAAGAATAAAGAGTTCAAAAAAATATAGTGTATTAGATTTAACCTCCTTGAATTAATTTAACAAGTCTGGCATGAAAGTGTTGAAGAATCGATAAAAACCAACAAACAAGATTTATGAGAGTCTGTTACCTGCATTTTACCGATGATATGATCATTTTTATAGAGGTTAGCACGATTTGTTCATGAAATATTAGATCACATACATGAAGACAATTTTTTTTCCAGGCCCTTAATCCAAGCGGCGAAATTTACTTTAGAGGAATGCTCTGCCTTCCAGAAATCTGCCGGTTGAACTGACCTTTAAGGAACAACGTAAATGTTTTAGTGATAGAATCTGACTATGGAAAAAAAAGTCTCAACAAGGAAATATCTGGTGATGAATAGGGTTCGCTCAAAGTGCTTCTGACGATGAGAGCAAAGTTGTACAAGGCTTATTTATTACAGCTTTTTCAAGACCAATCATACGAGTGTTGGAAAATTGATTTGTCAACCCATAACGAATGAGACTTACGATACAAGTAGCATTAGTTTCATGCGAATGTATTCATTTTATTCACAATATATCGAGTATTTAGTCCTTCGCAATAAAATAGTACAGGTATGAGTGTTTGTCTGTTATTCCAAAAGGTATTTTTTACAATACTATCTGTTTTTCAACTTTCAAAACAGCCTAAGAAATCCACCAGTCAATCTTGCCATTTGGATCTGAAAATAAATAATATTAAAATACTGTCTAACCTTGGAGATATCCTCTTAATTTTAGAGTTCGTACACTCAATGAGATTCAAGAATGATTCATACCTACTTTATAAGAATGGAATATCTACCTACTCCCAGTAATACTCTCGTCAACTATAGAAGTCTAAAAATTCTTTGAATAAATCGCGAAATCAAAAATTATCAAACCAAACAATAACGAACGGTACAAAATCGACTATCAAAACAAAATCTATGTCTGTACCTAAGGTTCTGAAACTAACCACCGTGGCGCTGCAATCTTAAATTCAGACGCCAATCGGAAAAGAAACATCCCCTCGGAGATGAACATAAAAAATGTGTTTCTTTTTTATTTTTCCTGTATATTAAGCTTAAGACACGAATCTTGGTGAATGTTATTTTTCAGTAAAATTACACATTTTGGAATGTTTTCAACCATGCTTAGAAGGAGTTGAGTTATTTTTTTGTCTTACAACTTTATTGTGGATAAACATTTTCCTTCTAAAACCACATGCCTAAAAAGCCCAATTCATTCACATTCACATTATAGGCACGTCGAATGATTGGAAAAACGAGGCAGACCTGGTACTATACGTATACATTGTATCGCCGTATTCAAACCTTTGGACTCATTTCATACCATCCACGATTAGTGCTATCTTGAACTGTGGACCCCTCATCATCAACGTTCAAACTGGTAAAGAGAACGGCAGCAGTGGGAGGCAGAATGGCATTATGTCGTACCGCGACACCGCGTTGCTCCGATTACCTATAGAATGTCAATTAATATTGTGCAAGGTTTCTCAGAAAAATTGGCTATCCCAAATGGCATAATGTCGTACTCAGTGACGAATAGCAATTCTGTCTAGGTATGGACGATGATCGTAGAAAGGTGAGTGGCCACCATGGAAAGCGGTGTGATATTTCGTTTGTTCTTGAGAAGTATGTACATAGGACAGTTAGACTTATGTTCGGGGGGGCCATTGCCTATTGAAGCCTGTAGGCACATTTATCGGAAGTAGTATGACAGCTGGTCGAAATTCTCCAAGAATATAACGTTGACATTTTATCGTGATCACCAGATTTAAATCCCCTTGAAAATGGATGGAAAATGATGTGTAGAAAGACTGTTGAATATGCCATAATATCCACACACAGTTGATTCACGAAGTTCTAGTTGCTTGGGACGAGTTTTATCGCTTCATTCTTGATGCGAAAGTACCAGATTGCTAAAAACTCAAGTTCACAAGTTATTCATATAGGTTGCAGACTCATTGTTTCTTCTCGTCTTTCGTGTTGGTCCGATTTAGGAGGCTCTCGAAATTCGAGATTTCCCGTCTCGATTTTGAGATGGAATCGAGACGAGGCCGTACGCATAGTCGATACACGTTCATGCCATATTAGTTACTTCACAGCCGAGCACTACTTCGTCAGTGCTTGATGGCATGCTTGCTCAAGTCTACGAACGACCTACCTTGAGCTGGCTCAAGCATGATATAATCACGAAATAGTGAAGATTCAAATCAAATCAAATAATTTATTGAACAACTCCGACATATACAGTAAATAACATGATTAAGATAAGTTGTTTGATAATGCACCTAACTCCTGAAGAGTTGTGCTGTGCATGATTAGAAAACAATTATAGACAGTTGTACAACTGAACAATTAATTCCCTTTTTTCCTCCCTTTCAGACTTTTCCCGCTTCATCCTCTCCCCTTTTCTCTTTTCCTTTTTCTCTCTCTTTTTTTTTATTGGTTTTCTGTGATTCTATACAACCCAACGTTGCCATTTGTATTATAATTTCGGTGCTCTGTACAATGTACGATACCCCATGTACGACAATGCTATGTTTCGTATAATAATTCCAGAGAATCTACCATTTGAAAGTTCAATTCAGCTCAAGTGTCCGAAGAGTCTAAAAACTGTCATGAAACTGCTCAAATTATTTTCGCTAAATAGATTGCTCTCAGGGAATGAAGATGATTTTCTACGAATGACTTATAGTCATAACAGTATTTAATACATAGTGGGCCTGTTCTTAATGGCCCTCATGCTAGAGAGCAGTTCCCTTTTTCGGAAGTAACACAGAAGCCATAGATCATCCAATCTGTCGGCATTTTCTATAATTGAAGTACGGTTCGTTTTATGGAGCGGTATTTTTGACACCTTGAACAGTTCATATAATGGCAAGTTTTCAGTGCGACAAACATGAAAAAGTGGAAACATCCTAAATTTTACCGATATCCATGAACTTCGCCGATAGTTGCCGAAGGTGTGTTTAAGAGGTTGAAGCCTTGCTAAGCATGTGTCAATACTTGAGCTTGTCTCAGCGCAGAATTTCCCAAGTAGGAGTTCTTGATCGGACTATGCGTACGGGCACTAAATACCTGGTATATATAATCCATTGATGACATTCTGACACATTCCACCGTGAATACTTTGAACATGTTAGGTTATAGTCATTTTCCTGTCAGATAACTACACAACGTTGTCCTCTCTACATAAAGGTCCTAGTAATTACGTATTTTTCAAAATGTGAAATCACTTTGGGAAAATAATGAATTTGAGAAAATATTATGTGAATTCAATCATTCCAAATACCTGGCGAATGTTGAAGAAATTTTTTTCTCTGTTAATACTGGAAATATTTCAGGTATATAAACATGGTTGGAAGATTCAGTTATGCTATTTTCTCGTACGGAAATCAAGAATATATCGCGTGTTGAAATTTGACTGAAAAATAATGGATAGAATAGTCCGTTACTTTGTGATAGTTCATTCGAAAAAAAATGAAATTACTCGAATAACCCTGCAGTAAAACTTCTGAACGAACAGACAAACCGATGTAAATCCCTACTTTTCGAAATTCTCAAGAAATAAGATTACAGAAGACATTAAAATACCGAGTATACCAGTATGAAAATGTTGTAGTACTGTAAAACCTGTGTCACCTTAAAAGAACTAAATCAATTTACAAATTCTTGGGAATTTATTACAACGATACTGTGGGTTTCCACTCACATAAGTCGAAAATGTTGGATAGCTTGTGATAAATTATTGATTCCAAATTATCAGGGTTACTATCAGAAAAATCAGATTACAATTCTACACAGCACTTCCTGATATCTTGTTTCTGCCTCTTCAAAACTACCTTCGGCATTTTCAGTCTCGAAGCGTTATGATTATGTTGAGATTGAAAATAGATATTGGCAACGTCTCTTAGAATTATTTCGACATTGCCGATATTTCACGAATGCCAACCTACGCAGTTTTAAGTAAAAAAACTCGATAGATCTATATCATGGCCAACCGGGATAGTTTATAAAAGTGAATGGAGTTTACTCATTGATAGCTTAAAGTTTCATGTAGAATATCGCTTTGCCTCTAAACTGAGCAGGCGCGTGAAAGCTAATGACTTCCAATCAGTGTGTTTCAGAGAGTGCTCATAAAAACACCAGGAGAAGAATTTTTTGGATAGTAGGATGTTCAAACCAATGAGATGAGAATAACCATGTAAAGTATGAACATTACCTGTCTCAATTCCATCGGGAAAATCCCAATTTCCTATCCGAATCCTATCAATGCGGAAAAACCGACCAAGCTTGCAAACGATACTGTTTTCTGATGTGGAAAAACCATGGGTTCGCTTGAAATGATAACTAAAGGTATCATTTCCTCCCTCTTCAATGCGATCTTCGAACAATCCAAGGCTTGCTATTCGTTTTATGTTCTAGGAAACCATCAGCATAAATACGTGCACTCCGAAATTTCCAGCTGCCAAGTTTGTATCGCTTTGTTGGTAGACCTTGCCCGAAGCGCTCCTCTGTTTGCATCTTTGAGCAGCTCGGGGTGCTTAATTCATTAGGTCTGACTGGTTTCTATTAGAACACTGAGATGTATGTTTAATCATCAAAAGGGGGTTGCTTTAGGGTCTTTGTAAATGATTATTATATCGAAATTGACTGTTAATTATTCTTTGTCGTTCTTCGAAATGAGTCTCCGAATGAAATATAGAAAACAACCATCGAAACTACTCGTGATGCTAAAACACACTCATTCGAATCTGGAAAGTGAGGTTATGATTGTGATGCGACTACAATATACCTACTGTTTTTGAACGCAAATGCATGCATTTGAAGTAGAAAAATCTATAAAAGCACTGCCGTGAAGGCAGAAGCTTTTGCGCGCATGTCCGCCCAATGATTCCGCAGATATACCCATTCAAAATTTTATTTTCCCAATATTTCCAAAATTACAGATCAGATCGAATTGAAATCCAGTACTCCATCGAAAATGACTGTTCGAAGGTTCATACAGAATTTAATGAGGATGATATGATAAGAAAATCACAGAAATTTTTTTTTTCAAATTGTTCTAATGACACGATCATCACGAAATTTTGCATGCAGTTGTCTTTCAGCATCTTCAAACTAGCAGCGAAGTTTTATCAGGATTGAATCAGTGTTTCTCGAGTTATACCGAAAAAATCAACGATATCGAGAAGAAAACCTCGAAATTTGACATATTTTTCCCGATATCTCCGAAACTTATAATCGTATCAAACTGAAATTTGGTACATTGCTGTGAAAAATAAAGCCCAAAGTGCTTGGGAATTTTTTTTTTCAGGTATCATGAATGTTTTCTGAAAAAAAAAAATTTTTTGGAAAAAAATTTTGAAAACAAAATTTTTTTTCAATTCACTAACATTATGATCCTGACGAAATTTGGCTCAAAGTTGCGTGTTGTTATACTCCACCTAATTGCCAAGTTTGAATCCAATCGCTCAAGTAGTTTCTGAAATAAAAAATAAATAACCTCAAAATTTCAAGTGGCTATAACTCCGAAACTTTTCGACCGATTCGGCCCATTAACGAAATTAACCGCGACATTCCAATGCGCGACCCACCCTGAAAGTTTCAAGTTGCTAGCTCACTTCGTTCGACAGTTATCGTGTCGTTGGCCGGACGAATGGCCGGCCGGCCGGACAGAATCGATTTTGACACCGGATTCGTCATCAGTGAGTTCAACCTAAACGATTGAGACCATTTTCGGCTCAATCATCGAAAATTACAGACATTTGGACAGAACGATAGCACGCTGTTCCCCTGGAACATGCGCGCAAAAATAGGAAGGTTTTAAAGCCAATATAGCATTGGCATTACGTCAATAGAGCCCTAAATATCCCACTTTCTGAAGCTAACAGAATGAAAGAGCTAAACACCATCAAGCAAATAGCCTTCAACAATGGATACAACCCTAGCATAGTAGATAGGCTCACAAACATTTCTTCATTCAAAAAAAGGCAAGATCTGGCCTACCGTTCAAACACCTTCGACTCGAGCCCAAGATACTTCTCGCTGCCTTACTTGGGACACTTCTCCAATGCCGTTGCGCATATTCTTGAAAGATCCTGTGAAGGAGTGAAAATTTCATTTTCTAACTCCGCTTCCCTGAACAACATCTTGTGGACTTCCAAAGATAAATTGAGCAAGCTGCATTGTAGTGGTGTTTACAGGTTGAAATGTGATGATTGTGATGTCTCTTATGTCGGGCAGACTCGAAGAAAATTAGAGGTCAGAATAAAAGAACATCTAAAAAAACCTCAGTCATCAGCATTCGGCCACCATTTAAAGTTCACAGGTCACCAATTCAGCCCTAATCACAACTCAAAAATGCTTCATAAGATCACGTCGAACAAATATAGCATCAGAATGAACCTTTTCGAAGATATCGAAATAGTCCGTGAGCTGAAATCGAACACAAACTGTGTAAATACACAGGTCAATTTAAATTTAAATAATAGTTTTACTCCCTTATTTAAGACTTTGATTTAACATTTAACAAGTTTTTATAAGTGTGATATAGCCTCGAGATTTCCCCCTCACTAAGTGACGCCTCTGACTTTCATACGAGTTCAACGAACCTTTCGCTGTCACCAATTATTGACATTGTTTTGACAGGTAGGACGTCTATTTTCTCATTCCCCGGTTTTCTCGAGGTTGCAGCTGTCATATTGTTTATTCGTGTAGTGTAGTCGCTGTTTCTTGTATTATACTTTGTTGATTTTATTAACTTGACCACCACAAAATGTACGTTATTGTTGTCGTTTGCTGTGCCGTTCCTCCTTTTTGCTGTAACTTGGGATAATTCCTGGACGGGTAATCATCCTTATTTTGTAAATTATCTGTTTTTATGAATTCAATAACCCTTCCAGGAAAACCCTGATGATGGCCTGTTGACTGGCCGAAAGCGCTCGGTTTTCGACGTATTAATAAAAAACCACACTGAAGTACCTCTTTTTCATTTACTCAATATAGCATTGTTACAATCATATGAACTACTTGTTTGTGCGTGGGGTTCTGACCCTATCACTCTTCGTACGGCAGCTTTGGCTTTGGTTTTTGCTGCTGAATATTGTTGTCCGGTTTGGTTCAAAAGCGGTCATGTTAGTAAAATTGATGCACAGCTTAGTGTTGCCATGAGAATCATATAGTGGAACCATAAGATCCACACCTCTACAGTATATATAATATTATACCGCCTCATATTCGTAGACAGGTTGCAGTGATAAAGTCTTGGGATAAATATAATTCCCTTCCGAATTAATTCCAATCATGTATTGTATTCCGGATTCTAAAATTGCTAGATTGAAATCTCGTAAACCTTTATGGATTTTCTTTATTCCAAGAAAAGTGTTCGGAATGGAATTCGGGTAATGTTTTCAACAAAGGTTTGGTCAGCGATCCTTCAGAGGAAGTTCATGGTTTCAATCTTCCTAGAAAAATTTTGTATCGACTTAGAACCGGTCATGGTCGTTGTTATAGTTTCCTCTTCAAGTGGAATTCGGTCGAAAGTCCACGGTGCGAATGTGGAGAAGAAGAGGAAACAATAGAATAATTAGTTGAAAGTGGTCCAATATATAAATTTGACGAAGGTTTCGGGGCAATTCATTCGGTGTCTGATTCTTTTTTGAGATGGATCGTGAATTTTAAATTCATTTGATGAATTATAAGTTATTTACTACTTCATATCGGATTTTTCGTCATCTTTTCTTGTTTTCAGGTGTGATTTCGAAATATCAAAGTGCATCGAAAGGAAAGAATAAGAATTTTATTTCGTTGATGAAAAAGAAGCCCTTCAATTCAAAAACTTTTCCTGAGGTTTTTGCGAGCATGTTCTGGGGGTACAGCGTGCTATCGTTTTGTCCAAATGTCTGTAATTTTCGATGATTGAGCCGAAATGGTCTCGAACAACTAGATTGGACTCTCTGATGACGAATCCGGTGACAAAATCGATTCTGTCCGGCCGGCCGTGGACACGATAACTGTCGGACGGAGAGAGCTAGTAACTCGAAACTTTCATGGTAGGTCGCGCATTGAAATTCCGTGGTTAAGTTTGTTAATAGGCCAAATCGGTCGAATAGTTTCGGAGTTATAGCCACTTGAAATTTTGAAGTTATTCATTTTTTATTTCAGAAGCTACTTGAGCGATTGGATTTAAACTTGGTAATTAGGTGGAATATAACGACGCTCAACTTAGTGCCAACTTAGTGAATTAAAAAAAAAAAAAAAAAAAAAAAGTGCCAAATTTTGTCAGGATCATACTGTCAGTAAATTTAAAAAAAATTTTTTTTTTCGGAAACCATTCATCATACCCAAAAAAAAACCACTGGCACTTTGAGCTTCATATTTCACAGCAGTGTACCAAATTTCAGTTCGATACGATTATAAGTTTCGCAGTTATCGGGAAAAAATATGTCAAATTTCGAGGTTTTCTTCTCGATACCGTTGTATTTTTCGGTATAACTCGAGAAATACTGATTCAATCCTGATAAAACTTCGCAGCTAGTTTGAAGATGCTGAAATACAACTTTATGTGGAATTTGTAGAGTAGGTTTGGGACTTAATTACGAAGGTCTAATTCGTGATTCCGTAGATATACCCATTCAAAATTTTATTTTTCCAATATTTACAAAAATACAGATTAGATCGAATTGAAATCCAGTAATTTATCGAAAACAAATCTAGAAAAGCACTGTCGTGAAGGCAGCAGCTTTCGCGCGCAAGTTCAAATTCGTTGCCGAAGCGGTCATCTCCATTGAACATGCGCGCAAAAGCTGCTGCCTTGACGGCAGTGCTTTTCTAGATTTTTATCTGTGCTCTTGTATCATACGTAAAAAAGTATGGTACCCCGTTTACATTTCCTCTACTAATACCGTGATACTCCGAAACCGTTAGACCGATTCCGCCCATTAACCAACTCAACCTTAGCATTTTGAAATGCAACATACTCTGAAATTTTCAAGTTGATAGAATCCTCCGTACGCCTATGATCGTGGCGACGGCCGGATAGAATCGATTTTGACACCGGATTCGTCATCAGTGAGTCCAACCTAGTCGTTTAAGACTATTTTCGACTCGAAATTCGAAAATTACAGGCATTTGGACAAAACGATTGTACGGTGTTCCCCTAGGACATGTGCACAAAAACTAGGAAAAAACACGAAATTCTGGAAATTTTTTCGATTTTTTTCAATGAGGACAAAACACCAACAAAAGTTTGCAACTCGTTGCTCGTCGGTATTCTCAAATTAATGAATAAGTTTCAGATTCAAGATTTTTTGAGATATCCTGGAACTTTTGCGCAAGAATTTGGTATTCTTGAAGAGTATGACAGAATTTTCGTTTTTTCTGTCAGAATTTCATTGAGCTCTTCATTGCTTTTATACTAATCAGGTGTTAGAGCAGAGTTAGAGAAAAATTGTTGGAAAAAGTTGAGGTTTCCGGTTCTGAGCAGTCAAACATTGTTCCTGATTGAAAAACCCTCGTTAACATTTTCGAACCTCAATTAATATTTCAAAAGCATGACTTCAGACATTGCTCCTCAGATTTCAAGCAGGCTAAAAAGCTTTACTAATTACACCCATTCTCTTCGGTAAGAATCGGGAAATTCATTTCCCGAAGACAAGTGAAACTTCAATTAAGCCTTGAAATATTGAATGGTAGATAACTATCATAAATCATCGCCCTTTTCGAAACTTCACCTGGCGCCTAAAAGCACATTAAGCCAGTTTATTTCATGAACAAATCGATACTTTCTGTTTTCAATCAGAGGAAACGTGCGATCAATGGATTCTAAAAATAAATAGTGTCCAACTCGCACACTAATGAAAAATTCTGAGAGTGCGTAGAAGTAATATAGGGGTTCATAAATATGAGGAGTTTGAATGAGAAATTTTGAATCGACAAATAATCGATAAAAATGAAATTTTAAATTGTAATCAAATATTCATGGGCTTCTTCTAGCGAATGAAATCGTTTATGTTTACTCGAATATCTGTATTTGTATTAGTTCTGTTGAAGTGTAGTGTAGTGGACGATGAAGTTGGACTCACGGCCTATCACAAACATTATAACTTTCGAAAGAACCAACTAAGAAAGAAAGAAAGTTAATATTTTCAGAGGAAATTTGTACCTTAGTTACGAAGACTGAATTCGTGAATGGGTATTTGAAGCAACAATTGAGATTGTTTTCAAAATTTTTCAATGCTTGTTTTTGCACAGAGTTGTCATCAGTATTTTCAAAGAAGTAACCAAGATTCATCATGATTGAGTTTCCATTTTTTGAGATGTTCCGGAAAAGCCGAAAATATCGATTAAGAAAACCACGAAGATTGATATATCCGTCAAATATAGAGTTTAGTTTTTTTTTGAGGTCGATGAATAAAAATTCTTTTTGCGCTCATGTTCTAGGGGAACAACGTGCTATCGTCTTGTCCAAATGTCTGTAATTTTGATGATTGAGCCGAAAATGGTCTCAAATGGCTAGATTGGACTCACTGATGACGAATCCGGTGTCAAAATCGGTGTCTGTCCGGCCGGCCGTGGACACGATAACTGTCGAACGGAGAGAACTAGCAACTTGAAACTTTCAGGGTAAGTCGCGCATTGGAATGCCGCGGTTAGGTTCGTTAATGGGCCAAATCGGTCGAATAGTTTCGGAGTTATAGCCACTTGAAGTTTTGAAGTTATTTATTTTTTATTTCAGAAAATACTTGAGCGATTGAATTCAAACTTGGCAATTAGGTGGAGTATAACAACGCGCAACTTTGAGCCTACTTTTGTCAGGATCATACTGTCAGGGAATTTTTTTTTTCGAAAACCGTTTACCATATCCAGCAAAAAATTCTACTCGGACTTTGAGCTTTATATTTCACAGCAGTGTACCGAATTTCAGTTGGATAGGATTATAAGTTTTGGAGTTATCGGGAAAAAATATGTCAAATTTTGAGGTTTTTTTCACGATATCGTTGCTTTTTTCGGTATAACTCAAAAAATACTGATTCAATCCTGATAAAACTTCGCAGCTAGTTTGAAGATGCTGTAAGACAACTCCATGCAAAATTTCGTGATGATCGTGTCATTAGAACAATTTGAAAAAAAATTCTGTGATTTTCTATCATATCATCCTCATTAAATTCTCTATGAACCTTCGAACTGTTATTTTTTGATAATGTACTGGATTTCAATTCGATCTGATCTGTTTTTTCGGAAAAATTCCACTTGGACTCTGAACTCCATATTTCACAGCAGTGAATAAAATTTCAGTTCGATACGATCATAAGTTTTGAAGATATTGGGAAAAAATATGTCAAATTTCGAGGTTTTCTTCTCGATATCGTTTTTTTCGGTATAACTCAAGAAATACTAATTCAATCCTGATAAAACTTCGCAGCTAGTTTGAAGATGCTGGAAGACAACTGAAA
Organism: Myrrha octodecimguttata; assembly: GCA_958510865.1. NCBI lineage: Eukaryota > Metazoa > Arthropoda > Insecta > Coleoptera > Coccinellidae > Myrrha > Myrrha octodecimguttata. The sequence goes on from OY294057.1 coordinate 75,581,580, forward strand.
AAAAAATAATCTGTGATTTTCTTATCATATCATCCTCATTAAATTCTGTATGAACCTTCGAACTGTAATTTTTCGATGAAGTTCAATTCGATCTAAACTGCATTTTTGAAAACATTAGGAAAATAAAATTTTGAATGGGTATATCTGCGGAATCATTGGGTGGATTTTACCCATTCACGAATTCGACATTCGTAATTAAGGTCCAAACCTTCTCTATAAATATCGAGTTTCTATGTTGTTCCTTTCGAAAGTCGCAGTCGGCCGTTCATCGGTGAGTCTAATCTAGTCGTTTGAGACAAATTTCGGTTCAAAATTCTAAAATTACAGACATTTTGACAAACCGATATCTTTGGTTGGATTAAGCTGTATCTCAGAAAATAGCTGCCAGATTTCGCTTTTCTCGATGTCCTTCAAATCCACAATAATAAAGCACGTTCAGTATTTATAGATCAGGAACATCCTGTCTGGAAAATTCAATTTTATCTCCCATTCTCGATAAAACCAATTATGTTTCTATATTTTGTTCCAGAATGGTTAGTCAAAATCCGATACCCAATAACATTGCTATCTAACATTATTGCGAATAAAATGTTGACGGAGAATCGGATAGGTTTTGCCAATAAAAATTGAATGCCTTTGGTGAGTGGATAATCGAAGAGGATTCTCTTGAAAATAATGGAATACCGATCATTTTCACAGGATGATGAAATTGGTTGTAAGGGGTTCTCCAATAAGAGGTGTTATTTTGTTATTCAAAGAAAAATGCCATTTTTCAATATAAATGATCGGATGTTTATTTCATTATAAAAAAGAAGCTGTGCCGTTAATAGTGGAAAATAACATCAGGCAAATGACCACCACGACCACGCTTACAGGACCATATCCTTTTAATGAAATTTTCCATAATCAAATCGCAAAGTGGCTGCCCTATGTCCTCGATAGCCTCACGAATTCCATCTTTGAGGTCTTGAATCGACGCTGGGCTATTGGCGTAGACCTTCTCTTCACGTGGCCCCAAAGGAAGAAGTCGCAAGGTGTTAAATCACAACATCTCGGTGGCCAATTGTGATCACCTCTTCGAGAGATAACACGGTTCGGAAACTTTTCCAGCAAAAGATCGATGGTTTCGTTGCTTGTGTGGCACGTAGCGCCGTCTTGTTGAAAGTAAACGTTGTCCAGATCAATACCATACAATTCTGGCCATAAAAAATCATTAAACATTTTTCGATAGCGTAATCCATTCACCGTAACTGTTGCTCCAGCCTCATTTTCGAAGAAGTAAGGTCCAATGACTCCACCGGACCATAAACCGCACCAAACAGTCATACGTTGAGGATAGAGAGGCTCTTCAACAATAACTCTCGGGTTTTCCGAGACCCAGATGCGACAATTTTGCTTGTTGACGAAGCCACCGAGGTGGAAATGGGCCTCATCACTCAAGATGATTTTTCGATGGAAATCCGGATTATTTTCATGCATTTCAACGACCCAATCAGCAAAGACACGACGTTGTTGATGATCGGCCGGCTTGAGTTCTTGTGTTAACTGAACTTTATAAGCCTTCAGACCCAAATATTTATGCAAAATACGGTGTAATGACATTTGTGGAATCCCTAATTCCAAAGAACACTTTCGGCTACAGCAGCAATATTCTCGGCTGTTCTTGAGCGACATGCTCGGGTTTTATTCTTCACATCACTAACTTGTCCCAACAGCTCGAATTTTTCCAGCAATTTCTTTATTGCGGTCTGACAAGGTGCTTCACGACGACCCAAAAATGTTCGAGTTTTACGGACAGTCTCTGCCAAATTTTCACCATTTTTATAGTGAATTTTAATAATTTCAATGCGTTGTTGAAGCGTGTACCGTTCCATTTTTATTAATGGCGTAGTTTCTACTTGTCAAATGTCAAAGAATGACAGATTCAAAAGTGACATCAAATAGCGGGCTATTCAAAATAACACCTCTTATTGGAAAACCCTTTATTATTGAATATCTAGGCATAATCTTCAGTTGTATATCTTGTTCCGACAATAATATAATTGAATTTAATGTGAATGAAATACATATAAAAAGAATGCGTATCTTTGATGTACGTTTCACTATTCAATGGTCTAAATCACGTCTTCTTTTGAACTTGCCCAGCATTTTCAAATAATTCCCAAATTCGACCTAGTAAGAAACTGATCCCAGCCCCTTCGCCACTTTGCGACACTGGCAAACATTTCTCGTAAGTCTTTCACTTTGCCAGTTTGATCGATTTCTTGACAAAGCCGAATCTATCAGTGCAAAAGGCTAACTTGATTAATCATTCAGAACGATTCTAATGCTGTATAAGGTTTGAAATGATGAATGATGGCACACATTTCATTAAAAAGTGGTTTCTGTTTGATTTGCACCAACATACTTCGATCAATTCAATTATCAAAACTGAATCTTACTGCCGATATACCGAGTTGAAATTTCGTTAAGATTCTAACATTCTATTACTCATCTCAAGAGTGGAATGAATCGAACATTCAATAGTTGAATGGGGATTTTTCCACTAAACGAAAATGCAGTAATTTTCATGAAAAACCTTTAGAACATCACATTTCAAGCATATAATTTCAATATGATATTCTTGAAAGAATGTTTGATCACCTAAAACTGAAAAATAAAAATGGGGATTTGCATTTAAAGGGATTTGTCATGAGTGCATAATATGGCAACGTCGAATTCAGCTTTCTCGGAAAGAAAACGACGTCAAATGTGTTACTTTGCTTAGGAAAACAGAGAAAGCTATACTTCGATCTGGTTAGAGTAGAAGACAACGACCAAGGAATAGAAAAAGAAGAGCACAGGCTGTCATACTGTAAAATTACTGTCAAATCGCATACATAAATTGTTTGGTTATATTGACAAAGAACACGTGTGTACCACAGAATGGAAATGAATATTCCATTACTCTATAGCAGAAAAAGCTATTCTACTAAACACTGCTGTCACTTCGTGCATGCCTGACAAATCCCAAACCCCAATTTTGAAATCTGATTTTGAATACTTTCTGAAGGTAATTTGGGAAAATGATGAATCAAACCCATAATAATTATGTTCAAATTTGCATTTGCAGTAATGACCCAAGTTCAGGAAAAACCCCCATTGTCAAACTAATATTAGAAATATCGGTCGGAAAAGTAATTCTTCGAACTTCGCATGAAATCATGGAAGATTACTTGTAAATTTCATTGAAGAAAAGTTAGGCTTATTAAGTCTTTATTTTTTAGGTTTTTCCGGGGTTTTCACTCTATATCTGAAACAGAACTATTGAAATTATAATAAATAAAATTTTTCGATTTTACGTTTCGAGACTTTTGTCAAATTGACATTTTTAAGAAATCACAGCGACACAGATTCACTTGGTTCAAAGTGTTTTAATTCTACCTCTTCTTCAAGTAAATGGAGCCAAACTGGGTCCATTTCTATAGAACAATGAGCAAAAGTTCTCTCTCCAAACAAACAACAATGCAAATTTTTATTCCAGTATGTAAAAATTGCGGTAAATGCGTTCAGAATGCATCTTTTTGAGATATCTCAGAATGGCAATTGTGCTTCGGTAATTGGTTCAAAAGCATGCAGAAGAAGTATAAATATCGTCATGCGGAATATTTCGAAAACAATAGAGAGATTTTTGATGATTGCTATTTGTTCTCTGATCCTGAAATATTAAAGGCAACCCTCGTATATGTATTCGACTTCAGAATACCCGAACCTAGTTGTGAAGAAACTGGAGGCTAAGAAATCCGATATAAAAAGGGAAGAACGAATATCTAACCTTGTTTGCATATCATATCAGCTTAAATGTCTTGATGTTTTATATCTACAAGAAATCCCCTTTCCCCGTGGAATACCCGTTAGTGATACTCTTGATTCTTTTCAACTCACGTTTCGAAACTGAACAAGAAGTTCGCCGGATATACAACATTGAACAATTCAGATCGTGTGTTCTGTTCACAAGTCGAAAGTTTCCTCATTATGAAAGTTCCGTGCTAGAGACTGACTCTGTCCGAAACACATGGTGCATCTTTTCTTTATATGTACAGAATTCTTTCCTGAATTCATTTCGGTAATCTCGATAGGAATCGGAAAGTTTAGGTATCGAAAAACAATAAGAGATTACTAGTGAAGCTGGAGAAAATGCAGTTAATTCTTTTATCTCACTCGAAGTGGAGCTTACTGGAGTCGAAATATCTGAATTGTTAAGACTATAAAGGGTTTTCAAATAAGAGGTGTTATTTTGAATAGCCCGCTATTTCGGTAGATGTCACTTTTGAAGCTGTCATTTTTTGACATTTGACAAGTAGAAACTACGCCATTAATAAAAATGGAACGATACACGCTTCAACAACGCATTGAAATTATTAAAATTCACTATAAAAATGGTGAAAATTTGGCAGAGATGGTTCGTAAAACTCGAACATTTTTGCGTCGTCGTGAAGCACCTTGTCGGACCGCAATAAAGAAATTGGTGGAAAAATTCGAGCTGTTGGTACAAGTTAGTGATGTGAATATGCTGAGCTGAGAATATTGCTGCTGTGGCCGAAAGTGTTGAAGAAAACCCAGGTTTGTCCATTCATCGTCCTTCTTTGGAATTAGGCATTCCACAAACGTCATTACACCGTATTTTGCATAAAGATTTCGGTCTTAAGGCTTATAAAGTTCAATTAACACAAGAACTCAAGCCGGCCGATCATCAACAATGTCGTGTCTTTGCTGATTGGGTCGTTGAAATGCATGAAAATGATCCGGAATTCCATCGAAAAATCATCTTGAGTGATGAGGCCCCTTTCCACCTCGGTGGCTTCGTCAACAAGCAGAATTGTCGCATCTAGGGCTCGGAAAACCCGAGAATTATTGATCAAAAGCCTCTGTATCCTCAACGTGTGATTGTTTGGTGCGGTTTATGGTCCAGCGGAGTCATTGGACCTTACTTTTTCGAAAATGAGGCTGGAGCAACAGTTACAGTGAATGGATTGCGCTATCGAGAGATGATTAATGATTTTTTTGGCCGGAATTGGATGGTATTGATCTGGACAACGTTTACTTTCAACAAGACGGCGCTACGTGCCACACAAGCAACGAAACCATTGATCATTTGCGGGAAAAGTTTCCGGACCGTGTTATCTCTCGAAGAGGTGATCACAATTGGCCACCGAGATCGTGTGATTTAACACCTTTTGACTTCTTCCTTTGGGGCCACGTGAAAGAGAAGGTCTACGCCAATAGCCCAGCGTCGATTCAAGACCTCAAAGATGGAATTCGCGAGGCTATCGAGGACATAGGGCAGCCACTTTGCGATTTGGTTATGGAAAATTTCATTAAAAGGATATGGTCCTGTAAGCGTGGTCGTGGTGGTCATTTGCCTGATGTTATTTTCTACTATTAACGGCACAGCTTCTACTTTATAATGAAATAAACATCCGATCATTTATATTGAAAAATGGCATTTTTCTTTGAATATCAAAATAACATATCTTATTAGGAAACCCTTTATTATAAAACTTGAATTTCCTCCCAAATTAAACCTCATTCATTAAGTTGAGCATTGGAAATCTCCCGAAATAGTTCTATTCTATATCAGCACATAGTGATTTTGCAGTACTCACACAAGAACAGATCTGTTGAGAATAAACGATCGCAATATGAACATATACCTGAGGACGAATACTTGTCGATGCATCAAGAAATACTCCTTCTGATCCAATCAACCAAACGCTATAGACAGAAGAATTAATGTCTAAAGAGTTCATTTACTTCGATTTCACGGTTTCACCGACCATTGAAACTACTCACCTTGCTGAATTCCAAAAGGGTTATAGATTCTTAATACCTGTTGGATGATGCTTTTGAGTATGCAGTTTTACTAGCTCCATCTCAGAAGCACCTTACAAAGCCAAACCTTCGTCATAACTTGTCTAAACTGCAAAATTGTAGCTGTAGTTCCCTCAGTTGGATGAACGTCATGCACATCGCTCAAAGTTTTCTACACTCGAGGGAAAGGGTTCATAAGAAGCTCCTTAGATAGCTCCAGTGAAATTTCATTCTCAAAAGCATCTCAAAAGGTATTTTACAGCAAAGCCGGATCTAGGGTTTTATTGTCTTTGGCGAATTGCCAAAATGAGCCCTTGTTTTGAGTCTAAATAATATGACAGCGCTCTGAATGAGAGATCAATATACATAATTGAGATTTGAAATCTTTTTACCTTCAGAAATAATTTCCAGACCAGCTGGGATAACCGTACTGCACATAATATCTAATGAGTTCCTGTTTTTCAAATTGTTACGATGAGAACTTCGATCACTTCCCGCTGCATAGACTAGCCTCAGATGCGAGAAAAGAGAAGTATTCAGACGAGGTTGGGTTCATCTAGCCCCTCGGTCTCGGTCGTAAACGTCTTCGTCAATTATGATCTTTTCGCGGATCCCAGATAGTGGATAGATGGACATTTTATCTGAGATTTCGTTTGGCTTACAGAGTACAACAGGTTCATGCATCACAGCATCTCTCTGAAATATGTATAGATCTTGAAGTAACAACAGTAATTTTTTTAAAGGAAAGAGTTATAATTTCGCGCTCCTAGTTAGCTTGCGTCCGTGGCAAATGCCTCTGTCGCCACGCCCTAGATCCGACTCTGTTATCTAGAACTACCTTGGCATGCAACAAGGTGAGTCGTTCTGATGAAAAGTTGAATCCATGAAATTGTAATCCTTCGACAATGCATCTTTGGTGTAGATGCTCTGTTGGATTGGATCATAACATCAGATTAGGGTGGAGTATTCGTTGATTTATTGTCAAGTATTCTCCTTCGTGTTTACGTTAGTTCCATCAACTGGAGCTCTTTAACCTCCATGACAAATATTCTCTTCGATCGTAATACTGCGCCATTCCTAGGAAAGCACTAAGGTGAAGTCAGGAGCTTCAGTCGTTCGTTCGACTACAAAGAAAGCGGTCACCCATCCAGGTATTGGTATCTCACTGAGCCGCTCTACTTCTTGATGGAGAAATTTTCGAATCTCCTCATCATCTTTTTATGATCCCCATCATATATTTCATGAACTGTGATGCCACCATTTTCCGAAAAGTTACTAGATTTCAATTCGATTATGTCTGTATTTTTAAAATATGGGATGAATGAAATTTTGAACGTAGCTATCCTCTGAATCATTGGGCGGATTTCAACCATTCACGAATAAGTGGTTCATAATCAAGTTCCTATGTTTCTTGTGCCTATCCAAAAAAACAACTTGGAAATCGATATTTGTAGAGCTGTATTGTTCCCAATATGACATTCCATGTAATAGAAATGGAAAACAATACAACTCCACCATTCGATCACTCATTATTTGTTGTTGATGTATTCAAGCCAACATCAATACATTCTCATGGAAACTTTCTAGACAAATATTTATTTTGCTGTCATTCTGAAACATTTTTTCAATGAGTAATAACTAACAACCGATCAATAATCTGATATCATTCTACTGGGGGTGAAATAGTTTAGGAAATTTCGTATGAAAACAAAAAACCTGGAAAAGCACTGACGTGAAGTCAGCAGCGTTTGCGCGCATGTTCAAAGTATATCACCACTATTTGTATTTGAAAACTCAATGGCTCTGATCAAGGTGGAATGTTTATTGATTCATCGATTGGTGAATGATGATGAGCGCTACTCCCTCTGATGGCTATCAGAGTAACCCGAGATACAGACATTATCATTAACAAGTTAAAAGAAATGTCGAGAAAATGAGGAAGTTTATGCATTTCTCTTAGCGTTTGTGTGATTTTACAAGTGATTCTACCAGGGAAAAGCAAATTCAAATGTCCCTTCCCATAGATTTCCTCAGCTCGGTGAAAAATTTCGATTTTGGATGAAAGAAACTTCCTTTAACAAGCAGGGCCTGAAAGTGTAGAAGTGTCGATAAAAACCTTGGCAACTTGTAACTCGAAATTGGTAAACCAACAAACAAGATTTATGAGAGTCTGTTACCTGCATTTTACCGATGATGATCATTTTTATAGAGGTAAGCACGAATTTCTCATGAAATATTGGATCACATTCATGAAGACAATTATTTTCCAGGCCCCTAATCCAAGCAGAGAAAGTTACTTATGAAGAATGCTACTCCTTCCAGAAATCTGCCTGTTGAACTGATTAGGAATTAGGAACAACGATTAACGTTTAAGTGATAGAACTGACCGATTGAAACAAGAGTCTCGACAAGGAAATATCTGGTGATGAATACTTCGCTCAAAGTGCTTCTGCCGATGAACTCAAAGTTGTACAAGGCTTATTGATTACAGCTTTTTCAAGACCAATCATATGAGTGTTAGAAGAATTTATTTGTCAATCCATAATGAATAAGGCTCACGGTACAAGTGGCATTGGTTTTATATGAATGTTTTCATTTTATTCACAATATATTGTGTGAATTCAGTCCTTCCTTATATAAATGGTAAAGTTATGAGTATTTGTCTATTATTCCAAAAAGTATGTTTTACAATACTATCTATTTTTCAACTTTTTGAGCAGTAGATCTGAGGGGGTAGTCGATCAGTAATCAAGTTGGGTCTTCTTGTACAACTCTGATTTCATCGAGAGAAGCACGTTTCAATCGATCAGTTCTATCACTAAAACATTTAAGTTGTTCCTTAATGATCAGTTCAACAGGCAGATTTCTGGAAGGCATAGCATTTCTCCTAGGTAACTGCTTGTATAAGAGGCCTGGAAAGAAATTGTCTTCAGATTGTGATCTAATATTTCATAAGCAATTCGCGCTTACCCCTATAAAAATTATCATCATCGGTAAAATGCAGGTAACAGACTCTCATAAATCTTGTTTGTTGGTTTACCAATTTTACAAGTTGCCAAGGTTTTTATCGATTCTTCTACACTTTCAGGCCCGAATTGTCAAAGGAAGTTCCTTTCAGCCAAACTCAAAATTTTTCACCGGACTGTAGATATCTATGGGAAGGGACATTTGAGTTTGCTTTTTCTCTGTAGACACACTTGTAAAATCACACAAACGCCAAGAAACATGCATAAACTTTCTCATTCCCTCGACATTTCTTTTAACCTGTCAATGATAATGTCTGTACCTCGGGTTACTCTGATAGCCACCAGAGGGAGTAGCGCTTATCTTCATTCGACATATTGGCGAATGAAGATAAGCGCTACTCCCTCTGGTGGCTATCAGATATTCGTTGAAAATGTTTCATTTGAGGAATCTATGGTTGAAATGAATGTTGAATGAATGAATGAAGCGTTGTTCCTGGCCGTATTTTCGTTCTAGATCTAGTACTTTGAGATGCGATCTAAAACCAAAGAACGGTTATGGGAAAATCTAGTGAAATCTAGTATTTTTTGTCGTGTTTGGAGAAAATGACACAAGCAAATACCAAAGAATCAGAATATATCATTAACACGTATTTCTAACAACAGATTACAAATATATTCTGCTATTCTGTGCATCTCTGGGTGAGAGATCGATATATGGCATAAGTCAAAAGTCAATCAGTACCACAGAATAGAAACTACTTCTCTATTCTTCAGTTCAGTAGATTTAATCATGGCGGTTACAATGGTATTCTTGTTCTATGAAATTCCACAGCTAGCCAGGTGTCTACGCTAGAAAGCGAGTCATGTTCGTAGTTTTATTAATCCTGAATTATTAGAGAGATATTGCAAGTTTTGAATAGCGCAAGCGTTAGGAGATTGCAGAGAAGAGACACCTGAAATCAGAGATAATAACTGCTCTAAAGCTACCTTTTGTGCGAGGGAGATTCGGGTATTTGGGTAATCGGAGATTTACCTCGTCGACGACGATCACGTGACCGTCGTCGACCAATAGGGAACAATCTCCGATTACACAAATACCCGAATCTCCCTCGCACAAAAGGTAGCTTTAATGACTTGATCGAAGTCATAGAGTAGCAATAAATATACAACTTATTCGATGGCAAAAGCACAGAATAAGTCAGTGTTTTTTTCAGTGAATCCAGTACTATTTACGGAGACAATCTAGTGCGAAAATTTCCACGTGAAGACAAAAGTACTTCCCAAATTTTATTTATCGAGAGAATCGATTAGAGCGATTGAAAAGGCCACGAAATCACAAAGCTTCCTATCGCGATTGAATTTTCGACGGGAATATCGTGTATTTGTGGTGGTGACATTTCCGCCATCAGTTGAAAAATGGACGGAAAGAATGGATTCATATCGCAGCGAAGCGAAGAAATATGGCTGCAGGATGCGATAATTGATTCTGTGAGCTTCACAAACGGCTCCAAACGGAAAGCGATTGGGAAATTCGTTGCATACCTCTACTCTTATTTTTAATTAACTCTTTACCGTGCAGGAGCGAACGACGTGCGTCAAAAACATGCTGTTCACCGCTGGAATTTCAGATTCAATTATGCAGAAATAATTATCCCGTATTGACTGAACATCGAATACGATTGAACAGAAATGATTAACATATCAGAATCAGTTAGGTGCCCCTACGGATCAAACGAGAGTTGTTGTTTAAAATATGAGATATGGCAATACTGATGGAAATATGTCAAGTCTGGCATCCGTGCAGGCTATGCATGTGGTCCCACCCGACCAATCCATTGATCTTCGTTATATGATGATTGTTTTCACTCCAAGAGAAAATTTGGATGACTTGCGAAATTGGATAATTGCTGAATGTAACTCAATAGACGACTTCCTTCCAAGTTGCCAACCCACAATTTTATTCACAAATTTACTACACTGGGGAACGGAAATTTCAGGACAAATTCGGCATAAGGTTCGCGTTATTTATAAACATCCGTGAAATATGCCTCGGCTCCTCAAACAAGATAATTCCTTTTGAATGTAGGTTTTTGTTCGGCTGAAATTCAAGTTGGGATTCCTGATTTCATGTTAACAGTGTCAAGTTTATAAATGATATGTTCCGCAAATCAACTTGGTTATTTCGGTTGCCGGTTTTCCGTTCTGTAAATATGAAATATTCCGTTGATTCCTGAGAAAAAAAGTTAATTACGGAATTTGATTGACGAATAAGCAATCTTTTTGTCACCAGAACATAGACATATTAAGTCTATGCGCCAGAACGACAATAATGTTTTATGGTAACATATCCATAGCATAGAACAATCTTTATTTACCTTATGATCCATAGACCATAAATAGTAATTTTTCCATTGTTGATTGTTGTCTCTTTTATGTTCTATGGATCATAAAGTAAATACAGATTGTTCTATGCTATGGATATGTTACCATAGAACATTGACTATAGTTCTGGTGACAGGAAGAACGTTCTTTCATCAATCAAATTCCGTAATTAACTTTTTTTCAGGAACCAACCGAATATTTCATATATACGGAATGGAAAACCGGCAACCGAAATAACCAAGTTGATTTGCGGAACATATCCTGTATAAATTTGACACTAGTAACATGAAATCAGGAATCCCAACTTAAATTTCAGCCAATCAGAGATGATCTCAACGAAACCGTATATTTGGAAGGAATTATCTTGTTTGAGGAGCCGAGGCATCTTTTACGGATATTTATAAATAACACGAACCTTATCATGTCGAATTTGTCCTGAAATTCCCGTTCTCCAGTGATAGTAAGTTTGTGAAGAAAATTGTGGATTGTCAACTTGGGCCGAAGTCGTCTATTCAAAATGAACCTGGTGTGTTTGGAAGAGTTCGGCAATCACTGATGAAAAAAATGGATGCTTGTGTCCGAGCTAGTTGAACTCATTTTGAATATCTTTTGTAGATTAAGCAACTCAACATTTTCTTTTTGATAATGAAAAATATGTGACAGCTGCAACATGCTGTGACAAATTTTTTTCACCTTGTATTTCTGAAACGAAGCAGTTTTTCAAAAAATATCAGGGAACGAAATTTCCTCCACATTGTTCAAAGAAATATTTATCAAAATTTTCCGCATGTTTACCGAATACCCTGTATAGCGCGCCCACAAATGTCGACACAAGATGGAGGCGTCACCCCTCTATTTAAGAACCCAGGATTAATCCAGCAAAAGACTTCAAGTACAAGGACAACGAATCATTATTAATAATTACTTTTGTATCAAAACTTGAGTGGCAACCCCTCTGTATCTGTATCCTGTAATAACAAAATGGCGCTCACTAAAATAATGTATTTGAAACCAGAGGTAGGAAAGCTGGTGCATTCGCCAATTCGATCAGTGCTGATGGAGCCGTCTACTCATAGTGATGGCCTGAGACGCGTTCAAACGACGAATTGAAATTTTGTTAAGAATTTCTGAGTGGAAATCTTTTAACTGATTTATAAGTTCTATGTCTTTCACGTCGAATGGAAACCAGTTAAAAATTAGGATCAGATGTAGCAATCTTGTACTGGATGCTACTCTGTTTCAGTGTCCAAAAGTAGTATTTGTTTCGAATGAAAGAAAATTCCTTCGACAGTATTTGACTCTGTCGAAGTGGAAGTTTCAATACATTATTCTCCGAAAAAAGTAGTCAACTTGTCAGTAATTTATTTTCTGAGAATTTCCAAACAAATTATTGATCTTTAGTTGTATATACTGCAGAATATTATTTCAATCTGAGAAATCTGTAAACTGACTGGATTTTTATTACCTGGGGGTTCTCGGAATGAAAACTTATATTTTTACATGAAAATTCTCGGGAATATAAAAACAAACTGTCAGATATTACAAATCAATTTCCCATTCTAAACACGTGTTGCTTATATATAATTCATAGCTTGAAGGAATAGAATGACAAAGTGAGGAATACAGAGATGCACTGAAAGGTTTCAATCACAATTTTTCTTACTATATTTCAGAGTTTCTAAGAGTTGGATTTTCAGAAAATGATTCGAATATAAAGTAAATGATACAGGTACGGGGTGATTCTTTAAAATTTGCTCATATTTGGGTAGTTTTTTATTTTGGGTATTTTTAGTAAAATATCTGTATATGAACCTTAGGGTTCTAACTTTTGAACTTCAAGGTGCCAAGCCTTTTAAGCGCTTATTCGCAAAAATTTAAAGCTACTGTGCAGATTTCACTCATTCAGAAGCTCAATCGACACATCAAGAACCCAAATATGGTGTTCCTAAATAGCAGGTACAAATGAAGAGGGGAAAATCATTACATAAATTCAAGGAAAAAAGTCCGAGTAACATCGGAACGTGAACGTTTCATTTCCGGGATATAGCGAGTTGAAGTTCGAATTTTATCGAGTTTTTTTCTTTTATGTAACTGTTTGAAAAAAGTTTTCTGCTGGATTTTTGAAAGTTACAGATATTGTGGCCTAATAATATCGTGAAAACTACACTTTACTTGTATATCTCGACCATAACTTCAGAAAAATATTAAGTTTGCTATAGTTTTTAGATATGGCTCAATTGAAATATGCAAACATAGTCGGTGGATTCTATTCGAAAAATATGTTCATACCGATATCTCATAAAATATCAGTTTGCAGGAAATTCAATTAACGCCATTGAATTTTACGTTGTTCCGAAAATGTTTCAGCAGAAATAGAAAATTTTCAACAGAAGAAAAGTTACAGCAATAGTTGTAAATTGAAGATTTTCGAAAAACATCTTGAGACTATGTTTCGGCGATAGCTTAGGAATAAAGGTTTTGGCCAATGAGTTTCCCATGACGATTGATCTTCAAACACTAATATCAGTTTTCGTCTATCTCGTACAGAGATAGGACTTTCCATTTAAAAGTTTACAATCTGGCCCACCCTATACCCTTAAGAAGCTAATTTCGAAATCATTCCGATATTCAGGAACGATTATCCCATTATTGATTGAAAATAAAAAGGTAATTTACACCAACTGAACACGAATAAATTGGAGAGAATAATTCAGGCATTCATTCACATCATATCTGTTCCAAAAAACATGTCATTTCGTTTCATGAAGGAATAGGTGCTTCAAGTGAACCCTTGGAACAATGACCAAACGAACTGGCGCATTCTGCAATTTGTTCTTTTATATAGGAGCCATACAAAGGGAGGTCCTATTTGTGGTGAAAGGAATCCGAGGAAAAATGGTAATTTGAAAATTTTGCAAGAGGGATTTCCCGGTGGAAATTTTTCGTTCAAAGTTTTCAGAGCGTTGTGGATATTTGAGTTATATAGAAAGTTTTTCCATTATTTCGAATGACCCATATACTTCATGTGTAACTCTTAGATAACTTATTCTGTGTGTATCATAAAGAATCGCTCAGTATGAATGAAGATTCATCACCGACGAGATAAATATGGACTCAACTACCAAAACTGCATGTCACATTTTAATCATCTTCATAAAATATGTGTTAATTGTGTACATTCAACAAGCCTGTTAGAACCATACATATAATCCATTCACTTTTCTAGAAACTATCCAGATTGGCCATGATTTAGGTCAACCAAGTTTTTTTTACTTAAAACTGACTGACACTCGTGAAATATCGCCAATGTCAAAATAATTCTAAGCGACGTTGCCAAATGCCAATGTTAATTTCTACTCTCACTCTCAACATAATCATCACGCTTGGAAACTAACAATACCGAAAGTAGTTTTGAAGAAGCAGAGACAAAGTATCAGGAATCGCTATGTAGACTTGGAATCTGCTTTTTCTGATAGTAACCCTGATAATTTGGAATCAATAATTTATCACGAGCTATCCAACAATTTCGACGTATGTGAGTGAAAACCCAGTGTATCGTTCACATAGATTCCCAAGAACTTTGTAGATTGAGTTAGTTCTTTGAGGTGACACAGGTTTTGTAGTACTACTACATTTTCATACTGGAATATTTCAAATTGTGCAACAAGGTATTTGAGTGTCTTATGTAGACTAATTTCTTGAGAATTTCGAAAAATACGGAACTCCATAGCTTCCTTTGTTGGTTTAGAAGTTTTACTGCAGGGTTATTTGAGTACTTTTATTTTCCTTTCGAATTAACTATCACAGAGTAACGAAGTTCCTTATCCATTAGTTTTCAGATTTCAACACTCGATTCTTGTTTTCCGTACAAGAAAATAGCATAACTGAATCCTCCAACCATGTTTGTATACGTGAAATATTTCCAGTGTTAACAGAGAAAAAAGTTTCTTTATCATTCGCCAGGCCTTTGAATTTACACAATGTTTTTCCAAATTCATCATTTTCCCAAAGTAAATTCACAATTTGAAAAAAACTATGTAGAGAGGACAACGTTGGGTAGTTATCTGACAGGTACATGACCATAACCTAAAATTTTCAAATTATACAAGGTGGAATGTGTCAGAATGTCATGGCCAACCGGGATAGTTTATAAAAGTGAATGGAGTATGGTTGAAATGTTATTATAAAACAATAATTGAGTACAATTTACCACAGACAAATTTCGAAACCACTAAAAACAATAATAGTCACAATGGTGACAAAGTTGTGCTTCATGAACATATAAAAAGAACAGTAATTCTTCAATGAAACATAAACCTGTGAGTTAAATTTACATCGTTCAATTGAATTCCCACTCGAAAAGCTTATTTTGAAATAATTTCGATATGCAGAAACGGTTATCCTATTATTGATTGAACATAAAAAGGCAATTTACAGCTACTGAACACGAATAAATAGGAGAGAATGATTGAGGCATTCGTTCGCATCACATTCGGTCTAAGTAACATGTCATCTCGTCTGATGAAAGAATAGGTGCTCCAAGAGGATGGTTGGAACAATGGATGAAAAGAACTGGCGCATCCGCCAATTTGTTCTTTCACATAGAAGCCGTCCAAAGAGAGGTCCTCTTTGGCGTGAAAGGAAAATGAAGGGAGATTGGTAATTTGAAAATTTTGCAAGAGAGATTTCCCGGTGGAAATTTTTCGTGGGAAGTTTCCAAAGCGTTGTGGATATTTGAGTTATACAGCAAGTTTTTCCATTATTTCGAATGACCCATACACTGAATGCGTAACTCTTCGATAACTAATTCGGTATGTATCATAACGAACCGCTCAGTATAAATGATTATTCTTCACTGACGACATAAATATCGACTCAACTAGCAAATTGCATGTCACATTTTAATCAACTGAAAAAAATTTTAACCCAGACAAATTCCGAAACGACTCAAAACAATAATAATCACAATGGTGCCAAAGTGGCATTTCATGATCATATAAAAAGAATAGTAATACTTCGATGAAAAATAAACCTGTGAGGTAACTTTACAACGATTCAATTGAATTCCCACTCGAAAAGCTTATTTCGAAATAATTTCGATATTCAGGAACGATTTTCCTAGTATCGATTGAACAAAAAAAGGAATTTACAGCTACTGAACACGAATGAATTGGACAGACTAATTCAGGCATTCATTCACAGCATATTTGGTCCGAATAACATGTCATCTCGTCTGATGAACGAATAGGTGCTCCAAGAGGATGATTGGAACAATGGAGGAAACGAACTGGCGCATTCGGCAATTTGCTCTTTTATATAGGAGCCATACAAAGGTAGGTCCTATTTGGCGTGAAAGGAAACCGAGGAAAAATGGTAATTTGAAAATTTTGCAAGAGAGATTTCCCGATGGAAATTTGTCGTTCAAAGTTTTCAGAGCGTGGTGGATATTTGAGTTATATAGAAAGTTTTTCCATTATTTCGAATGACCCCTATACTTCATGTGTAACTCTTGGATAACTTATTCGGTATGTATCATAAAGAATCACTCAGTAGGAATGAAGATTCCTCACTGACGAGATAAATATGGACTCAACTACCAAAACTGCATGTCACATTTTAATCATCTTCATAAAATATGTGTTAATTGTGTACATTCAACAAGCCTGTTAGAACCATACAGATACTCCATTCACTTTTCTGAACTATCCCGATTGGCCATGATTTAGGTCAACCAAGTTTTTTACTTGAAACTGACGCAGGTTGGGACTCGTGAAATATCGGCAATGTCAAAATAATTCTAAGCGACGTTGCCAAATGCCAATGTTAACTTCTACTCTCACTCTCAACATAATCATCACGCTTGGAAACTAACAATACCGAAAATAGTTTTGAAGAAGCAGAGACAAAGTATCAGGAAGTGCTATGTAGAATTGAAGTCAGCTTTTTCTGATAGAAACCCTGATAATTTGGAATCAATAATTCATCACGAGCTATCCAACATTTTCGACGTATGTGAGTGAAAACCCAGTGTATCGTTCACATAGATTCCCAAGAACTTTGTAGATTGAGTTAGATCTTTGAGGTTGATTTTGTAGTACTACTACATTTTCATACTGGAATATTCCAAGTTGTGCAACAAGGTATTTGAATGTCTTATGTAGTCTTATTTCTTGAGAATTTCGAAAAATACGGAACTCCATAGGTTCCTCTGTTGGTTTAGAAGTTTTACTGCAGGGTTATTCGAGTATTTTTATTTTTCTTTCGAATTAACTATCACAAAGTAACGGAGTTCCTTATCCAGTAGTTTTCAGATTTCAACGCTCGATTCTTGATTTCCGTATAAGAAAATAGTATAACTGAATCTTCCAACCATGTTTGTATACGTGAAATATTTCCAGTGTTAACAGAGGAAAAAGTTTCTTTAACATACGCCAGGCCTCTAGAATAATTGAAATTACACAATGTTTTCCCAAATTCATCATTTTCCCAAAGTGAATTCACATTTTGAAAAATACGTGATAACTATGTAGAGAGGACAACGTTGTGTAGTTATCTGACAGGTACATGACCATAACCTAAAATTTTCAAATTATACACGGTGAAATGTGTCAGAATGTCATGGCCAACCGGGATAGTTTATAAAAGTGAATGGAGTATGGTTGAAATGTTATCATAAAACAATAATTGAATACAATTCAACACAGACAAATTTCGAAACCACTAAAAACAATAATAGTCACAATGGTGCCAAAGTTGTGCTTCATGAACATATAAAAAGAACAGTAATTCTTCAATGAAACATAAACCTGTGAGTTAAATTTACATCGTTCAATTGAATTACCACTCGAAATGCTTATTTTGAAATAATTTCGATATGCAGAAACGGTTATCCTATTATTGATTGAACATAAAAAGGCAATTTACAGCTACTGAACACGAATAAATAGGACAAAATGATTGAGGCATTCGTTCGCATCGTATTTGGTCTAAATAACATGTCATCTCGCCTGATGAACGAATAGGTGCTCCAAGAGAATGGTTGGAACAATGGGGAAACGAACTGGCGCATCCGTCAATTTGTTCTTTCATATAGGAGCCATCCGAAAAGAGGTCCTCTTTGGAGTGAAAGGAAAATGAAGGGGAATTGATAATTTGAAAATTTTGCAAGAGAGATTTCCCGATGGAAATTTGTCGTTCAAAGTTTTCAGAGCGTGGTGGATATTTGAGTTATATAGAAAGTTTTTCCATTATTTCGAATGACCCATATACTGAATGTGTAACTCTTCGATAACTTATTCGGTATATATCATAACGAATCGCTCAGTATAACTGATTATTCTTCACTCACGACATAAATATCGACTCAACTAGCAAATTGCATGTCACATTTTAATCGTCCTCATAAAATATGTCTTGAATTGTGTACAGTTAACAAGGCTGTTAGAACCATAAATGGTTGGAATGTTATCATAAAATAACAATTGAAAAAAATTTTAACGCAGACAAATTCCGAAACGACTCAAAACAATAATAATCACAATGGTGCCAAAGTGGCATTTCATGATCATATAAAAAGAATAGTAATACTTCGATGAAAAATAAACCTGTGAGTTAACTTTACAACGATTCAATTGAACTCCCACTAGAAAAGCTTATTACGAAAAAATTTCGATATTCAGAAACGATTTTCCTAGTATCGATTGAACAAAAAAGGCAATTTACAGCTACTGAACGCGAATAAATTGGACAGACTAATTCAGGCATTCATTCACAGCATATTTGGTCCGAATAACATGTCATCTTGTCTGATAAACGAATAGGTGTTTCAGAAGAATGGTTGGAACAATGGGGAAACGAACTGGCGCATCCGTCAATTTGTTCGTTCACATAGAAGCCATCCAAAGAGAGGTCCTCTTTGGCGTTAAAGAAAAATTAAGGGGAATTGGTAATATGAAAATTATGCAAGAGAGATTTCCCGATGGAATTTTTTCGTTGAAAGTTTCCAAAGCGTTATGGATATTTGAGTTATTTAGAAAGTGATTCCATTAAGATAGGAATTGGCTCATGGAGAAAAGAGAGCTCTAGTAGTAATAAACTAACATAACCACAAGGACGAATATCTGTGGATTAACCAACAAACATTACACCTTGATCAGAGCTAATCATCTTATCAACCAAAACATCTACACCGAAGAAGCGGTGTCCAAGGAGAATGGTTAAAGCTGTTTCACAGTTCTTACTGATCGTCAGACCATCTTACCTTGGATAAACCGCATAGGAATTTTGATACTTATAACCTGTGAGATGGAATACTGCAGTATAACAACGTACAGCGCGACATCTGTATTATCATGTATTATTGTTTTTATTGTCAATATGGTCAATATCAATAAATTTATTATTATTATTATCTCCTGGGAGCATATTGCGAATCCTACCTTAAGTCCTACCTTTTTGGTTGATTGAATTATTAGCCCTGATCAAGCTGGAATGCTTGTTGATTAATCGACAGACATTCGTCCTTGTGGTTATGTTAGTTTGTTATTCCGTTATTTCGAATGACCCTTTTAACGAATGTGTGATAACTTTTTCGGTATGAAACAATCAACATGAATTGTGTAAATTCATTAATTGAAAAATGATTAATCCCATTGAATATATAGGTTTGCTGAAACTAGTCGCGAGAACTCAATTTGAAATGCGGAAAATACTTGGTCCTTTGAATAAAATTATCGAGAAAGTTGCTGCAATTTCTATGCAAGAATTCGAACTTCTTCCTTCAGTAATCACATACACGTTTAATGTATTAAATTCAAAGGAGTCTTGATAAAGGCTGTTGATACAATTATTACAAATTATCGTGAGATTTTAATATCGAAAAATATTAGAAATATTAATAGAGGTACTAAAGAGAAATCAGTATTTTTTTTATAGATTGCAGTTTGTCTTGTTGAAGCTGTCAAGCTTGTTAGAACCCTCTTAAAATTCATATCATAATCTGTAATCAGTTGTTTAGACGGTCCATCCATAAGTTTCTTGAACATTTTCATTCAATTAGCATCATAAGAGGTCCTATGACATTGAAATTGTTGAGTATAAAAGAATTCCTGGATAATTTCATGTCTACTTCAAACCTTGCAGAATAAAGTCTTTAGATATACTGATACTATCATTTCTTTTCATTTTATAATTATAAAAACATCCAAGAATACAGATTTTTCTTCAGAAACTTTCTAGAACCTCTTTCAAAATGGATATGTTACGATTTAATCATTAATAGTACTGTTTTGAAAGATGAGATTGAAAATAATGTCAAATGGCATGAATAATGAAAGAATTTAGATTCATGAAAAAACGGCAACACAAAAAAAATTATACGAAATTATTACTAGACACAGTTTTTCGATTTTTTCTATATTATATCTTGTTCATTTTAGAATTTTATTAATCGGACAGAGAAGAAGTTATGGAAGTTGTAGCAATCTGTGTTTCATTTCTTTCTGTATGTTAGTTCTATAATTCGTTGTATGTTGTTATATTGGGTTTTCACGTCATCCCTGCACAACGCGGTGTAAATAAATAAATAATGTAAGCACAAACATTTGATAAGCTTGTCGGTTTTTTTATGTCGATCTCGAAAATTTTGACAAATAATAAAGAAGAGATAATTGATTCATTCCATTTTTTTGGTGCTGTCGTTTTTTCATGTTTTTGGTTTCAATGATTATACGCCAGATATTAGAACATTGTCATTTTGTCACTCCACACGTAGTAGGAGTACACTCGTTCGAATTCATTATTAGAAATGAAACTAATACAGTCTATGTCAATGGCAGTTTTTTGAAAAAATTTCTCACAATATCAGAACAACACAAAATATTGACTAATAGTACTAATAGTTCAAAGTCTAATATCTGATCCCTTCATCGGCCAATAAATCGAATATCTTGTTTTTCAAGATTTTTTATCCAATTTTTTAAGGTTTTCAATTTATCGTCTGATGCAAATGTCAGATTTAGACCCTGAAACGTTCCGATAATCTTCATTAAGCAACAGTTTTCCAAGGAAATGCCATCGACAAAAATAGTTTTAATCCCGCAAGAGCGATCATAATTTTATTAATTCTTTATATATCTTTTTCAGATCAGGTGGACGAAATATCTGGAAAAAACCCTGAAAAATAATTTTAATTTGCCGATTCATTCAACTATTTCCTTATCACTTTCATTATTTTGAATACAAGAGGAAACGATCAAACAAAACAATTTTTCATTCACTCCTCAGATCTGGAACAAGATTATAATTTCTGAAAAAAGAAAGGAATGAATCAAAGTGTAGAATGTTCAAATCAAGAGAATACAATATTATATGATGAAAAATGAATAATTCTTGAAAATTCTAGATAATTTCCAAAATCTTTCGCACTTTTTCTATAAAGAACTCTCGAGAATAGTATAAGTATTTATTATATTTTATAAGGTGAATATTTTCATCTCAATGGTTCAGAATTCATTGGACCACACTGTATTGGAGATATCCCCCTCAATCATAATTTTCATTTCCCTGATTCCTGATTATTTCAGGGCAATCTATAGACAATGAATTTTCAACTTCAATGTGAAATTTTCTCATGAAATGTTAAAAATAACTGCGACTCTGCGCGTTGCCAACTAGATAGTGTCTTTCATTCTAATACAGCTTATCTGTTTTGGTGTTTGGGCGCTAATCAATGACACGACAGCCAACCAAAAATAGGATAACATTTCGATCACAATAGGGACCCAAAAACTACCAGAGTGACCGCAATAATTCCTTCTCATAAAACCACATTTGCAAAATAACGACCGGACAATTCCGAAATTATTTCACGTCGCTGGATCAGCATTGGCGCAGGCACATCTTCCTCGACGTCGGCACACTGTTGAACAAAGAGAATGGTCGCATGCATCCCTAAAAAAAACCTTCTGGATACTTACTCTCTGCTGGATTTCGAAGTTTCTCGGCGATCCTCACATAGTGCGACCAAAGATGTCCAGGCAGGGCCTTAGGGTGGAAGATTGGCACATTAGGGGTAGCACGGAGCAAGACGTACACGGGGGGCCTAGCTTCGGATTGAGCTTTCGGATTGGAACTGATGAAAATTTGGAATTGTTTCTTTGCCCTCCGCTATCGACCAGGGCGCTACGGACGCCCAGCGGTCCCAAACATGGGGTTAACAGGAAGAGTATGGGGCATGGGCGCTTTCTTTCGAGTATTCGATCTGAAGGGAGCCTGATAGGTAAATCTAGGGGGATGCAGGCTGAATTTGAATGAATTCTAAGAGTGAAATGCGAAATTCGTTTTTCATGGCTGTATATAGATGTCGAATCGACGTTGAAGAGCAAGGCTGTAAATGTTCACTTTCTATACGATTCAAAAGAATTGACTCTACATGATGTTCTGTAATGGGGGTTTTTCCTTTAAACGAAAATGCAGTAATTTTCATGAAAAAACCTTAGAACATCACATTTCAAACATATAATTTCAATATTATATTTTAAAATAAATGTTTGATCAACTAAAACTGGGAAATAAAATGGGGATTTGCATTTGAAGGGATTTGTCTTGAGTTCACGATATGGAAACGTCGAATTCAGCTATCTCGGAAAGAAAAGAAAAACAGAGATAGCTATACTTCGGTCTGATTAGAGTAGGAGACAACGACCAAGGAATAGAAAAAGAAGAGCACATAATGTCATATTACTGACAAATCGCAAACGGAAATTGTTTGGTTATATTGACAAAGAACAAGTGTGTACCACAGAATGGGAATAAATATTTCATTATTCTATAGCAGAAAAAGCTATTCTACTGAACACCGTTGTCACTTCGTGCATACCTGGGAAATCCCAAACCCCAATTTTGAATTCTGATTTTCAATACTTTCTGAAGGTAATTTGGGAAAATGATGAATCAAACCCATAATAATTATGTTCAAATTTGCATTCGCAGTAAGAACCCAAATTCAGGAAAAACCCCCATGAAATAATAGCACGCTGTTCCCAAGAACATGCGCGCAAAAATTATACTCATTGAATTTTCTTAATATTAATAATAACGGATGTTTGATCACCTAAAATTGAAAAATAAAAATGGGGATTTGCATTTAAAGAGTTTCCCTTGAGTGCACGATATGGCAACGTCGAATTCAGCTTTCTCTGAAAGAAAGGGACGTCGAATGTGTTACTTTGCTTAGGAAAACAGAGATAGCTATACTTCGATCTGGTTAGAGTAGAAGACAACGACCAAGGAATAGAAAAAGAAGAGCACATACAAACGGAAATTGTTTGGTTATATTGACAAAGAAAACGTGTGTACCACAGAATGGGAATAAATATTTCATTATTCTATAGCAGAAAAAGCTATTATACTAAACACCATTGTCACTTCGTGCATGCCTGGCAAATCCCAAACTCCAATTTTGAAATCTGATTTTGAATGCTTTCTGAAGGTAATTTGGGAAAATGATGAATCAAACCCATTATAATTATGTTCAAATCTGCATTCGGAGTAAGAACCCAAATTTAGGAAAAACCCCCATCAAATGATAGCACGCTGTTCCACAGAACGTGCGCGCAAAAATTATACTCATTGAATTTCCTTAATATTTCAGCCTGTAATGTGGTTCCTGAAATTCTTAGAACCGTTAATATTTCTGGAATAACTCTAAAAATACGGATCCGATCATGATGAAAATAGGTAATTATGTAGGGAGCAAATGCGCAGGCACAAATCTGAGTGAAAAATTCGTTATGATCGTGTCATTCAAACAATGAAATCTAGAAAAGCACTTACTTGAGATCAGGAGATTTTACGCGTTTGTTCAAACTCTATAACTATTAGATCAACACGAAATTTGTAGCTATATAGTTACGAGTTGGTATTCTTCACCTGATAACGAAGTTTCAATCTGATCGCATTCTTACTTCTTGTGACATTGAGATTGAGCAAAATAAAATTAAAATTCCAAATAACAATAATTGAGTTATGCATATTTTTGCCTTCTATATCCAGAAGTCAATATAGAATCGGATTGAAATTTATAACATTTTTGTTGAATACTGACTTCAGAACTTGTGCCGAATTTCGTTGAAAACTAGTCAATATGTCCGGGGAAAAAAATGTTCAACAAAATTTTAAAATTTTCGAATGAACATTTTTTCGAAATTTCACCACAATAGACGACTTCGGCCAAAGTTGCCAACCCACAATTTTCTTCAAAAATTTACTATCACTAGGGAGCGGGAATTTCAGGACAAATTCGACAGGATGAGGTTCACGTTATTATTTATAAATATCAGTAAAAGATGCCTCGGCTCCTCAAACAAGATAATTCCTTCCAAATATAGGTTTTTGTTAGGCTGACATTCAAGTTGGGATTCCTGATTTCATGTTAATAGTTTGAATTTATAAAGGATATCATGATGTAAACGAAATTTTTTTTACATAATGAAGGATATGTTCCGCAAATCAACTTGGTTATTTCGGTTGCCGGTTTTCCGTTCTGTAAATATGAAATATTCGGTTTGTTCCTGAAAAAAAAATGTAATTACGGAATTTGATTGATGAAAAAGCAATCTTTCTGTCACCAGAACATAGACATATTAAGTCTATGCACCAGAACGACAATCAATGTTTTATGGTAACATATCCATAGCAACAATCTTTATTTACCTTATGATCCATAGACCATACCTAGTAATTTTTCCTCTGAATAAAGAACATTCTTGTTCATTATTCAAAGAATTTTTCCATTGTTGATTGTTGTGTCTTCTATGTTCTATATCGATCATAAAGTAAATAAAGATTGTTCTATGCTAGGGATATGTTACCATAGAACATTGACTGTCGTTTTGGTGGCAGAAAGAACGTTTTTTCATCAATAAAATTCCGTAATTAACCTTTTTTTCAGGAACCAACCGAATATTTCATATTTATGGAATGTAAAACAGAAATAACCAAGTTGATTTGCGGAACATATCCGATATAAATTTGACACTATTACCATGAAATCAGGAATCTCAACTTAAATTTCAGCCAATCAGAGATAATCAACAAAAAATTGGCAGGAATTATCTTATTTGAAAAGCCGATGCATATTTTACGGATATTTATAAATAACGCGAACCTTATTATGTCGAATTTGTCCTGAAATTCCCGTTCCCAAGTGATAGTAAATTTGTGAAGAAATTTGTGGGTTGGAAGCTTTTGGGACGAAGTCGTCTATTGGATCCACACGGAATTTTGCACTTAGTTGCGATTCAGTATTTCATGTGATATACAGGGTGAGTCTTTGACCTTGCAGAATATTTTAATAGAAGATTCCTGAAGCTGAAAGAAACACATTTGTCCTCTACCATTTGTTCCGATTCAGCCTAGATAAAAAGATATAGGCATTATAAATTTTCATAATAGGCTAGCCGCCCCTGGAAACCTGAACACTGAAGTTTTTTCAAGCCTAAGATATACCATTCAAATCTTCGAAATAAGCCACTCTGTTATGAAAACAAGCGTCAACTTACTTTTTACATTCCAGTCGGTGAAAAAAGTTGTATTTATAGTACAATGAACAAGTTAGGTATTCCAAATTTCCTGGGCGATAAAAGTTGAATGTTCTCCTCTTGGTTTCATTTTCGATAATGAGGAATTCATCTAGCTATCACTCATATTAGCTTCGAGATTCATCTTCAATTTGTAATTATTAATTTTCTTTGTTTATTTCGTTTTCTCCAAGAATTATCAGATTCAGACATAACCCATTCAAACTTTCATTTTCATAAATAAATAAAACAGATGTACCTAATTTATCGATGAACGTACAAACGTTGCCAAATTGACGAACAGAAAGAAAGATCTCTTCGAAATCAAACCACACAAAATATGCTTATTCTATGTATACACTTGTAAAGTCTATGATTCTGAACTGAACTATAAATCTGTGGCTTCGTGGTTTTAAGGTTATGTCATGGTGGTTTTCTTCCACCATGGGTTGTTATGTTATGAAAGCGCATTTGAAGAATACCTCAAAATATATACTATCAAAGTTCTGTACATAATTTCAAGAAATTTGGGTCAGCAGAAAGATTGCATTCAAACCAGTAAGAATCCCCATTATCATGGAAAAGTGAGAAGTTTATCAATTATACTACACAAATTAGCTCGAAATTGAAAAGGAAGCTTCATGAATGGAAAGTGGTGTGGAAATTTGCTTGAGGTGAGCTTATTCATATTACTCCACTTTCGAACTAATAGCCAATTTACAATGGACATAACTTAACCGTAAATTTACTTATACATAAAATGTAAGAATTAAACAACAGAAATCATAAGGAATAAGAATGGAACTGCATTCGACTTATGGAAGTCAAGAGCAAAGTTGAACCTATTGTGAAGATTTTGGTACTTATGAATTTTGTAGTTTTCTCTTCGATTTTTACGCACGATTTGCGGGATTCTTACGGTTACGTCCATTGTGAATTGGCCAAAGTCGGCTACTCCGCTTACAAATCATTCCAAATAAAAAAAGCTAGGATTCCATTCTCAACTTCTAGACGTGGCCACGCGGAAAAATTTAATTCTGTGAATTTTTTGAACAGAGTTGCATTCAGCCAAAGTACCCAATTCTCGGAATTTCACAGATATTTTTTATTTTTGAATTTCAGATTACTCGAAAACGGCGCATCATACGAAAAAAATAAAGAATACTTTTACTTTCCAAAATGGTCAAAAATTCGTTGAATAGCATTCAAATTATTTTTAAAAGTTGGATTCTCTGAATTTCTGGTATTTTTATGAAATGTTATGGTCATATTGAAGAAACTGGAGGATGTGGATGAAATTTTGTAATCCAGGAACATTCATCGTATCAATAAAAACTATATTCCAAAAATCATCTCATTCGATGAGATCGTTCGCGAGAAAAAATCGAAAATTAAATTTTTTTATGGATTTTCAACAGTCTGTATCTTACGAACCAAGCCGAATCGGAAAAAATGGTAGGGGTAAAAAGTGTTTCTTTTGGCTTCAGGAATCTTCTGTTAAAATATTCTGCAAGGTCAAAGACTCACCCTGTATCCAGAACTCAACCTCAAAATTCCAAATAGGCCTAGCTCCGAAACTACCCGACCGATTTCACCCATTAATGAACTCAAATCAAATCAAATCAAACCGGGATATTAAGAATATAAACCTAATCAGACAAATTCGAATCGCTAGGTCGAAAGTTAGAGCACTTACGGTCCGAGGGACGGACATAATTGATTTTAAGCACGGATTCTTCTTCATGGCGTTCAACCCAATCTTTCAAGATAATTTTCAGATCAAAATGCGAAATTTACAGACATTGTGACGAAATGTTAAAGCACTGTTCTCTAGAACATCGAAAATTTCCATTTTAAGTTCAAAAATAATTTCTTCCATATCAATCGATAAGTTTCATCTCGATTCTATATTTTGTTTCAGAAATATCTGATATTTTATGGAGATATTGAGAGAATTCCCGTGATTTTGCGAGATTGGAAATACATAAAATTCGAGTTTCGATTTAAGATAGTGATATTTCCATGAAGTACTCTGTGCAAAATGTTACATTAAGCTGTGCTGGTCGGGTTCGACACCTGAATGGGCTACGAAATTGACCGAACGCGTTCAAAGGCCCCGACGAAATTTTTTTCGATTTCTTTCATCGAAACAGTGTGAGAACCTGGAAAAAAGATCGCATATATTTCATTCCTAAAGTTCCCTTTGACACGACCCCGTACTGTTAAATTTAAATTGTGTTAGGTCTGTTCCGAATTAAAGCCTTGTTCAAACATGTCCTGAGTAAATATTCATTGCAGTTCATACATGAACAGCCTCTGAGTTCATGACGTTCCTGAAGTGGAAATTTCGTATTCCTGCAAGCGACTAACAATGTCGTAGTAAGTTATGTTGAAAATTTTGCACCAGTCCTAGACGCAGATGAGATGCTTTTCGTCAAATTGACTTCATGTATTATTGTTGAATATCCTTTTTGGCATGCAAAAAGTTGATTCACTGAATAGACTGCGTTCCAGGTGACAAAAGGATTTTATTTCGATTGTTCTGCCAAGAACTATGAAGAATGGTTCGTGATATCCATTATGTAAATATATAATATACAGTGCGCCTCAAAATTATGGAACAAATTCATTTTCTCAGGAGAAAAATATTTGGCAACAAAATCCTGAAACTGGTCAATTTTTGTTTTACTTTTACCAAATTTATATGCATTTTTGAAGGATTTTTGTTGCACCGAGTGCCATCCCCATCAACCCTCTAAATTTTTTGAACAGGAAAACTAGGTCATGAGGTACTTTTTTGGCAAGGTGTTTGTATCTTCTATACAGGCGTGCAGAAATTTTCAAGAAAAATATTTTTTTTTTTAGAAATTAGTTAGTTCAAAGAGGTTTTCAGTATGTGCACTTTGTTATGGCTCATTTACTTTGAGATCATATGGTACCTGATGAAATTTGTCACCAAATAAAAGTTGATCATTACAGTTTTGTTCATGCACAACTGTCTACCCCTTTAAACCCCCTCACGTGAAAAATAAGAATGTGTGAAACACTGCGCTCCAGTTATGATCTCAAGTAGGTATGTAATTAGTACGTTTTTATTGAAGTTGAAACTTTTGGATGAAATGTTTCAATTCAAAGAAAGGTTTCTGACAACCCAATGTCATCAATGTTACGAATGTCTCAAGCGCATTGGTTATTGCATCCAGAACGATGGTGGTCATTTTGAACATTTAATTGAACTTAGCTTGTAATGCACAATGATTCTCCAGGTGGTACTTCAATGCCGAAATAAATTTCCAATGTCACTCCATTTTTTTCCCACAATGAAGGGTTCGTAGGGGTTGAAAGTTGTGCATGGACAAAACTGTAATGGTCGACTTTCATTCGGTGACAAATTTCATCAGGTACCATCATCTCAAAGTAAATGAGCCATGACAAAGTGCACATACTGAAAACCTGTTTGAACTAACTAATTTTTCACAAAAAAATTTTTTCTTGGAAATTTCTGCACGCCTGTAAAGAAGATACAAAGACCTTGCCAAAAAAGTACAACATGACCCACTTTCCCTATTCAAAAAATTTAGAGGGTTGATGGAGATGGCACAGGGTGCAACAAAAATCCTTCAAAAATGCATACAAATTTGGTAAAAGTGAAACAAAAATAGACCTGTTTCAGGATTTTGTTGCCAAATATTTTTCTTCTGAGAAAATGAATTTGTTCCATAATTTTGACGCGCACTGTATATTGAACGACTGTTGGATTCACTGATGATCTATAATAATAATAATAATAATCTTTATTCATGACCCCAAAATAGTTACAAAAAACTGGCACCAGGGCCTACATATATGACTTGATTTAGTTCGCTTGTAAATAAACTATATTAATCTTCTATAAAAACCAACACAAAATTATCACAGAAAAGCGAAAAAACTGAATCATAAAAGGTACAGTTTGAGATTATGGCACATTTGGTTTATTGATCTGGAGGTATTCACTAATTGCACAGGTATCTGATTATATGACGCATCCTGTCTCAAAATAGCTTAGAATTATATCTATTTGAAACTTTCAGGGCTAATTTCATTTCGGAATGCAAAACCAGCCAAACGGTTTCGGAGTCATAGTCATTTGAAATTTTGAGGTTACTTCCTCAATATTTCTAGAACTACTCGAGCGATTTGATTGAAATTTGACTGTTAGTTGAAAAATCTGAACGAACAATTCTTTGAAGAATTTTGACGAGATCGTTCTGTTTTCAAATGAAAATAAATCCAAAAACTTTCCGAAATTGTTTTTTTCAATCATTATTCATCATATTTGAAAGAACTTGTAGGTGGCGTAGTTTAACTGAGTTGCCAGAAGGTGGCACCACTGACCGACGCACGCTAGCTACTTCATTCCAACACAGCATAAGCGCGTCGGTCATGGTCGCTCACTACGCCGCTTCTGCGGTTGTCATAGGCAGGTGCCAGAGGATTCAGCCTCTGGCACTGGGACGAAATAACAACTTTCCCTAAGAGCACGTCGTCCTTCAGATGGCGCTAACTCATGAGAACCGGCAAAAACTTAAGCTCAGATTTTAAACTCCTGTACCAAATTTCAGTGCTATAATTTTTGAAGATATTGGGAAAAAGTATGTCAAATTTCGTATTATTTTCCTTGTTATCGTGTTTTTTTCCGGAATAACTCCGGAAAATACTGACTCAATCATGATGACTAGTTTGAAAATGTTTTTCTTTACATTTTCCACCATTACACTATACCTCCGTCGATAGACTCGACATAGGTCTAGAGAAACTGGTAAACTTGAAGGTGAACAAAAAAAAACATTAAAGAAGACTTCTGATGTAAACATTCAAACATTGGAAACTCGTTTTGTTAAACCTGAAATCATTATAAAATGTTCCTGTCAAAAATTTAAGTAATGCCCCCAATCAAAGACACGAATTTGGAAAAAATAATTAACTTTAAATATTAATAGAGAGATTAAATTAATTTGAGAGGTAATATTCGTTGTATATTGCAAATTTCCATCCACTCCAGTAAAATTTTTCAAATTCCACCAGCCCCAACCCAACTAACGTGAAGTGAAACCATTCATCTCGATGATGATGAATCATGCAGAAAATTATTCTGTATATAACGAAAGAAGTCATATATTTCAAAGGCTGGTAATATTCAAACTAAAATCTATTTGGAAATGAAAATGTTGGTTAAGGGCATTCGAAAATATGAGGAAACTTTCGTCAAAAGTTCCATATACAGGGTGAGTCTTTAAGTTGTACACTAATTTTAAGCATAGATTCCTCTCATCAAATAACGCACTTTTTACATTCGTCATTTTTCCAGATTCGGCTCAGGTAAAAAGTTATAAGCATTTAAACATTTCTCAATGTGCTAATACACTCCTGCGTTATGTTTGCAAGTTCACCACAGATATCTTTTACGGTGATTTCTTCTGGAGAATAACCAATCCAAGGTTTTAAATTCAAAGAAACAAGATTGAGAAAACTCATTTACTCACTTATTTCTTATGATTTGGTGCTTTTTGCGATATTATCGCAAGGAAAACGTTTCACTACACTGGACTTGAAACACTGATCTTCAACTTGATTTTCATGCAATATCCAATTTCATTCCACTATATGATTATACACAATTTCATCCTCGCCCATTCTAATATTGAAAACTCCATAATTATTCTTTTTTCACGAAATTTATGAATGAATTATATGAAATCAATCAATTAACCTAAAAATATTCTCTAGACTTTTATAAGATAGACATAGAATAACAAGTTATTATAAGTCTATGACTTATACTTACATGTTATATTCTATGTCTATAAATGTTATGGTTAGATCTGTGGTATGATCACGAAATAGCATATACCTAAATTATAGTTCTATGCGAAATAGATAAATATTTATGTGTATTCTATGGTCCGGATAAATGTGAACCCAGTTTAATTTACTTCCTCTACTAGATCCAAAAATATAAGATAATTCTTCGAACTTTTATCCGATTTTATAATATTCAACTTCGAATATCTACGTAATTTAGGAGAAATTATAAAAAATAATCAAGTATCTTAAAATGATTGAAGATTCTTATAATGACACAAGATAAACTTTATCTGCATTATTCATGCTGATTTCGAATAGTTTTATGAATCGCCGAGTCTATAACTCGGAAACTATTCGAAGTAGGATGAAAGGGATTACTGAAGAATATGAGTAACAGTTATAGAAAACTTCACACCAAAATTCATCTCGGAGGTACCATATCAAAGCTACAAAAGAAGAACTGTTTTTTTTTTGGAAATTTCAACAGCCGCCTGTATCTTTTTTCTGGAGCCGAATCCAAAAAAATGATAAATGAAAAAAGTGTTTCATTTATAATGAGAGGAATCTATGGTCAAAATTAATGTACAACTTAAAGACTCACCCTGTATAAACAATATGTTGTTGCAAAATGAGCAAGTAACATTTCAAATCGATATTAATAGGTATACCTAGTTGCAATCAACAATTATCAGGCAGAGATGATTTGCATGATTGTTTCCACCTAGAACATCTTTCAAAAGACGAATTCAAAACATTGATAGGTATATTTAAGTAATATTGGTTTGATAAAGGTGTGAACTATTTGTTAGTTGGTATGTATTTTTTTTTGAGTGAACAAAATAGTTCTTCAAATATTCAAATTTTCAGATTTAGAATCATGTCTTTGTTTTCAGGATATCACATTGCGGTACCCACATTGCCAGTCATTTAATCTTCAATTTTGTGCAAATGTTTTGTAATGTACCTGGAAAGATTCTCTTCTGAATTCCTTGACCGACTAATTCTTTCATAAAATATATTGAATATCTATTTGTTCTAATATTGTATTTTCATATACTGTCAGAAATACTAATTGATCATTGTATTACGAATATCATTGTGAAAATTGTGTATCTATTGATTCGTAAATAAATTGCCTTCTCGAAATTTAGACTCCAACTGAAAAATTTACATTATACAATTATTTGAACTGTAGCATCGCCACTCAGATTCACGGTACAAAAATATAGAATGCTCCGAATATCTATAATACCGTGAACCTTGTTAGTTCGTGTTCGTGCCATCTCCAGTAGGGAGGGCGTATTTTGATTCCGTCGTTTTGTTTTGATTTTGAAGGGACGATACTGGCGACAGGGACGTTTCACCTTTTATTATACATTGTGACCGAGTTTTTAAATTCACCAAATTGGTGTGGTGGAAGAGTGATGGAACCACCAAATCGTTTTTTTATTGTTGGTTGATTGACGTAAATGTCAATCTAGTCCAACATCTACCATTTATGTTCTATGTCCACCATACTCCACCACAACAACCAACACAACAAATATTTGATGTTCTGTGACCACAACCATACCATAGACCTAAAATAACATTATTATATTATTATTAGGTCTATGAACCATACCAGTTTGGTGAATTTAAAAACGCACGTTGTTTTCATTTACAATTAGTTGCAAAATCATATTTGGATATTCATCCCTTGCTGCAATGGAACAAAGTCCCGCTTCAGATGACTCAAAAACATATTTACCTATAAAATTGGAGAATAATAGCATTGATATTGAAGAAAGGAATGAGTTTCTAAATTGTATGCATGAAAAAGAGGAACAATCAGACAATTTTCAGTAAGTACCGTATTTGTTTTTAGTTTTTGAGTTGAAGGTAAATCATTTTGTTCATCTAGTGAACCAGATATTCTCTCATTGGTGTTATATTCCATTATGTGCAAGAATGGTTGTCTTGTAGAAGTATTTGTTGAGATTTTCGGTTTTTCAGAAAGCATATCTCACATATTTGAAGTTTCAATGAAGTATTTTAGGCAAACCTTCGGTTCTGCAAAACTTTTGAGTGCTGATAAACTCCTTGATTACAGTTCGAATTCGATGATTTGGGTGAAAATGAAATGAAATCTAACACATAATTTAACAGTTGATTGATATTCAAGCCCTTGAACAAGCAATCAAAGTTTTGTGAAATCGGCCTTAAAGGTCAGGTTTACCATTAAAAGTTACTATTGATTGGATCATTTCTTACTAGCACTTTTTGAGGTGGATAAGGAGTAGCAGGAATTAAACACTTCTGCTGATTGTGAAGAGGTGCCCCAAATAAAAAAGGTCTGATGCAGATACCTTCTGTATATTTCAACAGATTCACAGAGTTGAAAAAATACATTTATTTGAAAGTAGTATTGATTCAGTAAGGAATAAACACAATTCAATTCATGTTTGTTCAGTTGAAAACTATGATAAATATGTTTCTTGAACGGTTCATTCACATATTTGAAATCTGAACTGATGATGAACAATCATATCCTGGGTGGGTATACAGAGGATAGGTGTTTTCTTGGAGTTCAAATTAATTGAAAAAATTTTGAGGAGAATATATGTGTAGGTAGAGTTAAAGTGTTGTATAATATTGTATCTTGTATACATATTTCAATTTGTTTCAGCGAGGAAAAGCCAAGAGTTGAAGGAAGCTATGAAGACCATGTCGTTAAGGTTGAGGACTTGGACAGAACTGAACAAATAAAAAGTGAATTTAGTGAGGAAAATACATCTACTGTCATAGAGGAAGAAATTCAGGAACCTACCGACAGAGTAAATGATTCTGATCAAAATACTTTGCTGGAAAATTTGAAATTCAAGTCCTTTTCGTGCTATCTCTGTGATTATTCAACAAATCACAAAGGTCATCTGAAAGGTCACGTAAATGATGTCCATTTGAAATTGAGGAACCATAAATGCAACATTTGTGAATATGCCACATATCATAAATCTGTTCTGGTGAAACATGTAAACTGGGTTCATCTTAAAATGAAAAAATTCAAATGTCCTCATTGTGATCATACTTCAAGAAATAGAACTGACCTCAAAAACCATATTAGTGTTGCTCATTTGAATTTGAAGCAACATCAATGTGAAATGTGCGATTTTTCTACTAACCTAAAGAATGCACTTAAAACGCATATTCTCAACGTCCATTCAAGTTCAAGAAAATATCACTGTGACACATGTGATTTCGCCTCGAATCGTAAACAGATGCTCGAAAATCATGTGGAAGCCGTCCATTTGAATTCCCAACGATTCAAATGTGAGCTTTGTGAATTTTCTTCAAATCATAAAAGAAGTCTATCTCTGCACGTAAATTCTGTTCACCTCAATTTGAGACCTTTTAAGTGCGAGCTTTGTACTTATGCTACTAATCGTCAGCCTGATCTGAAAAAGCACAAGGAATCTGTACATTTGCATGTTAAACAGTTCAAGTGCGATTTGTGCGAGTACAGTTCGCATTACAAATCTAACGTCACGAGCCATATGAATTGTGTTCATCTGAATTCCAAGCAGTACAAGTGCGAGATGTGCGAATACGCTTCATACCATAGAAATAACTTGAGAACCCATGTGAATTCGGTACATTCGGATTTGAAGCAGGAAAAGTGTCAATTTTGTGATTTTTCTACTAACCGTAAGAATACCCTTAAAACTCATATAAATACTGTTCATTTGAATTTGAAAAAGCATAAATGTCCATTATGTGAGTATGTTTCAGGTCATAAAGGTACCCTCAATAGACATATTAATAATATGCATTCGAAGGAAAGTAATTGAATTATGAAATTCTTAAAATGATCTGGAGAAACATGAAGATCCAAATTTGAAAGCGGAACTTATACTCCATTCACTTATATAAACTATCCCGGTTGGCCATGATATTCTGACACATTTAACCTTGTATATTTTGAAAATATTAGGTTATAGTCATTTTCCTGTCAGCATAGAACTCTATATTACTACCTGGAAAGGACCCGACCCTTCTTCAACTAAGCTTAAAGCGTAACAAGGGGCAACGAAACAAAGATAGCGCTAATTACGGTAACCTCTCCCTGTCACACCCATTGAAGTAAATGGTGTTGAACGGCACAAATTTGGTTTTACTTGGAAATTCAGGTAGTTTGGGTATTACATCGTTTAGAAAGTGCAATATTTTTGAAAATGAATATCCATTTTTCTCTGATATGCCATTACTTTCTCTGCCTTCACCGCGTGTGGTTCAAAAAGTGAAGAATTATGTTGGTGTGAGCTGTGCATTGACGATTGACGATAGTTTCATCATCATAAAAATAAATTTAAATAATAGGAACATAGGAAAATACTTCTCGAAAAGCACTGACTTGACGTCAGGAAAATTTAAGCGCTGGTTAAAATTCATTGCCAACGCGAAATATGACATACTTTTTTCCCATATTTTTGGTAATGTCAGTCGAATCGAGCTGATATTCGAACATTGCTGTTCAGATTCGACTTCAAGGTCTGCTCCAAGTTTCATTGAAATCTCATTGATAGTTTCCGAAAAAAATATTTTTTTAACGATTCTTCATGCAATCATTTAGGAAGTTTCAATCTGATCGCATCAGTACTTCTTGAGATATAGAGGAAATAAAATAATATATTTGAAATGGATATAATTTCGAAATTGTTAGGTAAATTTTGCCCATTAACGAACTTATTTTGAATTTTTTAAGTCGCTATAGCTTTTCTCGGTAGTAAGTTATCGTGACAACGGGCGGCTAAATAGAATTCAATTTGACATTGAACTCTTCATCAGTGAGTCCAACCTGGTCGCTTGGAACCATTTTCGGCAAAAAAACGCAAATTTACGGAGGATGATAACGAGCTGTTCCCCAGAAAAACCGCTCACTAAGTTGAAATTTCACTTGAACATGTGCGATCTTCTTCAATCCTGCCTTATTCACGAATTAGTCAGAAAAAAATTCAGGTTCTCCTAATTTGAAACGAAAAATTAAAAATATTTAGAATAAATGTGACAGAGTTCCCTTTACTGCAATGAGGAAGAAAGAGATAGATACCCATCTACTTCGCGGGTTGCATAAGCGACGAATTGGCTTCACTTGTCGCTCAAAACGGGTCCCTTCCATAGAGATCATAGTGATTACGTATTTTTCAAAATGTGAATTTATTTTGGGAAAATAATGAATTTGATAAACTATTATGTGAATTCAATAATTCCAAAGACCTGGCGAATGTTGAAGAACATTTTTGTCTGTTAATACTGTAAATGATTCAACTATATAAACATGGTTGGAAGATTCAGTTATGCTATTTTCTTGTACGAAAATCAAGAATCAAGAGTTGAAATTTTACTGAAAAATAGTGGATATAGTACTCGGTTGCTTTGTGATAGTTCATTCGAAAAAAAATAAAAGTACTCGAGTAACCCTGCAGTAAAACTTTCTGAACGAACAGACGAACCTATAGGATTCCCTACTCTTTGGAATTCCCAAGCAATAAGCCTACAGAAGACATTTAAACACCTTTTGTTGCACAACTTGAAATACTCCATTATAAAAATATAGTAGTACTTAATAACCTGTGCCACCTTAAAAGAACTAACTCAATTTAGGTTCTTAGGGATCTATGTGAAGATGGGATGAACATATTTCTAAACTGGGATGCAGCTTGGCTTCAGTCTGTTATCTTTGGGTGTTGGATAGCTTGTGATAAATTATTGATTCCAAATTATCAGGGAGAAAAATCAGATTTCAATTCTACATTGCACTTCCTGATACTTTGTCTCTGCTTCTTCAAAACTACCTTTGGCATTTTGAGTTTCCAAGCGTGGTGATTATGTTGAGATTGAGAGTAGAAATTGGCATTTGGCAACGTCGTTGAGAATTATTTTGAGCCGATATTTCAATAGTGCCAACCTGCGTCAGTTTTAAGTAAAAAAACTTGATAAAGCTGAGTCATGGCCAACCGGGATAGTTCATAAAAGTTAATGGGGTATATGTGAGAGCACTATTCAATAAACTTCAATACACGGTGAGACTCAACCCCCCTTCTTATTTCATAGTTTAGGGGTTGCTGTCCTGTAAAAAATTTCCCCCTACAAACCAAAGTTCACACATTTTTGCATTTTTCCTGATTTTGTATGGGGGTCAAGATAATGAGGATGCTACCTTTTGACACACTGTATGACATTTGATTGATGATGATTTGAAATGAGAGTGTAAATTTTGTAATAATCTGAGTAACATCGAATAGAGAAATGCATTTCATTAATTCAAATTCACAAGAAAATGAGTGCCACTCATGTGATCATGTGACGAATATTATCTGTCGGTTTTAGTTCAAAGCTAATTGAATGTTACCTGATTGAACATGTTCTCACTGAAAATGTCCTTTTGATTTTGAAGTTATATTTTTAGTGTTTATGGGACATATAAAGAAACAACTTTGAAAAGAGGTTTTTACCTTGTTACAGTTCGAGCGAAAAATGTATTGTGATAACCAAAAATATTTATTCTTTCATTCATGAACAGTTTGTCTAGGACAATGAAGCATATTGAAAGATAATAAAGAATATGAAACAGTAAATTTTGTATTATTCATTTGGAATATTCTTCATAAATTGAAATCATTTTGAATAAGTTATGTTTAAAAAAATTGCGCGAGAATTGCTAACAGATTGAACATCGTAAATTGAAATGATAAGATTATCAAATTATGTAATATAACAATAAAACTCTAAATCAGTGAGAAGTACTTTTACTACTCCTCTGAACTGGAGTCGTGGGAATAAATTTGAAATGGAAAATTCTAAAAAACCTAGAAAAGCACCGATACGAAGTCAGCAGCTTTTGCGCGAATATGCGCGCAAAAGCTGCTGATAAAGTGCTGGATTTCAATTCGATCTATTATGCATTTTTGGGAATATTGTGAAAATAAAATTTTTAATGGGTATATTTACGGAATCATTGGGCGGATTTTACCCATTCACGAATTCGGCCTTCGTAATTAAGGTCCAAACCTACTCTACAAATATCGAGTTTCTAAATCGTTTCTTCTGTAAGTTTGAGTTATTGTGTTTACGGTCGAACACAATAGCATCCGAAAGAAACAACTTGGAAACTCAATATTTGTAGAGTAGGTTTGGACCGTAATTTCGAACGCCGAATTCCTGAATGGGTAAAATCCAACCAATGATTCCGCAGATATACCCATTCAAAATTTTATTTTTTCAAAATTACAGTATAGATGGAATAGACGACTTCGGCCCAAGTTGCCAACCCACAATTTACTTAGCAAGTTTACTTTCACTGGGGAACGGGAATTTCAGGACAAATTCGACATGATAAGGTTCGCATTATTTATAAATAACCGTAAAACATGCCTCGGCTCTTCAAACCAGATAATTCCTTCCAAATATAGGTTTTTGTTAAGATCATCCCCGATTGGCTGAAATTTAAGTTGGGATTCCTGATTTCATGCAAACAGTGTCAATTTTCATAGGATACGTTCCGAAAATCAACTCTGTTGTTTCATTTGCCGATTTTCTGCTCCGTAAATATGAAATATTCGGATGGTTCCTGGAACAAGCGCGTGAAAAAGGTTATTTACGGAATCTGGTTGATGAAAATGCGGTCGATTTACTGTCACTAGAAAGATTTTCTATGGTAAATATCCATAGCATAGAACAATCTATGTTTACTTTAGGTTTGTTTTGGTTTCGAGTTCAGATCTGTTCGGGACGGTTCTAGCATAGACCATAGAACCGACAAAACGATGAACGTCACACACATCGATCAAAGTATTCTGCACTCGAAGGTGAGACTCGCAAGATGCTCCTGGCAGATGGCGCGCTGTAAGTTGTATACTGCAGCGATCCTTCTGAAAGGTAACAAGTATCGAGAGAACTCTCTGCGGTTTATCCAAGTTAAGTTGACCTGACGATCAATAACAATTGTGAAACAGCTGTAGTCATTCTACTTGGATCCGCTTCTTCGGTGTGGGTGTTTTGGTTGATTGGGTGATTAGCTCTGATCAAGGGGGAATATAGGTTGATTTATCGACGGATATTTGTCCTTGTGATTACATTATGTATATTACAATGTTAGCAGAGGAAATGTAAACTGGGTACCATACATTTTTACGTATGCTACGAGAGCACAGATAAAAACCACAGCAAAAACTCTGTCTCCCCGTATAAGTGTTGAAATTTGTTTGAAAAACATAGATGGCATCTTTTTCATTGGAAAATAATTTTTTCGTCATCTTGAATTTATTTTGACAAAATAAATGAGAAAGTTTATGCATTTTTCTTGGCGTTTGTGTGATTTTACAAGTGCTTTTACTGAGGAAAAGCAAACTCAAATGTCCCTTCCCATAGATTTCTACAGCCCGGTAAAAGATTTGGAGTTAGGGTGAAAGAAACTTCCTTTAACAAGTCGGGCCTGAAAGTGTTGAAGAATCGATACAAACCAACAAAAAAGATTTATGAGAGTCTGTGACCTGCCTTTTACCGATGATGATCATTTTTATAAAGGTAAGCACGAATTGCTCATGAAATATTAGATCACATTCATGAAGACAATTTTTTTCCTGGCCCATAATCCAAGCAGAGAAATTTACTTAAGAGGAATGCTATGCCTTCCAGAAATCTGTCTGTTGAACTGATCATTAAGGAACAACGTAAATGTTCTAGTGATGGAACTGACTAATGAAAAAAAAAGAGTCTCAACAAGGAAATATCTGGTGATGAATACTGTTCGCTCAGAGTGCTTCTGCCGATGGAAGTAGAGTTGTGCAAGGCTTATTTATTACAGCTTTTTCAAGACCAATCATATGAGTGTTGGAAAATTTATTTGTCAATCCATAATGAATAAGACTAGTAGAAGCATCAATTTCATGTGAATGTATTCATTTTATTCGCAATATATTGACTATTTAGTTTAGTTACAGTATTTGTCTATTATTCCAAGGCGTATGTTTTACAATTCTATCTGTTTTTCAACTTTTAAGACAGCCTAAGAAATCCACCAAAGTCAATCTTGCCATTTGGATCTGAAATTAAATAATATTAAAATACTGTCTAACCTTAGAGATATCCCCGTAACTTTAGAGTTGCTACAATCAATTAGATTCAAGGATGATATATACCTACTTCATAAGAATGGAATATGTACTCTCAGTAATACTCTCGTCAACTATAAACGTCTAAAAAGTCTTTGAATAAATCGTGAAATCAAAAATTATCAAACCAAACACTAACAAACAGTACAAAATCGACTATCAAAACAAAATCTATGTCTGTATGTAAAGTTCGAAAACTGGCCACCGTGACGCTGCAATCTTAAATTCAGACGCCAATAGGGACAGAAAACAAGCAGGTAGCAGTAAATAAAATTACCTACATTTGCTCTCTGACCGGGAGAGTCTCTCGACCAGGTCCGGTCCTCCAAGCGATGATTTTTCAGATCCTCAGATTAACGAGGAACGTTATAGGCCACTTATATTGGGGAATCGTCTCCCATAGATCCATAATTGGATATTTTACACTAGAAATCTAACAAAATATCGGGAATAAATTGAAAAACTTGTGACATATATTATATCAGGATGACATTTTCAGATAATCCATATTCACGCTTAAAATGGAAAATCTAGCTAAATGATTTTTCGGAAAATTCTTTTCGTGGAAATTTTGCAACTTTCCTCTTGAATTTGGTGAATGGTCCTCAAAATATTGAAATCTAACAATATGTTTTGCTGAGGATTCTCACATGAATATTCGAGTGGATAATCCAAGATAGTTTTTTTTCGGCAATTATGTATTTGAAATAAGTTTGAAAATATAATGATAACGATCATGCAGTTTCCTACCGAAATTTTTGCAGGTTCATTATCAAGTTAATTGCTCGAAATTGTTGCTGGAAACATTGTCCAAGGACGTCAACATTTGATATGAATTTATTTCAAGTAGTTTTCGTCTCAGCCGGCAAAAAATCATTTTCGATTTCATTAAACTCGCAACCTTGAAGATGATTATTTATGCTACATGATCTTGGCAGGGGTTTTCATCGAACTTGAATGAACAAAACAACTCGATTCGTTTTGTTCTGTTGCTACAACATTAAAAAAGAGTGTGTTCATAATCAAGGGTATGGAGTCATAAGGATATGAATACAGCAAGGATATTTTCGTAAGTAATATCATAAGGGCATCTAATTTTTCCGAAAAAAATCGAAAAAACACGTTGCTAAGTAATATTTTAACAAGAAGCATGAGTGCTGGGGGCAACACACCTGCACGAATGCTTTTTGTTAGAAAATATTACTTTACAATGTGTTTTTTCGATTTTTTTTCACGGGAAAAATTAGATGCCCGAATGGTATTTTACAAGACTATTTCATGAGTAACAAATTATTCTGCATGCATTATGTATAGGTATTAATTTGAAAACTGAAAAACAGGTACCTAATTTATTTCATCAAAAATACTACAAAAATGATTTATGGTACAATTAAAATATAAATTGCAATTTTGGTACACGGAAGGGGTATTGCAATTTTTGGTGACAACAACTGTCAAGTTTTGCCGCGGGTAAACTCGAGTAAACTGCTGACAGCTCCTGCCAAACAGTTTTTCCACTTAGAAACTATTTGTAATTCAAAATTGGGCGTTTCTGAATCGTGGAAATTACGACGAGGGGAAATAGTCCTTACTAAATACTAGTACATATGCTTCGACGTGAATTTGAGCAGGGACTATATAATGTCATCTGTTCGATTAAACATTTCCATTCTGCAAAGAGTGCTTCATATGTTCTAGCCTCTGAATAAAGAACATAAGGAAGGAGCATAATGCCTCACAAAGTGGGTCCGGGATGGATGTTGCATATGGCCGCCTTTCCTTTCACATTGAAGAGAGAACAACTTGTTCCGAGACTTCTTTGTCTGAAGATACTAACTAACATGAGTCATACTTGGAGGTTCAATATGGGCGCCTATGTCCCACTTTTATACGAAGTAGAAAAGCGTTATGCTCCTTCCTGTTGTTCTTTTATTATTATTATTATACATCAGACAAGAGTTTTCTCAACTCATATACAAATTTCAAATGAAAAACTACAGAGTGTGAAACTAATGTTAATAAAGAATTCAAAACAAAATAAACTAGTAAAAAATCACCAAAACACACACCCGGCCATCAACACAGACCGGTTCGCCACCAAGAGTCCAAATTGTTCTTGAAGGAGTTGACACTAGAGGCTCCAACAATCGTATCCGGAAGACTGTTCCAATTATGGAATATCCTATTGGTGATGAAAGATTGGCGTGGGGTACATTTGAATCTTTCCCGTGTCAACTTGAATCTGTGCCCTCTAAGTTGGCTGGTAGTAGCAAGGTCAAACATATCTCCCATGTCGATCCCAAATCTCTGAGTCAAAGCTTGAAAGGCAACGATCAAGTCATTCAAAGGTTCTAGCCAATAGGTTTCTTGCCCGTATTTTTTATCATTGGAGTCGAATATTCTGTCCCAAAATGGGGGTTTTTCCTGAATTTGGGTTATTACTGGAAATGCAAATTTGAACATAATTATTATGGGTTTAATTCATCATTTTCCCAAATTACCTTCAGAAAGTATTGAAAATCAGGTTTCAAAATTGGGGTTTGGGATTTGCCAGGCATGCACGAAGTGACAACGGTGTTTAGTAGAATAGCTTTTTATGCTAT
Source organism: Myrrha octodecimguttata (assembly GCA_958510865.1). Taxonomy (NCBI): domain Eukaryota; kingdom Metazoa; phylum Arthropoda; class Insecta; order Coleoptera; family Coccinellidae; genus Myrrha; species Myrrha octodecimguttata. Next base: position 75,624,956 of record OY294057.1, read on the forward strand.
AGAATAATGAAATATTTTTTCCTATTCTGTGGTTCACACTTGTTCTTTGTCAATATAACCAAACAATTTTCGTTTGCGATTTGTCAGTAATATGACAGTATGACAGTCTGTGCTCTTCTTTTTCTATTCCTTGGTCGTTGTCTTCTACTCTAACCAGATTATAGCTATCTCTGTTTTCCTAAGCAAAGTAGCACATTTGACGTCCTTTTCTTTCTGAGAAAGCTGAATTCGACTTTGCCATATCGTGCACTAATGACAAATCCCTTTAAATGCAAATCCCCATTTTTATTTTTCAGTTTTAGGTGCTGAAACATTTTTTTTTAAAATATAATATTGAAATTATATGTTTGAAATGTGATGTTCTGAAGATTTTTCATGAAAATTACAACATTTTCTTTCAAAGGAAAACCACCCACTAAGAGTACTGAAAAAATTAATTTGCCGTCAAAATAAAATTTCAACCAGGGGTGCGTTCACAATTCTCGTCCGGCAATCGCACGACGACGCTCTGGCTGTTCACAATTGTCGTCGGGTAAAATTTATCTTAGCGAGATTACCTTAGAGCGTCGACGTGCGATCGCCCGAGGATAATTGTGAACGCACCCCTGAAAACCATCTTTTAAATTTGACTCCTGCACATATTGGATTTAAATGGTGGAAATTTCGCGCGCTCCATGACTTACAGTATTGTATACTCTTTCTCCCTTCTCAGGTCCATTTCTCTCTAGCAACCTAGCATGCCAATGGACAGAGTCGGCTGTATCGATCGTAGAATCGTGCAGTAACGAGGGACCTAGAAGACAATTTATCCCGTTTGGCATTATTTCTACTTGCGTCCCGATTTGACAATTTTTCCGCGCATGTTCTGGGGAACAGTGTGCTATCGTTTTGTCCAAATGTTTCTAATTTTCGAATTTTAAGTCGAACATGGTCTTAAACGACTAGGTTGGACTCACTGATGACAAATCCGGTGTCAAAATCTATTCTGTCAGGCCGTTCGGCCGTACGTATCCACGATTTCGGTCGTACGGGGAATTCTATTGATCTGAAACTTTTCAAGGTAAGTTAATTTTGAAGTTATTTCCTTGATAATTCAGGAAGTACTGGAACTATTAGATTGAAAATTGGCAGTTAGTTGGAGTATAACAACGGGCAACTTATGCGAAATTTCATTGAAATATTCTGGAAAAAATTGTTTTCAAAATTTTTTTCGAAAAAATTTTTTTTTCGGGGCATGTTTATCATACCTGGAAAAAATTGTCTGCAGTCCTCAAGTATCATGGTTCTTGAACCTTTATCGAAAGTTAATAATTATATAGGAATTATCTTATGTTAATAATTATATTCAGTTTGAGAAATGCGTGTTATAGGACTCGAAAGAGGAAACATTGAAAATATTAGGAAATTAATTATGAGGATATTAATCCTTATCTTCCTCCAGATGAAGGTGAAAATGGTTTCATTCAATGTGCATTATCTGTGGTTTTATCGCCTTGGGAATATCCAATAATTCATACACACAATGGTCGATAAAAACTTTCTTTTATCGTTAGTAAGTTTCGGCCCGGGAGGAACAGAAGAAATAAATATCGTTAGCATAAAATTAAAAGAAATAAATTGAATTGAAAGAGTGATGAAATTATATTCTCTACAATTGGACTCAAAAGAGTATGATGATCATTATGTGTTGTTACTTTTTGCACAAAAATCTTTCAGTTTTTTAGAAATTATATAACAACTAGGTCCCTAATGGGATTTGGCGGGCATGTTCTAGGTGAACAGTGTGCTATCGTTTTGGCCAAATGCTTGTAATTTTCGAATTTTGAGCCGAAAATGGTCACAAACGACTAAGTTGGACTCACTGATGACGAATCCAGTGTCAAAATCGATTATGTCCGTACGGCAGTAGACTTTTACTATCGACTATCGAAAATTTCAGGGAAGGTTGCATTTCAAAATGCGACGGTTAAGTTCGTTAATGGGCAAAATCTGTCTAACGGTTTTCGAGTTACAGCCATTTGAAATTTTGGGGTTATTTTCCTGATATTTCAAAAACTACTGAAGCTTTTGAATAGAAACTTGGTAGTTAGTAGGAGCATAACAACATGCAACTTTAAGCAGAATTTTGTTGAGATTGGACTGTCAGTGAATAAAAAAAAAACGTTTTCAAGATTTTATCGAACAAATTTTTTTTTCGGGACCTTTCATTATATTTGAAAACAATTTCTGCTCGGACCTCAAACTTCATATTTCAGAGCAGTGTACCAAATTTCAGTTTGATACGATTATAATTTTCGAAGCTATCGTGAAAAAAATCCAGAAAAGCACTGCCGTGAATATAGCAGCTTTTGCGCGCATGTTCAATGTAGATGACCGCTTCGGCAACGAATCTGAACATGCGCGCAAAAGCTGCTGCCTTCACGGCAGTACTTTTCTGAATTTTTTTTTCCGGCCTAACTGCCGACTGCGTAAACACAATAACTTCCGAAAAGAACAACTTTGAAACTCGATATTTGTAGAGAAGGTTTGGACCCTAATTACGAAGGTCGAATTCGTGGATAGGAAGAATCCACCCAATGATTCCGCAGATATACCCATTCAAAATTTTATTTTCCCAATGTTTTCAAAAATGCAGTTTAGATCGAATTGAACTTCATCGAAAAATTACAGTTCGAAGGTTCATACAGAATTTAATGAGGATGATATGATATGAAAATCACAGATTATTTTTTTTTCAGTTGTCTTCCAGCATCTTCAAACTAGCTGCGAAGTTTTATCAGGATTGAATTAGTATTTCTTGAGTTATACCGAAAAAAACGATATCGAGAAGAAAACCTCGAAATTTGAAATATTTTTCCCCAATATCTTCAAAACTTATGATCGTATCGAACTGAAATTTTATTCACTGCTGTGAAATATGGAGTTCAGAGTCCGAGTGGAATTTTTTTCGGATATGATAAACGGTTCCCGAAAAAAAAAATTTTGAAAAGAAATTTTGAGAATTAAATTTACTGACAGTATGATCCAGACAAATTTTGGCTCAAAGTTGCACGTTGTTATACTCCACCTGATTGTCAAGTTTGAATACAATCGCTCGGTTAGTTTCTCAAATAAAAAATAAATAACTTCAAAATTTCAAGTGGCTATAACTCCGAAACTGTTCGACCGATTTGGCCCACTAACTGACCGCGGCATTTCAATGCGTGACACACCCTGAAAGTTTCAAGTCGCTAGCTCACTCCGTTTGACAGTTATCGTGTCCACAGCCGGCCGGACAGAATCGATTTTGACACCGGATTCGTCATCAGTGAGTCTAATCTGAGACCCTTTTCGACTCAATCATCGAAAATTACAGAAATTTGGACAAAACGATAGCACGCTGTTCCCCTAGAACATGCGCGCAAAAATATGTCTACATTTCGTGGTTTTTCTCAATATCGTTGTTTTTTTCGCAATAACTCAAAAAATACTGATTCAATTATGATGAACCTCCGCAGCTAGCTTGAAAATGCTGATAGACAAATTTGTGCAAACTTTCGTGATGATCGCGTCATTAGAACAATTCGAAAAAAAAATTCAATTTTTTTTCAAATATTCAATATTCTGTGATCTTCTCATCATATTATCCTCATTAAATTCTGTATGAACCTTCAAGCTGTCATTTTTCAATTAAGTATTGAATTTCAATTCGATCTCATCTATATTTTCGGAAATATAAGGGAAATAAAATTTTGGATGGGTATATCTGGGGAATCATTGAGTGGATTTTATCCATTCACAAATAAGCCCTTTCTTACTTGTTTCGGAAGTTAATGTGATCACGATCAGCAGTGAAAACGACCGTAAACACAAACATTTTAGGCAAAAATGACTTAGAAACTCGATATTTGTAGAGCAGGTTTGGGGCTTAGTTACCAAGGAAGAATTCTTCAATAGGTCAAATCCACTCAATGATTACGTAAATTTACCCTTTCAAAATTTATTTCCCCACTATTTCCGATACTAAGATTAGGTCGAATTGAAATTCAGTACTCGAATGGAAAATGACAGCTTGAAAATTCATGAAGAATTTCACCAAATCTTCCATAAGGAAGTAAAAATTAATTTAAAACAAGCTGGCTGCTGACCTCACGCCAAAACTTTTTTTGGATTGTAATACTATAATAGAAAAGATCGATAGCGTAGCTTTGGAAACTTTCTCACCAAAAATGCGATGAGTGAAAAAGTCAATTCAAAATATCAGTAATTTTGGAATTGTCCAGTTAAAGTACCTTTCAGCTGGATTCATTATCTTTACAGACCACCTTACTGTTACATATCACGACTTTTTCACATACTCAAGTTACGCAAAAGTCCTGTGGGCATAACCAGAACATAATCAGAGTCGCAAACTTGCTTTCTACCACCGTGTCGTAACTAGATCCAAGTACCTATGTTCGAATTGAGTACCAGAGATCAGATATACAGTGCGCGTCAAAATTATGGAGCAAATTCATTTTCTCAGAAGAAAAATAATTGGCAACAAAATCCTGAAACAGGTCAATTTTGTTTCACTTTTACCAAATTTTAATGCATTTTTGAAGGATTTATGTTGCACCCTGTGCCATCCTCATCAACCCTCTAATTTTTGAATAGGGAAAGTGGGACATGTGGTACTTTTTTGGCAAGGTCTTTGTATCTTTTTTACAGGCGTGCAGAAATTCTCAAGAAAAAATATTTTTTTTTGAAAAATTTGTTACTTCAAAGAGGTTTTCAGTATGTACACTTTGTCATGGCTCATTTACTTCGAGACGATGGTACCTGATGAAATTTGTGTCCGAATGAAAGTCGACCATAACAGTTTTGTTCATGCACAAAACTGTAATGATCGACTTTCATTCGGTGACAAATTTCATCAGGTACCATCGTCTCGAAGTAAATGAGCCATGACAAAGTGCACATACTGAAAACCTCTTTGAACTAACTAATTTTTCAAAAAAATTCAAAAGGCACTGCCGTGAAGGCAGCAACTTTTGTGCGCATGTTCAATGTAGATGACCGCTTCAGCAACGAATTTGAACATGCACGCAAAAGCTGCTGCCCCCACGGCAGTGCTTTTTGAAATTTTTTCTATGTTGGATGAGCCATATTGAAACCATATTGATTATGGAGGAAAACTCCCCGAAAGATTTTACCTAACATTATTGTACGTTTTTCAATCAAATAATGAATCTCAGAGATTATTTCTGATGAATTACTGGATTTCAATTCGATCAAATCTGTATTTTTGGAAATATTGGAAAAATAAAATTTTGAATGGGTATATCTACGGAATCATTCGGCGGATTTTACCCATTCACGAATTCGACCTTCGTAATTAAGCCCCAAACCTACTCTACAAATATAGTTAGTTATTGTGTTTACGGTCAGCCTAACGGCCGACTGCGAAAACACAACGACTTCCGAAAGAAACAACTTAGAAACTCGATATTTGTAGAGAAGGTTTGGACCTTAATTACGAAGACCGAATTCCTGAATGGGTAAAATCCAACCAATGATTCCGCAGATATACCAAATCAAAATTTTATTTTTCTAATATTTCCAAAAATACAGATCATTCATCGAAAAAGAACAGATCGAATTTTTTTTTTAATTGTTCTAATGACACGACTATCACGAAATTTCGCATAAAGTTGTCTTCCAGCATCTCAAAACTAGCTGTGAAGTTTTATCAGGACTGAATCAGTATTTCTCGAGTTATATCGAAAAAATCAACGATATCGAGAGGAAAACCTCGAAATTCGACATATTTTTTCCCGATATCTCCAAAACTTATGATCGTATCGAACTGAAATTTGGTACACTGCTGTGAAATTAGAAGGTCAAAGTGTGTGTGGAATTTTTTTTGATATGATGGATGGTTTCCGAAAAAAAAAATTTTTCGGAAAAAAATTTCGAAACAAATTTTTTTTTAAATTTACTGACCATATGATCCTGACGAAATTTGGCTCAAAGTTGCGGATCGTTTTACTCCACCTAACTGTCAAGTTTGAATCTAATCGCTCGAGTAGTTTCCGAAATAAAAAATAAATAAATAACTTCAAAAATTCAAGTGGCAATAACTCCGAAACTATTCGACCGATTTGGCCCATTAACGAACTTAACCGCGGCATTCTGATGCGCGATCTACCCTGAAAGTTTCAAGTTGCTAGCTTGCTTCTGTCGACAGTTATCGTGTCTACGGCCGGCCGGCCGGACAGGATCGATTTTGATAACGGATTCGTCATCAGTGAGTCCAACCTAGTCGATTGAGACCATTTTCGGCTCAATCATCCAAAATTACAGACATTTGGACAAAACGATAGCACGCTGTTCCCCTAGAACATGCACGCAAAAAAATATTTTTTTCTCGAATATTTCTGCACGCCTGTAAAAGATACAAAGACCTTGCCAAAAAAGTACAACATGACCCACTTTCCCTATTCAAAAAATTTAGAGGGTTGATGGGGATGGCACAGGGTGCAACAAAAACCCTTCAAAAATGCATATAAATTTGGTAAAAGTGAAACAAAAATTGACCTGTTTCAGGATTTTGTTGCCAAATATTTTTCTTCTGAGAAAATTCATTTGTTCCATAATTTTGACGCGCACTGTATCTACGTCTAATCAAGCTACCTTACATCGGGAGGTATCTATCTGTACTTGCGTTCTCGTGACACGAGACCAAACACAGATCGACTGGCCTGCTAGCGCTACTACTGCTACTAGAGCGGGGTCAGTCTCTCTCAACTCCGCGAAAAGAACTCAATATCAGTCCTTCGGGTCCGGTTTTTCCTCGCGGTGCTGTGGTACGGCGTTTCTTGAAATTTGGTCTGTGCACGACGTTTTTTGTGGTTTTATGGGAACGAATCTGAGGAATATACCTGCTTTTCTGGTAAATGTCTTTTATGGAATCAGATTTGGTACGATTGTTCTACTCGACCTAGTTCTTTTGGACCGGAAAAATTAGTCGGTACTGCACCGGTTTAGATTGAGATGAAATAAGATCGCGTTTTATTGGAACATGTTCTGGAAATGGTTATTTTACACACTTGTTCTGGGGAACAACGAGTTATCGTCTTGCCAAAATGTCTCTTAAATTCGTATTTGGACCGAAAATGGTCTTGAACGATTGGGTTGAACACTTGAGGAAGAATATTCGGTCAAAACTGATATTGTTCCTATGACCATCGGCTGTATTTGCTTTAACTTATGAAGAAAAACATCTATAAGAGCAGTGACGTGAGGTCTGTAGCTTTTACGCGCTCGTTCAAATTCTAACTATTAGATCAACACGAAATTTTGCACCTAGTTGCGGGTTTGTTATCTCCACCTAATAAAGAAGTTTCAATCTGATTGCATTTGTACTTCTTGAGATATTGCGGAAATAACGTTGAAATTCTAAATAACAACGAAATTTGGCACACTTTTTTCCTTATATCTCCGAAAGTCGATATTGGATCCAACTGAGATTTGGAACATTGTTGTTAAATACTGACTCAAAGGTTTGTGCCAAATTCCATTGAAATCTTATCAATATTTTCAGAGAAAAACATTTTTTCATAAAAAATTTTGAAAATTTTCGAATAAAAATTTTTTTGAAACTTCCTTACCACTGGATTCACACGAAATTCTGCTTCGAGTTGCACGTTAGTATTCCAAAACTATCCACGAAGCTTCAATTCTATCGAGTCAATACTTCATGAGATATCGAGGAATTAACCTGAAAATTTTAATTGGGTCCAACTCCGAAACTATCAAAGCGATTCCACCTATTAACGAACTTAACCGAGATATTCAGGATCTTAACCTAATCTGTCAATTTCACGTCGCTAAGTCTTTTCCTTCGAAAGTTAGAGCACATACGAACGGACAGAATTGAATTTGACCACGGATTCTTCTTCAGGGAGTTCAACCCAGCTCAAAATTCGAAAATTACAGACATCGTGTCGAAATGATAACGCGCTGTTCCCTAGAACAAGCTCGTAATATCATAGCGTTTCGAAATATTCATGGTGGAGTTGGAGACTGAATATCTAGGTTAAGTTTGTTAATGGGCAAAATCCGAACATTGGTTTCGGAGTTACAGTTGGCTGAAATTTTGTTCTCTAAATAACTCGGGCGGATGTTTACGAAATTCCGGGTTTATCATATCCCTAGAGAATTTTTCGAGAAATATCTTCGCTATCTGAGGAACTGTTTGCAACATGCTGTTGAAATTTTTGTCTGACTATGAGGCATATATAAAATGAGCTATATGAAAGCAAAGCATCACAGCTATTTCATGTAGAGATTAAAGGAAGGTTTTCTTCATTGGAAAATCCGTAAAAAAAATATATCGCGGGAAAGTTACGTCTATGAAAAAAATCTAGAAAAGCACTGACATGAAGACAGCAGCTTTTGCGCGCATCTTCAACTTCGTTGCCAAAGCGGTCATCTTTTTATGTAGCTACCCATTGACCCTGACAAGCGCATCTTTACTTCGGTCGATCGTGAAGACAATAACTTCCGAAAGAAGCAACTTAGAAACACGATATCTGTAGGGTAGGTTGCGGCCTTAATTACTAAGTCCAAATTCGTGAATGGGTAAAATCCACCCAATAATTCCGCAGATATACCCATTCAAAAATTTATTTTTCCAATATTTCCAAAAATACAGATTAGATCGAAATTAAATTCATTATTTTATCGAAAAATGTCAGTTCGAAGCTTCATAATATTATGAGGATAATATGTCCAGAAGGTCACAGATTATTGAATATTTGAACAAAATATTTTTTTCAAATTGTTCTAATGACACGATCATCACGAAATTTTGCACAAAATGGCCCTTCAGCATTTACAAACTAGCTGCCAAGTTTCATTTCGATTGAATCAGTATTTTTTGAATTACTCCGGAAAAAACAAAGATCTGGATAAGAAAACCACGAAGTTTTTATACTTTTTCCTAGTAGCTCCAGAAATTATGGTCAAATCGAAATGAAATTTGGCGCACTGCTATAAAGTTCAGTTTAGTTTTCAGAAAAAAATTCCAAAATTCACTGACAGTGAATTTCGTGAAAAGTTATGTGTTAATGTGATTCAACTAACTGTCAAGTTTTAATTTGATCGCTCGAGTAGTTCCTAAAATATCAGGAAATTAATCTCAAAATTTCAAATGACCATTGCTTCCAAACCATTTGACCGATTTTTTGCACTAAGGAATTTAATCGGCTTCTTTCGACAGTCATCGTGTCGTCGGCCGGCCGGCCGGACATAATTGATTTTGACATCGGATTCGTCATCAGTGAGTCGAACCTAGTCGTTTGAGACCATTTTCGAGCAAAAATTCGAAAATTACAGTCATTTGGACAAAACGATAGCACGCCTTTCCCTAGAAATAGTAGGATTACTTATAAGTTATTTTCATAGCTAGACCATAGACAAGATATAAATCCTCAGACCTACGAATTCCTCATGGCCCTCTCATAGCTAGAAATTCAAGATATCAAGATCAACACCATGACCGGCCTTAGTGAGAATGTAATAACCAGTTTTATTAAAAACGCCACGCGATCAAATAACGGCAGTGATTCCTAATCGCATGTCGTTTTGCTTCTTCGGCAGAGGAAGTGTTAGCTTCCTGGATATTGTCAAGAAATGAATACCAATATCTTTACCTATTACGTTTATAGCTTGAGGCACGAGCAGTCAGTGAAAGATTGTAGGGAAGTTTATTTACAAATGCATAACGCAAATAGCTCCGTAGTTGGAGATAATATTACGTAATACGACATTAAACATAATTTTTGCATGTTTTGTATTTCCTTGTAGGTAAGCTGGGAGAATATTAAACGTAGGGGAAATTGACCCGAAATGTTAGAAGAGCAAAGTATCGGAATTGGGAATTTTGGCCGCTTTTTGCGCGCATGCTATAGGGAACAGACTGCTATCGTTCAGCCATAATTTTTTGGAGATTTTGGGCAAAAATTTGTCAAATTTCCCGGGGTTTTCCTCGGTAGCGTTGTCATTTCCGGAATTACTCGAAAAATACTGATAAAACCATGATGAAACTTGTCTGTAATTTTGGATGATTGAGCCGAAAATGGGCTCAATCGACTAGGTTGGACTCACTGATGACGAATCCGGTGTCAAAATCGATTCTGTCCGGCCGGCCGGCCGGTCGTCCGGCCGTAGACACGATAACTGTCGACAGAAGCACGCTAGCAACTTGAAACTTTCAGGATAGGTTGCGCATCAAATTGCCGCGGTTGAGTTCGTTAATGGGCAGAATCGGTCGAATAGTTTTGGAGTTATAGGCACTTGAAGTTTTGAAGTTGTTCATTTTTTATTTCGGAAACAACTTGAGCGATTGGATTCAAACTTGGCAGTTAGGTGAAGTACAACGACACGCAACATTGAGCCAAATTTGGTCAGGATCATATTGTCAATAATCAAAAAAAAATTTTTTTTCGAAATTTTTTTCCAAAAGAATTTTTTTTCCGGAAACCATCCATCATATCCAAAAAAAATATACTCACACTCTGACCTTCTAATTTCACAGCAGTGTACCAAATTTCAGTTCGATACGATCATAAGTTTTGGAGATATCGGGAAAAAATAAGTCAAATTTCGAGGTTTTCTTCTCGATATCGTTGATTTTTTCGATATAACTCGAGAAATACTGATTCAGTCCTGATTAAACTTCACACCTAGTTTTAAGATGCTGAAAGACAACTTTATGCAAAATTTCGTGATAATCGTGTTATTAGAACAATTTGAAAAAAAAATTTCTATGATTTTCTCATCATATCATCCTCATTAAATACTGTATGAAACTTCGAACTGTTATTTTTCGATGAAGTACTGGATTTCAATTCGATCTGATCTGTATTTCTGGAAATATTGGAAAAATTAAATTTTGATTGGGTATATCTTCGTAATTAAGGTCCAAACCTTCTCTACAAATATCGAGTTTCTAAGTTGTTTCTTTCGGAAGTTATTGTGTGTCAATAAGAAGAATTATCCATGGGAAAATTCAAAAAAAAAAATTTATTTATTTCATTGAAATTACTTTTCGAAATAACTCAAAAAATGCAGATTCAATCATGAAGAAACTCGATAAACAGTTTGAAAATGCTGATGGACAACTTTGTGCGAAATTTCGTCAGGATCGTACTGGATTCTTACTCGGTCTAATCGGTATTTTCGCAAATATTGGGAAAATAAAATATTGAATGGGTATATCTGAGGAATCATTGGGCGGATTTTACTCATACACGTATAAAGCCTTCGTCTGAACTACTGTACAAATATTGAGTTCCTAAGTTATTTCTTTCGGAAGTTATTGTGTTTACTGTCGGCCTAACAACCTAGCGTAAACACAATAACTTCCGGAGGAAACGACTTTGAAACTCGAAAGTTATAGAGTAGGTTTAGGGCTTAATTACGAAGGTCGAATTCGTGTATAGGTAAAATCCACCCAATGATTCCGTACATATACCAATTCAAAGTTTCATTTTCCCAATATATGTTTCCTGAAATACAGATTAGATCGAAGTGAAATCCAGTAATTCATCGAGAAAAACCTAGAAATGCACTGACGTGAAGTCAGCAGCTTATGGCCGCATGTTCGAAGGATATCACCAAAACGCGCAAAATCTGCTTTCTTCACATCAATGCTTTTCTAGGTTTTCAATCAAGTACTGGTTTCAACTCCCATCGAATCAGTATTTTCGCAAATATATGGACAAAAATAAAATTTCGAATGGAAATATATCTGCGGAATAACTTGGTGGATGACATTTTGCTGATTTTCAAGAATAATGTGGTAGGATATGTTTTGGATCGGATAGTATAAAACCACGAAATTTTGGACAGATATAGGAAAGAGAAAAAAACAGTTATTTGCGAATATCGAAAAATGTTCAGTGCAGTGGAAAATCGCAAAATATTGTTCATGTTTATTTAGGAATTTGGTCCGAAAATTCATATTCCACACCTGTTACATACCCATGATCAATCAGTGATGTTTATGAGTTTTCGTCCTCTTGAATGGGAATGAGCAACCAATAATTGATATAAATGAAAAACAAAATAATTTAATGTGTTAATTCTCACCATTCATTAAGCTAAGCTTGTATCTTCGAGTTAACAAAAAAACAAAGGAAGGTTTAACACATAATTAAAGTAAATAATGAATAAACATGCTATTTTTTTCATTTTCCGACACCTCAGAGTCGTAAATTGTTTGGGAGTATCATGTTTCTATTGTCTTCTAATTCTTGACTGTTATATTTGTTCGGCGAATAAATAAAGAAATTATATTTTATGGTGAATAAAATTTATTTTTTGCGCTCATGTTCTAGGGGAACAGCGTGCTATCCTTTTGTCCAAATGTCTGTAATTTTTGCTGATTGAGCCGAAAATGGTCTTAAACGACAAGGTTGGACTTACTGATGACGAATCCGGTGTCAAAATCGATTATGTTCGGCCGGCCGTCCGGCCGTCACCACGATAATGGGAGTACAGAGGATCCTATCATTTTGAAAATTTCAGAAAGGGTTTCATTTCAAAATACGAAGGTTGAGTTCGTAAATGGGCTGAATCGGCCGTATAGTTTCGGAGTTATAGCCATTTGAAATTTTGAGGTTAATTTCCTCATATTTCAGAAACTACCTTCGCGATTGGATTGAAACTTGGCAATAAGTTGGAACATAACGACGCTCAACCTTAAACAGTATTTCGTTGAAATCGTATGATCACTCTTTTTGAAAAAAAAAATTTCAACATTTTTTGGAAAAAAAATTTTTTTTTTGAAACATCTGCTATTATAGAAAAATTTAATTTATACCTTGAACTTCATATTTCACAGCAGTGTACCAAATTTCAATTCGATAAGGCTATTAGTTTCGGGGATATTGGGAAAAAATATGTAGAATTTCCTGGTTTTCTTCTCGATATCGTTGTTTTTCCCGGTATAACTCAAAAAATACTGATTCAATCGTTATGAAACTTCGCAGCTAGTTTGAAGATGTTGAATGACGACAATGTGCAAAATTTTGTGATGATCGTGTCATTAGAACAGTTTGAAAAAAATTTCAAATTTTTTTTTCAAATATTTAATATTCTGTGATCTTCTCATCATATTATCCTCATAAATTCTATATGGACCTTAAAACTGTACTTTAAGTACTGGATTTCAATTCGATCTAATCTGTATCTTGGGAAATATCGGGAAAATATAATTTTGTATGGGCATACCCATCATTGGGTGGATTTCACCCATTCACGAATTCCGCCTTCGTAATTGAGGTCCAAACCTTCTCTACAAATATCGAGTTTCTAAGTTGTCTAATGGCCGAACCGTTAACACAATAACTTCTGGAAGAAACGACTTAGAAACTCGATAGTTGTAGAGTAGGTTTGGTGCTTAATTACGAAGGTCGAATTCGTGAATGGGTAAAATGCGCCCAATGATTCCGAAGATTTACCCACTAAAAATTTTATTTTTCCGATATTTCCAAAAATATATATATTGAAAACCAGTAATTTATCGAAAAAAAAATTTAGAAAAGCACTGACGTGGAGGCAGCAGCTTTTGCGCTCATGTTCAAATTCGTTGCTGAAGCGGTCATCTACATTGAACATGCGCGCAAAAGCTGCTGCCTGCACGGCAGTGCTTTTCTAGATTTTTTTGCAATTACATTAGATATATTTTGAATTATGCAGGATGAATAAATTGTTGGAGGAGCATAGGAGTAATAGATAATGATTATTTTCTTGAGCATCACAATCCCTTAAAAAAACTTTCAGAAAATTCAATCACTCGAATACCTTCTATCTGTCAATTTTTGGAGTTGTTAGTTGTTCTCTCGAAGAGTTCAATGACAAAAATACAAAAACGAACGTAGTTTTTTTAAACTCACAATTGCTCAAGATTATCATAGTATTATGGGTTTTCCAATATCTGCTTCTTGAATTAATTTCCAAATCTCAAATAACAGAATTAATTTAGAGCTTTTTTGTCTTCAAACTTGTTTCAAATCTGGGATACCGCTATGCTATTGTTTCGAAGTGCTGCTCCTAATTGAAAAACTCCTTTATATACAGAAATAGAAAGGCTATCCCAATTTTTCAAAATAGGAATGGTAATATCCATATGTATAATTCCTTTGTTCGTTAGTCTCAATTAAGGTATGTTGACATCTACCTATAGGTTGAATGTGTCATTGTTCGACAATAAGATCAGTTATAATAGGTATAATAATTCATCAGAGTGCCAAAGTCATGAACTACAAGGTGTCTCGAAAGAAATTTTATATTTCAAAAATCGATAAAAATAAAATAAGCCGTTTATCGAAAAAATATTGATTAATTTTTAAAATACACTGTTTGGGAATTTATTTCTTGAAAATGATGTCGTCTAAATGTATGCCCTCACGTTCGCGAGATTCATTCAATCTAACATTAAAATTTCTGAAGACGGATTGGCAGGTAGGCTCCGTGATGGCCCCCATTTGGTGGCGAATATTTTGTTTTAACTGGTCCAGGGTAGTTGGTTTATTAATGTAGACTTCAGATTCGAGGAAACCCTACAAGAAAAAGTCCATAGGAGATAAATCAGCACTGCGGGGCGGCTAATTTATGTCACCTCTTCTCGATTTTAATTTGCCAGGAAAAATTTCACGAACTCGTGGCATAAACCTATTGGACGTGTGTTACGTTGCTCCATCCTGCTGGAACCATGTTCTTTGATTATAGCCGGGCAAATTCTGCTGTTCAGGCAACAAAAGCTCATCTAACATCCTGACATAGCGCTTTTAATTCACTGTCAGAGTACGTCCCCTTTCATCTTCAAAAAAGTATGGACCGATAATTCCTCGCGATGACATTGCAGCCCATACGGTCACTTTTGGAAGGGGTCTCTGATGCCTACATTTGGGATCGGTTGCACTCCAATAACGACAGTTTTGCTTGTTTACGTGCTCATTAAGATGAAAATGAGCTTCATCGGAGAACAAGATGTTAAATGTTTGTAAGCGCTCAATTGCTTGGTTTACGAATTGTAGCCTCTGAATGGCATCCTGGGGCTCTAGTTCTTGCACCAATTGAATTTTGAAGGGGTGCAGCCTTAGATTTAGGTTGGTGCAAAATGCGGTGTAGCGATGATATATCCACGTGCAAAGCCCTTGCACGCTTTCGAATGGAGTTGTCGGGATCATCACGAATATACTGATTAGTCCGTTCCACGTTCTCGATGACCTTGAACCTTGAACTTCTCCACCCAATTCCAAATGAGAGGAATGCTTGGTGCATCATTTAAGTGAAGTAAACCCCGAACATTGCAGAAATTTCTTCGCGCAATAGTCGCAGAATTATCGTTTCAGTAAAATTCGCACACGCACAACGCGCGGTCCGCTCCCGCGAAAGGCTACAAGGCAACTAAAACCCCAAGAGCCAGGCTACCGACACAGAATAGAGAAGTATTTATACACACACACTAAGCTGTACAAATATAAAATTTATTTTGAGACACCTTGTATATACATCAGAAGGTCCATTTTTCCGAAGAGAAGTTGATATTTTTCTGCGGAGGGAATAGGAATTCTTCTAGCCCTTTCCAAAAATAAAAAAATTGAAAAAAAGTTTGTCAGATCAATGAAAGAAAAGATTTGAAAACACAATAAGATTCGTGTTCTGTGATAACTCAGACCCAACCGATAAACGAAAAACCGCAATAGAAATTTCTATATTAATATTCGTGAAAACAATTTCTTCAGGAAGAAACAACTCAGAAACCCGATATTCGTAAAGTAGGTTGCGACTTCAGAAAAAAGGAAGAGTCTTAGGTTTGGACATTAATTACGAAGGTCGAATTCGTGAATGGGTTGAATCCTGACTAGATTTTCAAAAATTATTGATTGAAAAATGACAGCTTCATGGTTCATGCAGAATTTCGCGAGGATAATATAACGCAAAATATCAAATAATTGAAACGAAAAATTTTTTTTTCTCGAAAGGATCCAAAGATACTGTATCGAGAAATTTTGTACAAAGTTTGTGTGTCAGCATTCTCTAACCAAGTTTCATCATGATAAGACCGGTATTTTCTGAGTTATTCCAGAAATAAGTATGATGCCCAGGAAAAACACCAAATTTGACAATTGATTTTTCAAAATCCCCGGAAATCAGAATCGAATCGAACTGGAATTTGATACACTTTTGTGAAAGATTGACTTCAAAGTCTGTACGAAGTTTCATCGAAATATGATGAGTCGTTTTCGAGAGAAGTTTCTTTCAGAAAAATTTGGAAAACTTTTTTAAAGAAATATTTTTACTCAAGAAAATTTCTCAAGCAGTTGTAACTCATTATTTCCCAACTAATTGACAAGTTTCAACTCCATGGCTTAAGTAGTACTTGAGATACTGACGAAATATCCTGAAAAATTTAAATGAGCATGATTTGACAAGATATTCTCGTACAATTAGCTCAATAAAATAATCCGGAAAATATTCCCACAAAGATCTAAACTTAATTCGATGCATTCGGTAGATATCGTAACATTCGGCTAACCCGTTCAAAATGGGACACCCTGTGTAGGTAGCACTCTGTTCCCAGGAACAATTCCGCAAAAAGAATAAATCAAGAATCTCAGAATAACATTAATCTAGTTTCTGCATGTTCATTCGACCAGATGTATTCATAGCAATTTTCAACGCCAATTATACCAGCGATCAAGGTCGTATCCCAGAACAAGAGTTCTTAATTACGCTTGCGTCTGAAATAATCAGCTACAGTTGGGAATTTCATGATTATCGAAAACTATGTGTAGTTCTTGATCGCTTGTTCATTGAGGATCAACAGTTAAAATTTTACCAGAATTTCATAGCTATTGGGAACTCCTGCGAAGATGCCAGCTCCCTAACGGTTAAATTGGGAACCTGTCCAAGCTAGTAGTTTTATGTAAACAAACCGTAGAAATGTGGTGGAGAACGAATATTTGATAAGCAGAGCTACAATATTTGAAGAAATTATTACAATTTTGTGACAGATTTCTTGAGTAGGAACTTTTAGTTTGGATCACGATATAAAATCGTGCTTTTTATCGTTTCTGGAGGATAATTTCGATGTTATTTTAGTGTTGGTTGCTTGGTGGATCAAAATGGATCAATATCTACGGCTATTATCAACTATAACAGTACCTATACCTAGTTTTTGTCAGGTTTTCAACCAGATCACTCTCTTTGAATATGATTTTTTGTATAGAATATGAAGTAGGTAGGTGCAGAAGTGCTCGATAGTTTCTCTGTAGGAACAGCATTCTTCATCAAAATTGTCTTATTTTCATTTACACCTAAAAAAATCTGGACATGAAGTTGTTTCGAGATGAATACATTGTAATTTACCTTAATAAAAATAGACATCTTCAGAGAAATGCAGTGAACATACTTTCATGTATTTCGTGACCTCTTTTCCAATTTTCGATTTCAAAATCCAGGCCTTTCTTCTATCATTGAGTTCGCTGCCAAATGCTGTTTCTACATTAACTTAACTTTCATTTGGCTTTGAAAAAAACGAAAACTTGAGGCAGTAAATGTTCCTATCTTCTTTGATCATGTAGTATTTCGGGAGGATGCCATTTCGAATTAATACAATCGTAGATTTTAATCGGAAAGAAAGGAATCGATTGATAAATATTACCAACACTTTCGGTAAATTTCAACTCAGAAAACAGCACAAAAGGTCGAAAATGAACTGCGAAAGTAAGCAAAATATGTTAGAATAACGGGCACGTCGAAAAACTACTAGCTTGGAAGTGTTCGAATTTCTATCGCCAGAGGGCGTATCGCTAAGCTGTAGTTGCGAATAGTTTAGCCACAGAACAGAGAAATATTAATTTAATACTTCTCTATTCTGTGGTATAGCTCTCAGGGTTCTACAAGTGATTCGTTCATATGTGTTGATTTCTTCTCGTTTTGAGTTGAAACATGGCGTGTTTCGCTACGTTGCAGCTTCATGTCAGATGCTAAAGGGTGTTTTTTTAGAGGTATAAAACTGAATTGAAATAAAACAAGGATGAATTTTGAAATTGACATGAAATTGACTTTATTCAGATATTCTCTTGGCATTATAGTTTAAATATAATTTCTGGCATATGACCCCGACGTCTGGCTCGGACGTAATCTCATCTGGAGGTCCAATTTTCAATCACTTTTTCCAACATTTATGGCCGTATATCGGAATAACGCGGCGAATGTTATTCTCCAAGTGGTTGATCGTTTCGGGCTTATCGGCGTAGACTAGCGACTTCACATATCCCCACAGAAAATAGTCTAGCGGCGTTAAATCGCACGATCTTGGAGACCAATTCACGGGCCCGGAACATGAAATCATGCGGTTATTAAAGGTTTCCTTCAGTGAATAAATTGTGGCATGTTGCGCCATCTTGTTGAAACCACAGCGGCTGAGCATCATGGTTGTTCAACTGAACACAAATCACTTGACAGCTGACGAAATGGCCGTCAGTTAAAACAGTGTTGCCAACTTAAAGATCTATAAAAAAAACACCCTTTATTAAACGACTAGCTCAAGAATTGATTTCGGACCCTATTTGAGGGTATTTCAGAGGTGAGAATAGGTAATGGTTTGTTGTGAATTGTACAGGTATAACATTAATAGTCTGTTTTTATCACTTTTGAAAACTGTTGGTCTTTTAGGTTGACAAACTTAATAGGGGCGATGTAGATAATGCGGGGTTTTCTCTGAATTTGGGTTATTCCTGCAAATGCAAATTTGAACATAATTATTATGAAAAACGTGTAACATATTATGTGTGATGACACCTTGAAACGAATTGAAGAAAATGATGATGATATATGTTGGATATTCAATGTTCTCACAAATTATATTTTCTCCTCGAATTTGGAAAGGAAGTAGTTGAGATCAATGTCATTGATCTCGACCTTCGTGATAATGATGTTCTAAGGAAGTTTTCAAAACCAAATATAAGCTGCATCGGTTAACGTTCGCATATTCAGGAAAACAACAAAGAGACTCAAAAATAGTAGAGCACATTTGAAACTCAATAAAAATCCTCCACAGAACATACCTTCTATCCTCTATTCTTCCAAAACCTAGGGTAATCGACAAAATACAAAAAACTCATGTTATTCGATTTGTCACATCATACAATGGGGGTTTTTCGTGAATTTGGGTGTTAACTGCAAATGCAAATTTGAACATAATTATTATGGGTTTAATTCATCATTTTCCCAAATCACCTTCAGAAAGTATTCAAAATCAGATTTCAAAATTGGGGTTTGGGATTTGCCAGGCATACAGGCTCTTTTTTTCTATTCCTTGGTCGTTGTCTTCTACTCTTACCAGATCGAAGTATAGCTATCTCTGTTTTCCTAAGCAAAATAACACATTTGACGTCCGTTTCTTCCCGAGAAAGCTGAATTCGACGTTGCCATATCGTGCACTCAAGACAAATCCCTTTAAATGCAAATCCCTATTTTTTATTCTTCAGTTTCAGGTGATCGAACATTTTTTTAAAAATATAATATTGAAATTATATGTTTGAATGGGGATTTTCTGAAGGTTCTTCATGAAAATTACTGCATTTTCGTTTAAAGGAAAAACCCCCATTCTGTCTGGTCGTCGAGTAAACTTTCAGTATTCCTCAACAGATTTATTTCTATACTTTCTACGAGGGGCGTTCAATGTATTTTCGGTATCGGGGTGTTTTGCTAATAATATGAGTAATCTGATTATCTCATTTACTAATGGCTAATGGCTATCTGAGGGTATAAATATGAAATTTTACTGATTTATCATCATGAGTTCTCTAAGGGCCGGTATTATAAAACTTAACTGGAAGTTATCTTTAACTTCAACTGAAAGTTAAACTTTTGCTAAAAAATGTCGGAATTATGAAAGTCTCGTTTCTATCATAGATAAGAAATATTGTGATGATTTCTATGAAAAGGAGAAGGAAATAATTTAAGATTCTGTAAAATCTAAACACCAATTTCTAGGTTGTAAATGCTGGACTTTGGAAAAATACTCCCTTTCAAAACATAATAGGAATAAACAAATCCTTTATTGACAAATATTCGCACTTTGTATCAGGAAGCTTAATGGATTGTGGTTTCCATAAAAAAAGAAAGTGAATTACTGATTTGAGGGAGAGTTGCAATGATCAATTTTGAATTCATATACTTTTTACAATATGGAAGGGATGTTTGGGTATTTATTCGGTCACCTAACTAAAAAAAACTACTTCCACTAATGAATATATTGAAAATGCAAGCATAAAAGTAAAAACTTTGACAATAATGAGATACAAATTCAGGAATTATTGAACAATTATAATAAAATTTGTCCAAATCCAATTAGGTACAGAATTTTTTTACAAATACTTCACTCTTCACCGACGGGCAAGTACTTTCAACTGAAACTGGGATGGGTAATAATCTCAACACTAAATTTGCAAAAATTGTCATTCAATTAAAAAATATGGTAATGTTTTGTGTGGCTCCGGTTATCGAGCCCTGATTTCTAGAATTTGTACAGCTACCAGTTTGGCCATTACTATAAGAAAAGTATCCATTGCAATTGTGATGATTTCCTTTCATCTTGAAAGTTAAATAATGTGTATAAATTATTATGCTTCATTACGCCTTTACAACTTTCATCTGTTATATTAGGCACCGAAAAGAATATATGCCAATGATTTTTTTTTTCATTTACATCTTATAATAGTTGAACAGAAAGAGTAACTGATATTTTCATTACAATAATATGCCATGAGGAACTCTCGAGATTGGATTATTACTCGAGTGAGGTTTATAGTAGGCATTTTGATGTAAATAGATAATAAGTATGCAATTTTCCATGAGACATTTCTGATAATACAGTCAGTATAGTTGATTTGTGAAAACCCCTAAAATCTCCAGCAACTACCAAGAAAGAACAAGCTGCATGAACTCTGCGTGTAACCAACACATTTGCATCACTAGCGTCAAAGCACGATTTCTAAGAATATGTATTCCATTACAGGCGTGCACAGAGTCCAGATAAGCGAAATCGGTTTTTGAATTCCGTTTCTTCCCATAAGTTCAAATGGTTCGACCTTTTTCTAAATGTCCTTTTTCAACAAGGATATTCAACAATTTTCATGGCATCATCGTCATAGTTACTTAAAAGTTCTTCAAAAAT
This sequence comes from Myrrha octodecimguttata, assembly GCA_958510865.1. Classification (NCBI taxonomy): domain Eukaryota; kingdom Metazoa; phylum Arthropoda; class Insecta; order Coleoptera; family Coccinellidae; genus Myrrha; species Myrrha octodecimguttata. The sequence goes on from OY294057.1 coordinate 75,646,179, forward strand.
GAAGTGAATATTTCTCAACGAGGATGTTCAACAATATTCATGTCATCTTCGTCATCGTTAATTGAAAGTTCTTTAAAAATGAAGTAATGTATCTTGCTAAAATGTTTCCGAAAATATCATAACATCAATAAAATCGAGGTTATATTCCCCTTATGTCAGCCGAAAAGACAGAGAATCTGTGGAAAAAAACGATTTAACTTTGACTATAATTGATACCCAAACCACCAGATAAAGATAACCCTGCAAATCTAACTTTAACTGGAAATTACTGCTTAATTTTCAGTTAAAGTTAAAGATAACTTCCAGTTATGTTTTATAATACCGGCCCTAAGTATCCTCAGTGAAAGACGTCCAGAATGACTGACACCACAATGATATATTATAGGTAAAGCTCCTCACTAAGTAGAGAAGAAGTCAAAAAAGCATTCATGAATAGATGGTTGTTGTTTACCAAGACTGTGCCCTGTCAATATTTACCGTTCAAGAAGTCGGGTGAATTCAAAAGAGGCGAAGAGACCATTGAAGAAGAAGAAAATGGGGAAAAAGTAGAAAAGCTGATATTTGAGGATGTCAGAATAAAAATCAAGATGTTAGCAGACATGGCACACCCATCCGTGGGTACTTTAAGAGTTCTACAAGATCTTAACTAAAGTATTATTGATTCTGAAGGAGCATCAATATAGATGCTATAAGAATAACAGTCAATCTATTTACTGCATGTTCATTCAAACAGTTGAAGTCAGAGCATTTTTCAACCGCAATCAAACCAGTTATCGAAGTCTTATTTCAGAACAAGAGTTCTTTCTTAATATTGCTTCTGTTTGAAAATTAACCACAGTTGGAAATGTCATAATTATCGAAAACTCTATGTCTTGATCGTTTGTTCATCAAGGATGGGCAAAATACCTTCCTTCACCAATTGAACGAGATCAACAATTACAATTTTACCAGAATTTCATAGCTGCAGCATTCAATGGAATAACAATCTGATTTTCTCACAGGGTTCTGCAAGTGGTTCATTCATTATCGAGCAATAATTGCAATTTATTGTTTGTAATTGGTATAATTGGGAGACTTCAACGAGATGTTGCACAAAGTGCTTTGGTGGTGAAATTACTTGGATTTTGAAATATTTCTTGTAGATTTATGATGCAGTTTGGGTTGTGTTTAACGTCTTAATTGAAATGGTAATTCTCCTTTGTTGTCTGACTTCTTAATGTACGAGGAAGAGGCCGCTTAAGAACCAATAAAAGTTCATAATGGTAATCTTTGGGAAAAAGCCGTTTTGAACATCGTTGAAAATTTCTGTTTCGTCTTAGTTTTTTGCACCAAGTACAGGGTGGTCCAAATTGGACATTTTTCAAGGACAAATCCCATTTCTGTACGATATCAACTAAATATTAATAACAGAAAGTTATCACAGATGTCTCGAATGAACATAATCAGAAAGTGATTCAAATATTCATGAGTGTTTTTCATCTGTGTTGGATTCTTATTAAATCACTCATCTGTTTCCACGAGGAAATCATGTGCTATAACCAAGGATTCGTTAATATCTTAAGGTCAGGCACCTGCATCGCGGTGTACATGCTTTACGTTGCCAATAGGTACGTGGAATCTTAGAATTCGGTTGAACTCCCTGAAGAAGAATCCGTGGTCAAATTCAATTCTGTCCGTCCGTCCGACCGTCCGTAAGCGCTCTAAATTTCAAAAGACCTAGCGACTTCAAATTCTCATATTATGTTTGGAGTCCAAATCTCTCGATTAAGCTCGTTAATGAGTGGAATCGGTTGGATAGTTTCGGAGTTAGGCGCATTTGAAATATTGAGTTTAATTCCTCGATATCTCATGAAGTATTGACTCGATCAAATTGAAACTTCCTAGACCGTTTTGAAATACCAACGCGCAACTTGGGGCAGAATTTTGTGTGAATCCAGTGGTTGGAAAATTAAAAAAAAAATTTATTCGAAAATTTTTAAAATTTTTGAAGAAAACTTTTTTCTCTGAAAATACTGATTAGATTTCAAATTACAGTTCGATCTGTTATTCACTTCCGGAGATATGAAGAAAAAAATGTGCTAAATTTCATTGTTATTTAGAATTTTCACGTCATTTCCGCAATATCTCAAGAAGTACAAATGCAATCAGATTGAAACTTCGTAATCAGATGGAGATTACCAACACACAACAAGGTGCACAATTTCGTGTTGATCTTATTGTTAGAATTTGAACGAACGCGTAAAAACTCCTGACCTCACGTCAGTGCTTTTCTAAATTTTTTTTTTGATGTACTTATAATCCTTTTGTGAGAATGCGTAATGTTAGTTATTTTCCCATTTTTCACTCCATTTCAGTTATTTTTTTTCCGAAATATCTTGAATATGAAAAGTGGCAACGTTACCCATTCTTACGATTTTTTTCGAACCAAAAAAATTTTTCGAACCAAAAAAATTTTTCGAAAAAAGTCACCACGTTATATTGGAGGCATTGTTTGCTCTTAAAGTTCTCGAATATTTAAGTCCTATAGACGGCAGAGGGAGCTGAAGTCGAGTCAACCCTTCATACACAATACACAAGTTTCTGAATTCGTGTTACAAACGAATTTTTCACTTGTATGAATGTCAAGAGTGATCTCTCATTAACATCCAGATGCTCTTGATTTTCGACGACGTTTGGGGTTTTCAAAAATGTCTTGCTCATAGTATCTACTTCTCTAAAATATTCAGCTGAATATTGGTGAAGGAATTACACTTTTTTGTTCACTTCATACAACATGTCAGTTGCTTGTAAAAGTCTACAAGATGATTTTTATTTGAAACAATGTCTCTTCTATCCCTCCAGAACTTCCTCGTGGTGCGCCACTGGAAATTAATTTACTATAAATTAAAATCTCTGTTTTTGATATCGTGAAATATTTTCGTATCTCCTTCCGTTTTCAAGAAAATAAATTCTAGAAAATGATTATAGCTTTAGCTCACATGTTCAAACTAGTCGGCCCATGTTCATCATGATATTTTTATTTGCCAACTAGTCATCAAGATCAGATCAGTTATTACGGAATTATCTCCGAAGATCGAAGAGAAATTTGTTACACTGTTGTGAAATAGTCAGCCCAAGGACTGTGCAAAATTTCATTGGAATCTGATGAAAAGTTTCCGAAAAAAACTCTTTTTTTTCAACAAAAATTCGAATTTTTTCATCTTCCTCCTCCTCTCAGAATTATAAAGTTGAAGTTCAAGTAGCTCGTTTTTGCCTAGCCTGTACATAGAAAATCCAAATCGAGCTTTCCTCTTCAACAATAATTATTGTCCTAGACAACATCTAATTATTATTACGCTCTATAAATTCCAGTAAGAATGTTTTTAATCATGGCAATCTTCCCGATACCTTTCGATAAAGTATTCATTGGTATCTCTTTTATTCCGCAATCAGTCCAAATGTAGAATGCAAGAAAGTTCTGTGATTATTTACAATTGTGGGTTTGTTGGGGTGCTAATCATACTTGGTTCAGTGGAAATATAAGTCAGAACTCAATATTCGATATGTAAAGTAGGAATTGTTGTGAAATTACGATATCTGTGCAAGAATTTATTCATTTGCAATATTCAACCTATTATTAAAAGAAGAGTGGTACACTGAGTATACTCCTTTCACTTTTATGAACTATCCCGGTTGGCCATGATTTAGGTCTATCAAGTTCCTTTACTTAAAACTGACGCAGGTTTTGGCACTCATGAATATCGGCAATGTCGAAAAAATTCTCAGAGACGTTGCCAAATGCCAAAGCCAATTTCTCCTCTCAATCTCATCATAATCATCACGCTTGGAAACTCAAAATGCCGAAGTTAGTTTTGAAGAAACAGAGACGGTATCAGGAGTGCTATGTATAATTGAAATCTGCTTTTACTGATAGTAACCCTGATAATTTGGAATCAATAATTTATCACAAGCTATCCAACATTTTCGACATATGTGAGTGAAAACCAAGGTATTATATTTTATATGAATGGATATTTATTTTTTAACTGCACATCAACACAATAAGAAAGATTTTGAGTGAACTGGACGACAAAGAATTTCCTTCTATTGGTGCACCCAAAAATACACTGACTGAATACTTTATTTCGAAAAACTCGATTCTTGATTTCAGTACAAAAAAATAGCATAACTGAATCTTCCAACCATGATATATGGGTGAAATATTTCCAGTATTAGCAGAGAAAAAAGTTTCTTCAACATTCGCCAGGTCTTTGGAATTATTGAATTCACATAATATTTTCTCAATTTCATTATTTTTCCAAAGTAAATTCACATTTTGAAAAATACGTAATTACTACGACCTCTATGTAAAGAGGACAACGTTGTTTAGTTATCTGACAGGAAAATGACTATAACCTTATAGTTTCAAAAGATACACGGTGAAATGTGTCAGAATGTCATGGCCAACCGGGATAGTTCATAAAAGTGATTGGAGTATATATTCTGTTATCTATGTCTTGTATGATATCCAAAACATATGAATGTTTTTTGAGAAGAAGCTTCACAATCTTAGGGATATCTAACTATAATATCTTCAACAAAAAGGGGAACAAAATCCAGCAGGAAGCAGCAAATAATATTACCTCCTGCATTTATTTGCTCTCTGACCGGGAGGGTCTCTCGTCCAGGTCCGGTTCTCCAAGCGATGATATTTCAGATTCTCCGGCTAAAATAGAACGAAAAAACTTTTATATAGGGGAATCATCTACTAAAATTTTATAATTTATTAGTTTTCACTTAAAATCGAATAAAATATCGTAAATAAACTGAAAAACGTGTAACATATTATGTGTGATGACACCTTGAAACGAATTGAAGAAAATGATGATGATATATGTTGGATATTCAATTTTCTCACAAATTATATTTTCTCCTCGAATTTGGAAAGGAAGTAGTTGAGATCAATGTCATTGATCTCGACCTTCGTGATAATGATGGCCCAAGGAAGTTTTCGAAACCAAATATAAGCTGCATCGGTTTATTGTCGCTTATTCAGGGAAACAAGAGACTCAAAAATAGTAGAGCACATTTGAAACTCAATGAAAAATCCCCCACCGGACATACCTGATATCCTTCACAAGCAATAATTCAGGGATTCTTCCAAAACCTAGGCTAATCGACAAAATACAAAAAACTCATGTTATTCGATTTGTCACATCATACAATGGGGGTTTTTCCTGAATTTGGGTTATTACTGCAAATGCAAAGTGACAACGGTGTTCAGAAGAATAGCTTTTTCTGCTATAGAATAATTAAATATTTATCCCTATTCTGTGGTACACACGTGTTCTTTGTCAATATAACCAAACAATTTCCGTTTGCGATTTGTCAGTAATATGACAGTATGACAGTCTGGGCTCTTCTTTTTCTATTCCTTGGTCGTTGTCTACTACTCTAACCAAATCGAAGTATAGCTATCTCTGTTTTCCTAAGCAAAGTAACACATTCGACGTCCTTTTCTTTCCGAGAAAACTGAATTCGACGTTGCCATATTGTACACTCAAGACAAATCCCTTTAAATGCAAATCCCCAGTTTTATTTTCCAGTTTTAGGCGATCAAACATTTTTTTAAAAATATAATATTGAAATTATATGTTTGAAATTTGATGTTCTAAAGGTTTTTCATGAAAATCACTGCATTTTCGTGTAAAGGAGAAACCCCCATGAAATAAAATTGCTTTTTGATGATGAGCTCCTTAAGCGAATACAGTAAAGCAATGATTGATCTGACAGGTGAATATATTTATGAGTTAATTTTGCGACGCATTGTATCTTCCGTAGTTGAGAATTTTAATTTGTTTTCATGAAAGATCCTCAATATTATATTGTATTGCTGTCATTATCAACGCAAATCTGAAATTAACTGACCTTCACTGTCTATCTGCTCAGGTGAGCGTGATGATAATAACAATTATACCAGCAAGTAATATGGTCATAACTCTTGATGTTCTTTCTCCAATAACAACCGTATATAACCAATATAAAACCTTCTTTTTCAAGCATTAACGGAAACAAAATGATAATCTAGTAGGCTCACGTATAACATTTTCTATGGTGTATTGGATGAAAGATAGATGCATAGAATATATCAGGTGTCGACACTTTCCTACTATAACACACACTAAATTTTGGGTCCAAAACGCGGTCCTAGAATCGTCAAATATTGTTCTTCTTCGCTCTGTAAACGATGATGGCGCTTACGTCGCTTTGGCAAGTCCAAACAATTAATTCTGCTGAATAAAATAAATTGAGCTATAATCTGATGAAACTATTTCCCAAAAAATTAATCAGATATTTTAAATTATGGATTCTCACTAATATAGGAGTAGGATAGGAGTTTAACAAATTTGGAACATCTACTCATTAACAATATGAAATATGTATAAGAGAATAAGGAGCAATATGAGGTTTAGGGCCGGTATTATAAAACTTAACTTTAACTTTAACTGACAGTTTTGACATATATGTCCTATCATAACTGTCAAAATTTCAGTTAAAGTTAAAGTTAACTTCCCATTAAGTTTTATAATACCGGCCCTTAGTGTGAGAACAAACAACGGTGAAATTGAAACGGGAGATGATATTACTAATGGAGTCTATTGAATAGTTTGGATCTCCTTTACATTTTGTATGTACCTATTCATACATATTCAATTCAATCGTTTGTTAAATACCTACTTATGCAAATATTTGGAGGAAATGTTCATATTTATTATTATTGAAATTGAATCGAATTGACATTTTCACTTTGCTGTTCATGTTCGTACGAATTTATCTGACTAATTTCAAACCAAACAAATTAATTGTAGTATTTATCGTTCCAAATGATTTCTTGAAGTATTTTTGAGAACACAACTCTGAAATACTTCCTTTCCATGAACTGAATATTGAGATAATAAATACCTCTTGTAATAATCAGGTATTCAGAAATATATAGTTTCAAACTTGTGTATTCAGAGACGAAGGATATTACCGCCATTTTGACTGAATGAAATGAATAATCATAATTTGAATTCGTCGAAATGAATTTATTATTGGAAATTCTTGAAAATAATGTATGTTCCAACTCAGAAAATCAGAAAGAAGTTCTGGTTTGACTAGTTTTGATATGACAGGTCGGTAACTTCCGTGAATATTTCAGATTTTATATGGTGGATTTTCCTGTGCCTGCATCTATCGGCGAAAGCTGAAATAGGACAACAAAGCTATATTTTGACAATATTTGGACCTCATTTCGGACCCAAAATATGTCGAAGAGTGTCCGCACCTTATGTATTCTATGCATCTATGATGAAAGTAAATAACCCACAGAAACTAGTTGAAGAGTAGGTTTAGGACTCAATTACTAAGATCGAATTCGTGAATTGATGAAACATGACCAATGATTCCATTGATATACCCATCAAAATTTTCATTTTTTTAATATTTTGGGTCGAATTGAAATATAATTGTTTTTTAGAGGTATAGAACTTTGAAATGGAAAAAACAAGGATGAATTTTAAAAATTGACATGAAATTTACTTCATTCAAAAAATAATCTCTTGGCATTATAATTAAATTATGATTTCTGGTATATGACCGCCACGGCTGTCTCGGATGTAATCTAATCTGGAGGTCCAATTTTCAATCACTTTTTCCAACATTTGTGGCCGTATATCGGCAATAACGTGGCGAATGTTGTTCTCCAAGTGGTCGATCGTTTCGGGCTTATTGGCGTAGACTAGCGACTTCACATATACCCACAGAAAATAGGCTAGCGGTGTTGAATCGCAAGATCTTGGAGGCCAATTCACGGGCCCGGAACTTGAAATTATGCGGTTTCCAAACGTTTCCTTCAGTAAATCCATTGTGGCACGAGCTGTGTGACATGTTGCGCCGTCTTGTTGAAATCACAGCTGATGCAGATCATGGTTGTTCGATTGAGGAACGAAAAAGTCAGTAATCACGGCTCTGTAGCTGTGCACGATGGCGGATATACTGATTCGGGTCTTCCTCTACGCTACGCTCTACAGCTTCTTCTGATCTCACTGTACGACGTCTCTGTGGATGCGTATTATCAGTTAGAGTAAACGTGATGTGAGAACGGTCCATAGTTAGTTGAATTAATTGCTCTGATGGACGATTATGTTGACCGTAAAATGGACGTAGAGCGCGATACGTATTTCGAACAGAACCATCATTTTCAAGATAAATTTGCACAAATTGGAAGCGTTGTTCGGGCGTCAGTCTATTCATGTTGAAATGCCAGACCAAACTGAACACTAATCACTTGACAGCTGAAAAAATGACCGCCAGTTAAGACAGTGTTGCCAACACAAAGTTCTATACCTCCAAAAAAACACCTTTAGTACTTTATTGGAAAATGATAGGTTGTAGGTTCATGCAGAATTTCGTGTGGATCATATGAAAAGGAAGATCAACACTTCTATCAGAAAGTAAAGTTGAGTTTGGCGGGATCAATACGTGAAAAAAGGTGGCCACTTAGGCAACGAATTTAAACAAACACAGTGAAGCTGCTGACCTCACATTAGTGCTTTTCTACAAATGTTTTCGTAAGATATTGTGTTCACAATCTGTCCCTTGGTTGACCGTAAACAAAACGTTTAAAAGGAACAGCATGAATTATCCCTACGAAATTTTGCACGAACTATCACGCCATCAATTCTTGATCAAGTACTGCAAGTACCAGATTTCAATATGACCTAAACTGTATTTTTGAATACTTCGGAATATGGTTCCCCTAGTGCTCAGATTAAAAAATTTCAAAACGCACTGCCGTGAAGGCAGCAACTTTTGCGCGCATGTTCAATGTAGATGACCGCTTCAGCAACGAATTTGAACATGCACGCAAAAGCTGCTGCCTTCACGGCATTGCTTTTTGAAATTTTTTACTGATAAATTTCTGGATTTCAGTTCGATCAAATCTGTATTTTTGGAAATATTGGAAAAATAAAATTTTGAATGGCTATATCTACGGAATCATTGGGCGGATTTAACCCATTCACGAATTCGACTTTCGTAATTAAGCCCCAAACCTACTCTACAAATATCGAGTTTCTAAGTCGTTTCTTCCGGAAGTTATTGTGTTAACGGTCAGCCAAACGGCCGACTGCGTAAACACAATAACTTCCGAAAGAAACAACTTAGAAACTCGATATTTGTAGAGAAGGTTTGGACCTTAATTACGAAGGCCGAATTCGTGAATGGGTAAAATCCACCCAATGATTCCGTAGATATATCCAATCAAAATTTTATTTTTCCAATATTTCCAAATAAACAGATCAGATCGAATTGAAATCCAGTACTTTATCGAAAAATAACAGTTCGAAGTTTCATACAGAATTTAATGAGGATGATATGATAAGAAAATCATAGAAATTTTTTTTTTCAAATTGTTCTTATGACACGATTATCACGAAATTTCGCATAAAGTTGTCTTTCAGCATCTCAAAACTAGCTGTGAAGTTTTATCAGGACCGAATCAGTATTTCTCGAGTTATACCGAAAAAATCAACGATATCAAGAAGAAAACCTCGAAATTTGACATATTTTTTCCCGATATCTCCAAAACTCATGATAGTATCGAACTGAAATTTGGTACACTACCGTGAAATATGAAGCTCAAAGTGTGAGTGGAATTTTTTTTGGATATGATGAATGGTTTCCGGAAAAAAAAATTTCGAATTTTTTTTTAAATTTACTGACAACATGATCCTGACGAAATTTGGCTCAAAGTTGCGCGTCGTTATTCTCCACCTAACTGCTAAGTTTGAATCTAATCGCTCGAGTAGTTTCTGAAATAAAAAATAAATAACTTCAAAATTTCAAGTGCCTATAACTCGGAAACTATTCGACCGATTTGGCCCATTAACGAATTTAACCGCGGCATTCTGATGCGCAACCTATCCTGAAAGTTTCAAGTTGCTAGCTTGCTTCTGTCGACAGTTATTGTGTCTACGGCCGGACGGACGGCCGGACAGAATCGATTTTGACACCGGATTCGTCATCAGTGAGTCGAACCTAGTCGATTGAGACCATTTTCGGCTCAATCATCCAAAATAACAGACATTTGGACAAAACGATAGCATGCTGTTCCCCTAGAACATGCGCGCAAAAATATCTTCGTTTTCAATATGATTTATGAATCCATCGCATGCTACATATACTTTCTACTTCATCAATGAACGGCATTATTTTCCCAACAACTAACGCATCCCAGTTCTCAAATGTTCGTGACAACCAAATAATGATACCATTAAGGCAATTAAGAAATCCTTTTATTTGATATTTCTATTTCTCACAGTACTGTTACTGTTATTTTCGTTGAAGAAGATTTTTTCTCCATTCCTTTGGAATAGTTGCAAATGATACACTATATTGAGAGAATTGTACAAACAATGGTATCTTGAGGAACCTGCCAATGTCCAAATAACAATGAGCAGTTTTGAACTATATTGTAACGTTATCTTCGTTTATCAGAACGTTCAGAATAATTAAACTATTTATTCAAAGTTATTAACACACTACTGTTCTAATAACTTAACCACTTATTCTATCAAAGTCGTAGATAGATCAACGTATCCAAGATCAAAGTCTATGTACAATTTATTTCCACACTAATTTATTTTCACTGATCACTCTCTGCTACGAATCACTCTGTGCTGCTCCGCGCCTACCCTTTTATCACATGTGGAGTTTCTAGTTATTTCGAGAACGCTCTAGAGCGAGGCGGGTGACTCATTGACGTTTGGAGCTTTCTGGAATATACTAGCACAGACAGGGCCGTACTCGTTACAATATCAGTAAATTGCCTTGCCTCTGTGGGTTCTTGACAGCTCCGTTCATGTTCGTTGAAATGATTTATTACTCATTTCTTCAAAAAGAGAGGGGAAACTTTTGATGTACACTGTTAATGCCTTAAGTCCTATGATATTATTGCGCGATAGTTCAATGGGGGTTTTTCCTTTAAACGAAAATGCAGTAATTTTCATGAAAAACCTTTAGAACATCACATTTCAAACATATAAATTCAATATTATATTTTTTTAAAAATGTTTGATCACCTAAAACTGAAAAATAAAAATAGGGATTTGCATTTAAAGGGTTTTGTTATGAGTGCACGATATGGCAACGTCGAATTCAGCTTTCTCGGAAAGAAAAGGACGTCAAAATGTGTTACTTTGCTTAGGAAAACAGAGATAGCTATACTTTTATCCGGTTAGAGAAAAAGACAACAACCAAGGAATAGAAAAAGAAGAGCACATACTGTCATACTGTCATATTACTGACAAATCGCAAACGGAAATTGTTTGGTTATATTGACAAAGAACACGTGTGTACCACAGAATAGGAAAAAATATTTCATTATTCTATAGCAGAAAAAGCTATTCAACTAAACACCGTTGTCACTTCGTGCATGCCTGGCAAATCCCAAACCCCAATTTTGAAATCTGATTTTGAATACTTTCTGAAGGTTATTTGAGAAAATGATGAATCAAACCCATAATAATTATGTTCAAATTTGCATTTGCAGTAATAACCCGAATTCGGGAAAAACCCCCATTGAATATTCGTACCAATGTTTGTGCGCATGTCCTGGAAAAAGGCGTGCTACCGCTTTGTCCAAATGTCTATAATTTTCATTATATTATCCTCACGATTTCTGCATGAATTTTCGAATTTTTAACCGAAAATGGTCTCAAACGACTAGGTTGGACTAACTGATGATGAATGCGGTGTCAAATCGATTCTGTCCGTCCGGTCGGCCGTGGACACGATGACAGTCGAACTTTTAGGATAGTTCGCGTATCGGAATGCCGCGGTTTGTTAATGCGCCGAATCGGCCAAATGGTTTCGGAGTTATAGCCATTTGAAATTTGGAAGTTATTCCCTAAACATTTTGGGAGCTACTGGAGTGGTTGGATTGATACTTGGCAGTTAGTTGAAGCATATGGACGTGCAACTTTAAGCGAAATTTAGTTGGGATTCTATGGTCGCTTAATAGAAAAAAAAATTTTTCTAAATTTTTTTTTTAGGAATTATTGATAATATTCGCAAACAATTTCGCCCATACCTTGACCCCTATATTTCACAGCAGTGTACCAAATTTCAATTCGATACGAGTGATAGTTTCGGAGATATTAGGAAAATATCGTTGTCGATATACTGATTCAATCATGATGAAACTTGGCAGCTAGTTTGAAGATGCTGAAGGACATATTTGTTCGAAACTTCGTGATGATCGTGTCATTAGAAAAATTTTTTTCAGATATGTATTTAATATTTTGTGATCTTCTTATATTATCCTCATTAAATTCTGTATGAACCTTCGAACTGTCATTTTTCGATGAAGTACTGGATTTCAATCCGATATTATCTGTATTAGCATAAAAATGAGACCCAATAATATGACTTTTATTATTTTTTAGGTTTCTTCTGGGTTTTATATCCAAATATCTGAATCACAACTATTGAAAATTGAATAAAAATTGTTTTTCCTTGAAAAAATTGTTCATTAGGCAATCTGTTTCCCAAGAAGCTGTCCTCGATGAAAGTTCAATCCTGCAAATCGCAAGGGCGTTTTTCATGAAAAAACGATTTTATTTAATTTTTAGAGGTTCTAATTCAGATATTGGGAAAAAAAACCCAGAAATAACCTAAAACTGATACTAAATTCTGCTTAAATGCGCTTTAATCGATGGCTATTGGTTCATTTAAATATAACATTAAACTTCATTCTTTTCATTTACAGGAATGGGACTTCTTTCAATTAATCTTCAATTGAATTGAAAGTCGCCATCTGATGATGTAAGGAATAATTAATTGGATAAAAATATCCGTGACCGAATAGAAATGCCATAACTTCATCGAGAAAATGTTGACTGCCAATGTGTTGTGCCTCAAAAGGAAGAAGAAGAAGAAAGGGGATTATATCTTGAATCTTCCAGGAACCATACTGATCAACGATGGCAAAGGGTGAGTTCATGTCTCCTTGATTTCATCGATAATATTGTAGAAAAGTCGAACAAGCAAGAATATGAAAAAAAAATTAGAGCAACTTTGTAGAATGTAGAAACTCAAAATTTTCAGGGCAAGTTCAAAGCTTGAATCCTTAGGTTAAGGTCAGAATGCTTATAATCGTCCAAACGGTTAAGTTGTAACACTTATATAAAATTCCATCGTAATATTCACAAAAATACAGAACGGTCGGGTCGAAACTCAGCACGTGGATATACGATGTAGACTTGTGTTGAAGCCTTTAAAAATGGTGAAAAGTGAAAAAAAAAACTGATAGTAGGTTGATACTTATTGGAAAAGGAACAGAAAATGACTTGAAGGGCAGTTCGCGCATCCGAATACCGCGGTTGAGTTCGTTAATGGGCCAAATAGGCCGAATGGTTTCGGAGTTACAGCCATTTTGAGGTTATTTCCCTCATATTCAGACACAACTGGAGCGATTGGATTGAAAATTAGTAATTAATTGGGGCATAATGACGCGCAACTTTGAGGAAATTTTAGTTGAGAGCGTATGTTCACTGAATTAACAAAAAATTTTTTTCAAAATTTTTTTCGAAAAAATTTTTTTCTGATATTATTGATCATATTCTAGAACAATTTCAGTTATACCTTGACCTTCATATTTCACAGCACATCAAATTTCAACTCGATACGGCTATTAGTTTTGGAGATATTGGGGAAAAATATGTAGAATTTCGTGGTTTTTTCTCGATATCGTTGTTTTTTTCGGTATAACTCGACGAATACTGATAAACTCGTAATGAAACTTCGCAGCTAGTTCGAAGAGGCTGGAGGACAACATTGTGCAAAATTTCGTGATGATCGTGTCATTGGAACAATTTGAAAAAAAATTTCATTTTTTTTTCAAATATTCAATAATCTGTGATCTTCTTATCATATCATCTTCATTTAATTCTGTATGAACCTTCAAACTGTCATTTTTCGATAACGTACTGGATCTTATCTGTATTTTCGGAAATATTGGGAAAATAAAATTTTGAAATGGTATATCTGCGGAATCATTGTGTGGATTTTACCCATTCATGAATTAACTTGGTAATTAAGGTCCAAACCTTCACTACAAATATCGAGTTTCTAAGTTGTTACTTTCAGAAGATATTGTGTTACGGTCGTCCTTTAGGCAGATGCAGAAGGACATCATAATATTCTAACGATCAACTCCATTGAACATGCGCTCAAAAGCTGCTGACGCACTCTGTATACAGTTGAATGTACCGCATTTTTCTCGAGTATGATATTCACCTAGTATCTATACTGAAAAATGATGTGCCCATTTCCTCTGTGAAGCTGCGTAAAATCTAACTATGCTTCAACAGATTAATGAAGTAATTATGAAGAACGCCAGAGTCATTTCGATCCGACCTTGGTGCATTCCATTTCCTTGTTATTAAAAGCGGCACTCCTTCTTGGAATACGAAATCAGAAAGTGAATGAGTACTGAAAACTTGTGCGCGAATTTTTACATCATTTTCCATTACGTGTTTTCTCCATACGTAATGTTTCGAACAATACTTAGACGACTACTGGATATCCAAGAAATGCCTGACCAGGTCAATCATTCAGCATATGATTTCAACAATAAAACATTCATTTTCTTCGTATTATATCGGAAAAAACGGATAATGGTTCTGGAGACGGTTATCAGAATCAGAATAATCTTCACAGATCACAGAATATATGGAAATTGGTAATTTTACAAACGCCTCATATAACCAAGCCTATTCTGTTTGCGTATTGCTATAAACCTTGCTTTTCAAGTCACATGGCTATCTTTCTAATTTGTAGCAATATGGCCCTGATATTACGTATTCTGTTTCGAGTATTATAGCTCCTTAAACAATGGTTATAGCAATGTTTGTCATGAATTTTGTCATAAAAATATTGCTATCATCGACTCTCGTAATCAGTGATTTAAGAGCTGACAACACTGTATTTTGTGACTTAAGAGGTACAAAGAAGAAGAAAATAACCCTAGTTTATAAACATTTGGTGTGTTTTCTATGTTTCCGCAGACACAACCTCAACCACAGACCTGTCATAGATAGAATATCTTGTCTATCAGTCATCAAAGATTAAAGATTAATCTTTGTTGTCTATGAACGTATGAAGTATATTTACTTTATGAGACCTGTCTGTGCCTCAACCTCTTTCTACGGTTTTGGTTTTTCATGAAAACAACGCCTTATTAAGTAATGTTACGAAACAGAAAAACCAAAATCGAATTCACCAATAACCAATTTCCTTGATACCAATAGGATATTGATGGTTACCAAAAATCATATGCAGCAATTTTATTCGACGAACTTTTCTGTTAGCAACTCAAAGGGATTGCTGTTGTTGAGATGATAAGAATAATCATCCCAGCTGTTGTCTATTGTGCAAGTATTGTGGTCTAAGAATTTTCCTCAAAATTGAATATTCTAGAGATTTTTGAACACATTTCCATCAACACATACTGCCCTATTTTTCCATATTTTAACTGAAACAAATAGATCTCTGCAATATTCCTTTTCTAACTTAACACTTGTCAAGTGTAGCAGGTACTATTTTGAGGCTGCAGGCAATATTGATAGCAATATTCATGTAAAGTGACAGATAATATTGCTCAGTATAAATGATCAGATTACAAATATTTCTGATCTTGTTATGGAAACAGTATATTTCTCCTGGCAGTATTGCTATTTGAAAACAGAATAGTCCTGATGTATCATAGCATAAAGAGGTCTTTATATACTATAATCACTGTACAAAGACCTCCTTATACTATGATTGTAGAAAGAATATATGATTGTATAAAGAATATAAAGATAACATGAGTGTTCGAAATTCCTGTAGTCGGTATTGGCAGCGACATCTATTTTAAGGTAGCTGAATCCACTCATCGTCGGCAACCCAACATACACTCTTCTGTTATACTGGTGATCAATTTCATCCACATGAATTTATTCAGGTGTATTATTAATTTGAAGCTACCGTTAAACCGGAACCGACTGACGGTTTACTGAATCACTGAATGCCTCTGGGTCTCAGTTTAGTGATGTCGGAATCATGTCGAGAAGTACCATGAATTATGTTGAGAGCGTAGGTAGAGAGCTAGAAGGATGAAACTAATGAAACGAGAACAGTTTGTACGCTTTTATTGGCCGAATGAATGTTCGCATTTCGGATATTTCGCGAAGTACAATGTTGCAAAGTTTGTGACCGTTTTTGTGTTTGGTTATGACTGTTATGAGGGTGATAGAGGAAATGATGATTGTTCGTTGTTGAATTAATATTCTAGAGGTCAGTTCAATTGATGTTATAGAAAAATATTTTACGAATCGATTGTTATTATATTTTTAATTGGAATTATTCCATGAGTATCACTGAGCAAGTCGAACAATTGCTTTAATTAAGTCGTATTTTTATGTGATATGAATATTTAGTATTTAAATTAAACAATTTTTAAAACATATACTGCCTAGAAGCTGAACAATATAATCATGAATATTTGTAAGATTTGATGTAATTTCTCGAATATTCATATAGAATTTCATGAGGAATGTATAACGCGAATAATTTCATTCTAAATCTCCTAAATTTGATTGAATGTGTATCAAGAATTCACCCAAAGAATACAGATTTTCTTTAAAATATCTAATTCGATAAATATCGATTAAAGGATATTTTCGGAAAATTTTGCATTATTCTTCAGGTTTTTTTGGATTCTCACTCTCAATATCTATTCAAAAACTGTTCGAAATTTAGTAGAATATTAATATATAGGACACTTTTGCGGCGGATTCAAACTATTTGTTTACAGTAGTTTCCAGAAAAAAATTGCCTAATAATGAGCAATAATGATAATGAAAAAATTTAAGAGGTAACTCTGTAATGAAAATTAACGGATGTGAAACGTTTTAGAGTCTTAATCTGACTCCTTCATAAGACAATTAATAGAAAATTTGCAAGAATCAATTTCTTTCAACACTTTCGTCAATCAAGGGAAGTCAAGATCCCTCGATGAATGACATATGAAATGGTTGTTCAATAAATTAATTTTTTTCAACGAAACAATGAATATTATTGCAAGAAAACATCGCGAATCGTTGTGAAAAGGTTGAAGAATTATTTGTGATCAAATATTTTGAAATGTGCTGGTGAATTATTGACCACTCATTCTCGGACACCTGTATACTGATATGGTATTTGTGTGTGGTCAGAACTGACAACATAGAAGTTTCTTCACCATCTAATGTTGTTTAGTGGTTTATAAGTCGATTGGTATCAGATATGACGTCGGTATTTGTTTTTCTATGGTCACCTTATTTTAAAAATATTGCCCCATATTGAAACCACAGAAATGATTGTGTAAAATTGAATTGACCGGATATTACCGTTGTTAGCTACTGTTTTTTTATTGCCAAAGACCTTGACAGCACTTCGTCAATTAATCGAGCCAGATTTCCAATAAATATCCACATTTAAATTTTTTTCGAATTATTGATTGAAGGTGATATTGACACACAAATCACTGCAGGTATGGAAGTATCATTGAGAATCCATATTCAATCTGTCTGCAAACTTATTAGTACCACATTACCATACTAGTATTTTACCAGAATTGAACTTGACCAAATTCTAGATCGAGTAAACCCACTTTCGTTTTAATATTCGCAAATCACCAGCATTGTGACGAAAGGGTAGAGCGCGAAACTTATCTATTCCACTAGTTAAGAAAATGATTGCCAGTAAGAAATACATGTTTTTCTGCGATTATTAGTGGCTGAACCATTCAAAGGGGTGAACAAACTACGCATCACATGTTCTAGACGTTCTAGTATGCTAGAAGATTAAAGTGACTGCAATTCGGCTCAAATAGACGACTTCGGCCCGAGTTGCCAACCCACAATTTTCTTCACAAATTTACTATCATTGGGGAACGGGAATTTCGGGACAAATACGACATGATGAGGTTCGCGATATTTATAAATATCCGTAAAAGATGCCTCGGCTCCTCAAACAAGATAATTCCTTTCGAATATAGGGTTTTGTTAAGATCATCTCTGATTGGCTGAAATTTAAGTTGGGATTCCTGATTCATGTTAAAACTGTCAAATTTATATAGGATATGTTCCGCAAATCAACTTGGTTATTTCGGTTGTCGGTTTTCCATTCCGTAAATATGAAATATTTGGTTGGTCATTGAAAAACGGTTAATTACGGAATTTGATTGATGAAAAAACGTTCTTTCTGTCTCCAGAACGAAAGTCAATGTTCTATGGTAACATATCCATAGCATAGAACAATCTTTATTTAATTTATGATCCGTAGAACATATAAGAGACAACAATCAAGATGGAAAAATTACTAGGTATGGTCTATGAATCATAAGGTAAATAAAGATTGTTCTATACTATGGGTATGTTACCATAGAATATTGAATGTCGCTCTGGTGACAGGAAGAACGTTTTCCATCAATCAAATTCCGTAATTAACCTTTTTTCCAGGAACCTACCGAATATTCCATATTTATGGAACGGAAAACCGGCAACCGAAATAACCAAGTTGATTTGCGGAACATACCCTTTATAAACTTGACACTATCAACATGAAATCAGGAATCCCAACTCAAAGTTCTTTATAAATATAAAGAAGATAATTCTTTCCAAATGGAAAGAATTATCTTGTTTGAGGAGCCAAGGCATCTTTTATGGATATTTATAAATAACGCGAACCTTATCATGTCGAATTTGTCCTGAAATTCCCATTGCCCAGTGATAGTAAATTTGTGAAGAAAATTGTGGGTTGGCAACTTGGGCCGAAGTCGTTCATTACAGTCAAATTTGACCCTGAGAGAGCACAACGCTGACTTCAAACAGGGTGTCACATCGAAAAAAATGGAGGTTTTTTCTCGGGTTTTTTATAGAAAAATTATCATTTGATATCATCCCTCTATACGGCCAACCACTTGAATTTGAATACGATTGATGAGTCGTGTGATATGTTCCTGAAAAGATCTTTTCCTTCTGAATATGACAGGTCTTTGAATTCACCTTATCTTCTATGCACTCTTGCCAAACTATACTTTTCCCCAGAACAAGCTTGCAAAAGTGTCTGTACCATGAATGTGATTCACCCTGTATAGTCATTATCAGCTCCAGTAAACGTGCTAGATTTTTCTTCAAGAACTATAATGCACTTGACTGGTTTCATGCCATACTCGAATTGCAATCAACATTAAAAGTAAGAGGAGTATCAATGCGCGAATGATACTCAAATGAAAATCGAAAGCTGGATCTTCTAGTAACACAGGAATTTTTCAGTGGGAAACCATAGGTAATGTTAATTGAAGAAGGAAACAATTAATTATCAAACGACTCAAAATACTCATTTCCATACTTAAATGAGGTGAAATTTTGCAACAAAGAAAGGATAATTGTTAAATAGTTTAGTTTAATGAAGATAATGCATAATTATTAGACAATAGGTGGGATGAGCTCATGTCTAACTTGGAGTTCCTTTCCATGATTGAAAGTTCAATTGACTTCTGAAATTCACATGTCTTCGGTTAACAAACCCATCTACTAGTTGGTTGTCGTGTGAATATTTATCTTTTTATGGTCAATTTGATGGTTTTCACACTTTTGTTGGCGAATGATGTCAGATTGAAATCTCAAATGCATAATATTGTAAACAAACAACTTTCGACCTTTCTTTATGAAAATGAGCAATTCATTGTGAATAACTGCTGGAAAATCTCCGACGTGAAGTCATCAACAAAAAGGTTTGATTTTTTTAAAACTGTTAACACGATCACATGAAATTCTGTGAGACGCCGTTTGGCTTGTGTTTGCAAATATACTCCATTCACTTTTACAAACTATCCCGGTTGGCCATGATTTAGGTCTATCAAGTTTTTTCATTTGAAACTGACGTAGGTTGGCACTCGTGAAATATCGGCAATGTCAAAATAATTCTCAGAGACGTTGCCGAATGCTCAACATAATCATCACGCTTGGAAACTAAAAATGCTTAAGTTAGTTTTGAAGAAGCAGAGACAAAGTCTCAGGAAGTGCTATGTAGAATTGAAGTCTGCTTTTGCTGATAATTTGGAATCAATAATTTATCACAAGCGATCCAACATTTTCGACATATGTGAGTGTAAACCCAGTGTATCGTTCTCATAGATTCCCAAGAACTTCGGAAATTGAGCTAGTTCTTTTAAGGTGACACAGATTCTGTAGTACCACTACATTTTCATACTGGAGAGTATTTCAAATTGTGCAAAATGGTGTTCACATGTCTTCTGTAGACTTTCGAAAAGTATGGAATTCCGTAGGTGTGTCTGTTCGTTTGGAAGTTTTACTGCAAGGTTATTTTTTTTTCGAATGAACTATCACAAAGTAACGGACTACTCTATCTATTATTTTTCAGTAAAATTTCCACATTCGATTCTTGATTTCCCTACGAGAAAATGTCATAACTGAATTTTCCAACCATGCTCTTATAGGTGAAATATTTCCAGTGTTAACAGGGAATAAATTTCTTCAAAATTCGCCAGGTCATTGAAATTATTGAATTCACATATTTTCTCAAATTCATTATTTTCGAAAAGTAAATTCACATTTCGAAAAATACGTAATTACTACAACTTCTATGTAGAGGGGACAACATTGCGTAGTTATCTGACAGGAAAATGACTATAAACTAAATGTGTCAGAATGTCATGGCCAACCGGGATAGTTTATGGATAGTGAATGGAGTATATATTCTGTTTTCTATATGTCTTGTATGCTCTACAAGAACATATGAATGTTTTTTCAGAAGAAGCGTTTCATTCTTTGGGATATCTAACAAATAATATCTTCAACAAAAAGAGATACAAAATCCAGCAGGAAGCTGCAAATAATATTACCTGCATTTATTTGCTCTTTGACCGGGAGGGTCTTTCGAGTTCCTCGATATCTCATGAAGTATTGACTCGATCAAATGGAAACTTCGTGAACGGTTTTGGATATACCAACGCTCAACTCAGAGCAAAATTTCGTGTCGATCCAGATTTTGGAAAATTAAAAAAAAATTTATTCAAAAATTTTCTAAATTTTTAGTGAAAATTTTTTTTCTCTGGAAATATTGATCAGATCTCAATGGAATTTGGCACAAACCTTAGAGTCAGTATTTATCAACAACGTTCCCAATTTCGATTAAATCCGATATTTACTTTTGGAGATATAAGAAAAAAAATGTGCCCAACTTCGTTGTTTTTTGAAATTTTAATGTTATTTCCGCAATATCTCAAGAAGTACAAATGCAATCAGATTGAAACTTCCCAATCAGGTGGAGATCACCAAAAAGCAACTAGGTGCTAAATTTCATGTTGATCTAATAGTTAGAATTTGAACAAGCGCGTAAAAGCTTCTGACACCACGTCACGTCAGTGCTTTTCCAGATTTTTTAACTAAGTACTTCCCTTTTCCTACCAACGAGTGGTGTGAGAAGCTCTGAAGAGCCGCATGTTAAGAAGTACTCAATCCATTGTATAATACAATAATATAATAATATTTATATATACAGGGTGATTCCGGAGGATTTTGGGATAAGTTTACACAAGTCAAGACAGTCTCGGAACACTGTTTGGTTTATGGTTGGGGGTCTCTGTTGAGAATATACAGGGTGATTTGTCCGATTCGATCGATTTTACTTTTATTGATAACTTTGGTATGGCTAATTCGATTTCAATGAAATTTTCAGCGAAGTACAATATTGATAAGCGCATTCATAAGTTTCAAAGTTTTTTCAAAATAAGCGGTTGTTTCTGTGATAATTTCAGATTAATTGTGCAGGTTGAAAAAACACCCTGTACATAGTGTTTCCTAAACTACGCTATCTGTTTACGATTTTACTATAATAAGTTATTATTTGAGAGTTTCTAATTTTTTTGGCACACTTCTAGTTTTCCGAGAAAATTTTTTCAAAAAATGATATTGTCGAAATTTCGCTCCCAATCGATTCTACTTTTATTGATAACTTTGGTATGGCTCATCCAATTTGGATGAATTTTGCTGTGTAGAACAATATGAATGGGAAGATTGAATAATCGCAACAATCTCTCAAAATACAGTGTTGTAATTGTGATAATTTCAGGGTTTCAGATTAATTGTGCAGTTGAAAAAAAAACCCTGTACATTGCTTTTCCAAGAGTTTCTTATTCGTTGCAAATTCTACAATAATATGTCATCACCCAGAGGTTTTTGATTTTTTTCGCACACCTCCGGTTTTCCTAGAAAACATTTTTGAAGAAGAGCCTTATCGAAATTTGGCCCACAAGCAGTGAGAGTATTCCGCACTAGGTAGGAAAGCTGTATTGTCCAAGGATGCAAAGTTGTTCGTCACTTCTAAAATATTCTTTCCAAATTCTAAATATATTCTGAATGGAATGATTTCATACAAAATATTAGCAATTAAATATGAATTTGCAATTTGAAAAGAATATTTTAGAACTTAAGAACTGCTTTGCATCCTTGGACAATACAGCTTTCCCACCTAGTGCGGAATACTCTCACTGCTTGTGAGCCAAATTTCGATTATTCTCTTCTTCAAAAATGTTTTCTAGGAAACCGGAGGTGTGCCAAAGAAATTAGAAACCTCTGAATGATGACATATTATTGTAGAATCTGAAACGAATAAGAAATTTTTGGAAAAGCAATGTACAGGGTGTTTTCCTTCAACTGCACAATTAATCTGAAATTCTAAAATTATCACAATTGCAACACTGTATTTTGCGAGACTAGCGATTATTGAATGTACTCGTTCAGATTGTTCTACTTTGCAAATTTCATCAAAATTGAATGAGCCATACCAAAGTTATCAATGAAAGTAGAATCGATTGGAGCGAAATTTCGTCATTGTTTTTTTTTGATGGAATTTTCTCAGAAAACTAGAAGTGTGCCAAAAAAATTTGGAAATCTCAAATAATGACTTATTATAGTAGAATCGTAAACAGATAGCGTAGTTTTGCAAATGCGATGTACAGGGTGTTTTTTCAACCTGCTCAATTAACCTGGAATTATCACAATAACAACCACTTATTTTGAAAAAAACTTTGAAATTAATGAATGTACTCATCAACATTGTACTTCGCTGAAAATTTCTCTAAAATCGAATAAGCCATACCAAAGTTATCAATAAAAGTAAAATCGGTCGAATCGGACAAATCACCCTGTATATTCTCAATAGAGACCCCCAACCATAAACCAAACAGTGTTCCGAGACTGTCTTGACTAGTGTAAACTTATCCCGAAATCTGACGGTCTCCTCCGGAATCATCCTTTATAATAATATTTATATAATGCTCATACATCCCTGCCCCTAGTGCAGCTCTGGATAAATGTTATTTGAATTGTGCTAATGCAAAAATGACCATAGCTACAGTGTCCCACTTGTTAATAACCATCTTTCGCCAAATTACATAGTAGTCAAATCAGGAATCATTGCCGGGCACACAAATCATGCTTACTTGTATTAAGCACTAACTGTAACATGCAACGCTCTGTTATTTCTTCATAATTTAACATCATTGCTGTGAGAACAAGTCGCATTAACAGTTTCCTATAAAATTAAAATATTAAAATTTTAATGAATTCTCTTATGGGCGATGCAAATAAAATTTATTGAATTTGAGTCGGTTAGACTTAAGCAAGGAAACTCTACAACTCACGGAATTATCTTTACACAATTTTGTTCTGAAACGAACAATTCCAACGGTGAAATGATGTTTCCGACAGAACTGGTTCACACGACCAGCAAAAAATCCTGAAATATAAATTTAATTAATTTCCCTTAGGATATCGGTCGACATCGAGGTGAAGGAATGCATTGAAAATGTTTCCGCAATAAAGTAGACATGAAAGTAAGAATAAAATTCTTTAGCTCTGCAACACACCATATTTGGAACAATCAGAATGTTTTCTCGATGAATTACTACCATTAAAAGGTAATGATCAGAAGAACATATATCTTTAATATCGGATTATGTAACAATTGTTGCTTTTCCAATGAGAAATCGCGGATAAACATTTTTTGAATTTTTACCTAGATACCAGGGTTAGTACTTGAGTTCGGAGACAAAAGCACTGACAGGAGAAATTTTTTCAGAAATTTTGAAAAATTATTTTATTGAATGGTGTTTATTTGTTAATCCTAATAAAACAGAAGTTTCTTATTTTCATTTGAATAATCAACAGAAGTTTAAAACTTCGAGAGTTACTCCTAATAATTCCGTTCTGAAACATAATTTTCACTCCTGTTGCATTTTATTAAAGGGAGAGAGTCATTTTGCTCATTGTTCTGAGGAAATGGACCATATTTGGCTGATTCTACTCAAAAAAGAGGTAGAATAAAAACTTTCAAACTAAGTGAATCTGTGTTGCTGTGATTCCAAAAAATGTCAATTTGACGAAAATCTCGATACGAAAAATCGAAGGAAAATAATTCTTAAAATTTTCTCGTTTGTCTGACGAAAGAGTCAGATTTGTACTCTGGAACGTTGCGGTTCACTTTTGGTTTGTTCGTTGTACCTGCATGAACTAAACTAACTACACCAAATCCACTGACTTCCAATTCTCAGTGCAGCTGAGTGTAGTCACAGATAACTGAATCAGTGGACTTAGTATAGTTCAATCTGTTCTATGATTCTCGCAGAATACAAATATATGATAGATGATTGCACGCAATCCTAAGATGAAAGAATGGGGGTTTTTCCTGAATTTGGGTTATTACTGCGAATGCAAATTTGAACATAATTATTATTGGTTTGATTCATCATTTTCCCAAATTACCTTCAGAAAGTATTCAAAATCAGGTTTCAAAATTGGGGCTTGGGATTTGTCAGGCATGCACGAAGTGACAACGTTGTTTGGTAGAATAGCTTTTTCTGCTATAGATTACTGAAATATTTATTCCTATTCTGTGGTACACACGTGTTCTTTGTCAATACAATCAAAAAATTCCCGCTTGCCTTTTGCCAGTAATATGACAGTGTGAAAGTCTGTGCTCTTTTTTTTCGGTTCTTTGGTCGTTGTCCACACATAGAGAACAAAACTCTCCCAACCAGGATCCAGAGACAACCACAGATATCTATATATGATTATGAATTATAATTACGCATAACCATCACAGACAATGAACTCTATATATACCTGGAAGGCACCCGTTTTGAGCGACAAGTGAAGCCAATTCGTTGCTTATGCAACCCGCGAAGTGGACGGGTATCTATCTCTTTCTTCCTCATTGCAGTAAAGGGAACTCTGTCGCATTTATTCTAAATCTTTTTAATTTTTCATTTCAAATTAGGAGAACCTGAATTTTTTCTGACTAATTCGTGAAGAAGGCAGGATTGTAGAAGATCGTACATGTTCAAGTGAAATTTCAACTTAGTGAGCGGTTTTTCTGGGGAACAGCGCGTTATCATCCTCCGTAAATTTGCGTTTTTTTTTTCCGAAAATGGTTCCAAGCGACCAGGTTGGACTCACTGATGAAGAGTTCAATGTCAAATTGAATTCTATTCAGCCGCCAGTTGCCACGATAACTTACTACCGGGAAAAGCTATAGCGACTTAAAAAATTCAAAATAAGTTCGTTAATGGGCAAAATTTACCTTATAATTTCGAAGTAATATCCATTTCAAATATATTATTTTATTTCCTCTATATTTCAAGAAGTACTGATGCGATCAGATTGAAACTTGCTAACTGATTGCGTGAAGAATCGTTAAAAAAATATTTTTTTCGGAAACTATCAATGAGATTTCGATGAAACTTGGCGCAGACCTTGAAGTCGAATCTGAACAAAAATGTTCGAAATTTCAGCTCGATTCGACACACATTTCCAAAAATATCGGAAAAAATTATGTCGAATTTTGCATTGGCAATGAATTTTAACCAGCGCTTAAATTTTCCTGACTTCAAGTCAGTGCTTTTCGAGAAGTATTTTCTATCTTCCTATTATTTAAATTTATTGTAATAATGATGAAACTATCGTCAATCGTCAATACACAGCTCACACCAACATAATTCTCCACTTTTTGAACCATACGCGGTGAAGGCAGAGAAAGTAATGACATATCAGAGAAAAATAGATATTCATTTCCCAAAATATTACACTTTCTAAACGATGTAATACCCAAACTACCTGAATTTCCAAGTAAAACCAAATTTTAGCCGTTAAATACCATTTAAATCAATGGGTGTGACAAGGAGAGGTTACCGTAATTAGCGCTATCTTTGTTTCGTTGCCCCTTGTTACGCTTTAAGCTGAAGAAGGGTCGGGTCCTTTCCTGGTAGTAATATAGAGTTCTATGGTTACAACAGACGGCCGGCCGGCTTGACAGAAGCGATTTGGGTTTGACATTCCAATTGGAATCAGATGAATATTATTGCATATTTGTTGTCGTTGCTGTTTGTTATTGCTTTCACCTACCTGGACATGTCGGTGAAATTGCCCTGAAGAGTTTTCAAGAACAGAAAGCCAGAAGCATGATCACTTGAAGTATTCTTCAAATATCCGCATTATACAATCAATTGTCTTCCTTTGTTAAGTGGATGTGATAACTTCGATAGGAACTTATTTATGTACTTATTCAATATTCTACTGAAGTGAAAGTATGTCTTAACAGGGTTTTTTTCCTGAAAGCATAACGGTTTATTTATTTTTGTTTCGTTGAAGAAAGTTTGTTCGATTAAAATTATTTAGTCAATCATTAAAAAAATACAGATTTTTCTGTATTTGTACCTTTCCATAATATCTGACATATATACACTAAATGACAAAGAAACTGCAGCACCCAGAAGGATCTGTTTAAATTTTAAATCTTTTCTGACAAAACATAGAGAGTAAAGCAAGGAGTAAATGATTTAAATTTGGAGGAAAAAATCGTGAAGGTTTTTTCATGTGAACATTTTCTGTAACTTAAATATTGTGGTCGTTTTTTGCAAATTTTTTGAATTTTACTACGAACCAGCTATTCAAGGAGATCCAAAATCGATATTTAGTTGTTGTTTGAATGAGTAGAGCACGTGTACGCGGTATTTATCGCCAGCTAAGTAAATTTGAAAGAGGTCGAATTATTGGTCTACGGGAGGCGGGGTTGTCATCTCGAGAAATCACTAACCGTACGAACAGAAATCCAACTACTGTTATGAGATAATGTCAAGCGTGGTTTGATAATGCCCAAAATCGAAGAAGAGTAAGCGACGGACGTCAAAGGGGCACAAATGAAGTTCAAGATCGACGTCTAAGACTTATGGCCATTAGAGACCGATTTGCGATCTTTGGCTGATGAAGAGGACAAGGCCATCCTGTAACTGCCTGAACAGTTTACCGCCGTAAAAGGTCTTTTGGACTGCAGCATTATCGACCTCATCTTGTGTTACCTCGTACGGTTGAGAATCCTCGGCAACGATTACAGTGGTACAGTGGATTACAGTGGCTGAAGAAGGGTTAGACGACGTCGGGGAGCAAAACGTGACACTCATTTTGATGTTGAGCGTCATGTACACCGGCAGTAGGCGTTATGGTACGGGGTGCACATGCAAGTAGGTCACCTTTAGTCTTTATTCGAGGTCACATGACCTTCAAGAAATAGTGGAGCCATATGTTCTCCCTTACCTAAACCGGCTCGAGAATCCAATATTTCAGCAAGATAATGCTCGACCTTATGTTGCCAGAGTTAGTTTTGAAGCGACCCATGTGAATCTTTTGCTATGGCCGCCCAGATCCCGCGATCTTTCGTCCATAAAGCATGTTTGGGACATCATGAGAGGAAGGCTTGGAAATTTACCCCAGCCCCCACGGACTTTGGCGGCTCTGAGACATGAAGTACAGGTAGCTTGGGATAGTATATTTCAAGGAGAAATAGACCATCTCCTTGTATCAATTCCAAGACGTGTTGGGGAGTGTGTAGATAACCGCGGTGGACAAACACATTGTTAACAAAATGGGGTTTTTTCCTGAATTTCGGTCATTACTGCAAATGCAAATTTGAACATAATTATTATGGGTTTGATAAATCATTTTCCCAAATTACCTTCAGAAAGTATTCAAAATCAAATTTCAAAATTGGGATTTGGGATTTGCCAGGCATGCACGAAGTGACAGTGTGATTAGTAAAATAGTTTTTTCTGCTATAGAATAATGAAATATTTATTCCTATTCTGTGGTACACACATGTTCTTTGTCAATAAAACCAAACAATTTCCGTTTGCGATTTGTCAGTAATATGACAGTATGACAGTCTGTGCTCTTCTTTTTCTATTCTTTGGTCGTTGTCTTCTACTCTAACCAGATCGAAGTATAGCTATCTCTGTTTTCCTAAGCAAAGTAACATATTTGACGTCCTTTTCTTTCCGAGACAGCTGAATTCGACGTTGCCATATTGTGCACTCAAGACAAACCCCTTTAAATGCAAATCCCCATTTTCATTTTTCAGTTCTAGATGATCAAATATTTTTTTAAAAATATAATATTGAAATTATATGTTTGAAATGTTATGTTCTAAAGGTTTTCCATGAAAATTACTACATTTTCGTGTAAAGGAAAAAACCCCATTGTAAACCCTTCGTTTTTTTTCTACAAATTTTAATCATTCACTCCTTGCTATACTATCTATACTATCAAATGGTTGAAAAAAAACCTAGAAAACCACTGATGTGAAATCAGCAGCTTTTGCGCTCATGTTTAAAGAATATCACCAAAAGTGAGCAGCTGACTACACGTCAGTGCTTTTCTAGTTTTTTTCCACCATTTGCCCCCATTTTTTTTTGTAAAAACTAACTCTGGCCTAGAAAAATCCTCCAGTTTTATTCGAGGTAATTTTTGCTCTTAAGTTACCCTACGATTAACCCTTCTGGAGTTTGGTATCGTAGTTAGGAGACACCCTGTATGAACAAACCAGAAGTCGTGAGTAAATAAGCCGAAATCGAACGGTACATCGAATCAGCAACGTGACAAATAGATCGATGATCAAAAATCAGTTAGGTATCCTTGGATAGGAACAAAACTGATGTTCACGTTTTGTTTTGGATAATTGCCTGTGGTCGGTCGTCGACTTCGGTGTGATTCGAGCATGTCATCAGGAGAAGGAAGCAGAGGAGGAATAGCAAAAGATAAATCGCGGGCGTTTCTATTCTTCGCGAGCTCAGGCAAGGCCATGGACGTTCGTTAACCCGGCCATCTAAACGTAACATTTACTTTGATGATTATGAGTTGAATGAATTCATTTTTCATGCGGAGATGAAAGGATACTGTTTTCTACGCAAATGGCGGCAATGAGGAAGAGGGCTATTTGGCTAAAGGCATACGTAAGGTGACCATACGTCCTGTTTTGAGCGGGATATATGCATAGAATATATCAAGGGTCGACTTCGGTACGAGTTGACAACCAACAAATTTCGTCTCAAACTACTATCACTGGAGAAGGGGAATTTCAAAACAAATTCGATATATTCGATATCCGTTAACGGTGCCTCGGCTCCTCAAACAAGATAATTCCTTCCAAATAAAGGTTTTTGTTAAGATCATCTCCGATTGGCTGATATGTGAGTTACGTTTCCTGATTTCATGTCAATAGTGTCAATTTTTTATAGGATATGTTCCGGAAATCAACTTGGTTATTTCGCTTGTCGGTTATCTGTTCCGTATATATGAAATATTCGGTTGGTTCCTAGAAAATTTTAAAAAGCACTGCCGTGAAGGCAGCAACTTTTGCGCGCATGTTCAACGTATATGACCGCTTCAGCAACGAATTTGAACATGCACGCAAAAGCTGCTGCTTCACGGCGGTGCTTTTTGAAATTTTTTTCTGATAAATTACTGGATTTCAATTCGATCAAATCTGTATTTTTGGAAATATTGGAAAAATAAAATTTTGAATGGGTATATCTACGGAATCATTGGGCGGATTTTACCCATTCACGAATTCGACCTTCGTAATAAAGCCCCATACCTACCCTACAAATACCGAGTTTCTAAGTCGTTTCTTCCGTAAGTTATTGTGTTTACGGTCAGCCTAAGGGCCGACTGCGTAAACACAATAACTTCCGAAACAAACAACTTAGAAACTCGATATTTGTAGAGAAGGTTTGGACCTTAATTACGAAGGCCGAATTCGTGAATGGGTAAAATCCACCCAATGATTCCGTAGATATACCCAATCAAAATGTTATTTTTCCAATATTTCCAAAAATACAGATCAGATCGAATTGAAATCCAGTACTTCATCGAAAAATAACAGTTCGAAGTTTCATACAGAATTTAATGAAGATGATATGATAAGAAAATCATAGAATTTTTTTTTCAAATTCTTCTATTGACACGATTATCACGAAATTTCGCATGAAGTTGTCTTTCAGCATCTCAGAACTAGCTGTGAAGTTTTATCAGGACTGAATCAGTATTTCTAAAGTTATACCGAAAAAATAAACGATATCGAGATAAAAACCTCGAAATTTGACATATTTTTTCCCGATATCTCCAAAACTTATGATCTTATCGAACTGAAATTTGGTACACAGCTTTGAAATTAGAAGGTCAAAGTGTGAGTGGAATTTTTTGGAAAAAATTTCGAAAAAATTTTTTTTTTTAATTTACTGACAATATGATCCTGACGAAATTTAGCTCAGGTCGTTGTACTCCACCTAACTGCCAGGTTTGAATCCAACCGCTCAAGTAGTCTCGGAAATAAAAAATAAGTGGCTATAACTCCGAAACTATTCGACCGATTTGGTCCATTAACGAACTCAACCCCGGCATTCTGATGCGCGACCTACCCTGAAAGTTTCAAGTTGCTAGCTTGCTTCTGTCGACAGTTATCGTGTCCTCGGCGGGCCGGCCGGACAGAATCGATTTTGACAACGGATTCGTCATCAGTGAGTCCATCCTAGTAGATTGAGACCATTTTTACCTAGTAGATTGAGACAACGATAGCACGCTGCTCCCCTAGAACATGCTCGCAAAAAAAGGTTAATTACGGAATTTTTTTTTACGGATTGATGAAAAAGCAATCTTTCTGCCAGCAGAACCACAGTCAATATTTTATGGTAATATGTCCATGACATAGAACAATCTATATTTACCTTATGATCCATAGACCATACTTAGTAATTTTTTCATAGTTGATTGTTGTTCCTCTATGCTCTATGGATCATAAAGTGAATGAGGATTGTTTTATGCTGTGGATATGTTAGCATAGAACATTGAATGTCCTTCTGGTGACAGAAAAAATTGCTCCTTCATCAATGAAACTCCGTAATTAATCTTTTTTTCAGGAACAAACCGAATATTTCATATTTACGGAACGGAAAACCGACAGCCGAAATAACCTAGTTGATTTGCGGAACAAATCCTATTTAAACTTGACACTATCGACATGAAATCAGGAATCCCAACTCAAATTTCAGCCAATCGGAGATGATCCTATCAAAAACCTATATTTAGGAGGAATTATCTTGTTGCAGGAGCCGAGGCACCGTTTAAGGATATTCATTCCAAATGTTTAGTATAGACCAACTTTTTTTTTCGAGTTAACGTTTTGTGAGACTTTTCGTGAGAGCATTCTTATATTGAATTCAGCACCAATTCTTCTGATTTCTTCTGAAAGTCCACGTGCATGAGGATTCGATTTGTTCCTGAAGGTTGTTCTGGTGTTGTTCTTGTTGATTTGGTTGAGATTTAAAACAAGTTCTCTTGACTGAATGTGAAAAGGTTCTATTTATAAATTCTCTAGGATATCCATCTATATGTACCTACTTAAATAAACGATTTGATGTACTTCGTTTCATGTTATCGAATCTCAAGGGTTGATGGAATCACATTAGATCTATCACAAAGGGGTTTACTGATACCTCTTTTCACACTGAGTTTATGATTGGAATAAAATTTGACTTATATTTTCTGAGTATACTGAAAATCTCATAGAGCTGCAATTAGGCTTACTGTTCCCAAATATCAACTTCAAGACATGTGCCGAGTTTGATAGGAATCTGATGAATAACTCTAAAAGAAATTAAGAAAAATTTCGAATAATTCTTGTTCAATTTTGTTGCGATAAGTTTTCACAAAGTTGAGAGTTGATATTCATCATCCAAATACTAATCTGAGAATTTCCAGATTACAGGTCCTTTCAAATGAAAGTTAGAGTATACAGTGCGCGTCAAAATTATGGAACAAATTCATTTTCTTAGAAGAAAAATAATTGGCAACAAAATCCTGGAACAGGTCAATTTTGTTTCACTTTTACCAAATTTATAAGCATTTTTGAAGGATTTTTATTGCATCCTGTGCCATGCCCATCAACCCTCTAAATTTTTTGAATAGGGAAAGTGGGTCATGTGGTACTTTTTTTGGCAAGGTCTTCGTATCTTCTTTAGAGGCGTGCAGAAATTTTCAAGAAAAAACTTATTTTTTTTTGAGAAATTAGTTAGTTCAAAGACGTTTTCAGTACGTGCACTTTATCATGGCTCATTTACTTTGAGACGATGGTAGCTGATGAAATTTGTCACCAAATAAAAGTCGACCATTACAGTTTTGTTCATGCACAACTTTCAACCCCTACGAACCCTTTAATGGAGAAAAAAAAATTTCCACGTGAGGGGGTTGAAAGGGGTTTAAAGTTGTGCATGAAAAAAAACTGTAATGGTCGACGAAAACCTCTTTGAACTAACTAATTTTAAAAAACAAAAATTTTTTCTTGAAAATTTCTGCACGCCTCTGAAGAAGATATAAAGACCTTGCCAAAAAAGTACCATATGACCGAATTCTTTTTCATAGAGTCCAATAACCTCATCGTTCAAGACCATTTCCAGCTCCAAATTTGAAAATTGTAGTAATTTGAAAATTTAATTCTTGAATTCCGACTGGAAAAAAGTGTAGGTATCAGGTATGAAGAACGGAGATATGGAACATTCAGGATTGTCGCGCCATCTTTCGTGGAAGTAACCAAAGAAAAAAATCCAAAATTTCTTCGAATCACAGCAGACAGTTGTCACAGCATCCAATCCCAACGGCTCAAAATAGTTGAACGAAACCACAAAGTCACACACAAAACGTAACTTGAAACAGTTATACAGGTATAACTGGTACGAGATCAAGAAATTAATTCACGATTGTTGTCCAGATTCCGTCGATGATCCATGACACGGTGGTGCTGTTCGAAAGCATGAATGCTCTACGTTCGCATTTTCATCTCATTATTCGCACTGAATTATTAATGTAACGGTAGATGATCGTGATCTGGGAATGTCTTAGGATACAGGTCGAAATACACCCGGCGGCGTCTGAATGAGATCTACTTCGAGTGTAGTTTTATATAGAAACGACATTGTAGTCATTGTTTCGATTCGCCATTGTATTATTTGTCGATTTCATGTTACAGATTCATGGTCTTCAAGTTTAAGGTTAGAGAACAGTTAATATCGACGTCACCTTGGACATATTTCGTGTATCCTGTGGATCAAAAGACGACTTCGGCCCAAGTTGCCATCCCACAATTTTCTTCAAAAATTTACTATCGCTGGGGAACGGGAATTTCAGGACGAATTCGACGTGATAAGGTTCGCGTTATTAATGAATATCCATAAAAGATGCCTCGGCTTCTCAAACAAGATAATTCCTTCCAAAAATAGGGTTTTGATAAGATCATCTCTGATTGGCTGAATTTTGAGTTGGGATTCCTGATTTCATGTTAGTAGTGTCAAAATTATATAGGATATGTTCCGCGAATCAACTTGGTTATTTCGGTTGTCGGTTTTTCATTCCGTAAATACGAAATATTTGGTTGGTTCCTGAAAAGAGGTTAATTACGGAATTTGGTTGATGAAAAAACCTTGTTTCTGTCACCAGAACAGAACGACAGTCAAAGTTCTATGGTAACATATCCATTGCATAGAACAATCTATATTTACTTTATGATCCATAGAAAATAGAAGAGACAACAATATCAACAATGGAAAAATAATAGGTATGGTCTATGGATCATAAGGTGAATAAAGATTTTTTTATGCTGCGGATATGTTACCATAAAACATTGATTGCCGTTCTGGCGCATATACTTAATATATCTATGTTTTGGTGACAGAAAGATTGCTTTTTCATCCATCAAATTCCGTAATTAACCATTTTTTTCAGGAATCAACTGAATATTTCATATTTACAGAACGGAGAACCGGCAAACGAAATAACCAAGTTGATTTGCGGAACATATCCTTTATAAACTTGACCCTATTAACATGAAATCAGGAATCCCAACTTGAATTTCAGCCTAACAAAAACCTATATTTGGAAGGAATTTGTTTGAGGAGCCGAGGCATCTTTTACTGATATTTATAAATAACGCGAACCTTATCATATCGAATTTGTCCTGAAATTCCCGTTCCCCAGTGATAGTAAATTTGTGAAGAAAATTGCGTGTTGGCAACTTGGCCCGAAGTAGTCTATTCTTGAATCTCGATCAAGTATTGAAGAGTATGACAATTGCCAAATTTATACCACTCGTTTGTAAGTCGAAGAGAACGGTGATAAGGGTATGTTGATATTCGGATTCGAAATTTCTCGATTTCTTGCATTCAGTTTATTTCTTGAATATGTGCTTGAAAACATAGTCGAAATGGCGAATAGAATAAATTTTGCAGATGCTCGAGAAAACTTAGAAAATCGACATTAACATATAACAATGGGGGTTTTTCCTGAATTTGGGTTATTACTGCAAATGCAAATTTGAACATTATTATTATGGTTTTGATTCATCATTTTCCCAAATTCTCTTCAGAAAGTATTCAGAATCAGGTTTCAAAATTGTGGTTTGGGATTTGCCAGGCATGCACCAAGTGACAACGGTGTTAAGTAGTATAGCTTTTTCTGGTATAGAATAATGAAATATTTATTCTTATTCTGTGGTACACGCGTGTTCTTTGTCAATACAACCAAACAATTTCCGTTTGTGATTTGTCAGTAATATGACAGTATGACAGTATGACAGTCTGTGCTCTTCTTTTTCTATTCCTCGGTCGTTGTCTTCTACTCTAACCAGATCGAAGTATAGCTATTTCTGTTTTCCTAAGCAAAGTAACACATTTGACGTCCTTTTCTTTCGGAGAAAACTGAATTCGACGTTGCCATATCGTGCACCCAAGACAAATCCCTTTAAATGCAAATCCCCATTTTAATTTTTCAGTTTTAGGTGATCAAACATTTTTTCAAAATTATAATATTGAAATTATATGTTTGGAATCTGATGTTCTACAGGTTTTTTATGAAAATTTCTGCATTTTCGTTCAAAGGAAAAACTCCCAGTGTCCAAGTCTTCAATTCTTGACCGAGATTCACGAATTGACCCCCTGAAAGTTTCAAAGTCGCTGGGTCCTTAGTTAGTTAAATTCGAGCACGGATTATTCTCAAGGGAGTCCAACCTAATCATTTCAGACCATTTCCGTCTCAAAAATAGCATATAAGAGATATTTTGCCGAAACGACGACCCGCTGTTCCCTAGATCAAGTTCAATCTAAGAACTTCAAGGACTCATGATATCTTGTTAAAACAATCATTAGCAATATTGTCAATTCACACCGTTGTTCAGTCAATTATCTCTCAATCGCCAGTGGAAGACCACATGGTGATCTTCTTGGCCTTTCATTTCATGTAGCGGAGAATTCGAGGAGACGATAAACGCCATGGGGAATTCACCGCCTTCTCGGATTACTTTTCAACTACGGTATGTCCGGATCAATTCGTGGAATCTGAGACCGTTGTAGTGTCAGTTCTGTTACCTTTAATTTCGGGTTTACCTGAGAATAACAAGGTTTCATGAAAGTGGAACAAGAGAGGTGCGCATTATTGGATTCGATAGAGGCAATTGAACGGCAAACTTCGGTTCATCATCTGAAAAATGAGGTATGAAACGGGGTAACTACACTCTTGTCCATAAAGGTTTATATCTCTGGAATAAAGTATTTTCTCTCTTGACGAATAGAGCACTGTTTCTGAAAAAGTATATGAAAATACCTTCGGAATTCAGCATTGGAATTTTCAATAGGATCTTTCAATACTAACATATGTCAGCCTATTCACAATATATCTGAATTTGTTGTTGCATTCTTCTGTTCTTCTGGATAATAAATTAAACTGCTTACAGAAAAGGTCGAGTGTATGGCATTTTTGAAAAGAACATCGAATTGCCTTCAAAACCAGATGTCACTCTATGAGGGCTTTTCCTGAATTTCGGTTATCACTGGAAATGCAAATTTGAACATAATTATTAGTGGTTTGATTCATCATTTTCCCAAATTACCTTCATAAAGTATTCAAAATCAGATTTCAAAATTGGGGTTTGGGATTTGCCAGGCATGCACGAAGTGACAACGGTGTTTTGGTAGAATAGCTCTTTCTGCGATAGAATAATGAAATATTCATTCCTATTCTGTGGTACACACGTGTTCTTTCTCAATATAACCAAAAAATTTCCGTTTGCGATTTGTCAGTAATATGACAGTACGACAGTCTGCGCTCTTCTGTTTCTATTCCTTGGTCGTTGTCTTCTACTCTAACCAGATCGAAGTAAAGCTATATCTGTTTTCCTAAGCAAAGTACCACATTTGACGTCCTTTTCTTTCCGAGAAAGCTTAATTCTTAATTTTTTTCGGAAAAAATTTTAAAAAAATTTTTTTTAAATTCAGTGACCATAAGATTCAAACGAAATTTCGCTCAAAGTTGCGCGTCGTTATGCTCCAACCAACTGCCAAGTAACAATCCAATCGCTCCAGTAGTTTCGTAATTCTGAGGGAAATAACCTCAAAATTTCAAATGGCTATAACTCCGAAACTATCTGGCCGATTTGGCCCATTAACGAACTCAACCGCGGCATTCCGATGCGCGAACTACCCCCTTAAAGTTTCAAGTCGCTAGCTTTCTTCGTTCGACAGTTATCGTGTCGTCGGCCGTCGATTTTGTTCGATTTTGACTCCGGATTAGTCATCAGCACGCTGTTTCCCTAGAACCTGCGCGCAAAAGAATATTTGAATATTAATTCGATTCTTTATGTATTATCGGATAAATTGCGGGAAAATGGCTGAAATTTCGTTGTTTATTTGAAAATTCGGTAAACCCGCAAGATTTCCCGTCGCGAAGCTATAAGTAAGATATTCACATCATTGTAAGCAGTGTGAGTTCCTGAACAAAAAATATGAAGGCCAACATAGGCGGTCTCTCTTTGTTTGGAAGATATGGGCCCCCAAAGTTGTTGTTGCATTTTCAGATCCTTTTTTCCGCCATAAAAATGATCTCTCATTTCTCAAATCTAGTTCATAAATCATCTCTGAACCTTCAACCAACGAATAGAGACACTTTCCTTCAAGAATATTCATTATTTAAAGGAAGAAAAGTGAAAATATTAGACAACAACTTAACCTATATTTCTACGAAATACTTCTCAATGTTGAAGCGGAGCTTGGCAACAGCGTCTTTTCATCGCTGGCCAACGTATTATGAGCGAAGGGTAGTTGTTGGCGAGAAATATGGAATGATGGACAGTTGAAGGATATGATTGTAAGGAAAATGCTTCTGTCACTGAAGAAGAGGTGGTTATTCTAACATCAAAACAAAATCATTGAGAATATTTGTTTAAGGTTTCACTCTCAATATTTTCGTTTGAACTTTCTTTCTATCCCCTTCAAAATAGGGAGGTTTTTATCTACTTCGTTTTTTGTTGTGTCTTCGAGATGGTCCCAGTTTATAATGAGATTCAGGGTATTCCAATAAAATGCGTTATATTTTAACCTCGATTTCATTGGAAATCTGGGAAGGGCGCGACCTATCACATATGAAAAAAATGTACGTTGAAATATATGCCAGGGTGTATTCTTATTCCATTACTATGTGTGTCAACCTTGTAGATTTCATTAGAAACGAATTCTCCTATTGGAAGATTTAGAGTTTCGCAATAAACAGTAAGAACTAAGAACATATTTCATTTTTCTCGCCAGTAATAACCTGTCATTCACGAATACGCACGATGGCACGATTCCGACCGATGAAATTTGCGCCAATGCCAAACTTCACTTTTAGTCTGAGTCGAAATCAGAAGGAATAGGGGTTAAGTGGTTGTCCAGTAATTTCATTATTTTTTCATTAAATATCGATTATTCTTGAAAAAAAGGGTTGCTTATTGTTGGTTGAAGGTTCAAAGGTGGTGTGTGAACCATACAGATGAACTGATAGATCGTTTTTATGGTGGAAAAAGGGACCTGAAAACGACTCATTTTGGAAATTTGGGAGCCCATATCTTCCAAATTAAGGGAGACCGCCTATGGTCGATTTCACATTTTTTATTCAGAAAATCATACTGCGTACAATGATGTAAATATCTTTTTAATATCTCGGCGACGGGAAATCTTGCGGGTTTACCGAAAATTCTTTTACTTACTATCTCGTTAAATACTGAAGCGATCGAATTATATGAAATAGAAGTAATTGGGAGAATAGTCGAATGATCGAGTACAACATGAACGCGCTCGTATGAACCATTCAATCGGACGACGTCTGGTGATGAAAGAGAAATAAACCGATGGTGTTTGAACACTTACAACTTTCTATTATGAGAAATCGTTGGGTGATAATTCATTTACCATTACTATTCTAGTGCACCTTGAACCACAGCAGATATGATCTCGAGAAACGTCCTTTCAAAGACGTTCAGAGCCGCTCCATAGAAGTAAACAAACTGTGGTCGTTAAATCAACTCTATGTGATTCTTGAGGTTGGTTGAGAAGACGTCTAGGAATGCTGGTCAGTTTCCTGCTCTCACGTTGAGATTGAGTTATACAAGGTGTCCGAAAAGGGTATTGGATGTTTGATAGTTGGATGAAATGAAATAATCTAGAAAACCCTGGATGTAAGTCAGGAGCTTTTACACGCTTGTTCAAATCCGTTGCCGAAGCGGTCACCTATTCACGTATTGACTCCGAAAAACTAACGCCTAACGGCCAACCGTAAACATAATAACTTCCGAAAGAAACGACTTAGAAAGTCTATATTTGTGGAGAAGGTTTGGACTAATTAAAAAGGCCAAATTCGTGGATGGGAAAAATCCACCCAACGATTCCCCAGATATATCTATTCAAAATTTTATTTTCTCAATATTTCCAAAAATACAGATAAGATCGAAATATACGACTTCAGCCCAAGTTGCCAACCCACAATCTTCTCCACAAATTTACTATCATTGGGGAACGGGAATTTCAGGAAAAATTCAACATGATAAGCTTCGCGTTATTTATAAATATCCGTAAAAGATGCCTCGGGTTCTCAAACAAGATAATTCCTTCCAAATATAGATTTTTTTTAGGTTGAAATTCAAGTTCGGATTCCTGATTTCATGTTAATAGTGTCAAGTTTATAAAGGATATATTCCGCAAATCAACTTGGTTATTTCGGTTGCCGGTTTTCCGTTCTGTAAATAGGAAAAATTCGGTTGGATCCTGAAAAAAGGTTAATTACGGGATTTGATTGATGAAAAGGCAATCTTTCTGTCACCGGAACATAGACGTATTGAGTCTATGCACCAGAACGACAATCAATATTTTATGGTAACAAATCCATAGCATAGAACAATCTTTATTTACCTCATGATCCATAGACCATATCTAGTAATTTTTTCATTGTTGATTGTTGTCTCTTCTATGTTCTATGGATCATAAAGTAAATAAAGATTGTTCTATGCTATGGATATGTTACCATTCTGGTGACAGAAAGAACGTTTTTTCATCAATCAATTTCCGTAATTAATCTTTTTTTCAGGAACCAACCGAATATTTCATATTTACGAAATGGGAAACCGGCAACCGAAATAACCAAGTTGATTTGGGGAACATATCCTTTATAAATTTGACACTATTAACATGAAATCAGGAATCCCAACAATTTCAGCCAATCAGAGATGATCTTAACAAAACCCTTTATTTGGAAGGAATTATCTTGTTTCAGGAGCCGAGGCATCTTATACGAATATTTATAAGTAACGCGAACCTTATCATGTCGAATTTGTCCTGAAATTCCCTTTCCCCAGTGATAGTAAATTTGTGAAGAAAATTGTAGGTTGGCAACTTGGGCCGAAGTCGTCTATTGAAATCCAGTACTTCCTTGAAAAATGACAGTTTGAAGGTTAATACAGAATTTAATGAGGATAATATGATGAGAAGATCACAGAATATTGAATATTTGGAAAAAAATATTTGAAATTTGTTTTTCAGATTGTTTGAATGACACGATCATCACAAAATTTTGCA
Source organism: Myrrha octodecimguttata (assembly GCA_958510865.1). Lineage (NCBI taxonomy): Eukaryota > Metazoa > Arthropoda > Insecta > Coleoptera > Coccinellidae > Myrrha > Myrrha octodecimguttata. The sequence goes on from OY294057.1 coordinate 75,686,563, forward strand.
CAATGTTATCCTTCAGCATCTTTGAACTAGCTGCGGAGTTTCATCACGATTGAATCAGTATTTCTTGAGTTATACCGAAAAAAACAACGATATGTCGAAGAAAACCACGAAATTCTACATATTTTTTCCCAATATCTCCAAAACTAATAGCTATATCGAATTGAAATTTGGTACACTGCTGTGAAATATGAAGCTCAAGATATAACTGAAATTTTTGTCAAATATGAAGAACAGTTCTAGGAAAAAAAATTCCAAAAAAAGTTTGAAAATTTTTTTTTCCAGAATTGAGTGATCATACGATTTCAACGAAATTTCGCTCAAAGTTGCGCGTCGTTATGCCCCAACGAACTGCCAAGTTTCAATCCAATCGCTACTGTAGTTTCTGAAATACGAAATAACCTCGAAATTTCAATCGGCCATAACTCCACAACTATTTGGCCGATTTGTCCCATTAACGAACTCAACCGCGGCATTTTGATGCGTGACCTACCCTACAAGTTTCAAGTTGTTAGCTGGCTTCGTTCGAGAGTTGTCGTGTCCACGCTGCCAGCCGGACAGAATCGATTTTGACACCGGATTCGTCATCAGTGAGTCCAACCTAGTCGTTTGAGACTATTTTCGGCTCAATCATCGAAAATTACAGACGTTTGGACAAAACGATGGCACTCTGTTTACCTAGAACATGCGCGCAAGAAAAAAAATCAAAGACATTGGGACAAAATGATGCACTTGTTCAATAAAGCAAGCGCGTAAAAAATAGGTGACTAGTGGAAGTGGGACAGAATGTTGAAAGCTCATCACCTAATTAACAGCGATAAATAGTATATTTATTATTCAGCAGTCTCTTCTCTTTTGTTCGATCATAAGAACAATATTGCGTGTTCGAAAGTTGTCATAATTTTAGTAAACAGATAATAACAGTAACTACCTAGTTTTTATACTTAATGGAAAACCTGCGATCTCGAGTCAAATTATACTTTTGTCGAAAATGAAAGTTGCAGTTTTTACCTGGATACAAGATGGACCGTATCAACTTGAACATCTCCATTACCACACATGATGGAAGATTGCAAAATGGAAGGTATAAAGATTATAATCATGACATAAGAAATTGATGTCTTCGTGTTATGACAACTTATTGAGATTTTTTTGGTATGCATTTATTGTTCATTAGATGACACTTAATTCAAGATATAATTCAAGGTTTGAATTAATTATGGATGAAGAAAAATCGGGTAAGGGAATGATGTGATGTCACGTGCATTTGTACGCTTGTTTATCAGAGCTTCAATGAATTGAATTTATTATGAAAACTTTCCGAAATTTTTTTATCGTAAATTAAACACACAGTATATGCCAATTTGAAAAGTACCATCCTTTATATGACGGCTCCCATACAGAATCCGAAAAAAAGAGAAAAAACGCTGAAAATTTTTCTCAGTTAAATAACCCAATACTACGAAAGCGTTACCACCTCAAAAAAATTTTATAATTCTGAGAAAAAAGTCAGAATTATTCATAATTCGGAGATAAAAGTCCAAATTATTATAATTCTGAGATGAAACTCCGAATTATACAAAATTCTGGGAAAAAATTCAGAATTATTATAATTCTGAGATGGAAGCCCGAATTATACCACAGAATAACTCTTTGTGGTAATCAAATAATCATAGAATCATAGAAAAACAATTAATATTTCTATGATGATCATACCATGTCTGTTAGCATGTCACTTCTGCTACACGAATACAAATAAATGCTCGCTAAAAAGGCAAACAGACTATAGAGTAGAGTAGTTTATAACATAAATCGAGAGCAAAGACATGTATGAAAAATAGCAGAAGTGACATGCTAACTGACACGGTATAATCATCATAGAAATATTGAATTTGATTGAAAATTAATCAATCTCTGTTATTATCTAGAAGTGTTATTCTGTGGTATAATTCGGAATTTTTTCACAGAATTATAATAATTCGGACTTTTTTTCAGAATTTTGTATTAATAATTCTGACTTTTATCTCAGAATTATAATAATTCGGACTTTTATCTCCGAATAATAAATAATTCTGACTTTTTTCTCAGAATTATAAAATTTATTTTCAGGTGGCCGCTATACGCTTTCGTACAATACCATTGATATCTTGAATAAAACTTATATATTATTCATAACTCATTGATTTTTCACAAACACAAAAACTCGATATGTGTTGAACATTTGGTAATCTCTATAAACCAATTAACGAGAAACAAAAATAAAAAAATTGTGTTTATAATATTCCCTGTATTTGTGGAAATTTGGGGAAACGTCAAAACCATTAGATATCAGGAAACGAGTGCACAAAAAGACCTAAGGAATAGAGACATACAAAAATCTAGAATAGTGAACCATATCTGTTCGACCATTGGGAATCACATGATAGATTGGGACAATACAAAAATACTGATGTTGAAATCAGATAATTTGAATCGAAAAATCAAAGAGTCCCTCTTGCATTTTGTTGAGTGGAAAGAGTAATTCTGCTCATTGTAGAAATATACCCTATTTTGTTGAATTCACTTAAAAATAACGTAGAATTAAAAAACTTTCAAACCAAATAAATCTGTGTTGCTGTCAAAACTGTCAATTTATCTCGAATCGAAACGAAAAATCGAGGGAAAATAATTCTTGAAATTTTCTGCTTTGTCTGATGAAAGAGTCAGATTTATACTCTGAAACGTCACAGTTCGCTTTCTTTATCGATTGTATTGTTCCTGTTTTGTTCTTTAGGCAATCTGTTTTCCAAGAAACTGCCCTTGACAAACATTTTGATATTGCAATCCGCAAGGGCGTTTTACATGACAAAAAATAATTCTCATTTAATTTTTGCGCGCATGTTCTAGGGGACAGCGTGCTATCGTTTTTTCCAAATGTTTGTAATTTTGGATGATTGAGCCGAAAATGGTCTCAATCGTCTATGTTGGACTCACTGATGACGAATCCGGTGTCAAAATCGATTCTGTCCGGCCGACCGGCCGTTCTAGGACAAGATAACTGTCGACAGAAGCAAGCTAGCAACTTGAAACTTTCAGGATTGGTCGCGCATCTCCATTACGAGATTTATGCAAATGGTTTGCTCGAAATTCTTATCCTATTTAAATTCTGCCGATTATTCAGATGTTAACATTATTTGTAATTACGGAACAAACTTGTGTTTTCTCTCGAAATGTGACACTTTCGATATCCTTGTAAGTAAAACAATAAGTCGAGCAGCGTCTATGATTTCTGCTGAGTAAAAAATATCATTTTCCAATTAATATTATAGAATCAGTTAAGTGTTACAATTCATTGTGAGAATGTGCATTGCTTGAAAGTTCGAGAATGCTCCAATAAAGAAAACTTGTGTATACAGGGTCTTTCACGAGGAACCTCACCCATATTTATACGGGAAACTACTGAACGTATTTTGATGAAATTCAGCACTTATAAGTATTTCACGATGCTGATGAAATCTAAAATATTTTCAAGGCATGAGCACCTCCGGTTTTTCCGGAAATGACGTCAACTTCCGTTTTTCAAATTAGAACACCATTTTTTTATTGCAGAAATAGATTCCTTAGAAAATTTCAATTTATTTTGATGTAACATTTTTCAGTTTTGGTTGGAATATTCTCTCTGAGCGGGAAAATTCGAAAAAAAAATGGAAAATAGAGCTCCGCTGAAACAAGAATAACTTCGAGGTTTTTGGATGGAAGATTTTCATTTTTGGGATTTTTTAAGATGTAAGGTTGATGTATCCACTTTAAAAATCGAAATCGCGATTCATGATACAGGGGGTGAAAAAATCGCTTTCAAAGTTAGGGATGACAAAATCGTGAAAAATCAATTTTTTCAAATTAGAACCCCATTTTTTTATGGCAGATATTGAATCTACGTTAAAAAATAATATGAGTGTATGCATCACACCCTTGCCCTAAAGTGGATATTTTCTGAGTTATTCACAAAAAACTGTTTTTCGTCTTGAATTTTCAGCTATTTCTTTTCCCTTCACGTCAAAAAGATGACATTTTCAGGAACTGTTACTTAAACCATGTTTTAGATTTTACTACCCTAATATGCAAGAGAAAAAAGTTACAGGTTGTTCCTAAATAGATGGCGAATTTGGATTCGAATTTGTATCGGAAAGCTCTATATTTCAACTAATCGGCCATCGGTTTTCTCTCCAGTGATAAATAAATAATTCCTTATGAACCATATGCAAAAACTTACCATGTTTTACATTATTTTTTTTAATGATAGATATCATTAATTACATCTGCCAAATTCCTCTTTATTCAGTAGCATTTTGTGTTTACTATTAATTTGGTGATAATTCGTATTAAGTTATAAAATCGATCACTATGCCTAATTTTACCAATGAAGATTATTTAAATCTCATTCTACTTCATGGAGAATGTAATAAAGTTGTAGATAGAACGATTCGACTGTTCATTGAGAGGTTTCCTGACCGACCCAGACCAACGAGAGATACCATTAACAGAACCATGACAAACTTGAGAAATGTCGGATCTTTCGTTAAGAAAACTACACACAGAGTAAAAAGTGTAGTAGAAGATGAGAACAACGAAATTACAGTTCTTGCATATTTTCGTGTGAATCCTCAAAATTCTCTCAAAGATGCCGAGATTGATCTGGGATTATCTCAATCGAGTGTTTGGAGAATATTAAAAAAACATAAAATGCACCCATATAAATTCAATAGGGTACAGCACTTGAAGGAAACTGATTTCGTCAGGAGAACAGAGTTTTGCGAAGCTATGATGATTCGATTTCAAGAGAATGAAAACTTTTTGGACTGTATAATTTGGACAGATGAATTTAAATTCACAAAGAATGGTTCATAACAGTCATTATTGGGATGAAGAGAACAACCACCACTTCAGACAATGGAACTTTCAAGAGACCTGGAGTTTCAATGTTTTTTGCGCCATCAAAAATAATGCAATTCTCGATGTTCACATTTATGATGGGACTTTAACTGGTAAGATAGAACACTACACATGTTTGCATTATTTAAAGAATGTTCTCCCTTAGGAGATAGATATTCTGACATATTGACTCAAATAATTGAGCCGCTAGTACAGAACCATAATGACTTATGGTATCAACAAGATGGCGCGCCTCCACACAATTCACTCAATGTGTCAAATATCCTCTACAGGCTATTTGAAGATCGATGGTTGGCGAACAATGGTCCACATCTTTGGCCACCACGTTCTCCCGATTCAACTCCTTTAGACTATTATGTTTGGGGTCGGATAAAAAATATTGTCTACTCAACTCCCCTGACTGATAAAGAGGACTGCATAGAACGAGTCAGAAATGCGTTCAGGTTTGTTTAGATTTTTAGATTCATAGTTTTGAAACTCAATTTGGTTTTTAAATACTTTTGCAGATCTCTTCCTCCCGATGAAATAAGAAGAGCAACGCACGAAGCATTCCTGAGACGTATAAATAAATGTCTAGAAATTAACGGTCAAAACTTTGAGCATCTTCTCTAGTTATAACTGCGAGAGTTTGCCATGGTTCTCCTAATAGTAACTTGAAGTCGGTTTCAAGAAGGGGTGAAAAATCTACAGCATGGTTCAAATAACAGTTCCTGAAAATTTCATCTTTTTGGCGTGAAGGGAAAAGAAATAGCCGAAAATTCAAGACGAAAAACAGTTTTTTGTGAATAACTCAGAAAATATCCACTTTAGGGCAAGGGTGTGATGCATACACTCATATTATTTTTTAACGTAGATTCAATATCTGCCATAAAAAAATGGGGTTCTAATTTGAAAAAATTGATTTTTCACGATTTTGTCATCCCTAACTTTGAAAGCGATTTTTTCACCCCCTGTATCATGAATCGCGATTTCGATTTTTAAAGTGGATACATCAACCTTACATCTTAAAAAATTCCAAAAATGAAAATCTTCCATCCAAAAACCTCGAAGTTATTCTTGTTTCAGCGGAGCTCTATTTTCCATTTTTTTTTCGAATTTTCCCGCTCAGAGAGAATATTCCAACCAAAACTGAAAAATGTTACATCAAAATAAATTGAAATTTTCTAAGGAATCTATTTCTGCAATAAAAAAATGGTGTTCTAATTTGAAAAACGGAAGTTGACGTCATTTCCGGAAAAACCGGAGGTGCTCATGCCTTGAAAATATTTTAGATTTCATCAGCATCGTGAAATACTTATAAGTGCTGAATTTCATGAAAATACGTTCAGTAGTTTCCCGTATAAATATGGGTGAAGTTCCTCGTGAAAGACCCTGTAGAAGTGACTCACATCCAATCAACTACTTCTGCTCAATTTATTTGTTATTATCTTGTCGTAATTCAATGACAGTGATCAGTAAAAAAAATCGCTTTCAACAAATGACATTGACAAACGAAAACCTGTACAAGTTTCTGTCGAAAATCTTTCGATATTTATAATGCTGCGTTGGCGATGAGCCAGTAGGTTTGCTGGTTTTGAGCTTAATCACTGAGGTCGAATTTTTGAAGGGTAGAATACCCCCATTTTTAATGGGATTTCACTTCCAATATCTGGGACAGAACTATTAAAAATTTCAAAAAGCACTGCCGTGAAGACAGCAGCTTTTGCGCGCATGTTCAATGTAGATGACCGCTTCAGCAACGAATTTGAACATGCACGCAAAAGCTGTTGCATTCACGGCAGTGCTTTTCTAGATTTTTTTTTCGATAAATTACTGGATTTCAATTCGATCTTATCTGTATTTTTGAAAATATTGGAAAAATAAAATTTGGAACGGGAGTATCTACGGAATCATTGGGCGGAATTCGTGAATGGGTAAAATACACCCAATGATTCCGTAGATATACCCAATCAAAATTTTATTTTCCTAATATTTCCAAAAATACAGATTAGATCGAACTGACATCCAGTACTTCATCGAAAAATAACAGTTCGGAGTTTCTTACAGAATTTAATGAGGATGATATGATAAGAAAATCATAGAAATTTTTTTTTTCAAATTGTTCTAATGACACGATTATCACGAAATTTCGCAAAAAGTTGTCTTTCAGCATCTCAAAACTAGCTGTGAAGTTTATCAGGACTGAATCAGTATTTTTCGAGTTATACCGAAAAAAGCAACGATATCCAGAGAAAAACCTCGAAATTTTACATATTTTTTCCCGATAACTCCAAAACCTATAATCGTATCGAACAGAAATTTGGTACACTGCTGTGAAATATGAAGCTCAAAGTCATAGTGGAATTGTTTTCTGGATATGATGAACGGTTTACCAAAAAAAAATTTTTTGGAAAGACATTTTGAAAATTTTTTTTTTAAATTCACTGACAGTATGATCCTGACAAAATTTGGCTCAAAGTTGCGCGTTGTTATACTCCACCTAACTGCTAAGTTTGAATTCAATGGCTCAAGTTGTTTCTGAAATAAAAAATAAATAACTTCAAAATTTCAAGTTTTCAACTCCAAAACTATTCGACCGATTTTAACCATTAACGAACTTAATCGCGGCATTCCAATGCGCGACCTACCCTGAAAGTTTCGAATTGCTAGCACGCTCCGTTTGACAGTTATCGTGTCCACGGCCGGCCAGTCGGCCGGCCGGACAGAATCGATATTGACACCGGATTCGTCATCAGTGAGTCCAAACAAGTCGTTTGGGACCATTTTCGGCTCAATCATCGAAAATTATAGACATTTGGACAAAACGATAGCACGCTAGTCCCCCAGAACATTCGTGCAATAATAGATCTCAAATCATTTTCGAAAAATTCAAATGGTTACTGATCTCAAAGTCAAGCAGCGCCGGACAGGATTAATACCTGGATTATTTTCCGGTTCGCACAAATTTGTACGAATTAGCAAAACATTATATTTTTCTTTTCTCCATTCCGACCAATTTGCCCAGATAGTCCGTACCCGAAATGGAGAAATCGCGATAAACCTAGAATTCAGCGATACCAGCGTCCGGACGGGAGCCCCACTTCGCGATCTAGTCCTCGGGCTTGCACCAGCTCCTCGGTAACATCAGTGAGCTGTCAAGATGGCGAGGTAACAGGTGGCGCACGATTTCGCGGGACTGTGCGTTCTCGATTTCTTGAATCGAGGTTGTGTTTGTGCCAGTGCGAAAAAAAAACATTAATTCGTGCAATCTGTTTTTTCTTCCCGTTTTGGATTACTTCGGAACCGAAAAAGTGAGTACAGCTCAGTGGGTTCGATTTGAAAAAAAAATGTTTCATGACCGGGTCGACCGTCCTCATTCTTGTAAATATTGTGAATGTAACGGGGTTTAACCGGTTTCTCAATGTGCCAATCGGTTGATATTTTCTAAATATGATGATTTCGATGAGGGGCGTCGAGTTCGATTCGAGTGAACCATTTAAATAAACCTTCTACAAAATATTCAACGAAATCGTGTACCTAATTTCAACTGAATCGTTTGTTTTTTGGTTTATTATTTGATAAAATCCGATTTTCTTCAAAATTTTCGAGAATTTTGGATTTGGAATAAAATTGGACTGGATCCACTCTGAGTTGCGCGTTGGCATTCTAAAACTGTCCACGAAGTTTCAATTTGATCGAGTCAATACTTCATAATCATAAGAAATCGCGGAAATAACCTAAAATTTCAAATGGGCTTAACTCCGAAACTATCGAACCGATTCCACCCATTAACGAACTTAACCGAGATATTTGAATTCCAAACCTAATCTGACAATTTCAAGTAGCCAAGTCTTTTCCTTCGAAAGTTACAGCACATACGGACGGACGGACAGAATTGAAGTTGACCACGGATTCTTCTTCAGGGAGTTCAACTCAATCGTTTTAGACCGTTTTCGGCTCAAAATTCGAAAATTACAGACATCGTGACGAAGTGATAACGCGCTGTTTCCTAGAACAAGCGCGTAAAAACTGTTTCAGGGTCGGGCTGTCCTCATTCTTTTAAATATTGAGAATGTAAAACGGGGTTTAACCGGTTCCTGGATGTGCCAATCGGTTAATATTTTCTACAAATAATGCTTCCGATGATGGGCATCGTACTCGAGTCTTTGAGCAGCTGGATTCGTGTGAAGCGGATTTATCAATTTTTTTCGTTTTGTTGTCGAAATTGTTTATAACTTGACACTTCACCAACAAGAAACATGCTTTTATTGTCATAATATTGGTAGTGTGAAGGTGAATACGTTGCATTGGAAGTGGATATTTCCTGACACAATCGATTGAAATTAATATTGGTAATATACAGGGTGTTTCTGAAAAAATGCTGATTCCTGAGGGTGTGAAGTCGTGAGTGATTTTAAGAAGAAATGTTCAATAAACCATGGTCATCAACTTTTAAGCTACATGGGATGGTTAGGTTTCAAAGGCAATCCGATTTCACTGAAATCTTGCCTGAACCTTACAGCCGACATTCCTAAATCAAACTGATGCTGAATAATAATTCCTATGATTTCTATCTGACGAAAGATGGATCAAAAAAATTTGAAGTATAATCTGGTTCGAAATTTTCAGGACGGTTAATCTGGTTTCACAGTACATCAAGTATTGTGAAGTTGTTTTCGCGTAAAATGAATATATATTTATATCTATGCGATCTATTTTTGATTCTCAGTTTTGTCTGGGGTCCTTCGCCCTTCAGAAATCCGCCCTCGTCTTATTTTGTACCAAATTCCCTAAATCAACTACTGAAGAAGAAATGTCAAAATAGGTATCATACTGACAAAGTATGTACATTTTATGAAAATCATCGAATTTACTTTTGAATATGATATAATTGTAATTATGATAGTCGTTAGTCTTGATATGTATTGCATGAATTTTTTTATTGGAATGGATGTTTCATTCTATCTATAAGAATACACATATTGGCTGTTTAAATGCTCGAATCTTCGCGGCATTCGGTGGGGTAAAAAGTCATATTCACTTTCTCTCTTCTCGTGTACCATTTACTCTTGCAAACCCATGGACAGCGTCTGCTGTATCGATCGTAGAATCGCGCTGTTACGTAGTACTCAATTTTCAGGTTTTTTTTTTTGAGTTATTACGGAAAAAAGAACGATACCGAAGAAAAAACTACGAAATTTGACATATTTTTCCCGATATATCCGATAATTATAATCGTTTCGAACTGAAATTTGGTACACGGATGTGACATATATAGCTCGAAGTCTACAAAAAATTTCTTTAGAAATATGATGCACAGTTTCCGAAAAAAAATTTTTTCCAAAAAAGTTTCGAAAAAAATTTTTCAGAAGATTACTGACAGTATGATCTCAACAAATTTTCGCAAGAATTTGCGCATCTTTACAATCCAACTAACTGCAAAGTTTGAATCCAATAATTTCAGTAGTTTTCGAATTATCACGGAAATAACCTCAAAATTTCGAGCAATCATGAAACTAACCGTCGTATTTTGGAATGCAACCTACCCCGGAATTAAAAGTCAGAAAGCCTGGTCCTCTCTGAACAAGTACATCTCATCACCGAACCTACCTCGTGATGTTATGATTAAAAAAGTAAGCATCGAGAAGAACTTTGACTCAATGCTATGTAAAAGGGAAGAATGGGAAAAGTAATACACTTCCCAAAACTTCATAGCAAAAACCGTTAAATTGTATACAGATGGTTCTAAAACCACGATGGGGACCGGCGCTGGAGTATACGGGCCTAGAACCAAGTGAACACTATCGCTAGGCTCCTATCGAGTGTTTTTCAGGCAGAAATACCTGCAATCGAAAGATGCATAGACATAAACCTGGAAATAAACTGTCAATGGTATGACATAGTGATCCATTCTGATAGTCAGGCTGCTATTAAAGCACTGAACTCCTATGTCATCGACTCAAAGCTGATATGGGAGTGCCGAAGGAAACTCAATGAAGTAGGCAAGAATAACAAGGTCTCCTTAGTCTGGGTTACTGGGCACTCAGGAATCAAAGGAAATGAAGAGGCCAACACTCTAGCCAGAAAGGCAGCACAAACGCTACCTACTGGCCCAGAACCTTTCTGTGGTATAGGCAAATGTACCTATAAGAAAGAGTTTTTGGAGAAGGAAGAAATTGAAAGAGGGGTACTCTGGAGGAATTCTCCAGGAATGGAACACTCTAAAAAGTTCCCTCGGAACTTTGAAATTGCTAGATCCAAAAATTATTTGGATCTCACTAAGAATAAACTACGCCTCCTCACTGGTTTCCTCACAGGACACTGTCGCCTGAGGAAGCACATGATGAGAATGGTCTTATTAGAAACTGACAAGTGCAGATTCTGTGGGAAAGAGAAGGAAGCTCCTGTTCACCTGATCACAGAATGCCTCGCCGTTGTGAGCCTGCGCAAGAAATATCTTGGACAGGAGCATTATAGGAGGAATGAGAACTTGGCCTCCTTGAAGCCCTCACAGACATTAAAATTCATCATAGCTCTAGAGCTGGAGGGCGAGCTGTAGGTTGCGAAAACAGCTCCGACAAGGGGGCACAATAGACCTTAAGGTCGCAGTGGAATGTAACCCCTTACCGCCTATAACTATAACTATACCCCGAAATCTTCAGGTCGATAGAATTCTCCTTAGGACCATAATCGTCCAACCTAGTCGTTTGATTCCATCTTCGGTGCAAAATTCTAAAATTACAGACATTTGGACAAAACGATAGCACGCTGTTCCCCAGAAAATCCGCGCAAAAAATTGAAAATCTGATTTTCCGTGTTACATGCGAGAGATCTATTCTTTGAGAGCATAAAATTCACAATATATCTTAATTTCGAACAGATTCCAATGTTGTGTTGTCCTCGGTTACACTCATTCTCAAGCAGTCTGTACATGTTATAAATTTCTTTTATAAACCGAGTGAATTCCTTGCCATTCACTTCGAGTCCATTGAGGTAGCACGCTGTTCGTGATATTGTTATCTTTTTTATTTCGATTTGCGACAACTGTTCTAGCAATGGAATCGTCGTCATTGGAGATACGGATTCGATTATATTTTATCTAACTGATGAACAATAATCGCGATTTAGATAACGTCATTATCGTATGATGTTTTTCATTTCTATTTATAAATATGATATTTCGAATTGTTCGAACACGTGGTTTGAATGGGGGTTTTTCCTTTAAACGAAAATGCAGTTATTCTCATGTAAAACCTTTAGGACATCACATTTTAAACATATAATTTCAATATTATATTTTTAAAAAAATGTTTTGATCACCTAAAACTGAAAAATAAAAATGGGGATTTCCATTTAAAGGGATTTGTCATGAGTGCACGATATGGCAACGTCGAATTCAGCTTTCTCGGAAAGAAAAGGACGTCAAATGTGTTACAACTTTGCTTAGGAAAACAGAGATAGCTATACTTCGATCTGGTTAGAGTAGAAGACAACGACCAAGAAATAGAAAAAGAAGAGCACAGACTGTCATACTGTCATATTACTGCAAATCGCAAACGGAAATTGTTTGGTTATATTGACAAAGAAAACGTGTGTACCACAGAATAGGAATAAATATTTTATTATTCTATACCAGAAAAAGCTATTCTACTGAACACCGTTGTCACTTCGTGCATGCCTGACGAATCCGAAACCCCAATTTTGAAATCTGATTTTGAATACTTTCTGAAGGTAATTTGGGAAAATGATGAATCAAACCTATAATAATTATGTTCAAATTTGCATTTGCAGTAATAACCCAAATTCAGGAAAAACCCCCATTGTTATTGTCTTCAGGTCAAATACGGTATTGTGAAGTGCTTTAATGCATTTTTGCGCGCATATTCTAGGGGAAATATCTGTAATTATCAAATTTTTTCCCGAAATTGGTCTCAAACGACTAGATTTGACTTCCTGATGACGAATGCATTGTCAAAATCGATTCTGTCCGTGGACAAGATAACTGTCGAACGGAGTAAGCTAGCGACTTGAAACTTTCAGGATAGGTCGCGCATTAGAATGCCGCGGTTGAGTTCGTTAATGGGTCAAATCGTTCAAACAGTTCTGGAGTTAGAGCCATTAGAATTTTGAAGTTATTTATTCTTTATTCAGAAACTATTGCAGCAATTGAATTGAAACTTGGCAGTTAGGTGGAGTATAACGTCGCGCAATTTTGAGCGAAATTTAGTCGAGATCATACTGTCAGTAAATTCAGGAAAAACATTTTTTCAAAATTTTTTCGAAATTTTTTTTATTGGAAACCGTTTATCATATTCAAAAAAAGTTTCATAACGACTCTGAGCTCCATATTTCACAGCAGTGTAACAAATTTCAGTTCCATACGATTATAATTTTTGGAGATATTGGCAAAAAAAATGTCAAAATTCGTGGTTTTCTTCTCGATATCGTTGTTTTTACGAAAAAAAAAATTTTCTAAATTTTTTTCGAAATTAATTTTTTTCCTGAAACTATCGTTCATATTTGAGGAAAATTTCAATTGTATCTTGAGCTTTATATTTCACAGCAGTGTACCGAATTTCAATTCGATACGGCTATTAGTTTCGGAGATATTGGTAAAAAATATGTAGAATTGCGTGGTTTTCATCTCGATATCGTTGTTTTTTCGGTATAAATCAAGAAATACTGATTCAATCATGATAACACTTCGCGGCTTGTTTGAAGAGGCTGAAAGACAACCTTGTGCAAAACTTCGTGGTGATCGTATTATTAGAACAATAAAAAACAAATTTCAAATTTTTTTTCAAAATATCCAATATTCAATGTTCTCCTCATCATATTATCCTCATTAAATTATGTATAAACCTTCGATCAGTCATTTTTCGATAAAGTATTGGATTTCAATTTGATCTGATTTGTATTCTGGGAAATATTGGAAAAATAAAATTTCAAATGAGTGAAGTTTTTTCTAGAACAACTCTGAGGACAAACCTATAAAAGCACTGATGTGAAGTTAGCAGCTTTTGCGCGTATGATCAAATTCGTTACCAAAGCAGTCTCCATCCAATCTCCATTGAACATGCGCTCAAAAGCTGCTGCCTTCACGGCAGTGCTTTTCTAGGATTTTCAATTTTGGTATTGACAGTCCGTAATGTACATTCAGTTATAATTGTACATTAAATTGTTTTAATTTCTTTTCCTGTGCTTATTGAGCTGCGTATAATGCAGAAGTTTCTCATCCGTAATATTGGAATGGAAAATTAAAAAGAAAAATAATCGAATTTTTATCAGAAAACATTCGCTGGATTTTCTTGACATTTTGCATGAACGTTTGAAATCACCTGTTCACTTAGTAACTATCGTGAGTGATACTTTGGAATAAACAAAATATTTTCGAAACTGGAACACTCCAATCAATTCTGACCTCTCATGAATAATTTCGGGCACATTCTCCACAGTTTATTATATAATAGAAAACCAGTTTCAATAATCTAAGCTATCGAATCCCAACATATGATCATTCAATTATCCTAAACAGCAATAACATTCGTAATTTATACTTTCGAGATACAACAGAGTTCAGAATCAAAATTGCATTGCATAAAATGCCAGACTTCTGTAACCACCTGTTGTAGCAGAATTCGGCAAGCTTCTAGTGTGATGTTATATAATTATTGAATTCATCATGTGTGTGGAACGTTCATAACACATCTGAGAAATGGTCTAATTTTACCTTCTTCGTTATGATGAATGGTTTCGGTTTCATTCCAAACAAAAAATTTACGTGATGTTTCCTATTTGTATGATTGATTGAGGTATTAATCATATTTTCGGCAATTTGCTCAATTTCAGGTGCGATTAATTTGATGGAACTGAATAGAGAGGTTATGTATTGCATGAATCTGGAAGTGGATAGTTGTTCAGCTCGAATTTTTTGATTGACAGTAAAGAGTTTAATTAATGGCCTTCGTGAACACAATAATTTGTGAGAGAATTATCTCAGAGACTCGATATTTTTTTATTCGGCTTGGGCCTTGATTTGGAAGGCCGAATTCGTGTATGGATAAAATATATAAATTTTTTTTTGCGGAAGAGCATAAAGTTCTTTGGAATGTCAAGAAATATAACATGTGTGAAGAATATCTATTCTAACTGACGAAGAAACTCCAACAGCCAGAAGCCAGAGGGAGCTGTTTAAATTAAATTTTTTTTTTATTAAAACAGATAGTATTGCAAGGAGTAAATGATTAAAATTTGAAGAAAAAAACGGAGAGTTCACAATTTATTTTATTAAGTTTGTTAATAATGTGTTTGTCCACCGCGGTTATCTAAGCTACCTGTCCGTCATGACTCAGAGTCGCCAAAGACCGTGGGGGCTGGGGTAAATTTCCAAGCCTTCTACACATGAAGTCGCAAACATGCTCTATGGGCAAAAGATCGGGAGATCTGGGCGGCCATGGCAAAAGATTATCATGGGTCGCTTCAAAAAAGTTCAAACTAACTCTGGCAACATGAGGTCGAGCATTATCTTGCTGAACTTGGATGCTTCAGCCGGTAAACCATTCGGACAGTTACAGCATGGCCTTGTCCTCCCAACCATTCATCAGTCAAAGGTCGAGTTGTCGCAAATCGGTCTCTAATTGCCATAAGTCCTAGACGTCGATCTTGAACTTCATTTGTGCCCTTTCGACATCCGGTGCCTAATCTTCTTCGATTTTGGGCATTATCAAACCACGCTTGGCTACATCTCATAACAGTAGTCGGATTTCTGTTCGTGCGGTTAGCGATTTCTCGAAATGACAACCCCGACTCCTGTAGACCAGT
This sequence comes from Myrrha octodecimguttata, assembly GCA_958510865.1. NCBI lineage: Eukaryota > Metazoa > Arthropoda > Insecta > Coleoptera > Coccinellidae > Myrrha > Myrrha octodecimguttata. Next base: position 75,702,292 of record OY294057.1, read on the forward strand.
TCGTCCTCTTTCAAATTCACTTAGCTGGCGATAAATTACGCGTACACGTGCTCTAGGTATTTCAACAACAACTTAAAATCGACTTTGGATCTCCTCGAACAGCTGGTTTGTAAAATTCAAAAAATTTTCAAAAAACGACTACAATATTTAAGTAACAGAAAATGTTCACATGAAAAAACCTTCACGATTTTTTCCTCCAAATTTGAATCATTTACTCCTTGCTTTACTACCTATGTTTTGTCAAAAAAGATTTAAAATTCAAACAGATCCTTCTGGGTGCTGCAGTTTCTTCGTCAGTTAGTGTATATATGTCAGATATTATGGAAAGGTACAAATACAGAAACATCTGTATTTTTTTAATGATTGACTAAAGAATTTTAATCAAACAAACTTTCTTCAATGGAACAAAATAAATAAACCGTGATGCTTTCAGGAACAAGACCCCAGTAATCTTCACGATTTTTTTTTTAAATTTTACTCCTTGCTATACTATCTATGTTTTACCGAAAAAAATTATAATTCAAACAGCTCCTTCTGTGTGTTGCAGTTTCTTTGTCAGTTAGTATATTAGCATCAGAGGAAATGTAAACGGGGTATACCATGCAGTTTTACGTATGTTACAAGAGCACAGAATAAAACCTCAGCAGAAACTCTGTCTCTCTGTATGAGTGTAGTGAAATTGGAGTTTGTTATTGAAGGTCAACGAAGCAACATTTCTTCTTTCCTTTCTATACAGTTTAATATTTATATCGAAATCACATCTGAAAAAAAATAAGAAAAAACCAGAATGAACCAGTAAATGATTTATTATTCATCAAATTGATTTGAAGTTCACGATCCATCTCAAAAAAGAACAAGACACCCAATGAACCATTGTCAAATTTATAAATGGGACAACTATTAACTAAGTGTTCTATTGTTTCCTTGCCTTCTGCCACCTTGAACTTTCAACAGAATTCCATTCGAAGACAAAACTATCACAGCGTCCATGACCTGTTTTGAGCAGATTCAAAATACACCACATTTTCCTAGGAAGATTAAAACCAGGAACTTTTTGTGGAGAATCGCTGATGGAACCTCTTTTGAAAACATCACACATATTTCATTCCGTCACTTTTATTGGAGAGAAGAAAATCATTAATCCATAGAGGCTTTCGAGATTTCAATCTAGCAATATCAGAATCCGGAATATAAGAAATGACTGGGGATAAATTCGGAAAGGAATCATATGTATCCCAAGACTTTATCACTACAGCCTCATGCCTAAGAATATGGGGCGGTACAATATTTGAAAGAACTGGTAACCTCGTTATTGGTGTAGATCTTATAGTCCCAATTATGGTCTTCATGGTAGTAGGTCCTCATGGTAGTAGGTCCTCATGGAGTGTCAGCGCCCAAGAAGAACCAGATAGTGTTTTAAGAATATTTTTCCTAGATTTCAACTTCATGCGAAAGTTTCCCAAATGGACCTTGAAATTCGAAGAATAATCTAATTTACTCCAAAATATTCAAGAGTGAAATAATGTTTCAGATCAGCATGATTGAAAGAACCTTCAAAGTTTTCAATTTTTGTAGGTTATGCAAATGAAAACAAGAAATTGAAATAACGATATACGAATTTGCTGGTTGGCATTTTACAAGTAATCACATACTTTCTATCAGAGATCCTCAAAACCTACGAATATAAAGTCTCTAAGCGATTCCTTCCCGAATGTACTGAGTGTTTCAGTTATCCGCAAGGTCTTTAACTCCTTGAATTGGGCTGTTCCTTTCTAATTTTATATATTTTACTGCTAAGGGATTCCCATTCAGGTGTTGACCCTACGAGGCTCTGCTTTGCCTTCAGATCTTCTAACAAATGATCAAAATTTATTGAAAAACAAGTGCTTAAATTTCATTTTCCAATTGAAGGAAAGTGATCTTTCATTAAGGGCCGTATTTATAGTTGCTCCTTGAGGCTTCCTTACTGAAGGCCGCCATGAATTTGCTTTTCTATGCAAACAAATACAAGTTTGTTTTGCATAGAAAAGCGAATTCAAGGCGGCCTTCAGTAGGGAAGCCTCAAGGAGCAACTATAAATACGGCCCTAATATTCACATCATACATTTGGGGGTGATCGAATGTTCGAACAAGAATAATGTATATTTCTGTTCATTACCTGTACTCATCTATTTTATGCGAATATACCATAAGCCTGAAGTCGTAGTTCTGTCATGAAGGTGAAACCTCAGAGAAGCATCAGGAAATAGGTATTTTACCTTTTATGTCGATGATTTCATATAATTAATCATCATTCAGAAAATATTGCAGCCTATAGATGTAGCAACAACTGCGGATTTATTATACTCATGATTGAATGAAGGTAATTAAAATTTTATCGGATTTTCATTTAATTTGATAAAAGTTTAAATTATAAAATTCGTCTCGGAATTCAACATTCTCTTTTTGAGTACAGAGCAATTTGTAACGCTTCTTGTTTTTGGAAAAACATGGAATGGTATATGCTTTTACACCAATGAGTAGGTACTCCATTATTTTGTTATGGATACCTCATGGATAAAATTGACATTAATTAAATTGCGAAGTGAAGGGAAAAAACTCATTGTTCTTGAATCTCCGAAGAAATATTGAACTTGAGGTATTAGGTTACGGTAATCTGAGGCATATATTATGTATCTTTGAACAAAAATGACTATTAATAAAAACCTAGAAGAGCACTGACGTGAAGGCAGCAGCTTTTACGTGCTTGGTCGCATTGCTAAATGGTGACTTGGAAATTTCAATGAAATTTAAACGAAATATGAAAATTTTCGAAGAAAAATTTTTTTTAAATTTTTTCATCGATAATTCTTCTTCTTGATATCTTTCAACCAAGTTTCTTCTCGATCAGGTAAATATTTTACTAGTTATTGAAAAATCAAAATTTCAAAAATCATTCGACAGATTTGGTGCATTAACGAACTTAATCGAGATATTTAGGATAAAAACCTAACCTGAAAATTTCAAGGCTCTAGGTCTTTTATTTCGGAAGTTACAGCACACACGGCCGGACGCACAGTATTAAATTTGACCACGGAGTTCAACCCAATCGTTAAAGACCATTTTCGGCCCAAAATTCGAAAATTACAGACATCGTGACGAAATGATAACGCGCTGTTACCTTGAACAAGCGCGTAAAACAGAAAAAAAACTTAATTAATCACTTAATAATTCCATAATGAACCCTCAATAATGGAGAGTATTACAATTATGTAGATATCGAAAAAAAAATAAAATTGATCGTGCTTGTGTTGTTCAGTTTTCGATCAGAATTTTCCTGGTGTATGATATCTAATAGTTCATTATCAGTTTTGCACTTATCTAATGTTTAATGTGAATAAATTAGAAAATGTTGAATATGGTAGTAAATATCTATAATTGTAGAAAGTTTGCATCGATGGCTTTTATGTGCTTTGGAGTAAGGTAGTAGCATTGAGTATTAATACTCAATGGTAGTAGGTATACAGTTGGATTCAATTTTCTACGCAGAATAATATTTTGACTTGGCAGTGGCGTAGGTACTAGCAAATATCCTATGATTTTCTTGCACGACACATAACGGTTCTCGGGTGAAGAGTAGAAAATCAGAAATGATTAATATTCATACAATGGAGCTTAGTATTATATGCAGCAAAATTTAAATGAATTATTATATGCATTGAACTTATTGATTAGGAGATGTAAAAGTGTATTAAATTTCGAGTAATTTCTTTATCTTGAATGTTCAATTGCTTTTGTTGTTTAGTTTATTCTTAACTGTTATAGTTACATCAAATAGTTGTATATTTTCAATTTTTTACGCTATTCTGACGAAGTGTATTCGTAGGAATAAAGTAAAGTATTCAATACTAGATTTTCAGCTCGAAAAAAGCAATAAACTTACAATTTTATTTCAGAAATGTCCAGTAATGCACTGGTGTAGCATAACTTGCAACATACATGGAACTTCCCATTAAATTTTTTTTAAATGCATAAAAAACTTCATCTTATTATCTCCAGCTTCATCCGAAATTAATAACTATGGATTTTTCAAACCCAACAGAAAGATCTCGACAACAAACAATGGAAAATATCATTTGTGACCTCATTCCTTCAAAACCAGTAACTATACAGGGTGGACAACACAAGAAAAGATCAGGGTTATTTTGAGAAACTGATGTGACAATATTTCAGAAAAAATCTCATATCCACCTATTTCTCACTGAAGTGGAATGTTTGAACAGAGTTCGAAAAAATTTAGATCTTTCCATTGATACTCTGATATTTTAGTCCGAAAAGACCACATAAAGGTTTTGAAGGAGATGAATTGAAGCTGAATTAATGACACGGTCGATATATAAGTATTGTGCATAAAATTCCAGTTCTTGATTTCTTTTCGCTTTCTTCTAAGGGTTGTACAAAATGATCGTTCCTGAAACTGGAACAATCTGTCAGATATCACAAGAAATTTCAGACAATGTTTGGGGATTCAATTCTTTCTATCAGTGTAGTTAGACAACCTGTTTTGAGATACATGAAATGTTGATTAAATGTAGCACTAACAATGAAATAATTCTAGGTTCAAGCCAAAGTAGCTGCTTTCTGGGTGGTCGTCTGCCATTATTTATTTATTATTAATATGATGAGTCGTACGGGACCTTCGAATGAAATTATCAAGGTTGCCACCAAATAGTTTCTAGGAGTTCTTCGAAAGTAAATATCGTATCGAATGGAAATTTGAAACACAGTGACTCTCAGACTTGTCTCAAATTTCGTTGAAATCTAATCAAAATTTCCGGAGAAAAAACTTTTTCATTAAAAATTTCAAATATTTTCGAATAAAATTTTTTTAAATTTTCTAACGATTGGATCAACACGGAATTTTGCAATAAGTTGCGCGTTGGTATTCCAAAACTGTTCACAGAGTTTAAATTCAATCGAATCAGTATTTCACGAGATATCGAGGAATTAACCTCAAAATTTCAAATGGATCAAACTCCGAAACTGAGTTTTGAAGTATCTTCTGTATATTCTATATTTTCTGTGTTTTGTATTCTGTATTGTATTGTATTGTATTGTGTTCTGTATTTTCTGTGCTAGCGAATGCTAGCACTTTCGTCACAATGTCTGTAATTTTTGAATTTTGAGTAGAAAATTGTCTTGAAAGATTGGATTGAACACTCTGAAGAAGGATTTGTGGTCAAATTCAATTCTGTCAGTCCATACGTACTTTCAAAGTAGCGACTCTAAATTATCAGATTAGGTTTGGAGTCCAAATGTCTAGGTTGGGTTCATTTATGGGTGAAATCAGTCGACTAGTTTCGGAGTTTGGTCCATTTATAATTTTGAGGTTAATTCCTCGAATAGAAGCAGTGTAGTAAATACTTCGAAGTAATGGGTGTTTCAAATTGCGCGATTTTTTTTTTAAATAAATAAAATATACATGGCGCACTGAATTCGTCTGGGTATTTTGAAGAAGTGTGATGATTGATTTGGTTCGTATAAGTGTTGCTGAAGACCCTGAAATGACCATTCGATGACGTTCTCAACAAGTTGGACTTAGTGGGTCCACAACATGGCGTATTTTACACAAGAATTTAGCTCTGAAGGCATATAAGTTTCAAATTACATAGGAACTTAAGCCATTAGATCATTTAAAACGTCGTTCATTTGCCAATTTCTTCAATGAACAACCACCTGATTTTTCTTAAAAATCATGTTTTCCGATGGGACATATTTTCAACTTGGTGGCTTTGTTAATAAACAAAATTGTCATACCTGGGGTGAGGAAACTCCATGAATCATTCATGAGAAACCTACGCATCCCAAACGAGTCACTGTTTGGTGAGCATTATGGTCAGGTGGTGTAATTGGACCTTACTTCTTTGAAAATGCTGCTGGTGAAGCTGTAACTATCAATGGTGATAGATACCGTCTGATCATGATCGAATTTTTGTGGCCTGAATTAATGAATATTGATCTAGAGGAAATTTGGTTTCAACAGGATGGTGCTACACCTCACTTTGCAAACACAAATTATTTATTGAGACAAAAATTTCCCGGACGAATAGTCTCCAGAAACGGTGATGTCAATTGGCCTCCAAGATCATGTCATTTGACACCGATGGACTTTTTCTTTGGGGTTATGTGAAAAGCCAGGTCTATAAGAAAAATCCACAATCAATTCCTGAACTGAAGGATGAAATTATTCGTGTCATTAGTGAGATAGAGCCTCAATTATGTCAAAATGTCATTCGAAATTTTAACAAAAGAGTGGACGTCTGTAGAGCTGCAAGAGGAGGCCATTTGACAGATATTATTTGTCGTATATAAATGTCTCAACTGATACTTCAATTACCAATAAAAACTTCTCGAAAACGAATGCAAATTATGTGTTTTATTTATTCTTAAAAAAAACGCGTTATTTGAAACACCCTTTACTTCCTCAAATGTGTAGCATTATCCTTTTCTTCTATTCTATTCGTACTACCCAATTCTTCCACACTCCCCTCTTTTATATCTGACTTGCTTGAAACATTAATAGATTCACCACAGAAACTTAAACTTTGATCTAAAGAAATGTATTCGATTAAAGAAAGAACTCACAAGCTGAACCAAACCAAAGCATCCTCTTCATAAGAAGCAAATTGCAGGTGTTCCACTTCAAACTCGCCAGGTATATGTCTGCAACTTTTTATCAGAATTAAATCCAGCATTCATAATTGCTTTGATTCACGGGGAATTGCTAATTTGCCGATGAGGCAAGCTCTGAAAGTAGGCAATCTGCAGTTTATCTACAGATTCATCGAGAACGTAGATAACGGCAAAATTTTAATTGAAGGAAACTCTCCGAACGTATCTATCGTAATCGGAAACTCTATGTACGAATATCTTTTTGTTGCTCAATTTATCGTTTTGTATCTGTGATATTTCTTAATTTTCAAGAGGTCGATTGTTTACGGTCCATTCTTTCTACTCATTGTTTTGTTGATGGCAAGTTGATAGTACCTGGTTTGTTGTATAGGGAGATCCGAAAAGTTAAGCATATAATTGTACATTTTGCTTTTGAGTCCGGCCGTCCGTATGTGCTCTAACTTTCGAAGGAGAAGACTTAGCGACTTGAAATTGTCAGATTTGGTTTGGAGTCCAAATATCTCGGGTGGCATCGGTTGGATAGTTTCGGAGTTAGGACTATTTGAAATTTTGAGGTTAATTCCTCGATATCTCATGGAGTATTGACTCGATCGAATTGAAACTTCGTGGACAGTTTCGGAATACCAATGCGCAACTAAGACCAAATTTTGTGTTGATCTAGAAAATAAAAAAATTTATTCGGAAATTTTTTAAAATTTTTGATGAAAATTTTTTTTTCTCTGGAAATATTGATTAGATTTCAGTGGAATTTGGCACAAACCTTAAAGTCAGTATTCTTAAACAATGTTTCAAATTTCAGTTCGATCCGATATTCACTTTCGGAGACATAAGAGAAAAACATGTGCCGAATTTCATTGTTATTCCCGAAATATCTCAAGAACTACGAATGCAATCAGATTGAAACTTCGTGAACAGTTTTGGAATACCAACGCGCAACTTGGAGCAAAATTTCGTGTGAATTCAATTGGAGGAAAATCAAAAAAAAATTTATTCCGAAATTATTGAAATTTTTGATGAAAAAAATTTTTTTTGACAAAATGGGATTTGGCACAAACATTGGGGTCAGTATTTGACAACAATGTTCCAAATTTCAGTTCGATCCGATATTAACTCCCGAAGATATAACGAAAAAATGTGCCAAATTTCGTTGTTATTTGGAATTTCAACGTTATTCTGCAATATCTCAAGAAGTACAAATGCAATCAGATTAGAACTTTGTAATAAGGTGGAGATTACCAACATGCAACTAGGTGCAAAATTTCTTTTCGATCTAAAAGTTAGAATTTGAACAAGCGCGTAAAAGCTCCTGACCTCACGTCAGTGCTTTTCTAGATTTTCTTTAAACTTTGAAAATGGCAAACTGGTCTCGTTATAAATATCTGAAATGAAGTCAACAGAAAAATCATTTCAGAATCCATTTCGGATCAAAAGAATGCTGTCAATCGATATCCATTAAAATCTCGATAAAAATACCTTCTACCATGATTCATACCTGAAATGATTCATTCCAAAACACTTAGAAAGCTGTATATCGGAAAATATCTTCATTCCACCGCCAAATTTCCGATCTTGCTACCAAGAAATGATGCGGGACTTCCTCGACGTTTCTTCACAGTCGAATCCATTCAGAAAGGTGTTATGTAAGGATTGCCGTTCCAATGAAGAGGCAATAAACCACCTAACAGAGTATTTGGAGTCGTTTTGAACAATTAAAATTCACCGTGTGAAACAAATGAAAAGTTAATTCCGGTAGTGACGAAATCGATCAGAATTCAACATGTGAACGGTCTCACTTTCAAACTGTTCACTGTTCACAAGTCGTGTGGAATTGATATCTTGAGGTGCGACGAACTCTACGTGAAATTAAAAAGAAGTTAGATTTTGTGCTAAGTGTTTCTTCGTCAGCTGAGCAAATAAAAAGAAACAAGAAGTGAGCAGCTTTTGCGGGCTTGTTCAATTCAGTTGTCGAAGCAACCCAAATGCTCGGGCGTTTTGAAAAAGTCAGAAATTTAACACGATCATCAGGAAATTTTGCACAAAATTGTGTATTCGCATTTATCAACTAGTCAACGAGTTCAATCATGACTGGATCAGTATGTTTTGAGTTATTCCAGATATAACTAAGATACCGTGGAAAAAAGAAATGATTCGACATATTTTTTCTCAATATTTTCGAATATAAGTAACAGATGGAAGTGGAATCTACTCTAGTATTGTAAAACATTAACTACAAGGCTTGTACTGAAGTGTACTGAAATCTTATGGATAGACTCCGAAAAAAAAAATTGTCAACAAAAATTCACAAAATTTATGAGGAAGTTTTTTTCAGTTTATTCACAATACCACCGTAATGTTTTTCAAAAAGTTGCTATGTCAGTATTCCTAACGGCCGGACCGTTAACACAATAACTTCCGGAAGAAACAACGTAGAAACTCGATATTTGTAGAGAAGGAAGGGCCTTAATTAAGAAGGCCGAATTCTTGAATGGGTGAAATTCACCCAATGATTCCGTAGATATACGCATTCAAAATTTGATTTTTCCAAGAACAAAGATTAGATCGAGTTTAAATCCAGTACTTAAAATGACAGTTTGGAGGTTCATACAGAATTAAATGAGGATAATATGATGAGAAAATCACAGAATATTGAATATTTGAAAAAAAAATTTGAATTTTTTTAAAATTGTTCTAATAGCACGATCATCACGAAATGTTGCACAATATTGACCCTTAACATCTTCGAACTAGCTGCGAATTTCTTATCACGATTGAATCAGTATTTCTTGAGATATACCGAAAAAAGCAACGATATCGGGATGAAAACCACGAAATTCTATAAATTTTTTACCAATATCTCCAAAACTAATTGCCGTATCGAATTGAAATTTGGTACAGTGCTGTGAAATATAAAGCTCAAGATACAGTTGAAATTTTCCTCAAATATGAACGAAAGTTTCAGGAAAAAAAATTAATTTCGAAAAAAATTTTGAAATTTTTTTTTTGTATTGAGTAACCATACGTTTCCAACAAAATTCTGCTGTCGTCGTTATCCTCCAACTATCTGCATAATTTCAATCCAATTGCTTCAGTAGTTTCTGAATTATGAGGAAATCAACCTCAAAATTTCAAACGGCTATAACTCCGAAACTATCTGGCCGATTCGGCCCATTAACGAACTCAACCATCGTATTTTGAAATGAAAACGTTTCTGAAATTTTCAAGTTGATAGAATTCTCCGTACGACCGTTATCGTGGTGACTGCCGGCCGGACAGAATCGATTTTGACATCGGATTTGTCATCAGTGAGTCCAACCTAGTCCTTAAATGATTGATTGAAAACGAGTGTATAATTTTTGAGTATAATTTTTATTACAAGCTGGTAGAGTGCTTTCTGCTATTAAGCCATCTTCAGTACCGTTGCCTCAGATAAGTCATGAAAAAAAAAATGGACGATTGAATCTGCGTCATTTACGTTTATACAGGGGATACAGATTTCAGGGTCCCATTTCTACTTCTGTGTGTGCATCTTTGTTTTATGTTTTTCATGACTTATCTGATACAACGGTAGTAAAGATGTCTTAACAGCCATTTTCGGCTCAATCATCGAAAATTACAGACATTTGGACAAAACGATAGCACGCTGTTCCCCTAGACCATGCTCGCAAATATCGCGCGATTTTTAGTTTTCGAAGAGTCCATGAGTACGAGCCTTGAATTTGGAACAATCATTTTCTGCAATAGACGACTTCGGCCCAAGTTGCCAACCCAAAATTTCCTCCACAAATTTATTATTATTGGAGAACGGGAATTTCCGGACAAATTCGACACGATAAGGTTCGCGTTATTTATAAATATCCGTAAAAGATGCCTCGGCTTTTCAAAAAAGATAATTCCTTCCAATTATAGGGTTTTGTTGAGATCATCTCTGATTGGCTGAAATTTAAGTTGGGATTCCTGATTTCATGTTAATAGTGTCGAATTTATATAGAATATGTTCCGCAAATCAACTTGGATATTACGGTTGCCGGTTTTCCATTCCGTAAATATAAAATATTCGGTTTGTTCCTGAAAAAACGGTTAATTACGGAATTAGATCGATGAAAAATCGTTCTTTTTGTCACCAGAACAACAGTCAATGTTCTATGGTAACATATCCATAGCATAGAACAATCTTTATCTACTTTATGATCCATAGAACATAAAAGACACAACAATCAACAATCGAAAAATTACTACTAGGTATGGTCTATGGATCATAAAGTAAATAAAGTTTGTTTTATGCTATGGATATGTTACCATAAAACATTGATTGTCGTTCTGGTGCATAGACTTAATATGTCTATGTTTTGGTGACAGAAAGATTCCTTTTTCATCAATCAAATTCCGTAATTAACCTTTTTTCAGGAACCAACCGAATATTTCATATTTACAGAACGGAAAACTGGCAACCGAAATAACCAAGTTGATTTGCGGAACATATCCTTCATAAATTTGACACTATTAACATGAAATCAGGAATCCCAACTTAAATTTCAGCCTAGCAAAAAACTATATTTGAAAGGAATTAACTTGTTCGAGGAGCCGAGGCATCTTTTACAGATATTTATAAATAACACGAACCTTATCATGTCGAATTTGTCCTGAAATTCTCGTTCCCCAGTGATGATACCAAATTTGTGAAGAAAATTGTGGGTTGGCAACTTGGGCCGAAGTCGTCTATTGAATTCGCAACCAATCAAATCTCATCCTCATGTTTGATTCCATTCTCAGCATTCAGCAACATAACAGATCCACATTTCCTGGTTATTAAAGTTCGTTAGCAGACAGAGAGGAGATTAATTTACATTATTTCAGTACAGTGGTACATGTAATAGGTAATCTTCGCATACGTATGTTACATAAGAGCGAAATGTGGGTTAGATCGTTATTCTAAGAATATTAAGTTTTGTTTTCGTGTACAATGGATTGAATTGTTACCCGATACTCCATGCTGTGCTAACACAGTGACGATACTTGAGACAAGATCTTCGCAATGAGCTTTCACTAGAGGAAAAGGATTTGTCCGAAGAAGAAAGGATCGCCTCACCTCATGTTCTTTCCTTTACTTTCGGTCATAACTAACATAAACCTTTCGTTCGACCTAGTTTGTTAGAATTCATAGGGTTTAGATCATTGAAAAAAATCCATTGAAATTGTTATCTTATGGCGCTTGGTCTTGGAAATAGCGCTTTATCATTTCATTCAAATATCTGTGATTTTTCTATTATATGTTTTGCCGAAAGTTTTGAACGACTAGGGGTTGGACTCACTGGTGATCCGATGTCGATTCTGATGTCAGGCCTTCCGTTGCCAGTATTGGCGTCTGAATTTAAGATTGCAGCGCCACGGTCGCCAGTTTTAGAACCTTAGATACAGACATAGATTTTGTTTCGATAGTCGATTTTGTACTGTTTGGTTTGATAATTTTTGATTTCACGATATTCGAAGACTTTTTAGACTTTTATAGTTGGCGAGAGTATTCCATTCTTATAAAGTAGGTATGTATCATGCTTCAATCTTATTGAGTGTAGCAACTCTAAAATTACGAGGATATTTTCAAGGTTAGATAGTATTTTAATATTATTTATTTTCGGATCCAAATGGCAAGATTGACTTAGGTGGATTTCTTAGGCTGCCTCGAAAGTTGAAAAACAGATAGTATTGTAAAACATCCTTTTTGGAATAATAGACAAATACTCGTAACTTTACTTTTTTATAGCGAAGGACTAAATACTCAATATATTTTGAATAGAATGAATACATTCACATAAAACTAATGCTACTTGTATCGCAAGTCTTATTCATTATGGATTGACAAATAAATTTTCCAACACTCATATGATTGGTCTTGAAAAAGCTGTAATCAATAAGCATTGTACAACTTTGCTTTCATCGGCAGAAGCAATTTGAGCGAACAGTATTTATCATCACCAGATATTTCCTTGTTGAGACTCTTTTTTTTTCCAATAGTCAGTTCTATCACTAAAACATTTACGATGTTCCTTAATGATCAGTTCAACGGGCAGATTTCTGGAAGGCATTAGGGGCCTGGAGAATAATTGTCTTCATGAATGTGATCTAATATTTCATGAGCAATTCGTGCTTACCTCAATAAAAATTATCATCATTGGTAAAATGCAGGTAACAGACTCTAATAAATCTTGTTTGTTGGTTTTTCTTCAACACTTTCAGGCCCGACTTGTTAAAGGAAGTTTCTTTCACCCTAACTCCAAATTTTTTACCAGGCTGTAGAAATCTATGGGAAGAGACATTTGAGTTTGCTTTTCCTCAAAAGAAGCACTTGTAGAATCACACAAACGCCAAGAAAAATGCATAAACTTTCTCATTTTCTCAACATTTCTTTTAACCTCAATGATAATGTCTGTACCTCGGGTTACTGGGATAGCCACCAGAGGGAGTAGCGCTTATCTTTATCCGCCAATAGGTTGAAAAAGAACGAAACTTTTTTTGGAACTATTCATCAAAATTTGATGAAATTTGGTACACACCTTGAGGTTGATTCGTTACGACAGTGCGCCAAATTTCGACACGATTACATATTTATTTACGGAAATATTGAAAAAGAATCTAGGAAAGCTCTGAACTGAGGTCAGCAGGATTTGCGCTCATGTTCAAATTCGTTGCCGAAGCCGTCATCTTCGATGATTTTCTAATCCAATTATACTCGAAGACTTCTGGATCTTCAAGCTGTCATTATTCATTGAAGCACTAGATTTCAATTCGATCTTATCCGTATTTTTGGAAATATTGTTGAAGTTGTTGAAGGTTTTTGTGTTCACAGATAAGATCGAATTGGAATCCATTGAAAAATAAGGGTCCACGCATAATTTCGTTTTTTCGATCAGCAGATCGCAGAATATATAAAAAAGTTTTTCTTCAAATATGATGAATGGTTTCCGAAAAGAAAATTCGAAAAAACTTTTCTTTCCAATTTACTGACCGTGCGATCTCAACAAAATTTCGCAAGAATTTGCGTGTTGTTATGTTCAAACTGACTGCTAAGTTTCGATCCAATTGAACTCGTCGTTTCTGAAATATCAGGGACACAACCTCAAAATTTCAAAGGGCTGTAACTCCGAAACCGTTTGAACGATTTGGCTCACCAACAAACATAACCGCCGCATTCTAATGCGCAATCTAACAGCGAATCATACTTGAAATTTGTTTGACGTTTACAATGACAGAATATCTTGTCAATTTGTCTGCTGATAGTACGGATGAACTTGCCTTCCTCTTGGTTGGATCTATTTGTAGCTTCCGACGCTTAGCATATTTTGCAGCTCTTGCGTTGACAAATTATATGTCAGAGAATGGATTAAATCTGCGATTATATCTTTCGATAAAATATTCCTGCAACTGCTTTTTGATAACACTCTCCTTGTAGTCTTCGGAATTCTTTTTTCGCATGTTGAAGGCATAATCTTCAAGAATAAGCACCAGTTCTTCCACAGGTATATCCGATCTATCGAAATCATACGCTTTTTCTGCTCAAAAGTTCATGAACTGCTTCAATACACTTGCCTTCGATTTCCTAGTATTCGCGGGTGTCAACTGCTTAACATTCTGGCGAAAATTTTCTTTACTTTCTTGACCGAAGCGAGACACTTCTCTTCGTCGTGCTGTTTTTCACAAATTCAAAACATAAATAATTTCTAGCTTAGAGTTTCACTGAGTTGCCATGGTAACTGAATAATCAAGTCGACAAAACCTTCCATATTTTGCAAGTACTTGATGAAGACGAAAATTGATGTTGTTGGAAATGAACACATATGGTGTGGAATTTGCTAACCGAATACCACACTAGGTCAAATTTAATCCGGAAATTATTTGACCTCTAGTGGTATTACTAGTGAAAATACCACCTTGGTAACAAATATGAACATGCGCGAAAAAGCTGCTGACTTCACGTCAGTCCTTCTGTTGGAATTTTCTCGAGTTGATTCACCTGTCCAACCTGTAAATGTTCGTTCATAAGAAATATTTCGGGGAATTCAAATGAACTCAAAGTAGGTTTTCCTATGCAAAGCGACTGTTATTATGAACTTGTTTATGCTGATACATAAGCCTCAATCTATCAGACCGTTAACACTGCTAGGCCAAGACAACAGTACCTGCCTATTGAAGAAGGAATGTTTATTTAAAACTAATTTTATGTTGTATAATACGTAACTTGCATCATCTGTAAAGTTGATTTGCCACGGCATCATTTCGTGTGAAATCTAATCAGTGTTCATTAGCCGATTCCAGAATGTATAATGTACGCAAGTAAACTAATTTATTATTCTTTAATACTGTCAATGAATAGAAGTAGCTGGGAGTGAAGATAGAAGATATCATTGCTGAGAAAAATAATGGTAATGAATTGATATATGTTGTATTATTGAGGCCGATCTTGTGAACTTATAACCTGATTAAAACAACCAATAACACCTTCAGCTACATATATCTGCTATCGCAAATATTTCAAATTTTTTAAATGACAAAAAATGGTCATCATAAACTATTATTTGATAAATTTTAGAGAAGCACTGATATGAAGTCAGAAACTTCGAACTTTCTTTTATAGTTTAAACGATATCTTCATCATGAAATTTTGCACAAAATGTTGCATCTGTATTTGCCATCTACGTACTAAGTTTCATCAGATCAATATAGTAATTCCAGGAATAAGAACGATACGAGGAAAATTCGCGAAACGTGACAATTTTTGCGCGCAAGTTTCAGGGGAACAGCGTGCTATAGTTTTGTAAGAATGTCTGTAAGTTTCGAATTCTGAGCCAAAAATGGTCTCAAACGACTAGGTGAGACTCACTGATGACGAATCCGGAGTCGAAATCGATCCTGTCCGGTCGGCAGTATGGACACGATAACTATCGAACGCAGTGAGCTAACGACTTGAAACTTTCAGGGTAGTTCGCGCATAGGAATGCCGCGGTTGAATTCGTTAATGAGCCAAATCGGCCTAACGATTTCAGAGTTATAGCCATTTGAAGTTTTGAGGTTACTTCCCTGATATTTCAGGAACTACCAGAGCGACTTCATTGAAACTCAGCAGTTAGTTGGAGCATCAAGACGTGCAACTTTATGCAAAATTTTGTTAGGATCGTATGGTTACTTTATTCAATAAAAAACTTTTTTTCAAAATTATTTTCGAAAAAATGTTTTTTTCAGAAACAAATGAGCATGTCCAAAAACAATCCTGCTCATACTCTGAGCTTCATATTTTACAGCAGTGTACCAAATTTCAATTCGATACGGCTATTAGTTTTAGATGTATTGCAAAAAAAATATCTAAAATTTTGTGGTTTTCTTCTCGATATCGTTGGTTTTTTCGGAATAACTCAAGAAATACTGATTCAATCATGATGAAACTTCGAAGCTAATCTGAAGATGCCGAAGGACAACTTTGTGCGAAATAACGTGATGATCGTATCATTAGAACAATTTGAAAAAAATTTAAAATTATTTCAACTAATCGATATTCTGTGATCTTATCATATTATCCTCATTGAATTTTGAAAGGGTATATCTGCTGAATCATAGGTTGGATTCTACCCATTCACGAATTCGGTCTTTTTTATCAAGGTCCAAACCTTCTCTACAAATATTGAGTTTCTAAGTTGTTTCTTTCGGGAGTTTTTGTGTTTACGGTCGGCCGTGAGCCTCATTGTTCTGTAGATATGGACTATTTTGGCTGAATTTACTTAAAAAAACAAGTAGACGTAAAAATCTTTCAAACCAAGTGACTCTGTATTGCTGTGTTTTCTTGAAAATGTCAATTTGACAAAAGTCTCAAAAACGAATAATCGAAAGAAAATAATTCTGCAAATTTTCGAGTTTGTCTGACGAAAAAGTAGGATTTCGTTTTGTTTATCGTTTGCATTGTTCCTGTATTGTTCATTAGGCAATCTCTTTTCCACGAAACTGCCCCTGACACATAGTTCAATCCTGTAATCCGCGAGGGCATTTTCCATAAAAAAAAACAATTTTATTTCATTTTAAATAGTTCTATTTCAGATATTGGGAGTGAAAAATCAGAAAAATCCTACTAAATGAAACGAAACCCCCCCAAAATAAGCTGTAATCGATACTTGTCAGTTATATACGTTCGCTAGCTATGATAAGGCACGGTTGCCAGACTTGATTAATAATCTGTAGAAATAGGATTTGAATGTTTTGTCCGATATTTGAAATTATTTCAATTTAATATCTTATGGTCCCGAAAGAAATTGTCACTTATAGTTTTATCAAGGTTGAAAGACAACTTATGAACTATACAGGAGCAGTGATTGGTTGTTTTCATGATGGAAAAAGTTACCTGAAGATGCGTGCTTTCAGAATTCTGAGGGCATATATATTCATAACTAGTGACCGCCTAATTCCGACTGCAGATTCAGGAGAACACAGTGCACACATTCAGGTCGATTCTGTTTGCAAATAGCAATATTGCTAGGAAAAAATTATTGCTATCATAACAAGATTGGAATTATTGGTATTCTGATCAACGATTTTGAGCAATATGATCTGTCACTTTAACAAGAATCTTGCTATCAATATTGCTATCTTAGCAACCTCAAAAAAGTACTTGCTATGCTTCATAACAAGAAAGGTTAGAAAAGTAATCTTACAGAGATCCATTTGTTTCAGTATTATTTCTTCTAAGAATTCGAAAATATTGAAGATAGGGAAGAATGTGCTAATAGAAATTTGTTCAAGGTTCTCTAGAATATTTAATTTTAAGGAAAATTCTTAGACTAAAATACCGGCATAGTAAGCAACAGCTGACCTGATTATTCTATTGATCTCAACAACAGCCATCCCTTTGAATTCCCAACAGAAAAGTTCATCGAATTTCGAATTATTATCGCCTGCATAAAATTGCTGCATTTGATTTCTAGAAACCAAAATTCTATCGGTATCCAGGAAATAGGTCAATTTGACTTTAATTGGTTTTTCAGTTTCATAACATTTTCGAATAAGTCGATGTTTACATGAATAAAAAAAGTATATGTTAATGGAAATGTGTTGAAGGTTCTCTAGAATATTATTTGATTTCAAGGAAAATTCTTAGACTACGATACAGGCATAGGCAACAGCTGAGATGATTATTCTAATCATCTCAACAACAGCAATCCCTTTCAGGTGCCAACGAAAAAGTTTATCAGTTTCGAATAATTAACGCCTGAATAAAATTGCTGCATTCGATTTCTGATAACCAATATTTTAGTGGTATCTAGTAAATTGGTTATTGGTCAATTTGACTCGTTTCATTTCCTAACATTTTTTATGTCGATGTTAACATGAATGAAGAAAGCCGTAGATAGAGGTTATGTATGCGAAACCATAAAGAAAACTCAGGAATAAGGGTTTTCTTCTTCGTTGTAGTTCTAAAGTCACAAAATACAGTGTTGTCAGCTCTAAAATCACCAATTATGGAAGTCTATGATAGCAATATTGTTATGAAAAAATTCATAACAAACATTGCTATAACACTCGGAACAGAATACGTAACATCATGGGCATATTGCTATAAATTAGAAAGATAGCAATATGACTAGAATAGCAAGGTTCATAGCAATCCACAAACAGAATCGACCTGATTGACGCAAATACCTTATCGATATCGTCGCGACATAAAAAATTTGCGGGTCCTTATTATGTTTATATTTCGAGTTTATAGCACAAACAAGAAGGGAGATAATAGCCGAAGTTGGAATTGCTCGAGTGTCAATCGAAAAGATAACAAGAGGAAGGAACGCACGGCATTATGAGGTTCTCGAAAAAGGATAATTGAAATTGGGCGTTTATTTTCCTGTTTTCATCTTTTAGGATTAGCAAATTGTAGTTCAGGTATCATCAGTTTCGTTCTGAAAAGTGAAAGCTTTATTGGAAAAATTATAAATAGATGAAAATGAAGTATTACATGAAATGAAAATCACTTGTATTTATATTACCATAATTTAGCGAAAAAGGGAGCATATTACACTCAGTTTCTATAGACCATTTAGTTCTATGATCTCCTTAATGCAGGAACTTCCTGTATACGTGCTGTAATCGGACGGAAATTGAATGGTTTCTGAACTGAATATAATAGGTGTATTCGAGTGATTGAACCTGTATTTCACTTCCGATAGTGATTTCAAACAGTCGCAAGAATGACGTTTGAAGGAAATGGGTTCATTGATTTTCTTCAAATATCAACAAAACTAAATGGGTGATATATTAGCACAGACTTATAAAACTATACTCCATTCACTTCTATAAACTATCCCGGTTTGCCATGACTGTCTGATACATTTCACCATGAATATTTTGAAAATGTTAGGTTATAGTCAATTTCCTGTCAGATAACTATACAATGTTGTCCTCACTACATAGAGGTCGTAGTAATTACGTATTTTTCAAAACGTGAATTTAGTTCGGGTAAATAATTAACTTGAGAGAATATAATGCGAATCCAATAATAATTCCAAAGACCTGGCAAATGTTGAAGAAACTTTTTTCCCTGTAAATACTGGAAATATTTCAAGTATACAAACATGGTTGGAAGATTCAGTTATGCTATCTTCTTGTACGGAAATCAAGAATCGAGTGTTGAAATTTTACTGAAAAATAATAGACAGAGTAGTCCGTTAATTTGTGATAGTTCATTCGAAAAAAAATTAAAGTACTCGATAACAGACAAACCTATGGAATTCCCTTCTTTTGGAAATTCTCAAGAAATAAACCTACAGAAGACATTTGAATACCTTGTTGCACAATTTGAAATACTCTAGTATGAATTTGTAGTAGTATTACGAAACCTGTGTCACCTCAAAAAAACTAACTTTATTTACAAAGCTCTTGGGAATCTATGTGAACAATACACTGTATTGGGATGTACATTTTTCTAAACTGTTATTCAGCTTAGCTTCAGTCTGTTATCTTTGGGTGTTGGATAGCTTCTTATAAATTATCGATTCCAAATTATCAGGGTTACTGACAGAAAAAGTAGATTTCAATTCTACACATAGCATTTCCTGATACCTTGTCTCTGCTTCTTCAAGATTAGATTCGGCATTTTTAGTTTCCAAGCGTGATGATAATGTTGAGATAGAGATTAGAAATTTGGCAACGTCGCTGAGAATTATTTTGACATTGCTGATATTTCACGAGTGCCAACCTGCGTCAGTTTTAAGTAAAAAACTTGATAGACCTAAATCATGGCCAACCGGGATAGTTTATAAAAGTGAATGGAGTATATATGGACATGTCTTAGAGATAGGGGGAGTGTGGACACAAGGATAGAACTAGTTCGGGCAAAACCATTGAATACAGCAAAAAAAGACAGATCAATTTGAAATCATAGATATAATAAACTCTCTTGGTCTTTGTTTGAAATATTTTTTCTTCAAAAGTTTTGAAAGTTATATTTGTGTTTCCGGAAAAATTTCAGAGCATATTCTATGTTATTTTATGTTGGATTAGATTATAAATACTGTATGAAAGATATGAATTCCGTATTGTTTGTGTGTTTTGAGTTTCCGTAAGCTTTCCGAATAGCATTTGAGTACTTTCATTTTGAATCGGATTGATTTTTTTCCACGGTATCGAAGATTCTTCCAGAACTTCACTGAAAAACCTAGAATAGCTTCGTCTTGAAGTCAGCAGCTTTTCCGCAAATGTTCGAATTCGTTGCCAAAGCGGTCATCTCCTCATGTGCACAAAAGCTGCTGTCTCCACGTCAGTGTTTTTCTAGGTTTTTTTTAGTGAATTTTTTCCATGAACCTCCTCAGTGAAGTGAGTCTTCAAGTTGTAGAACAATATAAGAATAGATTCCCCTAATCGAAAAAACACTTTTTTCATTAGTCATTTTTCCAGATTCGGCTCAGGTGAATTATTGTAAGCATTAAAATATATCTCAATGTGCTAATACACTTATGCACTTCTTTGCAAGTTCACCATAGATCTTTCACGATGACCTCTTTTGTATAATAACCAATCAAATGTTGGAAATTCAAAGAAACATGATTGAAAAACTCGTTTACTCACTCAAGTCTTATGATTTGGTGCTTTTCTGCAATAGTCCATTACACTGTACTATTGAAAAAATGATTCTCCACTGGATATTCTTGAGATATTCAGTTTCATTCCTCTATAAAATTATACACAATCCCATCCTCGCCCATTCTAATACTGAAAAGTACATAATTAATTATTCTTATTTTCATCAGATTTATACATGAATTGAATGAAATAACCCAACTGACCTGAATACATTAATTGAACTCTATGGAAAGTCTGGTTCATAGACATGAAAACCTAGGCTCATATCTGTAGACTGATCACAAAATATCAGACCTAATATGAGTACATTAGTTCTATGCGAAATGGATAAATATTTATGTATATTCTATGGTCCGGATGAAGTAGACGGAGCTTAATTTACCGCATTTACTAGCTCAGGGACGGATCCATAAAAATGAGTTAATTTCTCGAATCCCTATTAGATATTATAACATTCAACGTATGTTATCTCCAAAACGGTGCTTTTGGGAGGAAATTAAAGGGAATAATTAAGTATTCTAAGAAGGTTGAAGATTCTCATTATGACATTAGATAAACTTCATCTGCAATCTTCATGCTAATTTCTTATAGTTTTATGAATTTATTTATTTATTTATTTATTATTCAACAAATAGGATATCGACGGGTAAGTAACCCAAATTGATATCCACAGATTACATGAACTAGGATAGTCTTAAA
Source organism: Myrrha octodecimguttata (assembly GCA_958510865.1). Taxonomy (NCBI): domain Eukaryota; kingdom Metazoa; phylum Arthropoda; class Insecta; order Coleoptera; family Coccinellidae; genus Myrrha; species Myrrha octodecimguttata. The sequence goes on from OY294057.1 coordinate 75,723,769, forward strand.
TTATAAGTATACATGTAACAGGAACAAAAACGAATTGAAAAGCATCAAAACAAAAAACAAAATTCTAGATAAGAGATAAATCCAATGCCCCATCTATATCACTCAACGTAAACTCCAAGCAATTCGCCGAATATCTTTTTTGAAAGATCTTAGCGACAAAAAGAAAATGTCAACATCAAGATAACTCTTATTGTATAGAGCAGCCATTCTATTTAATGGGGAATTACACACCATATTCGTTCTATGGGTTATGATTTCGAACGTCGGACTATTTCTAAGCTGTCTTGAGGGAACATGGAAGTGTAATCGGGACAATAAGTAATGTGAGTCAATACAGCCCCTCAACAACTTGAACAAGAAGAAGGTATCTGCTTGTTCTCTACAACTCACCAGTGAATGAAAACCGTAACTCCGTCTTAAAGCCCTGGTGTCCGCCAAGTTATTATAAACACCACGACACTTAAAATCCAAAAATCGTAAAAAATTGTTTTGGATTACTTCTATCCGGTGCTTGTGGACCTCATATTGAGGGCTCCAGACGACAGAAGCATATGTCACCCTACTGTGGACATAGGCGTAATAAAGAGCTCTAAGGGCATTTGCGGAAGTGAAATTTCTAGATGTTCTTAAAACAAAGCCGAGCATACGATTGCTCTTGGCTACAACATACTCAATGTGTAAGGCAAATGTCATCTTACTATCGAATATCACTCCCAGATCCTTCACTTCAGTGCAATGATGCAAAGCTTCACCATCTAAGCTATAATTGAAACTTATGGCATTGAAATTGCGGCTAAAACTTATCGAGCAACATTTATCGAAATTCAGGAGTAATTTGTTTTGTTTACAGTAATCAAAGAACGCGTCGAGATCTCTTTGAAAGCTCACACAATCCAATATATTTTTTATTCTGGCAAAGATTTTGAAGTCATCAGCATATGCCAAAAATTCACAGAACTTGAAGCAGGTCCCCACATCGTTCAGAAATATGAGAAAAAGAATGGGCCCGAGGTGGGAACCCTGTGGCACTCCAGAAGTGACCGAATAAGGTTTAGATTTATGACCATTAACAGAAACAATGAGAACTCTACCACAAAGATAGGATGACAGCCAACTGAGCAGGCCACCGTGCACCCCGATCGCAGACAACTTTGCCATCAAGATGTTGTGATCGACTTTATCAAAAGCTTTGCTAAGATCAGTGTACACCGAGTCGACCTGCTCACGACCATCCATAGCTGACAAGATATATTCCGTATAATGAACAAGATTTGATTCGGTCGATCTCCCGGGCAAAAATCCATGTTGCTGAGGGACTATAACGGACCTCAATGATGTAACGAGTATATCATGTACAATTTTTTCCAGAATTTTACCGAACACGTTCAATTTACAAATAGGTCGGTAATTCTTTACATTATTTTTATCACCTGTCTTAGGAATAGGTACAACATAGGCCTTTTTCCATTCTTTAGGGAAATGGCATTCGATAAATGATAAATTATACAGAAAACACAAAGGAAAACTAAGACTATTCAGGCACCTCCTAACAAAGACTGGAGGAATTCCGTCGGGACCTGCGCCCTTGCTTTCATCCAATTCGGAAAGAGCCTTTAATACTTCGTCCTCACTCAGCCGTATATCCGTCAACCAGTTTCTATTACAATTGTCCGAGTTATGCAAAAAAAATTTCTGCTCACACGGCTGAAAGACACCACGGAAATACTCGGCGAACAGATCCGCTACATCTCGACCAGCAGCAGCTCTATCATTCAGATTTACCAAGTAGGGAATTCCACTTCCGCGATCCCTCAAAGATATTAGTTGCCAAAATTTTTTGGTATTATTAGGCAGTTCACTTTCTATATTTTCCAAATGATTGTTGAGTTTATAACTCGAAAACTGTTTTAATGAGGATAAAAGTGGTTTCTGAAGAATATGTGTTATATTTATAGAAAACTTCACACCAAAATTAATGTCAGAAAGTTACCATATCGAAAATGAAAAATAAAAACTATTTTTTTGTAAAATTTAAACAGCATGTATCTTTTTACTGGAGCCGAATCTCGAAAAATGGCAAATGAGAAGTGTTTTATTTGATGAGAGGAATTTCAACTCGGTTAAAATTAATATACCACTCATTCTGTATATATCTGAAGCTCCGCATTAGCTCCCAAGGTAGAAACTTCAGTCTTGAAGCTATAGAATTCAGCGCAACAAATCAGAATATCGTTATTAACGAACCACTTTTAAAATTATACTATTATTTTCTACTCGACGATCTTCTGACTCCTAGGTATTCGAAAATACTCCAAATAATACGTTTCCAATGATTATTATACGTTTCAGTCCGATTATGCATACCTGCATAAATTTGAATTTTGCGTAGGATAATTGCATAACATTCAAGCCTACCTTGCATATTCTGATCGCCTTGCACCTGGTCGTTTACTATGTTGATTTTCTTAAATTGGAGTACCGGACCTTGAGGAATGTTTCTTCTCATAGAACGATCTTTGCTCTCGTAAACAATTTGTCGAGTTAATTTCCAATTTGATGACTGTTATAATCGATTAAACATGGATAATGAATAATCTGTAGTTGACATCATTGGTATTCGAGTTTTTTACAGGTTATTGGAAAGAGAAGTAAATAAGTCCCTCTATTCATTAGAATTAGGTATGAAATTGGAATCGGAAATAATCATGAAATCATGTATGGTGGCGGATGACCATTTAGTTGGTAAAGGGTGTTTCAAATTGCGCGGTTTTCTTTGAGAATAAATAAAATATAGATGGAGCACCGAATTCGTCTGGGTATTTTGATTTGAGAAGTGTGATGTATGACTTATACAGAGTGTTACAGCCAAATAGAATAAATTCGTTAACGAATAAATGAGGGGGTGTTAAGAAAAACGCTCGGACACGTCGATTTGTAATTTTAAATGCGCATAGCTTTCAAGAAAATAAAATTATGCGGGTGTTCCATGCGACCGTGGCCAATACCAATTTTCTTATTTCAAATGTAACCCCCTGTATATTATTTATATTTTGGATTCTTCAGAAAATTCTAGACATAATTCATGTACAATGTCCTATACCTATCTTCAACTTTTTCGGAAATATTAAGTGTTTTCAGAAATCTTGAGTAACGATAGAAGACAATTCTACACCAGATTAGCATGTTGCCAAGACGTTCGCGGCGAGCATTTTGAACATTTCCTACATTGACATTAATGTTTTTTTTTTGTTTTTTTTTTAATTTTTAAGGAATAATCAGTATTACTTATTAGGTTTTAAGTGTAATGTACCGAATTTGTGAAATAAAATAATTTTTATTTAAAACGTTGATTTTTGCACTAAATCTCAAAACACTCAATATTTTCGAAATAGTTAAAGATAGGTATAGGACATTGTGCATGAATTGTGTCTAGAATTCTCTGAAGAATCCAAAAAATAAATAATATACAAGGGGTTGCATTTGAAATAAGAAACTTGGTATTGGCCACGGTCACAGGGAACACCCTATATAATATTATTTTCTTGAAAAATATGCGCATTTAAAATTACATATCGACGTGTCCGAGCGTTTATTCCATTTGGCTGTTACACTCTGTATAAAAATGGCTTCTTACACGATACAATAACGCGTTCAAATTATTGAATTATTTTATGAAAATCAGCGTTCTGTGAAGAGCGTTTTCAGAAAATTACGTGAATTCTATGGCTTACCTAATCGTCCATCTCAAATTACTATTGGTTGAATTATTGAAAAATTTCAAGAGACCGGTTCGGTGGTAGATCAAAAAAAAGAAAAATACAGTCGTAGCGGTCATTCACGAGAAAATTTTGATTTGGTTCGTGAAAGTGTTGCTGAAGACCCTGGAATGTCCATCAGACGACGTTCACAACAAGTTGGACTTAGTGGGTAAACAACATGGCTTATTTTACACAACGATTTAGCTCTGAAGGCATATAAGGTTCATATAACACAGCAAACTGAAGCCTTTAGATAATTTAAAACGTCGATCATTTGTCCACTTCATCAATGAAAAACCAGCTGATTTTTTCCAAAAAATCATGTTTTCCGAGGCAAATTTTCGACATGGTGGCTTTGTTAATAAACAAAATTGTCGTATCTGGGGTGAGGAAAATCAACAAATTATTCATGAGAAACCTACGCATCCTAAACCAGTCACTGTTTGGTGTGCATTATGGTCAGGTCGTGTGATTGGACCTTACTTCTTCGAAAATGCTGCTGGTGAAGCTGTAACTGTAAATGTCGAATGGTGCAAATGACACAATTGATTTAGTGAGACAAAAATTTCCTGGACGAATAATCTCCAGAAACGGTGATGTCAATTGGCCACCAAGATCATGTGATTTGACACCGATGGACTATTTTTTTTGGGTTATCGGAAAAGTCAGGTCTATAAGAATAATCCACAATCGAGTCCTGAACTAAAGGATGAAATTATTGGTGTTAGCAGTGAGATAGAGCCTCAATAATGTCAGAATATCATTGAAAATTTTAACAAAATAACATTCATACGGCCGGTTTCACAAAACTTTGATTGCCAGATCAAAGGATTGATTGTCAGTCAACCGTAAATTCTGTGCTTAATTTCAGTTCATTTTCAACCCAACCATCCAATGCAAACCTTAATCAACGAGTTGGTCAGAAGTCAAAATTTTGTGAAACCGACGGATAATGTTTCAATATTCGAATATTTTCCAATATTCATGTGATGAATATTTGAAAAATTTCCCTATATTTGTGAATCCGTTAAGGCCTCATATCACTCTCCGCCGACGTTCATCCGAACTACAAAATACACAAGCTTATTCATTTATTTTGTGATCAGAGCATGGAGGTGAAGACTAGGTCTTCATGTCAATGGATCAGGCTTTCCATAGAATTCATAGGAATATCATAGATAATCTTATTGTGGAAACAATATGATATTGCATGAATATCAAGTGGTATAGTTTTGTTGAATGTTTTCGTAACAATAATATCACAAAAAGCGCTAAATCATAAGAATTAAGTGAGTAAATGAGTTTTCTCAATCATGTCTCTTTGCTCGTTTTCAAGCAATGTTGAACTATCAAATAAAGTACAGGAGTGTTTTTGCACATTGAGAAATATTTAATTAATGAGAAAATCAAAGACTCACCAGGTTTATCTTATGTATTTTATGAATCACTGATGAAAAATTACCTGAAAAATAAAAATAATGCTTTTTGCGCGCATGTTCAAGGGGAACAGCGTGCTATCGTTTTGTCCAAATGTCTGTAATTTTCGATGATTGAGCCGAAAATGGTCTCAAACGACTAGCTTGGACTCACTGTCGACAGAAGCAAGCTAGCAACTTGAAACTTTCAGGATAGGTTGCGCATCAGAATGGCGCGGTTAAGTTCGTTAATGGGCCAAATCGGTCGAATAGTTTCGGAGTTATAGGCAGTTGAAGTTTTGAAGTTATTTATTTTTATTTCAGAAACTACTTGAGAGATTGGATTCAAACTCAGCAGTTGGGTGGAGTATAACAACGCGCAACTTTGAGTCAAATTTCGTCAGGATCATATAGTCAGTAAATAAAAAAAAAAATTTTTTTTCGAAATTTTTTTCCAAAAAATTTTTTTTTCCGGAAACCATTCATCATATCCGAAAAAAAAGTCCACTCACACTTTGAGCTTCATATTTCACAGCAGTGTACCAAATTTCAGTTCGATACGATCATAAGTTTCGGAGATATCGGAAAAAAAAATGTCGAATTTCGAGGTTTTCTTATCGATATTGTTTATTTTTTCGGTATAACTGGAGAAATATTGATTCAGTCCTGATAAAACTTTACAGCTAGTTTTGAGATGCTGGAAGACAACTTCATGCGAAATTTCGTGATAATCGTGTCTTTAGAACAATTTGAAAAAAAAATTTTTATGATTTTTCTTATCATATCATCCTCATCAAATTCTGTATGCAACTTCGAACTGTTATTTTTCGTTGAAATACTGGATTACAATTCGATCTGATCTGTATTTTTGGAAATATTGAAAAAATAAAATTTTGATTGGGTATATCTACGGAATCATTGGGTGGATTTTACCCATTCACGAATTCGGCCTTCGTAATTTAGGTCCAAACCTTCTCTGCAAATATCGAGTTCTTAAGTTGTTTCTTTCGGAAGTTATTGTGTTTACGCAGTCGGCCGTTAGGCTGACCGTAAACACAATAACTTCCGGAAGAAACGATTTGATCGAATTGAAATCCAGTAATTTATCAGTAAAAATTTCAAAAAGCACTGCCGTGAAGGCAGCAGCTTTTGCGTGCATGTTCAAATTCGTTGCTGAAGCGGTCATCTACATTGAACATGCGCGCAAAAGTTGCTGCCTTCACGGCAGTGCTTTTGAAATTTTTGTTCATTTATACCGAGCGTTTATTTTGTCACAAACATTCTTTGGGATGTTCTACACCGTAAATAGAAACTTTAGACCACTATAAATTGGCCATCCTGTCTATGCCTATAACATACATTAGCTATCTGTGCAATTGGAAATCACTCTTCATGAGCTGTTGACTAATTAATTGCCATTTCCATTACTGGCTATCTACACGTCCAGAAGAATCTAGACGGATATTAGATGGACTCATTACGTCTGCATGATTCACAATCTCATCTCACGAAGTTCTGCAGACGAGGTCACAGTGCGAGCTAGATTTTCCAATTTGTCGAATCCAATTTCTCCATTTGCATGAAATGTCTCATGAGGAATTCCTGAACTCGAAATTTCTTTCTACCTTGATGGAATGATGTTACACATTGTCATCAATATCAATTTGTGTAGGAAGCGCCATCTGTGGTGGTTTTCCTTTTAATTTTTCGCCAAGGGTCTAGGAAACAGTTTGCTATAGTACTGTCCAAATGTCTGTGATTTTCGAATTCGATATCAATTTGGTCTAGTAAGTTTTGTTGGAAATATACAGAAAATAACACTTTGAATGGATATGTGTGCGGAATTATTAGGAGGATTTTACCTATTCACTATTCCTCTTTCGTAATGGGGGTTTTTCCTGAATTTGGGTTATTACTGCAAATGCAAATTTGAACAAAATTATTATGGGTTTGATTCATCATTTTCCCAAATTACCTTCAGAAAGTATTCAAAATCAGATTTCAAAATTGGGGTTTGGGATTTGTCATGCATGCACGAAATGACAACGTTGTTTAGTAGAATTGCTTTTTCTGCTATAGAATAACGAAATATTTATTCCTATTCTGTGGTACACACGTGTTCTTTGTCAATATAACCAAACAATTTCCGTTTGCGATTTGTCAGTAATATGACAGTATGACAGTCTGTGCTCTTCTTTTTCTATTCCTTGGTCGTTGTCTTCTACTCTAATCAGATCGAAGTATAGCTATCTCTGTTTTCCCAAGCAAAGTAACACATTTGAAGTCCTTTTCTTTCTCAGAAAGCTGAATTCGACGTTGCCATATCGTGCACTCATGACAAATCCCTTTAAATGCTAATCCCCATTTTTATTTTTCAGTTTTAGGGGATCGAACATTTTTTCAAAAATATAATATTGAAATTATCTGTTTGAAATGTGATGTTCTGAAGGTTTTTCATGAAAATAACTGTATTGTCGTTTAAAGGAAAAACCCCCATTGAAGTCCAAAGCGACTCTACAGATACCGAGATTCTTGTTGTTGCTATCGGCAGTTATTTTTTATGATCGACAGTGAACCATACTCTCATTTTTCTTTATTGTAACCTCACGAAATTGCGCAAAAATTATTATGGTGATACTAAAAAACTGCAAACCAAGTTTCAGTTCAATCCAATCTGTATTTTTCGACTCATTGAGAAAAAAAATTTCAGATGGCTTCAACTCCGAAACTGTTGGTGGTATTTTGCCCATTAACGAACTCACCCCAGATATTCAGGCCCCAACTTACCCTTAAAGTCCAATTCAGTAGTTGTATATCATTTTCGGATCAAAATTCTGAAACTACAGACAATTATTCAAAATGATAGTGTTTTGTTCCCTAAAATAAGTATGTTAAACCTAGGATGCACAGAACAATGGTGGTATTATTTTCATTTGTTTTCCTACTAAATCTTTAGACCAAACTGGGTAAACCAGATGTATTTCATGGTCTCGCCACCAACACAAACGCCACCTATCGACCAATCAGAGCGCATGACACTATTAATGGGAATTCGGTGATTGTCATTTTGAATTTATTTATGTTTTCTCAGATTATTATTTAGTTATTGATGAGTGCGTGAAATCTTTTTGTGTCTGCTTCGAAGAAATGTGTTGATCCTCAGATACTTTTAAATGGGTCCCTTTGGTATTTTGTTTGAACAGTGCATGTATATGGAAATAAGTGTTCCAATGAAGAAATAGTCCTATATATAGAAGGTATAAACTTCATGGTACTCAGCTGCATATCATTGTTTTCATGATTGTCTTACAATCATCTTCACTAATCGAGGATCGAGTTATCAACCCCCAATAATAATGCATATTATTTTCACCATTGAATTCGTTTTATTTTTCTTGGTTCTTCATTGAATACCTACATGAATTGTTTAACAATTTTCATTAACCCGAAATTGAAATTTACTACTATCAAGTGCTACTAGAAATGCTCAGTCATTGAATGAACTCCTGCTTTCTAGTTGTGAAGCTTTTGAATTTAAATGGGAAGGAACTCAAATTGAACTGGTTTTATAATATGTCCTATTCTATGAGTTTTTATTCTCTTTGAAACTCCAAATCTTGATAGGTCTCAGTCTGACTTAAAGTAAGGATGATTCTTGTTCTGTAACAACGTCCATAAACTTCCCGCCGCTTTACCACATTATGTTGTTTATATGTGCAAAATCTAGAAATATATGAATATATTTGAACAAGCTATCGCATGATATCAATGTATCAGTGGATTCTGTAAAATAATTTCACACAATTTCACTCCTCGCTTACTATGTTATAGTAAAACATCGTGGGATAGTGTATTAGCCAAAAATTAAAATGAATTCTTGGAATATATTCCACTAAAAGTTATGCGAAACATAATATGGTAGAAATTCATTCATCCAGATATTTTTGCGCGCATGTTCTAGGGGAACAGCGTGCTATCGTTTTGTCCAAATGTCTGTAATTTTGGATGATTGAGCCGAAAATGGTCTCAATCGACTAGGTTGGACTCACTGATGACGAATCCGGTGTCAAAATTGATTCTGTCCGGCCGTCCGGCCGTCCGTAGACACGACAACTGTCGACATAAGCAAGCTAGCTACTTGAAACTTTCAGGATTGGTTGCGCATCAGAATGTCGCGGTTAAGTTCGTTAATGGGCCATTTCACAGCAGTGTACTAAATTTCAGTTCGATACGATCATAAGTTTTGGAGATATCGGGAAAAAATATGTCAAATTTCGAGGTTTTCTTCTCTATATCGTTGATTTTTTCGGTATTACTCGAGAAATACTGATTCAGTCCTGATTAAACTTCACAGCTAGTTTTGAGATGCTGAAAGACAACTTTATGCAAAATTTCGTGATAATCGTGTTATTAGAACAATTTGAAAAAAAAAATTTCTATGATTTTCTCATCATATCATCCTCATTAAATTCTGTATGAAACTTCGAACTGTTATTTTCGAAGAAGTACTGGATTTCAATTCGATCTGAGCTGTATTTTTGGAAATATTGGAAAAATAAAATTTTGATTGGGTATATCTACGGAATCTTCGGGTGGATTTTACCCATTCACGAATTCGGCCTTCGTAATTAAGGTCCAAACCTTCTCTACAAATATCGAGTTTCTAAGTTGTTTCTTTCGGAAGTTATTGTGTTTACGCAGTCGGCCGTCAGGCTGACCGTAAACACAATAACTTCCGGAAGAAACGACTTAGAAACTCGATATTTGTAGAGTAGGTTTGGGGCTTAATTACGAAGGTCGAATTCGTGAATGGGTAAAATCCGCCCAATGATTCCGTAGATATACCCATTCAAAATTTTATTTTTACAATATGTCCAAAAATACAGATATGATCGAATTGAAATCCAGTAATTTATCAGAAAAAAATTTCAAAAAGCACTGCCGTGAAGGCAGCAGCTTTTGCGCGCACGTTCAAATTCGTTGCTGAAGCGGTCATCTACATTGAACATGCGCGCAAAAGTTGCTGCCTTCACGGCAGTGCTTTTTGGACTTATTTACCTTATATGTTGTCCGATATCTGATGTCAATTCAGTTCTGACAGACAGTTGCCTTGGCGATCGGTCGTAATTTCCGAATAGCCCCACCTTCAGTGGAAAAAACGAATTCTGCCGAATTCCCAAACATTGGTGAAACAAAAGCGCATCTTTGGGCTCCTCTTCACTTTGGGGACGGTGCTCGATTTTGATCCTGATTTTTTTATAGATGCAGTTTTTCATGAAACATCGATTGGTACCAGTCTCAACTCCGGCAAACTCGTAGATTCGGAGTTATTAATTTTTGAAAATTGCAATTTTCTCTCAAATTTTGACAACACATATGCATTTTTCTTGGTTATGTCTATCAGAAATATAGATTGTGGATTTTTTCTATGGTTTGTACGAGTTCCACTACAGAATACAAACATGAATCCTCCCAGAATGTTTAGAATTCTATGCATCTAAATCCTACTCGACACTCGATTGCGTTTAGATCCTGTCGTCTTTTAATTTTCACATTTTTGGATTGACGGTTATTTAACTTCCAAATTTTCGATTCGGAAGGTGGTAGCAACAAAACGAGATTGTGGGCTTGTTCCGATTTACTAGAAGAGACATGCCAAATTTTACGAAGGCACCAGTGGTGAGACTATGTATACTCCATTCACTTTTATAATGTAGCCCGGTTGGCCATGATTTAGGTTTATCAAGTTTTTTCCCTTAAAACTGACGCAGGTTGGCACTCATGAAATATCGGCAATGTCAAAGGACGTTGCCAAATTTCAATTTCTACTATTATCAATATCAATCGATTCTAGATTTCTAAATCTCAGCATAATAACGCTTGCAAACTAATAAAAGTGCCGAAGGTAGTTTTGAAGAAGCAGAGGCAAAGTATCAGGAAGTGCTATGTAGAATTGAAATCGGCTTTTTCTGATAGTAACCCTGATAATTCCCTGATAGATTCCTAAGAACATAAATTGAGTTAGTTCTTTCAAGATGACAGGTTTTAGTACCTACTACTTGATTTTGATACTGGAGTATTTCAAGTTGTGCAATAATGTATTTAAATGTCTTCTGTAGGCTTATTTCTTGAGAATTTCGAAAAGTAGGGAATTCCATAGGTTTGTTGGTTCGTTTATAAGTTTTACTGCAGGGTTATTCGAGTACTATTATTTTTTTTTTAATGAACTGTCACAAAGTAACGAATTACTCTATCCATCATTTTTCAGTAAAATTCCACAACACTCGATTCTTGATTTCCGTACAAGAAAAATGCATAACTGAATCTTCCAACCATGTTTATATACGTCAAATATTTCCAGTATTAACAGAGACAAAAGTTTTTCAACATTCGCCAGGTCTTTGGAATGATTGAATTCACATAATATTTTCTCAAATTCATTACTTTATCAATGTAGATTGACATTTGAAAAATAAGTAATTACTACGACCTCTATGTAGAGAGGACAACGTTGCATAGTTATCTGACAGGAAAATGACTATAACCTAACATTTTCAAAATATACACGGTGAAATCTGTCATGATGTCATGGCCAACCGGGCTACATTATAAAAGTGAATGGAGTATACCAATAGTACACAAAAACATGCAACAGACCTCTTCTGATTCGTTTTTCTCGTCGAATTTCGATATTGTATGATAGAAATAATGAAACTTTCAATTAACTACAGCTAAATGTATTTGTTTACGGAGGAAGGTAGAGTTATGCTGTTTATTGGCGTTTTAAAATATGATGATATTGACCAAAGTTATGCTCATTTACTATAGCAGCATGATGAGATTTCGATGAATTCTTTCAATAATTTGATGTTTTATGTCAAATTCAGTACAGAAAATCATTTATTAATCGATGTGCCTAGAAAAACTGAATATATTTGAAAACCGATCAAAAACCGCTCATAAAAAAGAGTATGGTTAAGTTACATTTTGTTGTCTGGTTAGGTTAGGTTAGTTTAATTTAGGACAGTGCCAGTTTGAATCAGAAACCGAAATTTAATTCAGGATTGTGCCTTGAATTTCGGGTTCTGAGTTGTAAAGGGCCTTGGTTAGCTCAGTTAAGTTTAGGAAAGTGCCAGTACAAATCTGAAGAGTAAATTAAATAGAGAATAGTGCCTTGAATTTCGTCCTCTGAGTTGTTGAGGTTTTTGGTTAGGTTAGGTTAGTTTAATTTCTTACAGTGCCAAGTCCGAAGAGGGCGGTGCCTTTTAATCTCATCTTTAAGTTGTTAAGGTTTTTTGCTAGGTAAGGTAAGTTTGGTCCCAGAAAAGGAAATAGAATTCAGAATAAATCAAGGTCTTTGGTTGAGTGAGGTTAGTTGGATTTGGGACAGTTACAGTCCAAATCAGAAGTTGAAGTTAAGTGGCACTATCTAATAATGAAATCATAATGGTTTAGGAATTTTACCTGTGGAAAATATGAGCGACCGCGCAATTGTGAGTTTTTATCACTGTGAGTTTTCCGCGATTGATACGTTATAGTTCTCATAATCTCATTATATTGATATGAGACTAAATACTAAGTATATGTGGATTTCATTACTGACATGGAGTTCCAGTCTCCAGGAGATTGTAATCTGTGATTTCGGTAAAGCCACAAGTGAGTGGCTGCCCTAATGCTCAGAATATTCTTCTATGATTTATCTCCGAATATTTCATGGTCCTGCTAGACCTGCTATACGCCAACCATAGAAAATATTGTCTTTATGTAACATATACGTCAAATTCAGTACCAAAAAATGTGATTTCAATAATTAATATTTTCTAAACTAAGAGTTTGACGGGGTCGAGACTGGTATCAATCGATTTGCTACGAAAAACTGTATCTATAAAAAATCAGGATCAAAATCGAGCACCGTCCCTTTAGGGACAGTAAAACTCTACTTTAGTAAAGTTTTACCCATCTTTGCATTCACCTCATCTTCGGTGCATCCTAGACTCGATGTAACATATTTTGTGTTTGAAAGTTTTTCATTCTGTGATATTTCGTATAAATCTCTATAGTTAATTGGGGAATTTCAAACAAGTTTCTTGGACACGTGAAACCAAGGTAAACTTGCTGATTAGTAGAATTTTTCACTCGTGAATAAATACTTGAAATCAAAAATCATCGCTATGTTTATATTTCCTATTATAAAGAAATCGAATCATCAGTAGGCAAAAATGTGCCTACAATCAATAAGTTACGTGGAATTTGAATGAAAGTTTCGCAAATGGAATAGTAATAATGTTGGCAAACTGAACCTACACTGAATATTTATGCTCCTAGAACACACTCTGTGCAATGTCAGGCTCACCTTGAAAATATTAATTGAATTATAATTTCAAGGTGGGTGAATCTTGTTAGGCTTCCAACTAATTGAATGTTCCACGCATCGTGTATTGTTTTAATTAATGATCTGTTTTGATTTTGTCCCAGGTTCATTCGATTGAGGTTATGGGATTTCAATAATAGACTGTCTTCATATTGGAGATTTGTTAGTTTATCTATAGATGCATAGAATACAAGGTGCGGTCATTCCTTGACATATTTTGGGTCCTACTTCAGTTTTTTGCCGATAGATGTCAGCATCAAGAAATCTGAAATATTAACGGAAGTTACCGACATGTGATATTATAACTAGTCAAATCAGAGGTTTTTTTTTGATTTTCCGAGTTGGATCATACATTATTTTCAAGAATTTCTGAAAATGAATTCATCTTTATGAATTTAAGTTATAACTATTCATTTCATTCCATCAGAATGGTGAAAATATATATAAATGTTTCCTTAGTCTCTGAATACACAAGTCTGAAACTTGATATTTTTGAAGAGGTATTTATTATTTCAATATTTGGTTCATGGACAAGAAGTCTTCCAGAGTTGTTTATTCAAAAATGCCTCTGGGAAACAGTTAGAACGATAGATCTACGATTAATTCGTCGGGTTTGAAAGTCTTCTGATGAATAAGTATGAACATGAACAGCAAAGTGAACAATTTATATTTCAATAATAATAAGCATGAGCATTTCCTTGAAATATTTTCAGAAGTATGTAACAAATTCATAATTTTTGAATTTAATATTAATAATAATAATTAATATATCAATCTCGTATTACGTTTCTACCGTTGTTTTGGCTTTGAAATGCCTTCTTGTATCCATGAAAGTCTTCTAACAATAAACCACATTTGGATCTTCATTCATTATCTCATATTATTAATGAGTAGATCTTCCCCATTTCTTGAACCCCTCTTATATATTAGTAATTGTTCCAGGAACCATCCGAATATTTCATATTTACGGAGCGGAAAATCGGCAACCGAAACAACAGAGTTGATTTTCGGAACGTATCCTATGAAAATTGACACTGTTTGCATGAAATCAGGAATCCCAACTTAAATTTCAGCCAATCGGGGACGATCTTAACAAAAACCTATATTTGGGAGGAATTATCTGGTTTGAAGAGCCGAGGCATGTTTTACGGGTATTTATAAATAATGCGAACCTTATCATGTCGAATTTGTCCTGAAACTCCCGTTCCCCAGTGAAAGTTAACTTGCTAAGTAAATTGTGGGTTGGCAACTTGGGCCGAAGTCGTCTATTCATTTTCATTCAGCGGTATTAATTGTACAGACTAGACAAAGCGACCTTAGCGCCATCATCGTTCACAGAGCTAAGTAGAACAATATTTTACAATTCTAGGACCGCGTTTTGGACCCGAAATTTTAGTGAGCACCTAATTGTAGGAAAGTATCGACACCTGATATATTCTATGCATCTTGGTTTATCTCTTTGGTGACATATGCAAGTAAAACATGGTGTGCTCATTTGCTCATCTGTGATCGTATGAACCAATGATGACGTCACTTTTTTCATTCAGATTCCAAGCATAGAATATATATTTTCTTGAATTTTAATCTTGCTGTCGTCACTTTTTTTCCAGATGAGCACACCATGTTTTTTACATCATGGTGACATAGAAGTTTTCCATATTTTGTATGAACACAGGCTCATTTTTCAACATTTTTTCAGTTGGAATTTTCTCGTTCTATAGAGAAAAAAAATATGGTAAAGTTTATTTACGGAAACTTTTACTGAATCTTTGGGATGAGTTGTGGAATGCAAACGCGCAAACTTCAGGAAATTTCGTGAGGATCAAATTAGGAGAAAAATAAAAATAGTAGGAACTGCTTTCGAAAATTTTGATGTTTCGTGAACTATAGGTCACATCTTAAGTAGATAGAAGAAGAAGCTAAAGACAAATTTCACATTCCTCTTATGTATATTTGGAGAGGAGGGATAGATTTGTCTGTCACTAGAAGTGACCAACTCTATCACGTTATTGCGCATTCTTTGATTTGGATTTTTCCAGTCATAGGGCATGTATAAATAAATGAGATCTGATATTTGTTATCCTAGGTTTTCTCTCTTACCTACAAAGTGGAAAGTAGCCTTGTCTTCGTCTCATTTGTACCACTTCTAGACCAGAGATTAGAAGGAAAAACGTAGTTGTCTCTATGTCTACGGATGACATTCATGACAAAGTGTCCAGAAAAGTGATCAGAAATTTCCCTGTTCATCATGACCGATAAATCTTCTGCCAAGGAAGATTTAGAACAGTTGCTATCACCATTCCACGCAAAAATGCTGAAACTGATACCGCACCACCAGGAGATTTTCGAAAATTACAAATTCAAAGTGAACAAACTCATAACTCAAGGTTACATTCACGAACTCCAGAAAGAAACCTACGAGAAACAGGAAAAAAGAAGAGAACTAGAAGCTTTCGAGCAAGAACTGAACCGTTTACAGAGCAAAGTGTCCAAAACTAACCACCACGTTCTCCATGGTGAGTTTGAGCAACACCGCACTTCCATCAACGAACTTCTCCAAGGTTACTCCGAGCACATGGACATTGTCAATGACTTCCTCGTGTCTAGAAGAAAGAGCGATAGCGAACAGGTGGAAGCAAATCTAGAACGGACGTCTTCTGCTTCTTTTGAAAAAGAAGCTTATGTTAGATTTTACGTTCCTCTTATGCGTCTTTGGAGAAGAAGGATATTATTGTCTGTCCCTAGAAGTGTCCAACTCTATCTGGTTATTGGGCATCCTTTGATTGGAAATGTTTTCCAGTCGTAGGCCATGTATTAATAAATGAGATGTAAGATTTGTCTTCCTAGGTTTTCTCTCTCAACTGCAAAATGGAAAGTAGCCATGTCTCTATGTCTATGAATGACATTCATGTCAGATTGTCCAGAAAAGTGATCAGAAATTTCCCCTTTCATCATGACCGATAAAACTTCTGCTAAAGAAGATTTAGAACAGTTGCTATCACCATTCCACGCAAAAATGCTGAAACTGATACCCCACCACCAGGAGATTTTCGAAAACTACAAATTCAAAGTGAACAAACTCATAACTCAAGGTTACATTCACGAGCTCCAGAAAGAGACCAACGAAAAACAGGAAAAAATAAGAGAACTAGAAGCCTTCGAGCAAGAACTGAACCGTTTACAGAGCAAAGTGTCTAAAACCAACCACCACGTTCTCCATGGTGAGTTTGAGCAACACCGCACTTCCATCAACGAACTTCTCCAAGGTTACTCCGAGCACATGGACATTGTCAATGACATCCTCGTGTCTAGAAGAACGAGCGATAGCGAACAGGTGAAAGCAAATCTAGAACGGACGTCTTCTGCTTCTTTTGATCGATTTCCAAAGACGATATCCGAGTTTGAAAAATACAAGGACGAGTTTATGAAATACGACGCTCTGCATGAATATGTGGATGACGATTTCCTGTACGATGTCATGAAGGAATTGGCAACTGGTAACGAGCAGTTAATTGAGAGAAATGAGAATGTTGAAGTTGGGCAAAGAGATGGATCGTTCTCGGGTTACGAAAATGAGCCCAGCGACATGGTTTCAAGTATGAAATCTGAAACCTCCGTTCCTTTTGTTCAAAATATGAATGATGAAATGTGAATGTATGTGTGATTGTTCGGATTAGATTTTTTTTTAGTGTCGAATATGTCCATTCTTCGGTTTATTATTTCCGAATATTGAATCTTTGTGATGGAACAATTTTTTCGGGCACTTGATCCTTGGTACTATGATTTTTGAAAATTTCTGATATTTTGAAACCAAAAAAATCTAGAAAAGCACTGACGTGAGGTCAGCAGCTCTTACGCGCTTGTTCAAATTCTACCTATTAGATCAACACGAAATTTTGCACCTAGTTGCGTGTTGGTAATCTCCACCTGATAAAGAAGTTTCAATCTGATTGCATTTGAGATCCTTTCTGAATGGATTCAACTGAAGAAACATTGAGGAAGTCCAGCATCATTTCTTGGTTGCAAGATCGGAAATTTGGCGATGGAATGAAAATATTTTCCGATATACAGCTTTCTAAGTGTTTTGGAATGAATCATTTCAGGTATTTTTATCGCGATTTTCATGGAAATCGATTGACAGCATTCTTTTGATCCGAAATCGATTCTGAAATGATTTTTTTGTTGACTCAAATGCAGATATTATTATAACGAGGCCACTTTTCCTTTTCAAGGTATCAGAAATAATCTAGAAAAGCACTGAAGTGAGGTCAGCAGCTTTTACGCACTTGTTCGAATTCTAACTATTAGATCACCACGAAATTTTGCACCTAGTAACGTGTTGGTAATATCCATCTGATTACGAAGTTTCAATCTGATTGCATTTGTACTTTTTAAGAAATTGCGGAAATAACGTTAAAATTCCAAATAACAACGAAATTTGGTACATTTTTTTCCTTATATCTCCGAAAGTGAATATCTGATCGAATTGAAATTTGAAACATTGTTGTTAAATACTGACCTTAAGGTTTATGCCAAATTCCATTGAAATCTAATCAATATTTGCAGAGAAAAAAATTTTCATATCAAAATTAAAAAAAATTTCGAAATTTTGCTCTAAATTGCGCGTTGCTATTTCAAAACGAATTCCGCTTAGGGTATTTTGAGTTAGGTAGTTAGTCTTGGGGCCCTATTCCGGAATGTGATAGTATTTTTTTTCAATCAATCAATTCATTTATTTATAAGTATAAACATTTACAAATTAAATAATACACTGCTGTCAATTAAACCTAGGGTTTGTGCCTGACAGCTAAAAATTATGTTGAGAGATTATTTCTTATACATACAGCTATTTTATCCACACATTTTTCTCTTTTTTTCAAATTTTATTATTATTATACATACACATACCTATATTTTTTTCTCACTGACAGAAACGAACGGAAGCCACCACCATTCAACCAACAAAAATGAACGTTTTCTATCGTTGCATTAAAAATGCACCACGTTTCCTTGACAACAGCGTCGACACGCTTATTTTCTACCATCCCTGATTCAAGAATAGGGACCCTGTATGATATATCCTTCTCCCAATCATTCAAAAAATACTGATTCAGTCGGACTGGATATTGGTGAAGTATCGATACAAAGACTTGAGTAATAAAGTCGATAAAAACTCAGATTTCGACGAAATTTTGTACCTACTTTGAATCACATATTTCACAACAGTGTACCAAATTTCGGTTCGATAAAAGTTTTATTTTTGGAGCTTTTGGTGATCTCAACCTTCATAGTTTCCTCTATATCGTGTTTATTTCCGAAACAACCCAAAAAATAATGATCCAATCATGATGGAACTTGGTAAATAGTTGAAAATCCTGATGCACAATTTTGTGCTTAATAACGTGCTGATCGTTTCATTCAACCATTTATGTGTTTATCAACTTTGATAATATTCTTTGAATAATCTTGATTGATCATAAGAACAATTTGATACGGAAATTAAATTAATCTTCATTCTGAAATCTTCTAATATAATCTCACGAAATTCTGCATGAACCTTGAAGCTGTCATTGTTCAAATCATGTACTTGGATTTCAATTTGATCCAATCTGTATCTTATTGAGTATTGTCTAAATATCTTAATTTTTAATTCTTATCAGTCGTTAAAGTTCCAAATCTCTGACGTAATTGTATAAATTTGATCATAATATTATAAATCACTATTTCTCGATCTGAATGAAACACAATATTTATTACATATATCAATGTTCTTGTCTAAACAGCCACTATCAGTTAATACGGATATTTGTTTTTGCAGAAATATGTGAATGACCAACGGATACATAATATTTTTAGCAAGAGCTATCAAGTACTCAATTAACAATTGCTGATTACACATTATGTTCAAATATTATGGATGATAACTTCAACTTCAATTCGGGTTATCTCCTCTACATTAAACGGACCATGTATCCTTTACGAAACTACAGTGTGTCAATTGGAAAAGAACACACTTAATTCATCTCAACCCTTGCAAAATCAGAAAACCTAGAAAAGCACTGACGTGAAATCAGCAGCTTTTGCGTGCATGTTCATTCTAGTGATATCCTTTGAACATGCACGCAAAAGCTACTAACTTCACGGACAGAATCGATTCTGACACAGAATTCGTCATCAGTGAGTCCAACTTAGTAGTTTGAGACTACTTTCGGCTTAATAGTCGAAAATCAGAGACATTTGGACAAACGATAGCACGCTGTTCCCCAGAACATGCGCGCAAAAATGTCTGCCTGCGAAGCAATGTTAACCTTTTTGCACGCATGTTTTAGGGAAACAGCGAGCAATCATTTTGTCCAAATGTCTGTAATTTTCGATGATTGAGCCGAAAATGGTCTCGAACGACTAGGTTGGACTCACTGATGACGAATCCAGTGTCAAAATCAATTCTGTCCGGCCGGCCGGCCGACGACACGATAACTGTCGAACGGAGCCAGCTAGCAACTTGAAACTTGTAAGGTAGTTCGCGCATCGGAATGCCGCGGTTGACTTCGTTAATGGGCCAAATCGGCCAAATAGTTTCGGAGTTATAGCCATTTGAAATTTTGAGGTTAATTTACTCATATTTCGGAAACTACTTGAGCGATTGGATTGAAACTTGGCAGTTAGTTGACGCGCAACTTTGAGCAGAATTTCGTTGAAATTTTACGGTCACTGAATCTGAAAATAATTTTTTTTCAAAATTTTTTCCGAAAAAATTTTTTTTTCTGAAATCATTGTTCATATTCGAGAATAATTCCAGTCATACCTTAAGCCCCATATTTCACAGCAGTGTACCAAATTTCAATTCGATACCGCTATTTGTTTTGGAGATATTAAAAATAATGTAGAATTTCGTGGTTTTCTTCTCGATATCGTTGTTTTTCCGGTATAACTCAAGAAATACTGATTCAATCGTGATGAAACTGCGCAGCTAGTTCAAAGATGCTGAAGGATAAGATTGTACAGAATTTCGTGATGAACAATTCGAAAAGACAATTCAAATTTTTTTCAAATATTCAATATTCTGTGATCTTTTCATCATATTATCCTCATTTAATTCTGTATAAACCTTCAACCTGTCATTTTCGATGAAGTACTGGAGTTCCATTCGATCTAATCTGTATTTTTGGAAAAATTGGGAAAATAAATTTTGAATGGGTATATCTGCGGAATCATTGGGTGGATTTTACGCATTCACGAATTCGGACTTCGTAATTAAGGTCCAAACCATCTCTACAAATATCGACATTCTAAAATGTTCATTTCGGAAGTTACGTAAACTCAATAACTTCCGGAAGAAACGACTTAGAAATTCGATATTTGTAGTGTAGGTTTGGGGCTTGATTACGAAGGTCGAATTAGTAAATAGTTAAAATCCGCCCAATGATTCCGTAGATATGCCCAGTAAAAATTTTATTTTTTTAATATTTCCAAAAATACGGATTAGATCGAATTGAAATCCAGTAATTTATCAAAAAAAATCTGGAAAAGCACTGCCGTGAAGGCAGCAGCGTTTGTTGGAATGTTCAAATTTGTTGCCGAAGCAGTCATCTCCATTGAACATGCGCGCAAATGCTTTTCTAGATTTTTTTCCCGTTTTTTCTGATTTTACATGGGGACCGAGATATTAAGGGAAATATTTCTTCCAATTTCTACACTGGATATCAATTCCAACAACTTATTATCAGTGTATTACGGATACTTGTTTTTGCAGAAATATGTAAATGACCAACGGGTATTTGTGAAAAAAGCTATACAAGTAATTAACAATGGGGGTTTTTCCTTTGAACGAAAATGCAGTAATTTTCATGAAAAACCCTTCGAACATCACATTTCAAACATTTAATTTCATTATTATATTTTTAAAAAATGTTTGATCACCTAAAACTGAAAAATAAAAATTGGGAGTTGCATTTAAAGGGATTTGTCCTGAGTGCACGATATGGCAACTTCGAATTCAGCTTTGTCGGAAAGAAAAGGATGTCAAATGTGTTACTTTGATTAGGAAAACAGAGATAGCTATACTTCGATCTGGTTAGATTATAGGACATCGACCAAGGAATCGAAAAAGAAGAGCACAGACTGTCATACTGTTATATTACTGACAAATCTCAAACGGAAATTGTTTGGTTGTATTGACAAAGAACACGTGTGTACCACAGAAATCTGATTCCGAATACTTTTTGAAGGTAATTTGGGAAAATGATGAATCAAACCCATAAAAATTATGTTCCAATTTGCATTTGCAATAATAACCCAAATTCAGGAAAAACCCCCATTCCTGATAATACATAATGTTCAAATAATATGAAAGATTACTTCGACTTTCATACAAGTTATCTCTACATTAAACTGACCATATCTCCTTCTCGAACCGTTCATTCATTCATTGAGATTATAATACTTAAACCTGAGCGCTGATAGTATTATTACTCAAACCGCAACAACTGATCCACAATACATTCTCAAACCTGCAACAAAGAGTAATTAACTACGTTATTCATATGCGTACTTGCAATTATATCCATCACATCGAATAAAAATTAATCATTTGATTGCTAGAAATTGAGAAAGTGAATTGCTGTTTCTTTCAATTTTCTTGTAACCGTTCCACTCGAAGGATTTTAAGATAATCGCTTTTCTTTTATTTATTTTGTATTGGGATTGAGCAACCGGATTTCTGAAATCTTTTTCGGTACAATCTTAGCCCAATAAAGATAGGAAATAATGATCTTTGTTACGTTGGCGAGATGAAATCTGACATGGTGGAGAATGTAGTAGGTATACTTTCGAACACGTTAATCTGAAAAATTAACTGTTCGGATGTTTCGTAATAGAGATACGTTCTAAGTGGGTTCTCTGATGGATGTACAGGGTGGGACACTTTTGAAGGGGAAGTCCTTTTGCGCTCATGTTCTAGGGGAACAGCGTGCTACAGTTTTGTCCGAATGTCTGTAATTTTCTATGATTGAGCTGAAAATGGTCTCAAACGACTAGGTTGGACTCGCTGATGACGAATCCGGGGTCAAAATCGTTTCTGTCCGGCCGGCCGTGGACACGATAACTGTGGAACGAAGCCAATTAGCGACATGAAACTTGGAGGGTAGTTCACGCATCCGAATGCCGCGTTTGAGTTCGTTAATGGGCCAAATCGGCCAGATAGTTTTGAAGTTATAGCAATTTGAAATTTTAAGATTATTTCCCTCATATTTCAGAAACTACTAAGGCAATTGGAATGAAACTTGACAGTTAGTTGAAACATAACGACGCGCAACTTTGAGTAAAATTTTGTTGAAATTTTGTGTTCACTGAATTTTCAAAAAATTTGTTTTTCAAAATTTTTTCCGAAAAAATTTTTTTTCCTGAAACCATTGTTCATATCCGACAACGGTTTAAGTTATACTTTGAGCTCCATATTTCACGGCAGTGTACCAAATTTCAGTTCGATACGGTTATTAGTTTTTGAGATATTGGGAAAAAATATGTAGAATTTCGTGGTTTTCTTCTCGATATCGTTGTTTTGGTTAATTATTTGATAAAATCAAATAATGAACCTTAGTGATCGACCAACCAAAAAAAAATTTTAAGCCCACCTGAAAATTTCACAGTTTACGTTTTGGAGTATATAGATTCGAATAAACGAATGAAAAAAAATCCGTCCGTCCGCCGTTGTTCTAGGGGAACAACGTGCTATCGTTTTGTCCAAATGTCTGTAATTTTGGAGGATTGAGCCGAAAATGGTCTCAAACGACTAGGTTGGACTCACTGATGACGTATCCGGTGTCAAAATCGATTCTGTCCGGCCGACGGAACGATAACTGTCGAACGGAGAAAGCTAGCGACTTGAAACATGTAGGGTAGTTCACGCATCGGAATGCCGCGGTTGAGTTCGTTAATAGGCCAGATAGTTTCGGAGTTATAGCCATTTGAAATTTTGACACGATAACTGTCGACAGAAGCAAGCTAGCAACTTGAAACTTTCAGGATAGGTTGCGCATCAGAATGCCGCGGTCAAGTTCGTTAATGGGCCAAATCGGTCGAACCGTTTCGGAGTTATAGGGACTTGAAGTTTTGAAGTTATTTATTTTTTATTTGAGAAACTATTTGAGCGATTGGATTCAAACTTGGCAGTTAGGTGGAGTATAACGATGCGCAACTTTGAGCCAAATTTCGTCAGTATCATGTTGTCAGTAAATAAAAAAAAAATTTTTTTCGAAATTTTTTTCCAAAAAATTTTTTTTCCGGAAACCATTCATCATACCAAAAAAAAAATTCCACCTACACTTTGAGCTTTATAATTCACAGCAGTGTCCCAAATTTCAGTTCGATACGATCATAAGTTTCGGAGATATCGGGAAAAAATATGTCAAATTTCGAGGTTTTCTTCTCGATATCGTTGATTTTTTCGGTATAACTCGAGAAATACTGATTCAGTCTTGATAAAACTTCACAGCTAGTTTTGAGATGCTGAAAGACAACTTTTTGCGAATTTTCGTGATAATCGCGTCATTAGAACAATTTGAAATAAAAAATTTGCATGATTTTCTTATCATATCATCCTCATTAAATTCTGTAAGAAACTTCAAACTGTTATTTTTCGATGAAGTACTGGATTTCAATTCGATCTGATCTGTATTTTTGTAATTATTGGAAAAATAAAATTTTGATTGGGTATATCTACGGAATCATTGGGTGGATTTTACCCATTCACGAATTCGGCCTTCGTAATTAAGGTCCAAACCTTCTCTACAAATATCGAGTTTCTAAGTTGTTTCTTTCGGAAGTAATTGTGTTTACGCAGTCGGCCGTTAGGCTTAGACGACTTAGAAACTCGATATTTGTAGGGTAGGTTTGGGGCTTAATTACGAAGGTCGTATTCGTGGATGGGTAAAATCCGCCCAATGATTCCGTAGATATACCTATTCAAAATTTTATTTTTCCAATATTTCCAAAAATACAGATTTGATCGAATTGAAATCCAGTAATTTATCAGTAGAAAATTTCATTGCAGAAAGTTGAACATAGGTTACTTGAAACTTGATTTCGGCCTTCTGGAGTATGTATTTCTGAAAATATTGGCAAAATAGAATATTAAATTTTAATTTATTGGGTAATAAAATGAAAATAATTAAAACTCAATAATATTATTTTATCAAAATACGTGCGCATCGAATAAGAGATGACACCATGTTTCAAATGATCACGAGCAAACCTATTTTCAAGAAAAGAAGGTTCAAGGTCCTGAACGTTCAATTTGTGTTAAATTATGTATGTAGAGATCCGTTAGACATATTAACATTGATCAGATAATCGTTATGACACTATTTCATCATAAAATATTTTTGGAATGGCCATCTGAGTAATTGATGGAAATTGATTTGAAGAACCCATTAGATTATCATAAATTGATATGCTGCATTCGATATCCCTCTTTGTAGATCTTCTTTCTCTTGTCAGTGCTTCAAGGTTGTCCCGTTGCCCGTAGTACAGCATTTTCTATAGGTTTGTTTTGGTTTCGACTTCACGGGCGCTATTTTCGAGCTCATCCGAATTCAATTCGTCTACGAGCTCTCGCGGCCATGCGACAGTTTGGCAACGTGGTGTTCACGGTGTACTTGGGCAAGATTTATTCACGAAAACACCTCTTTTATTATAATTTTGAATGTTTCAATGATTATTCTGAACTCTAAAATAACTTTTCAATATAAAAAAAGCCGAATGACAACAAAAAAGGGGGAAATGATCAAATGCCTCATTTTTTAGGTGTGATGATCACTTTGCACTGTACAAAAATGACTCATATGCACTTGCGCAGCAGTAAAAGAACTTTCGCATAGCTTCGTTTTCGACTGAAATACATCGGATGGGTCGAGGCAGCTGGATTCAAATCCGCATGCGGATTCACTAATTTTTCTCTATTTCAAAACCGTGTATTAATCCAGAGAGCAAATCTATTTACTTCACGCACTTAAAAAGTATCTTATTCATACTCAATAAAAAATTTCAAATTTTATTCAAAAAAACTTTCTTTCCGGGTAGAATAGTTGATCCAGAAAAAACTTTTATTGATTCCTGATAAACTACCGTTTTAATTTTTCACATTTTCGGCGCTGTATATAGGATTTTCATTAGTTTTCAGTTTAATCCACCAAAGTTTTCACTTCAATCCACCAAAACTCAACTATTTATATAGAAAATGTTCAACAAAATTATTGTTTGTTGCATTGCTCTTGTGAATATTCTCCACCAATTTTTCCCTGCATAATATTGATCAACTGTATTTTAACCGAAAAAAATTCATTCATTTTTCAGAAAACCTCAATTTGGAAAAAAATTCAAATTCTCCTGCAAATGAGCTCAAACTGAGTCTAATTTATCTAGTTGAAGTGGATTTCTGATGAACTGAGTACCTACAAAATTACCATTTGAGTTCAATTTAACTATACATGCAACTTCTGTTGTGATCACAAAGTTCAAAGTAGGTATATAAAATGCTTTGTTCAGTATTCAGAAAATTCAGTTCAACCATGATTTTTTAAATGAAAGTCCATATTGTATATGCTTCATTTATTTTGATATTGTTACCAATATTTTGTACATATAAATTAGGTACCAACAGTTTTTGAGCCTTCAAAGTATTCCTAAGATTGTAGACATTTAAAAGTCTGCGTTTACACCTTTTGCCGAAACTGCTATTCGACACCTCATATGTAGTATATTCACAGCATAATTCAATTCCTGAAGCTTTGAATAATTGATTTTAGATATTCATGTGACGATATATCCATTCGATATCTAAAACAAAACTAATCATAATTATTACAAATAGAATTTGGCTACAATATAATATATATCCTACCTTCAATCATTGTTTAACAAGGCTTTAATCCACATTATCTTTCGTTCATCAACTTTCGGATATTCACTCCATCACTAATATTAGTTCACAAGAGGACAGCAATAATTATTAAATCAAAAGGAGTGCCCATTAAAACAATTTCAAACTGTAAAATCCATCAAAACATTAATAAGTATCCACTGTGTTTTCTTTTGAATATCATGTCAGCTTCGGGCATGTAATAAGGATTGCCTAAAAATACAAATTCTAAGGAAAAACAACACGTTGCCAAACTGTCACATTTGGCCGAATCTAGACCTCACTTTCGCATGCGAAAGTGATTCGGATGACTCGAAAATAGCGCCCCTGAACTGTTCTGGAACGGTTCCGCATGCGCGATTGCGATTTTGTGTTTTGGTTCATTTCAGAACCGATTCAGGATTGGAGTAATCCTGTATTGGTTATTTTCAGAATGGATTCCGAACTGTTCTAGAACTGTGAAAGGAGTTCGGACGTGAGAGTCCGAACTGTTTCAGAATCGGGTAGTTCGCACAAGCGTAGAGTGGCTGTCATCGATTTAAATGGTTAACCTGACTTTTTCGACGTCGTGTTGATTTGGTTTTTGATTGTTTTATTTGTTGAGAAAACGGTTAACTGTTAAAATTAAAGTTTTTTTATTGAGGATAATTCCTTCGCTACGACCTACCAGGATAATCTAATGGATTTTATTTCTATTATTCACACCTGGAATGTATACTTTTAAATAAATCTATGAATACAAGAGTCCTCTTCCTCTATTGGATAATAATAGTTCGAATTAATTTTTCTCTAAAAAGCACATATCTGAAATACGTTCGTCATTAAATTCATTATTATATAAACCAATAATTTGTTGGTTCATTTCGGAATATAATTGAAGTAATGAAGAAAAAAAATTTAAAAAAATTAAGTGGAAGCAAGTATTCCCAAAAATATTTTCAGATTACATGGTGCGACAAGGACTTTAGCATATTTTTAATTCAACCACACACAATATATAAGACATGATTAACATTCCTCTTTTCTTCCAACTCAAAAGTTTTTTTTCCTCTACGATCCCGATGTGAACCCGAACTTAATTCGTGTTTTGGTTTCATCGCTTTTAGAACTATTCTAGGATAGTTAAGAATCGGGCTTCCACAGCGCATCGATTCTGCGCAGTTCTAGAACTGTTCTAGGACAGTTCTGAATTTCGGAACCAAAACAAACCTTATGTCTGAAACATTGATCCTTTGTCAGGTTCAAGCACCCCAAGAAGCATCGGTTCTCAAGGTAGGGCACTATAAAATATAAATCTAATTTCAAGCAATACGGGGTGTCACGTTGAAAAGGAAGCAGAGGTCCTCTCTTGTAGAAAATTCAAGATTTTGAAAATCGCTCGTATTCGTCAATTTTGTTCGTGTGGGGGATATTTCTTACATAAAATCAATCACCATATATCACAATATCTTAGTTAATTTTTGCAGGCGTGTTCTAGGGAACACAATGCTATCGTTCTGCCCAAATGTCTGTAATTTTCGTTTTTTGAACCGAAAATGGTCTAAAACGATGTGGTACGTTGTACTCACTTATGACGAATCCAGTGTCAAAATCGATTCTGCCCGGCCAGCCGTCTAGCCCAGTACAAGGTTACCAGAACGGAGCAAACTAGCACTTGAAACTTTCAGGGTATCAGAATGTCGCGATTGAGTTCGTTAATGGGCGAAATCGCCCTACTGGTTTCAGAGTTATAGCCATTTGAAATTTTGGGATTATTTCCCTGATATTCCAGAAACCACTGAAGCGATTGGATTGGAACTTGGCAGTTAGTTGGAGTACCTATTTTGTTGCAAACGTTCTGTCGGTAAATTTCGAACATAAATTTTTAAATATTTTTCTCGGAAACTATTCAGCATATTCCAAATATACTCAGACCTCGAGCTTTTTATTTCACATTCGTGTACGAAATTTCAATTCGATACGATCATAACTTTTGGAAATTTCGTGATTTTTCCCTCGGTATCGTTGTTTTATTCGGAATAACTCGGAGAATACTGATTGGATCATGATGAAACTTGGTAACTAGTTTGAAAATACCGTTGAAGAAATTTGTGCAAAATTTCGTGATGGTCTTTTCATCAAAACATTTCGAAAAAGAACCTGACGTGAAGTCAGCAGCTTTTGCGCGCATGTTCGAATTCGTTGCCAACGCGGTCATTTTCTTCAGACATGTGCTCAAAAGCTGACTTCACGTCAGTGCTTTTTTAGGTTTTTTTTTGTTAATCGAGTTAATCGTTCGTTCATTCAATTCCACTCTGAAAATCCAATTGATTTGTAGCAGAAAGTCATCCCCGATCCATTGTTCAAAAAAATGAGATAAATTTGCTGAATAATTCAATAATCATGTTCAAACTTGTATCGCAGTCAAGAGAATTCCGATTCAAAATATTTGATTTTTTTCTTGAACCTCGCCCCTTATCCATGGTGTTCCCAAACTGTAGGTACAAACAAAGATAGGAGATTCCTTGCATAATTTTAAGGAAAAAAAGTTCCATAAACATGAGAGCGCAAACGTTTCGTTTTCGAGATACAGGGTGTTGAGGTTTCAATTCTTTTCAAGTTTTTTTCTCGAATAATCTGCATTTCACAGGATATCCAACTGAAATTTTGGCAATAATATTATTAGAGTTAACATCATGTCACATGTCAATTTCGGTTGCAAATCTTCGGGGTGATATTTCTTCTGGAACACACTCACCCCTGTTTTCCTCCTGAACTGTCAGTTTGAAAAATTTTGTTGTTACATTGAACCATTGTATATCTTTGTACAATTACTGTGCTTCATTGTCTCTTGTTGTTTCCTCGCATCTGCTTCCCAGCTCGAGAAAAAATTTTGAACGATTCTCTGGGAATCCTCAGAAAAATCCAAATTGTCTTTAGTAATACCACCACGGTCAAATTATTTCCGGATTTAATTTGACCTCGTGTGGTATTCTGAAGAAAATTCCACACCAAATGTGTTTATTTCCAACAACATCAATTTTCGTCTTCATGAAGTACTTGCAAAACATAGGAGGTTTTGTCGACTTGATTATTTAGCTATCATAGCAACTCAATGAAACTCTAAGCTAGAAATTATTTCTGTTTTGAATTTGTCAAAAACAGCACGACGCAGAAAAATGTCTCGCTTCGATCAAGAAAGTAAAGGAAATATTCGCTAGAATATGAGGCAGTTGACAACCGCGAAGACTAGGAAATCGAAGGCAAGTGTATGGAAGCAGTTTATAAACTTTTGCGCAGAAAAAGCGTATGATTTCGACAAACGCTAAGCGTCGGAAGCTACAAATAGATCCAATCATGAGAAAGGCAAGTTCATCCGCACTATCGACAGACGAATTGAGAAGATATTCTGTCATTATAAATGTCAAAAAATTTCCAGTATACTTCGCCCCACGAGGAAAAAATTTTCACTAAAATTCATCCGTTGCGATGATGATCTGTCAGAAATACACGTTCTGATTGGTTAATAATCACATGTGTGGAATTTTCATAAAAATTCACTTGCGGTGAATGAATTCCCCATGAAGATTTTCATGATTTGTAGCAATGATTCATGAAGATTCGACAAACTCATATAGTCACCTGGTGAAGTGCAGATACTATGATTAAAAACTTGAAAAAACATCAAACTTTATCACCCTGTATCTCAAAATTCAAACGTCTATGCAGTCCTATGCTGGACTATATTGGCCTTTTTTCTTACAAATTATGCAAGGAACTTCTCTCTTAGTTTGAACCTTCAATTCAGGAACACCTCTATTACTCTCAAACTAGTAGACGAATGTTGTGTGTTGGTATAAAAAAACCTTTTCAAAACTTTAGTAGCAACCCCTTCATCATATTTATAACACAAGGAACATTCCTTTTTTGACTGAACATTCAATGTAGCTGAATGAGCTCGTTATCACCATTAGGAAACCATTATTAATTTTATCTAGCCAACTTGAGTTCCATACCTTATAGATTCGTCCGTTTACAATTTACACTGTCAATTAACACGTCAGTTAAAATGATCGTGACCAGGTGAACGTTTTCCGTTCTTCTTCACCAACAGCATATTTTATGTTAATTGATTCAATCAATATCAATTCGAAATTCAATGCCACGCAGAGGTCACAACTGGACCCGAATGTTAATTCATCCAATCTGCAAACTTTGCATCGGGTTACCTTTAAGGGGATTATGATGTAATCTACGATGAAAAGCGAAATTCAGACTCGTCGAACATATTAAATTTTTCTTCATTCTTGGGTATCAGTATTGGCTTCTGAATTTAAGATTGCAGCGCCACGGTGGCCAGTTTTAGAACCTTACATACAGACATAGATTTTGTTTTGATAGTCGATTTTGTACTGTTTGTTTCGATAATTTTTGATTTCACGATTTATTCAAAGACTTTTTAGACTTTTATAGTTGACGAGAGTATTACTGGGAGTTCATATTCCATTCTTATAAAGTAGGTATGTATCATCCTTCAATCTAATTGAGTGTAGCAACTCTAAAATTACGGGGATATCTCCGAGGTTAGACAGTATTTCAATATTATTTATTTTCAGATCCAAATGGCAAGATTGACTTTGGTGGATTTCTTAGCCTGTCTTGAAAGTTGAAAAACAGATAGTAAACATACTCTCTGAAATAATAGACAAATACTCATAACTTTACTATTTTCATAGGGAAGGACTAAATACTCAATATAATGTGAATAAAATGAATACATTCACATAAAACTAATGCCACTTGTACCGTAAGAATTATTCATTATGGATTGACAAATAAATTTTCCAACACTCATATGATTGGTCTTGAAAAAGCTGTAATAAATAAGCCTTTAACAACTTTACTTTCATCGATAGAAGCACTTTGAGCGAAGAGTATTCATCACTGGATATTTCCTTGTTGAGACTCTTTTTTTTTCAATAGTAATTTCTATCACTAGAACATTTACGTTGTTCCTTAATGATCAGTTCAACAGGCAGATTTCTGGAAGGCATAGCATTCCTCTTAAGTAAATTTCTCTGCTTGGATTATGGGCCTGGAAAAAATTGTTTTCATTAATGTGATCTAATATTTCATGAACAATTCGTGCTTACCTCTATAAAAATGATCATCATCGGTAAAATGCAGGTAACAGACTCACATAAATCTTGTTTGTTGGTTTTATCGATTTTTCAACACTTTCAGGCCCGACTTGTTGAAGGAAGTTTCTTTCACCCTAACTCCAAATTTTTTACCGGGCTGTAGAAATCTATGGGAAGAGACATTTGAGTTTGCTTTTCCTCAGTAGAAGCACTTGTAAAATCACACAAACGCCAAGAAAAATGCATAAACTTTCTCATTTTCTTAACATTTCTTTTAACTCGTCAATGATAATGTCTGTACCTCGGGTTACTCGGATAGCCACCAGAGGGAGTAGCTTATCTTCATTCGCCAATAGTTGTGACTAGGTCCAAGGTTTTTACGCCGTGGTAGACTACCGTGGAAAAACTAGTATCGAACTTGTTTGCTCAGACTGAGGTAGAGGTGCGATGTAGTTTATGAACTGCATTTTGCATTTAATCCTGTTTCCGGTTTATTTTTTACACGCTTGTTTTGGGTTGGCATTCTTGAACATCTGGGAATAGAACAAATGGGAGAAAGCGTGCGTCTCCGCGGACTTTGCATTCTTGAAACAAATGACAATAGAACAGTTATCTCCAGAGAACAATCGGTGCATCTCGGACTATTTAAGAGACAACGAAACAGACAACGCCTATTTTGGTTTATTTTTTGATGAAATCGAATAATAAAAAATTACCCCCCCCCTGAAAATTTTTAAGTTTTCCATTGGAAGTATGTAGATTTGAATGAACTAATAAAAAAAATCCGTCCGTCCGCCGTCCGTACTCCGGGGCTTTTCTCGAAAAGTACTGAACCGAAACCCGTGGAACTTAGTAGAAAAAATAGTGTGTCGCTCGAGATTGATCCTCCAAGCTTTTCAGCAGGATCGGTGTGCCCTAAGGGCTCAAAACTGGGGGTAGGAGGAAAAAAAATATTTCTCGAAAACCCACCACCAAATTTTCATGAAACTCCTAGCGTTGATTACTGTTGCATAACTCAACCTAAAAATTTTCACCCGAATACTTTCCGGCCTGTGGTCCCTGAGTTATAAAGAAAAACACTGCATATTTCAAATAATCCCGAAAATGAATCGTTATATTCGGTTCTAAGATTGGAATTCAGTGGAAAAATTGGTTAACTTTTCATCCAGAATCATATATCTGAAAGTAGATGAAAAGATTGATTACCAAATCCTCAACACATTTCGAGAAATTTTTAACGGATTCTTTTATTATTTTATGCAAATGCCCCATCGATTTTCTGAACAATTTCATAATCGTAAGTTGTTCAAATTAAATATTTTTGGGTTTCCTCTCACAATATCTTAAACGTTACTACTAAAAATCGGATAAAATTATTATTTGTAGAAATCACCCTGCGGATTACGGGATTTTCTCTCCCAATATCTGAAATATTACTACTAAAAATCGGATAAAAATTATTATTTATGGAAATCACCCTGCGGATCACGGGATTTAAGATTAAATTTCTTCATGAAGGTCATTCCTATTTTAAATAAAACTCGCATATTATTCATAAATCATTGGTTTTCCACAACACAAAAAAAAACTCATTTGAAACATTGAAATCTCAACAAATTGTCTTGTTCAACTGAATACCTCTTTTATATGCAGAACGCGAATTAAGTAGCGTAATTCAAAGAATAATGAAGATTTCAAAAAAATTGGGTTGATCAATTTTTGTTCGCGTAGTACAATTATGGTCAACATGTGGATATCCGTTACTGGTTTCAATCGAAATCCAATATTTTTCGTACTGAGAGTTTGAAATAAGGGTGAATATAAAAGAAAATGAGCATGTATATGATAAAACAAATTGGAGGATATACGCAAAAAAAATCAATAACAAACCGGAAAACTCATAAATTTGCGAGAATCTAATACTGAGGGTTGTAGCCTTAGACTAAGGTAGGAGCCGATGATCCACCTGTCTCAGTTCTATGATTCCATTTTGGGAAAGCTTCAATTTTTCCAGCCAGGTAGGAATTTAAATAAGACATGAAATTAAACAGTTTACGAGATTGCTCGCCAATATCGCAGTTTGCTGAATGAATATTCCTAAATGCAAGAGGCTTGATACGGCTGCTTTCATTTCAGAATTTCCTTCAGAAAAACTTTGAATCTCGCTATAATATTTACAAGTCGATATTGGCGGAGAATTTCGAAAATTGTTTTATTCCACTGTCAAACTTCTCACTTGTGATGCTCGCGACGATGAAAGTGTGATAACTATCGCTGAGGAATTTGCACATTAAGCTGGGAAAATAATAAACTTTTGTGTAGAATGTGCAGCGTTTTTGGGTTATGTTTCCGAATATTTTCGGCTGTGTAAAGTGTAGGGATCAGAATGGGGGTTTTTCCTTCAAACGAAAATGCAGTAATTTTCATGAAAAACCTTCAGAACATCACATTTCAAACATATAATTTCAATATTATATTTTTAAAAGAATGTTTGATCCCCTAAAACTGAAAAATAAAAATGGGGATTTGCATTTAAAGGGATTTGTCTTGAGTGTACGATATGGCAACGTCGAATTCAGCTTTCTCGGAAAGAAAAGGATGTCAAATGTGTTACTTTGTTTAGAGTAGAAGACAACGACCAAGGAATAGAAAAAGAAGAGCACAGACTGCCATACTGTCATATTACTGACAAATCGCAAACGGAAATTGTTTGGTTATATTGACAAAGAACACGTGTATACCATAGAATAGGAATAAATATTTCATTATTCTATAGCAGAAAAAGCTATTTTACTGAACACTGTTGTCACTTCGTGCATGGCTGGCAAATCCCAAACCTCAATTTTGAAATCTGATTTTGAATACTTTCTAAAGGTAATTTGGGAAAATGATGAATCAAACTCATAATAATTATATTCAAATTTGCATTTGCGATAAAAACCCAAATTCAGGGAAAACCCCCATTGATCTATCTATACGGCATGACTTTAAACATTCTCGATCACCTTTCACTGCTAGATTGAAGCATAAAGATATGTAGTTTGGCTTTTCTAGAATTTTTCAATTTCATAGTGACACAAAATTGTTTTCATGTTGGTGGTATTCACCATGCAAATGTAAATAGAAGAACGAAATTCCAGATCGGGTTCAAGATATAGTCGTGCAGTTTGTTGCGAGACAGAAATAAATGCAAGCGACTGCTGTAAGGTCCCATAAGAGTCTCGTTGAAACAGACGACCTTCCAATGCCATCACAGTAGATGCATGCTGAAAACCAGTTCGATACCTTCGTAGGTAGAATGTTGTTACCACAACGAATGCATCGACAATTGGATTGGCTTAGTGGTGGATTGAATCGTAAAAGCGATACGAAAATAAAACATGGTATAATACAGGGTGTTCCATTGGAGCTACCCTAGACGAGTTCAAAAATCCTATATTTGGTAGATCTAATCAAATCCATAACCTAGATACGGTTTGTTGTATTCTCCAATAGATTCAATGGCTCTTAACTTTCGAACCACCCAGTATATTCCGTTGATATTAAAAACATATGATTAACTCATACAGGTACGTCGATTCGTATTCAATTGGGTAATTGAAAACTTCCAGGTCTGTATCAGAAAAATATGGGACTTTAGCCAAATTGAGTTCAACCCTGTATATTGAAAATTTCAAAACTAAATTTGAATATTGAAAAAAATATTGCAAACAACATGAAACCAATGATATAAAAACTGCACCGTCAAACACTGCCAAAGGTGACTTTAAAAATGTACAGCGGCGACTGAAAACTTTCCTAACAGGGTGAACATTCGAAGTCGGGTACGGTCGGCGTTGTCGAACCTTTTAAATTGATTTGATGCACCTAAAAGAATCATGTCTCATCTTTTTGCCTACGTTGTCTCGTTTTTTCCCAAAACGCAGGCTAAAAACGAGACAAGCAATTTCAATTTTTGTCACAGTTTTTTCAAAAATTTGCGAAACTTATGCTTATTTTGTACATATATTATAATTTATAACAGAACAATTTTGAACCGTTTGGACTACTCCTTTCAATAAAAAAATGGAAAAATTGAAGAAGTGTCTCGTTTTTGCACCACTTGATCCCAATCGAAAAATTCCAGGTCTGTATTAGAAAAATATGGGTCTTTTGCCAAGTTGAGATTCAACAGCCTGTATATTGAAATTTCAAAATTTGGTTTGAATATTTGAGAAAAGCAGAAATCAGTTAATTTTTTATCCTGCACGTTGAATAGCTTATCGAAAATTTTACGGAAAGATTTAATTCAACAGATAAATTCCACTTAATTCTCAGAAAAGTTCGTGATAGAATTGAGAGAATTTCCTGTCCTTCTAATTGAAAAATGGTATTTCATGTTATTTCGATGGATTATTTGAAAAACTTCACAGAAAAACGAAATTATCAGCAATTAATAATTAAATAAATCAAGAAATAAGAATCTCAAAAATGAATCACAGAAGAACTTTCAAAGTGTCACCGCTTCATCATTCTTCCTTATTTCCCTACTTAGACGAATACATCATTTTGAGGATTTTTTATGGATTTCCACTCCCAATATCTGAAAGAAATATTGAAAGATTAGAAAAAATAATTTAGAAATAACGCCCTCGCGGATTGCAGGGTAGTTTCAAATAAAATTTTGTTTAACGAACATAATATACAGAAGAAATAAAGGAATGGTTTTACCTGCTCATCTTCAGCCAAGATTGCTCTAAAAAACCTCGAGGAATCGATTTTGCAAGTAGATTTTGTCTCCGAATTAGACACCTATTGACGGAGTCATGTTCGTCTTGAAACAATATTGATTCTCAGAAATAAATAAAATTCATCTTCTTCGCTCTTGTGAATAAATTGTTTCATATCACTAAAACTGTTATCTACGTAAAATTTCAAGCTCAATTATCGTCCGGCTATGTGAAATATCAGAAAAAGTCCAACATTCTCCAAAAGGTATAAATGGGTAATAAATCCTGATCGATATTGAATTTCTTCTCTATAATGCATCGTGGACTTTCCTCGCGAACCCATAACTATAAAATCCTGGTAACAAATCTCAATTCTACATTCCATTTGTCTGTACTTCAACTTTCTAATAGATTTATGGGAACAATTTTCCCACAAGATTGGTACGAGTGAGTTGGTGATGTTGATACTTCATGATTTATTATTCACAAGCAATAAACGATTTGATTTGAGTAGGGAAAACCTTTTTTTTCATTCACGGTTTGCTAGCTATAAGCGATCCCAACAAAATTTTGCTCAAAGTTGCGCGTCGTTATGCTTCAACTAACTGCCAAGTTTCAATCCAATCGCTTCAGTAGTGCATGAAATATCAGGCAAATAACCTCAATATTTCAAATGGCCATAACTCCGAAACCGTTTGGCCGATTTTGCCCATTAACGAATTCAACCGCGGCATTTCGATGCCCAAACCACCCTGAAAGTTTCAAGTTGCTAGCTTGTTCCGTTCGACAGTTATCGTATCCTCCGCCGGATGGAAGGCCGGCCAGACAGGATCGATTTTGACACCGGATTCATCATCAGTGAATCCAACCTAGTCGTTCGAGACCATTTTTGGCTCCAAATTCTAAGACTAGACATTCGGACAAAACGATAGCACGCTGTTCCCCAGAAGTTTTTTGTTGGCACCTCAATACTCAATACATATACTTTTTTTGTTCTTGTAAACATCGACTTATTGAAAAATGTTACGAAACAGTAAAGCCAATTAAAGTCAAATTGACCAATTTCATGGATACTGACAGAATTGGTTTCCAGAAATCAAATGCAGCAATTTTATGCAAGCGTTAATGATTCGAAATTCGATGAACTTTTCTGTTGGCATATCGAAGGGATGGCTGTTGTTGAGATCATGAGAATAATCATCTCAGCTGTTGCTAACTATGCCGGTATTTTAGTCTAAGAATTTTCCTCAAAATGAAAATTCTAGAGAGCCTTGAACAAATTTCTATACGGCATACTTCCCTATCTTCAAAATTTTCGAATTCTTGGAAGACATAAATACTGAAACAAATGGATCTCTGTAAGATTCCCTTTCCAACCTATCTTGTTATCAAGCATAGCAAGTACTACTTTGATGTTGCTAAGATAGCAATATTTATAGCAAGATTCTTGTTGAAGTGACATCATATTGCTCAGAATCGATGATCAGAATACCAATATTTCTCATCTTGTTATGAAAGCAATATCTTTTTTCTGGCACTATTGCGATTTGCAAACAGAATAGCCTCGAATGTATCCCCACCAGTTGTGTGATACCATCTGAAGAAGCCAAAACGTAGAAAAACGCGTAATGTTTCAACTCCAAATAAATAAAAATCCACACATATATGTGTTTTATTCAAGTAATATGCAATGGATTTTTATTATATTAAGTGAACGGCCAATACAATTCGAAAGAAGAGTATCCCTCTGTTCGTCTTCCAATTCATTACCAACCACACCCAAGAAAAACTTAGCCAAACTAATTCGCAACTACTGCTAAGCGGTACGTCCTCTGGCGATAGGAATTCGAACACTTCCAAGCTAGTAGTTTTTCGACGTGCCCGTTATGTTAACGTATTTTGCTTACTTTGAGAGTTCATTTTCGAGCTTTTGTGTTGTCCTCCGGGTTGAAATTTTTAAATATCGAAAGTTTTTGTGATATTCATCAATCGATTCCTTTCTTTCCGATTCGAATTTTCGATTGTATTCATTCAAAATGACATCCTTCCGAAATGACTATTGTTGTGTGCCTCAACTCAATGTTATTCATGGTCAAAAAAGAAAGGATCATCTATTACCTCAAGTTTTCATTTTTTCCAAAGCCAAATGAAAGTAAAGTTAATTTGGAAACAGCTTTTGGTAGGGAACTCAATGATAGAAGAAAGGCCTAGATTTTGAAAGTGGAAAACACGTCACGAAATACATGAAAGTATATTCTCTGCATGTATTCATTTCGAAACAACATCATGTCCAGATATTTTAGGTGTAAATGAAAATAAAGGAATTTTGATTAAAAATGCTGATCCTGGAGAGAAACTACTGAGCAGCTACCTACTTCACATGCTACACGAAATCACATTCAAAGAGAGTGATCTAGTTGAAAACCAGACAAAAACTAAATATTCTGTTATAGTTGATAATAGCTAAAGTAATTCATATAAATACATCGATATTTTTCATTTCTATATAGGTAGGTTGAACCAGCTGTGACATTTTTCATTCACTATGTGCATCTTGAGCTGCTGTGATATGAAAATAAAATCGATTATATGTTTATCTGTTTTCTTTCCTTTCTTTCGAAATAAGATGCAAAAAAACTAAAGCAGAAAAGCTGTCTTCATTTTATTGATTCACTCGTTTGTAAACAAAGAGAACAAGTCATATCATTTAGACTGATTCTAGATTTACCACATAATATAGCCTGCATTCAGCACTTCTTCACATTGATAAGAGTCCTTGAATAACTTATTGAGGTTCCTATGTTTCCAGAAATTCAAGTAAACTCAGCTTTTGGTTCATTTTGATCCACCATAAGCAACAGACACTAAAATAACATGGAAATGATCCTCCAGGAACGATTTGAAGCACGATTTTATAACGTCATCCAAAAGAGAAGCCCCTTCTCAAAAAATCTTACACAAAATTATAATAATTTCATTAAATATTCTAGCTTTGCTTGATAAATATTCGTCTCCGCCACATTTCAACGGTTTGTTTACATAAAACTACTAGCTTGGACAGGTTCCAAATTTATCCGTTTGGGCGCTGGCATCGTCGCAGAAGTTCCCAATAGGCTCGAAATAAAAATATTCCAATTTGTTTCAGGCAAAAATCCGGCAACATGCTACACATCACGGAGGACACTCCTGCTGACATGTTGTCTGGGGCCATGGACCTCACCATTCATTTACCATCGGGCAAGGCAGTCAAGATGTGTGTCGAGAGAAGGTAGGTCACTTGTTCTCGTCTCCTTCGGAGATTTTAGCCGTTCTAACGGTTCGAAAATTGGTATTCATGCCGAGTTACATAAACTTTATGGATCGTTAAATGATAGATATTAGTTATACACAGACCTGTAGGGAGTTAGTTGTGTTGTGGTGAAGCGACCATGTTCGGTAACGTCAGTGTGGTAAGTTCGCCGAAGGCTGATACCAATCGATGTTCTGAAATGGTCATTGCAGATGATCTGTGTTCTGGGATTCGTTGTCTGGTTCTATATGACATTATATTGCAGTGATAAAGTCTTGGGATAAATATCGTTCATTTCCGAATTTATTCCCAATCATGTCTTATATTCCGGATTCTAAAATTGCTAGATTGAAATCTCGTAAACCTTTATGGATCAACGATTTTCTTTACACCAATAAAAGTGACAAAGAAATTTGGCGTTCGGAATGGAATTCGTGTAATGTTTTTAACAAAGGTTTGATCAGCGATCCTTCAAAAAAAGTTCATGGTTTCAATCTTCCTAGGAAAATTTGGTGCATTTTGAATCGACTTAGAACCGGTCATTGTCGCTGTAATAGTTTCCTCTTCAAATGGAATTCGGCCGAATGTCCAAGGTGCGAGTGCGGAGAAGAAGAGGAAACAATAGAACATTCAGTAAATACTTGTCCAATATATAAATTTGACGATGGTTTCGAGGCAATTCATTCGGTGTCTGATTCTTTTTTGAGATGGATTGCGAACTTCAAATTAATTTAATGAGTACTAAATCATTTACTAGTTCTTATTAGTTTTTTCGTCTCCTTTTTTGTTTTCAGGTATGTTTCCAAGATTTCAACCTGCATCGCATAGGAAGGAGGAAATTTTGTCGATGAAAAAGAAGCCCTTCAATAAAAAACAACAGTTTCATTACACTTATACGGGGAGACAGAGTTTTTCCTGAGGTTTTTATCTGTGCTCTTGTATCATACGTAAAAATGTATGGTACCCCGTTGACATTTCCTCTGCTAATACTGTTATGACACAAATTGTTTGATATAAAAAAATGTAATGCTCATCTCAAAAGAATATATATATATAATTATAAATGACATTATAATTGATAAAATCTAGAAAAGCACTTACGTGAAGTCAGCAGCTTTTACGCGCTTGTTCACATTGCGGAATGGTGACTTGGAAATTTCAGTGAAATTTCAATGAAATAAAAATTTTCGAAAAAAAAAATAAAAAAATTTTTTCGAAATTTTCCATGGATAATTCTTCTTATTTACACTGTTCATCTTCCAACCAAGTTTCATTTCGATCAGATAAATATTTTTCGAGTTATTGAAAAATCAAAATTTCAAATGGCTGTAGCACAAAAACCATTCGGCAGATTTGGCCCATTAACGAACTTTACCGAGATATTCAGGGTCTCAACCTAACCTGAAAATTTCAAGACTCGAGGTACTTCCTTTCGAAAGTTACAGCGCACATGACCGGCCGGATGGACAGAATCAGTTTTGCCCACGGATTCGTCATCAGTCGTCGTTTGAGACCAATAGGAGGTCTCTTGCATGCAACGCGAATTATCATATTTTTATGTTTTTCTCATTCTATATCGATACAAAACGATAATGTATGCTATCACACACTTCAACAATTCGCGAATTTTGAATAATTCGGTATTAAAAATTGCCAGATCGGGACTCAAGGTCGAAGCGGGAGAAACGCGTCAGATCGCCTTCTACGTCACTCGTTATTGTACGATTCACCGATCGATACAGCCCGACGCTGTCTATTGGCTTGCTAGAGAGAAAAGTACTCAAGAAGAGGGAGAGAGTGGATATATCCCCATACGTCACGGAAACCGCGAAGTTTCTTCTGTTTAAACAACCGACATGCGGAGCTAAATTTAAAAGAGCATTTTCTCGTTGAAAATTGGAATTTTTGATGGCGGTTAAAGTTTTTCAGTGGTCTTACGGATATAATATTTTATTCCAATGATGAGAAAAAATCATGCAAGGGACCTATTCCGGCTCAAAATTCGAAAATTACAGACATCGTGACGAAATGATAACGCGCTGTTCCCCAGAACAAGCGCGTAAAAACGAGTTTTCCAAAATCCAATCCGTTATCATTTAGTCACGATGTCTGTAATTTCCGAATATTGAGCCGAAATTGATCTCAAACGACTAGGCTGGACTCACTGATGAAGAATTTATGGTCAATATTGATTGTCCGGCCGGCCGTTCGTGCGTTCGATATCTTTCGAAGGAAAGGACCTAGAATCTTGGAATTCTCAGATCAGGTTTTGATCCTGAATATCAGTCAAGTTCGTTAATGGGCCAAATCAGCTGAGTGGTTTTCGTGTTACAGCCATTTGAAATTTTGATTTTTCAATAACTCGAAAAATTTTTATCTGATCGAAATGAGACTTGGTTCGTAGATGAAAAGTAGCAATAAAAAAAATAATGCATAGAAAAATTTTATAAAAAAATATTTTTTTTCGAAAATTTCCATTTAAATTTCACTGCAATCTCCAAACCGCCACTTCATAACCGAGTACTTTATTTCAGCCCAATCAGATTTCCTGATTTTCCTGGGGAACGAATCAATAGAAAAATTCAGGAAATTCATTTTAGAAATTCATATATTTCAAAAAGCATGTCTTCGATTCCGTTAAAATTTTACTGTGATATAATCGACAGCGAAAACTCGAAGGCTCGGTTTCGGTCTAAATAGACATGTATTCTTTGAATTTTCCGAAACAGAAGATATATAGAATATTCCTTTGCATCAACCGTTCACGACATCTACTAGCGAGTAGTCGAAGCATTTACTGGATCCTACAGTAACATTATGCGGGACAGCGGCGTCTGTTCACACTTTATGCTTCATGAGGTGACTCCCTGGAAGTTTTATCGGTACTTCCCCATAGCGCATGAGTAGTTTATCAATAATTAACAACTTTTCAACTCGATCAGATATTCATTTTATTTTATGAAACATATTGAGCAAAACGTTATTTTCTTTCATTTCGCGCTTGCTCTAGGGAACAGAGCATGGTCTTTATGGATCAAAAAAGCCTAGAAAAGCATTGACGTAGTGTCAAGAGCTTTTACGCACTTGTTCGGTTGCCAAAGCTGTCATCTATACAAGTATTGACCCTGCAAAACGCAGATTTTTTTCATATGGTCTTCACGAAATTCTGCATGAACCTCTAGCTATAATTTTCGATCAAGTACTAGATTGCAATTTGATCCAAAATTTTGAATGGGTATTACTGAAGAATAATTGGCGAATTCCACCCACTTAAGCATTCGACCTTCCTAATCAAACTGAAGACCTACTCTACAAATATATTCCCTTTGTCGATTCTTCCTAAATTTAATGTGTTTACGGCCGGCCTAACCACTGATAGTGAACAAAATAACTTCCGGAAGAATCTTCTCAGTAGCTTGATAATTGTAGAGTGAGTTTGGAGTTTGATTACTAAGGCCGAATTGGCGAATTAGTAAAAACTATCAAATGATTCCGCAGATATTCCCTTTCAAAATTGCAGTTTCCTGATATTTCCAAAAGCATAGATCGCCCTTCAATGAAAAATGCTAACTTGAAGTTTCAGCCAGATAGAGTCCACAGAATAATGACCAAAAAAAATTTAAAGCCTCCTTCTGCATGTTGTTAAATGGGAAGAGTTATTTTGCTCATTGTTTTGTAGACCCTATTTGGCTAAAACTTCAAGGTAGCATTTTTCATTAAAGGGCCATTCGATCTATGTTTTCGGAAATATCGGGAAACTGAAATTTTGAAAGGGTATATCTGCGGAATCATTCAATCGTTTTTACTAATTCGCCAATTCGGCCTTCGTAATTAGACTCCAAACTTACTCTTTAATTATCGAGCTACTGAGTAGATTCTTCCGGAAGTTATTTTGTTCACTATCAGTGGTTAGGCCGGCCCTTAACACATCAACTTTAGGAAGAATCAACTTAGAGAATATATTTGTAGAGTCGAAGGTCGAATGCTTAATTGGTTGATAGTAAATTACCCGTGATACTGCAGAAAACTAATTCCTTGGACGGCGCTCCTTCTGCGTACACGCTTTGGTTGGATGATTTGCTCAGATCAAGGTGGTGGAAATTGTTGATTTATCGACAAATATTCGTCCTTGTGAACCATTCCTTTGTTTAATATTGTTAATACCTTTTTGCGTTTCGCTGAAATTTCTGTGTTGCTTGACTCTTCATTGAACCGTTCAGTACAAATTTTGCTACCACACGCTGATCAGTTAGCTACAGGAAGATCGACCATGTAAATTGGAACTTAAGAAATTTTTTGAACGGCATGAAATACAGACGGATCAAGCGCGAGAAAGGTATTCAAGAATCGTTAAAGTGACTTCACCTGTTGTACACAATGAGTTACATGTGATTATCAACCATTGTTGTTCAGTTATGTTCATCAGAGTGTTCCCGCCTTTACAAGTTCCCTGTAAATACCCATCGCTTAGTTCGGGATCGTCTCAACATTATCTACTTGACCCTAATAGCAGTCTTCGCAAAATGAAAACATCTGATCAATTAAATAAACTCGATGAGCATAAAATGCATTGTGTATAAATCAGCGAGTTGTTCG
Source organism: Myrrha octodecimguttata (assembly GCA_958510865.1). Classification (NCBI taxonomy): domain Eukaryota; kingdom Metazoa; phylum Arthropoda; class Insecta; order Coleoptera; family Coccinellidae; genus Myrrha; species Myrrha octodecimguttata. Next base: position 75,767,943 of record OY294057.1, read on the forward strand.
CGCAATTATTCAATCCGGTCAACTGTATCCCTTTATTATTTGCAATTGATCTCAATCAACAATAACATGCCAGCTTGTAGGTATACAGGGCTGGGCGATAAACGATTATCTTAAATGAAAAATTCTGAAGTGAGGTCAGGATTTTTTACGTACTTGTTCAAACTCTGTTTTAACGCGCTTGTTCTGGGGTACAAACGACTAGGTTGGACTCACTGATGGAGAATCCGTGGTCAAAATTGATTCTGTCCGTCCGGCCGTCTGGCCGGCCGTTCGCGTGTGCGATAACTTTCAAAAGAAAGGAAATTCTCAGGTTAGATTAAGATCCTGAATATCTGGGTCAAGTTCGTTAATTGGCCAAATCTGCCGAATGGATCTTGTGCTACAGTCATTTGAAATTTTGATTTTTCGATAACTCGAAAAGGTAAACCCGCAAGATTTCCGTCGCCGAGATGTTAAAAAGATATTTACATCATTTACGCAGTGTGTTTTTCTGAATAAAAAATGTGAAATCGAACATAGGCGGTCTCCCTTAATTTGGAAGATATGGGCCCCCAAAGTTCCAGAATCAGTCATTTTCAGGTCCCCTTTTCCACCATAAAAACGATCTCTCACTTCATCTGTATAGTTCACAAACCACCTTCGAACCTTCAACCAACAATAAGCAACACTTTTTTCCAAGAAAAATCAATATTTAATGAAAAAACAATGAAATTACTGGACAACCACTTAACCTCTATTCCTTCTGATTTCGACTCAGTCTAAAAGTGAAGTTTGGCAATGGCGCGAATTTCATCGGTCGGAGTCGTGCCATCGTGCGTATTCGTGAATGAGAGAATATTGCTAGCGAGAAAAATAAAATATTTTCTTAGTTCTTACTGTTTACTGCGATACTCTAAATCTTCCAATGGGAGAATTCGTTTCTAATGAAATCTACAAGGTTGAAACATAGTAATTGAATGAGAATACACCCTGATATATTTCAACGTACATTTCTTTCATATGTGATAGGTCGCGCCCTTCCCAGATTTCCAATGAAATCGAGTTTATTATATAACCCATTTTATTGGAATACCCTGAATCTCATTCTAAACTGGGACCATCTCGAAGACACAACAAAAAACGAATTAAGTAGATAACAAACCCCCTATTTTGAAGGGGATAGAAAGAAAGTTCAAACGAGAATATTGAGAGTGAAACCTTAAACAAATATTCTCAATGATTTTGTTTTGATGTTAGAATAACCACCTCTTCTTCAGTGACAGAAGCATTTTCTTTACATCATATCCTTCAACGGTCCTTCATTTCATATTTCTCGCCAGCAACTACTCTTCGGTCTTAATACGTTGGCCAAATGAAAAAACGCTGTTGCCAAGCTCCGCTTTAACATTGAGAAGTATTTCGTAGAAATAAAGGTTAAGTGGTTGTCTAATATTTTCACTTTTCTTTTTTTAAATAATGAATATTCTTGAAAGAAAGTGTCGCTATTCGTTGGTTGAAGGTTCAAAGATGATTTATGAGTTAGATTTGAGAAGTGAGAGATCATTTTTATGGCGGAAAAAAGGATCTGAAAATGCAACAATTTGGAACTTTGGAGGCCCATATCTTCCAAACAAAGAGAGACCGCCTCTGTAGGCCTTCTTATTTTTGTTCAGGAACTCACACTGCTTACAATGATGTGAATATCTCACTTATAGCATCGCGACGGGAAATCTTGCGGGTTTACACAATTTTTTTTTGACAAGTGACACTCAAATTCATCATCACCCTTCATTCATTCACCAAAGTCCTCACTATCTATATATAAATATATATATTCTTTTGAGAACGAGCAGTACATTGTTCAGTATGCGGTGTTAGCAGGGGAAATGTAAACGGGGTACCATACATTTTTCCGTATGATACAAGAGCCCAGATAAAAACCTCAGCGAAAACTCTGTCTCCTCGTATAAGTTTTGTAATTTGTTTATAGAACATGGATGGCATCTTTGTCATTGGAAATTTTTTTTCGTCATCTTGAATTCAATTTGACAAAATATCTTGACATGATATGTGAAACAGAAAGAAGGACAGAAAACCAGCAGGAACCAGTAAATAAAGTTACCTACATTTGCTCTCTGACCGGGAGAGACTTTCGACCAGGTCCGGTCCTTCAAGCGATGATATTTCAGATCCTCAGATAAACGAAGAACGCTACATGCCCCTTGTATAGAGGCATCTTCTCCCATAATTGACTATTTCAAACTAGAAATCTATCTTTCGTTGCAGGACGCCCATGATGGATCTTCTGGTACAAGTAACGACTAACCACCAGCTCCAAATCACCAACTATACCCTGCAGCCTCTGCAGACGTCATCCAGCGACAACTATTCAGAGAAAGTGCTGTCTTATTACCCGAACACGCCGATTGGCGCCCTAGATACCCAACACATCAAGGTTATACCGAAAACAAGGACACTTCCGATAAAGAAGAATGTGCCCCAAGGACCACAACCGTTCGAGACAACCTTCAGATTGAAGGTGCATCTGCCGAGGAACCAGCTGTACGTCACTAGGGTCAGTAAGCACGTGCACATCGAAGACATCATGAGGAAGGTGTGCGAGGAGAAGAATTTGGATGCCAACAAGTACGAGGTGCGACATCCTGGTGAGTGATCCTGGTGGCAATAACTTTAGGAATATATTTTTCGGATTTCGACCTTTTTTTTTATCGAAACCCCACTTAGAACACCCTTCACAATCTAGCATTATCGAGTGCAGGGTATTTGGGGAGAACCTTGCACTCATCTGGAACCTTCTCGTGGGTTTTCATTCACATATCTGAAACACAAGTAATAAAATAACAAATTATTGATTATACAGTGTGTCCACGGATTGGGTGCCGGTAAGGTGTAAATGACGAAAAATTTTCGAGTTTGACTCTGATATTCTGGGAATCGCTCCTGCTTGGCCTCAAATTAAGATGTTGAGAAAATGAGCCAAATAAATTAATATACAGGGTGGTTTAGAACTGATTTATGGAAAATTGTTAAGAATAAAACACCTTTGTTTCAAAAGATATCGAGAAAGTTTATTGAGAAAAGTTGTTTAGAATCAAAAGACACGGCTAAATCTCGAATTTCAGATAAATCGATCAACTGTGATTTTGTAAGTAGGTTATGAAAATATTTGATAATATCCATGGTTACAAATGCCAGACGTGACTTGAAACGTAAATTTTATTCGTCAAAAACGAAAATTTTCCTGTTAAAAACATGCTGACCATAGAACAAAGTGTGTTTATTGTGCAGTGCTACGGCTTAGGTGCAGACATTTCGTATCAGGGAGTAATAAGACAATTCCATTGACGCTGGCCAAATGTTGCGGTACCACGTAACCCTGCTAACAAAATAGTTTCAAAATTAAAATTTTTGATCATGACAAAAATCTCACGTATACAAAATGTTCATGACCAACTTATTAAGTCAAGGTAGGCTGATTTATCTGTAACTTGAGTTCCTGCAGCAGCTCGTCATTCCGAACAACTTTTCTCAATAAACTATCACGATATCTTTTAAAACAAAGGTACTTTATTCTCAACAATTTTCATTGAAGCAGTTCTGAATCACCCTGTATATAAATTTATTTGGCTCATTCTCTCAACATCTTAGTTTGAGACCAAGCAGGAGCGATTCCCAGAATATCAGAGTCTACAAAATTTTTCGTGCTGTCTGCACCTAAGCCGTAGCACTGCACAATAAACACACTTTGTTCTATGGTCAGCATGTTTTTAACAGGAAAATTTTCGTTTATGACGAATAAAATTTACGTTTCAAGTCACGTCTGACATTTCTAACCATGGATATTATCAAATATTTTCATAACCTACTTACAAAATCAAAGTTGATCGATTTATCTGAAATTCGAGATTTAGCCGTGCCTTTTGATTCTAAACAGTTTTTCTCAATAAACTTTCTCGATATCTTTTGAAACAAAGGTGTTTTATTCTTAAAAATTTTCGTTAAATCAGTTCTGAACTAAAAAGTATATTAACTGATTTGGCTCATTTTCTCAACATCTTAATTTGAGACCAAGCAGGAGCGATTTCCAAAATATCAGAGTCTAACTCGAAAATTTTTCGTCATTTACACCTCACCGGTACCCAATCCGTGGACACACTGTAGATATCACCTTTCGTAAACCAAAATTTTGGAAAATCGTTCAAACCATGAATTCTGGTAAATAATTTGATAACATCAAATGATAAACCTTAGTGATCGACCGAAAAACTTGCCTACACTGAAAATTCCACAGTTTACATTTTGAAGTATGTGGATTTAAATGAAGTAATAAAATAAATCCGTCCGTCCGCCGTCCGTTGTCCGGAGCTTTCCTCTGAAAGTACCGAACCGAAATCCGTGAAACTTGGTAGAAAAATCGTGTGTCGCTCGAGATTGATTCTCCAAGCTTTTTAGTAGGATCAGTGCACCCTAAGGGGTCGAAATTTGGGGTAGGAGGGAAACAAATTATTTATCGAAAACTTACCAGTGAATTTTCATGAAACTCTCAACGTTGATTACTGTTGCATAATCCAACCTCCAAATTTTCACCCGGATGATTTCCGACCAGTGCAAATTGTGTTGTGAAAAACCAATGAATTATGAATAATATACAGGGTGATTCCGGAGGAGACCGTCAGATTTTAGGATAAGTTTACACTAGTCAGGACAGTCTCGAAACAATGTTTGGTTTATGGTTGGGGGTCTCTATTGAGAATATACAGGGTGATTTGTCCGATTCGACCGATTTTACTTTTATTGATAACTTTGGTATGGCTTTTTCGATTTTCGTGAAATTTTCAGCCATGTACAATATTGATGAGGACATTCATTAATTTTGAAGCTTTTTTTCAAAATAAGCGCTTGTTATTGTGATAATTCCAGGTTAATTGTGCAGGTTGAAAAAACACCCTGTACATCGCCTTTCCAAAACTACGCTATCTGTTTACGATTATAATAAGACATTATTTGAGAGTTTCTAATTTTTTTGGCACACTTCTAATTTTCTGAGAAAATTCCATCAAAAAAAGACAATGTCGAAATTTCGCTCCAATCGATTCTACTTTCATTGATCACTTTGGTATGGCTCATTCAATTTTGATGAAATTTGCAGTGTAGAACAATCTGAACGAGTACATTCAATAACCGCAAAAGTCTCTCAAAATACAGGAGGCGATAATTTTGGAATTTCAGATTAATTGTGCAAATGAAAAAAACACCCTATACATTGCGTTTCCAAAAGTTTCTTATTCGTTTCAGATCCTACACTAATATGTTGTCATTCAGAGGTTTAAAATTTCTTTGGCACACCTCCGGTTTTCCTAGAAAACATTTTTGAAGAAAAGCATCATCGTAATTTGGCTCACAAGCAGTGAGAGTATTCTGCACTAGGTAGGAAAGCTGTATTGTCCAAGGACGCAAAGCAGTTCTCAAGTTCTAAAATATTCTTTTCAAATTCCAAATTCATATTTAATTGCTAATATTTTGTATGAAATCATTCAATTCAGAATATATTTCGAATTTGAAAAGAATATTTTAGGAGTGACGAACAACTTTGCATCCTTGGACGATACAGCTTTCCTACCTAGTGCGGAATACTCTCACTGCTTGTGAGCCAAATTTCGATAATGTTCTTCTTCGAAAGTGTTTTCTAGGAAAACCGGAGGTGTGAAATTAAAAACCTCTGTATGATGATATATTATTGTAAAATCTGCAACGAATAAGAAAGTTATGGAAAAGCAATGTACAGGGTGTTTTTTTTCAACTGCACAATTGATCTGAAATTCTGAAATTATCACAATTACAACACTGTAGTTTGGAAGATTGTTGCGATTATTGAATGTACTCATTCAGGTTTTTCTACACTGCAAATTTCATCAAAATTGGATCTGCCATACCAAAGTTATCAATAAAAGTAGAATCGATTGGAGCGAAATTTCGACCATATCATTTTTTGAAAAAAATTTCTCAGAAAACTAGAAGTGTGCCAAAACAATAAGAAACTTTCAAATAATGACCTATTATAGTACAATCGTAAACAGATAGCGTAGTTCAGGAAACGCTATGTACAGGGTGTTTTTTCAACCTGCACAATTAATCTGGATTTATCACAATAACGACCACTTATTTTGAAAAAAATTTGAAATCAATGAATGTGTTCAACACTATTGTGCTACGCTGAAAATTTCATTGAAATCGAATAAGCCATACCAAAGTTATCTATAAAAGTAAAATCTGTCGAATCGGACAAATCACCCTGTATATTCTTAACAGAGACCCCCAACCATAAATCAAACAGTGTTCCGAGACTGTCTTGACTAGTGTAAACTTATCCCAAAATCTGACGGTCTCCTCCAGAATCACCCTGTATAAGTTTCATCTAAGATATCAATGGTATTGGGTTATTCAACTGAGAAAATAATAAACCCTTGTGTAAAATTGGCAGCATTTTTTCTTGTATCAATGTATCAGTGTGTTCTCTCGTAGTTTGAAAGATATGTACCCTCACAGTTCTGGAGTGATGCATCTTGCGGTCACTTTTGGTTTATTATTTGATAAAATCAAATAATAAACTGAGTGATCGATCAAAAAAAAATTCCTGCCAGCTGTCATCGAAGAATACACAGAATTCAAACCGATTACATTGCGCTAGTGCCAAACTTCACTTCTGGAGTTTGTGAAAATCCGAAAAAATAGTGGTTAGGTTATCTGATGTTTTCAATTATACCCATAAAATACCTCATCATATCAATTCATCCATCTTATTTCAATAAGGAAGATGAACCGTTCGATATATTGTTGAATGCATCTCTTTCTTCTGATTTTTTTTAATAGACCTTTTTTTTATGTGATTTTGGACTTCGGAAATGAAAATTAAACTTCCCCAACCAGTGGATTGGTCGGAGGGATTCGGTAGGATTGCCAGCCAGATCTTCAGATCCGCCTCCTCTAACCTCTTTTATGTAGGGTCATTTAAAATTGAATATTTTGCCCAAGAATCTCTCTGGGGTATTACGCCACGAATTATCCACGAATGTAGACCAATTAACTCAGAAAGCAACGAGGTGCGAATGTTTGAGCCAATTTGGGGCCAGTGTATGAATATTGGCTCTGCTCAATTTGAGCATTTGTTGGAACAAAATTTTCAGGAGTTCCAATATTTGTAGAGTAACTTTTAGGTCCTGATAACAGAAGTAGTATTCATGAAATCGAATTCAAAGATTGCGTAGATATGATTCTCACGAAATTTGCACTGGGCCACTTTATTTTTCAGCTTTAGAGCAATTTGATCTGATCTGTATTTTGGAAATATTGTCAAAATAAAATATCTGCTCAAAAATTGGGCGGATTACCCCTATTTACGAATTCAATTTTGATAATTGAGGCCCAAACCTAATCTTCCTGGTTGTTTTCTGAGAGTTAAAAATTATCGGCAATCCCATACAACATTTGAGAGAAATCTGATGAGTAGTTCCTGAAATATTTTCGGAATTTCAAAGCGATATCATCCTCACGAAATTATGCAATATTTCACTTGTCGGCATTTCATGATCAACTACCAAATTTCTATTCGATAGTATCGGTACCTAATTGCCGAGTTTTTGAGTGAAAAAACCTAGAAAAGCGCTGACGTGGAGTCAGCAGCTTTTACGCGCTTGTTCACATTGCGAAATGGCGACTTGGAAATATCAATGAAATTTAAATGAAATATGAAAATTTTCAAATTCATATTTTTCCATGGATAATTCTTCTTATTGATACTGTCCATCTTCCAACTAAATTTCAATTCGATCAGATAAATATTTATCGAGTTATTGAAAAATCAAAATTCAAATGGCTGTAACACAAAAACCATTCGACCGATTTGGCCCATTAACGAACTCAACCAAGATATTAAGGATCAAAATCCAATCTGAAAATTTCAAGATTCTAGTTCTTCCATTTCGGAAGTTACAGCACACACGACCGGTCGGACGGACAGAATTAAAGTTGACCACGGATTCTTCTTTCGGGGAGTTCCCAATCGTTTGAGAGAATTTTCGGCTCAAAATTCGAAAATTACAGACATCGTGACGAAATGATAACCAGCATTAGAACAAGCGCGTAAAAAGTTCGTTCTGTTGGCAGAAAGGTGAGGGTTATTCCTTTAAACGAAAATGCAGTTATTTTCATGAAAAACCTTCAGAACACATTTCAAACAAATAATTTCAATATTTTATTTTTAAAAAATGTTTGATCACCTAAAACTGAAAAATATAAATGGGGATTTGCATTTGTCATGAGTGCACGATATGGCAACGTCGAATTCAGCTCTCTCGGAAAAAAAGGACGTCAAATGTGTTACTTTGCTTAGGAAAACAGAGATAGCTATACTTCGATCTGGTTAGAGTAGAAGACAACGACCAAGGAATAGAAAAAGAAGAGCACAGACTGTCATACTGTCATATTACTGACAAATCGCAAACGGAAATTGTTTGGTTATATTGACAAAGAACACGTGTGTACCACAGAATAGGAATAAATATTTCGTTATTCTATAGCAGTAAAAGCTATTCTACTGAACACCGTTGTCACGTCGTGCATGCCTGGCAAATCCCAAACCCCAATTTTGAAATCTGATTTTGAATACTTTCTGAAGGTAATCTGGGAAAATGATTAATCAAACCCATAATAATAATGTTCAAATTTGCATTAGCAGTAATAACTCAAATTCAGGAAAAACCCCCATTATTCGAGACTTAAAATTCGATAATAACAGACATTTCGCCAAAAAACGATGTCGCACTCGTTCAATAGAACGACCTCGTTAAAATATCTTACTGTTCTACATTTCGATAAATTTTTTTGTTAATTAGATATCATTCTCAAATGTCAACAAATACGTTGTTCATCATTACTAACCAATCTGGTATTTTCATTATTTGGTATTTTCCTCATTTGTCTATATCAATCGAAAATAGATATATGTTATTAAAGATAACATCAACATGATAATGTTACCGGTCGATTGTTGTCAGTTATTCCAAAATACTTTTTTATACGACTGCTATTCTACTTTTACGATCCCATCAGCATGTGTAACCGAGTTATTTGTAGGAATATATAAATTGACAAATATTTGAAATCTGATAAGGAATGTGTTGAAGTTATCTTCAGTCAGTTTATTATTCATTAGCAAGTCATTGTTGTGCGAAGAAAAGTGTTGTTGTAGTGTCTGTTTCATTTCAAGGTAACTAACCAACCTACTTGTATATTTTATAATCGAAGATTCGCAATTGCAGTGTAATTAATTAAGTAACACGGGAATTGCTTGAAATGAAATCTTGATAGATGTGGTAAGGTATTGTAGTTCGTTCATTCTTGAATATTTTCTATAATGAGAGTTCTCTCGCAAATAAAACACTATTGAATTACCAGATCAAGATAAGGAGTTTACAATGGGAGTCTACGATCCAATAAGTTGCCAACCTTAAAATTTTCAAAATTGTGTACCACGGGGAAAGGGACATTTTGGAACAAATTTGTCATATTGAGATTCGCGTTATTTATTGATATCCGAAACCTGCGTCTTAGCTCTTCAAACGTTATTGGATCCAAATATCGACATTTTTTGAGATCGTGTCTGATTAACTGAAAGTTGTGTTGGGGCTCCTGATTTCACGTCAATAATGTCAATGTAATTTAAATAGGATATAAATGAATTTGATCTTTTCGGTTGCTGGTTTTCTGTACCGTAAATATGAAATGTTCAGTTGGTTCCTGAAAGGAAGGATGAAGGGTGTTTCAAATCGCGCATTTTTTTAAAGAATTTATGAATCACATAATTTGCATTCATTTTCGAAAACTGTTATTGGTAATTAAAGCATCAGTTATGCCATTCATATACGAAAAATAACATTTGTCAAATGGCATCCTCTTGCAGATCTATGGACGTCAACTCTCTTGTTGAAATTTTCAATGACATTTTGACATAATAGACGACTTCGGCCCAAGTTGCCAACCCACAATTTACTTAGCAAGTTTACTTTCACTGGGGAACGGGAATTTCAGGACAAATTCGACATGATAAGGCTCGCATTATTTATATATACCCGTAAAACATGCCTCGGCTCTTCAAACCAGATAATTCCTTCCAAATATAGGTTTTTGTTAAGATCGTCCCCGTTGGCTGAAATTCAAGTTGGGATTCCTGATTTCATGCAAACAGTGTGATTCTTAAATGTCAAAATACCCAGACGAATTGAGTGCGCCATCTATATTTTATTTATTCTTGAAAAGAACCGCGCAATCTGAAACGCCCTTTATTTACGGAATTTGGTTGCGGTAAGAGCTATAAATTTTGTCTACAGAACGACCGTCGATTTTCTATGGTAACTTTGGTTTATCAATGAACCTAACCATATTGTTGTTTTTTGTCCCAATGAATGGTTTTTTGATTTATCGACAGATTTACTTCCTTGTGTTTTTGTTATTTTCGTTATAATATTCTGTTTCGCGCCCTTAATAGTCATCTATTACATGAAGATATATTATTAATTGTCATCCGATAAAACAAACTTCCAACTATAATCTATCCACTTGGTTTTATCAGCAAAACGAATGCCAAGAGCAGTGGTAACCAATCAGAATTTTTATTTGACATGATTCCACCTTAGAAAATAATTATTTTTCGATCTCAGGAAATCTGAATGAAGTCCTCGATCCCAAATTGACTCTGCACGATTACATGATAACAGAAATCAACTTGGTAGTCAAAGGATCGAACACGTCATCGCAAATATTCACATCGGAAGACATAATGACGTTAAGGAAAGAAGAGGAGAAGAAAGCTGCACCAAACAGAAGTGGAGGTGTTTTCAATCTGCTTTTTAGGAGAGGAAAGTCGGTAAGTCGCAACATATCAATGTTTCAAATATTTCAAACTGATAGGAGATAGATATATCTGATAGCAGTGGTTTCCACTATTTGCCAGCTCCATTTTGAGCTACGGTATCGTGAATCCAAGAAATTGAGCCAAGGTCAACAGCTTGCTCATCCACTCGGTCTGTTGATTTCATATATAACGGATTTTGGACAACTCCACCAAGTGGGGTAGGACTTCTACCCTCACAAACTCCAGAAAGATGTGGATCAAGTCTGTATGATTTCCGCTGCTATAAGCTCATAGGGTCCAATTCAAACAGCAACTCTAAAACTCTCCTCCATTTTACACTGCCCTGGGTTAATCGCTTCAACTGTGAATCAGGCCAGCTTCTTGGTTACTGATTCCCTTTCATCATTCCTTTAAAAATATCGTAGGATATTCTGCATGATTCCAGATAACATTCTTGTAATTTGAGTACTTAACATCTCGTCAGCGGCTTATGATTCGTCATTGACGTCTACACGATCGACGCGAGGTATAACTTGTGAAAAACTGTTTTACATAAAATACTTACTCTCATTGATGATGTCTCAAAGGACCTCGATAGAATTTCAAAAATTTAACTACTCAAGTAGCAGTTCCACAAGTTTTTACTCCAACCTTTCTGATATCTTAAAATCTAATTAAACTGATGTTTTCAACTGAGTGCATTGTACTTATTTCCGAAAAATCTTGTTCACTTCAGATTAATTTTTCAGAACAACATATCACATCCTGTACCACCACCAACAAAGGAACCCTCACCACCAATCAAACAACCCTCACCACCAACCAACAGAAAAGACCCGTCACCAAAACCAACACCTCAGATTATACCGGTCGTAAAACTCGAAACGCAAAAGGAAAAACCAAAAGTACCTCAACGGAAGCGAAGACCTGCTCCGAAACCTCCTCAAACAATAGACAAATCTCAAACCATTGAAAACCTGCCTGCAGAAGAACCGGTACAGATGAGGAACGGCTCCGTCATATCCGATACCTCAAACGCCAGTGACAATGGTGCCAAAAACGAGACCGTACTCACGATATGCCATTCGAGACACAGCAGCGATAGTTCTGGGTACCACGAGACCTCGATTCTGAGCGACCAGTGCAACACGTCTTTACCGAGGAGGAACAGACTGCAGGAGGCTGAGATGATGGTCAGGAAGTTGAATAGATACAGCGAGAGTACGGGGAATCTGACGAAGATGACTTCGCATTCAAGGTCGACGTCCAGCCTGATTTTTCCAGGTGAGTTAATGTTTCAGTTTTTCTGATAATAGCTTGAAATGTTAGTGAAGACAACAGAGGCCTAGGATTATAACATATATGTTCTGACCAACAAAAATATCTACAAAGAAGAGAGTATCATCCGAAGCAACTTCTGTTTAGACAGATTACAAGAGGCGCCTAGCACCTAATGACAGTGAATGAGTACAAGGAACTCAAGTCCTGTGGATGGCAATGCCCTTGCAGAATCGAACCGACAGGGCCATCTCAGGAGTTTGCAATGAACTACAAGCCTCTGAAAAGCAGGAACCTTGAATTACTTTCATACCTTTGCCGTTTCAGGTACCTAAGTCTACTGTTTGTAGCACCATCACGCTGAGATGATGTGGTTCACTTATGATGCTACAGAAGTTTAAATTCGTAGACATAATAATGAAGGTCGTTTCAGCTTTGGTACGACGAATTGCAACTTGGGATACATCTAATTTCCTTAATCCTTATGATCACATAACTCTTTCCCTTCTATTACTTGAAATGAAAACTAAGTAGCAGCAATGAATCATCTTGGTTTTTTCAGGTCGCAAAAAGAAGGCTGCCCCACCGCCACCGAAACCCCTACAAAAACCTACGAGTTCCACAACGAATTTAGAGAGTCTTAGTCCTGTAGTAGCTAGTCAAACCGCTTTAAGCTCTTCGTCGTCTAGAACAGGTAAGTTCACTCATCTAGGTGCTTCTAGTTCTAGTTTTTCTGTTGTGAGGGGGTTAGGAAATGGTCAAGGTGGAATTTGTAGTAAAATGAAAACTTGCAAGAGTAAACGTTCTACATCCGAGGGCTCAAACACCAAAAACTTTCACTCTTCTTATGCTAACTTCTTCTCATTCCTGTCGCTTTCTAATTTTGTACCTTGTACGTCATCTCAGGATCAGGAAAAGTACAAGGGTACCATAACTCTCGGGAATATTTACAGACAAACTGATGATGAATCGGAAACTGAAGAATTTCTTGATGACGATGATACCCTTACAGTAATTGCGTGCCCATCAGATGATGAGGCTGCAGATCAAGGTGACAAATTGACCTACCAGATTCTCATACATCCGATCTCCAAAATGGAAGATATGGATGATTCAAAATCATCTAGTTCGTATGGATCAGATTTTCGGGTATCTGTAGAAAATTTAGAGGACGATGTATTCTTAGATGATGAGATAACTCTGGTGAAGCTTGTTAGGAAAAACGTCGAAGCTATGACATCAGAAAACGAAATAGAGGATTTGGAACAACTTGAGAACGGGAAAACAGTTGATGCACCAGCATTTCCAATAGATAATTCTCCATATATCGATGAAACTTCTGTTGAACAGTCTACATCTTCTTTTTCCAAGGACGATCAAGAAATTCGTGATATGATATTATCAACTTTGTGTCATATGGGCGAGGAATTTGAAGCATTCGTATGAAAAACGAATTGTTTCATGAGGACCACTGAAAATCTTAAAATTAGCTGTGAAAAATATTTCACTTGCTCGGTTATAACACAATTTCTACAAGCATTCTTTCCCTGGTCAAATTTCTTGATTCAAGGTCTTTCCAATATCTCCTTATCAATTGTTCTTTCAGCTAACTTATGTTCTTCGTTACTGCTTGACGATCTTTCAGTTTTCATCTATCTTAGTTCAATATCCTCGGCTTGTTATTTTTTCCACTTCTGCCTCCAACCAGCCATGATTGTATATCTTCTCCAGTGTGGTAATTTCATATTTATACCAAGAGCTGCATCTACTTCAGATTGAATACAGCAGTACACTATTTTTCCTGAACTCGGGTCTCATGAAGTCTTTTTCTCTCAAGGTTTTTCCAGAAACATAAAAGAGATCGAACACAAAATCCCATGAAGATCTCAGTAAACTTATCTCTCAATTTTTTTGCTTCCCAGAAAGACATTTTTACTTTGAGACAAAGGAAGGAAAAGAATTGTCCAAACTTCCTTGAAACGAGGCCTCATTTCTGGAAGTCGACACGATATATGTGTTGAAACCACACAAAATTAAGACGTACTTGACTCACGCTCTCGAAGCAGAAGATTTATACTAGGATCACCAAATTGCAGCTCATCAATTTTCTCGATTTTATTGACGAGAATGATAGTGTCAACATTGCCGCTATCTTCTTCAGTGATGACAGATCGAAAAGTTTCCATAATGATTGCTTCGATCCTGAATCGATATTGTTGTAGAACGATTATTTCTTCCAAGTTTTCCATGCACATAAGAGGGTGGGTGTTGTAAGTACTGGAGTGGGTTTTTGGTTTTTCTTTTGGTTTCTAATTGCTTTGTATTTTGCATGCTAGATTTGTCCCTAGCTTCCCAGGGCACTCCAATTACCACTAATCCTCCCCCTGTACCCAGGAGAAGAAAAGGGCCGGTGGCAGCATCTTTCTCTCTGGAAGAAGAAGAATTTAATAATTCCGAAATATTACTCGAAAACGAAGCAAATCCTCACGACTCTCTGTACTCTTGTCCTTACCAAACCGAAGGAGTACCTGCTAGAGATAGAGATACACCAGATAACAGCAGGCCTCCCTCCAACATGTCAACAATAGATATACTGAAGTCGCTGGAATACTTGAATTTAGATGACCAAGGAAACGAAATAAAACCGCCTGCAATTATCGGAGTTTTACCGAAGTTGAACGTAGATGAAGATGTTCCAGAGGATGATTCAGGTTTGAAAAAGAGACCTTTCCTCTTGAATTTAGTGGACAAGAATTTAGATGATGATAATACGAGTCAAATGACCGAGTCGCCGATTAAAGATGAACCGACTTCGATTATTTCAGATATTTGTAGTGTAGATATTTCACCAAGAAAGAAATATTATCAAAAAGAACTTTCAGTTTCAAGTGTGAAGAGTTCTGAAAGTGTGTTCTTCGAGGAAGGTCTCATGAAGAGGTGGGGAAGTTGGGAAAAGTTGAACCAATCATCTGTACCATCTTCTCTCGTGGATGAAGTACCCAGATGCTCGACATCAGAACTAGAAGATTCTGTGAAATCAAGAAGAGTAAATGAGTCATTAGAAACTGCCAAAGAAGAAAATATACCAAGCATTGATGAATATTCTAGTCCAGAAATACTTCGTACAAAAGCAAAACAGACTGAAACTGATGAAATAAATATTTCAGTTGACAAAGAACGAAATGAGCAAACAAAAGATAAAATGAAGAGTGTTCAGTCGAATGATGTCGAAGGGAACGAATCAAAAAAAAATTTTGAAGAGATGGATAATATTAAGTGCCAACCCAAAAGTGAATTGGGTTTCCATGGTGTTTATTCAGACACAGGCATGTTCAGTTTAATGAGTTTTTGTCATCATAGTTGTAGAGTTCGCTAGGTATTCGGGCGGTTTTGATAGCAGAATTAGATTTGCCTCAAATGCATGCAGAAGTATTGTACTTTGCTAAACGATTTATGGCTCAATCAGTTTTCTGAGCATTGAAGCAGGTATACATACTGTTAATGGGAATTGGTTCTTCAAGGTCGCTTAAAGTTTACTTCAAAATTGATGTTTTCGCTAAGTTAGGTAAGGTCAAAGTCCCTCATCTCAATATGTAAATACAGACACGATCGAGTTAAAATTCAGCACATGGATGTAAGATAGTGATGAGCTCTCATTCAAATATCAAATCCGTGGCTCTTATGAGAACGCTAAGTACTTCGTGGAAATACTTTACCTTAAATCGAAACTCCAATTTCATGAAATCGTAAGAAATCAACATCACAATAACTCCAAAACATCAGATATTTCCGAAAAAGTAGATACGATCGGATTGAAAAATCTGATTTTTTGGAAATTGTTCAAATGATACGATCAGCACTTACTTCCACGCCACATTGCGCATGAGCGTTTGTCAACTAGCTACCAAGTCTCATCATGATCAGATAAGTATTTTACGAGTTACTCCCTAGAAATAACTACTACTACTACTTCAGAAAAAAAATTGCGGCGTTTGATTCAAGCAGAGCTCAGAGTGCTGATTGGGCTGTATCCCATTCCAAAAGTTACAGTATTTCTATCTATCTAGTCAGGCATGTTTAAATCAGTCGTGAATCTTGACCAGAAGCCGAAGTGAACTCTGAATCTATAATCCATCCATTGTATTCTTAGAGATTAAAACAATAGTGCCATCTCCATATCCATACCTATCAAACCACGCCATCTCCTCTTCTTCAGTTTCTTCATTCTCTATCTTGCTTCATTCTTCACTTAGACTAACATCCAGATGAAATAAAGCACTTTGGTATTCCATTATGTCTTCCTTTGACATCTCGATCTTCAGAAAAATCAGTAATGATGTAGATTCTGACTTTCACACACTCCAAAGAACATTTTCCAATTTCATGGATGATCCTTGGTACCCAGTTTTCCTCATTTTCGATTTATTTTACAGACGTGAGTTCTACATCAAGTCATCCAGCCCATAAAATATTAGTTCCGAGCGAGAAAACTTTCACAGATGGAAAAACCACTTTTCCTATAACTGAAGATGAAGTTATCACCAGAGAAAATGTATATACCAGTAGTGTAATAAATGAAATTAGTTTGGATGACGTAGAACGCTACAAAAACTATGGAAACTCCCCAGATTCAGGAAATTCGAGTGAAATAAGTGAAAAGTCTAAAATCGATGATGAACTCGGTAATCCAGAAATATTGGACGTTTTGGTCACAAACGAGGGGGAGATAGAAGAATGGCATTTGCCTTCTCCTCCGAAAGGTTTCAAAGACACCTGTCCAAATAGTCAAGTTGCTGAAAACGAAATCACTGAGACTGATTCTGTGATAACCCCAGAACTCATCGAAAAATTAGAAATAATAGAAAAACAACAATCGTTACAGGAAGAACAAATTAGTAATATACCAAGCGATGACAGTGATTTTATCCTGAGTAAATTATCACTGGAGAACTTAGAGAAAAGAAAAAGTTTGGTTTACAACCGAGAACTTGCAACAAGTTTGAAAGAATCGTATGAGTCTCAAGCAAGAAAAGAAAGCAATGCTTCATCTACACAGCATCCTTCAAACTCCTCTAAAAAAGTTGATGCGACCGAAAAAATCTTGGAAGAAATCCGTAGCAACAACACCAAGAAAGCAGAAGAATCGAGAGAGGATACCAAACATAGCACGTTGCCGAACTTCAAGATAACAACCTACGATGAGCCGATCAAGCCTATCAAGGTCTTCGAAGATGACACCATCAGGAGCAACTCGGATTTTTCAGGAAAATCTATCAGTTTGAACCGAGGAAAAACGCTGCAAAATACCGGCTTTAGGAGGTCCATGGAAAACGTATCAGTTCGGCGAAACGAAACCGAACTGAAAGAGACAGAACAGCACAGGATGTTCAGACCCAAGAGCGATAATTACAGAAGATCAAGGGCGGTGAATCGCTCTGGCTCATTTTCTGTCGAACAGCAGGAGTGGAGCTCCTCAAAGCCGGTCGCCAGGTCCAAATCTCAAGTTGCTATGAGAAAGGGAGAGAAAAAAATTAACAGTTTTGAGACCAGCAACATGTCGAGGAGTAGTAGTTTGTTTGATGTGTCCGGTCTACAAAGCTTGGAGGTAGGTTTTTTTTTGAATAATCACAATCGCACATTGTTATGCATTTGAAGCTTTACGATACACATAGCTGTTTTGATTTAATGAGGTTTGAGATTCAGTTTTAGTTGATTGATAACAATTGGGGTTTTGAGTTTTTTGTACTTACTAATTATGTTTTTTGAAATCATTCGAAATGGGTTATTTTAATTTGGGGCTTTATAGTCTTAACTGTTCAATTCTGGATTTGAATTCGAAGGCTCAGTAGCCTTCTAGGAATTATTGATAACCGAGAGGATGTTTTGAAAAGCAAGGTACCTAAGAAGCAAACAAATTTTCAACGCCAATATATTTCGATACATTGAAATGGAAGCAAAGATCCCCCCTTAAAAAAGGTTTTTTCAAATTGAGGTCTGCGAATTTTCACACAAGAGAATACATTTTGCTCAAACCTCCGCCTCACATTTTGTAGCACTTCGAGGGCATTTTTCGATAATTGATTGTGTAATTCTTCCAGGAAGGTGTATTCTATGGTATGAATATTGTTTTTAAGTGGCCTCACAATGAGATGTCTTAAGGGAAAAGAATTGTAGATAAATGTAGCAGAATTTATACCATTGTATGGAAGTTGGCTGGGCTCGGTTCGAGTATTAGTAAGATTTAACTATTGCGGACACTTATCTTGTTTTCCGTTTGTCTTATATCGTTCGGTATACATTGACCCGATATCAATACGTCCTCATACTTTAAATACAATACAACACATAATCAACAAGCATTCAATACTAGTAAAACCAAATCCTATTATCATTCGTTATTCTTAACGGTAATGAATTCTTCTAGGTTATGAAAAAGATTCAAAATAGACTGAACACACCAACTACATCCATGGAGACATTGAGCAAGATAGGGTTGGAAAAGAAAGAAGAAATAAAACCCAAAGAAGCAGAAGATGAAGAAGTACCAATAAGAAAATACCAATACGCTGGACCACCCTCAATAAACATGGGCATATGGTCAGACAGACCCAAAGTACCAGTAAGCGTTAAAGAAGATGCAGACTATAAATTGGGGCAAGGAACGAACAGGCGGCATTACCAATCTTCAGTCCAGAATGGGACAAGAATCACAGATAGTTCACAGAAAAAACATTTTAATGACAATGCTACCAAACATAATGAATCCCAGAGGGTTACCATAACTTGCAACGGTTCATCAGATCAAAGAAATGACTTTAACGTTCTCATAAAAATAGAAGATCAAAATCGCAGGTTTCAAGAACATAACGTCGATTCGATCAATAGGATTTCATACAGTTTGAATAGAAATACACAACAGCGACCCCACTCTGTGGCTTTTCCTTCAGACTTCGACATATCGAGAGTACCTGTGGTTAGGTCTGTCGAGCTCAAGAAAACTTTCAGAGACATTCCTGTTAATACTTCAGTGACTCAGCTGAATCAATCCAATGACAGTTATTATTCCAATGGATTCGCTGAAAAATCTAGACCGTTAAGTACCCAAGACACGAATGGGAAAGATAGTTCTAAACCTGTAATGAGAGCTAGGAGCTTTTTGCAAACAGCACCAGTGGTGCGAGGGTTCAGAACTTTGGAGAGCAATTCAAGTACTAAAAGTGACATTAAAGTGGAAAAGTATAACAGATCTTCATGGCAGCCAAGCTCATCTATGACTCTACCTGTTAACCCCAAAAGAGACACTCATTCAACGAATCAAAATGTGCCTTTTTCTAGATTCAATCTGAGAAGAACAGAGTCGAAATGTCTGAGAGATGATACCTCTCACAATCCTATGGATTCAAGTCAAACAGGGGACAAAGTGTTACCTAGCTTCTCAAGATCTAGTTCAGAAATTCCGGCTCAAACCAGTTATGGTCTTGTGAACTCGACTGTCAAATCAGTAATACCAAAACCGCCCCCTCAAATGCCCATAGGCGTCCAGAAGAAAATCACGAAGAGGCAGTTTGTTCCTGTTGTCGATCCCAGAGATGAATTGCTCAAATCTATCAGAGATTTTGGAGGGAAGAAAGGTCTGAGAAGTAGGAAAGCTTAATGAAATCTAGAATTTTGACTGGTTCAAATTTTAATGGCCATAAGCCTTGGTCAGTTATCAACTGGAGAAGAAACTGAAATCTGAAGTGGAGAAATTTTTTTGAGTTTACTCATCTTTTATTTTAGGTAGATTTCAGGAAAGAGTTCAGTACATTTGTTTATATTTTTATAGATAAAGAATTATTTGAAAAAAATATTCCTGTCAATAATCTAGACAGTATCTGTAAAGACCCTATTGTGTGGTATGAAATTGATTCAAGGCCCGAGAATATAGGGTGACCAATTATACGTACAGTTGCAACTAAGAGATATTATTTGAATAAGAGTGATTATCGTTAAATTTTAAGTTATTTTATGCATATTCGCATTGTCAGTATATTTCATTATAACATAGTTTAATGTTTGTGAATATTGCAAATATAGGGACCAAAGGATATCGGAATACTATTATTTATTTTTATTTCAACATTGCTCATTGTGAGATTATTGTATCTCATTGTAGATAAAATAAAGTCAATATCACGTTTTTGTTTCTTTTCTTCTTGAGGTTGATGGGAGGTATCCTCCTATTTCAGGGTTATGTATATATGTAGGCAACCAAATGAGTCATATTATGGGCAACAGCAGACCAGAGCATTTTCAGTATCGATTAAAGCTTATTTTGAAAAGATTTCGCATCATTTTTTTTTGTTTTTCTGGGTTTTCACTCCCAATATCTGAAAGAGAACTATTAACTATTAAATTACTTTCCAAAAAAGGCTCTTTTCGAAACCCTGCCGATGTCAAACTATATAAATGACAACCCTTGTCAAGAAGTCATGCAATATGATAAGAATGAATAATAAAAATACCAAATTGTCCTGGTGACTATATGCCACAATAGTTCCGAATGCTGGAGGCACGAAAAAGAATCAGTGGTTAATAAATAAATGAAAATAAAATGGAGGACTCGACTTTCGGTTTATTATTCGATAAATTAAAGAAAATCGACCAGAAAAAAATTGGCCCCCAGAAAATTTCACAGTTTACATTTAGAAGTATGTTAATTTGGATGAACTAGTCAAAAAAATCCGTCCGGGGCTTTCCTTTGAAGGTACCAAACCGAAATCCGTGAAACTTGATAGAAAAATCGTGCGTCGCTCGAGATTGATCCTCCAAGCTTTTTAGCAGAATCGGTGTACCCTAAGGGCTCAAAACTGGGGGTAGGAGAGAAAAAAAACTGTTGCATAATCGAAGTAGAGTATTCTGAACTATATTTTCTACCAAAGCTCTTTCGTATTTCCTCCATCTATTCGAAGGTTCTATTTTCTCCTATGCTGTCTAAAATATCTGAAATAAATCCTGCATAAAACACCTTTTTACGCGCTTGTAATTTTCGAATTTTGAGCCGAAATTGGTCTCAAACGACTAGGTTGGACTCACTGATGAAGAATCCGTGGTCAAACTTTATTCTGTCCGTCCGACCGTGTGCGCTGTAACTATCGAAAGAAAGGACCTAAGGCCTTGAGATTTTCAGGTTGGGTTAAGAACCTGAATATCTCGGTTGAGATCGTTAATGGACCAAATCTGCCGCATGGTTTTTGTGCTACATCCATTTGAAATTTTGATTTTCACTTACTCGAAAAATATTTATCTGATCGAAATGAAACTCGGTTGGAAGATGAACAGTGTCAATAAGAAGAATTATCCAAGGAAAAATTAGAAAAAAATTTTTTTTTTTTTAAATTTTTATATTTCATTAAAATTTCACTGAAATTTCCAAGTCACCATTTCGCAATGTGAAAAAGCGCTTAAAAGCTGCTGACTTCACGTCAGTGCTTTTCTAGATTTGTTTTCATCCATCTTGATATTCCTCTGTGTTCTAAAGACTTATCAACTCAAAAAACTCATATTTCTTTTCTCTTTGAGTGAAAAAGCTGTAAAGCTAATTTTTCATGTAACTCATTTTAAAGACACCTGCTTTGAAGAAACAAAATTTCAGCAGAATGTGACAATTATTTTTTGAGATATTTCCCTCCCAAAATTTTTCGTAAATCTTCACGTTGGTGCTTCACGACTGCGAATCAAGGTTCAATCGAACGGAATAAGTATTTTCGTAACTATTGAGAACATGTTCAGTAGACTTTAACTACAAAACCGTTCAGCAGAGTATCTCCATTAACGAACTCAACCGAGATATCTAAACTTTAAGGGTTGATTCTCACAATTCGTCCCGTAACCTTCCAGAACCCCTTCCGTATGATTGAAGTCAAAATTTAGCAGGCAAAAATGTTATGTTGACGGAACGTAAACTGGACGTAATCTACCCTAAAATTTCAAGGCCTTAGGTATGTTCCTTCAAAAGTTAGAGCAAATACTTCTGGCGCAATAGAATTCAATTTCACCTCGGATTCTCCTTCAGGAAGTTCAACCTGATCATTTAAGACCATTTCATACTTGATATTTGAAATTACAGACATTTCGACAAAACGATAATGCGCGGCTCCACAGAATAAGCGCGTTAAAATGTAAACCTTTGCGATGACAATTTCATATTTGACCTATTTACATCAGTGTTGCCATATCTCAAAAACTAAGTAGCAGTTCGCCTCGTAATTCACTTGGAGTATTCACGAATTAAGATTCTCAACGCTCTGAAGAAGGCATTCACTCAGGTGGTCGAGTATTGGCGTCTGAATTTAAGATTGCAGCGCCACCGTGATCAGTTTTAGAACTCTACATACAGACATAGATTTTGTTTTGATAGTCGTTTTTGTACTGTTTGTTAGTGTTTGGTTTGATAATTTTTGATTTCACGATTCATTCAAAGACTTTTTAGACTTTTATAGTTGACGAGAGTATAACTGGGAGTACCTACATATTCCATTCTTATAAAGTGGGTATGTATCATCCTTCAATCTTATTGAGTGTAGCAACTCTAAAATTACCGGGACATCTCCAAGGTTAGAGAGTATTCTAATATTATTTATTTTCAGATCCAAATGGCAAGATTGACTTTGGTGGATTTCTTAGGCTGTCTTGAAAGTTGAAAAACAGATAGTATTGTAAAACATACTTTTTGGAATAATAGATAAATACTCATAACTTTACTATTTTTATAGGGAAGGACTAAATACTCAATATATTGTGAATAAAATGAATACATTCACATGAAACGAATGCTACTTGTTTCGTAAGCCTTATTCATGATGGATTGACAAATAAATTTTCCAACACTCATATGATTGGTCTTGAAAAATCTTTAATAAATAAGCCTTGTACAACTTTGCTTTCATCGGCAGAAGCACTTTGAGCAAAGAGTATTCATCACCAGATATTTCCTTGTTGAGACTCTTATTTTTCGATAGTCAGTTTTATCAGTAGAACATTTACGTTGTTCCTTAATGATCAGTTCAACAGGCAGATTTCTGGACGGCATAGCATTCCTCTTAAGTAAATTTCTCTGCTTGGATTATGGGCCTGAAAAAAATTGTCTTCATGAATGTGATCTTATATTTCATGAGTAATTCGTGCTAACCTCTATAAAAATGATCATCATCGGTAAAATCAAGGTAACAGACTCTCATAAATCTTGTTGGTTGGTTTTAATCGATTCTTCAACACTTTCAGGCCCGACTTGTTAAAGGAAGTTTCTTTCACTCTAACTCCAAATTTTTTACCGGTCTGTAGAGATCTATGGGAAGGGACATTTGAGTTTGCTCTTCCTCAGTAGAAAGCACTTGTGAAATCACACAAACGCCGAGAAAAATGCATGAACTTTCTCATTTTCTTAACATTTCTTTCAACTTATCAATGATAATGTCTGTACCTCGGGTTACTTTGATAGCCACCAGAGGGAGTAGCGCATATCTTCATTCGCCAATAGAAGGTGGGAATTCACACCCTGCTTTTCTACAAGAACAATGAGTCCTCTTTGGGAAGTTTCATCTCGAAAGATCCACATAAATCGAATGCAGAATAAAATACAGCTTTAACACAGATTGATTTATTTCTAACGACCAATTAGTTGGTTTAATGATTGGTATTGAATTGTGAAAATGAGAAATACCCAACGATTTCCGACCGTAAATGGAAAAAACAGGTATAGAACCGACGTAGGCGTATTTTCAGTACCTCATACAAGTGAAAATAAAGTAGAATATTGATGTTTTCTGCCTTGACCTGGTCATTCGCGATGTTATCCTCAAACAAGTTCTTCAATAACATAGAATGACCAAGGTGAGGGCCATCATATTAGCATTTTTGGACGCAGCCGGCATCTCAAACTGGATCGATCCTCTGAGTTATTATTAAATTCGAGTCTTGTACGATTTTTTTCAGAAAAATGGCTGGGTCGATGAAATAACACACTACAAGATAAACGCAGGTAGAGTTTATTCATATACGAAACGTGGGGTGAAAGCAAATTTTTGGAAGTCAATTTCATGTTTATTATTTGTGTAGTTGATTCTTGGAAATAAATCTTCTTTGTATATACATGTTCTTCTGAACTTTCTGAGGCTAGCTCAGATCAGAAAAATCCTAGAAAAGCACTCAACTACGTGAGGGAGCTTTTACGCACATGTTCAAAGTCGTTGTCAAAGCTGTCATCTATTCACGTTTTATATATACTCTTTTCTTTTATAAACTATCCTGGTTGGTCATGATTTAGGTCTATCAAGTTTTTTTACTTAAAACTGACGCAGGTTGGCACTCGTGAAATATCGGCAATGTCAAAATAATTCGCAGCGAAATTGCCAAATGCCAATGCCAATTTCTACTCTCAATCTCAACATAATCATCACGCCTGGAAACTAAAAATGCCGAAGGTAGTTTTGGAGAAGCAGAGACAAATTATCAGAAAGTGCTATGAAGAATTGAAATCTGCCTTTTCTGATAGTAACCCTGGCAATTTGGAATCCATAATTTATCACAAGCTATCCAACATTTTCATACTGTGCAACAAAAGGTGTTTGTAGGCTTATTTCTTGAGCATTTCGAAAAGTTCGAAATTCCATAGGTACGTCTGTTCTTTTAGAAGTTTTACTGCAGGTTATTCGAGTACTCAAATCATTTTTTTTTAATGAACTTTCACAAAGTATCGGACTACTGTATTCATAATTTTTCAGTAAAATTTCAACACTCGATTCTTGATTTCCGTCCAAGAAAATAGCATAACTGAATCTTCCAACCGTGTTCATATAGTGAAATAGTTCAAGTATTAACAGAGAAAAAAGTTTCTTCAACATTCGCCAGGTCTTTGGAATTATTGAATTCACATATAATAATATTTTCTCAAATTCATTATTTTCCCAAAGTAAATTCACATTTAAAAAATATGTAATTATTACAACCTCTACGTAGAGAGGACAACGTTGTGTAGTTATCTGACCGGAAAATGACTATAACCTAACATTTTAAAAATATACAGGGTGAAATGTGTCAGAATGTCATGGCCAACCGGGATAGTTCATAAAAGTGAATGGAGTATATTTTTTTGAGAATAAGGAGTAAATTTTTAATTCTTATCAAACAATAATTGTTATTTCAGTATTAGCAGAGAGAATGTGAACGAGGTACCATACATTTTTCCGTATGATAGAAGAGCACAGATAAAAACCTCAGAATAAACTGTCTCCCCGTATAGGTGTAGTGAAATTGTTGTTTGTTATTGAAGGGCTTCTTTTTCATCAACGAAACAAAATTTCTTCTTTCCTTCCGATGCAGGTTGATATCTCGAAATTACACCCTAAAACCAAAAAGGAGACGAAAAAACTAAAAGGAACTAGTCAATGATTTATTACTCATAAAAGTAATTTGAAGTTCACGATCCATCTCAAAAAAGAATAGAACACTAAATTATCGTCAAATTCATATATTGGACAACTATTAACTAAGTTTTCTATTGTTTCCTTTTCTTATCCGCATTCGCACTTTGCACTTTCAACAGAATTCCATTTGAACAGGAAATTATTACAGCGACCATGACATGTTCTAAGTCTATTCAAAATGCACCAAATTTTCCTAGGAAGATTAAAACCATGAACTTTTTCTGAAGGATCCCTGATCAAACCTTTGTTGAAAACATCACACAAATTCCATTCCGAACGCCAAATTTCTTTGTCACTTTTATTGGAATAAAGAAAATCGTTAATCCATAGAGGTTCACGAGATTTCAATCTAGCAATCTCAGAATCCGGAATATAATATAAAATAAATAAATATAAGACATGATTGGGAATAAATGCGGAAAGGAATGAAACTAATCCCAAGACTTTTTACGTATTGACTTCACCAAACGCATATTCATTTTCTCATGAAAGGTTTTCTCGATATTCTCATTATATGGTCCTCAAGAAATTCTGCATGAACCTTAATATTTAAATCGAAAGAAGGGTTGAGTGACACCTTATTTTGAGGGAAGTTCGATGCCTTTTGCAAAAATTCCGTTCTCTTGACGATTTTGTTGGTACTTCTTCAACTTATCATTCTGAAGAAGTCAAGAAAAAAAACTAAAGAATACAACAACAAATTCAGTGATATTGTGAAAGAAAATATATCCTGGCATCTGGAAGTTCTATTTTGATTCATTATTCGATAAAATCAAATAATAAACCCTAGTGATCGACCAAAAAAAAATACGGGTTGCTGTCATCACGGCAGGGTTGATAGAAATTGATTGGAACCGCCAGTATAAAATATCCCTCTACAAGTTCACCTCATTCTGCATGTTCTGATTTTTCATAGAGGTCTAGATATGTAGGGTTGTACAACTTGACGCACTGTATAAAGTAGTGATATACAGGTGTTCCTTATGAAAATTTGACCCCCCAGAACTGTCTTTCTCTCTGATTCAGAACTTGAAAATTATTTTTGGATTCATCTATGGTTCTTGTGTTTGGGCGGTTGAACTATCTGTTCAACATGACCTTTTAATGGCCAGTTCGATTAGAACATTATTTCGTGAATAAGGTAATGATTCAGAAAATTTTCACTGTGTTGTGTACAGAATATATATAACCCTCGAACTATACTCTCGAAATCTCTTCCATATTCAAAAAATGTTGGGGGTTGATGCCAAATTCATAGGGGTGATTTTTTCGGATCGAACTCATGATGGAATTCGTCTGCCTGTTTTTTGAAATCTCGAAAATTCGCCGTTTCTGAGTTCTAGAGAGACTTAAATTTTCGTTGGAACACCCTGATTTTCCAACACAAGTACTTATACCCGTTTCTTTCGGATGGCACTTGCAATCAATTACACGCATATAGTAACATGCACTTAACAATTCAAGGATGCTTCTCTAATATGAATCAATTGTTTCTCTGTGAAATTGAACATTTCCTCTGAAAACAGGAGAAAATCGATTAGTTCGGAAATTATCCTGCGAAGGCCAACTGAATGTTTTTACCGTAATTATAATGACAAAATTGCGATATCCTTTTCATTTCCATTTCATAAAATGCTAGTAGACTAATGGTTCCTTAATTTCAGTTTTATTCATGGTACAGTTGAAAAATAGTTTTTATGATGAATATCTCGAAAGAGTAAAATGACAAGCGCTTAATTCATCTTCTGCAATACAATTTTGCTAAATTCAGGTAATATCTATATCTGATTTTAATTGGGTATATCTGCGGAATCAGTGGGTTGATCTAACCCATTCGCGAATTCGTCCTTCGTAATTAAACTTATTACTTTATACAAATATCTAGTTCGTTCGGTCTTAAGGGGGTGAACAATTATGCAAAATTTTATTTTCCCGATATTTCCAGAAAATATTTCCAATTGAAATCTGGAGCTTGTTTGAAGAATGATAGCTAGAAGGTTCATGCAGAATTTCATGAGGACTATATGAAAAAAAGATCGCCAAATTTTTCCATCAGGAGGTGAAAGGTGCATTTGGCGGGGTCAATACGTGAAAAGATGATCGCTTAGGCAATCAATTTGAACATGCACGAAAATGCTGCTGACTTCACGGCGGAGCTTTTTTAGAATTTTAATGATAATTTCGATAAAATCAAAACAATTTCGGTATGGATTTTTATCTTAAACGATACATTTTACGGAAATACTAAACACATATGTTTAGTGTGAAAATGTTATTATTAAGAATTCGAATAAGAATATATTTATTTTCATGATCAAATTACATTCGAAAAGGAAAGCCGTCACAAAAAAACATAATGAAAGGAATCTCTCAAATCCGACAATCGGCTTCAGAGTATTCCGTGATTGAATATGGCTCCAAATTTAACAGAAACGTTTTTGTAGAGGATTTGAATTTCTTCATCTATTGGCGAATGATGATAAGCGCTACTCCCTCTGGTGGCTATCTGAGTAACCCGAGGTACAGACATTATCATTGACAAGTTAAAAAAATGTTATGAAAATGAGAAAGCTTAGGCATTTTTCTCGGCGTTTGTGTGATTTTACTGCTTCTACTGAGAAAAGCAAACTCATAGTTTTCCACAGCCCGGTGAAAAATTTCGAGTTAGGGTGAAAGAAACTCCCTTTAGCAAGTCGCTTCTGAAAGTGTTGAAGAATCGATAAAAACCGAGAAACAAGATTTATGAGAGTCTGTTACCTGCATTTTACCGATGATGATCACTTTTATAGAGGTAAGCAGGAATTGCTCACGAAATATTAGATATCACATTCATGAGAACAGTTTTTTTCCAGGCCCCTAATCCAAGCAGAGAAATTTACTTAAGAGCAATGCTCTGCCTTCCAGAAATCTGTCTGTTGAACTGATCTTTAAGGAACAACGTGAATGCTTTAGTGATAGAACTGACCGATTGGAACAAAAGAGTCTGAACAAGGAAATATCTGGTGATGAATACTTCGCTCAAAGTGCTTCTGCCGATGAAATCAAAGCTGTACAAAGCTCATTGATTACAGCTTTTTCAAGACCAATCATATGAGTGTTGGAAAATTTATTTGTCAATCCATAATGAATAAGACTAACGATACAAGTAGATTAAGTTTTATGTGAATGTATTCATGTTATTCACAATATATTGAGTATTTACTCCTTCCCTATAAAAATAATAAAGTCATGAGTATTTGTCTATTATTCCAAAAAGTATGTTTTACAATACAATATGTTTTTCAACTTTCAGGACAGCCTAAGAAATCCATCAAAGTCAATCTTGCCATTCGGATCTGCAAATAAATAATATTAAAATACTGTCTAACCTTGGAGATATCCCCGTAATTTTAGAGTTGCTACACTCAATTAGATTGAAGGATGATATATACCGTATTTATAAGAATGGAATATGTACTCCCAGTAATACTGTCGTCAACTATAAAAGTCAAAAAAGTCTTTGAATAAATCGTGAAATCAAAAATTATCAAACCAAACACTAACAACCATTACAAAATCGACTAGCAAAACAAAATCTATGTCTGTATGTAAGGTTCTAAAACTGGCCACCGCGGCGATGCAATCTTAAATTAAGACGCCAATTGGGTGCCTACATACAGGGTGAGTCTGTAAGTTGT
The DNA here is from genome assembly GCA_958510865.1 of Myrrha octodecimguttata. NCBI lineage: Eukaryota > Metazoa > Arthropoda > Insecta > Coleoptera > Coccinellidae > Myrrha > Myrrha octodecimguttata. Next base: position 75,797,270 of record OY294057.1, read on the forward strand.
ACATTAATTTTTACCATAGATTCCTACCATGAAATAAAACACTTTTTTTATTCACCTTTTTTCCTGATTCGGTCCGAGTAAAAAGTTGTAAGCATTTAAATATTTCTCAATGTGCTAATACACTCCTGCGCTTTGTTTTCCAGTTCACCACAGATATCCCTTACGGTGATCTCTTTCGGAGAATAACCATTCCAAGGTTTGAAATTCGAAGAAACAAGATTGAAAAAACTCATTTACTCTCTTAATTCTTATGATTTGGTGCTTTTTGCGATATTATCGCCAGAAAACATTTCACTACACTGGACTTACACTGATCTTCAACTTGATGTTCATGCAATATCCAATTTCATTCCACTTTATAAGATTATACACAATTCCATCGTCGCCCATTCTCATATTGAAAACTCTATAATTATACTTTTTCACGAAATTTATAAATGAATTATATGAAATCAATCAACTAATCTAAAAAATTACTCTAGAATGTTATGGAAAGTCTAGTCCATAGTCAAGGACTATGTCTGTGGTGTGGTCACGAAATAACATATACCCATAGAAACCATAACTTAATGTTTTATCTATGCATATACTTAATATTAGTTCCATGCGAAATAGATGAATATTTCTGTTTATTCTATGGTCCGGATAAACGTGAACCCAGGGGCGGATCCATAAATATGGGAACATTTTTTGAATTTTTATCCGATTTTATAATATTCAACGTTGAATATCTGCAAAACGGTGTATTTAAGGAGAAATTAGAAGGAATAATCAAATATTTTAAAATGATTGGAGATTCTTATGATGACATAAGATAAACTTTATCTGCTTTCTTCATGCTAATTTCGTAAAGTTTCATGAATCGACGAGTCTATAACTCGGAAACTGTTTGAAGTAGGATAAAAGTGATTACTGAAGAATATGGAAAACTTCACACCAAAATTCATCTCATTCGGAGTTACCATATCGAAGCTACAAAAAAAAACTGATTTTTTTTACAAATTTAAACAGCCTGTATCTTTTCGCTGGAGCCGAATCTGGAAAAATGATAAATGAAAAAAAAATTTCATTTGATGAGAGCAATCTTGGGTTGAAATTAATGTTCAACTTAAGGAGTCACCCGCCTGTATATTTTTATTTGAAGAAAAACTGGAGCATTGTAATATTACTCCTCTGTTTCATGTTGACATGAACCATGTGGGAATTCTATAGATCTTTCCTTCCAGTTCCCTATTGCGAAAAAAAATGATGAATATTTATTCACTCGTCCACAATATATTTTCGTTCCTTCGATCTTAATAAATGTTTCTTTTGATACTCTTGAATAAAGAATGAATATTGAAAATTAACTTGTTGCATATTTCAGAGTTTATGTTTCTTCTACATGCCCTACATCATTATAAACACACCCGGATTATTTGTGACAAAAATTAGTGGCAAACTTTGCACTTCATCCGGTGTCCTGACTTTTGCAATGGGTACATTTTCTCGACCATTCGATTTTTATCGAACTGAAAGTAATTTCATTACATGGAATTAATGTATTTCGTTCGAAGCTTTTTCAGTTCAATGTCCTGCTGTAAATCCGGAATCGAGCAGGTATCCGCTGTTTCGTGATTGTACCGTTTGTGAAACTCAATGAAATGATAACTCGTAAAATGGTGGGTCTCCATTTTATATCCCAATGAAGACTGGAATTCGCATTTCTCTTCGCCCACTATTTTTGTGACCGCATTGTATAGGGTGAAGGGTTAATTCAGTATAACTATGAAATACGAAGAATTCAATAGGTATTATCTTTAAATTTTTATTAATTTTTTATGCCCTTGTTCTGTAAAAAAGCGCTTTAGCGTTTTTCCGGAATGCCTGTTATTTTCGAATTTTGAGCAGAAAATTAAACGATTGAAGAGAATCCGTGGTCAGCATGAATTCTATCCAGCATTCTGTCCGTCCGTGTATGCTTTAACTCTTGACAGAAAGAATCTAATGGTGTTGGAATTCTAATGTTTGGTTTGGAGCCTTTTTAATATTCCGGTTGAATTTTGAGGTTAGGTCCTCGATGTATCAATATAAGTACTATTGCGATCAGATTGAGATTTCGTAAGAGAATACTAACATGCAACTTGATGCAAAATTTTGTGCGGATCTAATAGTAAAAAAAAATTAAAAAAAATAATTATTTGAAAATTTTCAAAATTTTGTTTGAATTTTTTTTTGAGGGCTGTTAATCAGATTTCTATGAAATTCACGGAGGCCTTGTAGTCGATATTTTACAACAGTGTTCCAAATTTAAATTCTATCTGATTTTATTTTCGAGGATATATATGTCAAAATTTGTTGAGTTGATCTGAATTCTTGAGGTTATTTCCTCAATACCTCAAGAAGTAGGAATGCAATCAGATTGAAACTTCATTACTAGTGTCAGAGTAACTACCTGCAGCTGTATGGAAATTTTCGTGGGAATTTTTTCGATGAAAAATTACGGAAGGATTCGAAAAATTTCTAAATTTTTCTTGAAAAGAATTGGTTTTCAGGACACTATCCAACATATTTCGATGGTGCTTCAGTACGATTCGATATATAAAGTACGCGTCATAATTATGGAACAAATCCATTTTCTCAGAAGACTTTGGTTTCACTTAATTTTTATGCATTTTTGAAAGTTCTTTATTGCACCCTGTGCCATCCCCACCAACCTTCTAAATTTTTTGAATATGGAATGAAGGTCATGTGGTACTTTTTTGACCAGGTCTTTGTATCTTCTTCACAGGTGTGCCGAAATTTTCAAGAAAAATATCATTTTTTTTGGAAAAATTAGTTACTTCAAAGAGGTTTTAAGTATGTGCACTTTGTCATGGCTCATTCACTTTCAGACGATGGTACCTGATGAAATTTGTCACCGAAAGAAAGTCGACCATCACAGTTTTGTTCCTGCACAACTTTCAACCCCCTCATGTGAAAAAAATAACTTTTTCTCCATTAAAGGGTTCGTAGGGGTTGGAAGTTGTGCATGAACATAACTGTTATGGTCGACTTTCATTCGGTGACAAATTTCATCAGGTACCACCGTCTCAAAGTAAATGAGCCATAACAAAGGGCACATACTGAAACCTCTTTGAACTAACTAAATATTCAAAAAAAATTTTTTTTTCTGGAAAATTTCTGCACGCCTGTAAAGAAGATACAAGGACCTTGCCAAAAAAGTACCACATGACCTACTTTCCCTATTCAAAAAATCTATAGGGTTGACGGGGATGGCACAGGGTGCAACAAAATCCTTCAAAAATGCATATAAATTTGGTGAAAGTGAAACAAAAATTGACCTGTTTCAGGATTTTGTTGCCAAATATTTTTCTTTTGAGAAAATGAATTTGTTCCATAATTTTGACGCGCACTGTATTATAGGAGATATCGAAAACGGAATATGTCGTACTTCGTGGTCATTTCAAAAATGTCGAGGGTATTTCCACATTACGTCAAAAAGAAACAACGTGATCAGATCTGAAATATATACAGATTTTTTTGGGAATCGTACCTGTAGAAACTTTTCAGTTTTTATTGCAGAGAAAAAAATAAATCATCAAGATTTTTTCGAACTTAAAACTCTTGGAATTTCTATCAATTAAAAAATAATACCACACCCGACAGTCTTATATCGATCCATATGACAAGGAAAATTAATAATAATATCAGGTTGTTCAGAACTTTTCCTATGTTCAGTTATGAATCAATAATTAAATTCGTATATTTACAGTTAAACTCATTATGGTTGAGTTCCGATATTCCTGGCCAGTACTGGCCAGTATCAGTAATTTCGAAACGCTTCGTACTGATACGAACAGTTTCCAAAGCAGTGCCAGTAAAATCAACTGCCAAAATTTACTGGCCAGTACTGGCCAGGAATATTGGAACTTAACTTATATGGATTGTTAAAATCAGCACAAGGAATTTTTTCTATGGGATGACGGAGGCAGAGAGAAAGCCAACACATTTGTATACATGTCTATATGTGAAGTATTGAACCAATCAACTCAAACTAATCTTTTTTACTCCGTAAAAAAACTGGTTGGGTATGTAGGAGATAAGACAAGGTATAAACTAGATGATTGGAACCTTGAATACTTCTAAGTTTTGGAACTAGTATCACATTATCTTGAGCCAGCACAACGACGACTTGAGTATTTCCTCTATGACCAAAACATAAACAATGGCTTGAAATTGTAATTTGGTAATTCCTTTAATGGATATGTTATGTTATATCTACAGAGCTGTTGAGAAATTATAGACAGAAAATTTTTTTCAATGCTCTTTCTGGATGTCCCAACAGAAAGTGAAAAACTGTAGACTACTCTTCAAGACATAAGTTTAAAACTGTGATCAAACCAGAAACAACAAATCTGATAAAACGTATTATTATAAAATCTAGAAAAGCACTGACGTGAAGTCAGCAGCTTTTACGCGCTTGTTCATATTGCGAAATAATGACTTGGAAATTTCAATGAAATATAGAAACTTGAATGAAAAATTTTCAAAAAAAAAAATTTTTTTTTCGAATTTTTCCATGGATAACTCTTCTTATTGATACTGTTCATATTCTAACCAAGTTTTATTTCGATCAGATAAATATTTTCCGAGTTATCGAAAAATCAAAATTTCAAATGGCTGTAGCACAAAAATCATTCGGCAGATTTGGCCTTTTAACGAACTCAACCGAGATATTCAGGATCTCAACCTAACCTGAAAATTTCAAGACTCTAGGTCCTTCCTTTCGAAAGTTACATCGCACACGGCCGGACATACAAAATCAATTTTGACCACGGATTCTTCTTCAGTGAGTCCAACCTAGTCGTTTGAGACCATTTTCGGCACAAATTGTAAACTTACAGACAACGTGACGAAATGATAACGCGCTGTTCCCTACAACAAGCGCGTAATAAGGTGAATGCAAAGAGTCGCTTTCGTTTCGCCAATGTTGGGGAATTCGCTAAAATTCGTCGTGGCACTATTTCGAAACGCCAAGGTTCTGAATGAATCTTCAAACTGTCATTTTTCGCTGAAGTACTGGATGTCAATCCGATCTAATCTGTATTTATGGAAATATTGGAAAAATCAAATTTTGAATGGGTATATCTGCGGAATCATTGGGTGGATTTTACCTATTCACGAATTTGGCGTTCGTAATTAAAGTCCGAACCTTCTCTACAGATATCTAGTGTCCAAGTTGTTTTTTTTGGGAGTTATTGTATTTACGGTCGGTCGTGTGCTATTGAGTTGAAACTTGGCAGTTAGTTGGAACGTAAGGACTTGAAATTTTGTCAAGATTATGCTGTCAGAAAATTTTGAAAAAAATTTGTTTTCGAAATTTTTCTCAAAATAACATTTTTTCTTAGGAACCTTTCATTACATTTGGAAAAAATTTTGGTCGTACCTTAAACTTCATATTTCACAGCATTGTATGAAATTTCAGTTCGATACGATCACAATTTTCGAAGATATGGTGAAAAATATGTCAAATTTTGTGGTGTTTTTCAAAATATCGGTAACTTGATAAAACTTGCTTGGAAATACGTATTGAAAAAATCAAATTTTTATTTTTTTCAAATATTCAATATTCTGTGATAATCCGATCATATTATCCCCATAAAATTCTGTATGAACCCTCGAACTGTCATTTTTCGAAGAACTACTGGATTTCAATTCAATTTAATCTGTATTTTGGAAATATTAGAAAAATATAATTTTGAGTGAGTATATCTACGGAATCATTGTGTGGATTTCACCCATCCACGAATTAGGCCTCCGTAATGATTCCGTAGATATACCAATTCAAAATTTCATTTTCCCAATATTTCTAAAAATACAGATCAAATCGAATTGAAACCTATTAATTTATAGAAAAAAACCTAGAAATGCTCGCACATGAAGTCGGTAACGTTTGGGCGCATGTTCAAATTCGTTGCCAAAGCGGTCACCTCCATTGAATACACACGCTAAAGCTGCTACCTTCACGGCAGTGCTTTTCTAGGTTTTGATAATGATATCTGTCACCTGTCATGATAGTTGACAACTCTGACCTTCACAGCCAAGACTGTACTTTCGCGAGACGCTCGTGCGCAGAGGGATGAAATATGAGAGGGTGATGGATTTTATGTACGAAAATATCCACTTCAGAAACAAAACTGACAGGTCCGAGCGATTTTCCAAAGTCTTGATTTTCCTACTGAAAAAGACCTCTGTTTCATTTTCAATGTGACACCCTGTATTCGCATTCAACTATCCTGAAAAGATACCATAAAAACTTATTGCTACCTGCATCCGAAGAATATTGAAATATTCAAAATACTAAGATATTGGGAACTTCTGCGAAGATGCCAGCGCCCTAACGGATAAATTTGGAACCTATCCAAGCTAGTAGTTTTATGTAAACCAACCGTAGAAATGTGGTGGAGAACGAATATTTATTAAGCAGAGCTAGATTATTTGAAGAAATTATTATAATTTTTTGTAAGATTTTTTGAGAAGGTACCCTCCTTTAGGATGACGTTATAAAATGGTGCTTCAACTCGTTCCTGGAGGATAATTGCGATGTAATTTTAGTGTCTGTTGCTTGGTGGATCAAAATGAACCAATATCCAAGTTTACTTGGATTTCTGGAAAAAAAGGCACCTCAATAAGTAATTCAAGGACTCTTATCAATGTGAAGAAGTGCCGAATGCATGCCATATTATGTGGTAAATCTAGAATCAGTCTAAATGATATGACTCGTTCTCTTTATTTACAAACGAATGAATCAATTAAATAAAGAGACATTTTTCTGCTTCAGTTATCTTGCATCGTATTTCGAAATAAAGGAAAGGAAACAGATAGACATATAATTGATTTTATTTTTGTATCACAGCAGCTCAAGATACACATACAAAATGAAAAATGTCACAGCTGGTTCAACCTACCTATATGTATAGAAATGAAAATATAGATGTATTTATATGAATAACTTTAGCTAGTATCAACTAAAACAGTATATTCAGTTTTTGTCAGGTTTTCAACCAGATCACCCTCTTTGAATATGATTTTGTGTAGCGTGTGAAGTGGGTATAGTTGCAGAAGTGCTCGGTAGTTTCTCTGCAGGAGCAGATGCATTTTTCATCAAAATTCCTCTATTTTCATTCAAACCTAAAATATCTGGACATGAAGTTGTTTCGAAATGAATACATTGTAATTTACCTTTATGAAAATGAACATCTTCAGAGAAATGCAGTGAACATACTTTTATGTATTTCGTGACCTGTTTTCCAATCTTCAATTTGAAAATCCAGGTCTTCCTTCTATCATTGAGTTCCCTGCAAATGCTGTTTCCAAATTAACTTTACTTCATTTGGCTTTGGAAACAATAAAAACTTGAGGCAGTAGATGATCCTCTCTTCTTAGACCATGAATAACATTGAGTTGAGGCACACAACAATAGTCATTTCGAATTAATACAATCGAAAATTTTAATCGGAAAGAAAGGAATCGACTGATGATTATTACAAACACTCTCGGTATACCAAAATTTCAACTTGGAGAACAACACAAAAGCTCGAAAATGAACTCTCAAAGTAAGCAAAATACGTTAGAATAACGGGCACGTCAAAAAACTACTAGCTTGGAAGTGTTCGAATTTCTATCGCCAGAGGGCGTATCGCTTAGCAGTAGTTGCGAATAACATAACATTCATTAGCTTGACGTAATTTTCTATGTATCATTAACCATGAATGCACCGGCAAAACTGATCACTATTCCGCAATGGGAAACTATTAGTTCTAGGATTGGAAAAATTTCACTGAAAATTATGATTGTGCCATTCGCTGTCTTGGTTTTAAATACGATGCCTCATCGTTTCGCAGAGTCCACCGATTCACTTAATGATAGATATACAGAAAAGCGAAGCTAATGATGTATAATTTTAAGTTTCTTCTCTAGCTTTTTGGCCTCTGGAAGAGGTTTGTCTCGGTGAAAATCAACATCTTTAATGAAGAAATAGAATCGTCTTTTTCTGGAATTATAGCATTGTTATTACTGTTTTCAAGAAAGTGAAATTACAATAATACGTATTATGATTCCATTCAAGCCAATCTATGACTGGTTTGTTTGTTTTCAATGAGTGTTTCGATGGGAACAGTACAAAATGAAGTTTGGTTCTCATAATCTTTTATACCATTGACTTAATTTTTTGGCAGGGACAGCTCAAGAGTTTTCCATCACCCGGAACAGTGAACAGGATGAAGGTTCAGATTTCAATGCAGGGTGTTCGGAACAAAAAACCTAGTAGAGCACTGACTCCAAACTTAATCTACAATTATCAAGCTACTGAGTAGATTCTTCCGGAAGTTATTTCGTTCACTATCAGTGGTTGGGCCTGCCGTAAACACATTAACTTTAGGAAAAATCGACATAGGGAATATATTTGTAGAGTAGGTTTTCAGTTTAATTAAGAAGTTCGAATGGGTTGAATTCGCCAAGTATTCTTTAGATAGTTATACCCATTCAAAATTTTGGATCGAATTGCAATCTAGTACTTGATCGAAAATTATAGCTTGAGGTTTATGCAGAATTTCGTGAGGACCATATGAAAAAATCTAGAAAAGCACTGCCGTGAAGGCAGCAGCTTTTGCGCGCATGTTCAATGTATATGACCGCTTTGGCAACGAATTTGAACTTGCGCGAAAGCTGCTGCCTTCACGGCAGTGCTTTTCTAGATTTTTTTCGATAAATTACTGGATTCTAATTCGATCTAATCTGTATTTTTGGAAATATTGTAAAAATAAAATTTTGAAGGGGTATATCTACGGAATCATTCTGCGGATTTTACCCATTCACGAATTCGACCTTCGTAATTGAAGTCCAAACCTTCTCTACAAATATCGAGTTTCTAAGTTGTTTATTTCGGAAGTTATCATGTTTACGCAGTTGGCCGTTAGGCCGACCCCTTCAAAATTTTATTTTTCCAATAGTTCTAAAAATACAGATCAGATCGAATTGAAATCCAGTACTTCATCGAAAATTACAGTTGGAAGGTTCATACAGAATTTAATGAGGATGGTATGATAAGATAATCACAGAACTTTTTTTTCAGATTGTTCTAATGACACGATCATCACAAAATTTTGCATAAAGTTGTATTTTGGCATCTTCAAACTAGCTGCGAAGGATTGAATCAGTATTTCCCGATTTATACCGAAAAAAACAACGATATCGAAATTCGACATATTTTTTCCAGATATCTCCAAAACTTATGATCGTATCGAACCGAAATTTGGTACACTGCTGTGAAATATGAAGTTCAAAGTGTGAGTGGAATTTTTTTGGATAAGATAAATGGTTTCCCAACAAAAAATTTTTTCAAAAAAAATTTTTTTTATTTACTGACAATATGATCCTGACAAAATTTAGCTCGAAGTTGCGCGTCGTTATACTCCACCTAATTGCCAAGTTTGAATCCAATCACACAAGTAGTTTCTGAAATAAAAAATAAATAACTTTCATTTCAAATGGCTATAACTCCAAAACTATTCGACCGATTTGGCCCATTAATGAACTTGATGAGCGACCTATCCTGAAAGTTTCAAGTTGCTAGCTCACTTCGTACGACACTTATCGTGTCGTCAGCCGGCCGGACAGAATCGAATTTGACAACGAATTCGTCGAGTCCAGTCTAGGCGTTTGAGACCATTTTCGGCTCAATCATCGAAAATTACAGACATTTGGACAAAACGATAGCACGCTGTTCCCCTAGAACATGCGTGCAAGAATCTGCGTTTGGCAGGGTGAATACTTGTATAGATGACCGCTTTGGCAACGAAACAAGCGCGTGAAAGCTGCTGACCAAACGTCAGTGCTTTTCTAGGTTTTTTATTTATTTCAAACTCTTAACTCGTATATATATATATATATATATATTGCATTTGGTAAAGATGAATACAGGGTCTTTCACGAGGAACCTCACCCATATTTATACGGGAAACTACTGAACGTATTTTCATGAAATTCAGCACTTATGAGTATTTCACGATGCTGATGAAATCAAAAATATTTTCAAGGCATGAGCACCTCCGGTTTTTCCGGAAATGACGTCAACTTCCGTTTTTCAAATTAGAACACCATTTTTTTATTGCAGAAATAGATTCCTTAGAAAATTTCAATTTATTTTGATGTAACATTTTTCAGTTTTGGTTGGAAAATTCTCTCTGAGCGGGAAAATTCGAAAAAAGAGCTCCGCTGAAACAAGAATAACTTCGAGGTTTTTGGATGGAAAATTTTCATTTTTGGGATTTTTCAAGATGTAAGATTGATGTATCCACTTTAAAAATCGAAATCGCGATTCATGATACAGGGGGTGAAAAAATCGCTTTCAAAGTTAGGGATGACAAAATCGTGAAAAATCAATTTTTTCAAATAAGAACCCCATTTTTTTATGGCAGATATTGAATCTACGTTAAAAAAAAATGTGAGTATATGCATCACACCTCTGCCCTAAAGTGGATATTTTCTGAGTTATTCACAAAAAACTGTTTTTCGTCTTGAATTTTCAGCTATTTCTTTTCCCTTCACGCCAAAAAGATGACATTTTCAGGAACTGTTACTTAAACCATGTTTTAGATTTTACTACCCTAATATGCAAGAGAAAAAACTCACAGGTTGTTCCTAAATAGATGGCGAATTTGGATTCGAATTTGTATCGGAAACCTCTTTATTTCAACTAATCGGCCATCGCTTCTCTCCAGTGATAAATAAATAATTCCTTATGAACCATATGCAAAAACTTACCATGTTTTACATTATTTTTTTTAATGATAGATATCATTAATTACATCTGCCAAATTCCTCTTTATTCAGTAGCATTTTGTGTTTACTATTAATTTGGTGATAATTCGTATTAAGTTATAAAATCGATCACTATGCCTAATTTTACCAATGAAGATTATTTAAATCTCATTCTACTTCATGGAAAATGTAATAAAGTTGTAGATAGAACGATTCGACTGTTCATTGAGAGGTTTCCTGACCGACCTAGACCAACGAGAGATACCATTAACAGAACCATGACAAACTTGAGAAATGTCGGATCTTTCGTTAAGAAAACTACACACAGAGAAAAAAGTGTAGTAGAAGATGAGAACAACGAAATTACAGTTCTTGCATATTTTCGTGTGAATCCTCAAAATTCTCTCAAAGATGCCGAGATTGATCTGGGATTATCTCAATCGAGTGTTTGGAGAATATTAAAAAAACATAAAATGCACCCATATAAATTCAATAGGGTACAGCATTTGAAGGAAACTGATTTCGTCAGGAGAACAGAGTTTTGCGAAGCTATGATGATTCGATTTCAAGAGAATGAAAACTTTTTGGATTGTATAATTTGGACAGATGAATCTAAATTCACAAAGAATGGTTCTTTCAATAGGCATAACAGTCATTATTGGGATGAAGAGAACAACCACCACTTCAGACAATGGAACTTTCAAGAGACCTGGAGTTTCAATGTTTTTTGCGCCATCAAAAATAATGCAATTCTCGATGTTCACATTTATGATGGGACTTTAACTGGTAAGATAGAAAACTACACATGTTTGCATTATTTAAAGAATGTTCTCCCTTAGGAGATAGATATTCTGACATATTGACTCAAATAATTGAGCCGCTAGTACAGAACCATAATGACTTATGGTATCAACAAGATGGCGCGCCTCCACACAATTCACTCTATGTGTCAAATATCCTCTACAGGCTATTTGAAGATCGATGGTTGGCGAACAATGGTCCACATCTTTGGCCACCACGTTCTCCCGATTTAACTCCTTTAGAGTATTATGTTTGGGGTAGGATAAAAAATATTGTCTACTCAACTCCCCTGACTGATAAAGAGGACTGCATAGAACGAGTCAGAAATGCGTTCAGGTTTGTTTAGATTTTTAGATTCATAGTTTTGAAACTCAATTTGGTTTTTAAACACTTTTGCAGATCTCTTCCTCCCGATGAAATAAGAACAGCAACGCACGAAGCATTCCTGAGACGTATAAATAAATGTCTAGAAATTAACGATCAAAACTTTGAGCATCTTCTCTAGTTATAACTGCGAGAGTTTGCCATGGTTCTCCTAATAGTATTTTGAAGTCGGTTTCAAGAAGGGGTGAAAAATCTACAGCATGGTTCAAATAACAGTTCCTGAAAATTTCATCTTTTTGGCGTGAAGGGAAAAGAAATAGCTGAAAATTCAAGACGAAAAACAGTTTTTTGTGAATAACTCAGAAAATATCCATTTTAGGGCAAGGGTGTGATGCATACACTCACATTATTTTTTAACGTAGATTCAATATCTGCCATAAAAAAATGGGGTTCTAATTTGAAAAAATTGATTTTTCACGATTTTGTCATCCCTAATTTTGAAAGCGATTTTTTCACCCCCTGTATCATGAATCGCGATTTCGATTTTTAAAGTGGATACATCAATCTTTCATCTTGAAAAATCCCAAAAATGAAAATTTTCCATCCAAAAACCTCGAAGTTATTCTTGTTTCAGCGGAGCTCTATTTTCGATTTTTTTTTCGAATTTTCCCGCTCAGAGAGAATTTTCCAACCAAAACTGAAAAATGTTACATCAAAATAAATTGAAATTTTCTAAGGAATCTATTTCTGCAATAAAAAAATGGTGTTCTAATTTGAAAAACGGAAGTTGATGTCATTTCCGGAAAAACCGGAGGTGCTCATGCCTTGAAAATATTTTAGATTTCATCAGCATCGTGAAATACTTATAAGTGCTGAATTTCATGAAAATACGTTCAGTAGTTTCCCGTATAAATATGGGTGAGGTTCCTCGTGAAAGACCCTGTATATCGGGAAGAAAAATAAACATAGCAAACACAAATATAATTCTGCCACTAATAGATATTTTCACTCGAAAATGAATAAAGTTGCGAACACAATTTTGGGTACTTCATCAGTGTGTCTAACCTAGTCGCTTAGGACTATTTTCTGCAAAAAGTTCGAAAATTACACACATTTGGGCGAAATGATACTGCTCTTTTCCTCAGAACAAACACGTAAATATCAACCACATTCACTGTTTATGTCACAGCAACGTTCATGAGAATAGTCTCAACCCAATCTACATGTAAATATTATATATGTAAATTAGGGCATCTGACTAGTCAATGACCTAGGAACAGGTCGCTCCGTTATACGAAGAAATGGATTGAGATACGCCTTTCCAAGCCCACTCACGCATTAAATACAATGTACCCTATCATTTGAGAATATATGAACTTTCGATTGTTGTTATGAATTATTTAAATGCTCCATTTCGTAAACAGGAAAAAATTGCGAATTATATACAGGTATTTACTCGGGAGGTTCAATAAAAGTCCTCATGTGAAATTCACCAAAGGTATAGGAATCACATCAGATGATTAGGTAAACAAAAACATAACTCCCTTGAACTCATATGTCTTTGAGTGCGTTGTGCCAAATTGAAGGATCTTATGCTACGCCAAATATCTCTTCCCAAAATACCCCAAAAAGAGATACAAAAACCTACTTTTTGGTGGCCTGCACATTTTCCCGATTTGATAACATCTGATTTTTCCTAGCATAATCTGATACGAGGCTATCTTCTCTATTTTCGTTGACAAAATGGTCACCCACTCACATATTGACTCATTTTGGAGAAGTGTACTCCAGTTTAATTATATTTTAAACTACGATGTTTTTACTCAAACTTTACCAGCTTGTAAATCAAAAGCTAAGAGGTCTAGCATATAGGGTTATCCCAACATTTATCTTCAAAATCACCAAGGGATTCGCTCCCTTAAGAATTAGCATTGTTTTCTGCGGAACAACAGCCCCCTTACCCCAGTTACACTCTGGTCTGAAAGCTCACTTATTGCGAAACAGAGCCGGATCAAGGGCGCGACGAAGGAAGCATTTGTCATGGGCGCAAGCTATCTAGGGGTTCAAAATTATGAATATTTTCTTGAAAATTATAACTTTTTTTTACTACAAACTTTATACATATTTCAGAGCGTTGCGTGACAAGTAGTTACCAAAAAAACGAGATAATAATTTTACACTTGACGGCCGCCCTACGATTCCAGACCCATGCTATCCATCGGGAGTGCATCATAGTTTATATGGCAACAATTTGAAACAATTTTCATATTTCAACAATACCAGCCAGTTTTCTACGCCTAGTCATAAACTTATGGAGATTTTTACGCGGTCGAAGCTTAGGTAGGTTTAGGGTGTGTACATATGTCGACTGAGTTCCTAGAGAATCCTGGGGTCGGAGGTTTTATCGTTCGAATTTTTTCTTCCACTTATTAACCGAATGTTTGTGAATTTTTTTAATTACCTTATAGAAATATGAGCGAAATTCGGCAATGATAAAGCTTTCCGCAATCTTATGAATATCTCCGATTATGAAATTATGTTATCATTTTATCGAAAAATAAATTTACGTATTTCGATCCGGAAGTTTTTAGTGTTGTAGCCAAAAATAAAGGTGCATCTGCACTTTTAAGACCTAAGTACTTCGATGTCAATAATTCTTGAAAAGACCATATATGGAGCGAGTCTTTGAGTTGTACATTAATTTTAATCATAGATTAACCTCAGCAAATAAAACCTCTTCTTCATTTGTCGTTCTTTTTACGCGCTTGTTCTGCGGAACAGCGCGTTAACATTTCGTTACGATGTCTGTAATTTTAAGCCGAGATGAAAGTGTAGAAATGTTCATTTTAATCTCTATAATTGTTTGTTCTAGTCTTGAAAAAGTCGAAATATATCGAGGAAACGTCGACTTTGTTTTTTAAAAAGTTGTTTCAATAGACGACTTCGGCCCAAGTTGCCAACCCACAAATTTCCTAACACTGGGGCATGGAAATTTCAGGACAAATTCGACATGATAAGGTTCGCGTTAATTACAAATATCCGTAAAGGATACCTCGGCTCCTCAATCAAGATAATTCCTTCCAAATATAGGTTTTTGTCAGTCTGAAATTTAAGTTGGGATTCCTGATAACATGTTAATAGAGTCGAGTTTATGAAGGATATGTTCCGAATATCAACTTGGTTATTTCGGTTGCCGGTTTTCCGTTCTGTAAATATGAAATATTCTGTTGGTTCCTGAAAAAATGTTTCAATTGCGGAATTTGCTTGATGAAGGAGCAATCTTCCAGTCACCAGAAAATAGACATATTAAGTCTATGCACCAGAACGTCAACCAATATTTTAGGGTAACATATCCATAGCATAGAACAATCTTTATTCACCTTATAATCCATAGACCATATCTGGTAATTTTTCCATTGTTGATTGTTGTCTCTTCTATGTCCTATCGATCATAAAGTAAATAAAGATTGTTCTATGCTATGGATATGTTACCATGGAACATTGACTGTCATTCTGGTGACAGAAAGAATGTTTTTTCATCGATCAAATTCCGTACTTAACCTTTTTTTCAGGAACCAACCGAATATTTCATATTTATAGAATGAAAGACCGGCAACCGAAATAACCAAGTTGATTTGCGGAACATATCCTATACAAATTTGACACCATTAACATGAAATCAGGAATCCCAACATAAATTTCAGCCTAACAAAAACTGTTATTTGGAAGGAATTAGCTTGTTTGAAGAGCCGAGGCATCTTTTAAGGATATTCATAAATAACGCGAACCTTATCATATCGAATTTGTCCTGAAATTCCCGTTCCCTAGTGATAGTAAATTTGTGAAGAAAATTGTGGGTTGGCAACTTGAACCGAAGTCGTCTATTGAGTCCTATTACTGTGACATTAACTGGACGCACGTGAAATACAAATGGAGAAAAATGATTTTATTTGATGAGAGGAATCTATGGTTGAAAAATCGATGTACAACTTTAAGACTCACCTCGTATATAATTAACTCATCAGAGGGACACAAACTGTATGCGAAAAAAAGTCTGCAACAGCGGATGTCAGAACAAAGCTGATCATTCAAGGCTGATCCGCATTTTATGGATTGTCACGGACTTGCAGTTTTGCCAGAGAATCTATTTCCACTCGGGCCGAATGCCTTACAACGGAAATGGCATCGTCAATACTTCCGTATTGACAGTTATATGCTGAATTCGATTTTGATATTATCTAATGATACGCTCATTTACCGTGTAGAATTAACAATCAACATTTGATTAATGTCGTGTTTTCATCCAAGTTGTCTGAAAAAACGGTTTCAGCCTTGAATGTGACCAAGATTAGGAGATAGGACAACATTTTTCCCTGGGCTACAACACGTTCACGCGGCTGATCGTGTATACAATAACTTCCGAAAAAAATCTAGAAAAGCACTGACATGAGGTCGGAAGCTTTAACGCGCTAGTTCAAATTCAAACTATTGGATCAACACGAAATTTTGCACCTGGTTGCGTGGTGGTAATTTCCATCTGATTACGAAGTTTCAGTTCGATTGCATTTGTACTTCTTGAGGTATTGCGGAAATTACGTCAAAATTCACTAAAGGTTATTATTTGATTTCATCAAATAATAAACCAAAAGATGAGCTTGACAGTTTCAGTTTCATTCCTCCTTAATTTCAGCATTGGCTAATACAATTTAAGTGATGATAGGACAGAGAGGTTAAATTAATTTTCTGTATGAAACACCTAGGATTATATTGTTTCAACACCAAGAAATACAAAATATGATTCATAATGTTTGATGAAAATATCATAAAGGAACGTTTTCTCTCTTGAATGAACTTCTCTGTATTCTGTTTTGATCTTTCATTCTCATAATTGAGTTTGTTTTTTCGTGGAAAGACATTTTCTTCGTATCATGTACCCGATTTGAATTATTTCATTCTTTGTTTTTGATTTTCATTCATGTCCCATATTTTGTTTCGATATACCTCATATTTCATCAAAAAATTTTAATCTTGTTTTCTTTGAAAATTCGTTTTGGGATGAACTGAAACCAAATTTAACTAAAATTTTGAATATTACAGACACATGATCAAAATGATTACGCTCCTGTTTCCTAGAACAAACGCGTAGGAATAAAACATTCAGCGAAATAGAAACATGAAAATATTACCAAAGAAAATAGAATGAAATGCAGGCGACACTCTGTTTTCCTTCGATAGGCCATGAACTATTCAGCTCATCAGGGAACGTAATGAGCTCATTATGAGAGTCACTCTATTGTCGCTATTTCAAAAAGGTTCACATGCCCCGAAGGTCTGGCCTACTTGTCACATGATTTTCGCGGTTTTATATAAAGACAGTGATGAATTGTTCTGTAATGAATTACATTGAAGAGTTCCTATCAGGAATTCCGATCACTTAAAAATTTACTTCGCATTACGAATCGTTCGAAATTATTTATAACCAAGGCAAGTTCTTCCAGTTTAATTATGTCAATGAGCCCATTGTTCTTGGAGGAAGGATCGATCGATCGAAATTTTTCGGGTACGTAAATATTATTGTGGAAATATCGAACTGTCAACATTTGAAGGCATAGTTATAGATGCATTTCGTGAGGCGATCAGAAATGTTGATTTTTGCTTGAAATTTGATATTCATTAAAAAAATACTGATTTTTCTGTAATACCTTTGCATAATATCTTTCGATATCGATATCTAACAATATAATTTTCTTGTCTTCAGCGTACTACGTATGAATGACAAATTTGATTATTATACATGAAGTGACATATTATAATGATTTGAGTAAAGACTTGAGAACCCTCAGTAGCACCTTTTCTATATTATAGCTCAAAATTTCACCACGTGTATTCACTAACACCTGATTACAAACGGATTCAGCTGATTAAGAACCCCTGGCAAACTTGTCAAATGCGAATGTTTGTGCATAGAACAATTTTGACAATCATTTTCTTCCTTTGATGAATGAGATATAGTAAACAACACTTTTAAAAATCTTTAAACCTTGATTTACTCTAGTTGAAATTGTTAATTCTTTGTTATTGATTTTCATTCATTTCTCATATTTTGTTTCGTTATACCTTATATTTATCAATAAATTTAAATCTTGTTTTCTTAAAAAAGTTTTGAGATGAACTGAAACCATTTTGACTCAGGTGCTGAATATAACAGAAACACGTCAAATGCGAATATTTGTGTATAGAACAATTTTGACAACCATTTTCTTCCTTTGATGAATGAAATGTTATTGAAAAGGTCTTTTTCCTTCTGAAAATTACAGATCAATAGTTCGTTTGAGGTGACACAGGTTTTGTAGTTCTACTACATTTCAAGTTTCAATAACATTTAAGGTCGGCCGTCAGGCCGACGATAAACACAATAACTTCTCAAACAAACAACTCGATATTTGTAGAGCAGGTTTCAACCTTTATTACGAATGCCTGATTCGAGAATGGGTAAAACCCACCCAATGATTCCGCAGATATATCCATTCAAAATTTTCTTTTCCCAATATTTCCAAAAATACAGATCAGATCGAATTGATATTCAGTACTTCATCGAAAAATGACATTTCGAAGGTTCATACAGAATGTCATGAGGATAATATGATCAGAATATCCCAGAATATTGAATATTCGAGAAATAAAATTTAAAAATTTTTTTCAGAATGTTCTAATGACAGGATCATCACAAAATCCTGCCCAAAGTTGTTCATCAGCATTTTCAAATTAGGTGCCATGTTTCAGCATGATTGAATTGTAGATGACCGCTTCAGCAACGAATTTGAACATGCACGCAAAAGCTGCTGCTTTCACGGCAGTGCTTTCTGAATTTTTTTTGATAAATTACTGGATTTCAATCCGATCTAATCTGTATTTTTGGAAATATTGGAAAAATTAAATTTTGAATGGGAATATCTACGGAATCATTGGGAGGATTTTACCCATTCACGAATTTGACCTTCGTAATTAAGCCCCAAACCTACTCTACAAATATCGAGTTCCTAAGTCGTTTCTTCCGGAAGTTATTGTGTTTGCGGTCAGCCTAACGGCCGACTGCGTGAACACAATAACTTCCGAAAGAAACAACTTAGAAACTCGATATTTGTAGAGAAGGTTTGGACCTTAATTACGAAGGCCGAATTCGTGAATGGGTAAAATCCCCCCAATGATTCCGCAGATATACCCATTCAAAATTTTATTTTTCCAATATTTCCAAAAATACAGATCAGATCGAATTGAAATCCAGTACTTCATCGAAAAATTACAGTTCGAAGGTTCATACAGAATTTAATCAGGATGATATGATAAGAAAATCACTGAAATTTTTTTTCAAATTGTTCTAATGACATGATTATCACGAAATTTTGCATAAAGTTGTCTTTCAGCATCTCCAAACTAGCTGCGAAGTCTTATCAGGACTGAATCAGTATTTCTCGAATCATACCGAAAAAAACAACGATATCCAGAAGAAATCCTCGAAATTTGACGTATTTTTTTCCGATCTCCGAAACTTATGATCGTATCAAACTGAAATTTGGTACACTGCTGTGAAATATGAAGCTTAAAGTGTGAGTGGATATGATGGATGGTTTCCGAAAAAAAAAATTTTTTGGAAAAAAATTTCCAAAAAAATTTTTTTCCAATTTACTGACAATACGATCCTAACGAAATTTGGCGTCGTTATACTCCACCTAACTGCCAAGTTTGAATCCAATCGTTCAAGCAGTTTCTGAAATAAACAATAAATAACTTTAAAATTTCAAATGCCTATAACTCCGAGACTATCCGACCGATTTGGCCCATTAACGAACTCAACCGCGCTATTCTGATGCGCGACCCACCCTGAAAGTTTTAAGTTGCTAGCTCGCTTCTGTCGACAGTTATCGCGTCCTCGGGCGACCGGCCGGCCGGACGGAATCGATTTTGACACCGGATTCGTCATCAGTTAGTCCAACCTAGTCGATTGAGACCATTTTCGGCTCAATCATCCAAAATTACAGACATTTGGACAAAACGATAGCACGATGTTCCCCTAGAACATGCGCGCAAAAACAACTATGCCGAGGAAAAAACACGACATTTAACATATTTTTTCCTAATATCTCCAAAACTAATAGCCGTATCGAATTGAAATTTGGTACACTTTTTTTAAATTTACGGACAACACGATCACAACAGAATTTGCTAGAGGTTGCGTGTCGTTATGCTCCAACTAACTGCCAAGTTTCAATCCAATCGTTCCAGTTGTTTCTGAAATATCAGGAAATATCCTCTTAATTTCAAATGACTATATCTCTGGAACTATTCGGCTGATTTTGCGCGGTAACAAACATGACCGTCACATTTTGAATAGCAACCTATTCTGAAAGTTTCAAGTCGATAGAATTCTCCGTACGTCCGTAATCGTGCATAAGGCCGGACAGAATCGATATTGACACCGTCATGAGTGAGTTCAACCTAGTGGTTTATACTATTTCGGCTCAAAATTCGAAGATTACAGACATTTGAACAAAACGATAGCACTCTGTTGCCCTCGATCTAGAACATGCGCGCGAAAAGGTTATTCTTCACTGAAACCTGAATTTTTCGAAAAAAAATTTTCTCGGGAACTATTCGGCACAGACCTTGTTTTCAATATTATTTAACAATAGTGTACCAAATTTCAGTTCGATTTTTCTAGGAATTATCGGGAACAAATGGGTTATAATTTCTGGGAGTAGGAGACCGCTGTGGCAATGAGTTTAAACCTGCTTGCAAGAGCTGCTGACTTCACCCGAAGATTTTCTGAAATTTCTTGAAATTTTTTTTGGCATTCGAATTTAAAACCAGTGGAGTGTCCCATGGGACCAACCTGATATTTATGGTGTTTGGATACACGGATCTCTAAGAGATGGTGGAAGGGGGGTGGAATAGACTGTTAAATGTGGAGAGCATCGGAATCCGGTGAACACACTGGCGAAGGCACCGGATCGTAGAAGAGAGGTGCGATTATAATAAACGGAAAATCGGAGAAATCGGTCCCAGTGCTCAAGAATTCGACCTGATACGCGTACCGGACGGGTTTCAAACATATCTTTATTTACATTCGTGTTGTGTTATGTCTGTCTGACGGAGTTTTTTGTGTTTGTTTATTGACTTTTTATGGTACTTGTTTGTCGATTTTAATTTTTTCAACGAAGATATGACTTCAACGACGGTTATCAAGTAAGTTTTTGATCGAAAATTTCATTGAATTATCAGTTAAAATATTAAAAACAAATAAGTTCGATGGTTTATGCATAGGATAATAAAAATCCTATGCATTATTTATTTATCGAAACGGATTTTGTTTCAATTCAAAAAAGAATGATTTCTTACCGGAATGCCATTCTTGAAATTGACTTGAAGTTGTCATATATTATTTCTTTTTGGCTGCTTTTCTTAAGATTCAATAATTATTTCGTCAGTTCAAAATTGAATCAATTCTGGTTCCATTTAAAGTGGATTTTAAGGAGTGTTATTCAAAATCAAGAAGTTTTCAAACTTTGAGCACATATTTCACGTCAAAAATAATAGGAGTTATTGGGTGAATAAATTTTTTTTTAAAATACTTCTTTTGAGGAATCAAATTTTTTTGATTATCTGCGAAGATGTTTTTTGTGATTAAAAGTTACGAATTGCTTAGGAAGGTACATACAAGGAGTTATTTTTGGGTTGGGCCAGTTGGACGCGTACCGGCACTTCATTTGATATTTTTGTAAAATAAAAATGGTATGCCACTGGATTGTTTGGAAAGAAAGAAAGTTATTATCTGCCTGAATATTTTTTTATGAAACTAGATTCACTTGAAGAATTCGGTCATCAGATATCTCTTAAATTTTGGAACCTACCGTCATTTGTCAACCAGAAAACAGGTTTCAGCTAGGTCTAAAATCTATTTCTTGAATAATTGTGGAAATGGAACATCGCATAGGTATAACTGTTTCAAATTGAAGGCAGAAACAATAAAGGGAGATTTATTGTTTAATTGTAAGGCAAAAAGTCATGGGACCACAAATATTCTGTTTTGGAAAAATGGAAAAGAACTTCGAAATGGAAAAATAAGCAAGAACTATGAACAGTTCAGTATAGTACACCAAAACAATTGCACGTTGGGAAATGCTAGGGAGTTATTAGAAGAAATACTGAGTAAACATGATGATGTAAAAATTCTGTGCTTAAGAGCGAAAAATACCTTGAATATAACGGAGAGACTTTTGAAGGTCTGATGAGTTTGTTTTTTCAAAAAAAAATTTTTGGGTGAAGATGGTTGATAAATTTGTAAGAATGCGCACTGTTGCCACTTTTTTATTCTCAAGAATTTCCGAGAGAATAAAACCTAAATGGAAAAAAAGGAAAAATATCTAACATTGCCCATTCTCACAAAAGAATTAAGTACATTCCAAAAAAAAAAATTCACTGAAGCCTGCAGATCGACACCCCGTTTTCTCCTGTTAACGTAGAAGTTCCTCCTAATTCTAAAATTTCTCGCGGCTATTGGCAACGTTAAAGCATGCAGAACATGAGAAAACGCCTGGCCCTTGAATGTGGCTGTGTTGCTTATATGGGTGAAGCCGTAATTCCCGAGCAAATAGCAATACTTGCTCTCAACAGAGCACTAAAAAACGGAGGAACAGTTATGATATCACGTAATCAAGAATTTCTCACTGGAAACTTTTTTTTTAACCAAGAATGAAAATTACATTTATTCCAGACAAAATATAACAATTCCCCAAAAGCAGACGAAGTATAGATGTCTCAAAATATATAATAAAAATATGAAATTCTTCAAAAAACATTTATTCAAATATCTGATGGACCTAGAAGCATACAGTTTAGGGGACTATTATACGTTCCCCATGTAATTAGTATTTTGACACTATTCCACTTCGTTTTCATATCATAAAGACCTATAATTATTATTATTTCCTCATAATATCTGTATTTCACAAGATTTTCAACTGAAATTTGGCATGGACACCAAATTTCGATCTAGTCATTACGCTACGCGCTGATTCGTAAAGATCCTATAAACTCGTAAAGTGCAGATACTATACGAAAAAAAATTGAAAAAAAAACTTTTTTACACCCTGTATGGCGAAAATAAAACGTTTTGTGGTCTCATGTTTATGGGACTTTTTTCCTTGAATTTATGCGAGGAATCTTCCCTTTTCGTTTGTACCTGCAATTAGGGAACACCGTGTAAATTGGATAGTATACAGGGTCTTTCACGAGGAACCTCACCCATATTTATACGGGAAACTACTGAACGTATTTTCATGAAATTCAGCACTTATAAGTATTTCACGATGCTGATGAAATCTAAAATATTTTCAAGGCATGAGCACCTCCGGTTTTTCCGGAAATGACGTCAACTTCCGTTTTTCAAATTAGAACACCATTTTTTTATTGCAGAAATAGATTCCTTAGAAAATTTCAATTTATTTTGATGTAACATTTTTCAGTTTTGGTTGGAAAATTCTCTCTGAGCGGGAAAATTCGAAAAAAAAATCGAAAATAGAGCTCCGCTGAAACAAGAATAACTACGAGGTTTTTGGATGGAAAATTTTCATTTTTGGGATTTTTCAAGATGTAAGATTGATGTATCCACTTTAAATATCGAAATCGCGATTCATGATACAGGGGGTGAAAAAATCGCTTTCAAAGTTAGGGATGACAAAATCGTGAAAAATCAATTTTTTCAAATTAGAACCCCATTTTTTTATGGCAGATATTGAATCTACGTTAAAAAATAATGTGAGTGTATGCATCACACCCTTGCCCTTAAATGGATATTTTCTGAGTTATTCACAAAAAACTGTTTTTCGTCTTGAATTTTCAGCTATTTCTTTTCCCTTCACGCCAAAAAGATGACATTTTCAGGAACTGTTACTTAAACCATGTTTTAGATTTTACTACCCTAATATGCAAGAGAAAAAAGTTACAGGTTTTTCCTAAATAGATGGCGAATTTGGATTCGAATTTGTATCGGAAACCTCTTTATTTCAACTAATCGGCCATCGGTTTTCTCTCCAGTGATAAATAAATAATTCCTTATGAACCATATGCAAAAACTTACCATGTTTTACATTATTTTTTTTTAATGATAGATATCATTAATTACATCTGCCAAATTCCTCTTTATTCAGTAGCATTTTGTGTTTACTATTAATTTGGTGATAATTCGTATTAAGTTATAAAATCGATCACTATGCCTAATTTTACCAATGAAGATTATTTAAATCTCATTCTACTTCATGGAGAATGTAATAAAGTTGTAGATAGAACGATTCGACTGTTCATTGAGAGGTTTCCTGACCGACCCAGACCAACGAGAGATACCATTAACAGAAACATGACAAACTTGAGAAATGTCGGATCTTTCGTTAAGAAAACTACACACAGAGAAAAAAGTGTAGTAGCAGATGAGAACAACGAAATTACAGTTCTTGCATATTTTCGTGTGAATCCTCAAAATTCTCTCAAAGATGCCGAGATTGATCTGGGATTATCTCAATCGAGTGTTTGGAGAATATTAAAAAAACATAAAATGCACCCATATAAATTCAATAGGGTACAGCATTTGAAGGAAACTGATTTCGTCAGGAGAACAGAGTTTTGCGAAGCTATGATGATTCGATTTCAAGAGAATGAAAACTTTTTGGACTGTATAATTTGGACAGATGAATCTAAATTCACAAAGAATGGTTCTTTCAATAGGCATAACAGTCATTATTGGGATGAAGAGAACAACCACCACTTCAGACAATGGAACTTTCAAGAGACCAGGAGTTTCAATGTTTTTTGCGCCATCAAAAATAATGCAATTCTCGATGTTCACATTTATGATGGGACTTTAACTGGTAAGATAGAACACTACACATGTTTGCATTATTTAAAGAATGTTCTCCCTTAGGAGATAGATATTCTGACATATTGACTCAAATAATTGAGCCGCTAGTACAGAACCATAATGACTTATGGTATCAACAAGATGGCGCGCCTCCACACAATTCACTCAATGTGTCAAATATCCTCTACAGGCTATTTGAAGATCGATGGTTGGCGAACAACGGTCCACATCTTTGGCTACCACGTTCTCCCGATTTAACTCCTTTAGACTATTATGTTTGGGGTAGGATAAAAAATATTGTCTACTCAACTCCCCTGACTGATAAAGAGGACTGCATAGAACGAGTCAGAAATGCGTTCAGGTTTGTTTAGATTTTTAGATTCATAGTTTTGAAACTCAATTTGGTTTTTAAACACTTTTGCAGATCTCTTCCTCCCGATGAAATAAGAAGAGCAACGCACGAAGCATTCCTGAGACGTATAAATAAATGTCTAGAAATTAACGGTCAAAACTTTGAGCATCTTCTCTAGTTATAACTGCGAGAGTTTGCCATGGTTCTTCTAATAGTAACTTGAAGTCGGTTTCAAGAAGGGGTGGAAAATCTACAGCATGGTTCAAATAACAGTTCCTGAAAATTTCATCTTTTTGGCGTGAAGGGAAAAGAAATAGCTGAAAATTCAAGACGAAAAACAGTTTTTTTGAATAACTCAGAAAATATCCATTTTAGGGCAAGGGTGTGATGCATACACTCACATTATTTTTTAACGTAGATTCAATATCTGCCATAAAAAAATGGGGTTCTAATTCGAAAAAATTGATTTTTCACGATTTTGTCATCCCTAACTTTGAAAGCGATTTTTTCACCCCCTGTATCATGAATCGCGATTTCGATTTTTAAAGTGGATACATCAATCTTACATCTTGAAAAATCTCAAAAATGAAAATTTTCCATCCAAAAACCTCGAAGTTATTCTTGTTTCAGCGGAGCTCTATTTTCGATTTTTTTTTCGAATTTTCCCGCTCAGAGAGAATTTTCCAACCAAAACTGAAAAATGTTACATCAAAATAAATTGAAATTTTCTAAGGAATCTATTTCTGCAATAAAAAAATGGTGTTCTAATTTGAAAAACGGAAGTTGACGTCATTTCCGGAAAAACCGGAGGTGCTCATGCCTTGAAAATATTTTAGATTTCATCAGCATCGTGAAATACTTATAAGTGCTGAATTTCATGAAAATACGTTCAGTAGTTTTCCGTATAAATATGGGTGAGGTTCCTCGTGAAAGACCCTGTATGGATGCATAGAATATTTCAGGTGTCGACACATTCCTACTATTACCCACTAAAATTTTGGGTCCAAAAAGCGGTCCTAGAATTGTCAAATTTTGGGCTACTTGGCTCTGTAAACGATGATGGCGCTTACGTCGCCTTGGCAAGTGCATACATTTAATTCCGCTGAATAAAATTGAATTGAGCTATAATCTGATAAAACTATTTCCCAAAAAATGAATTAGATATTTGAAATTATGGATTCTCACTAATATATAAGAGCAGTTCATCACATTTGGAACATCTATATTCTATACTCATTAATAATATGAAATATGTGTAAGGGAATAAGGAGCAATATGAGGTTTATTGTGAGGACACTTTCATGGATGGATACAAAAAGTTATTTCGAAGTCAAAACAAGGGTGAAATTGAAACGGAAGATTGATATTACTAATGGATTCTATTGAATAGTTTGGATCTCCTTTAAATTTTCTATGTACCTATTAATACATATTCAATTCAAAAGTTAGGAATTATGTTGAATATCAACTTATTTGCAGGAAATGTTCATGTTTATTATTATTGAAATTGATATATGAATTTTCACTTTGCTGTTCATGTTCATACGAATTTATCAGACGAATTCCAAACCAGACAAATTAATTGTAGTATCTTTCGTTCCAAATGATTTCTTGTGGTATTTTTGAAAACACAACCCTGGAATACTTCCTTTCCATGAACTGAATATCGAGATGATAAATACCTCTTGTAATATTCAAAAATATGAAGTTTCAGACTTGTGTATTCATAAACGAAGAATATTACCGCCATTCTGACTAAATGAAATGAATAATCATAATTTAAATTCGTCAAAATGAATTTATTATTGGAAATTCTTGTATGTATGGTCCAACTCAGACAATCAGAAAAAAGTTCTGATTTGACTAGTTTTGATATGACAGGTCGGTAACTTCCGAAAATATTTCACATTTTATATGGCAGATTTTCATATGCCGGCATCTATCGGCGAAAACTGAAGTAGGCCAACAAAGCTGTATTTTGACAACGATTGGACCTCATTTCGGACCCAGAATATGTCAACGAGTGTCCGCACCTTATGTATTCTATGCGTTTATGATAGTATATAGCAAAGTTGCACCCTATGGTGAATTTCCAATGTGAGGAATAATGATTAAGATTTATTCAGAGTGATTTCTTATGTATTCGCACTATAAACCTAATTCCCAGCTGAATTAGCCGATATCGGAATACATATTGCATTATCGATCCAAAATGTTATTTTATATCGACATGCAACCTCGCTTTTCATGGTCTAGTGATTTCTTTCAGTTCATACCTAATAATCATTCGGGAGAATGTATTCTGCTAGTAGAAAGCGAAGCTGGGGAAATACATTTTTAATTCTTTAATTCAATTAAACTTTGGTTAAACGTTTTTGGAAACACCTCAAAAAGGTCATGAATAAAAATATATCATAATAACTGGTCGCGCCTTCTATATATTCATTTGTTGAGCTCTCGAAATCAACATTGACTTAATTAATGTATTTTGTATAGTTTTTTGGGCGCATGTTCTGGGGGAACAGCGTGCTATCGTTTTTTCGAAATGTCTCTAATTTTCGATGATTGAGCCAAAAATGGTTTCAAACGGCTAGGTTGGACTCACTGATGACGAATCCGATTTCAAAATCGATTCTGTCCGGCCGGTCGTCACCACGATAATGAGCGTACGGAGGATTCAATCGACTTGAAAATTTAAGGAAAGGTTGCATTTCAAAGTACGAAGGTTAGGTTCGTTAATGGGCCGAATAGTTTCGTAGTTATAGCAATTTGAAATTTTGAGGTTGTTTTCATAATATCTCATATAAACAACTGTAATGATTGAATTGAAACTTGGCAGTTAGTTGACGCATAACGACGTGCAACTTTGAGCCGAATTTCGTTCGAAACTGTATGGTTACTAAATAAAAAAAAAATTTTTTCGAAATATTTTTCGAACAAATTTTTTTTTTCTGGAACCTTTGTCCATATTCGAGATAAATTTCGGTTATACTTTGAACTTCATATTTCCCAGCAGTGTACCAAATTTCAATCCGATACTGCTTTTAGTTTTGGAGATATTGGGAAAAATTATGTAGAATTTCGTGGTTTTCTTCTCGATATCATTGGTTTTTTTGGTATATACTAAGAAATACTGATTCAATCGTGATGAAACTTCGCAGCTAGTTTGGAAATGTTGAAGGACAACAGTGTGCGAAATTTCGTGATGATCGTGTCATCAGAACAATTTAAAAAAATCAATTTTTTTTTTCAAATATTTAATATTCTGTGAACATCTGATCATATTATCCTCATGAAATTCTGTATGAACCCTCGAACTGTCATTTTTCGATGGAGTACCGAATTTCAATTCGATCTTATCTGTATTCTTGGAAATTTTGGGAATATAAAATTTCGAATGGGTATATCTGCGAAATCATTTGGGTGGATTTTACCCATTTACGAATTCGACCTTCGTAATTAAGGTCCAAACCTTCTCTACAAATATGGAGTTTCTAAGTTGTTTCTTTCGGAAGTTATTGTGTTTATGCGGCCGACCGTAAACACAATAACTTCCGGAAGAAACGACTTAGAAACTCGATATTTGTAGAGTAGGTTTGGGGCTTAATTACGAAGGTCGAATTCATGAATTGGTGAAATCCGCCCAATGATTCCGTATATATACCTATTCAAAATTTTATTTTCCCAATATTTCCAAAAATACAGATTAGATCGAATCAAAATCCAGTAATTTATCGAAAAAAAATCTAGAAAAGCTCTGCCGTGAAGGCATACGCGCATGTTCAAATTCGTTGTCGAAGCGGTCATCTACATTGAACATGCGCGCAAAAAACTGCTGCCTCCACGGCAGTGCTTTTCTAGATTTTTTTCTTGAATAAACCGAGCACCAGCGCGTTTTTTAGAATTTATTTGTCCAAATGTCTGTTATTCTCGAATTTTGAGCAAGAAATGGTCTCAAACTACTACGTTGGACTGATGACGAACCCGGTGTCAAAATCGATTCTGTCCGTCCCACCGGCCGTGGACACGATAAGTGTCAAACGGAGCTAGCTAGCGACTTGCAACTTTCGGGGTAGTTTGCGCTTCGGAGTTTCGCTGTTGAGTTCGTTAATGGACCGAATCAGCCAGATGGTTTCGGAGTTATAGCCATTTGAAATTTTTAGGTTATTTTCCTGATATTTCAGGAACTATTAGAGCGCTTGCATTAAAAGTTGAAGCATAACGACGCGCAACTTTTAGCAAATTTCCGTTGGGATCTTATGATCGCGTAATTAAAAAAATTCCTTGTTTCAAAAAATATTGATTATATTCAAAAAATTCAGCTTATTCCTTGAACTCTATACTTCACAGAAGTGTACCTAATTTCGATTTGATACGAATAATATTTTCTGAGATACCTATTGGAAAAAAATATGAAAATTTCGTGTTTTTGCGCGCATGTTCTAGGGGAACAGCGTGCTATCGTTTTGTCCAAATGTCTGTAATTTTGGATGATTGAGCCGAAAATGGCCTCAATCGACTAGGTTGGACTCACTGATGACGAATCCGGTGTCAAAATTGATTCTGTCCGGCCGTAGACACGATAACTGTCGACAGAAGCAAGCTAGCAACTTGAAACTTTCAGCATAGGTTGCGCATCTGAATGCCGCGGTTAAGTTCGTTAATGGGCCAAATCGATCGAATAGTTTCGGAGTTATAGGCATTTGAAATTTTGAAGTTATTCATTTTTTATTTCAAAAACTACCTGAGCGATTGGATTCAAACTTGGCAGTTAGATGAAGTACAACGACGCGCAACTTTTAGCCAAATTTCGTCAGAATCATATCGTCAGTAATTTAAAAAAAAATTTTTTTTCGAAATTTTTTTCCAAAAAAATTTTTTTTTCGGAAACCATTCATCATATCCAAAAAAAATTATACTCACACTTTGACCTTCTAATTTCACAGCAGTGTACCTAATTTCAGTTCGATACGATCATAAGTTTTGGAGATATCGGGAAAAAATATGTCAAATTTCGAGGTTTTCTTCTCGATATCGTTGATTTTTTCGGTATAACTCGAGAAATACTGATTCAGTCCTGATTAAACTTTACAGCTAGTTTTAAGATGCTAAAAGACAACTTTATGCAAAATTTCGTGATAATCGTGTTATTAGAACAATTTGAAAAAAAAAATTTCTATGATTTTCTCATCATATCATCCTCATTCAATTCTGTATGAAACTTCGAACTGTTATTTTCGTT
Organism: Myrrha octodecimguttata; assembly: GCA_958510865.1. Taxonomy (NCBI): domain Eukaryota; kingdom Metazoa; phylum Arthropoda; class Insecta; order Coleoptera; family Coccinellidae; genus Myrrha; species Myrrha octodecimguttata. The sequence continues at coordinate 75,827,702 of OY294057.1, forward strand.
GAAGTACTGGATTTCAATTCAATCTGATCTGTATTTTTGGAAATATTGGAAAAATAAAATTTTGATTGGGTATATCTACGGAATCATTGGGTGGATTTTACCCATTCACGAATTCGGCCTTCGTAATTAAGGTCCAAACCTTCTGTACAAATATCGAGTTTCTAAGTTGTTTCTTTCGGAAGTTATTGTGTTTACGCAGTCGGCCGTTAGGCTGACCGTAAACACAATAACTTCCGGAAGAAACGACTTAGAAACTCGATATTTGTAGAGTAGGTTTGGGGCTTATTTACGAAGGTCGAATTCGTGAATGGGTAAAATCCACCCAATGATTCTGTAGATATACCCAATCAAAATTATATTTTTCCAATATTTCCAAAAATACAGATCAGATCGAATTGAAATCCAGTAATTTATCAGAAAAAAATTTCAAAAAGCACTGCCGTGAAGGCAGCAGCTTTTGCGCGCACGTTCAAATTCGTTGCTGAAGCGGTCATCTACATTGAACATGCGCGCAAAAGTTGCTGCCTCCACGGCAGTGCTTTTTGAAATTTTTTTTCGATATCGTTGTTTTTTTCGGTATAATTCAAGAAATTATTCAATCATGATAAAACTTCGCAGCTAGTTTGGAGATGTTGAAGGACAACATTGTGCAAAATTTCGTGATGATCGTGTCATTAGAACAATTCTGAAAAAAAATTCAAATATTCAATATTCTGTGAAATTCATATCATATTATCGTGATTAAATTCTGTATGAACCTTCGCACTGTCCTTTTCCGATAAAGAACTGGATTTCAATTCGATCTAATGTGTATTTTTGTAAATATTGGGATACTTAAGTTTTTAATGTGTATAGCTGCGGAATCATTGAGGGGATTTTAACCATTCACGAATTCGGCCTTCGTGATTAAGGTCCGAAACTACTCTACAAATATCGAGTTTCTAAGTTGTTATTCTCGGGAGTTATTCTATCTACGATCAGCAGACTTCAAACAAAATAACCAAGTCTCAATATAAATGATTTTCGCTAATCGAAGGTTAACTTCGTGTACCCTGTGAACTGAGCATTTCTGGAATAAATTCCTAAAGAAGAATAACATAAGTTCGTTATTCCCTATTGTCTCCTGGTCATTTGGGCCTCTGTCTTTCGAACCGAAACACCCTGTATATCTCTCGATTTAGAAAAAAATACCAGGTAGCAGTAACTCCGAAACCATCATGCGGATTACGTCCTCAAACGAATTCACAACCTACTCATTTGAGCCTCAAACTTACGTTTTCGTCTTTTCCCTCCTGAAGCACAGAATTAAATTTGACCACAAATTCCGCATCAGGAAGTTCAACTCGATCGTTCAAGACCATCTTTAGCTCAACATTCGAAAACAACAAACATTTAAACAAAATGTAACGATCTTGTTGCCAGGACCAAGCACTCAAAAAGTGCAAATATGTTTCGTCAACACCTATTCCGGTTCTTTCAATTATTTCTGTTAATTCCCCATTCCTTATGCATCCTAATTGATAATTTGGAATGCAAACTGATCGACCATTGGAATATAAGACGAGCAAATCAGTTTTAACTCGATTATCGCACCTTTACACTTCGCGATCGGCAGGCAACTGATAAGGTTGACGGTCAGAAATAGAGTCCAGTGATTTTTTTCTGTTCTACGAGGAACAAATGCTAGAAATTAGTCTGATCGGTTTGGTGCGTAGGTTATGTTCGGACCAATGTTCCATTTAACTCGATGAGCTTTACGTGATTCATCTTGGTGCGATATGTGTCCATGAATTTCTCCCGATAAGTCCTCCATAGTTTTTTAAGTACTTGCATTCTTCACTATAAGTCCTCAATTTTGGGTGCATGCATTTTGGACGTGGCAGCAAGAATGACTACAGCTGTGAAAGATATGATGCTGAAGTAAGTTCGATAGAATCTTGTGAATTATAATGGTAATATCTCTTGGAAGAAGTAGAATACCTACATACAGGGTGGTCCAAGTAGTGACATCAATAATTTTTTTTAGATTCCTCACACCTGGGGATATCCAAAAATACCCCATGTATGTCACGCGATTTTTCGTAGTTTTCGAGTTATAGTTTTTTTTGTGTTTTTCCGATTTATTGTACCAGCGAAGTTTCAGAAATTCATATCTTTTTATGTTGTGGGTATTTTACAGATTTTTTTTCTGTAGCATAATCTTCCCGAATGTTCTTTTAATGAAAAAAATAATTCAGCTTCCGGAAATCACTCAAAGCTTTTCAAAACGAGCTTGAAAGTTACAACTTCAGTTTTCATTAGGATTCACTCAAACCTTCAAGATCAATTTAAAATTACAAAGAGGAGTTTTCATACTTTCTGACTGAGTTTAAAAACTTCGCACGGTCCTGAACTACCAAAATCATAAGAAAAAAATAGTACTTCATTGGCCATTTTTTGCTGTAATCGGCCATCGAAGGCGGATAGACTCAAAATCATTGAAACACGAGTAAAGTTATTTTTCTACTTTTTATCACTTTTATGACAAGTTGAGCTTGAAAATGTGGCTTTAGAGTAATTTTAATTCAAGTTCCTGTAAACTCATTGTGGCTCGTGTTATTTATACATTAAGATGGATTGGGCGTTCAGGGCCGATCGAATGGCCTGCACGTCCGCCAGACCTGAACCCCATCGATTTTTTTATTTGGGGATTTTACAAAGAGCTGGTGTTAGCCACAAGAAGCAACAATAAAGCAGAATGGAGACAAAACTTTTGGAAGCGGAAAGAAAAATGAAACAAAAAACGTTGACGATTAAGTATTCAAGATGGAGGAGGGGATTTTGAAGATTTATTGTAGTAAATGGTAATTTTTCAGTAAGTTGTACTTTTCTTTCTCATCCAAAATCAAGTAATTTCACAACTACCAATTTTGAAATATGCCAATATTTTCAGTCAGTGGTGAGTCCAAAATTATAGTAAAAATGACACAAGCTACAGTTAATTTACAGGAATTTCAATTTAAATTAGTTTAGAAACACATTTTTGTGTATAATTTACCATAAGAATGATTACAAGTAAAAAGTAAATTTAATCGTGTTTCAACGATTTTTAGCCTATCCGCCTTCAGTAACCGATTACAGCAAAAAAAGACCCATAAAGCACTATTTTTTTCTTATAATTTTGGTAGTTTAGGACCGTGCAAAGTTTTTAAACTCAGCCAGAAGCTATGTAAACTCCTCTTCGTATTTTTTAATTGATGTTGAATGTTTTAGTGAATCCTACTGAAAGCTAAAGTTCTAACTTTCAAGCCTTTTTTGAGTAATTTTGAGTGCATTCAAGATGCTGATTCATTCATTTTTGTTATCCAGACAATATTTAGGCAGATCATGTTACAGAAAAAAAATGCAAAAACCTATTACATAAAAAGATATGAATATTTGAAACCTCGCTGGAATAATAAATCTGAAAAACACAAAAAAAACTATAACTCGAAAACTAGAAAAAATCGCATAACATACATGGGGTAGTTTTGGATACCCCCAGGTGTGAGGAATCTAAAAAAAATTTTTTAATATCACTTCTTGGACCACCCTGTATAGTTTTCGACTGAATGCCTACCTCAGTTGAGCTCAAATTGATCGAGAGTTCATTTTATTGTTGGGAGTGCTTTTATCTTTTGACGATGGTAGAAATAATTTGCATCGATTCTGGGTCCTTTATTGATCATTTCCGATATTTTCAGATGTTTTCTGACACATATCTGTACATTTTTCATGAAAATTCGAGCGATTATTTGAAATATCTCAACTAACTTGGCAGCAATTGAAATTCATACGTGAACATTGAAAATTAATTTTCGTCTGTTGAGCGACTTCATCAGGCTGTATATCAAAAAAATTTAGGCGCTTATTCCTCTGGACCAGATAGTTTTAAGTCCGCCCAAACGTCTATAGTTTTCGATTTCTGACCCAAAATATGGTTTTCGACCCTGTCACACTCAGTTGAGGGTGATGACCTGAAGGCATGAAAATTGTAGAGTAAGTTTGTAGTTTAATTACGAATTCCGAATTGGCGAATTAGTAAAAACTATCGAATGATTCTGCAGATATACCCTGTCAAAATGTCAGTTTCCCGATATTTCCAAAAACAAAGATCGAATCGCCCTTCAATGAGAAATGCCACCTTGAAGTTTCAGCCAAAAAAGGTCTACAGAACAATGAGCCAAAAAAAATTAAGAGTCCTCCTGCATTTTGTTAAATGGAGAGTGTTATTTTGCTCATTGTTCTGTAGGTCCTTTTTGGCTGAAACTTCAAGTTGGCATTGTTCATTGAAGGGTGATTCGATCTATGTTTTTGGAAATATCGGGAAACTGAAATTTCGAAAGAGTATATCTGCGGAATTATTCGATAGTTTTTACTAATTCGCCAATTCGGCATTCGTAATTAAACTCCAAACTTACTCTACAATTAACAAACTACTCAGTAGATTCTTCCGGAAGTTATTTCGTTCACTATCAGTGGTTAGGCCGGCCGTAAACACATTAACTTAAGGAAGAAGCGACATAGGAAATATATTTGTAGGGAAAGTTTTCAGTTTTCAGTCGAATGCTTGAATGGGTTGAATTCGCCAATTATTCTTTAGATAGTTATACCTCTTCAAAATTTTGGATCGAATTGCAATCTAGTACTTGATCCAAAATTATAGCTTGAGGTTTATGCAGAATTTCGTGAGGACCATATGAAAAATCGGCGTTTGGCAGGGTCAATACTTGTATAGATGACCGCTTTGGCAACGGAACAGGCGCGGTAAAGCTCCTGACCTCACGTTAGTGCTTTTCTAGGTTTTTTAAGTATTCGGAAAATAAAATTTCAATTGGATATATCTGAATCATTGAGTGGATTTCACCCATTTGTACGAAGCACAAGGCTGAAAATGTCGTCCGTTTCAAAAGTTCACAATATGAATTTGAGTCAAAATGAATGAAGATCCAATTACCTGACAACTATGTTGAAAGAACCTCAAACTCATCAAATGACATTTAAATTTTTAGTGTTACATGCAACGTCTTCGGAATTACAAACTATAAATCCTTCATTACGTATATGGTTGAAAAAATTCAAGGATTTTTGTGATCTGACAGCAATAGTTAATCAGTTCCAGCAATAAAATTTGAAACGTGGTTCGAAAGAACAATTTTCTATAGTGTACCGTACAGTAATAAAGAGCTGTTCAGAAATTAGAAGAAAATCATCGGGAATTATACAGTAATTCATTTAATTATTTCCTCATCAATAATAATTTCATATGGAGAAACCTATCATTATGAGATAATAATTTTTAACGAAGAAACATCATGGAACAATATTGCAAATTATCGATATTTATTGTATTTATAGATTTTTGTTTTTTCGGAGTTACTTTGATTTGAAGTTTCAAGGTTACTTCTTCAATATCTCAGAAACTCCTTTTACGGTAGGATTTAAAATTGGTGATCAGTTATAGAATATAAACACTCAACTTTAAACAGAATTTTTTTGAGACCATATCGTTAAATATTCCAAAACAAATTTGTTCCGAATATTTTCGGAATTTTTGTTGCGAATTTTTTTTTCGGTAACTATACACCAGATTTCGAGAAAATTCAGCGCAGACCTTGAAGTGAAGAATAGACTCAGAAGATAAAATATTATTTTCCCCCTACGAAGTTTCCAAGTTGCAGCTATCTCAAACTCAAAAAATAACTCTCTGATCTAATTGAAATTTCGTTGTAAATCGTGAAAAGACAACTTGCAAAATTTCGTCAGAAAAAAATTACTAGAAAACTAAAATGAGATCTGAACCCTTAAACCTGAGAATCTACTTGTCAGATCAGCCGTTAGGTAATATGGTAATATGTTTCAATAGAAATTTACGTTACAAGGCTGGGAAATGGCTCATTAAAGTAAAAGTCTATATGTTCACGGACGAGGTGACAAAGGAGCCGAGTCTGGAATTTCTAGACGAGTATTTTAATGACATTTCACGGCCGTGAATCGTCCAACCTTTTATTTCATACTGCTCAATATTTTTTTCAATATTTTGGTGCAAAATTGAACTGTCTAATCAGGTAGTTTGAAGGTGTCAGTAATGTGTCAGTACATGATGTAAAACCATCCATTAATATAGGGTGATAATGAAGTATGCTTTGAATCGGTTGCTAACAGCAAAGAAGATTTTTTATTGATTGTCTTGCCTGTCAGTTCAGCATCGTTTTGAATTTTTGGTTTTGAATAATTTCAAATAAAATGGATGCGGAGATTTAAAGAAAACATTGTGAAGCGACAGCGAAATTTATCCAGGCCAAGTCTTCCGGACAATATCAAAAGGAATACGAGATATTCTGTGAATGGTGCAAAACTCACAATGTGGAGAAAATCCTAAATGAAAACATAATGTTGGCTTACTTAAAATATACCAGTCCGGTAAATATACTTTACCGGCCTAGTGATGTAATGTATCATTTCCCGGACTCAAATGAGTCCAGGAAATGGCACATTACAGTACAGTATGAAATAAAAAACTATAACGAACATTTTCCATGTATACAATACGATTGAAACACTGGTTTTATCCGCTTAATGTCTGTCCACCCCTTAGTTCAAAAAGAAACAATCAAGCACTTAGGATGAAAGAAAAATAAAAATCATTCACAGCTAATTCGAAACATCGATTCCAATGAAAAACGTTGTTCGTTACGACAATATTGACAAACGTGTTTCAGTCAGTTTTTCGGATGTATAATTTTATGATGACAAATGCCATCACTGATTGAAAGCAAATATCAAACACGTAATCAGAGGTTAAGGAATCATTTAATATCACGACATGTTTTGACAATATTTCGATGTTTTGAATAGGATTTCTATTTATAAATCGTCAGTTATTGAAGTAACATTTATCATTAGCCTAATATAAACTCTTCACGCAGAAAATATGTGATATTGAGTCAGAACGTCATCCAAATTTATAACAGAAGTTTATCATTTTCAGTTCTGAGAGTAGTTTCGGATATACCAATTCATTTCCATTCAATTCATATTTCAATGAAAAACATTTATCTGAGCTTTGATCTTTTATATTTCCCATTTTTTTTTACTTAGTCGAAAACACATCATTTATAATAGGTGTACTAAACTTTATAACCCATTTGATAGAAGTTGTACATTAATTCCAACTATAAATTCCTCTGATCAAAAAAAAAAATATTTTTTTCATTTACCACTTTTCCAAGTTTGTCTCAGATAAGAAATTATAAGCATCCAAATATTTTTCAATGTGCTAATACTCCCCTGGACTTTGTTCATCACAGATATCTCTCACGGTAATTTGTATGGCAAAATTACCAATCCATTGCTTTGAATTCAAAGAAATATGATTGAAAAAACTCATTTACTCGCTTAATTCTTATGGTTTGGTACTTGTTTCCGTATTATTGTGGAGAAAATTCCTCACTACACTTAACCACTAATCTTTCACTTGATATCCGTGCAATATCCTGTTGTTTCCACCATCAGATTCTACACTATTTCATTCGTATCCATGCTCAGATTGAAAATTCCATAATAATCCTTATTTCCATCAAATTTATTAATGAATTATTTGAAATCACTCGACTAACCTAAAAATATCAATTGAACTCTAGCTTTCTATGGAAAGTCTGGTCCATAGACATGAACTATGTTTATGGTGTGGGCACTAAGCAGCATAGACCTTGTATAGGTCTATGCAAAATGAACAAATAATAAACTGCTCCACAAGAGTTAGGGATATCGTATTCAATCGTTTTTAAAAGTATGTAATCTTCGCGAAAATCGCTGTAAAATCATTTAAAACTCAATAACAACTTGAATCGATCCAATAAAAATCAGTATGAGACATTTCGTCAATCTGGTCGCCTTTTTTCTGGAGTTTGGTTCTTTACATATGCTTCATGAATGTTCTTATTTTGAAATGAAGTCAGTTTATCAACGGCTTCGATTTGAAACGAGTTTTCTGAAAATGCCAAGACGTAAATTAACAAACGCTGAGGCTAATAGGGCTATCGGAATGCTACAGGGTGGCCTAACTCAGGTTGTTGTAGCGACAAGGCTCCAAGTCAGCCAAAGTGTGATATCTCGACTTCGGTATAGGTTCAGGGAGACAGGTTCAGTGTTGGAAAGACCAAGGCTTGGTGGACGACGAAAAACAACACCTGCTCGGGATCGTTTCATCACCGTTTCGGCGAGAAGAAACCCTACATCTAAGTGTAGAATGCTACGGAATACTCTTCAAAATGCAGATGGGGTCCAAGTTTCCATCGAAACCATCAGACGACGTTTGAGAGAGGTGAATGTAGGTTCTAGACGTCCATTAAGAGGAGTTTCATTTACACGTGACCATAAGCGTCAAAGACTGGAATGGGCAAGGCAACATATCAATTGGAACGATCAATGGCGTAGTGTCCTTTTCACTGATGAATCCAGATATGGACGATTTTCAGATTCTCGAAGAATAGGGTATGGACAATCCCACGCATGCCCCGTAATCGTCGCTATGTCCAAGAAGTCCATCCATTCCGAGGGGGTAGTGTTATGGTATGGGCCGAATATGTTTCAACGGGCGCACAGATCTACACATTTGTCCTGGGAATATGACCGCCTTACACTATAGGGACCATGTCATTGACAATGTTGTGCCAAAATTTCACGCTGATATTGGTGAAACTTTTCAATTTCTAGACGATAACGCTAGACCGCACCGTGCAGCCATAGTTGAGAATGCTCGCGAGAAGTTTGGTATTCCACATTTACCAATACCTCCTCACTCACCAGATTTGAATTGCATAGAATATGCATGAGATATGATTAGATAATCATCAACCTACCCCAGAACCCTTAAATGAGAGAGCTGAAAGAGCTTCTGCCCCGTTTATGGAACCAAATAACTCAAGAAATGTTTAACAACCTCGTGTGTAGTATGCAAAGAAGATGTCAAGCTGTTATTGATGCCCGTGGGGGCCATACATTGTATGGATTGTCTAAAAATGCTTGAATCTGGAAATAAAATTTCGTTATGGCACTCGATTTTTCTTAACCACTCTGTATACGCTGCAGACCTACAGGCTAAAATTAATTTGCAACTTGAAATCATATTAATATGAATTTTCATCACAAAAATCTTATTTTAACTATACTTTTTTGGAATTTAAGTCAATATACCTAACTCATGTAGAGCAGTTTATTAGGTGTAAATATTTTTGTGCATTATGTGTTCTGAGTAAACGAAGGTAGAGCTTAATTCACTGCCTCCAGTAGCTCAGGGGCGGATCCAAGAAAATAGTTTACATTCGATTTTGTAATATTCAACGTTGGTTATCTCGAAAACGGATCGTTTGAGCAGAAATAATTAACAATAATTATGTGTTTCAATATGACTAAGGATTCTTATAATGACTTAGGATGAAAATTATCCTCATTCTTCATGATCATTTCTTATCGTTTTATGAATTAGGGAGGCTATAACTAGAAAACCGTTCGAAGTAAGATGAAATTGATAGTACAAAAAGTATGGAATAATTCACACCGAAATTCGTTTCATTCGGAGAAACTGTGTCAAAGCTTCAAAAGAAAGTCTGATTTTTCTGGAAATTTGAACAGCCTGTATCTTTTTACCGCGGTTGAATCTGGAAGAATGGTAAATGAAAAAAGTATTTTATTTGTTCAAATAAAGGAACCTAGAGTTAAAATTAATGTTCAACTTATTTAGTCCTATGTAGACACATAATTTCGGCACCATGTGACAGATTTCAAAGATTTTTGGAATCATTCTTGAGAAATGATACTCACAAAATTTCGCAGAAATTTTCAGGATGATAGTTAACAAGTGCAAACTAAGAGTTATTTAGCGAACAAATTTTCAGATTGCTATAACTCTATAAACGTCTGGTGGGTTTTGCCCATTAACGGACTTAACGAAACACTAGACACACATTCGAAATATTATCTTTTCCATATTTCCTAAACGCATATCCATCCGAGATGAAATTTGATACTCGCTTGACTCGTTGCAGTTTGGGCCAATTCTGATAGATAATTCCTGAAATCAAAAATTTTTTGAATTATATTTCTTCAAACTTCACCTATAATACGAATGGCAAATACGAAATTCACCAGAAACTTGTGGGTCAGCATTCTACAACAAAATACCAAGTTTTAATTTGATCGTTTCCGTATGTTCTGAGTTATCAAGTTAATACAACTAACATCTAAGACGAGTATTACTGCGAACTCAATCGAGATCTTTAGGTTAGTTCCATACCCTCATCATTGAAGGACTCTAGGTTATGTCCTAAGGAACTTGCAGTGTTTCCGTGCGAACGGACAGAATTGAAATTCAAACTATACAGATAAAGGGTTTTCCAATAAGAGGTGTTATTTTGAATAGCCCGCTATTTGTAGATGTCACTTTTGAAGCTGTAATTTTTTGACATTTGACAAATAGAAACTACGCCATTAATAAAAATGGAACGATACACGCTTCAACAACGGATTGATATTATTAAAATTCACTATGAAAATGCTGCTGTAGCCGAAAGTGTTGAAGAAAATCCAGGTTTGTCCATTCCTCCTCGTTCTTTGGAATTAGGCATTCTTCAAGTGTCATTACACCGTATTTTGCATAAAGATTTAGGTCTTAAGCTTAAGGCTTATGAAGTTCAGTAAACACAAGAACTCAAGCCGGCCGATCATCAACAACGTCGTGTCTTTGCTGATTGGGTCGTTGAAATGCATGAAAATGATCCGGAATTTCATAGAAAAATCATCTCCAGTGATGAGGCCCATTTACACCTCGGTGGCTTCGTCAACAAGCAGAATTGTCGCATCTGGGGCTCGGAAAACCCGAGAGTTATTGTTAAAAAGCCTCTCTATCCTCAACGTGTGACTGGTGCGGTTTATGGTCCGGTGGAGTCATTGGACCTTACTTTTTCGAAAATGAGGCTGGAGCAACAGTTATGGTGAATTAATTGCGTTATCGATAGATGATTAATGATTTTTTATGGCCGGAATTGGATGGTATTGATCTGGACAACGTTTGCTTTCAACAAGACGGCGCTACGTGCCACACAAGCAACGAAACCATTGATCGTTTGCGGGAAAAATTTTCGGACCGTGTTATCTCTCGAAGAGGTGATCACAATTGACCACCGAGATCTTGTGATTTAACACCTTGCGACTTCTTCCTTTGGGGCCACGTGGAAGAGAAGGTCCACGCCAATAGCCCAGCGTTGATTCAAGACCTCAAAGATGGAATTCGTGAGGCTATCGAGGACATAGGGCAGCCACTTTGCGATTTGGTTATGGAAAATTTCATTAAAAGGATATGGTCCTGTAAGCGTGGTCGTGGTGGTCATTTGCCTGATGTTATTTTCCACTGTTAACGGCATAGCTTCTTCTTTATAATGAAATAAACATCCGATCATTTATATTGAAAATGGCATTTTTCTTTGAATATCAAAATAACACCTCTTATTGGAAAACCCTTTACTTTCTAATTTTCTAAGTTATTTTTTTCGGAAATTCAACATCACGTAGTCTTTTATGATTGGTTGAAATGGTCCCTGGCTGGATGATCGCAAAATTCACCTAACCTTGTTTCTCCCAAATCAATTTCAATCCAAGAATCATTTCGACCAACTAACAAACAAAATAGCCCGCTCTTATCGACGATAAACAATACTAATTGATGCGATAAACACAACAAATTTTCGTTAGGGGTCAATGCAATTGATGACGGCATTCGGATTTGTTTCTTCTATGCTCTGACCCGTCCCTATCTGGGTCGACACAGAAAGGAGCGCAAAAGGAAGAAACTACTATCGCTCGTCACTTGTCACTGCCAATTAATTTGTAAGTCAACCTGGATATCGATATTTAAATTGGAAGGTTTCTTTTTAGAATGATGCCAAACAACTTCCTTGAGAATCTGTCCTCTATACCGGTGATTTGTTTGTTTAGTCAATGTACGCGGTACATTCGATTTTTAAACCTCCTTATGTGCATGACCTGTATTTAGCGAATTTAATATTTTGACGAAATGAATCAACGCTGTTTTTGCGCTTATCTTCTGGAGAACAGCGTGCTACCTATCGTCCTTTCCGAATGTCTGTAATTTTCGAATTTTTTCCCAAAAATTTCCTCTAACGCCTAGGTTAGACTCAATTATGGCGAATCCATTTTTAAATTCGATTCCGACCGATCGGCGACACGATAACTGTCGAACAGAGCAAGCTACCGACTTTAAACTCCTAGGGCGGAATAGTTTCGGAGTTATAGTCATTTGAACTTCTGAGATTATTTCATGATATTTCAGGAACTACCTCAGCGATAGAATTAAAAATTTTTCGAAAACAACCGATTCAATTGAAATGAATCTTGTTTTAAAATGCTGATATACAAGTTTGGGCGAAATTTTGTGATGATCGTGTCATTAGAACATTTTCAAAAAAAAATTAAAATTTGTTGTTTTAAATATCCAATACTCTGCGATCTTCTGACCATAATATGTTCATGAAATTCTGTACGATCATTTGGGAGAATTGAAAAATAAAATTTTGAATGGGTATATCCGCGGAATCATCGGGTGTATTTCTCCCATTCACAAATCGGACTTCATAATCAAAGTGTAAACCTACTCTGCAAATATCGAGTTTCTGAGTTTTTTGTCGAAAGTTCCCTTGTATGAAAATATTTGCGGTACATTCAAAAATATAATTTGGAATTAGCACAGAGGTTTAGTATCGTATACAAGGACAGTCTGAAAAGTACCCGACATTTCCTTTCAACAATGAAACGGTATTAAAATCATATTTTTCATTCGAAAATGACTACTTGGATTTCACAGAAAAAGAGGAAGAATAATGCCATTAGTGAAGAGATAATCTGCAATCAGGCAAAAATTCGTATTACTTGAACTGTTTGATAAAATAATTTTTGAATATACTCCATTCACTTTTATGAACTATCCCGGTTGGCCATGACATTCTGAGATATTTCACCTAGTATATTTTGAAAATGTTAGGTTGTAGTCATTTTCCTGTCAGATAACTACACAACGTTGTCCTCTCTACATGGAGGTCATAGTAATTACGTATTTTTCCAAATGTGAATTTACTTTGGGAAAATAATGAACTTGAGAGAATATTCTGTTAATTCAATAATTCCAAAGACCTGGCGAATATTGAAGAAACTTTTATCTCTGTTAATACTGGAAATATTTAACGTGAACATAGTTGAAAGACTCAGTTATGCTATTTTCTTGTGAGGAAATCAAGAATGGAGTATTGAAATTTTACTGAAAAATAGTGCATAGAGTAGTCCGTTACTTTCTGATAGCTCATTCAAAATAAAAAGTACTCAAATAACCCTGCAGTAAAACTTCTAAACGAACAGGCAAACCTATGGAATTCCCTTCTTTTCGAAATTCTCAAGAAATAAATCTATAGAAGACATTTAAATACCTTATTGCACAACTTGAAATACTCCAGTATGAAAATGTAGTAGTACTACAAAACCTGTGTCATCATAAAAGAACTAACTCAATTTAAAAAGTTCTTGGGAATCTATGTGAACGATACACTGGGTTTTCACTCAGCTACGTCGAAAATGATGGATAGTTTGTGATAAATTATTGATTCCAAATTATCAGGGTTACTATTAGAGAAAGCAGATTTCAATTCTACATAGCTTTTCTCTACTTCTCCATTCTGTGATTGAAAGTAGAAATTGGCTGGCATTTGTCAACGTCGCTGACAATTATTTTGACATTGCCGATATTTCACGAGTGCCAACCTGCGTCAGTTTTAAGTAAAAAAAAACTTGATAGACCTAAATCATGGCCTACCGGGATAGTTTATAAAAGTGAAGTGAAGTGAAGATTCGAATTTCTTTATAGTCTACATTTTGAATTCGTAGTTTGTTCTTCCAATAACAATATTAATAATTTTGCAGAAGTTGTATTGTGTTTGATTCCGATCAGCTCGAATTATTAGTGTACATCAAACAATTTAATTTGAGAAAATTGATGTATTCATATTTTCATGCCGTCTTCCATATTCACCCACAAACATGTCCGATTCACTAATTGTGCTAAACCGTTGACGTAGTATTTGATAGTATATTTTCCACTTAGCACCTGTTACAGATAAATTGTATGAACTTCAGAGAAACTAAAGGAATTTTCCTCATATTCCCATAAGATTATAGATTATTACAAAAATGGGAATCTCGGTCAAAAAAATGAATTGTCATCAGAGCCGGTTATGAAATTTGTATAGTTGAATTTTTATATATCACAACGTTAATCTTCATAAGTTGAAGACTGAAAAAAAACACATTTTCTCTTATTTCGATATAATATACAATGTGTCCCATGAAAATCACACCGAATAAACTTTGATGTCAATAAAAGTAGAAAATTGTTTATTTTGAAAAAATCCATTATTGAAGTCTCACAGTTACTGAATATTTATTTGAGAAATACTAGATTTGCACGTATCTGTAGATTTTTCTCTGCTGTAGAAACAATTCTACACCTTTCCTATACATTTTTCCACTAAAATATTGTACCTAATTTCTAAATCGAGAATATAAAAAGCGGAAACACTAGAAAAAGCTAATATCAAAAGTCATAATATTTCTGGCAGGGCTTCTGTGAACAAATATTTAATTGAAAATATTTATTGAAAATTCAATGCTTCCATAAAATAAATATTAGAAACTGGTTAAATTTTATAGCGGTCGCAAATCGAATGTTTAAAAAAAAAGCTGCAAGTTTTACACAAGGGTCTATTATTTTGTCTATATACAGAGTGTAACAGCCAAATGGAATAAATTCGATAACGAATAAATGAGGACGTGTTGGGAAAAACTCTCGGATACGTCGATTTGTAATTTTAAATGCGCATATTTTTCAAGGAAATAATATTATATAGGGTGTTCCATGTGACCGTGGCCAATACCAACTTTCTTATTTCAAATGCAACCCCCTGTATATTATTTATTTTTTGGATTCTTCAGAGAATTCTAGGTACAATTCATGCACAATGTCCTATCTTTAACTATTTCGGAAATATTAAGTGTTTTAAGATTTAGTGGAAAAATCAACGTTTTAAATAAAAATTATTTTATTTCACAAGTAGTGTACATTACACTTAAAACCTGATAAGTAATACTGATTATTTCCTAATAATTAAGAAAAAACAAAAAAAAACATTGATGTCAATGTAGGAAATGTGCAAAATGCTCGCCGCGAACGTCTTGGCAACATGCAAATCTGGTATAGAATTGACTTCTAACGTTACTCAACATTTTTAAAAACACTTAATATTTCCGGAAAAGTTGAAGATAGGTATAGGACATTGTACATGAATTATGTCTAGAATTTTCTGAAGAATCCAAAAAATAAATAATATACAGGGGGTTACATTTAAAATAAGAAAGTTGGTATTGGCCACGGTCGCATGGAACACCCTATATAATTTTATTTTCTTGAAAACTATGCGCATTTAAAATTACAAATTGACGTGTCCGAGCGTTTTTCCTAACACCCCCTCATTTATTAGTTATCGAATTTATTCCATTTGGCTGTTACACTCTGTATATCAATACCACTTATATTTCAACTGAAGCTTATATACTATTCATAATTCATTGGTTTTTCACCCCAGAATTTGCAGCGTTTTTCTTTATAACTCAGGGACCACTGGTCGGAAATCATTTTGGTAAAAATTTTTAGGTTGAGTTATGCAACAGTAATCAACGTTGAGAGTTCCATGAAAATTCAGTGGTAAGATTTTGTGAAATATTCTTTTCCCTCCATCCCCCAATTTCGAGCTCTTGGGGTACACCGATCCTGCTGAAAAGCTTGGAGGATCAATCTCAAGCAACACACGATTTTTTCACAAAGTTTCACAGATTTCGGTTCAGTACTTTCAGAGAAAACCCCCGGACAACGGACGGCGGATGGACGAATTGTTTTTATTAGTTCATTCAAATCTACATACTTCATAATGTAAACTGTGAAATTTTCAGGGGGGGTAATTATTTTGTTTTTGGTCGATCACTAAGGTTTATTAATCGATTTTATCTAATAATAAACCAAAATCCAGTTTGATATATACTTAGCTTGGTTTGGATTTTATTTATAACGATACCTATTGAAATTATTTTCACCCATTAAAAGAAATTTTGTTTACAGTGATGTAAAATCCGCCCAATGATCCTTCAAATATACCCATTCAGAAATAAATATATATATTTCCATGAATACAGATTAAATCTTATTGAAATCTAGTACTTCATCGAAAAAGAAGGTTCATGCAGAATTTCATGAGGATATTATAATTAGGAGATCATCAAAATACGTGAAACTATGACCGCTTTAGCAACGAATTTGAACCTGCACACAAAAAAAAGCTATAATTCTAGCAGCCCCTCTGTGAAGAAGTATTTCACTCCAAATACTTATTGTGAATTCAATGCTTCTGTAAAATACATATTAAAAACTGGTAAAATTTTATGACGGTCTGCAAATCGACTGAGTAAGGAAATATCCACCAGTTCAATATATTCAGCTTGGCTACAACTTTATTCATTACTATATTGAAATTGTTTTCACCCATTGAACAAAATTCTTTTAAAATAATGTAATTTTTTTCTTATTTCACTTTTCGTTCGTCTTAGAAATTTTTAAGTGACGTGTTTATTTTCGATAAATTAGATATTTGTTGTATCTATTCTATTTTATTCTCTTCTCGAAGAGAATTTTTCCTTTCTCTTGCCTTATTCGATGTAGTTCATAAATTCACACGGTTAAGTTTTTGCGCGCATGTTCTAGGGGAACAGCGTGCTATCGTTTTGTCCAAATGTCTGTAATTTTGGATGATTGAGCCGAAAATGGTCTCAATCGACTAGGTTGGACTCACTGATGACGAATCCGGTGTCAAAATTGATTCTGTCCGGCCGGCCGGCCGGTTGGCCGGCCGTAGACACGATAACTGTCGACAGAAGCAAGCTAGCAACTTGAAACTTTCAGCATAGGTTGCGCATCGGAATGCCGCGGTTAAGTTCGTTAATGGGCCAAATCGATCGAATAGTTTCGGAGTTATAGGCATTTGAAGTTTTGAAGTTATTTATTTTTTATTTCAAAAACTACCTGAGCGATTGGATTCAAGCTCGGCAGTTAGATGAAGTACAACAACGCGCAACTTTTAGCCAAATTTCGTCAGGATCATATTGTCAGTAATTTTAAAAAAAAAATTTTTTTCAAATTTTTTTCCAAAAAAATTTTTTTTTCGGAAACCATTCATCATATCCAAAAAAAATTATACTTACACTTTGACCTTCTAATTTCACAGCAGTGTACCTAATTTCAGTTCGATACGATCATAAGTTTTGGAGATATCGGGAAAAAATATGTCAAATTTCGAGGTTTTCTTCTCGATATCGTTGATTTTTTCGGTATAACTCGAGAAATACTGATTCAGTCCTGATTAAACATTACAGCTAGTTTTAAGATGCTAAAAGACAACTTTATGCAAAATTTCGTGATAATCGTGTTATTAGAACAATTTGAAAAAAAAAATTTCTATGATTTTCTCATCATATCATCCTCATTCAATTCTGTATGAAACTTCGAACTGTTATTTTCGATGAAGTACTGGATTTCAATTCGATCTGATCTGTATTTTTGGAAATATTGGAAAAATAAAATTTTGATTGGGTATATCTACGGAATCATTGGGTGGATTTCACCCATTCACGAATTCGGCCTTCGTAATTAAGGTCCAAACCTTCTCTACAAATATCGAGTTTCTAAGTTGTTTCTTTCGGAAGTTATTGTGTTTACGCAGTCGGCCGTTAGGCTGACCGTAAACACAATGACTTCCGGAAGAAACGACTTAGAAACTCTATATTTGTAGAGTAGGTTTGGGGCTTAATTACGAAGGTCGAATTCGTGAATGGGTGAAATCCGCCCAATGATTCCGTAGATATACCCAATCAAAATTTTATTTTTCCAATATTTCCAAAAATACAGATCAGATCGAATTGAAATCCAGTAATTTATCAGAAAAAAATTTCAAAAAGCACTGCCGTGAAGGCAGCAGCTTTTGTGCGCACGTTCAAATTCGTTGCTGAAGCGGTCATCTACATTGAACATGCGCGCAAAAGTTGCTGCCTCCACGGCAGTGCTTTTTGAAATTTTTTGTTGAATTATTTCATTGAACCAATAAACTATTATTCATATCATTATTATGAACGTCCTTTTCAACCCAGGTATCCCTATTTCCAACAGCGGAAAGACCATGAACAATAAATCCGTTATTCCCCCAACTCCCATTGCAAAAGTCCAAAATAAGACTTCATATTATATTCTGAACAGTTAAAAACAGTTAAGTCGTTGTCCTTCGAAAATTGATATGGAGAAAGCAGAGAACGAACCTGAACAGAGTGCCAATTCCAATTTAGCAAAACATCGGGTCGATGATCTATAGCTTATTTTTCATTCGAGACCTACACCAAACGCATCTTGTTTTGTCGCGAAATTTAGCTAAACAGCTGGTTACTGACTGAGACAACATGCTTGAGTTCAATTAACCTTGTTCCAAATCGGGCACAAAGCAGATATGAGTTTATTTCCTCTCAACGTGCGACAATGATCTAAAAAGGCATTTCACTTTTGTCTTCAATAATTGAAAAAATTTCAAAAAGCACTGCCGTGAAGGCAGCAACTTTTGCGCGCATGTTCAATGTAGATGACCGCTTCAGCAACGAATTTGAACGTGCGCGCGTACCAAATTTCAGTTCGATACGATCATAAGTTCTGGAGATATCGGGAAAAAATATGTCAAATTTCGAGGTTTTCTTCTCGATATCGTTGATTTTTTCGGTATTACTCGAGAAATACTTATTCAGTCCTGATTAAACTTCACAGCTAGTTTTAAGATGCTAAATGACAACTTTATGCAAAATTTCGTGATAATCGTGTTATTAGAACAATTTGAAAAAAAAAATTTATATGATTTTCTCATCATATCATCCTCATTAAATTCTGTATGAAACTTCGGACTGTTATTTTCGATGAAGTAATGAATTTCAATTCGATCTGATCTGTATTTTTGGAAACATTGGAAAAATAAAATTTTGATTGGGTATATCTACGGAATCATTGGGCGGATTTTACCCATTCACGAATTCGACCTTCGTAATTAAGCCCCAAACCTACTCTACAAATATCGAGTTTCTAAGTCGTTTCTTCCGGAAGTTATTGTGTTTACGGTCAGCCTAACGGCCGACTGCGTAAACACAATAACTTCCGAAAGAAACAACTTAGAAACTCGATATTTGTAGAGAAGGTTTGGACCTCAATTACGAAGGCCGAATTCGTGAATGGGTAAAATCCACCCAATGATTCCGTAGATATACCCAATCAAAATTTTATTTTTCCAATATTTCCAAAAATACAGACCAGATCGAATTGAAATCCAGTACTTCATCGAAAATAACAGTTCGAAGTTTCATACAGAATTTAATGAGGATGATATGATGAAAAAATCATATAAATTTTTTTTTTCAAATTGTTCTAATAACCCGATTATCACGAAATTTTGCACAAAGTTGTCTTTCAGCATCTTAAAACTAGCTGTGAAGTTTAATCAGGACTGAATCAGTATTTCTCGAGTAATACCAAAAAAATCAACGATATCGAGAAGAAAACCTCGAAATTTGACATATTTTTTCCCGATATCTCCAAAACTTATGATCGTATCGAGCTGAAATTTGGTACACTGCTGTGAAATTAGAAGGTCAAAGTGTGAGTATAATTTTTTTTTGGATATGATGAATGGTTTCCGAAAAAAAAATTTTTTTGTGAAAAAATTTCGAAAAAAATTTTTTTTTTAATTTATTGACAATATGATCTTGACGAAATTTGGCTCAAAGTTGCGCGTCGTTATACTCCACCAAACTGCCAAGTTTGAATCCAATCGCTCAGGTAGTTTCTGAAATAAAAAATAAATAACTTCAAATGCCTATAACTCCGAAACTATTTGATCGATTTGGCCCATTAACGAACTTAACCGCGGCATTCCAATGCGCGACCTACCCTGAAAGTTTCAAGTCGCTAGCTCACTTCGTTCGACAGTTATCGTGTCTACGGCCGGACAGAATCGATTTTGACACCGGATTCATCATCAGTGAGTCCAACCTAGTCGATTGAGACCATTTTCGGCTCAATCATCCAAAATTACAGACATTTGATCAAAACGATAGCACGCTGTTCCCCTAGAACATGCGCGCAAAAAGGTAAGATATATGTTGGCTTAGGTTACAAAGTAAACAGCTTCATTAACTCAAGTGAAAATTTTGTTAATATACAGACGAAAGTTAACATGACTTGGCTTATTCGTGTCGCTGTTCATGTTTGGATAACTGAGTCTTAAATAATATTACATTTTCTACGAGTATTTTCAAAGATTCAACCTCAGAAATTTTTGAGAGTAACGTGGGATGGACATACAGGGTGACTCTTTAAGTTGTACATTAATTTCAACCATAGATTCCTCTCATCAAATAAAACACTTTTTTCATCTATTATTTTCTTAGATTCGGCACCAGCAAAAAGATACAGGCTGTTTAAATTTCCAAAAAAAAACAGTTTTTCTTTTGTAGCTTTGATATGGTATCTCCGAATGAGATGAAGTTTGCTGTGAAGTTTTCTATAACTATTACACATATTCTTCAGCAATCACTTCCATCCTAATTCAAACAGTTTCCGAGTTATGGACTCGCCGATTCATGAAACTATACAAAATTAGCATGCAGAATGCAGATAAAAATAATCTTATGTTATTGTAAGAATCATCCATCATTTTAAAATACTTGATTATTCCTTATAATTTCTCCTAAAACGCACCGTTTTGCAGATATTCAACGTTGAATAATATAGAATCGGATAAAATTCGAAAAACTACCTTATTTTTATGGATCCACCCCTGATCTAGTAGAGGCAGTAAATTAAGCTGGGTTCACGTTTATCCGGACCATAGAATACGCATAAATATTTATCTATTTCGCATAGAACTAATTTAGGTGTATGCTATTTCGTGATCATACCACAGACCTAACCATTCATAGACAAAGAATAACATGTTATTATAAGTCTAAAGAATATTTTTAGGATAATTGATTGATTCCATAAAATTCATTCATGAATTTCGTGAAAAAAGTATAATTATGGAGTTTTCAATATGAGAATGAGCGAAGATCGAATTGTGTATAATCTTATAGTGGAATAAAATTGGATACTGCATGAACATTAAGTTGCAGACAAGTGTTTCAAGTCCAGTGTAGTGGAAAGATTTCCTTGCGATAATATCGCGAAAAGCACCAAATCATAAGAATTGTTTGAGTAAATGAGTTCTCTCAATCTTGTTTCTTTGAATTTCAAATCTTGGATTGGTTATACTCCAAAAGAAATCCCCGTAAGGGATACAAAGTTCGGGAGTGTATTAGCATATTGAGAAATGTTTAAATGCTTATAACTTTTCACCTGAGCCGAATCTGGAAATATGGCAAATGAAAGAAGTGTTTTATTTGATGAGAGGTATCTATGGTTAAAATTAATGTACAACTTAAAGACTCACTCTGTATATTGTATTTGTGTATTTTCGATTTGAATGAATAAATTGTTTTCATGATAATCTCTTTTACTTCCGTTTATAAGATCACGATAAATTGCTATTTGATTCGATGATCTTTCCAAATTTGATGCTCATTTATGAACAAAAAATTTCACAAAACGAAATACAAATCTGAGGTCAATCCTGCTAACAAATAATGCTAAATATCTAAGTACAATAATTGACGAAAGTCAATCCATCACGAAATGACTGAAGGGCTTGTCCAAATTCAAGTTACTCAAAAAATTCACAATAATTATGAGATATCATCACAAACTCTGAGTCTATAATCATGGTAATTATCATGATAAATGATGCAATTTTGCTATAAAATAATTTTATGTATCGGACATGTTTCTCTATAAATCCATAGGTTATCTGAAATGACAAATTATATTTTAATCATTTTGTTTGCAATTTGTCTATTTAAAAACATATTATTCAAATACCTCCAAGCTCTTGAAGCGTTGGTCATTTATAAATTTAAATCTACGTACCTTTCTGAAAAATACACGTGTGTTATCAGTAAATGAATAAGGAATTTCATGACTTACAAACTAATTAGTAACCGCAGCATAGATCAGCATAAAATATTTTTCCAGTATTTTAAATGAATGATAATTTCTTCGGACCAATATTCATTACAACCAAGGATTTAAAAAAATAAAATTATGATATTCCACGATTACATTACATTACATCGAACATTTTCTCGTAGAAATTTCGGAGCATAGCTGTTAACGGGTAGAAAAGGATTTATTGTTCACTAAATAATGAAAAGACTTTGAAATATTTCATTGCGCATGATATCAATTCGATAGAAATTAATGTAGGCCAATAATATCTACCCTTTCAGTTCGATTTTCTAGAGTTGCAAATTGGCGGATTTGCTGGGATAGATTTTCTATTAGGTCTATTCAATTGTAATATTTTGAAATCTACGTATCTATCTTCTGCCTATGGAAAACGAAATTTTTCCATATGTTTTCCACGTCGAGATTAACCTCCACATATTCCACACCTTATTACTAGTGAATAAAAAATAGATGATTGTCGAACCCAAACAATGCTATTATAAAAACCTAGAAAAGCACTGACGCGAGTTCAGCAGTTATTACGCGCTTGTTTGAAATAGTTGCCAAATATGCTGCCACCCATTTACGTATTGACCCCACCAAACTCAGTCTCCGAAAAAACAACTTGTTCCGACAAAACTTTGGAAAATTTTTGAATAACAATTTTGTTTCAATTTCCCAACAATTGGATGTTTTTCCTCCAACACACATGTATTGTCTGAAGATAATCAGCATGGTAATTTCTATCTAATATTTCGCATAATTCTCGGAGAATAATAATTTTCATTTCTAAAACGCTGAAGAATATATAATATTTTAAAAAAATAAATTGTCCACATCCTTCACAGGTGGCACTGGTTTCAATATTCCTTCAAAACATTCAACTCAAAGAAATAGTTACAGATGCTCCTCTGAGCAAAATTTGTCACAAGGCCTCTGCCTTGTGAAAGAATAAAAGAATGATGCCTGTAGCAAAAAAGTTAGGGGTTTCAGGACATAGGTTACTTTGTACTTCTCTTCTCAAAAAAAAAAACATCTTATTCTTAAGGAGCCTGTATATAAAATTTTCGGAATTTCGTAATTCTTCTGGTTATACATTCCTTATGAAATTCTCCATAAGTCTTCGTCTCAGTACTTGAAACCCAATTTCCAACGCACATTTCAATCCGAGCGGTATTTTTCGAGTTAAATTTTGAGAAAATGAAATTACAAATACCCACTGGAAATCGAACCTGGATGCACCGCGCAGATCATAAAGTCAATCGTATTTTCAATTTTCGCACGTTTTGCATGAAAAAACACGTGAAGAAATGTGATGTGAAGTTCAATCATTGTTTGAAGAATTCAATTGAGATAAAAAAAAATAGGTTCAGTCAGTTAAAAAAAAAATCTCCCCGCTGCTGGTATTGAACCCGCAACCGCCAATAACTGTCAAGAGATGTTCACTTCGTAACTAAACAAGCCACAGCGCCTATGAAAATGAATTGATAATCCAGGCGTATTCAGAAAAAATCGAGTTACTATGATTTCTTTGAATATTTCAATTGATACGAAGGCACGAAACATTGCGAAAATCTTTAGGTTGATTCTGTGCAACTAGGAGTCGTGTTACAATAGGACTTTTTCCTGAATTTGGGTTATTACTGCAAATGCAAATTTGAACATAATTACTATGGGTTTGATTCATCATTTTCCCAAATAACCTTCAGAAAGTATTCAAAATCAGATTTCAAAATTTGGGTTTGGGATTTGCCAGGTATGCACGAAGTGACAACAGTGTTTAGTAGAATAGCTTTTTCTGCTATAGAATAATGAAATATTTATTCCTATTCTGTGGTACCCACGTGTTCTTTGTCAATACAACCAAACAATTTACGTTTGCGTTTTGTCAGTAATATAACAGTATGTGCTCTTCTACTCTTACCAGATCGAAGTATAGCTATCTCTGTTTTCCTTACCAAAGTAACACATTTGACGTCCTTTTCTTTCCGAGAAAGCTGAATTCGACGTTGCCATATCGTGCACTCAAGACAAATCCCTTTAAATGCGAATCCCCATTTTTATTTTTCAGATTGAAGTGATCGAACATTTTTTTGAAAATATAATATTGAAATTATATGTTTGAAATGTGATGTTCTGAAGGTTTTCCAGGAAAATTACTGCATTTTCGTTCAAAGGAAAAACCCCCATTCCATCAGACAAATAGTTTTAATTTATTTGAAAATAAAATTTCAGATTGCTATAACACTGAAACTATCAGTCGGATTCAGCTCATTAACGAACTTAACCGAGATATTCAGGATCGAAACTTAACATGAGAATTTCAAAATTCTAGGTCCTTTCTTTCGAAAGTTAGAGCACACAGACGGCCGTCCGGACAAAATCAAATTTGGCCACGGATTCTTTATCAGTCAGTCCAACGTAGTCGTTTGAGGCCAATTTCAGCTCAAAATTCGAAAACTACAGATATTGTGACGAAACGAGAACGCACTGTTTCCCAGAAAAGGATCGACTAGATAGATGATGGACTTCAAAAATAACCGGAACATTTCCGAGAAAGTGTGCGTAAACAGATTTAAATATTCATTGGGTTGACTTCAATTTGATTCAATGCTTTTCCGATCACGTTTTGAAGTTGCTATTACGTTATTTTTCATAGGTTGTTTCCGATAATTTCTTACTTGGGGTAATCCCACATACAGTGGTGGTTAAAATCAAGGACACAGAAATTTTCTCGATAAGTAAGTGCGCGGGCGTACGGAGAATCCTATTGGCGTCTGAATTTAAGATTGCAGCGCCACGGTGCCCAGTTTTGGAACCTTAGATACAGACATAGATTTTGTTTTGATAGTCGATTTTGTACTGTTTGTTAGTGTTTGGTTTGATAATTTTTGATTTCACGATTTATTCAAAGACTTTTTAGACTTTTATAGTTGACGAGAGTATTACTGGGAGTACATATTCCATTCTTATGAAGTAGGTATGTATCATTCTTCAATCTTATTGAGTGTAGCAACTCTAAAATTACGGGGATATCTCCAAGGTTAGACAGTATTTTTATGTTATTTATTTTCAGATCCAAATGGCAAGATTGATTTGGTGGATTTCTTAGGCTGTCTTGAAAGTTGAAAAACAGATAGTATTGTAAAACATACTTTTTGGAATAATCGACAAATACTCATAACTTTACTTTTTTTATAGCGGGGGACTAAATACTCAATATATTGTGAATAAAATGAATATATTCACATAAAACTAATGCTACTTGTATCGTAAGTCAAATTCATTATGGATTGACAATCAAATTTTCCAACACTCATATGATTGGTCTTGAAAAAGCTGTAATAAAAAAGCCTTGTACAATTTTGCTTTCATCGACAGAAGCACTTTGAGCGAACAGTATTCATCACCAGATATTTCCCTTTTGAGACTCTCTTTTTCAATAGTCAGTTCTATCACTAAAACATTTACGTTGTTTCTTAATGATCAGTTCAACAGGCAGATTTCTGGAAGGCAGAGCTGTATGTACTCTTAAGTACATTTCTCTGCTTGGATTAGGGGCCTGGAAAAAAATTGTCTTCATGAATGTGATCTAATATTTCATGAGCAATTCGTGCTTTCCTCTATGAAATTATCATCATTAATCAAGGAACCAGGTTCTCATAAATCTTGTTTGTTGATTTTTATCGATTCTTCAACACTTTCAGGACCGACTTGTTGAAGAAAGTTTCTTTAACCCTAACTCGAAATTTTTCACTGGGCTGTGGAAATCTATGGGAAGGGACATTTGAGTTTGCTTTTCCTCAGTAGAAGCACTTGTAAAATCATACAAACGCCAAGAAAAATTCAGAAACTTTCTCATTTTCTTAACATTTTTTTGACTTGTCAATGATAATGTCTGTACCTCGAGTTACTCGGATAGCCACCAAAGGGAGTAGCGCTTATCTTCATTCGCCAATCGACTTGAAATTTTCAGGGTAGGTTGCATTTCAAAATTCGACGGTTGACTTCGTTAACTAGCAGAATCGGCCTAATGGTTTCGGAGTTATAGCTCAAGATTTTGAGGACATTTTAAGAACTACGGAAGCGATTAGATTGAAACTTGGCAATTAGTTGGAGCATAACGGCATGCAATCTCTTGCAAAATTTTGTTGTAATCGTGTTGTCAGTTAATTGCAAAAATTATTTCTAAACTTAAAAAAAAAAAAATTTTCGAGACTATTCATAGTGTTCGCGAAACAATTTGCTTACATCTTGAGCTCTATGTTTCACAGCAGTGAACCAAATTTCAATAGGCGACTTCGCCCCAATTTTCTTCACAAATTTACTATCACTGGGGAACGGGAATTTCAGGACAAATTCGACATGATAAGGTTTGCGTTATTTATAAATATCCGTAAAAGATGCCTTGGCTCCTCAAACAAGATAATTCCTTTCAAATAAAGGTTTTTGTTAGGCTGAAATTTAAGTTAATTTAAGGGATTCCTGATTTCATGTTAATAGTTTCAAGTTCATAGAGGATATGTTCCGCAGATCAACTTGGTTATTTCGGTTGCTGGTTTTCCGTTCTGAAAATATGAAATATTCTGTTGGTTACTGAAAAAAATGTCAATTACGGAATTGATTGATGAAAAAGCAATCTTTCTGTCACCAGAACATAGACATTAAGTCTATGCACCAGAACGACAATCAATGTTTTATGAATACATGTCCATAGCATAGAACAATCTTTATGTATGTACCTTATGATCCATAGACCATACATAGAAATTTTTCGATTGTTGATTGTTGTCTCTCCTATGTTCTATGGATCATAAAGAAAATAAAGATTGTTCTATGCTATAGATACGTTACCATAGACCATTGACTGTCGTTCTGATGACAGAAAAAACGTTGAAGATTGCTTTTTCATCAATCAAATTCCGTAATTAAATTTTTTTTCAGGAACCTACCGAATATTTCATATTTACAGAACGGAAAACCGTGAACCGAACTAACCAAGTTGGTTTGCGGAACATATCCTTTATTAAATTGACACTATTAACATGAAGTCAGGAATCCCAACTTAAATTCCAGTCTAACAAAAACCTATATTTTGAAGGAATTATCTTGTTTGAGGAGCCGAGGCATCTTTTGCAGATATTTATGAATAACGCGAACCTTTTCATGTCGAATTTGTCCTGAAATTCCCGTTCCCCAGTATTAATAAATTTGTGAAGAAAATTGTGGGTTGGCAACTTGGGCCGAAGTCGTCTATTGAAATTCTGTATTTCATCGAAAAAAACCTAGAGAAGCACTGACGTGAAGTCAGCAGCTTTTGCGCGCATGTTGAAAGAATATCACCAAGTTCTGATCTCCCTGAAAAATTATCTAAAAATACAGGTCGTTCAGAAAAATAGCTCACACTGTTCCAAACAATAAGTTCGATAAAAAGTGTCTCCAATACCCTACTCACCTAAGATTTCAGGGTGCTTTCCACCAAACTGCTAAATTCCTGTTTATCGGTCAGAATCCAGGCAAACAGACATGACTTGTCATATCTTTGTTGGTAAATATAGTCACTTGGTACGTGCTCTGCCTACCGATTACAGACGATTTTGTTTGCCTAATTTGCATCAATATGCGCCTTATAAATTCCCCACTAACGGAGGGTTGAAGTGAATGGCGTCAGTAGCTTAATATCTATGAAAACTGAATATCCCCCCTGAAATATTATCACTGTAAGTAGTTTTTCTTGATTATACTTCCAATCCAAGATCGCCCAGATCATATATTCGACAAAAAAACTGTCGCTAGTCGATGAAGTGAATCAATTTCTGATTCTGCTAAAATAGTAGGTTTGTTTTGATTCCGAAATTCAGAACTGTCCTAGAACAGTTCTAGAACAGCGCAGAATCGATGCGCTGTGGAAGCCCGATTCCGAACTATCCTAGATCAGTTCTAAAAGCGATGAAACCAAAACACGAATTAAGTTCGTGTTCTCATCGGGATCGTAGAGGAAAAAAAAACTACCGTTTGAGTTGGCAGAAAAGAGGAATGTTAATCATGTTTTATACAGGGTGACCCATTTTAACTTAGGCAGCCAAATAACTCGAAAAATAAGCACACTACGAAAAAATGTTTAGAATCAAAATTTCGTCATTTCGAGGGGGACGTACAATGACGTTAAAATGAGCCCCCCACCCTTCCCCCTGGGCGGTGAGGGGGGTCAAGTTTGAAATCTTAAATGGGAACCCCTATTTTTTATTGCATATTCGGAATCTTTGGCTAAAAACACATACAATTTGTCTGAAACATTTTTCTCGATTCATGATAGATGGCGCTGTAATCGACGAAATTCAATTTCTTCGATTTCTCTTACTGAGAACCCATGCTTACGATTCTGCAATAAATTAACAATAAAAATACCACGTTTTCATTGTTAATACTCGAAATTAGTCTTAAAACAAACTTCTCATTATTTTTTATTACTCATTAATTACTTCTCAAGAAACTGCATATCGACTACTTCTGTAGGCGTATAATTTGCCATTTTACCAAAATTTTATCAGAGTACAAATGTTAAAAAAATACATAAACACTTGTAACAATGAAAACGTGGTATTTTTATTGTTAATTTATTGCAGCCCGCGCATGAAATTTTTTAACAGATTTCATGCGCGGGGGGAGCTCCGAGCTACCCAAATCGTCAAAAAAAAAGCAGCAAATGTGTCAGAATGTCATGGCCAACCGAAATAGTTCACGGGGCTCTCTTGTAGGTTATTGTATTGGTTTTGTGCGTCGTTTAATGATTTGTCATACGTTGGAGGTAAAACAACCTCACTTTCCCGCTTTGTTCATGTTATAAAGTACAGCATTTTCAACAATTTC
Organism: Myrrha octodecimguttata; assembly: GCA_958510865.1. Lineage (NCBI taxonomy): Eukaryota > Metazoa > Arthropoda > Insecta > Coleoptera > Coccinellidae > Myrrha > Myrrha octodecimguttata. The sequence goes on from OY294057.1 coordinate 75,856,881, forward strand.
AGGATACATTCACAAGTTAAAATGATTTTTATTAATAGAATTGGTGAATAACTAGGCCAAGTTATTGTTTCGTTGTGAAATATAACATAATATATTGTAGTGTAGACTTTATATTCCAATGTTTGCATTTTTGACCCATTCCTCTAAATTTTATCTGGTATTGGAAGAAATAGAATACTATGTGAACTATCCCAGAGAAGGCAAACATCCTATATTCACGCCATAAATTGAAAAAAATGTTCTGAAAAAGTAACAAACTATGGTAGAATTTGTTGGAGGCATTTCCACACTGGTGAAGGAATTATGTTAGACTATCTATTTAATTTGTTCTGTTTAATGAGGTGAATCATGATGAGATAACTATGATAAGAATATTTCGTGTTTGTTATACATTTCAAGAAATAATATCTTCTCGACACTACCATAGCTGGCGTTATGATGGACAAACCCATCCTCATTGGTTACCACTCACATCTCTATATGATATATGAAGCCAATCAAGGCAATTCGTTATGTGATAAACTTCCAAACGAACAGAAGGACCAATGGAATTCTTTCGAAATTCTCAAGAAATAAGTCTACAGAAGACATTTAAATACCCTGTTACACAACTTGAAATACTTCAGTATGAAAATGTAGTAGTACTATAAAATTGTGTCACTTAAAAATAACTAACTCAATTTACAAAGTTCTTGGGAATCTATGTGAAAGATTCACTGGGTTTTCACTCACATACGTCGAAAATGTTGGATAGGTTGTGATAAATTATATTGATTCCGAATTATTAGGGTTACTATCAGAAAAAGTAGATTTCAATTCTACACAGCACTTTCTGATACTTTGTCTCTGATGCTTCTTCAAAACTACCTTCTGCATTTTTAGTTTCCAAGCGTGATGATTATGTTGAGAATGTTGAGATAAGAAATTGGCACAGGCATTTGTCAACGTCGCTGAGAATTATTTAGACATTGCCGATATTTCACGAGTGCCAACCTGCGTCAGTTTCAAGTAAAAAAACTTGATAGACCTAAATCATGGCCAACCGGGATAGTTTATGAAAGTGAATGGAGTATATTTTCGGCCCTTAAAGCCGTGCAAATATTGTCGGAAAAGGTGTGTTATTGTTTCACCTCCATTTTGAACGAGAAATTCTGTCATCAGGAAATCTGTCATATGAAATCTGTAATATTTAGGAGAGCTAACGATATGAAATATTAAAAGTAGTCGAATGAAAAATCTCAGAACGTAATAACCAGCAACTAACTTTAATTCATATGAAATATTAAATGAACTATTTCTTTGGTCATAAGTCATAATTTACCAGCCAGTGGTAGTGTTTGTTCTTAAGGCAGAGAGAACAATTCTATACGTTCGGATCGCAGGTTTTCTGGCTCTGTTCAAATAGTATAACCTACTAGTAAACCCGAAAATCTAACTAAATTATGGTTCTGGAAAAGATCCTTGGGGTACACCGGAACGAACTTTTGTATTTTTCGACCTGATGTCCACTATATTTGCTTCAAACTCTTCAGTTTTCACTTATTTCAACACCACGGAAGACTTAAACATAAAAAAATCCTCATTCAGGAGGAAAACTAATTAGAATTTGCTTTGTCAAGAACCAGTGTTTTTCTCAAATTTCACTGGATCAATGTGGATAATATCGTTCATGGCCTGATATCCTAGAACTGACCTGGCCAAAACAAAAAAGTTGTGATAAGACATACCAGACTGAGTTATGCTCGCCTTACTATTGAAATCCAATATTGTAGATAATAGTAAATTGCGATAATACATACAAATCGTAGAATACGGTCGAACGCAATTTGTACCCATTTCGGATACGTAAACGAAAATTACAAAAGCTTGGCTTCCATTTGTATCCGGTTCATTAACTCTATTATTACATTAGAGTTTTTTCCGATTCGAAGTAACATAGTCGAAGTACGGGACCAGATTTGTAATTTGATATGGTCAATTGTGGCAAGATAATCGTTTTTCGGTCGAATGTGCTCTGAGTTTCGGAGGAGGAGACCTAGAACTAGTTCAGTGTACGTTTGAAACCTAAATATCTCAGTTCAGTCCAGAAATGGGCAAAATCTGCCAGACAGTTTCGTAGTAATAGCTATATGAAATATTGTTTCCTCAGTACCTCCCAAAAAATACTAAACCGAATGAAAGCTTGATGCACAATTTCGTGAGAATCTTATCTCTAGAGAAATGAAGAAAATATTCCAAAGGTTGCTCGTTATTTCTCATTCAAATCTCGTAACCTTCACGTCTTTATTTTTCAATCAAAATCCAAGTTTCAGCTCGATTGGATAAGTAAATCCGAAAATATTGTGAAAATAGAATATCGATAGGTAGATCCAGGTTCGATTTACATGTTGGATTTGGGATTTTTTCCAGATAACGTATCCGATCGAATAAAAAGTGAGGCGAAATTTTTTCATAAAAGTTCACCTCAGATTTTATATACCCCACTTTTACAAAACCGAAAAATCTCGAAAGCTTTCTTTATTCACTAACCATACGATCTCGAGAAGCAGTTGATTCAACCAACTACCAAGGTTCGATCAATCGCTCAAGTAAACTGCTCCACAAGAGTTAGGGATATCGTATTCAATCGTTTTTAAAAGTATTTAATCTTCGAGAAAATCACTGTAAAATCATTCAAAAATCAATAACAACTTGAATCGATCCAATAAAATTCAGTATGAGACATTTCGTCAATCTGGTCGCCTTTTTTCTGAAGTTTGGTTCTTTGCATATGCTTCATGAATGTTCTTATTTTGAAATGAAGTCAGTTTATCAACGGCTTCGATTTGAAGCGAGCTTTCTGAAAATGCCAAGACTTAAATTAACAAACGCTGAAGCTAATATGGCTATCTGAATGCTACAGGGTGGCCTAACTCAGGTTGTTGTAGCGACAAGGCTCCAAGTCGGCCAAAGTGTGATATCTCGACTTTGGAATAGGTTCAGGGAGACAGGTTCCGTGTTGGAAAGACCAAGGCTTGGTGGGCGAAGAAAAACAACACCTGCTCAGGATCGTTTCATCACCGTTTCGGCGAGAAAAAACCCTACATCTACGTGTTGAATGCTACGGAATACTCTGCAAAATGCAAATGGGGTCCAAGTTTTCATCGAAACCATCAGACGACGTTTGAGAGAGGTGAATCTAGGTTCTAGACGTCCATTCAAAGGAGTTCCATTAACCATAAGCGTCAAAGACTGGAATGGGCAAGGCAACATATCAATTGGAACGATCAATGGCGTAGTGTCCTTTTCACCGATAAATCCAGATATGGACGATTTTCAGATTCTCGAAGAATAAGGGTATGGACAATTCCACGCATACCCCGTACTCGTCGCTATGTCCAAGAAGTCCATCCATTCCGAGGGGGTAGTGTTATGGTATGGGCCGGGATATGTTTCAACGGGCGCACAGATCTACACATTTGTCCTGGGAATATGACCGCCTTATACTATAGGGAGCATGTCATTGACAATGTTGTGCCAAATTTTCAAGCTGATATTGGTGAAACTTTTCAATTTCTAGACGATAATGCTAGACCGTACCGTGCAGCAATAGTTGAGAATGCGCGCGAAGAGCTTGGTATTCCACATTTACCAATACCTCCGCACTCAGCAGATTTGAATTGCATAGAACATGCATGAGATGTGCTCCAAAGAATATTAGATAATCATCAACCTAACTCAGAATCCTTAAATTATCTGAAAGAGCTTCTTCCCCGTTTATGGAACCAAATTCCTCAAGAAATGTTCAACAACCTCGTGTGTAGTATGCAAAGAAGATGTCAAGCTGTTATTGATGCCCGTGGAGGCCATACATTGTATTGATAGTCTTAAAATGCTTGAATTCTCTGGAAATAAAATTTCGTTATTTTACTCGATTTTTCTTAACCACCCTGTATACGCTGCAGACCTACAGGCTTAAATTAATTTGCAACTTGAAATCATATTAATATGAATTTTGATCACAAAAATCTTATTTTAACTATATCTTTTTGGAATTTAAGTCAATATCCCTAACTCATGTGGAGCAGTTTAGTTCCAGAGATATCGAGGGAATAACCTCGAAAATTCAAATGACTATAACTCTGGAACCATTTTGCTGATTTGGCCTATAAACGAAGTACCCTGAAGGTTTTTCAACTGGATAGCTTTTTCCGTTTTCAAATTTTCGTGGCAAACGCTGGACGACCGGCCTCACAGAATCTCAGTTGGCATCGAATTCGCCATCAGTGGGTCCAATATCATTCGAGAAAAAAATCGATAAATACAGATATTTTTGCAAAACTAAAGCAAGCTGTTCCCTGTAGAACATGCGAGTGAAAAAAACTACTAATCTTCATAAAAAAATTCTAGTGTCTTAATGACTAACACATTATAAAATAGCTCCCGTACATTGAAGATTCAATGCGAAATTATGAAAACATCCGCCTTTAGTTGTCTATCATCAAAAATTATTATTCTCCTTACCTGTTCGATTCACCTGCCATAGCTAAAGGTTACAGTTAAGTCATGTTTTATAATATGACGTTCCTATAATTACAGAGGGCTTCATCGACACAGCAGTTTATTATATAATAACGATTTTTATTAGGTGTTTGTGTATTATGTTTTGTTCTCCAATAAAACTCCTATTTTATGTTGTTGATGTCAAAACATCTTTTATGGTCCATGAAAAGGAGTTGAATTGAATTTTCGATAATATTGTTGATTGAGTTTTTCCATGTTGACATCAAAATCTGGTCCTAGTGAAATTTCACAGAAAAGGCATGATTACAGTTACCATACATTATTACGCGCTTGTTGTGGGGTACAGCGCGTTATCATTTCGCCACGATGTCTGTAATTTTCGAATTGTGAGCTGAAATTGGTCTCAGACGACTAGGTTGGACTCACTGATGAATAACCCGTGGTCAAAATTGATTCTGTCCTTCTGGCCGGCCGTGCGCTCTGTAACTTTCGAAAGAAAGAACCTAGAGTCTTCAAATTCTCAGGTTGAGTTAAGATTCTGAATATCTCAGTTTGCTTCGTTAATGGGCCGAATCTGCCGAACAGTTTTTGTGCTACAGCCATTTAAAATTTAGATTTTTCAATATTTCTAGAAATATTTATCTGAGCGAAATGTGACTGGGTTGGTTGATGTACAGTAGCAATATCAAGAATTTCGCGCTTGTTCTTGGGAACAAAAGAATTATCGTTTTGCCCAGTGTGTAATTTTGAAGTTTTGAGCCGAAAATGGTCTTTATGGATTAAAAAAAAAAACTTAAAAAGCAATGACGCGCTTGTTCCGTTGCCAAAGCAGTCACCTATACAGAATTGACCCTGCCAAATGCTGATTTTTTCATATGGTCTCCACGAAATTCTGCATGAACTCAAGCTATAATTTTCGATCAAGTACTAGATTGCGATTCGATCCAAAATTTTGAATGGGTGTAAGTATCTAAAGAAGAATTGGCCAATTTAACCCATTTAAGCATTCAATCTTCCCAATTAAACTGAAAACCTACTCAACAAATATATTTCCTATGTCGATTCTTCCTAAAGTTAATGTGTTTACGGCCGGCCTAACCACTGATAGTGAACAAAATAACTTCCGGAAGAATCTACCCAGTAACTTGATAATACTAGAGACATTTTAGAGTTTAATTACGAAGGCCGAATTGGCGAAATAGTAAAACCTATCGAATGATTCCGCAGATATACCCTTTCAAAATTTGAGTTTCCCGATATTCTCAAAAACATAGATCGAATCGCTCTTCAATGAAAAATGCCACTTTGAAGTTTCAGCCAAAGAGGGTCTACAGAGAAATGAGCAAAAAAAAATTTAAGAGTACTCCTGCATTTTGTTAAATGGAGGGAGTTCTTTAGGCCCTATTCGGCTGAAACTTCAAGGTGGCATTTTTCCTTGAAGAGCAATTCGATCTAAGTTTTTGTAAATATCGGGGGACTGAAATTTTGAAGGAGTATATCTGCGGAATCATTCGATAGTTTTTTACTAATTCGCCAATTCGGCCTTCGTAATTAAACTCCAAACTAAATCTACAATTATCAAGCACCTGAGTTATTTTGTTCATCATCATTGTTAGGCCGGCCGTAAACACATTAACGTTAGGGAGAATCCACAAAGGGAATATATTTTTAGAGTAGGTTTTCAGTTTAATTCAGAGGGTCGAATGCTTAAATGTTTTGAATTCACCAATTATTCTTCAGATACTCATACCCATTCAAAATTGTTGATCGTATCGCAATCTAGTATTCGATCGAAAATCATAGCTTGAGATTTATGCAGAATTTTGTGAGGACCAAATAAAAAACAAATCTGCGTTTTGCAGGGTCAATACTTTATAGATGACCGCTTTTTCAACGGAACAAGCGCGTAATAGCTCCTGACCTCACGTCAGTGCTTTTCTTGGTTTTATCTTTTTTATTCGATCAATGATTTGTATTTTCAGTGAAATGAAACTAAATTACACAGCACTACAAGTTGAACACGTGCGATTTCTTCAGTATGAAGTATTGAACTTAAAGTTCAACATGTTAACCTGAAGAAGCCACAGTGTGGCGAAACAATCGTTGAGATTTGAGTACATTAGAACTATGTGGAGTGGGGACCGAATCAATCAAATATTTTTTTTATTTCATTCTTTCTTTTACGCTTATTTTTGATTGGGCTCCCTTCTTTTTCAGATCGCCGACATGGTGGAATCGCAGGACGAAAATGGAAAGATGCTTGACGTTGACTACAATCGTCATAGCTTTGGTTGGAGTTTCCCTTCTTGTGGCGTTAGCAACAGTTCTGTTGAATAATGCTAAATTTAATGAGAGTCAAACTATTAATAGTGAGTAACAAAGATATAATGATGGACGATTATACCTATATTGTCGTCACTGAAAATTCCCTGACCTCCAATTTGAATATCATTTGAATATCTTATCATTTCTCATGTAAAGAATATGGAAAAACAGCTGAAATATTTTGTAAATGGAGTGATTCATTCTGAAACTTCGAAAAGCAACTGATTATGCGTTGGGGTATCCCTAAATGAATCTGGGGTATTCAGTGACCATATTTCTGGAACTAGATTGAAGTTTTCTAGGATATAAAATGGTTCGAAGGTTTTTTCCCAACTGGAGGTTCGATTCCTAGAAAAACTCAGTTTTTTTCGAAAGATTGTTTGATTTTTCGTCTCATTCAAATTCGACATTGTTAATGAAAAATAGTATAACGCATTTTTTGAATTATAAACTAATTAAACGAAACAGATATCGTCAAAAACCCCTCGAAATGAATAAAACAAAATGATAAGGTTTTTACGAATTATCATTTGGTACCTGCCCAAAAATTTTTTCAAATGGTCCTCACGAAATTCTGCATGAACCTCAAGCTATAATTTTCCTAATTAAGCCCAAAACCTGCAAACCCTAACGGCCGACTGCGTGAACACAATAACTTCCGGAAGAAACGACTTAGCAACTCGATATTTGTAGAGAAGGTTTGGACCTTAATAACGAATGCTGAATTCGTGAATGGGTAAAATCCACCCAATGATTCCGCAGATATACCCATTCAAAATTTTATTTTTCCAATATATCCAAAAATACAGATCAGATCGAATTGAAATCCAGTACTTCATCCGAAAATTACAGTTCGAAGGTTCATACAGAATTTAATGAGGATGATATAATGAGAAAATCACAGATAATTGTTCTAATAACACGATCATCACGAAATTTTGCATAAAATTGGCTTTCAGCATCTTCAAACCAGCTGCGAAGTTTTATCAGAATTGAATGAGTATTTTTCGAGTTAAACCGAAAAAAGCAACGATATCGAGAAAAAAACCTCGAAGTTTGACGAATTTTTTCCCGATAACTCCAAAACTTTGAATCGTATCGAACTGAAATTTGGTACATTGCTGTGAAATATGGAGCTCAAAGTCCGAGTGGAATTTTTTTTTGGATATGATAAACGATTTTCGAAAAAAAAAATTTTTTTTTGATTAACTGACAGTATGATCCGGACAAAATTAGGCTCAAAAGTTGCGCGTTGTTATACTCCACCTAATTGCCAAGTTTGAATTCAATCGCTCAATTAGTTTCTGAAATAAAAAATAAATAACTCAAAATTTCAAGTGGTTATAACTCCGAAACTATTCGACCGATTTGGCCCATTAACGAACTCAACTGCGACATCCCAACGCGCGACCTACCCTACAAGTTTCAAGTTGCTAGCTGGCTCCGTTCGACAGTTATCGTGTCCACGGCCGACCGGACAGAATCGATTTTGACACCGGATTCGTCATCAGTGAGTCCAATCTAGTCGTTTGAGCCCATTTTCGGCTCAATCATCGAAAATTACAGACAGTTCCCCTAGAACATGCTCGCAAAATCGCTTAAGAGACTCGATATTTTCAAAGCAGGTTTGGGGGTTAATTAAGAAGGTTGAATTCGTGAAAACTCAAATCCCCTCAATGATTTCGTAGATATATCCAGTCGAAATTTTATTTTCCCAATATTCCCAATAAGGCCGATTTGATTCAATCGAAATTCTGTTCATGCAAAATGTCTTAAGAAAATGGGTTCGAATGTGAACGCGTAAAGGCTCCTGACCTCACGGCAGTTCTTCTCTAGCTTTTTGGTATTTCATCGATCTGAGGAACTATCTGAGAAATCAACAATGAGTGCAACAAACTGAAGTCATTTCCAATACTCAACTTGCATAATTAAACGCTCAATGTTTTATTAAGCATGAATAACGACGTATGACATGTAGATTAGAAAGTATAGTATCTCATTAGCTCCATGTGTTCAGAATTTGTATCGGGTGTCTGTCTGTCCATCCACTTGACATGGCGTTTATGCAAAGGTGAGAGCGTTAGTTCGAATGAATAATCTATTGGATATTATCGCCCTCTTTCACTGAATGCAAATTAATACTATTCACTTTCTCGTTTGATAATAACACTGTAAGACATGAAAGATAATAATACACAAGCTATTGGCAGTCTAGAAGAAACTTAATCATTGAAATTATATTTATTCATCAATTCTGAATATTCTCATGCCAGCTGTTTTGATTTAATTTGTTTTCGCCATAACCCTGCCAATATTTCCATGCGCTTGTTCTAAACAACACGAGTTATATTAATCTGCCCAAATGTCTGTTATTTGCCAATTCTAGCCTGACTAAGACCGATTGACTTGAAATGTTCAGGGTAGTGTTTTTGCCTGAATATATCGGCTGATTTCGGTTATGAGCAAAAATCCACTAGATTGTTTCGGAGTGAAAGATTAAACTTGGTGGTTAGTTGTATACTTTCACTAGTCAAATTTGTGCAGAATTTCCTGAGAACTCTGACTCTAGAAAAACAAGAAATTTGGAATTGAATATTTCTGGATCTATTCATCAGATGAAATTTTGCGTCTGCCTTCGGGTCGAATACTTTTCTGTGATACTCAATTCTGATTTCTTGATAAGCTGGAAAATAGGAATCCGACATAATTCAAACGAGGCAGTTGTTTGTAACGAAGACTCATGCAAACCTTCGTGAGAATTTAGTTACTGGATGAATCTATTAAAAATATTATATCTCAGAGACTGCTGGTTGGATTTCACTGAATTTTGAACCTTCGAGACGTGATTTTTCAACCGAATACTGAATTTTTATTCGATCAGATCTCTCTTAGCGAAAAAACAAATTCGAATGGTTCTATCCAAACCAATTTGGTCTTTATAATTAAGCTCTGAATATGGTCCACAAATATCAAATGTTTAGGTTGTCGCAAACAGTAAATATAACAATTTCTGGGGAAAAATGACTCAGAAATTCCAGTATTCAATACAGATTGAATCGAGGAGAAATCTAGTACTTGGTTGAAAAATTCAAGAGAAGTACAGACCTGATGTCAGGAGCTTTAACGTGCTTGTTCGAATTCTAACTTTTATTAGATCAACATGAAATTTTCCACCTAGATGTACATTGAATTGGAAAACTTTTCGCGAAAACATTTTTTTTTGATATTCTAACAACTGAATCCATACGAAATTTCGTACATAGGTACGCATTGGTATTCCAAAACTGTTCACGAGGTTTTAATCTGATTGATTCAGTACTTCGCGAGATATCACGTTATTAACCTCAAAATTTCAAATGGGCCTAGCTCCGAAACTATTCGACCGGTTTCGACCAATAACGAACTCAACCGAGATATTTACATGGATTCCAGAACTAATCTGACAATTTCAAGTCGCTAGCTCCGTTCCTTCGAAATTAAGAGAACATACGGACGGACAGAATGGGGGTTTTTCCTGAATTTGGGTTATTACTGCAAATGCAAATTTGAACATAATTATTATGGGTTTGATTCATCGTTTTCCCAAATTACCTTCAAAAAGTATTCAAAATCAGATTTCAAAATTGGGGTTTGGGATATGCCAGGCATGCACGAAGTGACAACGTTGTTTAGTAGAATTGCTTTTTCTGCTATAGAATAACGAAATATTTGTTCCTATTCTGTGGTACACACGTGTTCTTTGTCAATATAACTAAACAATTTCCGTTTGCGATTTGTCAGTAATATGACAGTATGACAGTCTGTGCTCTTCTTTTTCTATTCCTTGGTCGTTGTCTTCTACTCTAACCAGATCGAAGTATAGCTATCTCTGTTTTCCTAAGCAAAATAACACATTTGGCATCCTTTTCTTTCCGAGAAAGCTGAATTTGACGTTGCCATATCGTGCACTCATGACAAATCCCTTTAAATTCAAATCCCCATTTTTATTTTCAGTTTTAGGTGATCAAACAGTTTTTTAAAAATATGATATTGAAATTATATGTCTGAAATGTGATGTTCTGAAGGTTTTTCATGAAATACCCATATTTTCGTTTAAAGGAAAAACCCCCATTGAATTTGACCACGGATTCTTCTTCAGGGTGTTTGCCCGAAAATTGTCTGAAGAGATTGGGTTTAACAGACAATTTTCGGGTCAAAATTTAAAAAATTACAGACATTGTGACGAAACGATAACGCGCTGTTCCCCAGAGCAAGCTCGTGAAAAAACTACAGCTCAAAGTTTCATGCAGAATTTAATTTGAAAATCACAAAATTGTTCTTTCATGCGAACAGCATTGGGCAAAACTCTAGGCAAGCAGTGACATGAAGTCAGCCACTTCTGACGGAATGTTCAGATTCGTTGCTTAAGCGAACACCTCTCCACATATTGACCCTGCCAAAAGCAGCTCTACTTCCTGATGAAATGATTGGGCAATCTTCTTCCAATATGTCATCAAATTCTGCATGACCTTCATGCTGTCATTTTTCAATCAAGTAATATGGCCGAGTTTTTCAATTCGCCAAATTGGTGTGGTGGAAGAGTGATGGATCCACCAACTCGTTTTTTTATTGTTGGTTGAATGACGTAAATGTCAAATTATCTAGTCCAAACATCATTTATGTTCTATGGCCACCAAACTCCACCACAATCACACCAGTTTAGTAAATAAAAACGCGCCCCTTGATTGAACTCTCTTTCATGTCTATATCTAAATGAAACTAATACAATCTCCATCATTTTCCAGGTTCCTACTCAGCAGAACCTTTGCTGGGCTCACAACCTCCTTTAGGAAACATTGTCACGAATGGAAACACTGCAACCAGCAATATTTGCTTGACCCCAGGATGCATACACACTGCCTCAAAGGTCCTGGAATACATGGACCCCTCAGTAGATCCATGCGATGACTTTTATCAATTCACCTGTGGTAATTTCCTCAAGAAAACTAACATTCCCGATGACAAAGCTTCAGTGACCTCATTTAGCATCATCAGTGATTCGCTGCAAGAACAACTCAGATCCATGATCGAAGAACCAGTAGATCCTAAGGAACCTAAGCCCTTCCAACTAACAAAGAAACTGTATAGAGCGTGTATGAACAAGACGCTCATTGAGAAAGAAGGTTTGACCACCATTCACCAAATATTTAAGGATCTAGGTGGATGGCCAGTTTTGGAAGGTGAAATGTGGAATGATGGTGATTTTGATTGGAAAAAGGCGGTGTATAAATTCAGAAAACATGGATACAGCGTGGATTACCTCATCGATTTTTCTGTGGGTATCGATCTGAAGAATTCAACCAGGAGAATCATAGATGTGAGTTCCAACTTCAACACTATGCACTCAGGGAATCAATTGAAAACTCTCTTTACCTCTCTTTCGACGTGTATTTGGCAGGTTCCCATTTGATGGGTGCTTCATATAAGTGTCCTATCTAGGAGTGTCCTAAATTCTTATTCTTCACCTCACCATACAATTCAATAGTTTCACCTAGGTGTTTTGTAAAATAATATAGTTCCCACTTCGGTCATGCCAAAGATTTACGAATTTTGCTATACCAATTTCCTCTCTCTGATTCTAGAGAAACTATTCTGATTGGTCTTCTGTTTCAGTTGGATCAAGCATCATTTGGTCTGAGGAGAGAGTTCCTCACAAGGGGACTTTCCGATAAACTAGTAAAGGCCTACTTCGATTATATGGTTGATATTTCTGTTTTGTTCGGTGCCGAAAGAACGAGAGCTTTGAAAGAGCTGGAAGAATCACTCCACTTCGAAATAAGTTTAGCAAATGTAAGTTTTCAATATTCTTCATCATCAAAGATGTTCTGACTTTATAATTTTCTGTTGGAGATTGACATGTTCAATTGATTTCCAGATTTCATTACCAAGTGAGAAAAGGAGAAACGCTTCCCTCCTGTATAATCCAATGACAGTTGAAGAATTACAAAAGAGATTCCAGAGCGTACCGTGGCTTGAGTATATCAACACCCTTTTAGCTCCTGATACTGTGATAACCAAGGATGAAACTGTTGTTGTTAGTGTTCCTTCATATATAACAGACCTGGAAAAAATTCTGGCTCATACTCCAAAGAGGTAAACAGATCATAAGCTTCATATGTACGAATTCACGAGATATCACTCAGTTTTCACTGGTTTAAAAACTATAGTTACTTAGAATTTATAGACGGTGTCTGTTTTAACCTAGCTAGCGCTTCATTTCTAATTTGTGATCCTCTTCTCCTTTAATCTCAATCTCTTGAAGAACACATTTTTTTGTCGTGACGAAATACTACGTCGTGGTGTTGTTAATTCTGCTATTCTTCTCAAAGGGTTCAGGCCAATTACATCATGTGGAGAGCAGCAGCCTCTTCAGTGTCCTATTTGACAGAAGCACTCAGAAGACGTCAACTCGAATATACCACAGTTGTTTCTGGTAAAACTGAGAGAGCACCAAGATGGAAGGAATGCGTCGACATATCTGCTGGCAGGTATGTATTAATATAGAGTTCAATAATGTGCAGCATTTGAATCGATTCTCTGAAGTAGTGTCTTGTCCCAAATTGCGAATACATAGCGATAATTACTCAGGTAAAGTCATCCCAATAATTCACCTGATTTTTTCATGGCCTACTCTCACAATACTCAGTAATGTTGAAAACCTACCAAATGGTCAGATTTTCATTGGTTGCAAAATGGTGGAGGAATCGGGCTCGATTCAGGACTCGTTGATATTCGGATTTTTTCAAAAATACTCAAAGCATCCGAGAAAGGAATTTCATACCTTGATTGTTAGTTTGATCTTCACACTTCCTTTAAGAAATGCTTAAACTTCATGGCAACATTTTGTTTCCGAGATTGAGCTTCACTCAATTCACACCCTATTCCTGTGGTGTGTTTGTGGGTGCTTTCTTGTTTTTATGAGAGAATATGTTTTAGTTTGTCAACTGCTGCTGGTGCTCTGTACGTCAGGAAGTACTTCAACGAAAACGCCAGACAAAATGCTTTAGAAATGGTTCGCGATATAAGAGTGGAGTTCGAGACAATTCTTAAAGAAGTAGATTGGATGGACGATGAAACAAGGAAGAATGCTATTGATAAGGCTAAATCTATGGCAACACATATTGCATACCCTGATGAACTTTTGGATGACAGTAAATTGGAGGAGTTTTATCAAAATGTAAGTTGTCCAAAGCATTATTTTCATCATTATTCACCTAAAAAATATAAGGGGTGGTTTCTGGTCCCGCGGGTCCTGTACAACCTGCAAAAGTTCAGCTACAGCTCCCTATAACGACAATAGGATGAACGTCATGCACATCGCTAAAATGTTCTAAGTATTTAGAATCCTCTCTGTGTTTCCAAGGTAACTCAGTCTGATCATCGGTTCTAACTGTGAAACTACAGTTACTGAATTACTTGGACAGAACCTCTTCAGCATAGAGGCTTTTGATGATCGGATGTTTCGCTGAGGACAAGGTGAAATTTTTGTTAATTTATCGACAGAACTACGTCCTTGTTTTCATGTTACTATATTCTCCAAGTCATCAATCTCATGGTAATGATTATATTTTCAGTTGGAAATGGATGAGAACAACTACATGAGATCCGTGTTGAATCTTACCCTATTCGGAACGCAATTTTCCTTCAGACGTTTGAGGCAACCAGTGAACAAAACCGATTGGATCACCCATGGAAGACCAGCTATCGTAAACGCGTTCTATTCATCAATTGAGAACAGTATACGTAAGTAGATGAGATTCCTAAATGTTATTCAAATGACCTGAAACGACCATTGACTGCGAGGACAATTTGACAAATGAATAAACGTATAGTACTTCGCTAAAGGTTTCTGCTTCACGAAGGGGTGAAGTTCGTAAATATTTCCCTAGGTGGCGCAGGTGAGATTACCTTTCCAAGACATCGCTGCCATAGGGTATAAGTTTCCTGGAACTTTGAGACATTTCTGGGTTGTTTTCTCTTCAATCTCTTTTCAATGTTGAATTTTCTTTTGCAGAATTCCCAGCAGGCATTCTTCAAGGAGTATTCTTCAATGCCGACAGACCGAGATACATGAATTATGGTGCCATCGGATTTGTCATTGGTCACGAAATAACTCACGGTTTCGATGACCAAGGTAGACAGTTCGATAAGAATGGAAACCTGGTAGATTGGTGGGCACCTTCGACCCAAAAGGCTTTCGTCGAAAAGGCTCAGTGTATCATAGATCAATATGGAAATTACACGGTTCCAGAAATTGGTCTCCATGTAAGTTTCCTGTTCATTCAATTCTGGTATTTAGTTTAATATTTTTAAGACTATATTTTAACTTTTCATTATTCTTTCACGTTTTAAGACGGTCTGTAAATATATGTATATAAACAATATAGGTACGTACGCATCTATCATGTTAGAATGTGGTAGTATCGTGTAAATAGAACGAATAGTTTTTGACAGTAGCACCAATCGTGTAAGGTATGTATTGTGTGTTTTCTGAGTTTGGCTTAGCATGGATTTAAGCGTCGAAAAATATTCGATGAGTTGGCCTAAAGTGGTGTGCTTTGGTATGTGGTATCTCGGTTGCGTGACCTAGAAGATTGAGATCAAAATTATGTGGCTTAACTTGTATGGCATAGAGGCATGGTAGTCCCAGCAAAATCCATGATCTCAATCAATTATGTTGGATAGTAAGCTTCGATTCTCTCAAACTTTCACACAGTTTTGTTTATTACTCGCTTGTTCTAGGCGCGTTGTCATTTCGTCTGTGATTTTCGAATTTCGAGCCGAAAATGGTCTTAACAGATTGGGTTGGACTCCTTGAAGAAGAATTCGTGTTCAAATTAAATTTTGTCCGACCGTCCGGCCGGTCGTATGTGCTCTAACTTTCGAAGGAATAGACTTAGCTAATTGGATGGTATTGATCTGGACAACGTTTACTTTCAACAAGACGACGCTACGTGCCACACAAGCAACGAAAACATTGATCTCTTCCCGGAAAAGTTTCCGGACCGTGTTATCTCTCGAAGAGGTGATCACAATTGGCCACCGAGATCTTGTGATTTAACACCTTGCGACTTCTTCCTTTGGGGCCACGTGAAAGAGAAGGTCTACTCCAATATCCCAACGTCGATTCAAGACCTCAAAGATGAAATTTGTGTGGCTATCGAGGACATAGGGCAGACGAGAGGATAGTCAGCCCAAGGAAATCCAATGTTGCCAAATGTACGCATAGAGATGAATACTTAACTCATATTTGAAAACCGATCAAAAATCGAACTCTGTCCATAAAATAGAGTATGGTTAACTTTAATTTTGTTGTCTGGTTAGGTTAGGTTAGTTTAATTTAGGACAGTGCCAGTGAATCAGAAACGGAAATTTGGTTAGGTCAGTTAACGCGCCAAATTTCCGTTTCTGATTAAAACTGGCACTGTCCTAAATTAAACAAACCTAACCTAACCAGACAACAAAATTAAAGTTAACCATACTCTATTTTATGGACAGAGTTCGATTTTTGATCGGTTTTCAAATATGAGTTAAGTATTCATCTCTATGCGTACATTTGGCAACATTGGATTTCCTTGGGCTGACTATCCTTCCTCTCGTATAAAGCAGCCACTTTGCGATTTGGTTATGGAAAATTTCATTAAAAGGATATGGTCTTGTAAGCGTGGTCGTGGTGGTCATTTGCCTGATGTTATTTTCCACTATCAACGGCATAGCTTCTTCTTTATAATGAAATAAATATCCAATCATTCATATTGAAAAATGGCATTTTACTTTGAATATCAAAATAACACCTCTTATTAGAAAACCCTTTACATATTGAACGAGCGCATACAAGAATTTCCGTGACAAACCTGTACCATTTGATGGTATTTATCATAAAGAATGAAGAACCCATGCGTGACTTTGAAAACACGATGTAAATAGCCTTCCAGCCAACTAGAAAACGAGTTCCTCCTTAGAGCCTTGTTTTTTCAAATATTCACAAGTAGATAATTGTATGCCTGAATAATTTTTGCTTTCAAATCGAGCATGCAAAGTATTACCAACTACAACTCAGGGCTTTCATTGATGAAATATCCGCAAACCTTCTACTGTTTTCTGTATGTGTCATATAAATGGCTATAGCATCAGTCTTGTGGGTATTTCGTGAGCTTGTCTGAGCACGTTGATTTTATTTGTATTCGTATTGAGCTTCGTATAGAGTTTGGCGTATCTTTTTGTTTACTGTGGATAACCTAACAAATTTGTATATATTATTAATTTCTCGAAAAACTTACTGAATGGAGAAACGGTATTTCGTTTATGCAGATAAATATATCGAAATTATTTGGAATGTAGTGAAAAAGTTCATGAATTGGAGGAATAAACACAAGAATTCTTTAGATAAATCCTTTCAAAATTATGTTTTTCCAATATTTCCAAAACTACAAATGTGATTGAATTGAAATCTTGCAAATTTTGGAATATTATTTTGAATGAAGGGGATGCTTCACATATGCGCTCTCAGACACAGGGACCAAACTTGATGTATAAACCAAATTCTTTACACCGAATAAGCATTGTCCAAGGAATTCGTTCACTGCAGTTTCAAGGGGTTCTAGGAAATGAATACTTGTTAGATTCAAGTATCTAGAAATCTTTCGACCATCAATAGGGCGAGTCCTTCTCGTGAAGGGTGAAACCTTGAATTTGCAGTATACCAATTCCTTAGACAATGCTCCTTCAGTTCATAAGATGCTCCTGAGATGGCGCTGTATAACTTTATACCGGAGGCAAGAATTCAACAGGTATCTAGAATCCTTCCATAATTTAACTTATTTTGTAATGCACAATGAATCTCCGGGTGCTACTTCAATGCCGAAATAAGTTTCCAATGTCACTAAAAGGTTCGTAGGGGTTGAATGTTGTGCATGAACAAAACTGTAATGGTCGACCTTCCTTCGGTGACAAATTTCATCAGGTACCATCGTCTCAGAGTAAATGAGCCATGACAAAGTGTACATACTGAAAACCTCTTCGAACTAACTAATTTCTGAAAAAAAAAATTTTTTCTTGAAAATTTCTGCACGCCTGTAAAGAAGATACAAAGATCTTGCCAAAAAAGCTCCACATGACCCACTTTCCCTATTCAAAAAATTTAGAGGGTTGATTGAGATGGCACAGGGTGCAACAAAAATCCTTCAAAAATGCATATAAATGCATATAAGTTTAACGCGCACTGTATCCCCGGAGATTCAAGAGCAATCAAGAACAAAGCGCTGAAGTGAGCTAAAATGTTCAAGAGAAAAAAAACTGCAACCTTCGTTAAGATTTCGTCCGTACGCCTGACATTAGTTTACTATCCATATTTGACTTCTATCGTCCTATTATGTTAATGAATAGTTGGTTATTGGCTTCAGGACTAGGCAAAAAAACTGATCAATTCTAGGCAGTCGACGTTTCGATCCTGATTTGGATCTTTGTCGAGACTGGAAGGATTTTAATCATGATAAAATACATATAATACATAGAATAATATACAGAATACAGGGGACTAAATAACACAACTAGAATACTACATATAAATCTTCTAAAAACTATACGATCGATATGATCGAAAATTATATACAGGATATCGAAGTCAACCTTTTGAAAAGGCCAAATTCCACTGGAAATATATGTAGGTCCACTCTAATAAATTCTGTCATGTACTCACCAACTTAGGTTGATCAACAAACGAAACTGCGTACTTTCACTAAAATTGTGGTCGTCATTTCTCCATCAAATATCATATCAAAAGTTTTAATTGTTTGTTGTTAATTGAACACTAGGGACAAATAGGGATGTACTGAGAAGTACTTAAAAGATTTATATGTAGTATTGTAATTGAATTATTTAGTCCCCTGTATTCTGTGTATTATTCTATGTATTATATGTATTTTATCATGATTAAAATCCTTCCAGTCTCGACAAAGATCCAAATCAGGATCGAAACGTCGACTGCCTAGAATTGATCAGTTTATTTGCCCAGTCCTGAAGCCAATAACCAACTATTCATTAGTTTACTATAACCGGAAATCTTCCTTCTCCGTGAAACCATTCTTAGAGTCCCATTCAGTAAGTTTTCCCTGCGTGGTTTTGGTAGGCCTAGTACTAACGGAGGCTGGCATTCCTCTCTTGCAGCTAAATGGTATCAACACACAAGGCGAAAACATCGCCGACTGTGGAGGTCTCAAAGAGGCCTACGTCGCCTATGAGCACTGGATGAAGCGCCATGGTGAAGAACCTTATCTACCTGGCATCAACCTAAACGGACGTCAGATGTTCTGGGTATCTGCTGCCCATATCTGGTGCTCCAAGTATAGACAAGAAGACATGAGACAAATAGTGGTCACAGACGAACATTCACCAGATAAATTCAGGGTCATTGGACCCATGAGCAATATGGAGTACTTCGCGAGAGATTTTAAATGCAAAATTGGCTCTACCATGAATCCTATTCATAAATGCAAAGTGTGGTGATGATTGAGGGGAAAAGTGAATTTATTTATATTTTATTCAGGTGTAGGTGATCAAGAATGCGTGCGAACTAAGAAAGGAAAAATTATATAAAGCTCTCTGTGTCAAACATCCCAAGTAACACAAACTTCCCGGCGAGATATCTGAGAAGTCCTAACCCGGCTTTCACGCGAACTCCTAAATTGATTTCCTAAAGTGATCACAAACACAACATAATTAGGGAATTCGCAATGCGAGCTCCTAAAGTTATTGCATACGTAACAAGAATTAGATATTCACAATGCGAGTTCCTGAAGCCATCTCAGATGTAACCAAAATAAGAAATTCGCAATGCGAGTTCCTAAACTCATCACTGACATAACAAGAAAGGGAAATTCGCAATGCGAGTTCCTGAAGTCATCTCAGACAGAACAAGAAAGGAAATTCGCAATGCGAGTTCCTTAAGTCTTCCCAGACGTAACCAGAATAAGAAATTCGCAATGCTCCAGAGATCATCCCGAGTGTAACAACAATGGAACATTTCGTTGTCCACTATTTATACATAGGCAAAATATGTGTTTGATTCATAGGAACGAAATAAATAACTTCGGAGAGGCTTCCTAAAAACCAACAGGATAATCGGCAAACATGCCAAAAACAAATCAGTTAAAACATAATTCACATTGAATATATCATATTTTGTTACTGGCTTTTATGGTTCCGAATTTTCCGGAAGGTTATGATGACAAAATCACGGCGTTTTTATACATTTGGTGGAGGAGTAAATGCATTTCAGGTTGAAACCTGTATTAACAAGTAAGAGGTGTCTAGCAAATTTATAGTTCTGTTGTTGAATGAAGATTTTCCTTATACAATGGTTTAATACTTAAACTAGTTATCGGCTAGAATACTAGTTGATAACGAAACGAACCTAATTAAGTAGCATTTATGACTTCATTCATCACAAAGAAAGCTCTTTTTTTCACATTATCATATTTCTGGATTGAAACTCACTACCAGTATCGGTTAGACAACGGCAGACTTGTACAACATTATGCGAGTGGAAATTACGTTCTCAAATCTGAAGAATTCAGAGAATTCTCGGAAGAAAACAGAATATCAAAACTTTAATCGAAACTGCTTCATATTTTTCACGACATATTCGTCTGAATATCGACCAATCTGAGATCCGTTGTTTTTCCTCAAAGAAATCAACACATTTCTCATTCAAATACTAACAGGGATTCCAAATCAATATTTTGTTTCCATACACCCATTATAGTAGTATGGATATATTTTTCCAAGAACCGATAATGAATCTCCATTCATTTCCGAAACACAAATCAATATTCATCAAATCCCATCTAACCTCCAGACGTAAGAACCGACAATCTAAGCTCTCATATTACGATTTCGTCTGGTATATCTCATTCGCGGATCTCGCCATCTCGCGGATCTCATTCATATCCGAAATACGAATGAAGAATAAATATAAATTCCGACCGCGCTAAACAATACTCGAAGTCATCTAACCACCAGACGTAAGAACCGACAATCCAAGCGCTCATATTATACGATATCGCCTGGATGTCTTGATCACGGAACTCGCCATCTCGCGGATTCCTGGTAAAGTAGATATGTAAATCCTTGCATTGGGAATTTTCCCTGAGGCTGTTCGTAAGGACTCATAATCTGTGTCGACGAAGTGCTGTCTGCTAATTTTTTGCATAGCGAGTCCGCAGAAGTCAGCATAAAATAATTTCAATAATCAACAGGAAACTTTCAAGAAATATAATTTAAATTTTAAATGTCAATATCTGATATCTGTACTTCCGGATATTGTCGCTAGGGGCATTTCCTGATAATATCTCATGTCGTACTCCCAGAAATCTCGCGATGGGAAGTATTTGAGAATTTCTCAAACTCTTCGCCATGAGACTGTGTGAGCGAATTTCCCATAAACCTCCCATTGTGGGAAGTTTGAGAATTTCCGCATGCGATATCTTCAGGATCTCTTCGAGAATATCGCTGTGGCGGACATTTGGAGGAAATAAAGCACTCCCTGTGACTTCGTAGAGAAGTAGAAAAAGTACTCTCAATGTTCTGAGAAGATATCGCCGGGATATCTTTGAAACCTCTCTGTGTTGCCTGGGATCAAGAGACTACACAATATTTTGTAAAATTGCAGTAGGAAACTTTTTTTATGATATTTAATGTCTACACCTTCATCTCATTTTTCAAATTTTTTGCTGCAGCCTTAATAGCTTGTTTAGAAAAGATGAGATTGTAAGTGGTAATTATAATTCCGATTGAAGATATCCCTTTCAACTAGTTACTACGCAAAATTCTGCAATGAAACTTCCTCTCTTGGTCGTGAGATTTTTCTGTATATAAAGTATTCTATGCATATCTCTTATTTTCTGTGATGGGGAAGTGCTTCCTGACATATTCCTCACTCATTCAGCTAAAACCCAGATTCACAAAGGTAAACATTTTCATCTTGATTCACCTCAAAAACAAGAACAAGAAGACATTATAATATAATCAATATCCTTACAGAAGGCTCCATATTGTCTCAGCATCACAAAAAACATCAGCATTATTTCCACAACGAATTTTAACATTTGCAAATAGTCTAATTTTAATGTATCTCTAGGCTTAGTATAGATATCTAACCCTGTATATAGAACTCTTGAATATTGTTATATTTCAACCTATTTAGTTTCGATTTGAGATGCCTTTTGCTGGAATTCCTGGTATACCCCTCATTTTTGAAACTTTTTTAGTTTGTTAACTGCACCGTGAATTTTTCTTCTCAAAAGTCATCATGATATGTTTCAATTTTGAGAAATTCCGCCATCGTCTAATTATATTGAATCTCAATTTATGGATAAAACGCCATTTGAATTAGCGCAAATATACAGGGTGATTCCGGAGGAGACCGTCAGATTTTGGGATAAGTTTACACTAGTCAAGACAGTCTCGAAACGATTTTTGGTTCATGGTTGGGGGTCTCTATTGAGAATATACAGGGTGATTTGTCCGATTCGACCGATTTTACTTTTATTGATAACTTTGGTATGACTTATTCGATTTTAGAGAAATGTTCAGAGAAGTACAAAATTGATGAGGACATTTATTGATTTCAAAGTTTTTTTCAAAATAATTGGTTGTTATTGTCATAATTCCAAGTTAATTGAGCAGGTGGAAAAAACCCTTGTACATCGCATTTCCAAAACTACGCTATCTGATTACGATTCTACTATAATATCTCATTATTTGAGAGTTTCTAATTTTTTTGGACACTTCTAGTTTTCTGAGAAAATTCCATCAAAAAAAGACAATGTCGAAATTTCGCTCCAGTCGATTCTACTTGCATTGATAACTTTTGTATGGCTCATTCAATTTTGATAAAATTTGCAGTATAGAACAATCTGAACGAGTACATTCAATAATCGCAAAAGTCTCTCAAAATACAGTGTTGTAATTGTGATAATTTTAGAATTTCAGATTAGTTGCGCAGTTGAAAAAAAAAACACCCTGTTCATTGCTTTTCCAAATGTTTCTTATTCGTTTCAGATTCTACAATAATATGTCATCATTCAGAGGTTTTTAATTTCTTTGGCACACCTCCGGTTTTCCTAGAAAACATTTTTGAAGAAGAGCATGATCGAAATTTGACTCACAAGCAGTGAGAGTATTCCGCACTAGGTAGGAAAGCTGTATTGTCCAAGGATGCAAAGCAGTTCTTAAGTTCTAAAATATTCTTTTCAAATTCCAAATTCATATTTAATTGCTAATATTTTGTATGAAATCATTCAATTCAAAATATATTTAGAATTTGAAAAGAATATTTTAGAAGTGACGAACAACTTTGCATCCTTGGAATATACAGCTTTCCTACCTAGTGCGGAATACTCTCACTGCCTGTGAGCCAAATTTCAATAATACTCTTCTTCAAAAATGTTTTCTAGGAAAACCGGAGGTGTGCCAAAGAAATCAAAAACCTCTGGGTGATGACATATTATTGTAGAATCTGCAACGAATAAGAAAGTTTTGGAAAAGCAATGTACAGGGTTTTTTTTTTCAACTGCACAATTAATCTGAAACTCTGAAATTATAAAAATAACTACACAGTATTTTGAGGGATTGTTGCGATTATTTAATGTACTCATTCCGATTGTTCTACACTGCAAATTTCATCAAAATTGTATGAGCCATACCAAAGTTATCAATAAAAGTAGAATCGATTGGAGCGAAATTTCGACATTATCATTTTTTGAAAAAATTTTCTCGGAAAACTAGAAGTGTGCCAAAACAATTCGAAACTCTTAAATAATGACTTATAATAGTACAATCGTAAACAGATAGCGAAGTTTAGGAAACGCTATGTACAGGGTGTTTTTTCAACCTGCACAATTAATCTGGATTTATCACAAAAACAATCGCTCATTTCGAAAAAAAATTGAAATCGATGAATGTGTTTAACACTATTGTACTACGCTGAAAATTTCATTGAAATCGAATGAGTCATACCAAAGTTATCATTAAAAGTAAAATCGGTCGAATCGGACAAATCACTCTGTATATTCTCAACAGAGACCCCCAATCATAAATCAAACATTGTTTCGAGACTGTCTTGAGTAGTGTAAACTTATCCCAAAATCTGACGGTCTCCTCCGGAATCACCCTGTATATCATTCCAAATCATTTCAATTATTGTTGAAGTCAATTTTAGATATTGTCCTCGGTTTAATTATTTGTAGATAAAAAATCAAAATCCTGTTAACTTCAGGTAGTGGTATGCCATATTCAGCATGATCAGATGTCATGAGTATAAAAATGTTACACGATATAAATTCAAACTGTATCAATTGCATCTTGAAATTTATGTATCGATACGTCAATTTCAAAAGAATCGAAATAATTTTCTAGCTGAATGGAATCAACACGCAGGGAGAAAATATCGCTGATAATGGAGGCATAAAAGAATCCTATCTCGCTTATCAATCCTGGACAAAAAGAAACGAACAAGAAATGCGACTTCCTGGACTGGACTACACTCCACATCAAATGTTCTGGATCTCCGCTGGCAATATTTGGTGTTCGAAATATAGGCCAGAATCCTTGAAACTAAGGGTGCAAACTGGATATCATTCACCAGGAAATTTCAGAGTCAATGGACCCCTGAGTAATTTAGATTTATTTGCTAAAGATTTCGGGTGTCCCCTTGGTTCAAAGATGAATCCTAGAAAGAAATGTAAAGTCTGGTAAAAGGTTTTTGAAAGAGTTCAATTCCTGTGATTAATCGGAAAGATATTATTGTTGTACATATTAAAGAGCGTAAGCAAGAAATAAGTGTTTTATATTATTGATCTGATTTTTTTATTATGAGAACAAATAAAGTTAAATATGTATATCGATGATGTTCTTTCATTCCAATTGGTTTCGTGCGTCGTTTGACATTTGTCATACGTTGGAGGTAAAACAAACTCACTTTCCCGCTTTGTTTATGTTATGAAATACATAATCTTCAACAATTTCAGGATAAATTCTCGAGTTAAAATGATTTATATTCATAGAATTGGTGAGTTTCTAGATCCGTGAGGCCAAGTTATAGTGTCTTTGTGGAATGCAACATAAATACACTGAGATACCAAGGAATACATTCGCTTTGTTTACATTGGCGAAGAGCGATTATTTGGAGATTTTAGTGATTTTATTAATTTAACAAGTGAAATTTTGTGACAATGGATCTGATTAACTGATATTCAATCTTAGATGATAATCGTTCAAAACGATATAAATGAAAATTGCAGTATTTATTCTTGTCTTCTAAAGCCTAGAGTATCCACATCAGAGATAGCATTTATTATAGGTATAACTATTGAAAATGAAACAGTAGAATGTTTGGCTCATTAATTCCTGAAAATAATCAGCAGAATGAAATCCAACAAATGTATGGAATGGAAAAAACATGGGTTCCAGAGAACTTCTCAGTACTATTTCAAATAACGTTCTATGTTGCAAATTATCAAATTACTACAATATTGGTCTGCAGTTGCTATGTCTGTGCTATCATAATCTTCAATTATATGTTTATTATACTAAATATATGTTACAAATAAAATAATTCATATGAGATTTATTCCTTGAACACCGATTTCGATTCATCCTCAAAAAATTCTTTACAATCCATATAAAATGCTTTTTTATTATGCAGATGCAACATTAGGGCTTTCATAATCTTTAATAATTGACAATAAGGTCAATTCGAAACATATTACAAACATCAAAATGTAGAAGTTCCACCCTTGAGTAGTCGAGCCACATCGGAACATGTTCGGTTGCGAACAGAGAAAGTTATCTGGTTCATTATTATTATAAAATGCATGCAATATTTTGACAAATCTATCACATAACGAATTGCCTTGGTTGGCTTTATATAACATATAGAGATGTGAGTGGTAACCAATCAGGATGGGTTTGTCATTCATAACGCCAGCTATTAGTGTCGAGAAGATATTATTCTTGAAATGTGTATAACAAACACGAAATATTCTTATCATATTTATCTCATCATGAGTCAACTTATTAAACAGAACAAATTAAATAGATAGTCTAACAATTCCTTAACCAGTGTGGAAATGCCTCCAACAAACTCTACCATAGTTTGTCACTTTGTCAGAACAGTTTTTTCAATTTATGGCGTGAATATAGGATGTTTGCCTTCTCTGGGATAGTTCACATAGTATTCTATTTCTTCGAATACCAGATAAAACTTAGGGCAATGGGTCAAAAATGCAAATATTCAAATATAAGGTCTACACTACAATATATCTGAAAGATCGGATTCCTTCGTCTCTCGGTGTATTTATGTTGTATTTCACAACGAAACAATAACTAGGCCTAGTTATTCACCAATTCTATTAATATAAATCATTTTAACTTGTGAATTTATCCTGCAATTGTTGAAAATGCTGTACTTTATAACATGAACAAAGCGGGTAAGTGAGGTTGTTTTACCTCCAACGTATGACAAATGTCAAACGACGCACGAAACCAGTAAGGGGTAACCAAAATACCCATATTCCATGGTTAATGTTGAAAAGTTTCAGGCACACCATCCTTCATACTGTCATGGCCTGAGGAAACTTTTTATAGCAAAACACTTTTCGCTACAAGTTCACAAAAAAGTTTCTAGCTGGGATTATAATCATTTGATTCATACTCAACACTTAATTAATTAATTTTCGAGGATTTGGTCAATTGCCGAGTGAAATATTTTCGTTAGAAATATTTGATTTTCAAAATGAAGACCAGAATTCTTGAACATCTGGAACCAAACTGGATAATTCTCATAAGTATCGATTAAAGATTATTTTGGGAGGATTTTGCATCATTTATTTCTGGGTCTTCACTTCCAATATCTGAAAAAAAACTATCTAAAATTAAATAATTTTTTTTTCTTAAGGAAAAGGCCCTCGCGGATTGCAGAATCGAACGATTTGTCGAGGGCAGTATCTTGAGAAAACCGGTTGCCTAATGAACAATGCTGGAAAAATACAAACGCTAAACAAAGTGAACTGTGGCGTTTCACAGCAAAATCTGACTCTTTCATCAAACAAAGGAAAAAATTTTCATAATTATATTCATTAGATTTTTCGTTTTGTCAGACTTTTGTCACATTGACATTGTTAAGAAATCACAGCAACACAGATTCCCTAGGTTTGAGTAAATACAGCCAAATATGGTTCATTTCTACAGAACAATGACCGTTAGATATAAAAAAAAAAAATAGAAAAGCACTGACGTGAGATCAGGCGCTTTTGCACGCTTGTTCCGTTGCCAAAGTGTATTGTAGTGACCCTGCCAAACGCAGAATTTTCATATGGTCCTCACGAAATTCTGCATGAACCTCAAGGTATAATTGTCGATCAAGTACTAGATTGCAATTGGATCCAAAATTTTGAATGGGTTATTGGCGAATATAGATAAGCGCTACTCCCTCTGGTGGCTATCCGAGTAACCCGAGGTACAGACATTTTCAGATACAAGTTAAAAGAAATGTTGAGAAAATGAGAACGTTTATGCATTTTTCTTGACGGTTGTTTGATTTTACAAGTGCTTCTACTGAGGAAAAGCAAACTCAAATGTCCCTTCCCATAGATTTCCACAGCCCGGTGAAAAATTTCGAGTTCGGGTGAAAGAAACTTCCTTCAACAAGTCGGGCCTGAAAGTCTTGAAGAATCGATAAAAACCAACAAACAAGATTTATGAGAGTCTTTTACCTGCATTTTACCGATGATGATCATTTTTATAGAGCACGAATTGCTCATGAAATATTAGATCACATTCATGAAGACAGTTTTTTTTCAGACCCATAATCCAAGCAGAGAAATTTACTTAAGAGGAATGCTTTGCCTTCCAGAGATCTGCCTGTTGAACTGATCATTAAGAAACAACGTAAATGTTCTAGTGATAGAATTGACTATTGAAAAAAAAAGAGTCTCAACAAGGAAATATCTGGTGATGAATACTCTTCGCTCAAAGTGCTTCTGCCGATGAAAGCCGATGAAGTTGTACAAGGCTTTTTTATTACAGCTTTTTCAAGACCAATCATATGAGTGTTGGAAAATTCATTTGTCAATCCATAATGAATAAGGCTAACGGTACAAGCAGCATTAGTTTCATGTGAATGTATTCATTTTATTCACAATATATTGGGTATTTAGTCCTTCCTTTTAAAAATAGTGAAGTTATGAGTATTTGTCTATTATTCCAAAAAGTATGTTACAATACTATCTGTTTTTCAACTTTCAAGACAGCCTGAGAAATCCACCAAAGTCAATCTTGCCATTTGGATCTGAAAATAAATAATATTAAAATACTGTCTAACCTTGGAGATATCCCCGTAATTTAAGAGTGACTACACTCAATTAGATTGAAGGATGATACATACCTACTTTATAAGAATGGAATATGTACTCCCAGTAATACTCTCGTCAACTATAAAAGTCTAAAAAGTCTTTGAATAAATCGTAAAATCAAAAGTTATCAAACCAAACATTAACAAACAGTACAAAATCAACTATCAAAACAAAATCTATGTATGTATGTAAGGTTTTAAAACTGGCCACCGTGGCGCTGCAATCTTAAATTCAGACGCCAATAACTATATAAAGAATAAATGGCGAATTCAACCCATTCAAGCATTCGACCTCAATTTAACTGAAAACCTACTCTACAAATATATTTCCTATGTCGATTCTTTCTGAAGTTAATG
The DNA here is from genome assembly GCA_958510865.1 of Myrrha octodecimguttata. Classification (NCBI taxonomy): domain Eukaryota; kingdom Metazoa; phylum Arthropoda; class Insecta; order Coleoptera; family Coccinellidae; genus Myrrha; species Myrrha octodecimguttata. Next base: position 75,885,514 of record OY294057.1, read on the forward strand.
TGTTTATGGCCGGCCTAAGCACTGATAGTGAACAAAATAGACTCTACTCAGTAGTCTGATAATTGAAGAGTAAGTTTGGAGTTTATTTACGAAGGCGGAATTGGCGAATTAGTAAAAATTATCGAATGATTCCACAGATATACCCTTTCAAAATTTCAGTTACCCGATATCTCCGAAAACATAGATCGAATCGCCCTTCAATGAAAGATACCACCTTGAAGTTTCAGTCAAATAGTGTCTGTAGAACGATGAGCAAAAAAAATTGAACAGTCCCCCTGCATTTGCTTGAATGGAGAGATTAACTTTACTAATTGTTCTGTAGAAATAGACTATATTTGACTGAATTAACTCAAAAAACTTCACCTGGAAATTTCCGGGTCATCGGACCCCTCAGTTCGTCATGATGTCATGCCTGAGAACACTTTTCGTAGCGAAACTCCTTGCTTCTAGTGTACAGAAAAAGTTTTAAGCTGGAGTGATGAAGATTTGATCTCTATATTCAACCATTGTATTAAGACAACATCTTCATATAGTGATTCAACTCTTCGACATATTCGAAAAAATTGGTCAATGGAGGTTTTTCCTTTAAACGAAAATGCAGTAATTTTCATGAAAAACCTTCAGAACATCACATTTCAAACATATAATTTCAATATTATATTTTAAAAAAAACGGAAAAATATAAATGGAGATTTGCATTAAAAGGGATTTTCCATGAGTGCGCGATATGGCAACGTCGAATTCAGCTTTCTCGGAAAGAAAAGCATGTCAAATGTGTTACTTCGCTTAGGAAAACAGAGATAGCTTTACTTCGATCTGTTAGAGTAGAAGACAACGACCAAGGAATAGAAAAAGAAGAGCAGAGACTGTCATACGGTCATATCACTGACAAATCGCAAACGGAAATTGTTTGGTTATATTGACAAAGAACACGTGTGTACCACAGAATAGGAAAAAATATTCCATTATTCTATAGCAGAAAAAGCTATTCTATTAAACACCGTTGCCAGTTCGTGCATGCCTGGAAAATCCCTTCAAATTCCAAAACCCCAATTTTGAAATCTGATTTTGAATACTTCCAGAAGGAAATTTGGGAAAATGATGAATCAAACCCATAATAATTATGTTCAAATTTGCATTTTCAATAATAACCCAAATTCAGGAAAGACCCCCATTATTGAGTTATCTTCCAAATACAGTTACAATTGAAAATTCAATATATTTTCGATATTCAACGGAACCGAAATCTCCATTTTTTAGTCGCGCAATACTCTGGAATAATTCCTTCAATTAACAACTTTTAATAAACAATAGATCAGCGTAGTGAAGTAATTCACCCATGTAGCTACTTCAAAAGAAAACACCGACAAACAACTGTCCTTGGTAGAATGCAATTCACGTTTTAATCTGATACATGCATTTCTATTGTAGTGGTGGCAAACCTATAATTTATTTAATTGAAATGTTTAGCTCTACAATATCTATATCATCGCTGAAAACGAAACATTCTCGTTTGATAAAACATTCATCATGTTCAAAGAATTCGGTTGACTATCACATATTAAATGTACGAATTCAGATTGTAAAATATATACAATAACCGTTCAGATTCGATACTTCTTTCCACTCCTAACTTGAACAATTTTGAAAATTATAGAATCTATTTTCAATACCCATGTTTTTGCGCGCATGTTCTAGGGGAACAGCGTGCCATCGTTTCATCCAAATGTCTGTAATTTTCGATGATTGAGCCGAAAATAGTCTCAAACGACTACTTCGGATTCACTGATGACGAATCCGGTGTCAAACTCGATTCTGTTCGGCCGGCCGTGGACATGATAACTGTCGAACAGAATGAGCTAGCAACTTGTAACTTTCAAGGTAGGTCGCGAATTGGAAGGCCACGGTTAAGTTCGTTAATGGGCCGAATCGGTCGAACAGTTTCGGAGTTATACCCACTTGAAATTTTTAAGTTATTTATTTCAGCGATTGGATTCAAACTTGGCAATTAGGTGGAGTATAACGACGCGCAACTTTGAGCCACATTTTGTCTGGATCATACTGTCAGTAAATTTGAAAAAAAAATTTTTCAACATTTTTCTCCAAAATATTTTTTTTTTCGAAAACCGTTTATCATATCCAGAAAAAATTTCCACTTGGACTTTGAGCTCTATATTTCACAGCAGTTCGCTACGATCATAAGTTTTGGAGATATTGGGAGAAAATGCAAATTTCGAGGTTTTCTTCCCGATATCGTTGTTATTTTCGGTATAACTCAAGAAATACAAATTCAATCCTGATGAAACTTCGCAGCTAGTTTGAATATGCTAAAAGACAATTTTATACAGAATTTCGTGATGATCGTGTCATTTGAACAATTTGAAAAAAAAAAATTCTTTGATTTTTTTATCATATCATCCTCATTGAATTGTGTTTGGACCTTCGAACTGTAATTTTTCGATGAAGTACTGGATTTCAATTCGATCTGATCTGTATTTTTGGAAATATTGGGAAATTTTATTTTTCCAATATTTTCAAAAATACAGATTAGATCGAATTGAAATCCAATAATTTATCGAAAAAAAATCTAGAAAAGTACTGCCGTGAAGGCAGCATCTTTTGCGCGCATGTTCAAATTCATTGCCGAAGCCGTCATCTATACATTGCACATGCGCGCAAAAGATGCTGCCTTCACGGCAGTGCTTTTATAGATTTTTTCGTTCAACTTTCAATTCAGGAACATCCTGTATCGCGAATTTGACAAAGTCCTTGATTTTAGGAAGACGAAATCAGTTCCGCATGAAGCAAGGAATTTTAGAGAGCATTAATAACAGACGATTAATTGTATATTCCTAATGCTATGCAAAATAATTGAGACCGAACCCAAGTTCGCCTTGAAAAAAGGATCAATTTAAAGTTCGCATTATGTCACCATTTAAATCATCCAAGTACAAACCATGTCAAGATTCTGATGTCGTATTTCACTCTGATGTGTTCTGATATGACACTCGAAGAGAATTCAGAACAAGTGTCAGCTACTGGTTGCAATTTCCATATTCACTTGGAGTTTCATTCTATATAAGGCCTTTGTTAATTCACCAAATTCCATGGAACATACTTGACATTTAACAATTTTTCAATTCGAAGGAGTCGTTACCATATTTGAGAGTTTTGGGTGTGGACATGAGTGGATACCCAATCTATTGCCGAATTGAATATAAAGAGTGTTTCAAATTGCGCGGTTTTTTTAAGAATAAAAAAATATGTACAGGTGGCGCACTGAATTCGTCTGGATATTTCGACATTTAAGAAGTGTGATGTATGACATTTATAAAAATGGCTCCGTACACGATATAACAACACGTTCGAATAGTCGTATAATTTTATGAAAATGAGCGTTCTGTGGAAAGTGTTTTTAGCAAATTACGTGAATTTTATGGTTTACATAATCGTCCATCTCAAAGCACTATGGGTCGAATTATTGAAAAATTTCAAGAGTCCGGTGCGGTGGAAGATAAAAAAAAGTGAAACATACAGTTGTAGCGGTCATTCACGAGAAAATTTTGATTTGGTTCCTGAAAGTATTGCTGAAGACCCTGGAATGTCCATTAGACGACGTTCATCACAAGTTGGACTTAGTGGGTCCACAACATGGCGTATTGTACACAAGGATTTAGCTCTGAAAGCATATAAGGTTCAAATAACACAGGAACTAAAGCCATTAGATACTTTAAAACGTCGTCCATTTGTCAATTTCATCAATGAACAACCAGCTGATTCTTCTCAAAAAATTATGTTTTGCGATGAGGCACCTTTTCAACTTGGTGGCTTTGTTAATAAACAAAATTGTCGTATCTAGTGTGAGGAAAATCCACGAATTATTCATGAGAAACCTATGCATCCTAAAAGAGTCACTGTTAGGTGTGCATTATGGTCAGGTGGTCGAATTGGACATTACTTGAAAATGCTGCTTTGGAAGCTGTAACTGTCAATGGTGATCGATACCGTCGGATGATAATCGAATTTTTGTGGCCTTGATAAATAAATATTGATCTAGAGGACATTTGGTTTCAACAGGATGGCGCTACACCCCACTTTGCAAATAACACAATTGATTTATTGAGACAAACATTTCTTGGACGAATAATCTCTAAAAACGGTGATGTCAATTGGCCACCAAGATCATGTGATTTGACACCGTTGGACTATTTTCTTGGGGGTTATGTGAAAAGCCAGATCCATAAGAATAATCCACAATTGATTCCTGAATTAAATGATGAAATTATTCATTCATTTCGTCATTTGTCAATAGACGACTAGTTGCAAACCCACAATTTTCTTCACCAATTTACCATCACTGAGGAACGGGAATTTCAGGACAAATTCGACATGATAAGTTTTGCGTTTTTTATAAATATCCGTAAAAGATGTCTCGGCTTCTCAAACAAGATAATTCCTTCAAAATATTGAGTATTGTTAAGATCATCTCTGATTGGCTGAAATTTAAGTTGGGATTCCTGATTTCATGTTAGTAGCGTCAAATTTATACAGTACATGTTCCGCAAATCAACTTGATTATTTCGGTTGCAAATATGAAATATTCGGTTGGTTCCTGAAACAAATCGGTAATTACGGAATTTAATTGATGAAAAAAAACGTTCTTTCTGTCACAAGAACGACAGTCAATGTTCTATGGTTACATATCCATAGAACAATCTTTATTTACTTTATGATCCATAGAACATAGAAGAGACAACAATCAACAATGGAGAAATTACTAGGTATGGTCTATGGATTATAAGGTGAATAAAGATTGTTCTATGCTATGGATATGTTACCATAAAATATTGATTGTCGTTCTGGTGCATAGACTTAATATGTCTATGTACTGGTGACATAAAGATTGCTTTTTCATTAATCAAATTCTGTAATTACCTTTGTTTTCAGGAACCAACGGAAAACCAGCAACCGAAATAACCAAGTTGATTTGTGGAACATTTATAAATGTGACACTATTAACATGAAATCACGAATCCCAACTCAAGTTTCAGCCTAACAAAAAACCTATATTTGGAAGGAATTATCTTGTTTGAGGAGCCGAGGCATCTTCTACGGATATTTATAAATAACGCGAACCTTATGATGTTGAATTTGTCCAGAAATTCCCATTCCCCAGTGACAGTAAATTAGTGAAGAAAATTGTGGGTTGGCAACTTGGGCCGAAGTCGTCTATTATGTCAAAATGTCAATTTTAACGAAAGAGTGGACGTCTGTAGAGCTGCATTTGACAAATATTATTTTTCGTATATAAATGTCATAACTGATACTTCTATTACCAATAAAAAGTTTTTGACAATGAATGCAAATAATGTGTTTTATTTATTTTTAAAAAAACGGGCAATTTGAAACACCCTGCAGAATAAAGGGAATTACTTTGTTTCCATCCGCTGTATTTTATTGAAAGTTTTATAGTGACCAGAGTTTCGTCGAACTACTTCATTTTCGAACTGGTGTATTACAAGTTGAGTAACAATGTTTCAAATTTTTTTTTGCAGGCTTGCCTCTTGAGAATTTTGAGAAGTAGGGAATTCACTAGGTTCTTCTATTCGTTAAGGGTAGGTTGCATTTCAAAATGCGAAAGTGAAGTTGTTAGTAGACGAAATTAGCCAAACGGATTCGAAAAAAAAATTTTTTCTGAAACATCATATTTCAGAAAATGTAGCCCAGACCTCAAGCTGCTTTACAGCAGTGTACCAAACTTCAGCAGCTTTTTCAGGCATATTCAAAATCGTTGCCAAAGCGGTCGTCTCCTCTGAATATGCGCCAAGAGCTGCTGCCTTCACTTAGGTGCTTGTCTAGGTTTTGGCAATTTGTATGATAATCAATGCCCTTCGGTTTGCTGTTTTGTCTAGGGAATCTGAAATCGCCATATGAATCAGCTTGTTCATGAGAATAAAGGGTGTATTGCGAAACTGGGAGTGTTGTATCCCTAGAAGTGGGTTTTCCAAAAATATTTGGAAAAAATCTATTGTTCTTTTGGGCTGAGCTCAACTTAAACTTTTTGGACATCGTAACTCAAAAAACACTGCAAATTCTTCAGCGATATTTATCACACTTTCATCGTCGCGAATACCACAAGTGAGAAGTTTGACAGTGGAACAAAATAATTTTCAAGATTGTCCGCCAATATCGGTTAGTAAATATTACAACGGGATTCAAAGCTTTTCTGAAGGAAATTTTGAAATGCGAGTAGCCGTATCAAACCTCTTGCATTTCGGAATATTTATCCAGAAAACTGCGATATTGGCGAGTAATCTCTTAAAATGTTTAATTTAATTTCTTATTTAAATTCCTACCTGGCTGGAAAAATTGAAGCTTTCCAAAATTGAATCATAGAACTAAAACAGGTGGATCATCGGCTCCTCAGCCTAAGGCTCATGTGTTTGATTCATCATTTTCCCAAATTACCTTCAGAAAGTATTCAAAATCAGGTTTCAAAATTGGGGTTTGGGATTTGTCATGCATGCACGAAGTGACAACGTTTAGTAGAATTGCTTTTTCTGCTATAGAATAACGAAATATTTATTCCTATTCTGTGATATACACGTGTTCTTTGTCAATATAACCAAACAATTACCGTTTGCGATTTGTCAGCAATATGATAGTCTGTGCTCTTTTTTTTCTATTCCTTTGTCGTTGTCTTCTACTCGAACCAGATCGAAGTATAGCTATCTCTGTTTTCATAAGCAAAGTAACACATTTGACGTCCTTTTCTTTTCGAGAAAGCTGAATTCGACGTTGCCATATCGTGCACTCATGACAAATCCCTTTAAATGCAAATCCCCATTTTTATTTTTCAGTTTTAGGTGATCAAACATTTTTTTTAAACTATAATTTGAAATGTGATGTTCTGGAGGTTTTTCATGAAAATAACTGCATTTTCGTTTGAAGGAAAAACCCCCATTGTACTACGCAAACCAAAATTGATGGAAAACTCCGATCCGACGAGTTTTTTGGAAATCTTCATTATTTCAAATTCTGCTTGTAAAGTGTTATTCAGTTATACAAGTGTATTCATTGAGTTCCAATGTTTCGCATGATTTTTTTCATGAAATTGTTTTTTGTGTGTTGTGCAAAACTAATGATACATAAATAATATATAAGTTTTATTTAAAATAGGAATGAGCTTCACGAAGAAATCAAATCTTAAATCCCGTAATCCAGAGGGTTAATTTGAACTACTTACGATCATGAATTTGAATATCGGTGGGGCATTTGCACATTGTGTTTATAAAAGAATAAAAGACTCCGTAAAAATTTTTTAGATATGTGTTAAAAATTTGATATATGATTCTGGATGAAAAGTTAACCGATTATTCCACTGAATTCTAATCTTAGAACCGAATGCGATGATTCGTTTTCGGCATTATTGGAAATTTGCAGCGTTTTCCTTTATAACTCCGGGAGTACTGGTCGGAAATCATCCGGGTGAAAATTTTAGGTGGAGTTATGCAACAGTCAACGTTGAGAGTTTCATGGAAATTCGGTGGTAAGTTTTCGAGAAATATACCCCCAGTTTCGAGCCATTAGGGCGCACCGATCCTGCTGAAAAGCTTGGGGGATCAATCTCGAGCGACACACGATTTCTCTACCAAGTTTCACGTATTTCGGTTCAGAACTTTCAGAGAAAAGCCCCGAAGTACGGACGGCGGACGGACAGATTTTTTTTTTATTAGTTCATTCAAATCTACATACTCCAAAATGTAAACTGTGAAATTTTCGGAGGGGTTAATTTTTTTGTCAATCACTAAGGTCTTTTATTTGATTTCATCAAATAATAAACCAAAATCGATAGAATTCCTGTGATATATTCAGAAACCTCACTTTGACATATACAAATCAACTGCCGCTTTAAATGTTCAATTCTCTGGCTCCTTCCAGCAGTTTACAAAGCGATAATATTTCAGCAACCAATTCTGTCTGGAATTTCAATTTAGTTGATCGAAAATTGAACTATGTTTCACTTCTCTTGGCACAACAGAAAACGAACTACCCTCGTATAATATTAATCCTGGATAAATATTCATTGTTATCCACCCGAATAATATTGTTATGTCCTTGCCAACGATTTAGTTCACAAGTCCAACTTATTTATAACCCAAATTTATATTTACTGCATTGAATTCTGTATTCACTCAAATATCATATGCAGCACTTGAACGAAATTAATTTTTCATTACACCGCTTCATTTCGCCCAATATAAAAAAAACATTTTGCATGTATTCTATTTATAAATTCGACCAATCAAATGGAACCAATACTTCCCAAATGGAGGTTAACGATATTTTAATTGGTATGAAAAGGAACTGAAATGTCAGAAAAATCGTAAAATTGTAATTTATGTCTCGATTTATTCTATCTTCAGGTAAACGATTTGTTGAAATTGAACAGGTTCATTTATTCAAAATCGTAATTTTGAAATGATACTCCTTCGATACAGTAATTAGTGAGGGTCATTCAATATGAAAGTATGTTTATAAGTTTAATTATGATTATTATTGAAGTAGAAAATTTTACGAGAATTCAAGCAAACTAAATATTGCTGAAAGCAATATCTTGGTTTATTTTTACCTTAATCAATGAACTTTAATAAAATAATATGATCTGATGCTCAATCCTCATTTTTCACCGCTTTGTTTATACTTAAAGAGTATATACAGGGTGAATCCTATGAAATTCGGCTGATAGTTGCGCATCGGTATTGTACAACTATCTATGAAATCTGAATTTCATCGCGGTAGTTCCTCTGGAATATTGAAAAAATTACCTCGAATTTGTAAATAGCCATGAATTTTGACATATTTCTCCTCCAATTACTACTTAATTGGAAATCGGAAGATACTTGAAGATCCTTAGTGGTCTAATCAATTTCAATATTGATTATACAGGGTGTTTCATCATAAACTGGTCAAACATATATAGCCGTATAGATGACATTGGAAAAGTCATTTTTGCCTTATGACAAATACCCCGTTTTCGAAGCATAAGCGAGATAAGAGAGATTTAATGTCAACTTTGAGCAATATTCTGATAACTGTGGTGAGTTATGCGTGACCTTTGAAATAACGGTTTTTCGTCATATCTTAGTATTTTTTAGTGCTCAATTCAATTGTTTTGTAGAATTCGGGAAAAATATTTCTAAATGGCGGAAAACCTACAAAGTTGGAATTTTTTATTTTCGATTGCCAAATTGGATAGTATTATTTCAGTGTGTCATATGGCAAAAATTTCATTCCCATTGTCATCTATACAGGTATATATGTTTGACCAGTTTATGATGAAACACCCTGTATATTAATAATACGAAATACTTTGTTCAGAACGGTCATGACAAGTTCAACAATGATTATGATTATTAAGAATTGAAGAACACCTTGCAAATTTAGGTTAGATCAATTGTCATTTCTGTTCTGAGTACCTCATGGTTGAAATATTTCTGAATACAATTTTATGTAGCTCAGTACTTCGAGGAATGGTGAGTACACCGATCATTCGATTGAAATTCTGGATGATATATCCCAATTCCGAGAATATATCAAATCACATCATTCTATTGAAGTAATTTGATAGTAAAATCTTTATGATTCCCTTTAACTTGGCGGTGTACCCCAGACTTTTCTATTATTCATGTTTATCGTGTGATAATTGCAACTCGTAGCTTGAAGACTTAACCGTCATACCTGTCATTTAAATACCGATAAATGTTAGAAGTTCCTGCAGGCTATCACAACCGAGCATGGTCTTCCGTGGTCTGTCTGTCCTAATAACATAGTATCTAATTCAACATACAATTAAAATACATTACGAAAATTGCTTCAATTTTCAAACGGATTCGAATATTTTCAGTATAGCTATGATATCATATCTTTCATGTCACAAGTTTTACAATTTATTCCCGATATTTTGTTAGATTTCTAGTGTAAAATATCGAATTATGGATCTATGGGAGATGATTCCCCAATATAAGGGGCCTGAAGCATCCTTCGTTCATCTGAGGATCTGAAATATCATCGCTTGGAGGACCGGACCTGGTCGAAAGACTCTCTCGGTCAGAGAGCAAATGTAAGTAATTTTATTTACTGCTTCCTGCTGGTTTTCTGTCCCTCTTTCTGTTTCAGATATTATGTCGAGATATTTTGTTGAAACAAATTCAAGATGACGAAAAAATTATTTTCCAATGAAAAAGATGCCATCCATGTTCTTCAAACAAATTACAACACTTATACGGGGAGACAGAGTTCTTGCTGAGGTTTTTATCTGTGCTCTCATAGCATACCTAAAAATGTATGGTAATATACCAAAGAATGTAATGCTCGTTCTCAAAAAAATATACAGGGTGATTCCGGAGGAGACCGTCAGATTTTAGGATAAGCTCAAACTAGTCAAGATAGTCTCGAAACAATGTTTGGTTTATGGTTGGGCGTCTGTATTGAGAATATACAGGGTGATTTTTCCGATTCGACCAAATTTACTTTTATTGATAACTTTGGTATGGCCCATTCGATTTTAATGAAATTTTCAGCGAAGTACAATATTGATGAGCAAATTCGCTAATTCCAAAATTTGTTTAAAATAAGCGGTTGTTATTTTGATAATTCCAGATCAATTGTGCAGGTTGAAAAAACATCCTGTACATCGCATTCCCAAAACTACACTATCTGTTCACCATTCTACTATAGTAAGTCATTATTTGAGAGTTTCTATTTTTTTGGCACACTTCTAGTTTTCCGAGAAATTTTCATCCAAAAAAAGACAATGTCGAAATTTCGCTCCAATCGATTTTACTTTTATTAATAGCTTTGGTATGGCTCATCCAACTTCGATGATTGATTGATTTGATAACACTGAATAAGTACATTCAATAATTGCAACAATTCCTCAAAATACAAGGTTGCAATTGTGATAATTTTAGAATATCAGATTAATTATGCAGTTGAAAAAAAAAACACCCTGTACATTGCTTTTCCAAAACTATCTTATTCAGATTCTACAATTATATATTCAGAGGTTCTTAATTTCTGTGGCACACCTCCGGTTTTCCGAGAAAAAATGTGAAGAAGAGCATAATCTGAATTTGGCGCAAAAGCAGTGAGAATATTTTGCACTAGGTAGTAAAGCTGTATATTCCAAGGATGCAAAGCAGTTCTTAAGTTCTAAAATATTCTTTCCGAATTCATATGTAACTCCTCATATTCTGTATGAAATTATTCAATTCAGAATATCACTTCATATGCACATAAACCAAACAAATCTACACACATGAAAACAAATATTGAACAAACATACGAAACAAATGACAAGTGGACTTTTTGAAATGGTTTCCTATTTTTCGAATACATATTTGCCTTCTTTTAATTTCCAATCGCCATTATTGAACGGAATCATTCAACGTTACTGCTTCATAGAAATAACCTTTTTATTGAAAACCAGAGGTTTGCAAAAAAATTAAAGTAGGTAATTTTCTGAATGGGGTGATTTCATACAGAAAATTATGTCATCCTGACATAATACATGTCACAAGTTTTTCACTTTATTCCCGATATTTTATTAGATTTCTAGTTCGAAATGAACAATTATGGATCTATGGGAGATGATTCCCCAATAAAGGGGCCTGTAGCGTTCTTCGTTTATCTGAGGATCTGAAAATCATCGCTTGGAGGACTGAACCTGGTCGAAAGACCCTCTCGGTCATGAGCAAATGTAGGTGATATTATTTACTGCTTCCTTCTGGTTTTCTGTCCCTCTTTCTGTTTCAGATATTATGTCAAGATATTTTGTCGAAATGAATTCAAGATGACGAAAAAATTATTTTCAAATGAAAAAGATGCCATCCATCTTCTATAAACAAATTACTACACTTATGCGGGGAGACAGAATTTTTCCTGAGGTTTTTATCTGTGCTCTTGTATCATACGCAAATATGTATGGTACCCCGTTTACATTTCCTCTGCTAACACTGTGATATATCTTAGAATTGTAATGCTCGTTCTCAAAAGAATATATATATATATATACAGAAAATGACCAAATGAAAATAAATTTCGAATTTGAACAGAATATTGTGAAGTGAAGTGACAAACAACTTTGCATCCTTGGACAATACAGCTTTCCTATCTACTGCAGAATGCTTTCACTGCTTGTGAGCCAAACTTCGATTATTCTCTTCTTCAAAAATGTTTTCTACGAAAACCAGAGGTGTACCAAAGGAATCAAAAACCTCTCAATAATGACATAATATGTTAGGATCTGAAACGAATAAAAATATTTTGGAAAAGCAATGTACAGGGTGTTTTTCATCAACTGCAGAATTGATCTGAAATTCTGAAATTGTCACAACTGCAGCCCTGTATTTTGAGCGATTGTTGCAATTATCGAATGTACTCATACATATTGATCTACACTCCAGATTTCATCAAAATTGGATGAGCCGTACCAAAGTTATCAATAAAAGTAGAATCGATTGGAGCGAAATTTCGACATTGTCTTTTTTTAAAAAGATTTTCTCGGAAAACAAGAAGTTTACCAAAAAACTTTTAAATAATGTCTAATTACCTATAGTAGAATCGTGAACAGATAGCGTAGTTTTCGAAACGCGATGTACTGGGTTTTTTTTCCACCTACACAATTCATCTGGAGTTATCACAATAGCAACCACAAATTTTGAAGAAAATTTTGAAATTAATGAATGTGCTCATCAATAGTGTACTTCGCTGAAAATTTCATTAGAATCGAATAAGTAAAATAGGTCGAATCGGACGAATCACCCTGTATATATATTTATATCATATCCTTCTAAAGATTTTCCAAATATAAAATAATTGAAATTGAAACCCGCACAAATATCAACAGCTAATTGTATGCACAGTAGCTTCTGAAAGAACCAACACATAGACTCAATAAGTGAATCATTTTGGACGTAATTAGGAAAATCGAACTTGAAGGAATAATAAGAACAATTTCTCCGAGAAGAGGTGTTTTTAACAAAAATGCTCTGCTAATTTAACGTCAAGTTAGCACTACAGCAGATAATTTCAGATAAAAACAACGACTAATTTTTTTCGTGGCTAATTTGTTTCAAAATCGGCAAAAGTCATTCCAAGTCCGATTCGTAAGAGTTCTTCTAACTTGACTTGTACGCATATGTGAAGAAGTTTCACTTCAAGCATAAAACAAATATCCTCAGAAAATATGAAGGTAAGAAATCGTTTTTCCCGACTAGTCAAATGCAAAAAAAAGAAAAAGTGATTCTTAAAAAGACTGCTCTGCTAACTTGGGGTGAAGTTAGCAGAGCAACAAATAGTTTCAGATAAACGATAAAATCAATTATTCTTCCCATGGATAATTAGCGGCAAAAGTAAACATCGTTATCAGTCGAATCAGTATGGAAATTCTTCTAACTTGTGGCACATATGTTAAGATATCTCACTGCACTCGGAACACAAACATCCTCAAGAAAGTTGGTAGGGCAGAATTCATTTTCCGCAACTAATTTGCCGCAAAAAAAACAGAGAAATAATGCCCACTTCTTCGAGAAGTGATTTTTGGATGAACTGCTCTGCTTACTTCGCGACAAGTTAGAAGAACATCGAGTAGTTTCAGATATCGAAAAACGCTAAAATTAATCCTCTTCACAGCTAATCAGCGACAAAAAATCGAGTCCAACTCGAAGGGTTTCTTCTAACTTGATTTGATACTCATTTCGCTCTAGCCAGAACACGAAAAATATTCTCACAAAAGACTGCAGAGATTATTCTTTCATCCCTAATCAACGGGGAATAATTGCGCAACGGGACCTTTTCTTCTAACAGCGATTTTTAAATGAACTTGATGTCAAGTTAGCAGAAAATAAAATCATTTCGGATAGACAAGAACGACTAAATCAATCATTTTCACGGCTGATTAGCTGTAAACAATCAGCAAAAGTCAACACTATTCTAAGCACGATTAGTAGGAGTATTAGGAGGAATGATGATGATTCCGCAGGAATCATTGGGCGGATTTTACCCATTCACGAATTCGACCTTCGTAATTAAGCATCATTCTCTACAAATATCGAGTTTCTAAGTCGTTTCTTCCGGAAGTTATTGTGCTTACGGTCGGCCTAACGGCAGACTGCGTAAACACAATAACTTACGAAAGAAACAACTTAGAAACTCGATATCTGTGGAGAAGGTTTGGACCTTAATTACGAAGGCCGAATTCGTGAATGGGTAAAATCCACTCAATGATTCCGCGGATATACTCATTCAAAATTTTATTTTCTTAATATTTCCATCCACTTCATCGAAAAATTACAGTTCGAAGGTTCATACAGAATTTAATGAGGATGATATGATAAGAAAATCACAGGATTTTTTTTTTCGAATTGTTCTTATGACACGATCATCACGAAATGTTACATAAAGTTGTCTTTCATCATCTTCAAACTAGTTGCGAAGTTTTATCAGGATTGAATCAGTATTTCTCGAGTTATACCGAAGAAAGCAACGATATCTAGAAAAAAACCTCGAAATTTGACATATTTTTCCCCAATACCTCCGAAACTTATAACCTTATCGAACTTGAATTTGGTACCCTGCTGTGAAATATTAAGCTCAGAGTCCGAGTGGAATTTTTTCTGGATATGATGTACGGTTTTCGAAAAAAAAAAATTTGGGAAAAAATTTTGAAAAAAATTTCCTTTTCAATTTCACTGACAGTATGATCCTGACAAAATTTGGCTCAAAGTTGCGCGTCGTTATACTCCACCTAATTGCCAAGTTTGAATTCAATCGTTCAAGTAGTAACTTCATAACATCAAAATTTCAAGTGGCTATAACTCCGAAACTATTCGACCGATTTGGCCCATTAACGAACTTAACCACAGCATTTCAATGCGCGACCTACCCTGAAAGTTCAAAGTTGCTAGCTCATTCCGTTCGACAGTTATCGTGTCCACGGCCGGCCGGACAAAATCGATTTTCACACCGGATTCGTCATCAGTGAGTCCAATCTAGTCGTTTGAGACCATTTTCGGCACAATCAACGAAAATTACAGACATTTGGAGAAAACGATAGCACTCTGTTTCCCAGAACATGCGCGCAAAAACTTGATAGACCTAATAAAGCATGGCCAACGGGGATAGTTTATAAAAGTGAATGGAGTATATATGTGAAGATTCACCTCACTCAGAACACGAATATTTTCACAAAAAATAAGGCAGGTATCCTTTTTCTACGAAGAATTTACAGCGATGAAACATCGTTATGAAGTACTTTTTCTTCGAAAATTGTTTTTTGAAAAATTTGTTCTGCTAATTTAGAATCAAGTTAGAAGAACATCAAATAGTTCCAGATGAACAAAAATGTCAAAATCAATTATTCGCGCGTCTTAAGAATGGCAAAAGTCATGAATATCCCTAGTCCGATTCCCAGGCCTTGTTCTGCTATCTTGATACAAATTCTTCAGTCGTACTACCAGTCTACCAGACTTCGCGATCCATTCGCGTTCTAGACATCTAGTGGGGACCCTATAAAATAATTGAGAGCGCAAAGCTTCGCGCCAGTTTATTTTCAATCTACGGGCGATGTTACAGATAAAATAAAAATATCTCATAATCTGTGAACGTTGTGTGAAGTGTAAACATAGTGATATATGTGATATCCAGTGAATATCCATAAGTATCATCATGGATTACCAACCTGTTAAGTGAGTAGATTCGAAAAAGTAAACAGAAGTTGTATACCGGCCGCGCCAGTGGTTTATCGAGGTCAAACACCACGGTCGAAAGATAAGGATGAGAAATAAATCTTTTTTTCAATGGTATTCATGGGATGAACCCTAGATTGATGCACTGATATGTGGAGGAATGCATAAAAATTTAAAAAAACTTTCTATGCTTGTTTGACCCGTTGAAAATTCGCGTCCTTGGTAGCGGACACAGTAACGAAACCTTCCAATAGATTAATTGGGGAATTCATAATAATAAATGCAAATCGATAATGAATCAATATCAGGAAATATATTGTAAATGCTCTGACATTGTTCCTTGTTTTCATCTGTTCATATAGGCTTTTACCCAAATTAAAATCACAAGGTGTTTCTCGATGTAATACTTATAAATAAGAAATACAGTGCGCGTCAAAATTATGGAACAAATTCATTTACTCAGAAGAAAATGGCAACAAAAAATTTTTGTTTCACTTCACCGAATTTATATGCATTTTTGAAGAATTTTTGTTGCACCCTGTGCCATCCCCATAAACCCTCTAAATTTTTTGAGTAGGGAAAGTGGGTCATGTGGTACTTTTTTGACAAGGTCTTTGTATCTTCTTTATAGGCGAGTAGAAATTTTGAAAAAAATTTTTTTTTTAATTAGTTAGTTCAAAGAGGTCTTCAGCATTTGCACTTTCCCATGGCTCATTTAATTTGAGACGATGGTACCTGATGAAATTTGTCACCGAATGAAAGTAGACCATTACAGTTTTGTTCATGCACAACTCTCAACCCCATTCAACCCCCTTTCGTAAAAATTTTTTTTTCCATTAAAGGGTTCGTAGGGGTTGAAAGTTGTGCATGAACAAAACTGTAAGGGTCGACTTTCATTCGGTGACAAATTTCATCAGGTACCATCGTCTGAAAGTATTATAAATGAGCCATGACAAAGTGCACATACAGAAAACCTCTTTGAACTAACTAATTTTTCAAAAAAAAAATCCCTATTCAAAAAATTTAGAGGGTTGATGAGGATGGCACAGGGTGCAACAAAAATGCATAAAATTTGGCAAAAGAGAAACTAAAATTGTCCTGTTCCAGGATTTTGTTGCCAAATATTTTTCTTCTGAGAAAATGAATTCGTTCCATAATTTTGAGGCACCCTGTATATTCTTTGGTTCATACCATGAATAGATCTTCATACGAACTCACTCCTGAAGGTATTAATTAACCACTACATAATGCAAAATTTACAATTTTGTACAAATATCTAGAAATTCTCGAATTTCGAACGGGTGATGTAGAATCCGAGTTTATATTCAATTTTGTCAGGCTAGCTATTTGAAATTTTGTTAATATTTCCTCAATGACTCAAAAAAACGCGAACTTGGATAATAAAACTAAATTTTCCTGAAAATTTGAAAAATAGTATATTTCAGTAACTATCAATAAAGTTTCCTTGACATTTAGGATGATATTTAAAATCCGAATACCAGATTTAAGCTCCATCGGATATATTTTTTGGAAACTTAATGGATATATTCAGACTCTAGAGCTTCCTTTTCGTGAGATTCTGCATCAATTATTCGAACCTAATCATCAAATATTTTGGAGGTTGATTATGAAATAATGATTTTTTCATAGATTCTAAAATACCAGTGGCCTACTACAAAAAAGTAAAAGTGGTCCAAAATATTTGTAGATTCCAGCAGATTTTTGCTGGCAATTTAAATGTTATATGATGATTAAATATCTTGGGGCATGGAGAAGCGGCTCAGTAGTTAGAGCTCATGCCTTGTGATCGCAAGGTCTGGGGTTCAAGCCCTTGGTCGGCAAAATTTTTTTCGGTTTTCAGGGGACAATTCATACTTTAATACCCTGTACATCGAAAACGAAGCGTTTGCTGATCTGCAATATTATGAAATATTTATTGTCATAATTATCATGTCTCGGAAGATTTGTATATATGAAGACAAGAACGGATATTTGTCAATAAATCAACAAATACTCCACCTTAATCTTAGGTAATCACACCATGTATCTTAGTCTCTACACTGAAGAATCATCATTCAAGGGATTTGTTTCCGTTTCACGGTTTCACATATCATCGGTACGACTCGTCTTGTGAAATGATGTATGGCTTCTAGATACTTATGACCTGAATGATGACGGTATTGTTAGTTAACACCATCTTTAGAGCACTTAACGAATCCTTACCTGGGAGTGCAGAAAACTTTGTACAGATGTGCATGACGTTCATCCATCAGAGCTTTTGCAGATTTAACGACAAATAAGTGTCTTTATGTTGATGTCGATTCATCAAACTCAAACTCTTTTTTCTTCATGCGCCTGTATATTACGTACATTGATATATGTACAAAACAGATTCTTTCGAACTCTGAAATTTAACTAAATTGGGGGAATATTTTCTTGGCTTCAGGACTGTGGGGTGAATTATACACACTTTTTTTAAATCGCTGACGTTTCGACCCTATTGTTGGATCTTCTTCAGGGCTGCAAAAGTATTTATTCTAAGTCTTGGAGTGTACATGTTTATGTAAAATACAAACTTTAATCTTCAATTTTCAGACAGGACAATATCTTCAGAAGAAAATCAAGAAGAAGACTTATAGGTACAATACTCGTACTGATCATCCTCCTTATTCTTATTGCATTGGGAGTTTATATATTCTTTATCAAAGGTATAAAACAATTACTTATAATTCAATATTATACGTTTATTGAATACATCGAACCAACTCAAAAAACATTTTCAGATAGAAATGTGTGTAAAACAGCAGAGTGTGTCGAGACTTCAGAAAAGATACGAGAAAATATGGATTCGAGAATGGATCCTTGTCAAGATTTTTATCAGTTTGCTTGTGGGAATTTCTTGGAAAAGACTGTTATACCACCCAGCAAGACTCTGGTTGACTCTTTCTCTACACAAACGTAAGAACTCAATTTTTTGAATCAATTCGATTTTATGCATTATTTGAAGCATAAAGATGAAATGTGTCTACTCACTTAGGCATGTAATGGCGTAGGGACGAAACGTGATGCCCCTTAAAGGTTAAAGCTACTTCGCAAGCCATTCAAAAGCTTCATAGGATTGTTTTATGTTTGAGAATCAAATAAAGTTCAGCTTCTCTTCGTTATTGAAAGTACTGAAAAGACTTGCAGGTGAAATTCTTCAGTAATTGCAACAATTTTAGATATCATGTTGTTTTATAATATATGTTCATTATTGCGTATTTTTCAGCAGATTGATTTAACTTGAACAACGCTGTAATGAATGTATGTAGTAGGGAATATATCCATGACTGTCGGCCTTGTCTAGGAAATTGAATTATGTGTAGGTGCATTATGATTGCGAATTCGAATAAATTCCATTATGCAATAAATACTGAATCAGTAAGAACGGGTATAATAATTTTTCCCTCCTTTCATAGATTTATTATTTCAGAACAATAAATCTTTTGATCCATTGAAAGAGATCAACTATGAGATTTTTTTCCGAATATCATTTATTATTCGAATTATAATGAGTACAGTTTGTCGGGATATACTAACTGACAAAGAAACTACAACATAGATCGTATAGCAGAGAGTAAATGATCAAAATTTAGAGAAAAAAATCGGTTTACAATTTCTTTTATCAGCTTTGTTAATAATGTGTTCGTCCACCGCGGTTATCTATACACCCCCAACACGTCTTGGCATTGATGCAAGAAGATGGTCTATTTCTTCCCGAGGGAGACTATCCCAAGCTACCTGTACTTCATGTCTCAGAGGCGCCAAAGTTCGTGGGGGCTGGGGAAAATTTCCAAGCCTTCTACCCATGATGTCCCAAACATGCTCTGTGGGCGAAAGATCAGGGGATCTGGGCGGCCATGGCAAAAGATTCACATGGGTCGCTTCAGAAAAGTTTAAACTAAGTCTTGCAACATGAGGTCGAGCATTATCTTGCTAAAATATTGGATTCTCGAGCCAGTTGAGGTAAAGGAGAACATATAGCTTCACTTTTTCTTGAAGTTAACGCAGCGCTGTCATTTTACCTCGAAAGAAGACTAAAGGTGGCCTACTTGCATGTGCAATATCACCCCATACTATAACGCCTACTGTCCGGTGTACATGACGCTCAACATCAAAATGAGTGTCACGTATTTCTCCCCGACGTCGTCTAACCCTTCTTCGGCCATCATGTGCACCCAACGAGAATCGAGATTCATCAGAAAAGACGACCTGATGCCATTCCACAATCCAAAGTTGTCGTTCTCTGCACCACTGTAATCGTTGCCGGCGATTCTCAACCGTAAGAGGTAACATAAGATGGGGTCGATAATGCTGCAGTCCAAAAGACCTTATACAGCGGTAAACCGTTCGGACAGTTACAGGATGGCGTTGTTCTCCTAACTATGCCCACCTTCTTGTTCGACTTTGGGCATTATCAAATCACGCTTGACGACATCTCAAAACATTAGTTGGATTTCTGTTCGTACGGTTAGCGATTACTCGAAAAGACAACCCCGCCTCCCGTAGACCAATAATTCGACCTGTTTTAAATTCACTTACTGGCGATAAATTCCTCGTACACGTGCTCTAGGCATTTCAACAACAACTGAACATCGACTTTAAATGTCCTCGAACAGTTGGTTTGTGGTAAAATTTAAAAAATTTGCAGAAACACGACTACAATATTTGAGTAACAAAAAATGTTTACATGAAAAAATCTTCACGATTTTTTCCTCCAAGTTTTAATCATTTTTTTCTTGCTCTACTATCTTTGTTTTACCGAAAGAAAATTAGGATTCAAACAGCTCCATCTGGGTGTTGCAGTTTCTTTGTCAGTTAGTATAATAAACCTATAGTTAATAAGCGTTTTCTTAATGTATCCACCAAGTGCAACATTAGGACAAAATCCTATGCTTTTATTTTCAATATGCAGAAAAATTGGATCCATTTTTACGCGCTTGTTTCATTTCAGAAATATTATTGACCAACAAATCCACCAAGTTCTAGAAGAACCAGTGAACAAGAACGATTCTAGAACGGTTCAGATAGTGAAGAAAGTCTATAGAGCTTGCATGAACGAAACTGACATCGAACTTCACTCCCTCAACTCTATCAAGAATCTGTTGAAGCGTTTCGGAGGATGGCCAGTGGTAGAAGGAAAAAAATGGCAACAAAGGAAATTCAATTGGATCGAGATCTTGCTAGATATGAAGGCAGCTGGACTTCCTTATGGTATTTTCCTGGATTTCGCTGTTGAATTGGATGACAAGAATTCATCTAGGCGTATTTTAACGGTAATTTATTTTTGAGGTCTTTCAAACTTATAGATATATTTTGGTTACCCAAAATAGCCACCGGATGTGACTAATTTTGTACTCAGTGACATTGAAAGTGTTACACCTAGAAAGAATAACTTTCTGGACTTTATTTCTTGGCTATGAGGTAGTCTCACATCTACATAAGATGTACGACGTCTGCTTTTGACAACTAGTGCCAAGCAACTCGAACTTTTTGAATTAACTGTGCCAGAGTCTGTGGAGGTTGGTGCATCGTATCTTACAAATGTTCAATGAGATGTGAATCAGGTGAACGGAGTGGTCACGCCAAAACAATAACATCAGCTTCTCGGAGAAAGCCTATAGTTTGATTACCAATATGCGGACGTAAGTTTTCTTGCTGTGAAAGGACGTCTACTATTTAGATAGGGGAGTAAAGTAGATTATGGGAAATCGTCAACATAACGCACAGCTGTCGTGCTGCCTCGAATGATCAGAAGTTGGGATACGCAACCATGGACAAAAGCCACCCAAACCATAACTCCAACAGTGCTGAGTACATGCCTCTCAACAGCAAACGCAGTAACTCGTGGTTTTCCACTTTAGCTCCCTAATGAGGATGTACGTCCACTATAGAGCGGTCGGCCAGGTCGACGCTTAGTTCTCAGTTGACTGTCAATGTATTCACTAGAGATGGGTTCACCGTTTAACTACCTGTGATTTCAGCCCTGCGACTGGCCTGTCACAGTGAGTCACATCTTGACTTAAAGGCCTATTACTCTATCCAATTTCTAGGGTCCGGTATACCAGTGCCCGGTTTGCCGGGTAGGGTGTCGCTCATTACACTACCCTAGATACCCGTCTGACTTCTGTCATCTGAACGTCAACGTAGGGACATTTACAAATATCCAATCGTTATGTCTCCGAAATTATCAAAAAGACAAAAAGTTGCATCAGTGGTGAGTTTGGCGGTCAGTACCTCGAAATTCTCCAAACGGAAGGAAAGGGGAATATGGGTGAAAAAATATTTGCTCCTCAGAGAAAACTCTCAAATATGCAAATACTGCGTTGTTTAGACCAAACAGATTCACGGAACTACTTGAGACTAGAAACAGACTAATTTGGAGAGCTACTCAACCTAGTAGCTTCGTTAATAAAAAAGATGAAACCATTTTAAGAGAAAGCTTAAGTCCACAACAAAAACAGGTTGTCACATTGAGATTTCTAGCCACTGGAGACCCTTATCAAGATTCGAGATTTAGTTCTTTGATATCTCAACCTCTCTTATCAAACATTATAACCTTGACTGTTGTCGTTTCATCGAAGTTTTTTTATATTTTCTTACATTTCTAATAGCACCTTATAGCCATCATTCCTCAAGTCTTTATTGACATAGTCTTTGTGGTCTTTCTTCCACAGATACTCCATTTCCCTGTATATTTCTACTATATTAAGTAAGATTGCTTTTTCTCTTGCGTACGACATCTCACAGAATAACGCATTTAGGCTTATGACACGTTTATTTGTATTGTACGCTCTCTGCGTTGCTATGCGACTGAGCTCCCTAACTCCTTAGCGCTTATTACACTGCACGGTATGCGGGGTTCGGCAGATTGGGTCTACTCAATCGCCCTAGATCAGGAACCTTGCTGCCGGTTCCTTATTACACTTCCAGGTCCCTGCTTGCCGGGCCCTGGAGATGGGATAGTGTAATAGGCCTTTTATATCTTGCTATGCTTTTGACGGCATTATGAGTCCAAATTTGACACCAAATGATTCATTTTCATTCAGAAAAGATTCAAAATCAATAAATATAACAATTAAAAAATACAGGTTTCTCTGTATTACCTTTACATGATATCTTTCGATATTGATTTGATATCTTACGATATACTTTTATGTCTTCGACGTACTACGTCTTCAATGACAAAATTATTATATCAACTGGCACATAATGATCAAAGTAAAAATTTGAGAAAAGGGTAAAAAAATGAAATACAACCTAAAAACAAAACTAGAAACAGTGTTTCATCTTCTATCTTTCGATTTAGAATCATCAGTAGCATTTATTCTATATTATACATCAAAAACTCACAGCGTGTTTCTAACGTACACTTCAACGGAAATAACCAGATTTAAGTCCATGCGCGAGCTTGTTAAAATTGTGCATAGAAACAATATTGCCACAGATTTTACTTACACCTTCTTCTTTCCTCGACAAATGAAATGCGGTAAAAAACATTTTCCAAAATCTTTATAACCTCAAAAATTAAATGACAGTTGAATTCATTATCAATAAATATATTAATAAGTAATGGATGAAAATTTTCTTTCGAAAATTGGTTCAAAACAAGGAAAGACCTCAATTGTGATTATAAATATTCGCTATTTTTTCTATCCCAAAATCTGAAGTATCAACCGGCGTACGTATTCTTTTGTGCTATTCAAATAAGAAAATGCTCTCATTATAGTTTGTCATGCCTCAATATAGATTTTATGGGCGTGTGGGCAGTGCAGTTCCTCTTTTATATTACCGAGCTAATTCATCCTGCAGAAAATTGATAATTAGCTTTTGTAATGAATTTTAATTATTGATATTTGACGTTACTCTTTGAACACAAACAAACCAACCGTTAATCTTCCTTGATAGCAAAAGCATAGCATAGTTGACAGGATGATAATAATATTGGTCAGTCATGTATCTGTAGAATATCAGATTTGATGTTTTCGTGAAATCGTAAAATTTCGAACAATGTTGATCAGCACCTTGACAATAAAATTTTTCATGACTCCGACTATGAATTTTCTTGGACAATATCTAACAGCCATAAAAAAAACAGTATAAAACTCGTAAACATGATGTCATTGACTACTTCCGTACCAGAGTTATTTTCGGATGAGCCCGAAGTTTCATTTGAAAAACATATGGAGTTATTTATAACATATATGAGAATTAGTAATAATTCGTTCATGACCCGTGAGATAACCACTTTTGCGCTCTTGTTATTGAGAAAAATTCCGAATGTTTGTAATTTTCGAGTATTTGGACGGGAATGAACAATCTAACCTACGAAGAAAAAGACGGGATTTTTATATTTTCAGGGGAGGTTTGGACTCAAGTAGATTTGAGGCTCAATTATGAATTTTAAAATCAATTATTCCGTGGATATAACCATTCAAAATTTTATTCTGTCATATTTCCGAATACACAGATTCGATCGAAATGAAATTCAGAACTTAATTGAAAAATTGAAGCGTGAAGGTGTATGCAGAATTTCATGAGGACCAAATTGAAAGAAGACCACTAAATCTTTCTATCATGAAGTAAAAAGCGTTTAGCGGGGTCAATACGTGAAAAGATGACCGCAATACGCAACTACTGCTAAGCTATAAGCATTCTGGCGATAGAAATTCGAACCCTTCCAGGCTAGTAGTTTTTCGTCGTGCCCGTTATTCTTACGTATTTTGCTTTTGTGTTGTTTCCGGAGTCGAAATTTTGGTAAACCGGAGTTGTTTGTAATATTCTTCAATCGATCCTTTCTTTCTGATAAAAATTTTCGATTGTATTAATTCGGAATGGCATCCTCCCGAAATGACTATTGTTGTGTGCCTCAACTCAATTTTTTTTATGGTCAAAGAAAAAAGGATCATCTACTGCCTCAAGTTTTAATTTTTTCCAAAGCCAAATGATAGTAGAGTGAATTTAGAAACAGCATTTGGCAGGGAACTCAATGATAGAACAAAGACCTAGATTTTAGAATTGAAGATAGGAAAACAGGCCACGATATACATGAAAGTATGTTCACTGCATTTCTCTAAAGATGTTTATTTTCATCAAGGTAAATTACAATGTATTCATTCCAGAACAACTTCATGTCCAGATATTTTAAGTATAAATGAAAATAAAGGAATTTTGATGAAAAATGCTGATCCTGCAGAGAAACTACCCAGCACTTCTGCAGCTATCTACTTCACACGCTACACGAAATCATATTCAAAAAGAGTTATCTGGTTGCAAACCTGACAGAAACTAAATATACTGTTATAGTTGATGAAAGCAAAAGTTATTCATATAAATACATCGATATTTTTCATTTCTTTATAGGTAGGTTGAACCAGCTCTGACATTTTTCATTTCGAATGTGTATCTTGAGCTGCTGTGATATGGAAATAAAATCAATTATATGTCTATCTGTTTTCTTTCTTTCGAAAGACGATGCAAAGAACTAAAGCAGAAAAGCTGTCTTTACATTTTATTGATCCACCCGTTTGCAAACAGAGAGAACGAGCCATATCATTTAGACTGATTTTAGATTTACCATATAATATGGCTTGCATTCAGCACTTCTTCACATTGATAAGAGTCCTTGAATTACTTATTGAGGTGCCTATTTTTTCAGAAATGCAGGTAAACTTAGTTATTGGGTCATTTCAATCTACCAACAACAACAGACACTAAAATAACATCGAAATTATCCTCCACCAACGATTTGAAGCACGACAAAAGAAAAGTCCCTTCTCAAAAAATCTTACACAAAATTATAATAATTTCTTTAAATATTCTAGCTCTGCTCAATAAATATTCGTTCTCCACCACATTTCTAAAAGTTTGTTTACATAAAACTACTAGCTTGGACAGGTTCCAAATTTATCCGTTAGGGCGCTGGCATCTTCGCAGAAGTTCCCAATAGCATTAAATTTGGATATGTGCGCAAAAGCTGCTGATTGCACGGTATAACTTCACTAGAATTTTTATGAAAACACTTATAATACCGTAGGAAGAATCACCACTGCCTTTTTGACAAATATGTAGCTGATTTCGGTGAAGAAAAGATGGATGTTACACAAACAATGAATGCGTACTGCGGATTTCGGAAAGGTCCTAAGGTTGTAATGTAAAATACTTATTTCAACTTAATAAATTATCCTGTTTTACTAATCTTCGTCGTTACAGATAGATCAACCATATATTCCTTTTGAGACCCTGAAAAGAGGACCTAGAGATAATCCAATATTAGATGCCACCCATACATTCATGGTAAACTTGGCTGAAGAGTTTGGTGCAAACAGAAATGCAGCAAATAAAGAAATGGAGGAGGTACTTCGATTCGAAATGGATATTGCACAGGTAAATATAATTATTTGCCTCTATATTGACTAATTTCTAGTTGAAGACCGTTCAAGTATATAAGTAACTTACGTCGTGAGAAGTTACAACAAACTCCTGCATATTAAAAATTCTTGAGCTGGCTAGCTCTTGACACTTGCATACTATATGTTCTGCTTTTCTCGTACTCGATACACAGTGAGCACATATATATCTTCTACTGACCGGTTCATGCTGTCTAAATCGTAGTTAGGTATTTACATATAACAATCATTCCTGACATAATATGTCACAAGAGCTTAAGCAAAAAGTAATGAATTATAAAAGTACGGGAGATTCCCCAATGTGAGTGACCTGGAGCGCTATTCTTGAAATCCTGGGAAGAAAACAAACTATAAAAAGTGGACGTTTTCAAGTTATTGCCAAGGATACGAGGTGCATTTATAAGGAAAGATAGAGATCGTTCCATACCATCGCAGTCAACAGAAGCAACCCAGAGCCCCCCTATTCTTGAAACAGGGAAGGGTGAAAATAGGCGTGTCGACGCTGTTGCCAAGGAAACCCGGTGCATTTTTGATGGAACGATAGAGAACGTTCATTCCATCACATTCAAGAATAGGGTCTCAGTTGCGTTTCTCATTCACCTAGGAACTGAAAAATCATCGCTCAGAGAACCGGATCTGGTCGAAAAACTATTCCGCTCAGAGAGCTGTTACAGATATTCTTTCAAGATATTTTATCCATTTAAAAGAAAGAAACAATTCTGTTCTAATGTAAAAGATGCCATCTATTATGAATATGTCAGCTCATCATTCAAACAAATTCCAATTTCCCTATACTTTTACGGGGTAACAGGGTTGTGCTGAGGTTTTCATCTCTCTCTTGTACAATACGTGAAAATATAGGGTACACCGTTTACATTTTCTTCAGCAATACTGTAATTCATTCACATATGTTTTATTGTTTGTTGATATTCCTTAGAATATAGGGATGTATAGTATGTATTTCTACCGACAGTATCCTGTCAGCAGTTCCACCATTACAAGAAGCACAGTTTTTGCGCAGCAGGGTCTTTCTGGAATAGAATAGTGAGAATTTCACGAATCTTTCTATCCAGGCAATTCCTCGGCCATTTTTTCAGATGGCTGCTCTGTTATTTAGCTCCATTTTTAGATCGCTGCCCTATAGAGGTCTTTGCCAAAGGGTTCTGATCCACCAGGTGTTTTCCTTGGAGCCCTTTAGCCAGATCATCGGTCTTCTGATTTCCTTCAGTATCACCCCAGTGCCTTCACAGCCATAAAAGAGTCATCTATGCCTGATGGTACTATGGCAATCTCTAGATGGAAAAGAGCCCTGAGTGAGTGATTCTAGGTCCCTCCGAGTGGTTGTTTGCTCTTAGGAATCTCTTGAGCATGAAAGTGGACACTAAGTGTCTCTCCCCGTAAGCTAGGGTTCGTTACTTGAGTTGAAAAGTCTGAAAGGCTTCGTTGGCACACTGTTCCTGCTTAAATCCGCGTCAAAAATCATAGAGAATCATTACACTTCACTCAGCTCATGGCAGCAGGAGTTTTCTGGTATAGGATGTTGAGAATTTGACAAATCTTTCTGCTTCTGTAAATCCTGGAGCATTCTTCAGAGGTCTGTTTTGTTATTTGGGTCCCATTTTCCGGCCGCTGTCCTATAGTATTATTTCCCAAGCAGTTAAAAGGATTCTGATCCTTGAAACCCTTTTGAACAGTTCATCGGAGTTCTGGTTTCCTTCACTACCACACAGTGGTTTGGTACCCATAAAAGAGTCACCTTGTATGGTATAAATGCTATCGCAAAATGAAAGGGGTTTGGGGGAGAGGGGTTTGGTTCCCAGAGGTACAGAGGTTCTTAGTTTCGGTCCTTGTACCCAAATATCCGTTATCTTATCTGATTGTAATCCAATGTACTCGAACGGTTTCAGCTAGTTACATTTAGAGTGTGAACTAGATATGCTGACCAATTAACGAACTACTAATACCCTTTCGTATTCTGCATTGAATTTTAGCTCTCTCATACTCAATTCGTTTCAAGATAATGGTCCCACAAGAAGACAGGCGTAATTTAGAGGACGAATACAATCTGTTCACTATTAAAGAGCTCAATATGAACTTTGAAGTTATACCCTGGAGCATTTTCATCGGCAGACTGGTTCGCCCAACGCAAGTAGATTTGGATACCGAAGTAGTCGTTTATCTACCTAACTATTTGAAGAGATTAAGGAGTCTGTTGAACTATAAGTCAGACAGGTATGTAACATGTTCTCTGGGATAACGTTCGCTGTACCATTCGTTTCATTATTTCACAATTATACACAAGCAAAGGAGTGAAGAGTGACGTACAATAGACGTTAATTTTTGGTCACTTGATGTCAATGTTTCTTTAGGATTCTAAATATAGGTCAAATAAATCATTCCTTGCTGGATCAAAACTCAAGAGTCCGAACATAAAGATTTAGGGACACAATAATTATGCCAATACAAAAATCCTCCTGAAGCACAAAGTTTCTGAGGAGTATGATACTGAAAAGTTTGAGTACCATTTTGACTTTATAATATTAACACGAATATGAAGGAGACTTTTGGAAATACTTGTTCAAAATATGTGAGTACTGCTTAAGTTTTGATCCATGGTAATAAAAACAAATCATTGGCCACCAAACAGAGATTGGGTACCTGTTCTATATTTTGACTGCTCAAAAACGTTTCATTTGAGCCGATCTGTAAGAGCATGCGTTGCCTTGATTGAGGATTGTTCGTCCTCAGATTTGACCACTATACGTTATTCTGATGAAACTATGGCGACCAGTCCAGAAGAAAACCAGCGAAACACGATGACTAGAGTTGGAGCTGCACCATCGACCGTTTAAGTGAATTCATTGGTACACTGCTCTTGCTTTAATTCGTGTCAAAAATCATCGCATTGCAAGTATCCGCAAACAACACAAAAAGAACTCGCACGACAAGAAATTCTGAGTTCGACAATTTTATTCCAAAACTTTGGGAGCAATCCCCCTAGTAAGTCAGTTCAATTCCGAAACGACCAAGTACTATACAGGGTGATTCCGGAGGAGACCGTCAGATTTTGGGATAAGTTTACACTAGTCAAGACAGTCTCGAAACAATGTTGGGTTTATGGTTGGGGATCTCTATTGAGAATATACAGGGTGATTTGTCCCATTCGACCGATTTCACTTTCATTGTTAACTTTGGTATGGCTCATTCGATTTTAATGAAATTTTCAGCGAAGTACAATATTCATGAGCACATTCATTAATCCTAATTTTTTTTTCAAAATGAGCGGTTGTTATTGTGATAATTCCAGATTAATTGTGCAGGTTGAAAAAACACCCTGTATATAGCTTTTCCAAAACGACGCTATCTGTTTACGATTCTACAATAATAGGTCATTATTCGAGAGTTGCTGTTTTTTTTGGTACACTTCTAGTTTTTCGAGAAAACTTGATCAAAAAAAGACAATGTCGAAATTTCGCTCCAATCGATTCTACTTCTATTAATAACTTTGGTATGGCTCATCCAATTCTGATGAAATTTGTAGTGTTGAATAATCTGAATGAGTACATTCAATTGGTGCAACAATCTGACAATATACAGGGTTGTAATTGCGATAATTCCAGAATTTCAGATTAATTGTGCAGTTGAAAAAAAAACATCCTGTACATTGCTTTTCCAAAAATTTCTTATTCGTTTCAGATTCTACAATAATATGTCATTATTCAGAGATTTTCAATTGAAGAAGAGCATAATCGAAATTTGGCACAAAAGCACTAGGCACTAGGTAGTACAACTGTATATTCCAAGGATGCAAAGCAGTTCTTAAGTTCTGAAATATTCTTTTCAAATTCCAAATTCATATTGAATTGTTCAAATTCTGTATGAAATCATTCAATTCGGAATATATTTCGAATTTGAAAAGAATATTTTAGAAGTGACGAACAACTTTGCATCCTTGGACAATACAGCTTCCTACCTAGTGCGGAATACTCTCACTGCTTGTGAGCCAAATTTCGATTATTCTCTTCTTCAAGAATGTTTTCTAGGAAAACCGGAGGTGTGCCAAAAAAATGAAACCCTCTGAATAATGACATATTATTGTAGAATCTGAAACGAAGAAGAAAGTTTTGGAAAAGGAATGTACAGGGTGTTTTTTTCAACTGCACAATTAATCTGAAATTCTGAAATTATCACAATTACAACCCTGTATTTTGAGAGATTGTTGCAATTATAGAATGTACTCATTCAGATTGTTCTACACTGCAAATTTCATCAAAATTGAATGAGCCATACCAAAGTTATCAATAAAAGTAGAATCGATTAGAGCGAAATTTCGACATTATCTTTTTTTAAAAGAATTTTCTCGGAAAACTAGAAGTGTGCCAAAAAAATTATAAGCTGTCAAATAATGACTTATTATAGAAGAATCGTAAACAGATAGCGTAGTTTAGCAAACGCGATATACAAGGTGTTTTTTCAACCTGCTCGATTAATCTGGAATTATCACAATAACAACCGCTTATTTTGAAAAAATTGAAATTAAAAATTTGGGATTAATAAATGTTCTCATCAATATTGTACTTTGCTGAAAATTCCATTGAAATCGAATAAGCCATACCAAAGTTATCAATAGAAGTAAAATCGGTCGAATAGGACAAATCACCCTGTATATTCCCAATAGAGACCCCCAACCCTAAACCAAACATTGTTCCGAGACTGTCTAGACTAGCGTGAACTCATCCCAAAATCTGACGGTCTCCTCCGGAATCACCCTGTAAAGGTCGATCACATTGTTCACATACTTCTTTGGCCAAAATCGACGTCATCTCAGGTCATACTGCTACCTGGGTGGTTATCTAGCTCGAAAAGCTCGTAATGTTCATTGCGGGTCACGTATTCGACCAATTTTCCGGGCTGGGCAGTATTTCAATTACTTGTAATTGAAATACGTATTTGAAATACAAATATGTATTTTTTATTTGTATTTCAATTACTTCTTGAAAATGCATTTTGTAATTGGTATTTCAAATACCTGACGCTGAAGTATTTTGTATTTCGATACTTTTGTCTTCGAAATACTTTCGAACAAAGACATTTAGCGCTGAGCGCTTTACAGAAAATAGTCTTCGAATCTCCCTTCAGACGGCGCAACGTTCATCTGGTTTTTTTGCTAGCAATCATGTTTTCGGCAAATGAAAAGGAAGAAAAGGACCTGCCAATGGTCATTTCAACATGGAGCTAGAATTAGTCAATTTCCAAAAACGATAAGAGCAGATAATATAAAAATGTGTTCATAAAATATAACACAAGTTTGTTCTCATCAGAACCTGTAGAAAGATTGTTTTCTTTAGCAGGTTTTATTCATTCCCCAACAAGAAGATGTTTGTCTGATTCTACATTCGAAAATCTTGTGTTTCTGAAAGGAAATTCTCTATTTTGCTATAAAATGGCTGAGCTCAATTAGTTGTCCCCTTCTCACATTTCACGTAACACCTAAATGTATTTTGTAATTTGTATTTTGTATTTCAAATACAAATAGTCAAAATACTGTATTTTGTATTTTATATTTCAAATACCCGACTTGAAAGTATTTTGTATTTTGTATTTCAAATACCTGCGAGAAAGTATTTTGTAATTTGTATTTCAATTAAGCCAAGCATGTATTTTGCCCAGCCCTGCCAATTTTACACCTCGAACAGAACTCATACCGAAAACGTGAAAGATAAACCTAAGAAGTATTGCATTATTGTTGACGATGGCAATATTTTTGCATATATGATCACTTCCCACACCTTCTAACATGTATGATGTATTGAATAAAATATCTTTTGCACTCCAAGGTTGATAGCGAATTACATTATGTACAAGGCGGCTGGATCCATGATCACTTACTCAACTAAAAGATTGCGACAAATACAATTGGAGTTCACAAAAGCAACAGTAGGCGTACAGTCAAGTTCCCCAAGAAACGAGCAATGTACCTCAATTGCGTCAAGGTATGTATTATTTATAGTATTCGTCAACACTTTGAATAAACATGTGGGTTATATCAGTTTCTCCAGACTTCCTGAATATATATTCTCAGAAAGAGATAAACAGTGTGATCTTGATGACCTATAAATATATTCATGAATATTAACGAATCCCTACGCATAATATTCTACGACTCAACCTTCCTGTTATGATAAATTATTAGCGAATGGGAGAAATGGGCAAAAAAAAATCTGAAAAGGCGATGACGTGAGGTCAAAAGCTTTCAAGCATATATGAATTCTGATTCGAAGTCTTTCATCCATTTTCGAACAAGTACTTGATGTCGATTCGATCGAATTTGTATTCTGGGAAATATCGAAAAATCTAAATTTCGAATAAATAAACACAATTGTTGGGCGAATTTTACCCGTCCAAGATTTCGACCTGTACCCGGCTTTTCATGAATTCCAGCGTTCCCAAGCTCGATGTCAAGTCATTTCTCAAATAGAGAGATTTTATGTTATTCCTTCCAGTTATTCAGTTCACAGTCAACTCTGCGCTCGATTGTGATATAAATAACTTCCAAAAAAACCTAGAAAAGCACTGACGTGAAGTCAGCAGCTTTTACGCGCTTGTTCACATTGCGAAATTTCAATGAAATATAAATGAATTATGAAAATTTTCAATAAAAATTTTTTTTAAATTTTTCCAAGAATAATTCTTCTTATTGATACTGTTCATATTCCAACCAAGTTTCTTTTCGATCAGATGAATATTTTTCGAGTTACTGAAAGATCAAAATTTCAAATGGCTGTAACACAAAAACCATTTAACAGATTTGGCCCATTAACGAACTCAACCGAGATATTTAGGATCAAAACCTAACCTGAAAATTTTAAGACTCTAGGTCTCTCCTTTAGGAAGTTACAGCACACACGGCCGGCCAGACGGACAGAATCAAATTTGACCACGGTTTCTTCTTTAGGGAGTTCAACCCAATCGTTCAAGACAATTTTCGGCTCAAAATTCAAAAATTACAGACATCGTGACGAAATTGTTGTTCCCTAGAACAAGCGCGTAAAATCAACCAAAATACTCAAAATAAGTTGAGGATATTTGGGGTCCAATAATTATGCTTTATGAACATAAATTTTGCAGATTAGACATCGCAACAGGTGCGCTGTACGTCCAAAAGTACTTCAACAAGGAATCAAAATTGAACACAGAGGAAATAGTGAGGACTATAGAAGATCAATTCACGAAAACATTGAACGTAATCGATTGGATGGACAAAGATACAAAAACTGCTGCTTTGGAAAAACTTCGACATATGGATAAATACATCGCCTACCCTGATGAACTTACCGATGACAAAAAGCTTGAAGAATATTATAAAGATGTGAGTTGCTCAATATGAAGGGCCTTCAAGTTGTACTTCCAATTCAACCCTGGTTTCCACAAGTCAAATGAAACAATTTTCTCATTTGCCATTTTTCCAAATTCAAATTTAATTTCTTGTGTATGTGTTTTCTTCTTTTTCTCTTTTTTCAACACCTGATATTTTTTTTCAGGGATGTCATTTCTGAAAATTTCTTTGTTCATTATGTCGAACCCTTATGTGTTTATCGTTTCTTCAATATCACTATTCAACAATTGTACACTTTTCTATAATATTTTGTGAATAGGTACCTTTTTGGGTGTGATAATGATCTGTGAGTATTCCTGATCTAATAAATAAATAAAGATTCACCAATGTGCTGATACACTAATGAATTTCGTTCAACACAGATAACTCTTTCTTATAACTGTGAACTGCGTTTTAGAAGAATCATAGGATGAGTAGGTACTCTTTTTCATTCGATTTCCATGCAATATCCAATTTTTCTCGCCATAAGCATTTGCACCATTTCATCATGACCGATTTCCTATCGAAAATTTCACAAATATCCCCATTTGCGTCGAATTTATGAATTATTTATACCAAAGCAATTAATAAGTGTAAACCTCTAAATGAAACACATACATTGATCTCTATGACTTCCCTGGAGTGCGGACACAGAATAATCCATAAACTCTGTGTTATCTGTGGTCCTAATGAAAGTAGGTGCAGCCATGATGTAAAAAACATGGCGTGCTCATCTAAAAAACAAGTGACGTTAGCAATATTAAAATATAAGGCAATAAATGTGCTTTGAATTTGAATGGAAAAGTGACGCAATCATTGGTAAATACGATCACAGATGAGCAGATGAGCACACCATGTTTTGCTTACATCATGGGTGCAGCTTTACTATCTCAGAGGCAGATTCACAAAAATAGTGCCATTTTCTGAAATGTTATCAGATTTCATAACGTTCAACGTTGAATATCTCAAAAAGAATGTTGAAAAATAATTAGGATGTTTTATAATTTTGATTGTATTGTTACAGCTACACCTGACCAATGACAATTTCTTGGAAATTGTCTTGAACGTTTCGAAGTTTCAAACTGAGATAGATATGATGCAGCTCTCTGAGCCAGTTATCAGATCAGACTGGCGAACTCGATCTTCAGTAGCGATCGTCAATGCCTTCTATGATCTGAATGCTAACGCTATACGTAAGTTCCTGAAAATTTTCATTCAAATCAAATAAATGTATTCAGTATTTCAGTATTTCAGTATTTCAGTATTTATTAAGTATTCTTTTGAAACCATCGGAAACCGAACCAAATTTTAACTATTTTGCATGTCTTCGGAAATAATATTCCTGCAGATCCATTTGTTTCCAACCTTAGATTGTCCTCACCATCGTCCATTTTCATATTGAAAATTCCATAAATATCATAATTTATAAGAAATGGATCAACCAGTGTGAAAAAATGGAGCTCTATGAATTGTCTGGAATGTCTGGTCCATAGACACGTGGACATAGTTTCAATGTCTATGATCTGATCACGAAAGAACCTTGTGTTTTTGTATTTTCGTTTTTATAAATGACATATTTTCAGTTGTTATCTGTCAGATAATTACTGCTCTGTGTCTGACAACTACCAGCAGGCATTTCAAATTTCAGGAGATAATCAAAGCTATCATAAATATGTGCAATATTCATTTCAGAGGTACCTGCCGGAATACTCCAAGGAGTTTTCTTCAACGCTAAAAGACCTCGCTATCTGAACTATGGTGGTATAGGTTACATCATAGGCCATGAATTTACTCATGGGTTTGACGATGAGGGAAGTCAAATGGATCAAGATGGCAACTTGAAGGAATGGTGGAAGGGAAGCACGAAGGCAGCTTACGAGAAGAAGGCGAAATGTATTGTGGATCAGTACTCCCAAATAGTAGTGCCTGAAGTAAACATGACGGTAAAACTGAATTCTTGTTCAAGGTACCCTTCCTCGAAAGAACATTTCTCATTGATTTACTGTGATTTACCTGGAATGTTCTACTATGTCAATCGATAATATTCATTATTAGGAATCCTTGCATTGTGATCTATCTAACTCCAGTAGGTGAGATGATCCTTAAGGTTTCTATCTTCAACTACAAGGTGTCTCAAATGTAATTTTTTATTTGCTCAGCTTACTGTGTGAACGCAAGGCATCTGAGGGGCTCGAGGGTCATGCTAATCGGTAGCCTGATTCTTGGAAATTTTCAGAAAGCGGTAATTCTGCGACTATTGCGCGAAGAAATTTCTACAATGTAAGGGGTTTACGTAACTTAAATGATGCACCAAGCATTCCCCTCATTCGGAATTGGGTGAAGAAGTTCGAGAAGACCGGTTCAACACTAGGTAAACCAAAATCCGACCAAGGTCATGGAGAACGGAGTAGAACGTGGAACGGACTCATAGGTCTGTTCGTGATGATCCAGACCTCTCCATTCGGAAGCGTGCAAGTATGCACGTACATATATCATCGCTACAGCTCATTTTGCACAAAGATCTAAAGCTCCGCCCCTATAAAATTCAATTGGTGCAAGAACTGAAACCCTAGGATGCCATTCAGAGGCTAGAATTCGTAAACCAAGCAATTGAACGCTTACAAACACTCAACATCTTATTCTCCGATGAGGTTCATTTTCATCTTAATGGGCACTTAAACAAGCAGAACTGTCGCTATTTATAATTTTACTTCTTCTTCCAGTTAATTTAGCCGAATATAGTCGATTTCTATAGGGCAAAATTATTTTCTCCATACACCAAATACAGGAGCACTCTTAAATTTTTTTCAGATTATCTAGTTCTGTCATCAGTATGTTTGTAGGTATTTTCTCAAATCTATCATGTGATTTCCAATGGCCGAACATTGAGATCTTTGTTCTCTATTCTTCAGGCTGTTTTTGTGTTCTGGTTTTCTATCTAAATGTCTTGATGTTTCCCCTGTTTTTCTACAAATATATTGAATGTTATGAACACAATTTTTTCATTTCTGTTTCTCGTTAATTGGTTTAGTTCAAGTATCTATAGATCTAAAACGATTTTTCGTGTGGGAAACTGAACTTACCTATATTGAACCTAATTTCTTCTGAAAGGAGTTTCAATGAAATGGGTTGTTCATGATGGTTCATTTCTTGTTGTTTTCGATCATTTTTTGGAGGATTAGAAGCAGTTTTTGTCTGATTTGTTTTGAATAACCATTTGCTCCAAGAAATAATTCAATTTTATTGAATTCGAAAATAGATATTTTCAATAATGTACTCATACTAAAATCGAAATTTCCTCCCTCTTATTCTTAACAATATACAGGGTGTTTCATCATAAACTGGTCAAACATATGTAAATTTTTCCAAAATTCAAACTCAACTTTTTTTTTACATGTCTACAGTGAACAAAAAATTCCACCCAAAATTGTTATAATCTTTCGAGGTTGAACTAACCTTCATTCTGAACACTGGTGTGAAAACAGAATGAAAAAAATATTCATTGGTTTTCATTTCATATCCTCCCAAACATTCCGCTCGGAGTATTGAAATAATTTTTATTCGAGAAACTGGTGGCCTTACGGAGGCCAAAATTGTGCTAATGGGTCCCAGAATAACCCGGATAGAATTATGAATTTATCAAAAAAAAAAAAATTTTTCAAAAAAACTTCGATGGGATTCGAACTCGCTTCACTTACGGACAATAGGGTCGCGTATAAGTTGGATTTATTCTGATTATAATGACGTCCGTTACCAAGCAACTGTAGTTAATCGAATGTGACCCTATTTTCCGAATGCGGAGAGAGTTCGATTCCTACCAAAGTTTTTTTGAAAAAAACTTGTTTTTTGATAAATTCATATTTCTATCCGGGTCATTCTGAGGACCCATTAGCACAATTTTGGCCTCCGAAGGGCCACCAGTTTCTCGAATAAAAATTATTCAAGTACTCCGAGCGGAATGTTTCGAAGGCTATAAAATGAAAACCAATGGATATCTTTTCATTCTGTTTTCACACCCAGTGTTCAGAATGAAGGTAAGTTCAACCTCGATAGGTTCCAACAATCTTGGGTGAAATTTTTTTTTTCACTGTAGACATGTACAAAAAGAGTTGCGTTTGAATTTTGGAAAAACTTTTTCACGGAAAATCTTAGAAAATTGAATACATTGAAATAATACTATTCAATTTGGCAATCGAAAATAAAAAATTCCAACTTTGTAGGTTTTCCGCCATTTTGAAATATTTTTTCCCGAATTCTACGAAACAATTGAATTGAGCACTAAAAAATACGAAGATGTGACCAAAAACCGTTATTTCAAAGGCCACGCATAACTCACCACAGTTATCAGAATATTGCTCAAAGTTGACATTACACACCCTGTATCTCGCTTATGCTTGGAAAACGGGGTATATGTTATGAGCCAAAAATGACTTTTCCTATGTCATCTATACGGCTATATATGTTTGACCAGTTTATGATGAAACACCCTGTAGATGAACCTGGTCGGCTACCTGGATATTTACTCTCAAGAAAAATATCTCCTGGACTAATATTGACAAATTTGCTTTCAGATAAACGGTATCAACACTCAAGGCGAGAATATAGCAGACAACGGTGGTATCAAGTTGGCTTATCTGGCTTATCAAGAGTGGGTTAGGAAGAATAAACAGGAGGAAACACTTCCTGATTTGGATTATACCCCGAACCAGATGTTTTGGATCGGAGCAGCAAATGTGTGGTGTTCCAAAATCCAAACCAAGGCCATGGAACAGGAACTGCTGAGCGAAGTGCACCCTCCAGACAAATATAGGATCAATGTTCCCTTTGCAAATTCTGAATATTTCGCGAAAGATTTCAACTGTGCCAAAGGAACTCCGATGAATCCTGAAAATACTTGTAATGTTTGGTGAAAAATACCATCCAGATTTGAGAATTTAAATGACAGTATTGAAGCAGTATGAAATCTAATATTTGAGACAAAATATTGACAAAGATTCTAATATGCAACAAGCTTCTCATGTTTTTTTTTAATGAAGAGCAATCAAAAATATAAATATGAGCCTTAATTCAATTCGAAAAATTATTCTAGTCAATACCTGAGAGTATGCACGAAAATGTATTATAAAACAGTTAAAAAAGTTTCTGAAATCTACATGTAACTAACAAACACTCTTCTTATTATTGTAAATAAAGTTTTCTTTTATAGATCTGAGTATTTATTTCATGATTTCATTTTTTCATGTGACAACAGCTGTCATCTTTTCATGAATAGACCCTTCCAAATGCACCTTTTCCTCCTGATAGAAGGATTTGGTAACCTTCAAATCCTCACAAAATTGTGCATTAACCTTCAAGCTGTCATTTTACGCCTTTGTTCTAAGAAACAGCGCGTTATTATTTCGTCACAATGTCTGTAGGTTTCGATTTTTCTCCTGAAAATGGTCTCAAACGACTAGGTTCGACACTGATGCAAAATCCGTGGTCAAATTTGATTATGTCGGTCCGGCCGTGTTTGCTCTAACTTTCGAAGGAAAGGACCTACAGTCTTGAAATTTTAGGGTTAAGTTTTGAGCCTGAATATCTCGGTTAAGTTCATTAGTGGGCAAAATCAGCCGAACAGTTTCGTAGTTATGCCTGTATGAAATTTTGAGGTTAATTCATCGATATCTCATGAAGTACTTATTCGATCGGACTTAAACTATGTAATTAGTTCTTGAATACCAACGCGCAACTCAATGCTTTATGTATCTAATAGTAAGAAAATTTAAAAAAAATTTTATTCGAACATTTTTGTTGGAAAGTTTTTTTTTCTCGGAAAGTTTTGATCAGATTACCACGAAATTTAGCAAAGACCTTAGAAGTAGTAGTCAACAGAAATGTTTTGAATTTCAATTCGATACGATATTCACTTACGGAGATATATGGAAGAAAATATGTCAAATTTCGTTGTTGTTTCTAATTTCGACGTTATTTCCTCAATATCTCAAGAAGTACAGATGCGATCTGAT
The DNA here is from genome assembly GCA_958510865.1 of Myrrha octodecimguttata. NCBI lineage: Eukaryota > Metazoa > Arthropoda > Insecta > Coleoptera > Coccinellidae > Myrrha > Myrrha octodecimguttata. The sequence continues at coordinate 75,925,094 of OY294057.1, forward strand.
CGAAACTTCGTAATTATTCGAAAAATACCAACGCACACGTGTATTTCAAAATTTCGTATAGATCCAGTTATTAGAAATATTTTCAAAAAGGTTTATTCATAAATGTTTGAAACTTTTGTTGAACATTTTTTTTCTCGTAAAATGTTGATCATATTTCAACGAAATTTGAGACAGACCTTAGAATCAGTATTCAATAACAACGATTCAAATTTCAATCCGATACTTTCGTAGATATATGGAAAAAATATGTCAAATTTTGATGTTGTTTGAAATTTTGAGGTTATTTCCTCAATATCTCAAAAAGTACAGATGCGATCACATCGAAATTTCGTGATTATTTGAAGAATATCAACGCGCAACTCACCGCAAAGTTTCGTGTTTCTCGGAGTGTTTAAAATTTGGAAAGAAAAATTGTTTTTTCGAAAATTATTCACATCTTTATCTTTATTTATAAGTAAAATATTTTATTCTGAATTCAATGACCAGATTGAGATGAAACTCGGCACAGCTCTTGAAGTTAGTATTTCACAATAGCTTTCTGAATACCAATTTTTTCTGATATTAATTTCAGGAGATATTACGAAAAAATCATGTAAAATTTCGTTATTATTTGAAATTTTTAGTATACTTCCTCAATATCTCTATAACTATCAGACTGAAACTTGGAATATATTTTGTAGTCAATATTTCAAAACAGTTCTTCTAATTTCAGTTCAAGCCAATAGTCATTTTCCGAGATACTGAAAGATTGAGATAATTTCCTCAATATCTCAAGAAGAACAGACGTGAACAGATTTAAATTATGTAGTTAGTTGAGGAATACCAACCTACTACTTAATGCAGAATTTCGAGAGGATCGTAGAGTTAGAAAATTGTAAAAAAGTATTTTGTGAAAATTTTGTGAATTTTAGTTGAAAACATTCTTCTCCGGAAACTATTCATCAGATTTCAATAAAATTTCTAGAATTAGTATTTTGAAACCGTCTTTCAAAGCTCAGTTTGATCCGATATTTATCTCCGGAGATATTGGGGAAAAATGTATCAAATTTCTGGCCCTGACCTCAAGTCAGTGCTTTTCCAGGTTTTTGCGCGCATGTTCTAAGGGAACAGCGTGCTATCGTTCTGTCCAAATGTCTGCAATTTCCTAATTTTGAGCCTAAAATGGTCTCAAACGAATAGGTTGGACTCACTGATGACGAATCCGGCGTCAAAATAGATTCTGTCTGGTCGGCCGGCCGGCCGTCTGACCGTCTGGCCGTCCGTATGCACAATTACGGTCCTAATCGACCTGAAACTTCCAGGGTAGGTTGCGCATACGAATGCCGTGGTTAAGTTCGTTAATGGGCCGAATCGGCCTAATAGTTTCGGAGTTATAGTAATTTGAAATTTTGAGGTTATTTCCCTCATATTTCAGAAACTACTGAAGCAATTGGATTGATACTTGACAGTTAATTGGAGCATAATGACGCGCAATTTGGAGTGTTATGGTCACCCAACTTGAAAAAAAAATTTTTTCAAAATTTTTTTCGAAAAATTCTTTTTTTCTGAAACTATCATTCATATTCGAGAACAATTTCAGTTATACCTTGAACTTCATATTTCACATCAGTGTACCAGATTTCAGTCCGATACAGCCATTAGTTTTGGAGATATTGGAAAAAAATATGTAGAATTTCGTGGTTTTCTACTAGATATCGTTGTTGTTGTCGTTATAACTCGAGAAATACTAATTCAATCCTGATAAAACTTCGCAAGCTAGTTTGAAGATGCTAAAAGACAACTTTATGCAAAATTTCATGATGATCGTGTCATTAGAACAATTCGAAAAAAAAACCCCTGTAATTTTCTTATCATATCATCCTCATTAAATTCTGTATGAACTTTCGAACTGTAATTTTTCGATGAAGTACTGGATTTCAATTCGATCTGATCTGTATTTTTGGAAATATTGGAAAAATATAATTTTGAATGGGTATATCTGCGGAATCATTGGATGGATTTTACCCATTCACGAATTCGGCCTAACGGGCGACTGAATAAACACAATAACTTCCGAAAGAAACTACTTATAAACTCGATATTTGTAGAGAAGGTTTGGACCTCAATTACGAAGGTCGAATTCGTGAATGGGTGAAGTCCGCCCAATGATTCCGTAGATATACCCATTCAAAGTTTTATTTTTCCAATATTTCCAAAAATACAGATTAGATCGAATTGAAATCCAGTAATTTATCGAAAAAAAATCCAGAAAAGCAATGCCGTGCAGGAAGCTTTTGCGCGCAAGTTCAAATGCGTTGCCGAAGCGGTCATCTACATTGAACATGCGCGCAAAAGCTGCTGCCTTCACGGCAGTTCTTTTCTGGATTTTTTTAAATCAAGCACTGGATTTCAATTCAAGTGAAAATTCTTCCAAAAATTACTTAAGTAATTCACAATTTTTTTTTGAATAATTTTGCTAATATATTGAAATACCTATTCATTTTTCTCTGGATATGATTTTTTCATTGTTTATTATCTAGGTGATCTAGTTAACTAAACACACAGGTTAAAAATAACAAAGTAGGTACCTATTGGGATTGGATTCACCTCTAATTTTAGAACAAATTTGATACAGACACAACACTTTGATGTATTTTCGGTAATCCGAAACGAACTGTTATGTGTTCTTCATTGTGATGTATCATCCGTAGTAAATATTTTGAACTATTCGAGGTATGTCTACTTTTATTTCAATAACAAAATCAAGTGATGGACCCAAATAAACTGCATGAGGATCTTTACTACACCTTTATATAATGTTTAATGTAGTTGTTTTCATTTTATTCATTGTAAATAAGTCGTTATGGTTGGAAACGATTGAGTTATGTTTGGATTATTGGGCAGATGCAGTAGGTAACCCATAAAATGTTTCCTCAAGTTTTTTCACTCGGCCTTCTAATAAACTTTATATAATGAGAAGTCAGATCCTATTTATGAGCTCACAAATCACTGACTAGTTTTATTTATTTAACCAGAAAAAAGGTATTTTTTGTTGGGTTACATTTTATAATTTTTATTTATTACTTTTATTGAATTATTTGTTAACTTATGGCTCTTGGCTGATCACAGGACAAGAAGGTTGATACCACGCACAGTCTATGACTTTGTTGTTTTTCTTTTTATTTGTTAGCATTTGTATGTAAAAAAAAACTTGTATGAGGTTATTTGTTTGCAAATAAAATTATTATTATTATTATTATTATTATCACTAGCCACTATAGGTAGTTGAAATCGGATTGATCGAACTTAATCCTACCAAATTTTTTATACAGGGTGATTCCGGAGGAGACCGTCAGATTATGGGATAAGTTAACACTAGTCAAGACAGTCTCGTAACAATGTTTGGTTTATGGTTGGGGGTCTCTATTGAGAATATACAGGGTTATTTGTCCGATTCGACCGATTTTACTTTTATTGTTAACTTTGGTATGGCTTGTTCGATTTTAAACAAATTTTCAGCGAAGTACAATATTGATGAGGAGATTCATTAATTTCAAAGTTTTTTTCAAAATAAGTGGTTGTTATTGTGATAATTCCAGGTTGATTAAGCAGGTTGAAAAAACACCCTGTACATGGCATTTCCAAAACTACGCTATCTGTTTACGATTCTACTGAAATAAGTCATTATTTGAGAGTTCCTAATTTTTTTGGCACACTCCTAGTTCTCTGAGAAAATTCCATCAAAAAAAGACAATGTCGAAATTTCGCTCCAATCGATTCTACTTTCATTGATAGCTTTGGTATGGCTCATTCAATTTTGATGAAATTTGCAGTGTAGAACAATCTGAACGAGCACATTCGATAATCGCAAAAGTCTCTCAAAATACAGTGTTGTAATTGTGATAATTTCAGAATTTCAGATTAATTGTGCAGTTGAAAAAAAAACACCCTGTACATTGCTTTTCCAAAAGTTTCTTATTCGTTTCAGGTTTCAGGTAGATATATGTTAATAAGTCTTTTCGCCTACAATCTTTACTACTTGCGCCCCTCCGACCTCATACACCACGACACGCCACTGATATTTGATCTGGAGATACCTCAAAGTTGTCTTATTAGTAAATTGTTCCATCGTCTCCCCATCATTGTCACTTCTACATATCTTTGAAACTAAAGTGTCGCACCTCTTCGATATAATGAAATAATTGCAGAACGAAGCTAATTAAGGAATTTTTAGATCCTTCCTAATTTGGTCTCCTCTCCCAAATGGAATCAACCAGTTTTGCTTCAGAATCGCAGCACGATGACGAGACTTGAACGTATCCTGATAGCTGCGCTGATATTCGTTATCATATTGGTACCCTTGATAGGTTTTTTCGCCTTTTTCACTCTAGGTAAGTGAACCAACTCATTCCCATTACGTTCAAAAGTGTTGACAAGATAAATAATGCTTTATTTGCATAGACGCAGGTCAAGATTTCGCTGTTTTGCAACAAAAAAATCATATTTTGAAAAGGCACGGAAAACTTTCGAAAAATAACTTAGAGATTATTATTATTATTCATTTGAAAATTAACAGGAATTTGGAATGTATTTTATTGTGGTGTTTAGTTGAATTTTCAACAACTTCGCCAACGTTCCCGATTCCGTTTTCAAGGCTCATTATTATGTATTTAACAAATATTTTTTTATTTTGTTTGTGGTAATCTTGTCGCTCTGTTATTAATTTAAAAGTGAGGTTATGTGTGATGTGCTGTCATAGACCTATAAAACTATATGGACATGGCTTAAAGAGAGAGGAAGCGGGCCGACAAAGATGGAACTAGGGCGGGCCAAACCATCATAGAATACGGCAAAAATAAGACAGATCAGTTTGAAGCCATAGACTGTAATTATAAGTTTATGTTTGAAATACATTGTTTTTCAAAAGTTTCGCAAGTCAAAGTATTTCAAAGCAGATTTTGTGTTATTCCATTCTGAATTAGAATATAAAGACTGTATAGAAGATATAATTTCCAATTTTTTGTTTGTTTTCGTGGGCGTTTTGAATATAATTTGATTTCCTTCATTTTAAACCGGGTTCACTGGTGAATAATGGTAAATTTGTGTTGTGCCATTAATTGTACGAGGAGATATAAAATGAAAGTAAAATACAATAATTTGGAAAGGGCGTTAAAAAATCAAATGAACGTATAATTGCTATGAATCCGAGCGCAGAAATGAATTTCCCACAGGTTTCTCCACTATTTAGTGCATTCTAATCGTTTGAGACCATCTAACGCACAAAGTTCAAAAGATGCGTTCACGCGAGCTGAGCGACTTTCGAGGCAATTTTATTCGGCTTCCTCGCAAGTTTGGACGGTGTTGATGAGTGGCTCGCGTACTGTTCAAAACACTGTATATACTTGGGAGGCAGCTCAAAGCTCAATTAAATTGCTCCGGAAGCCGCTCAGCTCGCGTGTCTGTACTCTGATAAGAAAAAAATCATTTGGAGCTTGGCATACCGTCCTGAAACAAGCGACCCAGGAGAATTCATAATATATTGTTATTGATTAATCATTTCGAATATTCATATCGGAGTTATGTTCACATTCATCACCAATTTTCAAAACTTCAATGTAATCTAATGTACCAAGAAGAAGTCATTTCCCCGGAGATTCCCTAAGTAAATGCTTGATTTTATCTCTAGATAGGCGTCATATTGTGCAAGTGAGATCATCCTTCATCTCACTCTCCATGCGCTATAGAATAACGGATATTGGTATCGTGTATCTTGTCTATGGTCTATGGCCCGATCCAGCTCCATCTCTCTCTCGGACCTCTCACTTGCTTCATTATCCCCATTCGACTCTTTGGAAATGAATTCGTACGCCGTGTCCAGAGAGTTTAATATGTCTATGTGTGCTGTGAACATCAGATAACCTCACTTTTAATTTAATAACAGAGCGACAAGATAACTACAAACATTAATAAAGAAATATTCGTTAAATGCATAATAATGAGACCTGAAAAAGGATAAAACTTATGCGAAATGAATTTGAAATTACTATAACTCCGAAACTATCCGGCCGATTCTGCCCATTAACGAATTCAACCTACCCTGTGAGTTCCGCACGCCCGTAATCGTGCCTATGGCCGGGCAGGCGGACGGAATTGATTTCGAATCCGGATTTGTCATCGGTGAGTCCAACCTAGTCGTTTAAGATCATTTTCGGAAAAGAGTTCGAAAATTACAGGCATTCGGACAAAACGAGAGCACTCGCAAAAAGATGGACATATAATTCTGTTGTGTTGATGAGGAATCTTTGTGATACCAAAATTTACTTTATTTTCAGGTTTTTCCAATAGTGGGATATGTTTGAGCACACAATGTATGAAGACTGCCGTACATATCATGGAAAGTATGGACCATTCTGTGAACCCTTGCGATGATTTTTACATGTTTGTCTGTGGAAATTATCACCGAAAAAAATTCATTCCGGATGATCAAACAGAAATAAGTTCTTTCTCAGAAATAGAGTAAGTAAAAATATAATTATTCCAGTGGGCAGTGAAGCAACAAGATGTTGCTCGTTGATTTTTTTCTGCTTCTTGTGTTATTTTGAAGTATAAGTTGTTCAAAAAGGGGGTTAAAATTGATACTGAATAGACGACTTCGGCCCAAGTTGCCAACTCACAATTTTCTTCACAAATTTACTATCACTGGAAACGGGAATTTCAGGACAAATTCGACATGATAAGGTTCGCGTTATTTATAAATATCAGTAAAAGATGCCTCGATTCCTCAAACAAGATTTTTCCTTCCAAATATAGGTTTTTGTTTATTGAAATTTAAGTTGGGATTCCTGATTTCATATTGATAGTGTCAAGTTTATCAAGGATATGTTCCGCAAATCGACTTGGTTATTTCGGTTGCCGCTTTTCCGTTCTGTAAATTTGAAATATTTGGTTGGTTCTTGAAAAAAAGGTTAATTACGGAATTTGATTGATGAAAAAGCAATCTTTCTTTCACCAGAACAAAGACATATTAAGTCTATTGAACAGAAAGACAATCAATGTTTTATAGTAACATATCCATAGCATAGAATAATCTTCATTTACCTTATGATTCATAGACCATACAATGTAATTTTTTCATTGTGGATTGTTGTCTCTTCTATGTTCTTTGGATCATAAAGTGAGAAAAGATTGTTCTATGCTATGGATATGTTACCATAGAACATTAATTGTAGTTTTGGTGACAGAAAGAACGTTTTTGCGCGCATGTTCTAGGGGAACAGCGTGCTATCGTTTTGATCAAATGTCTGTAATTTTGGATGATTGAGCCGAAAATGGTCTCAATCGACTAGGTTGGACTCACTGATGATGAATCCGGTGTCAAAATTGATTCTGTCCGGCCGGCCGGTTGGCCGGCCGTAGACACGATAACTGTCGAACGAAGTGAGCTAGCGACTTGAAACTTTCAGGGTAGGTCGCGCATTGGAATGCCGCGGTTAAGTTCGTTAATGGGCCAAATCGGTCGAATAGTTTCGGAGTTATAGGCATTTGAAGTTTTTAAGTTATTTATTTTTTATTTCAGAAACTACTTGAGCGATGGGATTCAAACTAGGCAGTTTGGTGGAGTATAACGACGCGCAACTTTGAGCCAAATTTCGTCAAGATCATATTGTCAATAAATTGAAAAAAAAATTTTTTTTTCGGAAACCATTCATCATATCCAAAAAAAATTATACTCACACTTTGACCTTCTAATTTCACAGCAGTGTACCAAATTTCAGCTCGATACGATCATAAGTTTTGGAGATATCGGGAAAAAATATGTCAAATTTCGAGGTTTTCTTCTCGATATCGTTGATTTTTTTGGTATTACTCGAGAAATACTGATTCAGTCCTGATTAAACTTCACAGCTAGTTTTAAGATGCTGAAAGACAACTTTGTGCAAAATTTCGTGATAATCGGGTTATTAGAACAATTTGAAAAAAAAAATTTATATGATTTTTTCATCATATCATCCTCATTAAATTCTGTATGAAACTTCGAACTGTTATTTTCGATGAAGTACTGGATTTCAATTCGATCTGGTCTGTATTTTTGGAAATATTGGAAAAATAAAATTTTGATTGGGTATATCTACGGAATCATTGGGTGGATTTTACCCATTCACGAATTCGGCCTTCGTAATTGAGGTCCAAGCCTTCTCTACAAATATCGAGTTTCTAAGTTGTTTCTTTCGGAAGTTATTGTGTTTACGCAGTCGGCCCTTAGGCTGACCGTAAACACAATAACTTCCGGAAGAAACGACTTAGAAACTCGATATTTGTAGAGTAGGTTTGGGGCTTAATTACGAAGGTCGAATTCGTGAATGGGTAAAATCCGCCCAATGATTCCGTAGATATACCCAATCAAAATTTTATTTTTCCAATGTTTCCAAAAATACAGATCAGATCGAATTGAAATTCATTACTTCATCGAAAATAACAGTTCGAAGTTTCATACAGAATTTAATGAGGATGATATGATGAGAAAATCATATAAATTTTTTTTTTCAAATTGTTCTAATAACACGATTATCACGAAATTTTGCATAAAGTTGTCTTTTAGCATCTTAAAACTAGCTGTGAAGTTTAATCAGGACTGAATCAGTATTTCTCGAGTAATACCGAAAAAATCAACGATATCGAGAAGAAAACCTCGAAATTTGACATATTTTTTCCCGATATCTCCAGAACTTATGATCGTATCGAACTGAAATTTGGTACGCGCGCACGTTCAAATTCGTTGCTGAAGCGGTCATCTACATTGAACATGCGCGCAAAAGTTGCTGCCTTCACGGCAGTGCTTTTTGAAATTTTTCATTAATCAAATTCCGTAATTAACCTTATTTCCAGGAATCAACCGAATATTTTATATTTACGGAATGGAAAACTGGCAAGCGAAATAACCAAGTTGATTTGCGGAATATATCCTATATAAATTCGACACTATCAACATGAAATCAGGAATCCCAACTCAAAGTTCAGCGAATCAGAGATGATCTTAACAAAACCCCATATTTGGAAGGAATTATCTTGTTTGAGGAACCGAGGCATCTTTTACGGACATTTATAAATAAAACGAATCTTATCATGTCGAGTTTGTCCTGAAATTCCCGATCCCCAGTAATAGTAAATTTGTGAAGAAAATTGTGGGTTGGCAACTTGGGCCGAAGTCGTCTATTGGGATTATCGAGCAAAAGCTTCCGACTGTCCATCAGTTTTTTTTCCCCGAATTTTTTGAGCTTTCATGGAAATCTACGTGCTTCAAATTAAATATTGGGAGGTATGAATAAAATCGAAGTAAATGCTAATGCTACACATTTGAGGATCTACTTCGAAATATTTACTCACACAAATCACAAAGCATCTACTTGGTTCAGGTAGTATTATTGCTTAACTCCGAAGTATTTACTACAATGCTTCTGAAGGTTGTTTTTTTAGAGGTTTAGAACTTTGAAATGGAATTAAACAAGGATAAATTTTTAAAATTGACATTCACGTAATCTAATTTCTGGAGGTCCAAACATTTGTGACCGTATACCGGCAATAACGCTGCGAATGTTGTCCTCCAAGTGGATCAACCACTTGGGCTTATCGGCGTAGACTAGCGACTTCATATATTCCCACAGAAAATAGTCTGGCGGCGTTAAATCGCATGATCTTGGAGGCCAATTCACGGGCCCCGAACGTTGAATCATGCGGTTATCAAACGTTTCCTTCAGTAAATCAAATGTGGCACGAGCTGTGTGACATGTTGCGCCGTCTTGCTGAAACCACTGCTGCTGCACATCATGATTGTTCAATTGAGGAACGAGAAAGTCAGTAATTATGGCTATGTAGCGGTCACCATTGACTAACGTTCTGGTCAGCATCGTCTATGAAGAAGTACGGACCAATGATTACACCAGTCCATAAAGCACACCAAACAGTCAGTTTTTCTGGATGTAACGGTGTCTCAACATACACTTGAGGATCATCTTCACTCCAAATACGGGAGTTTTGTTTATTGACGTAGCCATTCAACCAAAAGTGAGCTTCATCGCTGAACAAAATTCTCTTACGAAAATCGGGATCAGAACCATTTTTTTCAAAAGTAATTTGCACAGTTTGGAAGCATTGTTCAGGTATCAGTCTATTCATGTTGAAATGCCTAACCAAACTAAACACAAATTACTTGACAGCTGAAAAAATGGCCGCCAGTTAAAACAGTGTTGCCAACTTAAAGGTTCTGTACCTCTGACAAAAAACCCTATGGTATTTAAATTGCCTTGACTTTTCAGAAATTCATTATCGCATAAGATGCGAATCCTACTAGAGGAACCAATAGGAATAAATGATATCAAACCCTTCACATTCATCAAAACTCAGTACAAAAATTGCCTGAACACAAGTCAGGACAATACTGACACCCTCAAATATATTTTGAGACAGTTAGGTGGTTGGCCAGTTTTGGAGGGAGATAACTGGAGCGAGAGATATTTTGACTGGTCCAGTTTAGCTCATAGGCTCAGAGAAGTTGGGTTGAATTCGGAAATATTTTTAACCATCAATGCTGAGATAATGATGAGTAACTCTTCAAGAAGGATACTTCAGGTCAGTTTTGAATTTTTTCGATGTTACTTAAACATTACCACGTGTTGGTGAATTACGGCTCGGCAACACAGCCACATGCAAGTTTCGTTAATATCTCAAGGCAGAGCCGGATCTAGGATCTCAGCGCCCGTGGCAAGTTATCGAAATGCGCCCTTTTCAATTTTTTTTTCGATGACTACATACTTTTCATAAATGATAGTATTTATTCTATTCCTAAGATATTTTACTATTATTATATTCTTTTGAGAACGTGCATTAGATTCTTAGGTTTATCAAACAATATGTTTATAGAAATTACTATTATCTCCCATGTATCTTATAAAGTAGTAAAGAGAACTCACAAACGTATTATTATACGATAATGAGGGTATGAAGAAAACAAAAAGGAAGCGAATAGAATAATTTATTCTCAAAATAATATATAAGCATTCAAAGCTTCAAAAAAACAAGAAATGAAAGTGTTAATGAAAAACTGTAATACATTAGAGAACTCACATGCCAACAAAGGTCATAACGAACATTTCAATATAACTTTTTGTAATTCGCCATGATGTAGGGTCATTAAAATCAGCTGGTTCAGGTTTAACCTCAGTAAGTCCTGATTCCTCGTCAAAGGAATTTTCCTTGTCCGAATTATCCGAAATGGAATACTTTCTTACGAAAGGCTCGGTACTTGAAGAAGTAGAAGGAAATTCCGCTACATGATGGGCTTCGCTAGTGGAACCACTTTTTGTCGACACAATACGCGCTTCGTTCTTAAAGTAACTTGAGATATTACTAGTATTTTTTTTAGGTCTAATAATTTTTTATCCCTGATCTTCCTAGATTGCAATCCTGATAGTTTCTTGGGCGGCATTTCAGTTGGTTATATCAACCTAAAATTATATAAGATTCTGAAAATGCATGGACGTCGATCGGAATGTTTGGCTCGCTCGTTTATATTCATAATGTCTCAATGCTCGATTAATGTCAAGAGGACCGAAAAAAGTTTCATGTTTCAAACTCAAGAATCATACTATTCATTTGATCGACATTTGATCCTGTTTCTGTACCCATAGCTAAGAAGCAGATTAATAAAATACTAGAGATACGATAAATTTATCTTATTCTTCTCAACATTTCGATTTTTTTTTCTAACTTCTTCTTATATATATGAAAACTCGTGTAATTATGGTACAACGCAATTTTAATTGAATCGGTATAATTTGGGATCTCGCAAATAAAATTCGAACGATAATATCGCCGACATATTCCCAACCCAAACATAACCTTATAAATTTTGCAGTCTCTAAGTTATATCTTTCGAAAATGATTGACTCTCGTGTGCACTGACAGAATATAATTTGACGGAACGCGCAAAAATCCTCAACTCAAAATTGAATTATTCAAACATACCTGGATTGAAATTTTCAAACTTTTTCCAGCACGAATAATTTCCCGGTCCGCTTGCACGATCACGTTATTTGCGGTATTGCACATAATATAAAATATAATGATAAGTTCCTGGTTCCTATTTTTCTTATTGATGCCATCAACTGCGCCGCTGCATGGAAGTACCCCACATGCGAGAAAAAAACTAGTATTAATAAGACTGGGGTGATTTCATCAATCCTATCGGTCGTAAACGTCTTCGAAATAAATTACCCTTATCAAAGCCGGTGTGATGAACGATTCGGCGAAGAATGTGGACGGTTTGAATCTCTTTTTCATGCCGTCAAGAAACCGACCCTGGACAGAGCGCTTCCGCCGCTAGCTCCAACCATTAAACCCCCTCTGAACTTGACGCTAATTGAGGTCTTCAGTGTTCGAATAACAAACATCTGGACGCGATCGGGAATCGTAGGGCGACCGACAAGTGTAAATTTATCATCTGTTAATTTATTGGTAACTACTTGTCGCCGCATATTGTACAACAGGTGCATGCACTACAGCACCGCTCTAAAATATGGATGTACTTTGAAGTGAGAAAACATCATATCAAAAAAAAAATCATAATTTTGCGCCCCTAGTTGGTTGGCGCCCGTGGCAAATGCCTCCCTCGCCACGCCCTAGATCCGGCTCTGTCTCAAGGTCAATATACCTTCTCGCTGTCTGTCTAATTTAACGTTGTCAATAACCGCGAGAAATACTGGAAATTCGTGAAACTTAGGAGAAAACGGGGTGTCGTCCTGCAGGCTTAAGTGATTATTTTTTGAAATTTTTTTTTGGAATTTACTTAATTCTTCAATGAGAATGCGCAATGTTAGTTATTTTTCCATTTTTCACTGCATTTCAGTTTTTATTTTCCCGAAAATTGTTGAATATAAAAAAGTGGCAACATTGCGAATTCTCACAATTTTTTTCAACCATTTGCACCCAAAAAATTTTTGAAAAAAACGAAGTCTGGCCTCCAAAATCACCCCACCCCGTTTTATTCCAGGTATTGTTTGCTCTTAAGGGCCAGTATTATAAAACTGAACTTTAACTTTAACTGGCAGTTTTGACAGTTATGTCCTAATACAACTGTCATAACTGTCAGTTAAAGTTAAAGTTGAGTTTTATAATACCGGTCCCAAGTGAGCAAGAGAAATATGTTAGAACCTCAGATCAATAAGAAACCATACATTGATCTGACGTCGAATTAACAAAAAATTTTTGAAGCAAGAATAAGTGTAGGAAACTCTGGTTTGTTTACTTCTCAACCAAAGCAATATCCGAGGCCGAGGTAGCAAAAAATTTAAGAAATTCGTGTTAATTGCTGCGATTTTGAGTGTGCCCACTTTTTCGACAGTTGAAAACTATATCATTTCTCAGTGTGTACATTTTCTGTGTGATGAACATTTTCTGTATCTTGAACGTGTTTTTTATAGGAAACTCATTTTTCTAGATATTGGGAAAGTAAAATTGGTATATCTGTGGGATCACAAGGTGGATTGTGCCCATTCATTACTTCTACAGCGCGCGTCAAAATTATGGAACAAATTCATTTTCTCAGAAGAAAAATATTTGGCAACAAAATCCTGAAACAGGGCAATTTTTGTTTCACTTTTACCAAATTTATATGCATTTTTGAAGGATTTTTGTTGCACCCTGAGCCATCCCCATCAACCCTCTAAATTTTTTGAATAGGGAAAGTAGGTCATGTGGTACTTTTTTGGCAAGGTCTTTGTATCTTAGGCGAGCAGAAATTTTCAAGAAAAATTTTTTTTTTTAAAAATTTGTTAGTCCAAAGAGGTTTTCAGTGCACTTTTGTCATGGCTCATTCACTTTGAAACGATGGTATCTGATGAAATTTGGCACGTGAAAATTTTTTTTCTCTATTAATGGGTTCGTACGGGTTGAAAGTTATGCATGAACAAAACTGTAATGGTTAACTTTCATTCGGTGACAAATTTCATCAGGTACCATCGTCTCAAAGTAAATAACCAATACAAAGTGCACATACTGAATACCTCTTTGAACTAACTAATTCTTCAAAAAAAAATTTTCCTGAAAATTTTTGCACGCCTGTAAAGAGGATACAAAGACCTTGTCAAAAAAGTACCACATGACCCACTTTCTTTATTCAAAAAATTCAGAGGGTTCATGGGGATGGCACAGGGTGAAACAAAAATCCTTCAAAAATGCATCAATATTTAGTAAAAGTGAAACAAAAATTTTAGGATTTTGTTGCCAAATATTTTTCTTCTGAGAAAATGCATTTGTTCCATAATTTTGACGCCCACTGTATACCTACCTGTTTCATGCCAATATCGATTCTTTAAGTTGTTTATTTAAGAAGTTATTGGCCCTTTTTTGAGCAGAGTTCCACAAGTGCCGGTACTATACAGTCGACGCAGAGAAATGAGCTCCGATTCATTTTTGACAGATGCATATCTTTTATTTAGGTTGATGAACCAACCATAATTTGTAAAGAATCTATAGAAAATGGATGGAATGACAAAGTAACAAAAGCCATGTACGACCTAATGGTAGATGTTACTGTCATACTAGGAGCACAGAGGGAAAGAGCAGAATATGAAATGAAAAAAGTTATGCAATTTCTTATAGATCTTTCCCAGGTGTGTATTTCTTTTATAGAAACTTAAATTGAGGAATTTTCTGAAGAATTATCTCTAGATTTCCGTATCACCAGAAGAAAAACGTGCGTCTTCATCCCTCGTCAACATAATGACTGTCAAAGATTTAGAACTTACCTTTCCGATTGTTAGATGGCAGTCCTATATCAACAATCAATTAATGGGAGTAGCTGAAGTCGATAGCAAAACAACTGTTAATATCCTACATCCCAAACATTTGAAGAAGTTGAATGCGTTGATAATACATACCGACAAAAGGTGAGTTCCTTCATCTTCAGTACATTCGCACATTAAATTCCATTTGCAATGAAATATTTCAAATCTAAGAAAGATTCTTCATTCGATATTTGATTGATTGTAAAATTGCTAAATTTATTCAAGATGAACAGACAAAATCAAGAACTATCAACAAAATGTAGGCGACGTTGTTCAACTGAGTTGCCAGACGATGGCGGCACTGACCGACGCACGCTAGCTACTTCGTTCCAATACAGCATAAGCGCTTCGGTCATGGTCGCTCACTACGCCGCTTCTGCGGTTGTAATAGGGAGGTGCCAGAGAATTCAGCCTATCTGATGAGTCAACCTCTTGCACTGGGACGAAACAACTTTCCTTAAGAGCGCGCCGTCCTTCAGATGACTCGAACTCACGAGAACCGCCAAAAATTAAAGAACACATAACGCTCCAAACTCCGCGTGAGTATAGAGTTTTGCTCACTCTGTAACAAAATCAATCACGAAAATTCTTTTAAAGCTGTCTTTTCAAATGAAGCGCCGGTAATTTATTCTTGCTAATAGGTACGAACAAATTATTATTATTATTATATCAACACGTTATCTTAACCATTGGATGAAAAATTTTCTATGAAAGGAACATCTGTTTGAAAAAATGATATCGTTCACATACAGTGTGTCCACAGATGGGGTGCCGGTAAGGTGTAAATGACGAAAAATTTTCGAGTTAGACTCTGATATTCTGGGAATCGCTCCTGCTTGGTCTCAAACTAAGATGTTGAGGAAATGAGCCAAATCAATTAATATACAGGGTGGTTTAGAACTGATTTAAGGAAAATTGTTAAGAATAAAACACCTTTGTTTCAAAAGATATCGAGAAAGTTTATTGAGAAAAGTTGTTTAGAGTCAAAAGACACGGCTAAATCTCGAATTTCAGATAAATCGATCAACTTTGATTTTGTAAGTAGGTTATGAAAATATTTGATAATAGCCATGGTTACAAATGCCAGACGTGACTTGAAACGTAAATTTTATTCGTCAAAAACGAAAATTTTCCTGTTAAAAACATGCTGACCATAGAACAAAGTGTGTTTATTGTGCAGTGCTAGGGCTTAGGTGCAGACATTTCGTATCAGGGAGTAATGAGACAATTCCATTGACGCTGGCCAAATGTTGCGGTACCACGTAACCCTGCTAAAAAAATAGTTTCAAAATTTAAATTTTTGATCATGACAAAAATCTCACGTATACAAAATGTTCATGACCAACTTATTAAGTCAAGGTAGGCTGATTTATCTGTAACTTGAGTTCCTGCAGCAACTCGTCATTCCGAACAACTTTTCTCAATAAACTATCACGATATCTTTTAGAACAAAGGTACTTTATTCTTAACAATTTTCATTGAATCAGTTCTGAACCACCCTGTATATAAATTTATTTGGCTCATTTTCTCAACATCTTAGTTTGACAACAAGCAGGAGCGATTTCCAGAATATCAGAGTCTAACTCGAAAATTTTTCGTCTTTTACACCTTACCGGCACTCAATCCGTGGACACACTGTATATATTTTCATTGTAGCAATTTTCAGGACCATAGCGAATTATATTATGTGGAATGTTGTTTTCTACGAAATAACATATTTGAACCAGCATCTCCGGGATAGATTCAATGAATTTTTGAAGATAACGGAGGGAAATACACAGAATATACCTGTATGGAAGAATTGTGTGGATGATGTTACTTTAGGGTAAGTTATACAGTGTGTCAGTTTAAAAACCTGAAAAAGCACTGCCGTGAAATCAGCAGTTTTTGCGCGCATGTTCACTTTTGGCTATAAACTTTCAACATGCTCGCAAAAGCTGCTGGTTCCACGTCAGTGCTTTTCTAGGTCTTTTTCGATGAAGTACTGGATTTCAATTCGGTCTAATCCGTATTTTTGGAAATATTGGGAAAATAAAATTTCTAATGGGTATATCTACGGAATTAATGGGTCGATTTTACCCATTCGTCCGTTGTAATTAAGATCCAAAGTTGTTTAGTCCGGAAGTTGTGTTTAAGGTCGGCCGTGAATTGAAATCCAGTCCTTTATAGTAAAATTACAGTTCGAAGGTTCATATAGGATTTAATGAGGATATTATGATCAGAAAATCACAGAATATTGAATATTTGAAAAACAAATAATTTATTTTTCGAATGGGTCTGATGACACGATCATCACGAAATTCCACACAAAGTTGTCCATTAAGCATTTTCAAACTATGGCCAAATTTCATTATAATAATCGTTATAATTTTATTTTTATTATTATTATTAATAAATCAACGAAGTTCTAACGAAAAAGATCAAATGTACGGTAGTTCTGAATAGGCCATCGAATTACCTTTCAAAACAAGATGTCACTAAACCCCCCTTCCCATTTAAAATTTTAAGAGCTGCTCTATATTGGATCTAAACCGTATAAAATGTCTCCCAACGAACCAGAGTATACCTCTACTTGTATTTTTTTCTGATTCTAACGGGTGTTTCAAATTGCGCTTTTTTTAAAGAATAAATAGAACACATAATTTGCATTCATTTTCAAAATTTTTTATTGATAATTGAAGTATCAGTTATGACATTTATATACGAAAAATAATATCTGTCAAATGGCCTCCTCTTGTAGCTCTACAGACGTCCACACTTCTGTTAAAATTTTCAATGACATTTTGACATAATTGAGGCCCTATCTCACTAAGGACATGAATAATTTCATCCTTTAGTTCAGGAATCGATTGTGGATTATTCTTAAAGACCTGGCTTTTCACATAACCCCAAAGAAAATAGTCCATGGGTGTCAAATCACATGATTTTGGTGGCCAATTGACATCACTGTTTCTGGAGATTATTCGTCCAGAAAATACTCGTCTCAATAAATCAATTGTGTCATTTGCAGAGTGAGGTGTAGCGTCATCCTGTTGAGACCAAATGTCCTCTAGATCAATATTCATTCATTCAAGCCACAAAAATTCGATTTTCATCCGACGGTATCGATCAATATTGAAAGCTTCACCAGCAGCATTTTCAAAGAAGGAAGGTCCAATTACACCACCTGACCTTAATCCACACCTTACAGTGACTCGCTTAGGATGTATAGATTTCTCATGAATAATTCGTGGATTTTCCTCACCCCAGATATGAAAATTTTGTTTATTAACAAAGCCACCATGTTGAAAAAGTGCCTCATCGAAAAACATGATTTGTTGAGAAAAATCAGCTGGTTGTTCAGTGATGAAATTGACAAATAAACGAAGTTTTAAATGATCTTATGGCTTTAGTTCCTGCATTATTTGAACCTTATATGCCTTCAAGAGCTAAATCCATGTGTAAAATACGCCATATTGTGGACCCACTAAGTCCAACTTGTTGTGAACATCGTCTAATGGACATTCCAGGGTCTTCAGCAACACTTTCACAAACCAAATCAATATTTTCTTGTGAACGACCGCTACGACTGTATTTTTCACTCTATTGATCTTACACCGAACCGGTCTCTTGAAATTTTTAAATAATTCGATCAATAGTGCTTTGAGATGGACGATGGAGATGGTTTACATAACCATAAAATTCACGTAATTCTCTAAAAACACTTTTCACTGAACGTTGATTTTCATAAAAAAATTCAACAATTTGAACGAGTTGTAGTATCGTGTACGAAACCATTTTTATAAATGTCATACATCACACTTCTCTCAAATGTCAAAATACCAAGACGAATTCAGTGCGCCATCTATATTTTATTTATTCTTAAAAAAACCGCGCAATTTGAAACACCCTTTACATTGGGACTGATAAATTCAGGTGGCTACCACAGACTGGAGTGATACCTTCTCAAATTTACACTGCATAATCCAGTCTAACTTTATCCATTCTACTATATTTTCTAAAACATCAACAACTTCTTTTTCAGCTTACCCTTAGTCGCTGGATCACTTTATGTCCGTAATTTTTTCAAGAAAGAAGCGAAGGATAACATGCTAGATTTGGTGAATTTAATTCTTCAGCAGTTCAAGAAAGAACTCCTAGAACTTCAGTGGATAGAGGAGAATTCCAGAAGTAGAGCATTATTGAAAGCAGAATCCATTATGACATTTATAGGATATCCAGATGAGCTACCAGATGATGAGAAAATGGTCACGTACTTTGCAGATGTGCGTTTGTTTTCAATAGACGACTTCGGCCCAAGTTGCCAACCCACAATTTTCTTCACAAATTCACTATCGCTGGGAAACGGAAATTTCAGGACAAATTGGACATGATAAGGTTCGCGTTATTTATAAATATCCGTAAAAGATGCTTCGGCACCTCAAAGAAGATAATTCCTTCCAAATATAGGGTTTTGTTAAGATCATCTCTGATTGTCTGAAATTTAAGTTGGGATTCCTGATTTCATGTTAATACTGTCAAATTTATATAGGATATGTTCCGCAAATCAACTTGGTTATTTCGGTTGCCGGTTTTCCATTCTGTAAATATGAAATATTCGGTTGGTTCCTGAAAAAAAGGTTAATTACGGAATTTGATTGATGAAAAAACGTTCTTTCTGTCACCAAAATGACAGTCAATTTTCTATGCTAACATATCCATAGCACAGAACCATCTTTATTTCCTTTATGATCCGTAGAACATAGAAGAAACAACAATCAACAATGAAAAAAATACTAGGTATGGTCTATGGATCATAAGGTAAATAAAGATTATTCTATGCTATGGATATGTTACCATAAAACATTGATTGTCGTTCTGGTGCATAGACTTAATCTGTCTATGTTCTTGTGAGAGAAAGATTGCTTCTTCATCAATCCAATTCATAGACCTATAAAACTATATGGACATGGCTTAAAGAGAGAGGAAGCGGGCCGACAAAGATGGAACTAGGGCGGGCCAAACCATCATAGAATACGGCAAAAATAAGACAGATCAGTTTGAAGCCATAGACTGCAATTATAAGTTTATCCTGACAGATGGCGCGCTGTATGTTGTATACTGCAGTGTGCAGTGGTCCTTCTGAAAGGCAACAAGTATCGGGAGAACTCTCTGCGGTTTATCCAAGTTAAGTTGACCTGACGATCAATAACAATTGTGAAACAGCTGTAGTCATTCTACTTGGATCCGCTTCTTCGGTGTAGGTGTTTTGGTTGATTGGATGATTAGCTCTGATCAAGGGGGAATGTTTGTTGATTTATCGACGGATATTCGTCCTTGTGATTATGTTACATATTATAAGTTTATGTTTGAAATACATTTTTTTTCAAAAGTTTTGCAAGTCGAAGTATTTCAAAGCAGATTTTGTGTTATTCCATTCTCAATTAATTGAGAATGGAATAATATTTATTTTCTAATAAGAATATGAAGACTGTATAGAAGATATAATTCCCATTTTTTTTGTGTTTTCGTGAGCGTTTTGAATAGAATTTGATTTCCTTCATTTTAAACCGGGTTCACTGGTGAACCATGGTAAATTTCTGTTGTGCCATTAATTGTACGAGGAGATATAAAATGAAAGTAAAATACAATAATTTGAAAAGGGAGTTGAGAAATCAAATGAATGTATAATTGCTATTAATCCGAGCGCAGAAATAAATTTCGCACAGGTTTCTTCACTATTTAGTGCATTCTAATCGTTTGAGACCATCTAACGCACAAAATTCAAAAGATGCGTTCACGCGAGCTGAGCGACTTTCGAGGCAATTTGATTCGGCTTCCTCGCAAGTTTGGAGGGTGTTGAGTGGCTCGCGTACTGTTCAAAACACCGTATATACTTGTGAGGCAGCTCAAAGTTCCATTAAATTGCTCCGGAAGCCGCTCAGCTCGCGTGTCTGTACTCTGATCATTTGGAGCTGAGTATACCGTCCTGAAACAAGCGACCCAGAAGAATTCATAATATATTGTTATTGATTAATCATTTCGAATATTCATGTCGGAGTTATGTTCACATTCATCACCAATTTTCAAAACTTCAATGATATCTAATATACCAAGAAGAAGTCATTTCCCCGGAGATTCCCTAAGTAAATGCTTGATTTTATCTCTAGAAAGGCGTCATATTGTGCAAGTGAGATCATCCTTCATCTCGCTCTCCATGCGCTATAGAATAACGGATATTGGTATCGTGTATCTTGTCTATGGTCTGCCCGATCCAGGTCCATCTCTCTCTCGGGCCTCTCACTTGCTTCATTATCCCCATTCGACTCTTTGGAAATGAATTCGTACGCCGTGTCCAGAGAGTTTAATATGTCTATGATCCAATTCCGTAATTAACCTCGTTTTTCAGGAGCCAACCGAATATTTTATATTTACAGAACGAAAGACCGGCAACCGAAATAACCGAGTTGATTTGCGGAACATCTCCTTTATAAACTTGACACTATTACCATGACATCAGGAATCCCAACTTGAATTTCAGCTTAACAAAAACTTATATTTGGAAGGAATTATTTTGTATGAGCAGCCGAGGCATCTTTTATAAATAACGCGAACCTTATCATGTCGAATTTGTCCCTGAAATTCCCGTTCCCCAGTGATAGTAAATTTGTGAAGAAAATTGTGGGTTGGCAACTTGGGCCGAAGTCGTCAATTAATTCGAAATACTCAAATTGTGGGAAGCGAAAATTAATAGAATCCAGAATAACACGACCCAAGGAAGAATAGCTGTCGCTAAATCTACAAAAAATCCACCTTGATCTGAGCTTCAGAGTAACAAACTAACAAAAAACATAGAGGTGGCAATCTAGCATACGTCATATTTAGAAGGCGATTGCTGTCCGCAACATGTGATACAAAATTTGACACTATGACCGCAGTCAAAACAACCTTGTTAACAAAGCATACGATATTTCACACAATTCACGGGATTCTCCACAAACAACACACTTCTTACGTCCCATAGTAAACAGCTAGAAATATCCAAAAACTCGTTAAAAACTCACCAAAACAACGGATGACAGATTGACCGGCGGTATACTGTTAATGCGGCATCGTTGCCAAAGCTTGGATTTCAGCCGGTAGATACTGAAAAGGGTGAGTATTCTTCTCACCACAAATTCAAAACTGAAGAAAACTATCGATCATGAAATGTTTGAATTTCCATATTCAACAGAGAATTATTAAAATTGATATTTTTATTTTATATGATATACAATGGGGGTTTTTCCTAAATTTGGGTTATTACTGCGAATGCAAATTTGAACATAATTATTATACGTGTGATTCATCATTTTCCCAAATTACCTTCAGAAAGTATTCAAAATCAGATTTCAAAATTGGGGTTTGGTATTTGCCAGGCATGCACGAAGTGACAACGGTGTTTAGAAGAATAGCTTTTTCTGCTATAGAATAATGAAATATTTATTCCTATTCTGTGGTACACACGCGTGTTCTTTGTCAATATAACCAAACAATTTCCGTTTGCGATTTGTCAGTAATATCATTGTTTAAACAATGGTAATATGACAGTCTGTGCTCTTCTTTTTCTATTCCTTGGTCGTTGTCTTCTACTCTAACCAGATCGAAGTAAAGCTATCTCTGTTTTCCTATGCAAAGTAACACATTTGACGTCCTTTTCTTTCCGAGAAAGCTGAATTCGACGTTGTCATATCGTGCACTCGAGACAAATCCCTTTAAATGAAAATCCCCATTTTTTATTTTTCAGTTCAATTATATGTTTAGAATGTGATGTTCTAAAGGTTTTTCATGAAAATTACTGCATTTTCGTTTAAAGAAAAAACCCCCATTACAATAAGATCATTGCAAATTTTCAAATATATCACAATCTGACTACGTCAACAAAAGGATGTTGCGGAGACTCAAAAACTGCGTACAGTCCCTCTATGTTGTTTGTTACTCTGAGTACTCTGAGATCTGAGCCAATCAGCCAAATCCTTTGCAGATACAGATTAACCTACTGACATCCTGCACTTGAAGGTTACGGTTCGTGAGGTGCGCCTAAGATGGCGCTGTATAATTTTTATGATAATGCATTCATCCAACTAGTATTAAGTATCAAGAATCCTCTCAGCATTTTCGTAGAAAAGCCTTTCTGATGATCGTTAATATCCGTGAAACTACAATTAACGAATTCTTCGGACAGCGATTCTTCAGTGCAGAGGCTTTCGTTGATTGCTTGTTTAGCTCAGATTAAGGTGAAGTATTTGTTGATTTATTTATCGACAGATATTCTTCCTGTTAGTTTATATTAATAAACTGGAGCACTTTATTCTCCGTGAACCATTCCATTCTTCATTATTTATAGGATTATTAGGTTTATGTGCTCATGATGACGAGAAAATCAATCAAATCATTTGGAAAGTATATCAGGAATAAAATACTTTCCAGAATTAGCCATCTTCCCCAGTCTCCGTACTGTTTTTTTTCTTTTAGTTGGGAATCCCGCCAGAAAATCAGTTACTGCTAGATTTGAGGCTCAGAAATTTCACAGTAAATTCCCATTTCAAGTTCTTGTTGGAAAAAGTTGACAAAAGAGATTGGAGAAAGCAGCATTCTCCGATAGATGTGAATGCATTTTATGAAACGAACTCAAATAGTATACGTAAGTTTTTCTTTTATTTAACTATTCGATGTAAGTTTAATACTGGTGATAACTCATGTTGTGATCTTCATGACACATTTTGTCTGTCAAGTTTGTCTCAAGGATACCACTGACCTACCAAAATTTGATTTTGTTTTCGAACTATTTACGAATGAAAAAAAATCAATCTGTACACTTCCAAAAATGAGTTTACATACAGTGCGCGTTAAAATTATGGAACGAATTCATTTTCTCAGAAGAAAAATATTTGGCAACAAAATTTTGTTACAGGTCAGTTTTTGTTTTACTTTTACTAAATTTTTATGCATTTTTGAAGGATTTTTGTTGCACCCTGTGCCATCCCCATCAACCCCCTAAATTTTTCGAATAGGGAAAGTAGGTCATGTGGTACTTTTTTGGCAAGGTCTTTGTATCTTCTTTACAGGCGTACAGAAATTTTCAAGAAAAATTTTTTTTTTTGAAAAATTAGTTACTTCAAAGAGGTTTCCAGTATGTGCATTTTGTCATGGCTCATTTACTTTGAGACGATGGACCTGATGAAATTTGTCACCGAATGAAAGTCGACCATTACAGTTTTGTTCATGCACAACTTTCAACTCCTACGAATGAAGGAGAAAAATGAAGTGACATTGGAAATTTATTTCGGCATTGAAGTACCACCCGGAGAATCATTGTGCATTACAAGTTAAATTAAATGTTCAAAATGAACACCATCGTTCTGGATGCAATGATCAAAGTCTTGACACATTCTTCCTGTACCTTCTGGAGAGTTTCTGGAGTTATTCTACCTATCTCAAACCTTATTCGGGTTTTCAAGTCAATTTAGAGGGTTCATGGGGATGGCACAGGGTGCAACAAAAACCCTTCAAAAATGCATATAAATTTGGTAAAAGTGTAACAAAATTGACCTGTCTCAGGATTTTGTTGCCAAATATTTTTCTTCTGAGAAAATGAATTTGTTCCATAATTTTGACGAGCACTGTATAGTATGTACAAAAATTTGTATGCGCTTGTTCTTGGAAACATCGCGTAATCATCTTGCCCAAATGTCAGTAGAAAAATCGATGTCAAATTCTACACTGGCAGTGACCGTGAGTAAGCTAACTTAAGAACGGAAAAACTAAGCGACTCTGAACTGAGATATTATACCTACTTATTTGAATTTTGAGGTTATTTCAATATTTCGGGAAATTCTGGTGGCATCGGATTGGTGCATGCTAGTAAGTTGTAGAATACCAACGCGCAACTTTATGCAAAATTTTGTGAGGATCGTAATGTTAGAAGTGATTTTTAAACAAAAATTACCAGAGTTTTCCACATTTTTTCGAAATCGGTGTTTTTTCCGAAGCTATCCATCATATTCCAATAAAATTTGACACAAACGTTAACATTAATATGGTTCAACAATGTGCCAAGTTTCACCACGCTTCTATTACCATTTTCAGAAATATTGGAAGACAAATATGTAGAATTCTCCTTTTATTTCCTGATCGTCATTATTTCTAAAATTACTCGAAAAATACCGCATCGGCAATCATTTTGAAAAATCGCGTGAAAGCAGTTGACCTCAAATCATTGCTTTCCTAGAATCAAATAACTATAATTGAAATTCGTTCCAGATTTTCCTGCCGGAATACTACAAAAGGAATTTTTCGATCACGAAGGACCAAATTACATCAATTTCGGAAGAATAGGTTTTCTAATAGGACACGAGATCACCCATGGATTCGATGACGAAGGAAGGCTTTTTGACGAAAATGGTAACATGGTCGACTGGTGGGGAGAAAAAACGAAAACTTCTTTCATGGAAAACGCCATGTGCATTGTAGAGCAATACAGTAATTGTACCGTTCCAGAAGTTAACATCAAGGTAAGCTTATTGAATATATGATTTAAAACACTCCTGACGAAAAATGTGTATGGATTGACCGTTCTACCACAGACCAACAAGACAAATCACTTCATCGTTTGCGGGAATCGCGTCTCTCCGACCTTGAGAAATATAACAGACATAACCACACTTTCTTCTTCCTCGAAACAGGTGTCAAATTGAATACTTGATTTTGGAATATCTAAAATCGAAATGTAAAAATGGATTTGTCGGGATTCAGGAATCACAAAATCAAAATCAGACTAAGATTTTTCGATGAAACCATCTGAAAAGCAAATTTCCAACACCAAAGAGAGTGTTTTGTCACACCTTAAACTCCTGTAGAAAAACTCGGTTGGAGTAAATGAAAATTTTGGAAAAATGTTATGGAAAACCCGTTTACCTTAATCAGAGAATCTTTGTAGTTTCACATCAAATGAGATTCATTTCAATATAAAATCAAATTATGAATAGACCAACTTTGTTCGATTCCAATCCTAGTGTTTCTGCAATCATATACAATTTTATTAGACATCCCATCGTTTTAATTGAATAATGGAGGTTGTAATGCTTTTACTTCAGTTGCGATTCCTTTATATTATATAAAATAAACATTATGAATGAGTCCACCTAAGTTCGATTCCAATTCTTGTTGTATAATCAAAACATATAATGAGGACTGTCATCATAAAATAGATCCTCAAAGATGACTAAACAATTGATTTGGTTGTAAAAAACTGTTTGGATTATATTCTTAAATGGAATAGATACGAAATTATTCATCAATTAATAGGATGAAAAATTCATTTCAGTTTGTTCACATGTTTATAACCTCTTCAAGAGTCCGAAAACGGCGAGAGTGACGTAATCCTATTCCTGCAATCTGATTGGCACCCTAAAGCACCCCAAACGCCTGCTGAAATTCTGATTAGCTCGATTCAGGGACATATCTGCGTTGACATAGATTTCCTAAGTAAATGACGCGAGTGGTTTATCTGGTTGATCTGTGGTTCTACGTTGTTCAAACAGAACTGTGAAGTATGTCCAGTTAATCATAAATGAACACTCTATCATTTCCTTCGACATATTTCGTCTTTGAACAATATTTGTTGGGTTTGTCTAGTCTTGAAAGATTCATACACTTTGTTTAGATTCTGGTTCATAATAGATTTTTTGTGACGTTCATGCAACGTTGAATTTTTTCTAGTGTAACTAATCCTCGAGTCTGCATCATTTTCCTGCGGTCCACAGACGGTAAATATTATTGTGCATAGAGCTTGCACAATATTTCGACGGTTGGCTCTAGACATCCAATAATATTGTGCCAAAACTTGAATCGTTTGTGGGCAATATTGAAGGATGTGCAATCATAAGCACATATGGCTGGATATATTCTGCAACCTCTTTTAGAATCAGTATCCTGGAATAGCCTGCAGAGTGGTAGTCACACTGTGTTGTGTTGTGATAATTGCTGTAAGCCAAGGCATGAAAAATAAAAATAGACAAGAAGAAAAAAATAAAAATAGACAAGAAGAAAAATAAAGAAATATGCCAAATGGTGGTTTATTGAACCGGATGACTTTACCCTCGAAAAATTACTGAATGAACTAAGAATCATCGGACACAATCAGTGTGGTAAACCCGCAAGATTTCCCGTCGCGAAGCTATAAGTACGATATTCACACCATTGTAAGCAGTGTGAGTTCCTGAACAAAAAATATGAAGGCCAACATAGGCGGTCTGTCTTTGTTCGGAAGATATGGGCCCCCAAAGTTCCAAATTGTTGCATTTTCAGATCCTTTTTTCCGCCATAAAAATGATCTCTCACTTCTCAAATCTAGTTCATTAATCATCTTTGAACCTTCAACCAACGAATAGCGACACTTTCTTTCAAGAATATTCATTATTTAAAGGAAGAAAAGTGAAAATATTAGACAACCACGTAACCTATAATATATTTTTATGAAATACTTCTCAATGTTAAAGCGGAGCTTGGCAACAGCGTCTTTTCATCGCTGGCCATCGTATTATGACCGAAGAGTAGTTGCTGGCGGGAAATATGAAATGATGGGCAGTTGAAGGATACGATTGTAAGGAAAATGCTTCTGTCACTGAAGAAGAGGTGGTTATTCTAACATCAAAACAATATCATGGAGAATATTTGTTTAAGGTTTCACTCTCAATATTTTCGTTTGAACTTTCTTTCCCCCACAAAACAGGGAGGTTGTTATCTACTTCGTTTTTTGTTGTCTTCGAGATGGTCCCAGTTCAGAATGAGATTCAGGTTATTCCAATAAAATGGGTTATATAATACCCCGATTTCATTGGAAATCCGGGAAGGGCGCGACCTGTCACATATGAAAAAAATTTACGTTGAAATATATATTAGGGTGTATTCTCATTCTATTATGATGTGTTTCAACCTTGTGGATTTCATTAGAAACGAATTCTCCTATTGGAAGATATAGAGTATAGCAGTAAACAGTAAGAACTAAGAACATATTTCATTTTTCTCGCCAGCAATAATCTCATTCACGAATACGCACGATGGCACGTTTCCGACCGATGAAATTCGCGCCATTGCCAAACTTCACTTTTAGACTGAGTCGAAATCAGAAGGAATAGAGGTTAAGTGGTTATCCGGTAATTTCATGGTTTTTTCTTTAAATCTTGATTATTCTTGAAAAAAAGTGTTGCTTATTGTTGGTTGAAAGTTCAAAGGTGGTTTGTGAACTATACAGATGAAGTGAGAGATCGTTTTTATGGTGGAAAAAGGGACCTAAAAACGACTCATTTTGGAAATTTGGGGGCCCATATCTTCCAAATTAAGGAAGATATTCGATTTCACATTGTTTATTCAGAAAAACACACTGCGTACAATGATGTAAATATCTTTTTAATATCTCGGCGACGGGAAATCTTGCGGGTTTACCATCAGTGTTTAAAATGGAAAGAGAATTACTCCATGAGCTCCTCAAATCTAAAAATAGACACTACCATAATACCATTTGAAGCAAGTCAACTTTCATTCATAACTCTTCGGTATCTTGAAACTGGAAATAGCTCTGTAGACCCCAAGGTTTTACTTTCTTACATATGATGAAAAATGATTAACATTATTTCAGATCAATGGAGCGAACAGCCAAGGAGAGAATATAGCAGATAACGGCGGAATAAAGCATGCCTATTTAGCCTATTCGAACTGGCTATATAGCCAAGGTCCAGACAAATCCCTTCCAGGACTTTCTTCATATTCTAATCGCCAAATGTTCTGGATATCTTCGGCTAGTTCGTGGTGTTCGAAGACAAGGCCAGAGAGAATCAGAAAAATGCTTATTTCAGATGAGCATGTTCCGATGTACTTTAGAATCAATATACCTTTGGCAAATTCGGAATATTTTGCTGAAGATTTTAAATGTCCCCTAGAATCAAAGATGAATCCCATAACTAAATGTAAAGTATGGTAGTAACTCTGTAATAGGATTCTGTCCAACTAAGGACATAGAATTCAAATAAATGAATGTTTTTTATGAAACCCAGCCATTTATTTCTCAATTTGGGAGGAAAAGTCATCACTGTAAGAAAACTTTTGGCAGATTTTACTTTTTTCTCCAGTTAAATCACAAAATGCAGTAGAATCAATCAAAATAATCAGAATTTTTCAATATTTTCAAGCAGAAAAATCGTCAAACAACTTCAATAGACCAGTGACACGAGAATCAGAGCGGGTGACGTCACAGTTTGCAATTTCACTTACAAATTTAGTAATGATTATTTATACATTATTTTCTAAGGTACTCATAAAACTAGCAACACATACTTATAATATTGTGCCAATTTCTTCTCTGCAGAATTACAAATCATCAAAACTGTATGAGTAGGTATACAACAGCATACAATTAAAGTGTGGAACTTGTAAGTATACTCAATTGTCTTTCATAAAGTCAGTAGGTGGGCATTGAAAGTTTGACACATTCCACTCTGTATGATTAAAAAATGTTAGGTTATAGAAATTTTTCTGTGAGATAACTATGCTGCATTTTCTATTCTAAACAAATCTTATAGTAAAACATATGTTACTAAACCAAACCATATAGTCATTGATAGAAAGATGTCAAGATTGACACCGTTTTAATTACAAAAAAATTTCAAAAAGCACTGCCGTGAAGGCACCAACTTTTGCGCGCATGTTCGATGTAGATGACCGCTTCAGCAACGAATTTGAACGTGTGCGCAAAAGCTGCTGCCTTCACGGCAGTGCTTTTTGAAATTTTTTTCTGATAAATTACTGGATTTCAATTCGATCATATCTGTATTCTTGGACATATTTTAAAAATAAAATTTTGAATGGGTATATCTACGGAATCATTGGGCGGATTTTACCCATTCACGAATTCGACCTTCGTAATTAAGCCCCAAACCTACTCTACAAATATCGATTTTCTAAGTCGTTTCTTCCGGATGTTATTGTGTTTACGGTCAGCCTAACGGCCGACTGCGTAAACACAATAACTTCCGAAAGAAACAACTTAGAAACTCGATATTTGTAGAGAAGGTTTGGACCTTAATTACGAATGCCGAATTCGTGAATGGGTAAAATCCACTCAATGATTCCGTAGATATACCCAATCAAAATTTTATTTTTCCAATATTTCCAAAAATATAGATCAGATCGAATTGAAATCCAGTACTTCATCGAAAATAACAGTTCGAAGTTTCATACAGAATTTAATGAGGATGATATGATGAGAAAATCATAGAAATTTTTTTTTTTCAAATTGTTCTATTAACACGATTATCACGAAATTTTGCATAAAGTTGTCTTTCAGCATCTTAAAACTAGCTGTGAAGTTTAATCAGGACTGAATCAGTATTTCTCGAGTAATACCGAAAAAATCAACGATATCGAGAAGAAAACCTCGAAATTTGACATATTTTTTCCCGATATCTCCAAAACTTATTATCGTATCGAACTGAAATTTGGTACACTGCTGTGAAATTAGAAGGTCAAAGTGTGAGTATAATTTTTTTTGGATATGATGAATGGTTTCCGAAAAAAAAATTTTTTTCGAAAAAAATTTCGAAAAAAATTTTTTTTGAAAATAACTGACGATATGCTCCTGACGAAATTTGGCTCAAAGTTACGCGTCGTTGTACTCCACCCAACTGCCAAGTTTGAATCCAATCGCTCAGGTTGTTTCTGAAATAAAAAATAAATAACTTCAAAATTTCCGATGCCCATATCTCCGAAACTATTCGATCGATTTGGCCCACTAACGAACTTAACCGCGGCATTCCGATGCGCAACCTATCCTGAAAGTTTCAAGTTGCTAGCTTGCTTCTGTCGACAGTTAGCGTGTCTACGGCCGGCCGGCCAGCCGGCCGGACAGAATCACTTTTGACACCGGATTCGTCATCAGTGAGTCCAACCTAGTCGATTGAGACCATTTTCGGCTCAATCATCCAAAATTACAGACATTTGGACAAAACGATAGCACGCTGTTCCCCTAGAACATGCGCGCAAAAATTGATAGACCTATTCCAAGACCTACACACGGACTTCATGAAAGTGAATGGAGTAACTCACTTGATATTCAAATACACAGACTGTGATGTCATCAGAGAAGCCACAATAGTTGACAACATTTTCGTCAACTATAGTCGAGATATTTGTAAAAATGTAAAATAAAATAGGATAATGCTGACCTTTCATATTGGTGGAAATGAAATGGACAGTCTGATGAAAATATATGATTTATTCCTTTGCTTAATGATTAATCGGGTTCATTTAAATTTTATCTCAAGTATTTCTCTTGCAAGTCCATCTGAGTGTTTCCACACCGTTGCATACTGGAATATTTTCTTCTGTTCGAGAAATTCCTTGAATTCAAAAAGTCCACCACCTGGACCAAAATAATATGCCTTTGCAGCTAAATATCTAAAGAAATATAAGGAAAAAACAGAATAGGTATTTTGTGTTTGAGACGGAATAAAATTATCGAAAAGGTATAGACAAGTAGCACAAACAGTTATCTTGAATGAAAGGATACATTATTCCTTGAGGACTCAGTAAGTTTTGGAAAATACAATGCAGTTTCGCATAATTTGCTGGATTGTAAATTGTTTCACAAGTGAAAATATAATCAAACTTTTCTTCGAGGCTGTACTCTTTCTGCCAAAGTTCTACAAAAGATGTCCAATCTCCACAGAAATATTTGCATTTATTAAGGTTGATTTGAGGAATATTTTCTTCATTTGCTTTAACATTCGGGTACGTTACATATTTCAAAACTTCATCATTCTGAAATTTAAATCAGAATATTAATTACTTAGAGGCTAGTCTCTATAGCACACATATATCCTAGAAACTTCTTAATAAAATGTGGGTACCACGCCAGATATAATAAATCAATGGTATCATTCTTCAGAATACAGGTGCGAGAAAAAAATGTCTTCAGAAAAATCATAAATATCTGATTTTGACATGGATCAGACTTTTTATTCCCAGGAAATTTCCCGTTTATTTTGTATTCCACCGAAATATTGTGGCCTTTGGATAACAACTTAAAACTTACATAGTCTTGAAAGAAACAAACAGCCCTTTGTGTCAAGCAAGTTATTCCAATCAATCCAGCCCCACAGCCCAAATCTAGGACTCTCTTAGATTCAAAATTTATTTTCTCATTTTCTATGTAATTGATAACATCATGAGTTGCTTCCCAGATCTTACACCCACCTAGAAAATTGAATGATTTGTAGCTCAAATGAAACATAACTATATAAGAAGGAAATATACCTTCATATATGCCAGGTAAAAGGTCTGAATGCCTTACCTCTGCTTTCAAGACCTCAGAAAATTCCTCATCGTCACTTCTGAGCAACGCAAAAATAGCATCTTGGTTCTCAACGAATTTAATGTTTCTTTTCATTATTTTATAAGTTAAAGAGCAACTTTTCAAATGTTGGTCAACTTTTACAAATTCATTTGAATCTAATTCACGACTTTCTCTGACTTTAACAACTTCCATGGGTTTTTTTGATTTTTCTGCTTCTGAAACATAACAACGAGATCAAATATTTGAATTTGAATGGGCGCATAAGTTTTCCAACCTTGGGTGGTGCTTTCATCGGTGGAGAATCCAAAAGAAAACATGTTTTATTGAAGAGATTTTATATATTTCTTATCGTCATGAGCTAAATCGGATACTGTTTATATGTTTATCAACAGTTAAATAATTAAATTCGTAAAATTTGTATATTTATATTCGAATAATATAAATATTATTTTTGTTTGAAATTTGAGGTTAACTCATCATAGGTTAAAATCCACGATAAACTGTCTCTATCCTACAGATTACAGTAATCTGTACCCTGAATTTTCCATTTCTTTCCTCTGTAGATAGAGATCTTCCTATATCTACGGTTCCCCTGCCACCTATTATTGAAATCGTGAACAGAATCTGTACAGGTTCCTTCATTCCCGAGGCGTCATCTATGAATTTTCGTTTGAAATATAGATATAAACTAGGTGAAACTAATTGGATTGATAGACCAAAGATGTCGCTGATGAAAATTCTAGTTTCATCAGAGCTTTAAGTTCCGGTATAATCGTGTTTTTAAAATACCTTCTATGCAATGTTTTCACTTTCATCTATTGGTATTCTCATTCTGTGCTTTGAAGCACAGATTTAGATTATAGATATGTATTACTATTTCTAATCTGTGCGTTTGAGGCACTTCTTGACAGAATTCCAATTTATATTCTCCACTTTATAAACGACTTCACATGGTGCCCAAGAAAAACGTTGGTGCAGTGACGAGATCTCAAATTGAGCATACAAAAAACCTTGTGCAGTTCAATGCCTTTGGGACTGAGGCGTGCTCACCGGTCCATAAAAATATATGATCTTCATAGCATCACTATGAATGGCCTACTTTTAGAATTGTGTTGGTTGGGGCGTCAGTAATGTATATCTCAACATCAGGAAATGTGAGACTATCTGTGCATCACATTTTCCACTTCTCACACGATGTACACAGCCAGACCATAGATGCATTGAAAATTTATGTCGTTATGGTCATTTTGTCACATTATTTTCAAATCATAAACAGACGTAAACCACATCATCGAACTAAAATTCAGAATTTTTTGAAATTTGTTTTGATGGAAAAACATTTTTCAGTATCACAGGCCCCACGCATTTACAGGGGAATATGTTTACAAAAAACCCTAGAAGAGCAGCGTCGTAAAGCAAGCTTATTCGAAATCATAGCTAAAGCAGTCTGCCATTCAGGTATTGGTCCTGACCAGAGCTGCTTGACTTCGTTATAAAACAATTCAATTTTCTCAATATTTCTGAAAATACAGAGCAGGTGCAATTAGAATCTATTAGACACCTAGTTAAAAACGACGCCTATGGTGTTCATTCAAAATTTCGTGAGGATTGTTCAGGGTGTTCTTAAATTTGATGTACAAACGAAGAGGGGGAAGATTCTCCCCATAAATTTAAGGAAAAAGAATTCCATAAATATGGGATCACAAACGTTGCATTTTCTCGATACAGGGTGATAAAGTTTGAATTTTATTCAAGTTTTTTTCTCATAGTATCATAGAATCTTCATGAATCATTTCTATAGATTGGAAAATATCCATGAAAACCAATAATGAATTTGTTCACCGCAGCATACAAACTGGATTGTATGATAATCATTTCGAGTTTTCTGAGGATTTCTAGGGAATCGAATTTTTTTTCTCGAAATCAGAATGAGATTCGACAAAAATACAAAGGGCCATAAAGTTCATTTTAACAGCAAAGCTTCTCTTTAAATTTGTTCAAACTAACAGTGGCTCCCAAAAAAATTGTTCTGGAGAAGAACAGACCACAGCATTACAGAAAAAAAATCACCCTGTAGATTTGCAATGGAAATCGTCAGGTCACACCGTGTGAGATCTAAAATATAATATATATGCCAAATCTTTGTTGGATATCTTGTGAAATGCATATGCTGTGAGAAAAAAACTTGAAAAAAATTGAGGTGTTACCCTGTATGTCGAGAACGAATGTTTATGGGACGATCGCGAAAAATTTCTTCATAAAGAAGTAATACGGAAGTCATATTCTGCTGAAATTGTGCACAAACCTTCAAGCCTTCATTTTTCAACAAAAATAATAATTAAATTAATAATAATACGGAAGTCATATTCTGCTGAAATTGTGCACAAACCTTCAAGCCTTCATTTTTCAACAAAAATAATAATTAAATTTGACGGACTTTGAAGTACCTTCACGAAATTTGGTTGGATGTTACCTAGAAAAGGGTCAAAAAGCTTTCATCCTATCATCGAACCTTCAGGGAGTGGTCAAGTCCCAAAAGGAATTCATAGTATATAATATCCAAGGCACTGATCATCCTTGAGAAGGGGGGCGTCCTACATTCAAAACCCTCTTGGATCCGCCTATGCCCAATGCTATACAACCATATTTGTATTCAAACACTAGGTCCGCTTAGAGTTCGTAGACCCAAGTGACTTTTCGGCAGTGTAGGTACAACAGCCCAAAGCATGTTCATGGCCACTCTCTACTAGTATTTACTTCGTGCATTCACGTAGGTTACTGACAAATATAACTATATGCACTCGCTGGGGTTTCATGCAAGAAGACAATTTCTCCTTGGATCAAAACTAGTTGTAGGATACTGAAGCCCAACATTGTGCAGAATTTCGTGGGATTGTTTTCAAGAAAAATTCGAAAAATGTTCTGGAAAAAATTGTCTTTCCGGAAACTTTCCAATTTCATTTTCGGAGGTATTAGGAAATAAATTTCCTGGATATTCATTTGAATTTTGATGTTATTTCCCGGACCGTAAACACATTAACTTCCGAAAGAAACAACACAGAAACTCGATATTTGTAGAGAAGGTTTGGACCTTAATTATGAAGGCCGAATTCGTGAATGGGTAAAATCCACCCAATGATTCCGCAAATATACCCTTTCAAAATTTTATTTTCCCAATATTTCCAAAAATACAGATTAGATCGAATTGAAATCCAGAACTTCATCGAAAAATGACAGTTTGAAGGTTCATAAAGAATTTAATGAGGATAATATCAGGAAGAAAACCACGAAATTTTATATATTTTTCCCAATATCTCCAAAACTATTAACCGTATCGAATTAAAATGGTACACTGCTGTGGAATATGGAGCTTAGAGTTCGTGCCGAATTTTTTTCAAATGTGATGAACAGTTCGCGAAAATAAAATTTTTCCGAAAATAACGTCAGCACTTCAAAAGGCTCTAACTACGAAACTTTTTGGTCGATTTTGCCCATTAACGAACTTAACCTTCGTATTTCGAAATGCAACCTTCTTTGGAAGTTTCAGGTCGATAGGATTTTTCGTACGACCGTAATCATATTCGTCATCAGTGAGTCCAACCTAGTCGTTTGAGATCATTTTTGGCTCAATCATCGAAAATTACAGACATTTGGACAAAACGATGGCACTCTGTTCCCCAGAATATGCGCGCAATAAGATAATACAATATTTTGAGAAAGATAATACAATATTTTGAGAAAGAAGAATGAAATCTTTTCATTTATTGCTATTTCGGAATAATTTATATACCTGAGTGACCTGCAGAAAATTTTAGCCCATCAAAAGGTATTTCATAGAAAGGTGGGGACGAGGCTAGGAGGGTGTAGGCTTTTACTCAATGATATTTAAAAAAAATTTAAGATAAGCCACCATAGAAATGTATATTTTCAAACACCATCAGAAAGTAGTAATGTCAACGAACAAAACGCCCACCAACTTTTTCAAAAAAGTAGATATTTCGACTCGAGACTTCTCGATTGAAAATGGGGGTGCTTTTTCGATATAAGTAGAAATAAGGCGAAAAAATTAATATTTTTAATCTAAAAAATAACAGCGTATTTGTAACATGAAAAGATGAGTTTTTCACCGATTTCGAGAAAAAAAAAGTGAGACAAAAATTAAAACCAAAAAATTGGTTGTTTGAATTTTCCACATACATTTTGAGGTTGAAAAAAGTGTGAATGCATAAGTTGTAGATCTTCTCATTACCTACAACTTTGCAGTTTCACTTTTTCTCGTAGGACTTGTAGTTTTGCCGGAAATCGTGTTTTACCCTTAAACACTCACCCCTTCTACTTCTAGACCTCAGATCACCTCTAAATTATTTTTCCTTACATTTTTGTTATATTCCCTTCCTCTTCCAATAGGTTTCATCCTACTATTATTTTTTTTGTTCAAAAATTACCGACCCTTGTCTTCAAAGGCAGTTGACAGAAACTCCTACTAGAAAAGCTCGATGGCTCGATGTATATATAAAATAGAAGAATGCAATAAGCTCTATGGCAACCCCCTCACAATGAAGGGAAGAAAATAGATATCGTTATCGAAATTAAACGACTTCTGTTCGTGGAAATGTACCCAAACGCTAGGGGATGTATTCCTTCCATGTATATTCAAATTATTTATTTCGTCATGTATCTCCTGGTTATCCACAAACTTTTCATTTTTCTAGAAAAATTAAATTTTTTTTCGTTGGTATATGAAACCCCTTCGGAAATTACATAGGGTGTTCCTAAATTGGAAGTACAAAAGAGGAGAGGATTTTCCGGGCATAAATTCGAATCAAGGAAAATCCATGAAAACTAATAATGAATTTATTCACCGCAGCTACTCACTAGATTTAAAAATTCAGAGTTATCTGAGGATTTAGAGTAGATTTTCAATCGATTTTCGATGTGATCGCGTTTATATTTGAGATATTGAGGAAATAACCTCAAAATTTCAAACAACGAAATTTGACATTAATTTTGTATGTATATCCGGAACTAAATATCGTATCGAATAGAAATTCGAAATATCGTTCTGAATATTGATTTTAAGGTCTGTGCCAAATTTCGTCTAGATCTGTTCAACATTTTCGGAGAAGAAAAAAATTTGCAAAAAAATTTGAAAACATTTTGGAATGAACATTTTTTCAAAATTTTCTAACAATTGGCTCATACGAAATTCTGCAATGAGTTTCGTCTTGGTATTTTCCAGATAATTATGAAGTTTCGATCTGATCGCATTATGTACTTCTTGAGATATTGAGGACATAACGCCAAAATTTGAATCAACAACGAAATTTTACATATTTTTCTTTCATATATGTCCGAAAGTGAAATCGTTTAAAATTCAAACTTGAAACATTGTTGTTGAAGAATGATTCTGAAATGTGTGCCAAATTTCGTTGAAATCTGATTAACACTTGAAATTTATAACAAAAATTTCAAAAATTTTCGAATAATATTTTTTTTTATTTCCTAACGACACGATCCATACGAAATTCCGCATTGAATTGCGTGTTGGTATGCAAGAACTAATGACGAAGTTTCAATCCGATCGAATCAGTACTTCATAGAGATATCGAGGAAACTGTTTGGCCGATTTTGCGCACTAACGAACTCAACCGAGATGTCCAAGATCGAAACCAATCCTGAAAATTTCAAGACTCTAGCTTCTTTCTTTCGAAAGTTAGAGCACATGTTCACAGAATTGTTTTCTTATTTTAAAGTGATACATGATCCTCACGAAATTTGGTATAAATTTGCCCGTTGACATTCACATCTAATTCAGAGATCAAAATGTTCGTTTTTCCTCTATCCAAATTTTCTTGATGTCCTGTGGTTTAGAGACTCAACAAATCAGAAAAACCGAATTTTCTATTCACATGAATCAGCTGTGAATCAAAATTTTACATACAACTTCAGGTTGGTAATTCACGATCACAAACCAAGTTGCAAATCAATCAAATCGGTATTTTTCGAACTACTGAGAAAACAAAATTTCGCTGGATGTAACACCTCAGCTTTTGGGAGGATTTTGCCCATTAACGATTCGAAATGAAATATTCAGGTTGCAAACTCGCGATGAACAAGTCAAGACTGTAGGTTCGTTCTTTCGATAGTTTAAGCACATACACAAAGGATTCGACCTTTTTCGGCTTAAAATTCAAAAATTACAGACTTCTGGGCAAAATGATTAGGCTACTGTTGTCTAGAACAAGCGGGCATAAATCTGACCGCTGACCGCCGAAGTGGCAAATCCGAAATTCAATAATCAGATAATAACAATTGTAAATATAATATCAGCCTCATCTCACAATTCATGCAGATCAAAAACCAATTATTACGTTCAATTCAAGCCGTAAGAACGGATGAGTTAAAAATTATCTCTTCTACATCCGGAAATAACCGTGACAACAGCCGGTCGGTCAAGGAAACCTCCGGTGCATCCAGCAGGTTCATGAACACTCCGAAATTCAGTGGGCACAGCGACAGCGCCGCAGGGTTGCCAGATCGTTCGTTTCGTAAATCCCCCAAATCCACGAATTTGGGAAAAAAAACAAAAAAAAGTTTGCATTCTGTAGATGATAAGTTCTTAGTGTTGAATAATTTTCGAACAATAATGAAATTTCACACAAAGTTTTTCATCAGCCTTTTTCAACCTGTCGCCAAGTTTAATTCTTATTAGATCAATAAATTTTGATTACATTTTGTAATGACACGATCATCTCTATTTTTCGCAAAAAAATTGTGCATCAAGACTTGCCACTTAGTTACCAAAATTCATTATTCTACGTTTTTAGAAACTTACTACTACTACGTACTAATAACATACCTACTTAAGATCATAACTGAAGCGCAGTGTTTCACACATTCCAATTTTTCTCGTGAGGGGGTTGAAAGGTGTTGAAAGTTGTGCATGAACAAAACTGTAATGGTCGACTTTCATTTGGTGACAAATTTCATCAGGAACCATCGTCTCAAAGTAAATGAGACATGACAAAGTGCACATACTGAAAACCTCTTTGAAGTAAGTAACTTTTCAAAAAAAAAAATTTTCTTGAAAATTTCTGCACGCCTGTGAATAAGATAGAAAGACCTTGCCAAAAAGTACCACATGATCTACTTTCCCTATTCAAACAATTTAGAGGGTTGATGGGGATGACACAGGGTGCAACAAAAATCCTTCAAAAATGCATATAAATTTGGTAAAAGTGAAACAAAAATTAACCTGTTACTGTATTTTGTTGCCAAATATTTTTCTTTCGAGGAAATGAATTTATTCCATAATTTTGACGCGCACTGTATAAAAGCATAACCCGAATTTGCGAGACCTGAAAATATTTTAGAAAGAAAGTTAATTGGAATGCAAATTTTCAGCACAAAACTATGATCCGTTCCCCGTGAACGTCACAGATTACAGATAACAGAATATACGTTTAATAGTCCATACATCGTGCGGGACAATCTATATAAACTTCCACAAGTTTTTTGTATCCTCGAATCGATTATAACAATTAAAAAATATTATATTCACTAGTGAATCCACCCGTATAGTTTTCTCGGCCATTTTCGACTCAAATTCCAAAATATTAAACATTTAAGCAGAATTATGACGCCCTTCTCTCCTGGAACCAGATTTAAAAATTCCCTGCGTTTCAGGGAAAAATCCCCTCATCCGGCAACTATGTAGAATGCTCAACTCCGAGCGCTACAGAAACTAGGACAAGTGAAGTATAGAAGGCTGGGGCACGTGGACCTTCCTTCCTAAGTTCCTCCTCTTTCCACGTGCAGGGTCGATGAACTCCGAATTTTTGGGGTCCAACCCAACAGAAAGCCAGGTTGGCCCCCCTCTGTACGCTTTATTGCGCTGGATGATGCTTTCCCTTTCCACGGGATCGATAAAAGCGATGATTCCGCCGGATTTCGTTGAGGGGAGCCAATTTTTTGATTCTGCTCAGCTTTTTCTTCGTTGGGATCTGATGGTTTGTTTTTTCGTGATGATGCGCAAGTTGAAGAATTTTATACGAGTCGGTGTTTCATGATTTTCGAGCACTCGAAGCAGTTTGGTTTTTTGAGTTGCCTTCGTTTTTGTAGCTGATTGATGTTGAATTTCAATAGACGACTTTGGCCCAAGTTGCCAACCCACAATATTCTTCACAAATTTACTATTACTGGGGAACGGGAATTTCAGGACAAATTCGACATGATAAGGTCCGCGTCATTTATAAATATCCGTAAAAGAGGCCTCGGGCCCTCAAACAAGATTATTCCTTCCAAATATGGGGTTTTGTAAAGATCATCTCTGATTGGCTGAAATTTAAGTTGGGATTCCTGATTTCATGTAAATAGTGTCAAATTTATATAGGATATGTTCCGCACAATCAATGTTTTATCGTAACATATCCATAGCATAGTACAATCTTTATTTACTTTATGATCCATAGAACAAAGAAGAGACAGAAATCAACAATGGAAAAATTAATAGGTATGGTCTATGGATTATAAGGTGAATAAAGATTGTTCTATGCTAAGGATATGTTACGATAAAACATTGATTGTGATTCTGGTGCATAGACTTAATATGTCTATGTTCTGGTGACAGAAAGATAGCTTTTTATCAATCAAATTCAGTTATTAACCCTTTTTTTAGGAACCAACCGAATATTTCATATTTACCGGACGGAAAACAGGAAATCGAAATAACCAAGTTGATTTGCGGAACATATATAACTTGACACTATTAACATGAATTCAGGAATCCCAACTTGAATTTCAGCCTAACAAAAACCTATATTTAGAAGGAATTATCTTGTTTTAGGGGCCGAGGCATCTTTCACGGATATTCATAAATAACGCGAACCTTATTATGTAGAATTTGTCCTGAAATTTCTGTTCCCCAGTGATAGTAAATTTGGAAGAAATTTGTGGGTTGGCAACTTGGGCCGAAGTCGTCTATTAGATTTTGTGCTTTTTGCGCGAATGTTCTAGGGGAACATCGTGCAAAAGTTTTGTCCAAATGTCTGTTATTTCCGAATTTTCAGCCTTGAATTGCCTCAAACGACTAGGATGGTTCACTGATGACGAATCCTGTGTCGAAATCGATTCTGTCATCAGGACGTCCGTCCGGACGAGGACACGATAACTGTCGAACGGAACAAGCTAGCGACTTGAAACTATGGTGGTTCGCGCATCGGAATGCCGCGGTTGAGTTCGTTTATGGGCCAAATCGGCCAAATGGTTTCGGAGTAATAGCCATTTGAAATTTCGAGGTTATTTTCCTGATATTTCAAGAACCACTAGAGAGATTGGATTGAAACTTGGCAATTAGGTGAAGTATAACGACGCGCAACTTTGAGCAAACTTGATAAAACTTCACAGCTAGTTTTGAGATGCTGAAAGACAACTTTATGCGAAATTTCGTGATAATCGTGTCATAAGAACAATTCTATGATTTTCTTATCGTATCATCCTCATTGAATTCTGTATGAAACTTCGAACTGTTATTTTTCGATGAAGTACTGGATTTCAATTCGATCTGATCTGTATTTTTGGAAATATTGGAAAAATAAAATTTTGAATGGGTATATCTGCGGAATCATTGGGCGGATTTTACCCATTCACGAATTCGACCGTGGTAATTAAGCCCCAAACCTACTCTACAAATATCGAGTTTCTAAGTCGTTTCTTCCGGAAGTTATTGTGTTAACGGTCAGCCTAACGGCCGACTGCGTAAACACAATAACTTCTGAAAGAAACAACTTAGAAACTCGATATTTGTAAAGAAGGTTTGGACCTTGATTACGAAGGCCGAATTCGTGAATGTGTAAAATCCACCCAATGATTCCGTAGATATACCCAATCAAAATTTTATTTTTCCAATATTTCCAAAAATACAGATCAGATCGAAGTGAAATCCAGTACTTCATCGAAAAATAACAGTTCGAAGTTTCATACAGAATTCAATAAGGATGATATGATAAGAAAATCATAGAAATTTATTTTTCAAATTGTTCTTATGACACGATTATCACGAAATTTCGCATTAAGTTGTCTTTCAGCATCTCAAAACTAGCTGTGAAGTTTTATCAGGACTGAATCAGTATTTCTCGAGTTATACCGAAAAAATCAACGATATCGAGAAGAAAACCCTCGAAATTTGACATATTTTTTCCCGATATCTCCAAAACTTATGATCGTATCGAACTGAAATTTGGTACACTACTGTGAAATATGAAGCTCAAATTGTGTGTGGAATGTTTTTTTAGATATGATGAATGGTTTCCGGAAAAAAAAATGTTTTGGAAAAAATTTCGAAAAATTTTTTTTTTTATTTACTGACAGTATGATCCTGACGAAATTTTGCTCAAAGTTGCGCGTCGTTAGTCTCCACCTAACTGCCAAGTTTGAATCTAATCGCTCGAGTAGTTTCTGAAATAAAAAATAAGTAACTTCAAAATTTCAAGTGCCTATAATTCGGAAACTATTCGAACGATTTGGCCCATTAACGAACTTAACCGCGGCATTTTGATGCGCAACCTATCCTGGAAGTTTGAAGTTGCTAGCTTGCTTTTTTCGACAGTTATTGTGTCTACGGCCGGACGGATGGCCGGCCGGACATAATCGATTTCGACACCGGATTCGTCATCAGTGAGTCGAACCTAGTCGATTGAGACCATTTTCGGCTCAATCATCCAAAATTACAGACATTTGGACAAAACGATAGCACGCTGTTCCCCTAGAACATGCGCGCAAAAATATGTAAGATTATGTGTTTTTCTTATCGTCATCGAAGCCTTTTCCAGAATAACTAGAAAAAAGCACCGACGTGAAGTCAGCAGCTTTTGCGAGCATGTTCCAATTCGTTGCCTAAGAACATGCGCGCAAGACCTACTGACTTCACGTCAGTGCTTTTCTAGGATTTTTTTATGACCATTAACAATTATTTCAGATAAGTATAAAGTTTCCATTTCCAATTTCGAGTCCTCCGGTTCATATCGTGGATGAATTGAAGGAATGAAATAAATTCCTTCAGTTCTCTCTCGAAAATAAACCAAAGCCGATCTTTGAAATAACCAGAGTGATTTACCGATATTTTCATTAGATTCTCATAGAGAAAACTGTCGATTCAACCGAATTCCCGAAAACATCAGGCAGTTTATCTTTGAGAAAGGGCACTTTTTCCGCTTTTATGTCCTCTGTCAAGCCAATTTCCGAGTAGAGTGTATCTGGGTTCAACGAACTACACTGCCCAAGCAACGCTTTGGCCCCTACCGAATGAATCTTGGCTCTTCGTTTCATTTTAGGCTACCGCTCGTTTTCATTGAACGTACGTTTTGTGTAAATATACGGTTTCTTTCACCACTGAGGAAAACGCTTACGCACACTTGCACTAATAGGATTTCCGTTCTTCTGAGGTGTTGAGATTGGTGATGAAATGATTTCCCACATAGATTATACATATGATATTACAGGATTTCAACAGATCATTATTATCAGGGCATTCAATAAAAATTTAGAAAAGCACTGACGTGAGGTCAGAAACTTTTACGCGCTGGTTCATATTCTAACGATCAGATCAACACTTAATTTTACACTTAGTTGCCTGTTAGTAATATCCACTTGATTGCGATGTTTCAATCTGATTGCATTCCTACTTCTTGAGATATTGCGGAAATAACGTTAAATTTACAAATAAAAACGAAATTTGGCACTTTTTTCCTTATATCTCCGAAAGTTGATATCGAATCGAACGGGGGTTTTTCCTTTGAACGAAAATGCAGTTATTTTCATGAAAAACCTTCAGAACATCACATTTCAAACATATAATTTCAATATTATATTTTTAAAAAAATGTTTGAACACCTAAAACTGAAAAATAAAAATAGGGATTTGCATTTAAAGGGATTTGCCATGAGTGCACGATATGGCAACGTCGAATTTAGCTTTCTCGGAAAGAAAAGGACGTCAAATGTGTTACTTTACTTAAGAAAACAGAGATAGCTATACTTCGATCTGGTTAGAGTAGAAGACAACGACCAAGGA
Source organism: Myrrha octodecimguttata (assembly GCA_958510865.1). NCBI lineage: Eukaryota > Metazoa > Arthropoda > Insecta > Coleoptera > Coccinellidae > Myrrha > Myrrha octodecimguttata. Next base: position 75,969,350 of record OY294057.1, read on the forward strand.
ATAGAAAAAGAAGAGAACAGACTGTCATATTACTGACAGATCGCAAACGGAAATTGTTTGGTTATATCATAGAATATAGAACATATTTTCTATATTCTAAAGGGGCCTTTTGTGCTAGGGAGATTCGGGTAATCGGAGATTCACCCTATTGGTCGAAAGATTCACCTTATTGGTCGACGACGGTCACGTGATCGTCGTCGGCCAATGGGGAAAAATCTCCGATTACCCAAATACCCGAATCTCCCTCGCACAAAAGGTAGCTTTAGGGTTATATTGACGAAGAACACGTGTGTACCACAGAAAAAGAATAAATATTTCGTTATTCTATAGCAGAAAAACCAATTCTAATAAACAACGTTGTCACTTCGTGCATGCATGACAAATCCCAAACCCCAATTTTGAAACCTGATTTTGAATACTTTCTGAAGGTAATTTGGGAAAATGATGAATCAAACCCATAATAATTATGTTCAAATTTGCATTTGCAGTAGTAACCTAAATTCAGGAAAAACTCCCATTTTAATTTGAAATATTGTTGTGAAACACTGACTCCAACGTTTGTACCGAATTCCATTGGAATCTTATCAATATTTTCATCAAAAATCATAAACATTTTCGAATACATTTTTTTTTCAATTTCTAACAACTGGATTCACACCAAATTTTGCTCTAAGTTGGTATTCCAAAACTGTCTACGAAGTTTCAATTTCATCGAGTTAATACTTCATCAGATATCGAGGAATCAACCTAAAAATTTCAAATGGGCCTAACTCCGAAACTATCCAACCGATTCTACCCATTAACGAACTTAACTGAGATATTCAGGATCTGAACCTAACCTGAAAATTTCAAGACTCTAGGTTCTTCATTTCGAAAGTTAGAGGAATTCTTTTTTGCAATACAAGATCAAGTAATAGCCATTTTTCAATCAACTGTTTCACTTCGATCTGATTCGTGTTTTTGGAAATATTGAGAAAATAAAATTTTGATTGTCTATCTGCAGGATCATTGGGTGGATTTCACCCATTCACGAGTTCGGTCTTCGTAATTAAGGTCCAAACCTACTCTAGAATTATCGAGTTCCTTGTGTTGTGTATTTCGGAAGTTTACGCGCTTGTTTGATTATACGATGGCCAACCGAATGATTCTATAAGTCACGAGCAGTTTTGACAATTGGGAGAGACTGGAAGACCAACAATAACCTAAAATGCATTGTTTACTATGGGAAAAAGTGATTTCCCTCGTGATTTCGTATTCATTTGGAAATTTTGGATTGATATATTCACTCGTTTTTGAAAAGGATAGTATAAATTCGGTGCACTTAATATGAAATTAGTCCCTGATTTCATAAACAGGCAAATAAACAGACCTTTGGTTAGTTCAGTCAACAGTCTTTTCGTGTGTTGTAGTAAATTATATAGGCACCTTGTTACTTTCATATGGAGGTAAAATATTGCGGAAATATGTTGTGATATCATAGTGCTAATAAATTTTTCATTCCTAGACACTGCCAGTTATTCCTGTGTGTTGTAGATAGGAACAGTGTATTGACACAGTGGATGGTTTTTGTTTCTAAAATACGACTCAAGGGTGATCAAATTAGGCTAAAATGCCGATCAGTGATGATTTAGATCTTTTCTTTGTGAAAACAATCAGGAATGTTTATTAAAAACTTACGATTTTAAGAAAATTCGCTACCTGGTATCAATCGGCATACCCAAACAAAACATTGTCAGTAGTAATACTGCACCTTAAGTGAGAATCAGCTAAAAATTTGACTACATTGAATATCTGAACGGAAATATCGTTTATAAATCCTGTCTTGTTCAAGTAATAAAGAAATGCTCATTAAGATCTTATGAGTTTTCAAATATTCCATACCCCGAATCGTTATGTATACCCTACCAAAATAATGTACATGATATTACTCGACTAAACATGAAAATCAGCTCAAAATTCGATGTCATTGCATACCTGAATGTCAATGGTTTGAATCAATCCTATCTAATTCAAGTTTTATTGATTGTGGAGACTAATATACAACCTATGTTCTTTGCAGAGGTAACTGACAAGTTGCAAAGTAACATTTATTCTTTGAATTTTCATTTTAGAGCGCAGTTCTTTATTGAATTAATTCAGAAAATATGATTTTCCCCTTCAGAACCGATAGAATTTTCTTATTTCTCTCTTTTATAATGGATAAATTGAGTTCCCCTCCACATTCGGTTAGTACCTATCATTCAAATGAAAATACTTCAACAACTCATTGGTAGTTTTCATCGATTTGATGTTGATTATTAGAGCTTGAATACCTGAATTTACTTCAAAAAAAGGTTTTAAATTGTATTTCTTGCCTTATACTAAACCAAGCAACATGCAACAACAGCATCAACCAGCAAGAATTGTATTTATTCGAAAAATTGCATAAGTTAAGTGAAGCTGTTACTGTTACAAGATATCAAGTACTTTGGATAAAGTTCCTAAATAATGTAATAGTGAATATTTCACTCCAAAATGTCCAATTTCATACAAAATCGCAAGCCAAATCGCTTTTTCCCATAGTAAACAATGCATTTTAGATTATTGTTGGTCCTCCAGTCTCTCCCAACTGTCAAAACTGCTCGTGACCTATAGAATTGAATGGAGTTTACATTATTATATCGATCTTTTTTGTAGTTCGTCAATCATTGTCCATAGAAAATGAGCTTCTAGTATTTATCGATGTTCTAAGAACCATTCGTAATCGTATAATATGCAATATATTGTCAATGACATGGAGTGAACAAACGATTATATTGACAGCAATCAGCAATCATCATTTAAATGGCTCCGTTTCCATTAAAATTTCACTTTCGTCATGTTGGTGAGTTTCCAACAAGATAGAAGGATGAATGATGCATCACAATAAACGTGAAACATACGTCGTGAAACGAATATGTTATTTACTGTAACTGATAAAAAATATTTCTCAAGCGCTTTGTTTCTTAAAGATTATTCAATATAGGTACAAGTTCATTACACTTCCTAAAATTATAGAAACAACGCTGAAGTTTTAAGTATTTTCTTATCTGAAATAAATTTTTTTACGCGCTTGTTCTGGGGAACAGCGTGTTATTATTTCGTCACGATATCTGTAATTTTCGAATTTTAAGCCAAAATTGGACTCAAAGGACTAGATTGGAGTCACTGATGAAGAATCCAAGGTGAAAATTGATTCTGTCCGTCCGACCAGCCGACGAAACGATAATTGAATCTACTCAGTAGCTTGATAATTGTAGAGTAAGTTTGGAGTTTGATAACGAAGGCCGAACTGGCGAATTAGTAAAAACTATCGACTGATTCCGCAGATATACTCTTTCAAAATTTCAGTTTCCCGATATTTCCAAAAACATAGATCGAATCGCCCTTCAATGAAAAATACCACCTTGAAGTTTCAGCCAAATAGGGTCTACAGAACAATGAGCAAAAAAAATCAAAGAGTCCTCCTGCATTTTGTTAAATGGAGAGAGTTATTTTGCTCATTGTTCTGTAAACCTCATTTGGCTGAAACTTCAAGGTAGCATTTTCCATTGGTTATTCGATCTATGTTTTCAGAAATATCGGGAAACTGAAATTTTAAAGGGTATATCTACGGAATCATTCGATAGTTTTTACTAATACGCCAATTCGGCATTCGTAATGAAACTCCAAACTTACTCTACAATTATCAAGCTACTGAGTAGATTCTTCCGGAAGTTATTTTGTTCACTATCAGTGGTTAGGTCATCCGCAAATACATAAACTTAAGGATGAATCGACATAGGAAATATATTTGTAGAGTAGGTTTTCAGTTTGATTGAGAAGCTCAAATGCATAAATGGGTTGCATCCGCCGATTATTCTTTAGATAGTTATACCCATTCAAAATTTTGGATCGAATTGCAATCTAATACTTGGTCGAAAATTATAGCTTGAGGTTCATGCAGAATTTCGTGAGGACCATATGAAAGAATCTGCGTTCGGCAAGGTCAATACTTGTATAAATGACCGCTTTGGCATCGGAACAAGCGCGTAAAAGCTCCTGACCTCACGTCAGTACTTTTCTAGGTTTTTTTTGAATATACGATAACTGTCGAAATGAACTCAGCTAGTGACTTGAAACTCCCAAGGTTGATCACGCATTAGAATGGGACGGTTAAGTTCGTTAATTTGCCAAATCTGCCGAACGATTTCGGAATTATTGGGAACTTCTGCGAAGATGCCAGCGCCCTAACGGATAAATTTGGAACCTGTCCAAGCTAGTAGTTTTATGTAAACAAACCTTAGAAATGTGGTGGAGAACGAATATTTATTAAGCAGAGCTTGAATATTTAAAGAAATTATCATAATTTTGTGCAAGATTTCTTGAGAAGGAACTTCTAGTTTGGATCACGATATAAAATCGTACTTTGAATCGTTCCTGGAGGATAATTTCGTTGTTATTTTAGTGGATGTTGCTTGGTGGATCAAAATGAACCAATATCTAAGTTTACTTGAATTTCTGGTAAAATAAGCACCTCAATAAGTAATTTAAGGACTCTTATTTATGTGAAGAAGTGCTGAATGCAGGCTATATTATGTGGTAAATCTAGAATCAGTCCAAATGATATGACTTGTTCTTTGTTTACAAACGAGTGAATCAATAAAATGAAAACAGATTTTTTGCTCAAGTTCTTTTGTATCGTATTTCTGAATAAAAGGAAACAGATTGACATATAATTGATTCCATTTTCATATTACAGCAGCTTAAGATGCACATGCAAAATGAAAAATGTCACAGTTGGTTCAACCTTCCTATATATAGAAATGAAAAGTATTAATGTATTTATATGAATAACTTCAGCTATTATCAACTCTAACAGTATATCTAGTTTCTGTCAGGTTTTCAACCAGATCACTCTTTTAGAATATGATTTTGTGTAGTATGTGAATTAGGTAGCTGCAGAGGTGCTCGGTAGTTTCTCTGCAGCATTTTTCTTCAAAATTCTTTTATTTTCATTTACACCTGAAAACATCAGGACATGAAGTTGTTTCGAAATGAATACATTGTAGGTAATTTACCTTTATGAAAATAAACATCTTCAGATAAAAGCAGTGAGCATACTTCCATGTATTTCGTGACCTGTTTTCCAATCTTCAATTTCTAAAGCTATGCCTTTCTTCTATCATTGAGTTCCCTGCCAAATGCTATTTGCAAATTAACTTTACTTTCATTTGGCTTTGGAAAAAATGAAAACTAGAGGCACTAGACGATCCTTTCTTCTTTGACTATGAATAACATTGAGTTGAGGCACACAACAATAGTAATTTCGGGAGGATGCCATTTCGAATTATTACAATCGAAAATTTTAATCGGAAAGAAAGGAATCGATTGATGAATATTACAAACACTCTCGGTATACCAAAATTTCAACTCTGAGATCAACACAAAAGCTCGAAAATGAACTTCAAAAGTAAGCAAATTACGTTAGAATAACAAAAGCACGTCGAAAAACTACTAGCTTAATAGTGTTCGAATTTCTATCGCCAGAGGGCGTATCGCTTAGCAGTAGTTGCGAATAGTCATTTAAATTTTTAAGGTTATTTCCTCAACATCACAGACACCACTGGGGCGCGGATTGAACATTGAAGTTTACAGGTGATTTAAGCATATCGACGCGAATAACCGCTCCATTCGGATTTGCTGGTTATTATAAATGTTTTATTTGGAAATGTTGCTGATTTTTTTTTCTTAGCTCTGCACATATCACAAAGCCTTCATATATAAATATATATATAAATTTCAGTTTGAGTCGATCTTAATTTCTGAAGATTTCGAAAAAAAAGTTTGTCACGTTTGATGTTTGGGTTTATTATTTGATAAAATCAAGTAATAAACCTTTGTGATCGACAAAAAATACCCCTCTGAAAAGTTCACAGTTTACATTTAGAAATATGTAGATTTAAATGAACCGCCGTCCGTTGTCCGAGGCTTTTCTCTGAAAGTACTGAACCGAAATCCGTGAAACTTGGAAGAAAATTCGTGTGTCGCTCGAGATTGATCCTACAAGCTTTTCAGCAGGATCAGTATACCCTAGGGGCTCAAAAATTTTTTTTTTCGAATCTATTCATCCTATTCGGTAAACAGTTCGCTCATACCATATTTTCGGAGATATTAGGAAAAATTTCGTGATTTTGTTCTCTCGTTCTCGTTGTTTTTTTTCGGAATATTTCGAAAAAGGCTTATTCAATCATGATGAAAATTGGCAGCTAGTTTGGAAATGCTGATTGACAAGTTTGTGTGAAATCTCATGATGATCGTGTCATAAAAAATAAAAGAATTTGAAAAACTTTTCAATTTTTTTTTTCAAATATTAGTTATTCTGTGATCCTCTGACACAATCCTCATGAAATTCTGCATCAACCATCGAACTGTCATTTTTCGTACTGGATTTCAATAGACGTCTTCGGCCAAGTTGCCAACCCACAATTTTCTTCACAAATTTACTATTACTGGGGAACGGGAATTTCAGGACAAATTCGACATAATAAGGTTCGCGGTATTTATAAATATCCGTAAAAGATGCCTCGGCACCTCGAACAAGATAGTTCCTTCTAAATATGGGTTTTTGTTAGGCTGAAATTTGAGTTGGGATTCCTGATTTCATGTCAATAATGTCAAGTTTATATAGAATGTGTTCCGCAAATCAACTTGTTCATTTCGGTTGTCGGTTTTCCGTTCTGTAAATATGAAATATTCGGTTGGTTTCTGAAAAAAAAGGTTAATTACGGAATTTGATTGATGAAAAAGCAATCTTTCGGTCAACTAGAATATAGACATATTAAGTCTATGCACCAGAACGACAATCAATGTTTTATGGTAACATATCCATAGCATAGAGCAATCTTTATTTACCTTATGATCCATAGACCCTACCTAGTAATTTTTCCATCGTTGATTGTTGTCTCTTCTATGTTCTATGGACCATAAGGTTAATAAAGATAGTTCTATGCTATGGAAATGTTACCATAGAACATTGACTGTCGTTTTGGTGACAGAAAGAACGTTTTTTCATCAATCAAATTCCGTAATTAACCTTTTTTTCAGGAACCAACCGAATATTTCATATTCACGGAATGGAAAACCGGCAACCGAAATAATCAAGTTGATTTGCGGAACATATCCTATATAAATTTGACACTATTAACATGAAATCAGGAATCCCAACTTAAATTTCAGCCAATCAGAGATGATCTTAGCAAAACCCTTTATTTGGAAGGAATTATCTTGTTTGAGGAGCCGAGGCATCTTTTACGGATATTTATGAATAACGCGAACCTTATCATGTCGAATTTGTCCTGAAATTCCCGTTCCCCAGTGATAGTAAATTTGTGAAGAAAATTGTGGTTTGGCAACTTGGGCCAAAGTCGTCTATTCGATCTAATCTGTATTTTTGAAAATATTAGAAAAATAACATCGGAATGATTGGGTGCATTTTACTCATTCACGAATTCTGCCTTCGTAAGTAAGGTTCAAACCTACTCAAATATCGAGATTCTACGTTGTTTCTTTCGGAAACGGCTTAGAAACTCGATATTTGTAGAGTAGGTTTGGGGCTTAATTACGAAGGTCGAATTCGTGAATGGGTAAAATCCACCCAATGATTCCGTAGATATACCCATTCAAAATTATAATTTTCCAATATTCCCAAAAATACAGATCGAATTGAAATCCAGTACTTTATCGAAAAAAATCCTAGAAGAGCACTGACATGAAGTCAGCAGCTTTTGCGCGCATGTTAAAAGGATACGCGCGCAAAAGCTACTGACTTCACGGCAGTGCTTTTCTGGGTAATCAGATTTTCTTATGTAATTTCTTCTTGTTGAAAACTGCATATTCACTCAGAACAGAAGCGATATAAAGTACAGCACCAGCACCAACGAAGATATCGAGACTCAAGCAGTCATTCAATATGGAAATAACCTGAAAAAAAAAGAAAGTCCGCACCGTCTGCACAATACTCTGTCGCCTACTTATCAAAACAAATCCGCAACTTCACGGACTGGCATAGCCAACTCCGGTTGAGATTGGTCAGGATGCCTGGGTCGAGCATCGCAAATCGTAGGTCATCAGGTTAACCCGCCGCAACATCAATTCTAATCATAATCGCCAGAAATATTCCGCGAAAATTGCGTCTTTCACGACGTTCTCCAAGTTAAGGACGATGCAAAATTTGCAAAAACCAAAAAACTTTCGAAATTCCAAGATCGATCATGCAGTAGCGTCTAACGCGCGCGCGCTCTTGCTCAGGGACTTGCGGGGAGGCGAAAAAGCCATCGTCCTCGAAAACGAGCGCGGTGAGGCGAAGCACTGCGGCGTTTCGTTCTACACGTGGAGTGTCCCGTCCAGGGTTAATGTGCTTCGATGCATTTCTTAAATGGAAATAATAAAACGATCGTATGAATTCAGTGTTTGTTGTCTTGGTCGCATATATTTCGCGCTCGTTGCGAGACGTAATTATTTCGATTGAATGCCTTAATCTTTTTTCGCGCCTCCTCAAGGGAACGGGCGTTATCATTTTGCCCAAATAGGGGTTTTTCCTGAATTTGGGTTACTACTGCAAATGAAAATTTGAATATAATTATTATTGGTTTGATTCATCATTTTCCCGAATTACCTTCAGAAAGTATTCAAAATCAGATTTCAAAATTGGGGTTTGGGATTTGCCAGGCATGCACGAAGTGACAACGGTGTTTAGTAGAATAGCTTTTTCTGCTATAGAATAATGAAATATTTATCCTCATTCTGTGGTACACACGTGTTCTTTGTCAATATAACCAAACAATTTCCGTTTGCGATTTGTCAGTAATATGACAATATGACAGTCTGTTCTCTTCTTTTTCTATTCCTTGGTCGTTGCCTTCTACTCTAACCAGATCGAAGTATAGCTATCTCTGTTTCCTAAGCAAAGTAACACATTTGACTTCCTTTTCTTTCCGAGAAAGCCGAATTCGACGTTGCCATATCGTGCAGTCAAGACAAATCCCTTTAAATGCAAATCCCCATTTTTATTCTTCAGTTTTAGGTCATCAAACATTTTTTTGAAAATATAATATTGAAATTATATGTTTGAAATGTGATGTTCTGAAGGTTTTTCATGAAAATTTCTGCATTTTCGTTTGAAGGAAAAACCCTCATTCTCTAAATGGTTTTAAACGACTAGGACTAGGCTCCCTTATGATAATTTCAATGTCAAATTGAATTGTGTCCTACCGGCCGTCCGTAGTCACGATATCTTTCGAACGGAATGAGCTAGCGACTTTCAGGGTAGTTCGCACATCGGAAAATTCGAATAGTTTTGGAGTTATACATTAATGAAATGTTGTATTTCAATTCGATCCCATCTGTATCTTTGGGAGTAAATTAAAATGAAATTCAAACGAAAATGCAGTAATATTCATGAAACACCTTCAGACCATCACATTTCAAACATATAATTTCAATATAATATTTAAAAAAAAAACGTTGATCACTAAAACTGAAAAATAAAATGGGGATTTGTCTTGAGTGCACGATACGGCAACGTCGAATTCAGCTTTCTCGGAAAGAAAAGGACGTCAAATGTGTTACTTTGCTTAGGAAAACAGAGATAGCTATACTTCGATCTGGTTAGAGTAGAAGACAACGACCAAGGAATAAAAAAGAAGAGCACAGACTGTCATACTGTCATATTACTGACAAATCGCAAACGGAAATTGTTTGGTTATATTGACAAATAACACGTGTGTAGCACAGAATAGGAATAAATATTTCATTATTGTATAGCAGAAAGAGCTATTCTACTAAACACCGTTGTCACTTCGTGCATGCCTGGCAAATCCCAAACCCCAATTTTGAAATCTGATTTTGAAAACTTTCTGGTAATTTGGGAAAATGATGAATCAAACCCATAATGATTATGTTCAAATTTGCATTCGCAGTAATAACCCAAAATCAGGAAAAACTCCTAAAAAAACTCTAAAAATATCGGGCCTCTAAACTGTTTCTTTCGGAGGATATTGTGTTCATGTTCGGCCGGCAGACCATTATCATCCCTCGATTTAGGAACGCCCTGTATTCCACGATAGAAGTGATGAGAAAGCTATAGGTGTTGTTAAGAAACGTATTGAATGGTTGGAAAATCTCGGTAGAATAAAATGTTTAATTTCTGTTACAGTTCATTTGAATAATTTTGAACAATAGTTCGGATGTTGTTTAGGCCAGGTCAGTGCCTTCTTCGAATTATTTCGTAATTTAATCGTGATAGGCAGTACATTCGATTCATTTCATATTTGTTCAGAGTTCTACTCTGTATCAAATGCAATAATTGCTATATGAAATATGTTGGGACATTGGAAAACACAAACATGTTCATAATCAGTTTGTTATGTGGTGAAACATAGTATTATCTGATACGAATGATGATAATTGGCCTGCAGTATATATATAGACTTATGCAGAACTTTGTGACGATCGAATCACATACAGGGTGATTCCGGAGGAGACCGTCAGATTTTAGGATAAGTTTACACTAGTCAAGACAGTCTCGAAACAATGTTCGGTTTATGGTTGGGGGTCTCTATCGAGAATATACAGGGTGATTTGTCCGATTCGACCGATTTTACTTTTATTGATAACTTTGGTATGGCTTTTTCGATTTTAGAGAATTTTTCAGCCATTTACAATATTGATGAGGACGTTCATTAATTTCAAATTTTTTTTCGAAATAAGCTGTTGTTATTGTGATAATTCCAGGTTAATTGTGCAGGTTGAAAAAACACCCTGTACATCGCAGTTCCAAAACTACGCTATCTGTTTACGATTCTACTATAATAAGACATTATTTGAGAGTTTATAATTTTTTTGGCACACTTACTTTTCTGAGAAAATTCCATCAAAAAAAGACAATGTCGAAATTTCGCTCCAATTGATTTGTTATGGCTCATTCAATTTTGATGTAATTTGCAGTGTAGAACAATCTGAACGAGTACATTCAATAATCGCAAAAGTCTCTCGAAATACAGGGTTGTAATTGTGATAATTTTGGAATTTCAGATTAATTGAACAGTTGAAAAAAAACACCGTGTACATTGCTTTTCCAAAAGTTTCTTATTCGTTTCAGATCCTACAATAATATGTCATCATTCAGAGGTTTTAAATTTCTTTGGTACACCTCCGGTTTTCCTGGAAAACATTTTTGAAGAAAAGCATGATCGAAATTTGGCTCACAAGCAGTGAGAGTATTCCGCCCGAGGTAGGAAAGCTGTATTGTCCAAGGACGCAAAGCAGTTCTCAAGTTCTAAAATATTCTTTTCAAATTCCAAATTCATATTTAATTGCTAATATTTTCTATGAAATCATTCAATTCAGAATATATTTCGAATTTGAAAAGAATATTTTAGAAGTGACGAACAACTTTGCATCCTTGGAATATACAGCTTTCCTACCTAGTGCGGAATACTCTCACTGCTTGTGAGCCAAATTTCGATAATGCTCTTCTTCAAAAATGTTTTCTAGGAAAACCGGAGGTCTGCCAAAGAAATTAAAAACCTCTGTATGATGATATATTATTGTAGAATCTACAACGAATAAGAAAGTTATGAAAAAGCAATGTACAGGGTTTTTTTTTCAACTGCACAATTAATCTGAAATTATCATAATTACAACACTATATTTTGAGAGATTGTTGCGATTATTGAATGTACTCATTGAGGTTGTTCTACACTGAAAATTTCATCAAAATTGGATGAGCCATACCCAAGTTATCAATAAAAGTAGAATCGATTGGAGCGAAATTTCGACATTGTCTTTTTTTAAGGAAATTTTCTCGGAAAACTAGAGGTGTGCCAGAAAAATTCAAAACTGTCAAATAACGACTTATTATAGTAGAATCCTAAACAGATAGCATAGTTTAGGAAATGCGATGTACAGGGTGTTTTTTTAACCTGCACATTTAATCTGGATTCATCACAATAACAACCGCTTATTTTGAAAAAAAATTGAAATCAATGAATATACTCAACACTATTGTACTGCGCTGAAAATGTCATTGAAATCGAATAAGCCATACCAAAGTTATCAATAAAAGTAAAATCGGTCGAATCGGACAAATCACCCTGTATATTCTCAACAGAGACCCCCAACCATAAACCAAACAGTGTTCCGAGACTGTCTGGACTAGTGTAAACTTATCCCAAAATCTGACGGTCTCCTCCGGAATCACCCTGTAGGTTTGTTCACCTGAATAAACTAACTCCACTGACGTCCAATTCTCAGTGCAGCTGAGTGTAGTCACAGATAACAGAATTAGTGTAGTTAGTTTAGTTCAATATGTTCTATGATTTTCACAGAATATACAATATGATAGATGATTTTACGCTTATCCAAGATGACCGAATTCTATGCTACTTTTGTTTTGGCTATCATTTCGAGATGATGTTGATGTGTCGTAAATTTTTTTCGAGTCGTAACGGAAAAAATTTCCATTTTGAATAACTATATGATGAAAATGAATTTAGTCCAAAATAACTACACATGCAGAACAAAACTGGAACTAGGAACCAGATACAAAATCAGGTGTCTATGATCATATAAACGCATAACCAACCGTAGCCTACATAAACTACAGAAACCATCATAGAAAATAACCTCACTCTATGCACTGCACACGTAATCTGTGACTACACTAATTCCCAACATTTCCGCAATGAACAGAGTGCAAGTTAACAACAAAACACCACCGAACAGTATATCAGAGGAGTTAGTGTAGTTAGTGTAGTTCATGCAGGTACAATGGACAAACCTTATGTTATACAGATTGTCCCATAATAAGAGGTCGATATTGGTAAGGTAGTTATAAAAACAAACTGAGTTTATACATTTATTCTTTGGCGATCGATTTCGGTTTATTCTAAGCCATCTTCAGGTCAGCTGAAAGGTACATATTTCATTTCATTTTAAGTTCACGTTGTTAATCTTGTAAGTAAGGAAAGGGAAGTAAGGGCTTTAAGGCTCCTGACTTCAGGTTAATGCTTTTCCAGAATTTTTGATCAGCATTTCAAAAAAAACCGATTCATTGGTAGTTAAAACTACTTACTAGTTGCAGGTGTTTTGTTGAATTCACTATGGTGTCACATGGTTCAGTTCTACCTACCCTCATGCTCATGCCTTGTGTGCCACCTATCAAGACTTCTTTATATTTTATGTTATGTCCGCATCAACCCCTGAAAAAACCTGTGTTAATCTACCCTAATTTAAACTTCTCGTGTACCAGCATAATAGGAAACCTTCTCTCTTTGAGGGGATGGCATTTCAAGAATGTTGAATATTTATTATAGCGTACCAACGCTTAATGGTGAAAACATAAAAGGGTAGAACCCTTATCATTTTCAACCCTCTGTCATACCCGTGTAACCTCATTTCGATATCGAACATTATTAACAGATGATACTGGATGGTTTTCATTTGGATCGATTAATTTCAAGATACATAGATAAGCACTGACGTAAGTTCAGGAGCTTTTACGCGCTTGTTTAAATTCTGTGCCAAAAATGTCACCTATTCCTCACCTATTGAAACCTGACCCTGAGTTACCAAATGACGTTTTAAAGGTCCTCGTGAAATATCGTAAGTATCAGTGAATTAGTATATCACAAATTTATTCATATTTGAAAGTCATGATCAACACTGAATGGTTGTCTATGCATGTGAACGAGCGTGTCGAAATTCGCGATTTCACGTTTGTATTCCTTATTCCTACCGCATTTCCTTGAGTTGAAAACCCTAAGTATACAGTGCGCTTCAAAATTATGGAACGAATTCATTTTCTCAGAAGAAAAATATTTGGCAACAAAAAACCTGAAACAGGTCAATTTTTGTTCCACTTTTACCAAATTTGTATGAATTTTTGAAGGATTTTTGTTGCACCCTTAGCCATTCCCATGAACCCTCTAAATTTTTTGAATAGGGAAAGTGGATCATGTGGTACTTTTTTGGCCAGGTCTTTGTATCCTCTTTACAGGCGTGCAGAAATTCTCAAGAAAAATTTTTTTTTTTGAAAAATTAGTTCAAAGAGGTTATCAGTATATGCACTTTGTCATGACTCTTTTACTTTGAGGTGATGGTGATGAAAATTCTCACCGAATGAAAGTCGACCATTACAGTTTTATTCATGCACAACTTTCAACCCTCTACGAACCCTTCAATGGAGAAAAGAAAAATTTTCACGTGAGGGGGTTGAAAGGGGATGAAAGTTGTGCATGAACAAAACTGTAATGGTTGACTTTCATTCGGTGACAAATTTCTTCAGGTACCATCGTCTCAAAGTAAATGAGCCATGAGAAAGTGCACATACTGAAAACTTCTTTGAAGTAACTAATTTTTCAAAAAAAAAATTTTTTTCTTGAGAATTTTTGCACGCCTGTAAAGAAGATACAAAGACATTGCCAAAAAAGTACCCCATGACCTACTTTCCCTATCAAAAAAATTTAGAGGGTTGATGGGGATGGCACAGGGTGCAACAAAAATCCTTCAAAAATGCATAAAAATTTGGTAAGAGTGAAACAAAAATTGACCTGTTTCAGGATTTTTTTGCCAAATATTTTTCTTCTGAGAAAATGAGTTTGTTCCATAATTTTGACGCGTACTGTATATTTTTAAACTCCAGATAACTCCAAATAGAATTCGTAACTTAAGATTTATTCGATAAGATGGAGAATCAAGACACAGGATCTGAATGTAGGGGAGAAAGATTAATGATATGGAGGGTATCCATTACACTAGATAGAAAGTAGAAAGTACGATCCATTGCAAATCTTCCAGCTTCCAAAGGAATATATTTTCGCAGATTTCCATTTTATATAAGTATTGATAACGCAATGCTTCTTTCACTTTTATATAGTCAGTTGGTAGGCTACTAAAGTTTGATATATTCGACTCTATATGATTGGAAAATGTTAGATGATTGTAATTTTCCTGTCAGATAACTATACTTCATTCACTTTTATAAACTATCCCAGTTGGCCATGATTTAGGACCATCATTTTTTTTACTTAAAACTGACGTAGGTTGGCACTCGTGAAATATCGGCAATTTCAAAATAATTCTCAAAGACGTTGCCAAATGCCTATGCCAATTCCTACTTTCACTCTCAACATAATCATCACGCTTAGAAATTAAAAATGCCAAAGGAAGGTTTGAACAAACAGAGGCAAAGTATCAGGAAGTGCTATGTTGAATTGATATCTACTTTTTCTGATAGTAACCCTGATAATGTATCACAAACTTTCTAACATTTTCGATGTATGTGAGTGAAAACCAAGGAATTATATTCTATATAAATAGATATTTATTTTTTAGCTAAACATTACCACAATAAGAAAGATTTTAAGTGAAAGAGACGACAAAGAATTTTCTTCTATTGGCGCACCCAAAAAGACACTGACTGAAAACTTCATTTAAAAAAAAGATCTGCAACGACAAAATTGGCATTTTGATTTGAAAAATGAACACTTTTCGATTGATACACTACTCACTTTTGCAAAAGAACATTTGGAATACAACGGAAGATGGACAACACTTTTTGAAATTATAAAATCAATGGGTTACAAATACGAAAGGGTAAATGAACGCAAAATTCTATGTGAACAAAAACATGTTTTTGCAGCAAAAATTAATTTCCTGCGCCAATTTTTACAGTATAAATCGTTGGATGAAAATCTTAGATTTGTGTAAATGAAAATTTCTATAAATACGTAATTACTATGACCTCTATGTAGAGACGACAACGTTGCGTAGTTATCTGACAGGAAAATGACAATAAGGTAACATTTTCAAAACATATACGGTGTAATGTCTCAGAATGTCATGGCCAACCGGAATAGTTTTTAAAAGTTAATGGAGTATATGCATCGTTGTTCGTTCTACCCAAGTTCATAGTACATATGTAACTGAACCAAACCATATAGCCATTGATAAACTAGGTAAGAATTGACACCATCCCGTCGAATTATTTCGACCTTGTCGATATTTCAGTAGTGCCAACCTGGTTCAGTTTTAGTTACAAAAATTTGAAAAACTTGTTTTAAGGCCTACCGACTGACTTTATAAAACGAGACGGAGTTTGCATATTTAATCTATGGAAATTATATCAAAGGGTAGACCAATCTTCGCTCTATTCCTCCCATTAAATTGGAGATTTTTTTCACATTAAAAGTTCGAATAATTAACAAAAAAAATCTAGAAAAGCACTGCCGTGAAGGCAGTAGCTTTCGCGCGCATGTTCAATGGAGATGAAGGCTGTGGCAACGAATTTGAACATCCGCGCAAAAGCTGCTGCCTTCACGTACTTCAAGTACTGGATTTCAATTCGATATAATCTGTATTTTTGGAAATATTGAGAAAATAAAATTTTGAATGCGTATATCTACGGAATCATTTTGATTTGGACCTTAATCACGAAGGCCGAATTCGTGAATGGGTAAAATCCACCCAATGATTCCGCAGATATACCCATTCCAAATTTTATTTTCCCAATATTTCCAAAAATACAGATTAGTTCGAATTTTCGAATTGTTGTAATGATACGATCATCACGAAATTTTGCACAATGTTGTCCCTCATCAACTTCGAGATAACTGCGAAGTTTTATCACGATTGAAACAGTATTTCTTGAGTTATACCGAAAAAAACAACGATATCGAGAAGAAAATCACGAAATTCTACATATTTTTTCCCAATATCTCTGAAACTGATGGCCGTACCGAATTGAAATTTGGTACACTGCTATGAAACATGAACTTCAAGGTATAACTGAAATTGTTCCCGAATATGAACAATAGTTTCAGGAAAAAAAAATTTTTTCGAAAAAAATTTTGAAAACATTTTTTTTCAAATCAAGTCATTTTACGAATTCAACGAAATTCTGCTCGAAGTTGCGCGTCGGTATGCTCCAACTACCTACTAAGTTTCAATCTAATCGCTCCATTGGTTTCTGAAATATGAGGGAAATAACCCCAAAATTTCAAATGGCTATAACTCCAAAACTATTTGGCCGATTTGGCCCATTAACGAACTTATCCGCGGCATTTCGATGCGGAACTACTCTGCAAGTTTCGAGTCACTAGCTGGGTTCATCTGACAGCAATCGTGTCCTCGTCCGGACGGACGTCCTGACAGAATCGATTTTGACACCGGATTCGTCATCAGTGAGTCCAACCTAGTAGTTTGAGACCATTTTCTGCTCAATCGGAAATTACAGACATTTTGAGAAAACGATAGCACGCTGTTCCCCTAGAACATGCGCGCAAAAATAATCCATATTATAAACGGAATCTTCAACATGTCAGTCCTATCCTTTTAAATCCAGCTTGCTATAATTTCCGAACATTCCTAGTTAAAAGGAAAGTCTAGGAATTTTACTTTCAATATCAAAGTTCGATAAGTCCAATGAACGCCATGCTCTCACGCTCTGCGTCAGAAATACTCCATGTGAATCAATGATTTGTTATTTGGTGGTCCATTCTTAGGGACAATGAACTTTATGTTGGAGGACTGCATTGCCGGTATTGAAGATAAAAACTAAGCGGGTTCAAGTGAGTGTGGAAAAGTACACGAAACCACAGATACTATCTCTGAAACATCCGGAAGAATTTTATTTTCATTGGTAGAAATTCAAAATATACAGGGTGTTTCATAAATAATCATGTGTGCGTTTTGAAACTGCTGAGGGAAAGTCGCTAGGCTTTAAAGAAAAGTTCCTATGGATATTTATTTCCGGAGTTGCTTAGTTTCTGAGATACAGGGCGGCAACTATAAACAATCGTAAACATTCTTTGACTGATTTTCTTTAAAATTCAGTACAGTTACTTGAGGCAATGAGGGGATTATTCAACCCCAGATTGACTAGATTGAAATTATTGGGTCCAGGGTCCAGTAATGTCGCAGTAGACATCACTGCCTAACGGCCGACCGTAAACACAATAAATTCCGAAAAGGAACTCGATATTTGTGAAGGAGGTTTGGGACCTGAGTTAGAAAGGCCGAATTCGTGAATGGGTAAAATCCACCCAATGATTTCGCAGATATACCAATTCATTCCATTCCATATACCATTCAAATTTTATTTTTCCCATATTTCCAAAAATACAGATAAGATCGAATTGAAATTCAGTACTCTATCGAAAAATGACATTACGATGGTTCATACAGAATTTCTTGAGGATAATATGATCTGAAGATCACAGAATATTGAATATACAGGGTGTTTCATCATAAACTGGTCAAACATATATAGCCGTATGAATGACATTGGGAAAGTCATTTTTGCCTTATGACATATCCCCGATCGAAGCATAAGCGAGATACAGGGTGGGTGTTTAATGTCAACTTTGAGCAATATTCCGATAATTGTGGTGAGTTATGAGTGACCTTTTAAATAACGGTTTTTGGTCACATCTTAGTATTTTTTGGGGGTCAATTCAATTGTTGTGTAGAATTCGAGAAAAAATATTTCAAAATGGCGGAAAACCTACAAAGTTGGATTTTTTTGTTTTCGATTGCCAAATTGGATAGCATTATTTCAATGTACTCAATGTTCTAAGATTTTCCGTGAAAAAATTTTTCCAAAATTCAAACTCAACTTTTTTTTTACATGTCTACAGGGAAAAAAAATTTTCACCCAAAATTGTTGAAATCTCTCGAGATTGAACTTACCTTCATTCTGAACACTGGTGTGAAAACAGAATGAAAAAATATCCGTTGGTTTTCGTTTCATAGCCTTCCAAAATTCCGCTCGGAATACTTAAATAATTTTTATTCGAGAAACTGGTGGCCCTACGAAGGCAGAAATTGTGCTAATGGATCCCCAGAATGACCCGGACAGAAATATGAATTTATGAAAAAAAAAATATTTAAAAAAAACTTCGATGGGACTCGAACTCGTTTCACTTAGGGTCGCGTATAAATTGGATTTATTCTGATTATAATGACGCCAGGGCTGGGCAAAATACATGCTTGACCTAATTGAAATACAAATTACAAAATACTTTCTCGCAGGTATTTGAAATACAAAATACAAAATGCTTTCAAGTCGGGTATTTGAAATATAAAATACAAAATACAGTATTTCAACTATTTGTATTTGAGATACAAATTACAAAATACATTCAGGTGTTACGTAAAATGTGAAAAAAATACAACTAATTCAGCTCAGCTATTTTATCCCTAAATAAAGAATTTCCTTTCAGAAACACAAGATTTTTAAATGTAGTATCAGACAAACAGCCTCTTGTTGGGGAACAAATAAAACCTGCTAAAGAAAACAATCTTTCTACAGGTCCTGATGGGCAGAAACTTGTGTTATATTGTATGAACACATTTTGTATGTAAGGATAGTGTTCAAGGATGGTAAGCTCTTTGCTCTTATCGTTTTTAGAAGTTGACCAACTCTAACTCCATGATGAGATGACCATTAGGCAGGACCTTTTCTTCCTTTCCATTTGCCGAAAATATGATTGCTAGCATAAGAACTAGATGAAGCAGATGAACGTCGCCATCTGAATGGAGATTCAGGGACTATTTTCTGTAGAGTGCTCAGCGCTGAATGTATTTGTTCGAAAGTATTTCGAAGACAAAAGTATCGAAATACAAAATACTTCAGCGTCAGGTATTTGAAATACCAATTACAAAATACATTTTCAAGAATTGAAATACAAATACAAAATACGTATTTGTATTTCAAATACGTATTTCAATTACAAGTAATTGAAATACTGCCCAGCCCTGAATGACGTCCGTTACCAAGCAACAGTAGTTCATCGAATTTGTCCCTATTTTCCGAATGCGAAGAGAGTTCGATTTCTACCAAAGTTTTTTCGAAAAAAAATTTTCTTTTGATAAATTCATATTTCTATAGGGGTCATTCTGGGGACCCATCAGCACAATTTTTGCCTCCGTAGGGCCACCAGTTTCTCGAATAAAAATTATTTAAGTATTCCGAGCGGAAGGTTTGGAAGGCTATAAAACGAAAACCAACGGATATTTTTTCATTCTGTTTTCACAACAGTGTTCAGAATGAAGAAAAGTTTAACCTCGAAAGATTTCAACAATTTTGGGTGGAAATTTTTTTCGCTGTAGACATGTAAAAAAAAGTTGAGTTTGAATTTTAGAAAAATTTTTCACGGAATATCTTAGAAAATTGAGTATATTGAAATAAAGCTATACAATTTGGCCATCGAAAACAAAAAATTCCAATTATGTAGGTTTTCCGCCATTTTGAAATATTTTTTCTTGAATTCTACACAACAATTGAATTGACCACCAAAAAATACTAAGATGTGACCAAAAACCGTTATTTAAAAGGTTACGCATAACTCACCAAAATTATCGGAATATTGCTCAAAGTTGACATTAAACACCCTGTATCTCGCTTATGCTTCGAAAACGGGGATATGTCATAAAGCAAAAATGACTTTCCCAATGTCATCTATACGGCTATATATGTTTGACCAGTTTATGATGAAACACCCTGTATATGATGGCACGATCATCACGCAATATTGCACAAAGTTGCCCATCGGCATTTTCGAACTAGCTGCCAAGCTCTGTAACGATCGAATTAGTATTAATTGAGTTATTCCGGAAAAACCACGAAATTTTACATATTTTTCCCAATATCTCCGAGAATTATGGTCGTATCGGAATGAAATTTGGGACGCTGCTGAAAAATATGATGTTCAATGTACAAGCAGTAGTTTTCTCGGAGTAAATGGAAATTTTCGAAAAAAAAAATTCGAAAAAATTTATTTTTCTTGAAATTTTTGCCTGTTTGATCCCAACGAAATTTTGTCAAAACTTGTGCGCTGTTATGCTCCAACTAACTGTCAAGTTTCAATTCAATCCCTTGAGTAGTTCCTCAAAATTTCAAATAACTATAACTCCAAAACCATTCTACCAATTTGTCCCATTAACGAACATAATCGCCGCATTCCAATACGCGGCCTAATCTGAAAAGTTTCAAGTTGCTAGCTCACTTCGTTCGACAGTAATCGTGTCTTCCTCCGGCCGGAAATAATCGATTTTGACAGCGGATCCTTCATCAGTGAGTCCAACCTAGTCGTTTGAGACCATTTTCGGGAAAAAAAAATTCGAAACTCAGAGACATTTGGACGAAACGATGGCATGCTGTTCCAAAGAACATGCGCCAAAAAAGAAATAAGTATCCTATTTCAATGCAACAAATAATGCTCTTATAGAGTCCCACCAACTTCCATACAATTTGCATTTGTATTTTCAGACTATCCTAGGCTTCAACGACACCCTTCAGAACCTTAACGCTTGTGCTAGTTAGGATACCGGGTGTTCTGTGTAGTCTTTGTTACTAATTCCTTGCGCCACGTAAGGAACAGCACTATTAATTGTTTACCCAACAGCGATTGGTTGGACGGTCCCTTGAAAACCGGGAAAAATTATTTCCCGGCCAAGGGCTTGAACCCCAGACCTTACGATAATGAGGCATGAGCTCTAACCACTGAGCTACCACCGCTCTATATATTCCTTGCAATGATATGCATTTTTCTTAAAATTTCGCCTCGCATTCTGCAGCATTTCTTCGACAATTCTCCAGCGTTATTCTTTCCCAGAGAAGCATTTTGTGGCTCAAATTTCGATTGTGAGCGGCCTCAAAAAAAAGTCTAGATGAGACACATCTGGAGATCTGGCTAGCCAATCTTTAGAACCCCTCAGACCAATTTATTGGTTGGGGAAGTTCAGATCTTAAAATTTTTTGACAACAGCGGCATAATGAGGCAGAGCTGCATCTTGCTGAAAAAACAGCTTTGAAAGCGGTTGTTATTCTGAAAGGTATCAATTAGTAGATAGAAAATGAATTCTTTCAGTATTCGAAGGCCTCAACTGTGCTCAATTTGAGAATTCGTAAGATTAAACTCTTCAGGAAATTTATTTCGTTTTTCTGAACGAATTTTCTACTCCTGCATTGTCTTTTCGGAATTGAGAATCATCTTATGCCCCAGGTAAATAAGATGATAATAATATTACCTAAAAAAATCGTCTCCAAGAATATTTCAATTTCTTCAATTTCCAGAAGGAAAAATACCTGTCAACAACATCACGCACGACCATCTTCATAATCTATCAAAATCAGTTCTCAGAAACTAAACCTTACTGAGAAGCAATGGACTTCCATCGACAACCCCTCCACATTGAAATAGAACCGAATGAAAAAATAAACATATAACCACAAACACAAGCTGATTAATAAACCAATTAAACACTTTTTCCACCGCCTCGACTATCAAACTCCGCTTTATCTGATACGAATAATGCTCTACACGAGCCTTCAGAAACAAACGCATCGACAATGTAGGTAATAAGTCAACAAAAATACTGTTTATCTCCACAATTATAATAGGAACACGAGCGGATGTAAACTGCCGCGGTACTTCGCCTCCACGTGCTCGAAACGCCACGAGGAACGACCGAAGCAGGCTTTGGAGTGAAAAATAGAGGTTCGGCCGTTTCCGCCTCCGTTCGTTCGCTCGAAGTTTGATTGAAGGGAGGTAAAAACATTCAGTTTGATTTCGTCTAAGTATGGTTCGGAATAATTTTTGATCCGTGCTTTATTTGTGAAATCCTAATTGAATTTTCGATTTTCGAGGTTTTCGGTAAACCTGTAAATAATCGTAGGTATCGTTGACGACTTCCTGAACGTGATAAAAAAAACTTTGAATTTTTTCGCTAAGGAGCGTGTGACAGATTTTTGATCAGGCTGAGTGAAACAACGGAAAATAGTGAGTAAAATTGAGGATATCCTGGTGTTCAATTGGTTTTTAACCAATAGGTTCGAATATTTTATGTTATGGTAAATAGATACATCTCTAGTTTGCAAATCCATGACCTATGTCTACATTGGGCAAATTTTATCGAAATTATTTTTGAATCGTATCATGATTAACTGTTTTAGACCTGTGTTGGTAATAGCTCTGAATATTCAGGGTAAATTAAAAAAAATTTTTTTTACTTTTTTTGTTTTTTTTTTCGAAAACTTTATTATTTTATATTTTTATTTTATAGGCTCGAACGATGCCTAAATAATGTATTTTTTCACCAATTTCTCCGTTTTCTAATATTAGTATGCCATTCAATAATTTAAATCATATGCTACGTTGCCGCAATTACGATGGGGTATAATTTTTGTGAAATACGGGATTCGTGGATTTCCCATTAGAGTTCCATCGATTCGCTTCCTTAAAAAGTTTTCTGCTTGTTTTTCAATCACAATTTCCACGAAAACAGATAGGTAACGTTATTTTTCTTCATTTGACCTTGTTATTGTATCCTTATCATAAACAACGTAATTGATAGGAAAAACCAACAACAATCGACCGACTCGAAAAAGTTTGGTTAAAACTTAAGTGAGTAAATGCGTGAGTAATGGAAAATATAAGTTAAAATATCACAGCGAGGTGGTTGAAGGGTTGGACTAAGAATGGAAAGAAATTTTGATGTCCTGCTCGCATGAAGATATTGAGTGCTGTGTCTAAGGTGACCTAAGGATACAGTAAACAACTATTTTTTCCTACTAGTAAAGCTCTCTAAGCAGCTCTAGACTCTGACAATTCATGGAAGCGACTAGAAATAAAATTCGCACAACCTGTCAACTGATTAGTCAAGGCGTATGCCATTGACATGACAAAATGGCGGATTTTTGTCCTAAAGATGAGTTTTGATCTTAGATTGAATGAACGAACAATGTTTTGAAGCGGAAATAAGTGCAAAGAGCTATGGTCTGTTTACAGTTCAACCCGAGGGGAGTTCTCTGTCAATGTAGCAGTGTTGTCAGAAATGAAATAATTTATGGTAATTGCTGACATTTTACGGGGTGTACTATTTTTTCAGTGGGAAATGATCGCTCAGATCTTGAAAAGTATTTTCACCTCTTCGGAAATATATATCTATAAGTTGCAGGACAATGAATTCTCCCAAAAGTTGATTTTTTCACTACATACAAATTCCCAAAAAAAATTAAAATAAGTAAAACATTTGTGTTAATGTGATGATAAATGGTATGCATTGGAACCTCGACATAAAGCTTAATTTTAGCATTATAGTATTTTTACGATTAACATTCTTGATTTTAAGAGCTAACATTTTCTTGTGTACATTTTCACACACACAAAATTTTGTTCTTGCAAATCCATATTTGAAACGTTAGCTTTAAAACTGAAAATTCATAGTTCCTAAGCCAAATCCTTCGATTGCTTGGGGTCGGTCCATAGGAAATAATCGAATTCATCCGTAATTCGAAAGAATTCCATCGGGACCATTTTCAGCTCAAAATTCTGAGAATACAAACACTTGCACGGAATAATGACGCGCGAGAAAGTCGACTATGTCGTGCATATTCCCCCAATCCAGGGACTTTCCTCCGAGCTCGGCAACGCCGCGCAAGGTCCTAACCGGTCGACGAGGCGGACCGACTTGACGACCTACGTCTCTCAAAGTTGTCGAGGTCGGCGATCGTTGTAAAAAAGCGGTTACAGCTACACGTGGAGGCGAATGACTGCGGCCGGCCGGCTCGTGTACTCCCAGTTCGAATCGCCTCGGCGTACTTTGGCCGCCGTTCGAAAAGCTCCGGTGCTTCGCCTCACACATGCTGTAGAGCCTCGTGGCTGGAACCGTCACAGATTCTCGCTGTATCTGGGACGTATTAAGGCGCATAGAATGTTTTGAAACGATTGTCCGGTTCCACAGACTTGAACGTTCTTTTTGTTGGTGTGCAAGGTTGATGTTTCGATGAAATTTGTCGAGTGTTGGGTTAGTCCGTAAAATGCGATTGTTTTCGGTGCTAGGTTTTAATTTGGATTCTGAAGTGTTGTGATGTTCGTGAAATATACAACGTTATTAAATCCAGGTAGAGACACCAATTTTGTTGTATTTGGGTGAATACAGATTTATTTTATCAGCATCGAAAGGAAATTCACAGTGGGGGTTTTTCCTTTAAACGAAAATGCAGTAATTTTCATGAAAAACCTTTAGAAGATAACATTTTAAACATATAATTTCAATATTATATTTTTAAAAAAAATTTGATCACCTAAAACTGAAAAATAAAAATGGGGATTTGCATTTAAAGGGATTTGTCTTGAGTGCACGATATGGCAACGTCGAATTCAGCTTTCTCGGAAAGAAAAGGACGTCAAATGTGTTACTTTGCTTGGGAAAACAGAGATAGCTATACTTCGATCTGGTTAGAGTAGAAGACAACGACCAAGGAATAGAAGAAGAAGAGCACAGACGGTCATACTGTCATATTACTGACAAATCGTAAACGGAAATTGTTTGGTTATATCGACAAAGAACGCGTGTGTACCACAGAATAGCAATAAATATTTCATTATTCTATAGCAGATTAAGCTATTTTGTACTTAACACCGTTGTCACTTCGTGCATGCCTGGCAAATCTCAAACCACAATTTTAAAATCTGATTTTGAATACTTTCGGAAGGTAATTTGGGAAAATGTTGAATCGAACCCATAATAATTATGTTCACATTTGCATTTGCAGTAATAACCCAAATTCAGGAAAAACTCTCGTTGAGAACCGTTATTTCGTGCTTGCTCCGTCGCAAATGTTTGAAATGTGAGCCTGAAATGGTCACAACCGATCACGTAGGGCATAAGACTGATGGCCGGTGGCAAACACAACAATTGCTGAAGGATGCACAGACTCGATATTTATAAGTCAGGTTTGCAGCTCAATTACGAAGGCGGAATTCGTTAGTGGGGTAAAATCCCCCCAATTATTCCAAAGATTTAAAATTTTATTTTCCCAATAATTCCAAAAATACAGATTAGATCGAATTGAAATCCAGTACTCGAATGAAAAATGGCAACTTGAAGGCTCATGCAGAATTTCGTGAGGATAGTTGTATCAGAAGATCTCAGAATATCGAATATTTGAAAAAAAAATCAATATTTTTTTTAATTGTTGGAGTGACATGAAATTCTGCATGGAATTCTTCATCAGCATTTTCTAACTAGTTACCTAGTTTCGCATGATGGAATCAGTATTTTTTGAGTTATTCCGGAAAAAAACAACGACATCCAGGAGAAAACCACAGAATTTTACATATTTTCTTCAATTTCTCCGAAAATGGGGGTTTTTCCTGAATTAGGGTTATTACTGCAAATGCAAATTTGAACATAATTATTATTGGTTTGATTCATCATTTTCCCAAATTACCTTCAGAAACTATTCAAAATCAGATTTCAAAACTGGGGTTTGGGATTTGCCAGGCATGCACGAAGTGACAACGGTGTTTAGTAGAATAGCTTTTTCTGCTATAGAATAATGAAATATTTATTCCTCTTCTGTGGAAGACACGTGTTCTTTGTCAAAATAACCAAACAATTTCCGTTTGCGATTAGAAATTACATGTTTGAAATGTGATGTTCTGAAGGTTTTTTATGAAAATTTCTGAATTTTCGTTCAAAGGAAAAACCCCCATTATGATCGTATCAAACTGAAATTTGGCACACTGCTGTGAGATCTGAAGTTCAAGGATGAGCAAATATGATATTTTTTTCGAGAAAATTTTTAATTTTTATTTCGCTTCAACTCACTGCAAAGTTTTGATCGAATCGCTCCAATAGTTCCTGAAAAACCAAGAAAATATCCTCAAAATTTCAAATGGCTATAGCTCCGAAACTGTTCGACTGATTTCGTCCATTTAACTCACTCAACCGTCCTATTTTGAAATGCAATCTACTCTGAAATTTTCGAGTAGATAGGATTCTCCGTATCAGTAGTGAGTCCAACCTAGTCGTTTGAGACCATTTTCAGCTCGGAATTCTGTAATTACAGACATTTGGACAAAACCATAGCACGCTGTTCCCCAGAACATGCTTGCTAAAGGCAAGAATTCGAGTACCTTGAAACAAAAATTTCAAAAATTGCAATATTTGAAACAACATTCAGTTCTCGATGAAAAACTGCTGAATCCTTGCGAAGTGAATTCGAACACCTCGCAATTTCGCGGAGAATTAAAAAGGGAAACAATTTTTTTCTCATTAATTTTAAATAGGACGTTCCGTTTCTTTCATCGAAGTGCATGCAATGGAACATTAAGGTCTCCAATAGTCTGTTTCGAAATAATGAATCTAGCTCGAAATGTGGAAATGTTAATGTGGATAATTTGCATGGAACATCAATGATCATTCTGAAGAATGGTATTAATCAATGAAGTTCGGAACGGAGAGAGAAGTTGTTCTGTTTGAAATGCCATTAACGAATCAGAAGAATAGGGGAGTTTTTTCAACAGAAAGAAAAGCATTGGGTCAGAAGAATAAAGGAGTTTTTTTAAGAGAAAGAAAAGCGTTGGTCTCAAAAAAAATCATTCTCATAATTTATAGGGGGTGATTTAAAATTAGACGTGAACCTAGGAGGAGCTGTCACGCCATTTTTTTTGGGAACCCAAAATCAACTGCTTCCGTGATATTTGAGTTCTTCTGATTTTTAAACTGTTCCTCACCTCAGTTAATTTTTGGTAAATTTTTTTTATGTTGATGGAAGTTAATTATGATTTGGGATATTTTTATTTTATTTCTGAAAAAAAAAACTATGTTGTATTAGATGTTCAAAAAGAATTGGTATGATAACAATTGGAATCTCGATCCATCTGATTACACGCATGCATAATTTCTCATGCTGGAATGTCCATATGGTCGGCCATTAGGCCGACCGTAAACACAATAACTTCCGAGAGAGACAAATTAGAAACTCTATATTTATAGAGTTTTGGACCTCAATAACTAAGGCCGAATTCTTGAATGGGTAAAATTGACCCAATGATTCCGCGGATATACCAATTCAAAATTTAATTTTCTCAATATTTCCCAAATTACAGATCAGATCGAATTGAAGTCCAGTACTTTATCGAAAATGACACTTCAAAAGTTCATATAGAATTTAATGAGGATAAAAGGACAGAATATTGAATATTCGAAAAAAAAATTTGAATTTTTTTTTCAAATTGTTTTTATGGATTATCACGAAATTTTGCACAAAGTTGTTCTTCAGCATCTTCAAACTAGCTTTGAAGGTTCATCATGGTTGAATCTGTTTTTCTTGAGTTATAACGAAAAAACAACGATATCGAGAGGGAAACTACGAAATTTTACATATTTTTTCCCAATATCTCCAAAATTAATAGCCGTATCGAATTGAAATTTGGTATACTGCTGTGGAATATAAAGCTCAAGGTATAAGCGGAATTTATTCCGAATATGATCAATAGTTTCTGAAAAAAAAATTTTTCTTCAAAAATTTAAGAAAAATTTTTTTTTGTGATCAAGTAACCATACGATCCCAACAAAATTTTGCCTGAAGTTGGGCGTCGTTATAGTTCAATTAACTGTCAAGTTTCAATTTAATCGCTCGAATAGTTCCTGAAATATCAAGGAAATAACCTCGAAATTTCAAACGGCTATAACTCCGAAACCATTCTGCCGATTTGGCCCATTAACGAACTCAACCGAGACATTTCGATGTGCGAACTACTCTAAAAGTTTTAAGTCGCTAGCTTGTTCCGTTCGACAGTTATCGTGTCCTCGGTCGGATGTACGGCGGCCAGACAGAATCGATTTTTGACACCGAATTCGTCATCAGTGAGTCCAACCTAGTGGTTTGAGACCATTTTCGGCTCAAAATTCGAAAACTACAGATATTTGGACAAAACGATCGCACGCTGTTCCCCTAGAACATGCGCGAAAAAAATCAGTGATCTGACATTCTGAGAATAAACAGAGCCAGTCCTGCAGCGCTCAATATAGCTCGAAAAAAAAAACATAATGGCAACACCCTCTATTTGTTATAAACAATTCAGTACGGTTCTATCACATTCTCAGCGTTGAGATTGGTCAAGTACACAGTCACCGAATGATCTTATTTCGTTCTCGTCTATGACCTTCTGCAAGATCGTTTTGTAAAATCCGCTCTGTCTGAAGACAAATTCGCCAGTCGAGTGATTACGTGTGTGTAAAGTCTGGCACACACGTTTGCTATTCACACAGAGGTATCTGAGAGTATCGCGCTTCATTGTCTTACGTTAAACGATAAACCAATCTTTGAAGAAACGGTTCATCATTAGTTTATTATATACGCCAAACTTTGTGTCATATTTAGACGTTTTATTGCGCGCATGTTCTCTTTCAGTTCGATACAATTTCAATTTTCAGAGATATTGGGAAAATAATATGTTGAATTTCGTGTTTTTACGCGCATGTTTTGGGGAACAGTCATTTTCTCATTTAGAGCTGAAAATGGTCTCAAACGACTAGGTAGGACTCACTGATGAATCCGTTGTCGAAATGGAATCTGTCCGGCCGGCCGTCCATCCGTAGGCAAGGCCTAACGTCCGCACCGTAAACACAATAACTTCCGAAAGAAACATCTTAGAAACTCGATATTTGTAGAGTAGGTTTGGACCTTAAGTACGAAGCCAGAATTCGTGGATGGGTAGAATATTCCCACTGATATATACCCATATATATAAATTAAATATCAGAGTCTGTAGTATTGATAATGTATTGTTTTCTGGGTATAACGACTCTCGTTGTTGGAGTAAAAGGAAGTACTCTTTTTTCTAAACCAAGCTTTCGCAATTTGTTTATTGCTTCTTCAGGGTTTCTATAATACAGAACATCTATCAATTAATTGAAAACATTCACAATATTACATGGTTCCTACCGAAAGTGAGGTTAAACATGAAACCAGCAACAACAATCATGACACAATACGTTTTTAACATTTAAATATTCTACATAAATTGCAAGACACTAATTCGAACTTCATGGATATCAATTTGTACATTCTTAAAATTCTCAAATTTTATCTTTCTACGTTCTATAATAAAATTTTTATTTTGATTTGTCTATCACAGTTGTCTAATTGCGTTTTTCCCAAAGATTGTCACCTCTCAATGTCACTCTTCTTCTTCTCGTCTTCTTTCACGTCACTGCATCCAACAAATAGCTGTAAATGTTACTTAAATTTTGTGTGTCACTTTTTTTATTTATTGAATTATTACTTTTTTTTATCTCTATCATTTCATGTATCAGCCGTTTTTGGTAGTTTTTTTCTGTTTTCAGTATTTTTATGTTGTTCAGGTCTATTTTATGGTCCATGGTATGCGCATGTGCTGCAAGGGCACATCTATCTTTACCTGTATTTATATCAGATCTATGAAGAGATATTCTATTTTTCACCCACTGTGATGTTTGGCCAATATATATTCGTTCGCAATCCTGGCAGTCTATCTGGTAAATCACGTTGCTTTTTTTCGGTATTGGAATTGGATCTTTGATCTTACTATATAGGTTTTTAACTGTCTTTTGATTATATGTCGCTATTTGTACTTTTTCTTCTTTATACCCATATATATATATACCAATTCCTAACGGCACACCGTATACACAATAACTCCTGAGAGAAACAACTTAGAAACTCGATATTTGTAGGGTAGGTTTGGACCTTAATTAATAAGGCCGAATTCGTGAATGCGTAAAATCCACCCAATGATTCCGCAGATTGACCCATTCAAAATTATATCGGATTGAAATCCAGAACTTAATCGAAAAATGATAGTTCGAAGATTCATACAGAATTTAATGGGGATAATATGATAAAAAGATCACAGAATATTGAATATTTGAAAAGAAAAATTTGAAATTTTTTTCAAATTGTTCTAATTACACGATAGTCACGAAATTCTGCACAAAGTTGTCCTCCGGTATCTTGAATCTAGCTGCAAAGTTTCATCATGATTGAATCGGTATTTCTTGAGTTATACCGAAAAAAGAACGATATCAGGAAGAAAACCACAAAATTCTACACATTTTTTATGAATATCTCCAAAACGAATAGCCCTATCGAATTGAAATTTGGTATCCTGCTGTGGAATATGAAGTTCAATATATAAGCAGTATCATTTTAGAATAATATTGATAGTTCACGGAAAAAATATATTTTTCTAAAAAAATTTTGAAATTTTTTTTTTTCAAATTAAGATACTATACGATCCCAACAAAATTCTGCTTGAAGTTGCGCCTTATTTCGTTCTAAGTATCTGCCAAGTTTTCATCTAATCGGTTCAGTAGTTCCTGAAATATCAGGGAAATAACCTCAAAACTTCAAATTGCTATAACTCCAAAACCATTTGACCGATTTGTCCCATGAAGGAACTTAACCGCCGCATTCCAATGCTCGACCTAATCTGAAAGTTTCAAGTCGGCAGCTGGCTGCGTTCGACAGTTATCGTGTCGTCTGCCGGCCGGCCGGACAGAATCGATTTTGACACCGGATTCGTCATCAGTGAGTCCAACCAAAATTCGAAAATTACAGATATTTGGACAAAACTATAGCACGCTGTCCCCCTAAAACATGCGCACAATAATGAATCAGATAAATTCATTTTTCGAAATTATTCATTTTGTGTTTCGTTTCTCCAATAAAATCAGGTGTGTGGCGATCTTTAGCCTTTCTCAAGTCGATATCTCCGAATTTGTTAATTGCTCGTAAATGTTTTCGACTCAGAGGACCATGGTGGTTCAATAATTTATTCAATGGCTAGCTTGTTCGACATTCAAGCTCTATCTACGCGTGTTTCCATAAAATGTCGAAATAACTCCTAATCTATTCCGGTGACTGATTACTACACATTTCTAATCCCTAATTAATTAGTTGATCAATTGTAACGCATACCTTGCTGTATCTTGATTTAATTCTCTTTCGGAATTCTTAATTGATGTCGACTTGAATCGGTATTCTTGTTATCATTCTAGGGGATAATTACTCATTGGATTTTCTTTCTTTATAAACACGTTATTTTCGCGAGTTTGTTGTAGACAAAAAGATAGCTATCATTTTGTAATTTTTGGATTTTGGTCCGAAAGCAATTAGAATGAACCTTCAGATCAATGAAAACCGAAGATATTGCCCATTCATGTAAAAAACATACTTTCGTTGGAGCTTACATTCCAGTTTAAAAAAATTTCAAAAAGCACTGCCGTGAAGGCAGCAACTTTTGCGCGCATGTTCAATGTAGATGACCGCTTCAGCAACGAATTTGAACATGCACGCAAAAGCTGCTGCCTTCACGGCAGTGCTTTTTGAAATTTTTTACTGATAAATTACTGGATTTCAATTCGATCAAATCTGTATTCTTGGAAATATTGGAAAAATAAAATTTTGAATGGGTATATCTACGGAATCATTGGGCGGATTTTACCATTCACGAATTCGACCTTCGTAATTAAGCCCCAAACCTACTTTACATATATCGAGTTTCTTAGTCGTTTCTTCCGAAAGTTATTGTGTTTACGGTCAGCCTAACGGCCGACTGCGTAAACACAATAACTTCCGGAAGAAACGACTTAGAAACTCGATATTTGTAGAGAAGGTTTGGACCTTAATTACGAAGGCCGAATTCGTGAATGGGTAAAATCCGCCCAATGATTCCGTAGATATACCCATTCGAAATTTTATTTTCCCAATATTTCCAAAAATACAGATTAGATCGAAATGAAATCCAGTACTTCATCGAAAAATAACAGTTCGAAGTTTCATACAGAATTTAATGAGGATGATATGATAAGAAAATCATAGACATTTTTTTTTCGAATGGTTCTTATGACACGATTGTCACGAAACTTCGCATAAAGTTGTCTTTCAGCATCTCAAAACCAGCTGTGAAGTTTTATCAGGACTGGATAAGTATTTTTCGAGTTATACCGAAAAAATCAACAATATCGGGAAGAAAACCTCGAAATTTAACATATTTTTTCCCGATATCTCCGAAACATATGATCCTATCGAACTGAAATTTGGTACACTGTTGTGAAATATGAAGCTCAAAGTGTGACTGGAATTTTTTTTTTGGTATGATGAATGGTTTCCGAAAAAAAAAATTTTTTGGAAAAAAATTTCGAAAAAAATTTTTTTTTTAATTTACTGACAATATGATCCTGACAAAATTTGGCTCGAAGTTGCACGTCGTTATACTCCAACTATCTGCCTAGTTTGAATCCAATCGCTCAAGTAGTTTCCGAAATAAAGAATAAATAACTTCAAAACTTCAAGTGCCTATAACTCCGAAACTATTCGACCGATTTGGCCCATTAACGAACTTGACCGCGGCATTCTGATGCGCAACCTATCCTGGAAGTTTCAAGTTGCTAGCGTGCTTCTGTCGACAGTTAGCGTGTCTACGGCCGGAGGGCCGGCCGGCCGGACAGAATCGATTTTGACACCGGATTCATCATAAGTGAGTCCAACCTAGTCGATTGAGACCATTTTCGGCTTAATCATCCAAAATTACAGACATTTGGACAAAACGATAGCACGCTGTTCCCCTAGAACAAGCGCGCAAAAAGAGTTACGATATACTGGGGGGTATCGAACAATACTTTTTTGATTTTTTTCCAGATTCATTGAACTGAAATTCATCGTGAAATATTTGTTTTCAAAGAGGTGAAAAATTATCTTCAAGGTCTGAGGTATACAGTGCGCGTCAAAATTATGGAACAAATTCATTTGCTCAGAATAAAAATATTTGGCAACAAAATCCTGAAACAGGTCAATTTTTGTTTCACTTTTACCAAATTTTTATGCATTTATAAGGATTTTTGTTGCAACCTGTGTCATCCCCATCAATCCTCTAAATTTTTTGAATAGGGAAGTGGGTCATGTGGTAATTTTTTGGCAAGGTCTTTGTATCTTCTTGACAGGCGTGCAGAAATTTTCAAGAAAAAATTTTTTTTTTTGAAAAATTAGTTAGTTCGAAGAGGTTTTCAGTATATGTACCTACTTTGTCATGGCTCATTTACTTTGAGACGATTTTACTTGATGAAATTTGTCACCGAATGAAAGTCGACCATTACAGTTTTGTTCATACACATTTTTCAACCCCTCACGTGAAAACTTAGAATGTGTTAAACACTGCGCTTCAGTTATGATCTTAAGAAGGTATGTTATTAGTACGTTTCAACTTAGTTAGAAGATGGAATATGGCAGAGATACATTTGTTTCAGTATTATTTCTTTCAAGAATTCGAAAATATTGAAGATAGGGGGTATGTGCTAATTTGAATGTGTGCAAGGTTCTCTAGATTATTTAATTTTGAGGAAATTCTCATGCTAAAATATCAGCATAGTAGACAACAGCTGAGATGATTATTCTAATCATCCCAACAAGAGCAGCAATACCTTGTCGCCTGAATAAAATTGCTGCATTTGATTTCTGGTAACCATATTTCTATAGGTATCCAGGAAATTTATTATTGGTCAATTTGACTTTAAGTAGTTTTTCCGTCTAGTAACATTTTTGAATCAGTCGATGTTTACATGAATTACGAAAATCGTAGATAGCGGTTATGTATGCGAAATCATAGAAAAACACGAAATGTATATTAAGTAGGGTTATTTTCTACTTCCCGTGTAGCTCTGAAGTCACAAAATACAGCGTTGTCAACTCTTAAATCATCCATTGTGGAAGTCTATGAGAGCAATATCGCTATGACAAAGTTCATAACAAACATTGCAATATCACTCGGGACATAATACGTAATATCACGACCATACTGCTATAAATTAGAAAGATAGCAATATGATTTGAATAGCAAGGTTCATAGCAATATGTGAACAGAATCGACCTGGTTATATTGTTTTCAACTGTAGAAATCGTAAGGATAAAAATTGTGAGCAATTATCACGAATTATCTTATAATTGGCAACGCCGCTATGTGGTCGGCGAACTCCCCTCGAGTGTAGCTTTGGTTTTTGGTTGAACATCAAACAAACCACAAATCTATGCACTTATCTTCGCTTCAAAACATTGCTGTTTATTCGATGTAATATTGATACTCATCTGATAAATGAAGAAACGCGATTAATCATGTCATGACATACACCGAAACAAATCCATCTGACAGGTCGTGCGAATTTACTTTGAGGTTACCTTTTTTTTACTTTTTTGTATTGGCTCGTTTTTGCTGGTTTTCACTATAATTAAGTTGTTTACGATAAGAATTCAACGACAAGGTCGAATCGAAAGGGTCAAGTTACCTGCTATTTTCGTGGAAAATCTCGCGTGCATTTTCTAGGGAACAGCGAGTTTTCGTTTTGTCTGTAGTTTTCGATTTTTTTCCCAAAAATGCTCTCAAACAACTGTTCGTCCGGCCATAGGCACGATTTCGTGAGAAAGGAAAACTTGAAAATTTTACGATTGGTTGCATTTTGGAATGCGATGTTTGAGTCCCTAATAGAACTTAGAACGGTTCCGAAGTTATAGTGATTGGAATATCTCAAAAAAACCTAGAAAAGTACTGGATTTTAATTCGATGTGAGCTGTATTTTTTGAAATATTGAGAAAATAAAATTTTGAATGGAATCATTAAGCGGATTTTAACCATTCACGAATTCGAACTTCGTAATTAAGTCCCAAACCTACTACACAAATATCGAGTTTCTAGGTATTTTTTTCCGAAACTCATTTTTGTTTATGGTCGGCCGTTAGGCCGAGAAAAACAACTTCTATATTTGTAGAGTAGGTTTGGACGAAGGCCAAATTCGTGAATGGGTAAAATCCACCCAATAATTCCACAGATATACCCATTAAAAATTTCCCCAATATTTCCAAAATTACAGATTAGATTGAATTGAAATCCAGTTCTTCATCGAACAATGACAGTTCGAAGGTTAATCCAGGATTTAATGAGGATAATATGATAAGAAGCTCACAGAATATTGAATATTTAAAAAAACAAAATTTGAAAATTTTTTTTCAAATTTTCTAATGACACGATCATCACGAAATTCTGCAAAAAGTTGTACTTCAGCATCTTCAAACTAGCTTTCAAGTTTCATCATGATTGAATCAGTATTTCTTGAGAAATACCGAAAAAAACAAAGATATCGAGAAGAAAACAGGAAATTTATCATATTTTTTCCCAGTATCTCCGAAGATATTATTCGTATCAATTTGAAATTTGATACACTGCTGTGAAATATTGACTTCAAAGTGTAATCAAAATTTTTATCGAATATGATTGATAGTTTGTTGAAAAAAATTTTTCGAAAAAAAATTTGAGAATTTTTTTTTCTAAATTAACGAACCATACGATCTCAACGAAATTTCGCAAAAATTTCCGCGTCGTTATGCTTAAAATAACTGCGAAGTTAGTTAGGTTGGACTCACAGATGAAGAATCCGTGGTCGAAATTGATTCCCGAAAGAAAGGATCTAGAATTTTGAAATTTTCAGGTTAGGTTAAGATCCTGAATATCTCGGTTATGTTCGTTAATGGGCCAAATCTGCCGAATGATTTTTGTGCTACAGCCATTCAAAATTTTGATTTTCCAATAACTCGAAAAATATTTATCTGATCGAAATGAAACTTGGTTGGAAGATGAACATTGTCAATAAGAAAGATTACTATGGAAAAATTCGAAAAATTTTTTTTTTTAATTTTTATATTTCATTGAAATTTCAGCTGCTGACTTCACGTCAGTGCTTTCTAAATTTTTTTTGGCGAACCTGATATCATGTGACACCTGGTATTAAAAGCGTGAATTTTTCGATTATCATAGCACCGCCAATGCGTCGGTGTTTTCTAGAATTCAAACCTCAAGTTCATTCTACTCTCCAGTGCAGGTCGTGATACCACACAGCTCTGGGTCAAACAACTCGTTTTCAGGAAGGCATTCAATCTGTTCAACAAGCCAAAACGCCCATAAAACATAAAATGCTACTTGTAATAGCTCCAAAAGAAATTTCACCGAAGGTCAAGGAAGACATCCGTCAGTAGTTCCGCCTTTTACGGTGGTGAAAGTTGAACTAAAGAGTTGAGAAGGCCACAACCACACGAAATTTGATGCCTCAGTAAAATGATCAAGATCACTCAACCAGATAAAAGTCTCAAAGAATTGTACGTGGATAAAAGTTTCAAGTCGATTCCCACTTGCGTTGAATGTATACGAACGAGGAAATAATGCTTCAATGAATGGGTTTTTTTTTTAAACGAAAATGCAGTAATTTCCATGAGAAACC
Source organism: Myrrha octodecimguttata (assembly GCA_958510865.1). Lineage (NCBI taxonomy): Eukaryota > Metazoa > Arthropoda > Insecta > Coleoptera > Coccinellidae > Myrrha > Myrrha octodecimguttata. The sequence continues at coordinate 76,006,505 of OY294057.1, forward strand.
TTTGGAACATCACATTTTAAACATATAATTTCAATATTATATTTTTAAAAAAATATTTGATTACCTAAAACTGAGAAATAAAAATTTATAAAAGCACTGACGTTAAATCAGCAGCTTTTACGCGCTTGCTCGCATTGAAAAATGGTGAAATTTCAACGAAATATAAAAATTAAAAAAAAAAAAAAAAATTTTTCTCGAATTTTTCCATGGATAATTCTTCTTATTGACACTGTTCATCTTCCAACCAAGTTTCATTTCGATCAGATGAATATTTTTCGAGTTCTTGAAAAATCAGAATTTCAAATGGCTGTAGTATCAAAACCATTCGGCAGATTTGGCCTATTAACGAACTTAACCGAAATATTCAGGATCTTAACCTAACCTGAAATTTTCAAGACTAGGTCTTTTCTTTCGAGAGTTACAGCGCACACGGCCGGCTGGACAGAATCAATTTGGAGCACGGATTCTTCATCAGTGAATCCAACCTAGTCGTTTGAGACCGATTTCGGCTCAAAATTAGAAAATTACAGACATCGTGACGAAATGATAACGCGCTGTTCCCCAGAACAAGCGCGTAAAAATTGGGATTTGAAATGTAATGGGATTTGTCTTGAGTGCACGATACGGCAACGTCGAATTCCAGCTTTCTCGGAAAGAAAAGGACGTCAAATGTGTTACTTTGCTTAGGAAAACAGAGATAGCTATACTTCGATCTGGTTAGAGTAGAAGACAACGACCAAGGAGTAGAAAAAGAAGAGCACAGACTGTCATATCACTGACAAATCGCAAACGGAAACGGAAACAAATTGTTTGGTTATATTGACAAATAACACGTGTATACCACAGAATAGGAATAAATATTTCATTATTCTATAGTAGAAAAAGCTATCCGACTAAGCACCGTTGCCAGTTCGTGCATGCCTGGCAAATCCCTTCAAATTTCAAAACCCCAATTTTGAAATCGGATTTTGAATACTTTCTGAAGGTAATTTGGGAATGTGATGAATCAACCCCATAATAATTATGTTCAAATTTGCATTTGCAGTAATAACCCAAATTCAGGAAAAACCCCCCCCATTCTAGAAAAGTCTGAAGTCATCATCATTTTATCCTCACGAAATTCGATATGAAAATGCAAGCTGTCATTTTTTGATCAAGTACTGAATTAAAATTTTCATCTCATCTGTAAATTGGGGAATAACATTTCATGAGTATAAGATTAGAAGCCTTTGGCAGGGTCAATACGTGAAAAGATGACCGCTTAGGCAACGGATTTGAACATGCACGCAGAAGCTGCTGTCTTCTTGTCAATTTCTAGAACTTTCAATAAAGCACTGAATTTTAATTGGATCCAATCTTTTTTGGTCTCTAAGTAATTTCTTTGGAAAGTTCACGTTCGTCCACAGGCAAAAATCATATTTCAATTCGATCGGATTTGTATGTTTGGAATTATTGGAGAATTTCGAATTGGAAATTATGTTTTGGGAATCACTTAGTTTATTTAACCCATTCGTATTTCCGGCCTTCGTGATAATGCTCCAAGTTTGATATAAAAATATCACGCGATTAATGTGTTAACAATCGTCCGTTAGGCTTGCCGTAAAGTCAATAACTTCCGAGGGAATCAACTTAGAGACTCGGATATTTGTAGAGCCTGTTTGATGCTCACATACGGAGGTCGAAATCGTAAACGAACAGAAACTCTGCTCATGGTTCCGTAGAAATAACTATTCAAAATTTCATTTCCCAAATATCTCCAAAATACGAATCTGTTCAAACTGAAATCTATTACAACGTTCAAAAATAATAGCTTGATGGATCATGTAGAATTTCATGGATAAGATTATCGTAAAATCATTTAATCGCTCATACGTGTGTATCAGTTTTCAGCAGAATCTGTTTCCAGTGTCACGATTCTCACGAAATTTTGCATGATCTTAGATAGCTGTGCGTTCAGGAAGATTCCGAAAAATCTTATTTTCGAAACGATTGCTCGGCACTTCCTCATTTCCGAATTTGACCTTTTAAGCATGAACCGTGAACTATAACAGGCTAGAAATGTTAAAACAACAACGATCTATTATGGTGTGTATGGACTGAGAAGTTCACGGCTTCTCAAGAAAAAATAGAATCGTTGCCAAAAAAAAAATTGTTTTCAATCTTAATTCAGTTTGTATACAGAGTGTTTCAAAACTGCACATTCCGTTTTGTAAATAGAAGCAGGGTGTTGAAGTTAAAATTTTCACATTATAACGTTTACATTTTTTAAAGTATTCAGCTGAAATTCAGCAAGGAATTTCTTCACGTCACACGACATGCCAATTGTCTATAAGGTAAAATTTTTTTCTGGAGCAAAGTCCCATTTTTTCCACTGTCCTTTCAATAAAAAAAAGCATCTTTGTTTGAAGTCGTCAAAAAAATTATTTTTCACTGAAATCGTTTTGAAGAGAAAAATAAGACATGTCTCCAGGAAAAATATCATCCTGTATACACGGTGTCTCATCAATAGTTGCCATATATTAAGTAACTGGAGAAATTTCAACTTCAAATACGAATATTAAACCGAAAACACTTGAATGACCTGAAAAATATCATCCTACCAATAACCTTTAATCGATATGTGCTGTATATTTGCCCAGTCTGAACAAAAAATATTGTAAGATTTTAGAACACTTGGCTAAGATCATTCAAGAATATTCGCTATAAAACACTCAGTATCTCGGTGAGTAGGAATATTTTATTCATGTGTTTTGAGGTTGAATCTTCTTATTTTGAGCTAAATTTTCTCCAGTTACTATAAGAGCAATTCTTGATGGGAGACCCTGTATATGAACGAATGAGGCAGAAGCCCTGAGGTTGATCTTTCCAAAATTTCATGGATCCAAAATTTAAAAATTTCGATTATTTTCTCCATCCGCACATATGAACAAGATACGAAATTAATCGATCGCATATGAAATTATTTCATTACTACGATTACTTAATTTCGAATTACAACAAAGAAGGATATCGATCAATTCCAGAAACAATAACGGGGGTTTTTCCTGAATTTGGGTTATTACTGCAAATGCAAATTTGAACATAATTATTATGGGTTTGATTCATCATTTTCCCAAATTACCTTCAGAAAGTATTCAAAATCAGATTTCAAAATTGGGGTTTGGGATTTGCCAGGCATGCACGAAGTGACAACGGTGTTTAGTAGAATAGCTCTTTCTGCTATAGAATAATGAAATATTTATTCCTATTCTGTGGTACACACGTGTCCTTTGTCAATATAACCAAACAATCAATGGTTCCAAAATGGTCGTCACGCCGAGAAGACGTACTTTTCCTCGGGTCCCAGTTTGGAACCCCAGAATTATGTAAATTCAAAAAGATTATTACTAAACCAACGACGAAGATTTAATAATTGTGTGTCTATGTTATTTTGTGAAGTAATCAAGTGATTCGTATTGTTAATTGTGATAATGTGTTAAATCACGTGAACGACGAAGAATAAAATTCTTGGGGATTGGAGTTTCCAAGACTCCCGCAGTTCCTCGGGACCTCAGGAATTCAACGACGAAGATTACACACTGAGATTGGGTGCATAGCCTTTATGAGCTGAGCCCAGATTGCCGTCTTCCCAGTTTAGAGGGGCTGCTAGCTGAGATGATGTGATTACCAAGAAAGAATAATAATAATAATAACCAAACAATTTCCGTTTGCGATTTTTCAGTAATATGACAGTATGACAGTCTGTGCTCTTCTTTTTCTATTCCTTGGTCGTTGTCTTCTACTCTAACCAGATCGAAGTATAGCTATTTCTGTTTTCCTAAGCAAAGTAACACATTTGACGTCCTTTTCTTTCCGAGAAAGCTGGAATTCGACGTTGCCATATCGTGCACTCAAGACAAATCCCTTTAAATGCAAACCCCCATTTTCATTTTTCAGCTTTAGGTGATCAAACATTTTTTTAAAAATATAAAATTGAAATTATATGTTTGAAATGTGATGTTCCGAAGGTTTTTCATGATAATTACCGCCTTTTCGTTCAAAGAAAAAACCCCTATTCTTTCAGGAATGTACCAATCTGAAGGGATAAAATTCAGACAACTCCTTACAAAAAAAAAGAAACGATAACAACACAAGATGACTCATAAAATTAGTTATCACACCAGTCATATCCACCAAAAAACTTCCATCACAAAAACAAAAACACAGGCGTACACAAAGTTCACTGATCCCTCCTTAGTCAAGTCCGGCCCTGCCTCGTGGCAATATTGACGAACGAAAGTGAGGGGGTGCTTGTAGTTGGATTTTCGGGTTAAGATCGCTGAGGTCAAAAACCGACCTAATGTCGCTCCCCCCACCACTCCCAAATATTGGTCCTACGCACTGCACACGCAATAGGAGGGGCCTAACGCACTGTACTCTTTCTCTCTCGCATACGCACTTGTCAACTTTTACCCTGCGCTTGCATTCAAAACCTGCATTTTATCCTGCCAAGTTGCGTTTTTCAAACGCTCGGTATGCGTGGTTGCAACTCGAGTGTTACGTGAAAGAAAATTTTTTAATTGATCGAAATTGTGTATAGTATGGCCCAGAAGAAAAACCACGAAGAGCAGTACACAAGACATCTATTGACCAAAGTTCCTGCACCCAAAAATGGTTAGTGTTACTACAATTTTAATGATCACGTTGGGAGTGTTACAAAGTAGTTCATTTTTGTTATTAGAAGGCGTTGAAAAATAAATTACTTGACCTACATTCCCAAATTGTTGTTTACTCTACTCTACTTCCGGAAATTCTCAATTAAAATTTAAAATTCGGTCTTACTTTGTATTATGTTTTGTTAATTTATTCGGGTGTAACTTCTTCGTGTTTCAAATCTGTTTCATTGTTAAATTCTTGTTTTTGAGGATGGTGTAGTCGGAGCTCTGTCCGAATTCTAATATCGATCTTTTTTGAAAAAGAAAGTGATCCGTGCGCATGTCCGTGAACTCATTTCACTATTTTGGAGGTATTTCGGTCAAAGGTTTTGTTTTCGTTTGAGTTCATTGTTCAAATTTGTTTCGGAAATATGTGATTGATTGAAAGCCACTGGCTTGGAGTCATTTGTTACTGGATCGATAGAAAAAAGGTATATGATTGGGGGTGAAAGAGTTGGATTGTTTCGTAATTGATTTTACTTTGCTTTCCATGGAAGAAAAATAATAGAAGAAAATATATAAATAAAAGTTAAAGTAAATAAAATTGAAATATTCACTGAATACATTCGAAGTTCAAACGTGATTATGGTTTTATCAACTCTTAGAATGATGCGATACTATTATTCAGGATATTATGATTGCTTTCCTGAAAGATTTACGAAAAGAATTTGAAATTAATTTCAACAGGGAAATTTTCATGTGAAAATTCGTTATTCTAATTCAAATGAAATATATTTTTCGTTATCTGATTTCAAATCGTGCAATTAGTTCTTATGATGTTTTGCTACATAAAAATTATGTTCACTCAGATTTATTTCGTTGAAAGTTGCGGGACTATCCGCCATTTTGTTGTACATCCATCCTTATATTTGGATGAATACAGGATAATGATGGATTAAATTTAAAGTTTTGTTGATTCGGTTCGTGCTTATGGATGAGATACTTTAGCCAATGAAATGATATCGTCTTTCTTGGTCATATTTTCTTTACTTTACCAAAATTACGTTCTTCAAACTCCAGCCTTTCAGTTGAAGTACGGACTGAATTCAGTAAAATTTAATTGTATAGTCATAGTAACGTTTATAATAATGTTAATGCATGGCTGGCCCCGAAATTTTGGTTATAAGTCGAGCGTGACCTGAAAGTTCATTGTTCTCTGAGACAACGTGATTTCAACGAAAAGACGCATATTGAGACTTTAATTTTGTGAGGGAATATATTTTGAGTTTATTCTTCCCGTGCTCACCTTCAGTAACTGAAATAAGAATTAATTCATTTTTCAAATATCGTTTGAAGGATATTCTGGATGAAATTTTAATTAATCTTTTCAGTTTCTCATCCCAGTATATGAATTGTTGAAAATTAGGTAGAAATTATTATTTATATAAATCATGAACTTGGCAGAACTTATCGAAATAAGAAAATAATTGTGACTATTTTCAATCCATTGTCTGATGAAGGAGTCAGATATTTGAATTGATTCAATATTGTTCATTGAGCAACATTTTTTCAAGAAAATTCCCTAGATGAATAGTTCATCCTGCAATCCGCAAGAGATATTTCTATAATATAAGATATTGTTAGAAAAAATCTCGGAAAACTCGAAAGAATAATTCATTTTTCGACTGATTTTATTAGAAATCATCAATGATAAAAATTTTTAGAATCAGTGGGAAACAATTATATATTAATAACATACTGGAACTACTGAATGCTTCATGAGTTCATTAATAAAATGGAGAATGTGGTCATATTCTGTTTGTCGATATTTGTGGCATGGCATTTTTGGGAGAAATATTACAACGAATTACTTTCTGGATGTTACGCAGATATCAATTAATTTCCGAAGAAGATGTAGAAAGAATTTCAAGGATTATTATTCGCGAATAAAGTGATTTCTCATGATTTCATTACGTTGCAACTTGGCGTGCTATAATACCAGTGCATTCGCCATTTCGCCACGTGAAAATTCGCGATGCAGTTCTATACTCAAAATTTTTTTTGAATTATATCTTCCTGCAAAAACAAGTGAAACTAGATGAAAAAGGCAATTCAACTGAGTTCATCCATATGAGTTGAAGAACTCATTCATATATGAACTGCACTATCCAAAATTGTGTGAAATTTTAAATGCGCATTGGCCTGTTTGCTCCCCGAATATCGACAAATTGCTCAAATATGAAGTGGAAAGAATTTCTAAAAACCATAATATCATAGAGAAATTATTTCTCACAATGATAGAAAGTTGCAAAATGGCGAACGATTTGCAAGTGCATTCGCCATTCTGAAACATTCGAATTGGCAAATTAGGATTGTTTTGAATTGTTGTCGATTAGTTTTCTCTTCGAGGAAGGTGAAACTGGCTGCAATTTTTCCATTGAACTATAGTCCTCATTATTTGGAAAATTATCGACACTACCTAGATTCTATGAAATTTTGATTAACCGGGCACTTATAACTAGAAATGTGACTCAGTATTTCATTCCTAGAATGTATTACTATACAGGGTATACCATATGTAATTAAAAATAATTCATATATTGAATCTCGAGCATATAATATGAAGATTCGACTCAAATGACCTAGCTTAACTGTATCTCCCGTCTGAAATACAGGGTGTTTCATTTTCAAATTTATAGATTATTTGTGCCTAGCATCATATTCGAAGGCCAGAAGATACTATAAACCCTACTTTATATGCCTCAACATTTTTCAGTTGAAATATTTCCAATTGATCATGATTCATCTCATATAAACATTCTTTTAATCTTTCTTCGACATACTTCCTTGTTCTTCCACCTATCTTAGTCAATTGAATGTCCCCCCACCATTTTGCTGAATATGGTATCAGATATCCAAAAATTAAGGCTACTCCTTCTTTTCCAGAAAACTGGCAAATGCCTGAGATGGTGGGCTTCTACAACGAGACCTCCTTGTCCGTTTCTCCCATTCAGCCGACAGTAGAGGAGGTACCTTTGGTCAAGAAAGTGGTGTGCAGTCCAGATCTTCCACTTACTGACTACGCTGCAGCTCAAGCAACTGCTAAGCCAGTCGAACAGAATGTGTGCATGATTTGCCAAAAGATGTTTCCCACCAAATCGGCCCTCCAAGTAAGTACTTCGATCATCAGAGTCTAGATAGAGTTACAGGTTTTCTTGTGCACGTCTAAGTGGACGAAAATTGTGACCTTTGATTTGAACTAGATGGGGTTGGTCTCGGAGAGTTCTTCATCTAATTCACCATTCGCAGTATGGTACAGACAGTTTAGTCAACTGGTTCAGTGAACAATAAACTAACACCAGTACAATGACGAAACACAAGATCTTTCGAAAATATGGCACCTGTACGTGACAATCCACAGGAGAATCCGAGCCATCGCATCTCTCACAAGAACTTGGCCTTCGTACACCACAAGTCATCCAATTTTGCGTTGTGACTTGGGCTCGCACCCTTACCAACTTCAGCTCACCCAGGCGCTGAAGGTAAACTACTATAGACAAAGACGTATGCTCGCTAAATGAGTCCTGGACCTTCATTTCCATCAAAAAAACATTTTCGACGATGAGACCAAAATCATTTCATGATGATTTGGAACAACAAACCAAATTGTCGAATCTAAGATGATGTCAATCCACGTGAGATCCACGAGGGTGAAATGCACTGCGATAAAGTGACTGGTTGGTATGGCATTTCGGCCATCACCGTCAACTTCGAGCAATGCCAACCACCTTGTTTTCGCATGAGTAAGATGAAATAGTGCTCCGTCATTTCACAACCCTAGTGAATCGATCTCTTGCAATTACGAATATCACTAAATCTATGCGATATCCAATACTCTTCTAACCAAATTTTTCTATTATTCCAGACCCACCAGAGGACCCACGGCGTCAAAGTGACGGAGGACCAATACAGATGCAACATTTGCTCCAAAACTTTCGCCGTACCGGCCAGACTGACTAGACATTACCGCACGCACACTGGCGAGAAACCCTTTAGATGCGAGTTCTGCAACAAGAGCTTCAGTGTAAAGGAGAATCTGAGCGTACACAGAAGAATCCATACGAAGGAGAGACCGTACAAGTGCGAGGTGTGCTCGCGCGCGTTCGAGCATTCCGGTAAACTTCACAGACACATGAGGATTCACACTGGTGAGCGCCCTCACAAGTGTACAGTTTGCTCCAAGACTTTCATACAATCCGGACAGCTCGTTATACACATGAGGACACATACAGGTGAGCATCCACTCAGGTTTTTCATGGTTACCTTCGTATATGAGCACGAAAATGCTTTAGGAATTGATCAGCACATCTTAATAGTATGGTGCACAACAGAATATTTGAATGATTCCTCTTGAGTTTTCTGAATTCCATTTTTGCTTTCAGGCGAAAAACCCTACGTTTGCCAAGTTTGTCAGAAGGGCTTCACATGCAGCAAGCAACTGAAAGTACACTCGAGAACGCACACTGGTGAAAAACCCTACTCCTGTGAAATATGCGGTAAATCCTTCGGCTATAACCACGTGTTGAAACTTCACCAAGTAGCCCACTACGGCGAAAAAGTTTACAAATGCACCATCTGTAACGACACCTTCAACTCCAAGAAATCGATGGAAGCTCACATCAAGAGCCATTCGGATAACGCGCCCACACCTCCAACGTCTACCATCTCCAACGAATCCAGTTGTTCTAGTCTAGAGAAGGAAAGTCGGGAGATCCCAGTGGCCAGTCCTATTCCAAAGCAGGAGATCCCGCTCAGTTACGACTCCAATATCAAATACTACTTCTACACCAGAGATAGGAACTACCTATCTCCAGACTACGGTGTGCCTGCATCAGCTGGTGTAGAGCTGCTCGCAGCAGCTGCGTCAGTGACTGAACAAGAAGACAGATACAGCCATTCCGACGTTTTTGATATAATCAAGAGTCCACAGGATGTCATAGCAGTTCTTCGACACCCAGCTTACCTGACGGCTTCACCAACGGTTCCATATACCCCTATAAACGCAGGAGACGACATCAGAAGGAGGGTTGAAGCAGCTTTGGCCGTTGACGAGATCCATTCTGAAGAGGATCCCATGCTGACGCCTCCAAGCTCAAATCCTGTATCTCCAGCACCTTCTGTATCTCCCGATCCTGAACTGAGTTTACCACCCAGGAAGAGGTCCAAAATGATCTTGAAGTCCATGGAGTCCTCGAAAGACCTGTCACCTGTCAGATACAGCTCGGTGATCCATTATGCACGTGCTTCGTAATGTAAATGAATGTTTTTTATGGCGTCCATATGTACTCGCAGGGTGTCCCGAATAGAGTGAGAATTTGCTTTCAGCATCGTTCTAGCGACATTTCACAGAACTTTATTTATCATGTTTTCTTGGAAGTTTTTACATAGCTGTAGAAGGTGGGGAGAGCAGTTACTTGGCTCTTGGATTGCTACCTGGACTGCGCTGATGCATCCACTGACTGATGATTATTTGTTATTATTATGGTATATTATACAGGGTGAGTCTTTGACCTTGCAGAATATTTTAACAGAAGATTCTTGAAGCTGAAAGAAACACATTTGTCCTCTACCATTTTTTCCGATTCGGCCTAGATAAAAAGATATAGGCATTATAAATTTTCATAATAGGCTAGCCGCCCCTGGAAACCTGAACACTGAAGTTTTTCCAAGCCTAAGATATACCATTCAAATCTTCGAAATTAGCAACTCTGATATGAGAACAAGCGTCAACTTACTTTCTACATTCCAGTTGGTGAAAAAAGTTGTATTTATAGTACAATAAACAAGTTAGGTATTCCAAATTTCGTGGGCGATAAAAGTTGAATATTCTTCTTTTGGTTTCATTTTCGATAATGAGGAATTCATCTAGCTATCACTCATATTAGCTTTGAGATTCATCTTCAATTTGTAATTATTAATTTTCTTTGTTTATTTCATTTTCTCCAAGAATTATCAGATTCAGTCATAACCCCTTCAAACTTTTCATAAATAAATAAAACAGATGTACCTAATTTATCTATGAACGTACAAACGTTGCCAAATTGACGAACATAAAAAAAGAACTCTTCGAAATCAAACAACACACAATATGCTAATAATTCTATGTATACACTCGTATAGTCTATGATTCTGAACTGAACTATAAATCTATGATTCCATTCTCAACTTTTAGACGTGGCAACGCGGAAAAGTTGAATTCTGTGAATTTTTTGAACAGAGTTGCAATCAGCCAAAGTACCCAATTCTCGGAATTTCACAGATATTTTTCATTTTTGAATTTCATATTACTCGAAAACGGCGCATCATACGAAAAAAAATAAGGAATACTTTTACTTTCCAAAATGGTCAAAAATTCGTTGAATAGCATTCAAATTATTTGTAAAAGTTGGATTCTTTGAATTTCTGGTATTTTTATGAAATGTTATGGTCATATTAAAGAAACTGGAGGATGTGGATGAAATTTTGTAATCCAGGAACATTCATCGTATCAATAAAAAACTATATTCCAAAAATCATCTCATTCGGTGAGATCGTTCGCGAGACATAATCGAAAATTAAATTGTTTTATGGATTTTCAACAGTCTGTATCTTACGAACCAAGGCGAATCGGAAAAAATGGTTAGGGAAAAAAGTGTTTCTTTTGGCTTCAGGAATCTTCTGTTAAAATATTCTGCAAGGTCAAAGACTCACCCTGTATATTTATCTTTTATTTGATGTTATCGCGAGTTTCAGCATTTCAGGATACGATACTATAACGACTGCTTGTACATATAATCAGTGATTTGGCTTCTATTTACTCGGTTTTTACTGATGAACACGAATGGATGATAAAAATTTCAATTACATTTTTCATCCTAAATTTGCTGTAAGACATCAAGCAAATATAGAACTGAATCATTCGTTATGTATACAGCTAGTTGTTATTACAAAGTTAACCATAGTTTAATGAAGTAATATGACTAGTTAAATGAGTGAAATTTGATATGTATTTTCTCCTTTCGAATAGTTCTGCGAATGTTTTTACTTCCAAAACTGGTGTTTAAGGTCATCAGGTTTCAAGTATTATGACTGGCTAGATAGATGAAATTAATTCACATCGCAGATCGATAAAAACGTAGAATGGCCCGATGTTGAATGTGCAGGGAAGTGTGGTGTGTTTACTTTCAACTCAAGCGAAACCCGATCAGTGTCCGCCAATAATCAAATCATTTAATTGTAATTGCTTACAATTTCCAGAATGTCTTCTGTTTCTTCAGTTGAAAACAACATTAAATCTTCGCCCTACAAGATTATTTTCCACCTATTTGGAAATAAATAATTCTAAAGGGTTTTTCAACAAGATCTTTGTTTTTTAAAACAAAATAAAACAAAGAATCAAGTGGAAAATGAATTAAATTGTTATTGTATTACAAAGAGAAAAGTTCGGCAATTATGAATGAAAAATGATATCTGACAAATGTCCACCACGACCACGCTGACAGACGTTGATTCTTTCATCAAAATTTTTAATTACTTTTTGGCAAGATGGAGGGTCTATTTCGTTAATGGCATCACGGATTTTGAGTTTTAAGGCTGCAATCGATTCGATTGGCTCCGTATAAACTCTGTCTTTAACATAGCCCCACTAAAAATAATCCAGTGGTGTTAAATCACACGATCTGGCCGGACACTTAACAGCTGAATTTCGCGAAATTATGCGATCGGGAAATTTGGTTTGCAATGAATTGATCGTTTCATTGGCTGTGTGGCATGTGGCACCGTCTTGTTGAAACCACATTTCATTGACATCCATGTCATCAATAATAGGCCAAAATTCAGTTGTTAACATCGCGCGATAGCGTGATCCATTGACTGTTACCGCATTTCCAGCCTCATCTTCGAAAAAAAACGGCCCAATCACACCTCCAGACACAGTGACACGTTGAGCATGCAAAGGCTTCTCAATAATTGATTTAGGATTTTCAGAAGCCCAAATGCGGCAATTTTGCTTGTATTGACGTAACCTGACAAATGAAAATGTGCTTCGTCGGAAAAAATGATTTTTTGAGAAAAACCAGCAGGTTGTTCCTGAATGAACTGAGCGAATCTACGGCGATTTGAATGGTCGGTCAGCTTCAATTCCTGCACCAGTTGAATCTTGTAAGGCTTCAAAGCCAAATCCTTTCGCAAAATCCGCCATGTTGTGCTTTTGGGTAACCCCAATTGTTGAGAACGTCGTGAAATTGATAACTTTTGATCTTCTTCAACACTGTGGCTCACGGCAGCGATGTTTTCTGTTGAACGACCAGGTCGAACACGTGTTGGTGTTGGCACATTTTGTACCGAGCCTGTCGACTCAAGTTTCGCGACCAAATTCTTGAAAGCGGTCTCAGAAGGACGAAAATATCACGAATTTTACGAAATGTAACTTTAACAGAACGACCATTTTCTTAGTGGATTTGAATTATTTTAATGCGATTTTCGAGCGAAATTGAATTCATTGTAACAATTGCCAAAGCATATACTGCGAATACGTCAAAAAACTAAATGTCAAAACTGTCATGTGGTGCCGGTGTTACCACATTGAAAAACAAAGTTCTTGTTGAAAAACCCGTTACGTAATCGTAACCCTTCAACAACTCAAACACTTCAGTGAATCCATGTTTGTAGATATACAACGACGATAAATACAACATAGTTATTCAGGCTTCAACAAATGTGATGATATCATAGCATCGGGCCGTTCTCTGGATTCCTATCACTAAACAGCAGTTTTTAAATTAGAATTTTCACCAACAGAAATTCAATTTCAAATCTTTGTTGGCTCACAAGTTCATAGGTCTCAAATGATCAGAGGAATCAGAAAGACTATGATTTTTCCAACGTTATTCAAATTTTAATACATATTTCAACCTTTCATCGAACTCATTTCTCAGGAATTCAAATAGGAGATGTTCAAGGAACGTATTGTTGTGAGGAATTATATTTCATTCATTGTCTTCGTAGTATTCGGACCCACTCAATTTTATTTATTAGAATGTCTAGAACAGTGCCAAAAGTTTAATTTTTGCTCTTGTGCTGTATTCTTTTTTGTTATGAAGTATTCTTTGGGTAGTATGTGTGGAATAATTGTTTTTTGTTTCTGTGATAAGACTGTCAAACAACGTTTTACCTCAAAACAGTGCCTGGGGCAGTAGCCCTCGCAATATATTTCGTTGTGAAGCTGAACTGAGATTAAGTCAGTTTTAAGTAATCATTGTTAATAATTAGGTATTGGTGCTGAGAAAAGGTCATCTGTAAATTGACAATATGAATATATCCAATCGTCACATCGACGATAGAGAGTTGCATGAAAAATATTTTTGTCATTGATTCGATTTCTTGCAATGCAGTTTCGACTATGCGAATGCCAGAACCTGATTACAAAGTATACGGGTCAATTGATATCTACCAAAATAAAAATTTGTAGGTCGGTATGAATTGACCTTGGATGGGCATTTCCAGTATCTCAAAATATGCATTTTATTTCAATTGAAGCTCCCCATACAGTTTTTAGAGTTCCATTAAATCTCTCTAGAGTTTACTAATTCTGTGGGGTTAATTCTTTTTATATTTAACTGTTTCCAATTCATTCTTCTCATTTGAATTAGGTGGTTCATCTCGTGGATTTCAATGGTTTTCATTTCAACAAAAAATACGTTTGAGTGCAATATTCACATATTTTTTCTGTAAAGTACTAGAAATGTGCATTGCTTTTTTATAAGAAATTAAACTAGAGCTCAAAAAATCAGTATCTTAAAATCATGTCTGGCTCAGCAAAAGTTGAATTATCATAAGTGTAGTTTTATCCTGAATTACATCCAGTAAAAGTATGAGAATCAACGGAATGACAATGACATTTGTATAAAAACATCATTCGCCTCATTATAATCAAAAATGTCATCATCAGCACCCTATGTTATAATGTTTATCCCATTCGATTTTGTAGGATCAACTCTTTTATTGTTTCTAGAATAATCATTTGGAAAATAAATCGTAAAATATTTTATAACCGTAATTATTCTTATTATTTACTTTTCCCTAGGTAAATTGTAAAGTTTTTATAACTTTGTGACATGCGTATAGTGTACTTCAATTCTGATATATCTTTTCATATATAGTAGTTGTGAGAAAGATCTTGTGCCAGTTCTACCTTCAACATGCAATCTATGGAATCAGTTTTATTGTAAAATCCAATACTGTGAGGCAGGATATGTTAGTCGGAAAATATATTGGAAATGAAATGGATTCACTTTGTTTGATATTATCACTCTAGTTCCCTAAATTCAGATAGTGCTCCATGTAGAGGCGCTAGCTTTTTAATACATGAGGCTAAAGAAAATTCTAGAACAGCCCTGATGTGAAGTCAACAGCATTTTAAAACATGTTAAGATTAGTTGCCAAGGAAACATTTCCTAAGTATTTCAGGAAATAATAAAGATAATCAGAAAATGTCAACGAAATCCAGGGTGCACCTGATTTCAAGGACACCTGATAAAATAATCTGAAACTAATAAGACCAACATTCGCCAAAGAGAAAACTTTATTATAATTTAAAATAAATAAATAATACTCATATTCCTTCCAATATAGTTGAGATCATAAAACAGATATGTCACTATTTCCACGTTAGTCATCTCCAAAACAGAAAATATTTTTCAACCAATCCATAACACTGCAACTATTGTTCACTGGAATCATTGTCTTTCCTAGTTCTATTATTTCATTTATCATCTGGTCGAAGTTTTCCTAGAAAAAAGATTTATTTGTCTTCTTTCTTCGCATTTTTTTTGTTATCTCTCACCTGTTTCTTCGAAGAACACTCAATATGAGTTATTCCCAACATTTTGGCCATATTCTCTGCATCTGTTCGACTGACGAAGATTTTTTTCGATATATTCAGTCTATCTATAGTTTCAAGATCAGTTCTTAAATCATTTTTCAAACCTACTAACAGGAATTTGGCATTTTCCTTGCATTTCTTCACTTCCGGTAGCCACTGAAAAGTGATGTGAACATTTTTCAGAAATTCTTCCAATCTAGCTGGGACGATTAAAATGAACAAGAGCGTTTCCATTTTGCCTAAATATCTGTTGTATCTGTTTCAATATGGAAAAAAACTAGAAAAGCACTGTCGTGAAGGCATCAGCTTTTGCGCGCATGTTCAATGGAGATGACCGCTTTGGTAACGATTTTGGACAAGCAGGCCGAACGTGAACACAATATCTTCCGGAAGAAACGACTTAGAAACTCGATATTTGTAGAAAAGGTTTGGACCTTAATTACGAAGGCCGAATTCGTGAATGGGTGAAATCCACCCAATGATTCCGCAAATATACCCATTCAAAATTTTATTTTCCCAATATTTCCAAAAATACAGATCAGATCGAATTGAAATCCAGTACTTTATCGAAAAATTACAGTTCGAAGGTTCATACAGAATTGAATGAGGATAATATGATAAGATCACGAATATTGAATATTTGAAAAAAAAGTTTTTTTGAATGGTTCTAATGACACGATCATCACGAAATTTTGCACAATGTTGTCTTTCAGCAACTTCAAACTAGCTGCGAAGTTTCATCATGATTGAATCAGTATTTCTTGAGTTATACTGAAAAAACAACGTTATCGAGAAGAAAACCACGAATTTGGTACATTGCTGTGAAATATGAAGCTCAAAGTCTTAGTGGAACTTTTTTTGAATATGGTAAGGGATTTCGGAAAAAAAAATTTTCGAAAAAAAGTTTGAAAAAAATTTTTTTCGAAACTTACTGACAGTATCATATTGACAAAATTTCGCAAAAATTTGCACGTCGTTATACTCCACCTAACTGCCAAGTTTCAATCTAATCGCTGCAGTAGTTTCTGAAATCAAAAAAAAAAATAACTAATTTCAAATAACTCCGAAACTGTTCTACCGATTTTGCCCATTAACGAACCTAACCGCGGCACTCAAATCGATTTTGACACAGGATTCGTCATCAGGTAGTCCAATCTAGTCGTTTGAGACCAATTCCACGAAAAAATTCGAGAATTACAGACATTTGGACAAAACGATAGCACGATGTTCTGATAGAACATGCGCGCAAAAAAGAAGAGTCCAATATCTCACAATTTATCTTAGATATAGGGCAAAAATATGTGAAATTTCGATATAATTTGAAATTTTGAGGTTATTTCCTCGCAAGAAGTACCATAGTAAACCCTCTTTTATTATGGAATTACTGTCGAAATCAGATTGAAACTTCGTATTTAAATGTTTAAAGAGAAATCAGAAACTATATTCATCAAATTTCCATGAAATTTTTCACAACCTTTGAGGTCAACATCGAAAGAGAGTGCTACAAATTTAAGTTCGATCCGATATTCAGTTTAGGAGATATTTCTTCAATATGTCAAGACGAACTAACGCAATACAACTTTGTAGTTGATTCGTTAGTTGCAGCATTGTACAAATGGTTGCAAAATACCGATAGGTACGCAAGTTTACGCAGAATTTCGAAGATACCTACCTGTAGAAAATTGAAATAATATTTTCTTCTCGAAAATGTTCCAATTTTTGTCCGAAACATTTTGTTTTCGGAAACTGTGCATCAGATTTCTACGAAGGCGTAGAAGGGCCACTCTTTGTCGACAAAAATTTTTCCACCTAATTCCGACTTTAATCTCGGAATTAGACTAATTCCGACTTTGAACTCGGAATTATAGACTAATTCCGACTTCAAACTCGGAATTATACATAATTCCGACTTTGAACTCGGAATTATACTAATTCCGAGTTTGAAGTCGGAATTATAGACTAATTCCGACTTTAAACTCGGAATTATAGTCTATAATTCCGAGTCAAAGTCGTAATTAGTCTAATTCCGAGATTAAAGTCGGAATTAGGTGGAAAAATTTTTGTCGACAAAGAGTGGCCCTTCTACGCCTTCGTAGATTTCAATGGTATTCGGCACATAAATTGAAATCACTATTTAGCAAGAGTATTCCAAATTTAAGTTCGATCGTACACTATTCTATGGAAATATTGGGGGAAAATATGTAAAATTTTTGTTTATTTCCTAAGTATTGTTGTTACCAAAAAAGAAATGATCTGCCATGATAAAACTTGGTAACTTGTTGTAAAATGATGAAGCGCAACTTGAAGCAAAATTTCCTATTGATCGTTTCATTAAAATTGGATTTTACCAATTCGCAAATTCGGCCTTCTTAATTCAAACTCCAAATCTACTCTACTCAAGTCTCCATAACTTTGTATATTCTTCCACTATATGACATTCGATTTCAACATGCTCGTGAAAGCTCGAGCTTGACCTCACGTCAGTGCTTCGCTAGAAATTTTGTACCCAACTTTAAGTCAGTATTCACAATTCTCTCGAATTTTTTTCATCAGATAATTGGCTTAGGTCAAGAAGGGGGTCTTTCTTGTTGAACTAACATATATTACATAAACTTACCACTTCTCTTATATTTATGAAAGAATCCATATTATCTACGGAGTAGCAGAGAAGAAATAAGTCCCCATAACTATAGGCTTGTGTTCTGAGAATGTTATACTCTTCCTGACCTTGAATAAAACAGAAATATACATATTATGCCTTTTACATTATCACTGATATCAGTTTCTGAAGTGCATTGGAGTGAAAAAAAGAATAAATGAAAAAAATAAAAAATAAAGAATAAATGAAAGTCTTAAATGATAAGCTAATGAACAATTTCCTCCGTGAACTTACAACACGTCATTATCAGGTGATATAAAAACTTTTTACTCACCTGCTGTATCAATGAGTAGAAGAGCATATTTTTTATTTTTGTGATGAACACATACACTAGAGTTCTCAAAAATGGTGGAGGCATAGTGTTCATTCATCTGTTTTCCACTAAGTCTGCAACAAAGAAATAAAGAATATCAATAGGACATTGTATAACGAATAAACTGTACGCATTCGACTTAAACTCCATTCACTTTTTAAACTATCATTGAGTTTTCAAATTCGATAGTATTTAATAGTATTTGAAAACTCAATGGTTCTATCAAGTTTTTTTACTTAAAATTGACGCAGGTTGGCACTCGTGAAATATCGACAATGTCAAAATAATCCTCAGAGACGTTGCCAAACGCCAATGCCAATTTCTACTCTCAATATCAACATAATCATCATGCTTGGAAAATGCCGAAGGTAGTTTAAAAAACGCTAATACAAAATATCAGGAAGTGTTGTGTAGAATTGAAATCTGCTCTTTCTGATACTAACCCTGATAATTTGGAATCGATAATTTATCACAAGCTATCCAACATTTTCGACGTACGTACGAGAGTGAAAACCAAAGAATTATATTTTATATGATATGAATAGATATTTATTTTTAAGCTGCACATCACCAAGTAAGAAAGATTTTGAGTGAAAGAGACGATAAAGAATTTCCTTCTATTGGTGCACCCAAGAAGACACTGACTGAAGACTTTATTTTGAAAAATGATCTGCAACGACAACTTTGGAATTATAATTTCAAAAAACACGTTTCGATTGATATACTTCTCACTTTTACAAAGGAACATTTGGAATATAACAACCACGGACATCACTTTTTAAAATTATAAAATCAATGGGTTACAAATACAAAAGGGTGAATGAACGTAAAATTTTATGTGAACAAAACATGTTGTTGCAGCCAAAAGTACTTTCCTGCGCAAATTTTTACAGTATAAATCGTTGGATGAAAATCTAAGATTTGTGTAAATAAACATCTTGATAAATACGTTATTTCTACGACCTCTATGTAGAGAGGACAACGTTGCGTAGTTATCCGACACAGGAAAATGACTGTAACCTAACATTTTCAAAATATACACGGTGAAATGTGTAGAATGTCATGGCCAACCGGGGTAGTTGATAAAAGCGAATGGAGTATAAGTCAAACTATGAAAATAAGAGATGATAGTTATGAAAAGTTTATTATTCCATGTGATTTCCTTATTCAGAATTAAAATATGGATATTCTCCCAAAAAAAATCACAACAGGCTCCTGACAAATAGCGATTTTTGTCTAACATCGATAGCCTAATGTCCCAATGGGTCATTTTGACATCAATCCCTACACAGGTGCCCCTAAATTTTATAACTATAAACACAATTACTTTTCAAAGTGGTAACTTACAGATTTTCAGAGCAAGTTCAAGACTGAATTACTAAGGTCAAGTTCAGAATGCACAAAATTCGCCTTACGGTTCAGTAGATAATCTGTAATGCATTCCCAATTACGCAAAATCACAAGAATTCATCATACGCTATATATCTCTAAAATATCAGATGTTTTCGAGACAACAAATCCGATAGAGTTGAAATTCGTCGATCGGTGTGAATCATAAAAAAAATTTCAATTTATTCAAAATTATTCTAATGACTTGATCATCACGAAATTTTGCACAAACTTGTGGACCAGCATATAACAACTAGTGACTAAGTTTCATTATGATCGGATCAGTATTTTTGATTTATTCCAGAAGTATCAATGACACCGAGGAAAAAAACACGAGATTGGACATATTTTTTCCCAATATTTCCGAAAACGAATATCGTAAGGGTTTTTGCCAAATCTCATTGTAATATGATGAACAATTTAGGAAAAAAAAATAATTAAGAAAAATTTTGGTGATTTTTTTAAAATTTATAACAGTAGGTATGATCGTATCAAGATTCAGCACAAAGTTTTGCGTCGGTATTCTTCTACAAACTTCCAAGTTTCAATCCAATACCAGTAGTTGTTCCAGAAATATCGAGCCAATGAACTCTATATTATATACCTGGAAGGGACCCGTTTTGAGCGACAAGTGAAGCCAATTCGTTGCTTATGCAACCCGCGAAGTGGACGGGTATCTATCTCTTTCTTCCTCATTGCAGTAAAGGGAACTTGTCGCATTTATTCTAAATATTTTCAATTTTTCGTTTCAAATTAGGAGAACCTGAATTTTTTTCTGACTAATTCGTGAATAAGGCAGGATTGAAGAAGATCGCACATGTTCAAGTGAAATTTCAACTTAGTGAGCGCTTTTTCTGGGGAACAGCGCGTTATCATCCTCCGTAAATTTGCATTTTTTTGCCGAAAATCGTTCCAAGCGACCAGGTTGGACTCATGATGAAGAGTTCAATGTCAAATTGAATTCTATTCAGCCGCCCGTTGCCACGATAACTTACTACCGAGAAAAGCTAAAGCGACTTAAAAAATTCAAAATAAGTTCGTTAATGGGCAGAATTTACCTTACAATTTCGAAGTTATATTAATTTCAAATATATTATTTTATTTCCTCTATATCTCAAGAAGTACTGATGCGATCAGATTGAAACTTGCTAACTCATTGCATGAAGAATCGTTAAAAAAATATTTTTTTCGGAAACTAGCAATGAGATTTCAATGAAACTTGGCGCAGAACTTGAAGAATAATCTGAACAGCAATGTTCGAGATTTCAGCTCGATTCGACACACATTTCCCAAAATATCGGAAAAAAGTATGTCATATTTCGCATTGGCAATGAATTTTAACCACCGCTTAAATTTTCCTGACTTCAAGTCAGTGCTTTTGGAGACGTATTTTCCTATGTTCCTATTATTTAAATTTATTTTTATGATGATGAAACTATCGTCAATCGTCAATGCACAGCTCACACCAACATAATTCTTCACTTTTTGAACCACACGCGGTGAAGGCAGAGAAAGTAATGGCATATCAGACAAAAATAGATATTCATTTTCAAAAATATTGCTCTTTCTAAATGATGTAATACCCAAACCACCTGAATTTCCAAGTAAAACCAAATTTGAGCCGTTAAACACCATTTACTTCAACGGGTGTGACAGGGAGAGGTTACCGTCCATAGCGCTATCTTTGTTTCGTTGCCCCTTGTTACGCTTTAAGCTTAGTTGAAGAAGGGTCGGGTCCTTTCCAGGTAGTAATATAGAGTTCTATGTATCGAGCATCTAACCTCAAAAATTCAAATGAGCATAACTCAGAAAACATTCGGCGAATTTGGCCCATAGACAGACTCAATTGTCGCATCTTGATGCGCCACTTACCTTGTAACTTTCAAATCGCTAGCTTGTTCTGTTCGGTAGTTATCGTGTCCTCGTCAGTGATTCCACCCCAGAATCCCTTACTAAGACCATTTTCGGGAAAATCTTCGAAAATTGCAGAAATTTGGACAAAACAATAGCACAATTAATGTTCCCCGAAATAACATCAAATACACACGACAAATACAATAAACGAAAGAGTAGCGGTCTTTGTGAAAAAGTTCTAACATTGAATTGAACAAACAACATTTGAATAGCACGATAAAAATATTTCATTTTACCTTGATAAAAGGCTCGTTTTCCCAACATATCCGTCGCCAATGGCTACACACCTTATCACTTCAGTATCGTCCATATTTGCTATTTTTCCCTTATATCAAACACACACTTAAACACCGAAAAAATTAAGGATCATTTTACATCATTCTAGCTCTACTCATTGAAGCTGTTTTCTTCTGGATGAAAATGTAGATCGCAATCTACATGCTATAGGTACCGTGCCATTACGATAATGCATTTTAACAGTATTTTATCTGAGTGAAAACATATTATACCATTATTGCTTTATCAATTATCATACGAGTGTAGTAGATAAAAAGACGTAGGTATATACGCTTGAAAATTAATAAATTGCGAATATAGCTTACAGATTTTGTTCTGTTTGTATTTGAAAACAATTCTAATGATTAGATTTAATAATCCTCTTGTTTTGAGAATCATGCTTTGTGTTGTTTCACCTGTATATCTGACGGGGGATCGATAAATGAATATAGAGAAAAATCGATACGCTAGATAACTATATACATAAGTACCTTTGAGTCAATATGTGAGATAAGCGGTATGTATCAAATTGTCGAGTATTAAACTTACTGCTGATCAGCGATTGCTAAAACACGGATGGACTACGGTCGAAATAAGAGGTTACCTTCCACGGAGAATGGGGTGAACCATTTTATCGAAAATTCGGTTTTTGGAAGGTACATATTTACTCCATTCACTTTTATAAACTATCCCGGTTGGCCATGATTAAGGTCTATCAAGTTTTTACTTCAAACTGACGCAGGTAGGCACTCGTGAAATATCGGAAATGCGAGAATAATTTCCAGAGATGTTGCCAAATGCCAATGCCAGTTTTTACTCTCTATCTCAACATAATAGTCACGCTTGGAAACTAAAAATGCCGAGGGTGGTTTGAAGAAGCAGGGACAAAGTATCAGAAAGTGCTACGTAGAATTGAAATCTGCTTATTCTGATAGTAACCCTGATAATTTGGAATCCATAATTCATCACTAGCTATTCAACATTTTCATACTGGAGTATTTCAAGTTATGCAACACGGTATTTAAATGTCTTCTGTAGGCTTATTGCTCGATCGGAATAAGGAATTCCATAGGTCCGTCTGTTTGTTTAGAGGTTTTACTGCCGGGTTATTCGAGTATGTTTTATTTTTTTTCAAATGAACTATCACAAAGTAACAGACTATACTCTATCCATTATCTTTCAGTAAAATTTTAACACTCGATTCTTGATTTCCGCACAAGAAAATAGCATAACTGAATCTATCAAACCATGTTTATATACATGAAATACTTCCAGTCGTAACAGAGAAAAAAATTTCTTCAACATTCGCCAGGTCTTTGGAATTATTGAATTCACATAATATTTTCCCAAAGTAAATAAACATTTTGAAAAATAGGTAATTACCACGACCTCTATGTAGACAGGACAACGCTGCGTAGTTATCTCACGAGACAGAATACAAATATCAAAGGAAAATGACTATAATAACCTATCATTTTCAAAATATACCCGGTGAAATATGTCAGAGAATGTCACGGCCAACCGGGATAGTTTAAAAAAATGAATGGAATATACAGCGCTCTATTCATCTAGAATCTCTATTCATCTAAATTATTTTGACCGCTGCGGAATTGCGTATATCAAATAACACTAAAAACGAATGTTTTGGTATTTCAAAGGGCACTTCCCGTACCTATATTGTATTGCCTTCAGTTCGCTGTAGCCTCCTTATTATTTCTATATCAATTCCAAATTCTATTGTTCTTAGTTCTTCAAAAATACAGATGAAATCTTATTGAAATGGAGTAGAGTAACAAAGAAAATAGACGACCCTGTATATTCATTAATCATTAAAAAAAACACATTTGTGTTGCTTTCTACTCATTTTGAGTTGAAACTTAACGCGTTCCGCTAACGTTGTAGCTTCTTAAGATGCTAGAGAGATATTGCAGTGCCAAATTTGTGTGACGTTATTTACGCAAACGTTATTTTTGACATCTAAGCATGCGCAGATTCAGTTTCAGAATAACGCGACGTTAATAGCCTTAGCGTCTAACGTTATTTACGGAAAATTGCGAGCGGCAATTTACGTTGCGCTATTCTATTTCGGAAGGAATCGTTAAGCTTCGGGCTCTTCCGGCTCCGATCACTGTCATAGAAAAGCTGTTTGTTAATATGTTTTTCGAAATTAATTACACAACTTCCTCAGATTATTTTAAAATACCTCTTACATACAAACTTATATTAGACATTAAGATTTATTAGTGCTACCTAAGCAATTTTTTATCATAAATAGGTATTTGATACTTTTTCACGAATCAAGAAATACTTTTGGAAGCAACATGAGGAGTTGGAAATTAGGAATAGTTTGAACCATGCCAATTATATTGTGTTATATATTTATTTCCACTTCTGCATAAGCACCACGTGAAATTACCGATTCCGATTCCATTTTGTCCAGAATCAAAAAACTAACGCGGAAATGCATTAAACGTAAGTTTGACGTCTCACATAACCTAACCAAACAAACTGATAACTAACGTAACGGTAACAAAAACGTGTAGCAATACGTCTACTTCTGGAACGACCGTTAAATCCACGTTAACCACCAAAACGTTATACATAGCGCACCGTAATAACGTAACGCTTGCGCTATTCAAAAGTTGCAATATCTCTCTGCTATTGTAGGCGGCGTAATGTAACTGAGTTGCCAGACGATGGCGCCACTGACCGACGCATTTCAGCTACTTTATTCCAACACAGAATGGTCGCTCACTACACCGCTTCTGCGGTTGTCATAGGCAGGTGCCAGAGGATTCAGTGGTAGCATAACGTCATATTTAGAAGTCAATTGCTGTCTGCAACATATGTGATACAAAATCTGACCGCAATCAAAACAAAGCAGTTACCAACCTATGATACGATATTTCACCCAATCAATTAACGGGATTCTTCGCAAATAACAACAATTCTTACGTCCCATAGTGAATTCAAATATTGTAACAATTCAAAAAATATTGAACTACACAGCTAGAATTATCAAAAAACTCACTAGAATCTCACCAAAACGATGACAGATTGACCGGCAGTTGGCCTGTAATGCAGCATCGATGCCAAAGCTCGGATTTCGGCAGGTAGATACTGAAAAGGCTAAGTATTCTTACAACTCGAGATCGAAGAAAAATATCATGTAATATGTATCAATTCCCATAATTAACCGAGAATTACTAAAAGTTATATTTTTTATTTGATTTAATATACAATACATCCCTCTATGTTGTTTGTAACTCTGAGGTATTTCCTTGCACCAGTGAGGAACCTTATAGTCAAGTTGTAAGGAAATTTTTCCCGTCGCGAAGCTATAAGTAAGATATTCACATCATTGTAAGCAGTGTGAGTTCCTGAACAAAAAATATGAAGACCAACATAGGCGGTCTCTCTTTGTTTGGAAGATATGGGCCCCCAAAGTTCCAAATTGTTGCATTTTCAGATCCTTTTTTCCGCCATAAAAATGATCTCTCACTTCTCAAATATAGTTCATAAATCATCTTTGAACCTTCAACCAACGAATAGAGACACTTTCTTTCAAGAATATTCATTATTTGAAGGAAGAAATGTGAAAATATTAGACAACAACTTAACCTATATTTCTACGAAATACTTCTCAATGTTGAAGCGGAGCTTGGCAACAGCGTCTTTTCATCGCTGGCCAACGTATTATGACCGAAGGGTAGTTGCTGGCGGGAAATATGAAATGATGGACAGTTGAAGGATATGATTGTAAGGAAAATGCTTCTGTCACTGAAGAAGAGGTGGTTATACTAACATCAAAACAAAATCATTGAGAATATCTCTTTAATGTTTCACTCTCAATATTTTCGTTTGAACTTTCTTTCTATCCCCTTCAAAATAGGGTGGTTTTTATCTACTTCGTTTTTTGTTGTGTCTTCGAGATGGTCCCAGTTTAGAATGAGATTCAGGGTATTCCAATGAAATGGATTATATAATAACCTCGATTTCATAGGAAATCTGGGTAGGGACGACCTATCACATATGAAAAAAATGTACGTTGAAATATATATCAGGGTGTTTTCTCATTCCATTACTATGTGTTTCAACCTTGTAGATTTCATTAGAAACGAATTCTCCTATTGGAAGATTTAGAGTTTCGCAGTAAACAGTAAGCACTAAGAACATATTTCATTTTTCTCGCCAGCAATAACCTGTCATTCACGAATACGCACGATGGCACGATTCCGACCGATGAAATTTGCGCCATTGCCAAACTTCACTTTTAGTCTGAGTCGAAATCAGAAGGAATAGAGGTTAAGTGGTTGTCCAGTAATCTCATTATTTTTTCATTAAATATTGATTATTCTTGAAAAAAGTGTTGCTTATTGTTGGTTGAAGGTTCAAATGTGGTGTGTGAACCATACAGATGAAGTGAGAGATCGTTTTTATGGTGGAAAAAGGGACCTGAAAACGACTCAATATGAACTTTGGGGGCCCATATCTTCCAAATTAAGGGAGACCGCCTATGTTCGATTTCACATTTTTTATTCAGAAAATCACACTGCGTACAATGATGTATATATCTTTTCAATATCTCGGCGACGGGAAATCTTGCGGGTTTACCAAATTTTTTTATGGAAGGTATGAACAAATATACAACAATATGCAAACAGTAAAAATCCTTCAATTTATTTCAACATCTATGCTGTATCTTTCATATAATATAAATTTTGTGTGCAAATTTTATTACATTATAAAGTATTTACATTTTCATATCTTAATAGTTTTCATCAGCCTTAATTTACAATAAATCATCGTAAAAAGGGATAAAATAAATGGAAAATTTTTGGTAAGAAGATATTTTAGTACGGTGATGCGATAAAATAAAACTTTTTCAAGGTTTCAATGAAAATAATGGGAAACAAAATTTTGGATTGGATTCAGTAATTGTTCAATTTAATAAGGATAAAATACCGAAAGAATACTTAATTTGGAAAAACAATAAAATGGATGAATGTCTTCATAAACCCTATAAAGAAATAACAGAGGTTAGGTAAATCAATCTCCAAAGGTATCATTTGAGGGCATCACATTAAATTCAAATTAAGGTAGGATTGAATTTACAATTACAAGTTTAGCTCTTTATGAATTGTTTAAAGGTTTTCTGCTAACTTTTTGCCAACAATTCGAAACCTCATACAACCAAGAAATGAGGAAAATGTATGGAGTTGATTCAAACATGAATAACCCTCAGTGAAAAGCATGTAATTTTAACCACCTTATTTAACAAATTTCTTCAGTGTTTAGCTGACGATACTGAACCCAATGAAATCAAAATTCTTCAATAAACAATAATGAACGAATAAATAATATTTCTTGTAACGATCATGAATTTTTTGTAACATAAACCCTTTAAATTCTACGAAGGCGTAGAAGGGCCACTCTTTGTCGACAAAAATTTTTCCACCTAATTCCGACTTTAATCTCGGAATTAGACTAATTCCGACTTTGAACTCGGAATTATACATAATTCCGACTTTGAACTCGGAATTATACTAATTCCGAGTTTGAACTCGGAATTATAGACTAATTCCGACTTTGAACTCGGAATTATAGACTAATTCCGACTTCAAACTCGGAATTATACATAATTCCGACTTTAAACTCGGAATTATAGACTAATTCCAACTTTGAACTCGGAATTATAGACTAATTCCGACTTTAAACTCGGAATTATAGTCTATAATTTCGAGTTCAAAGTCGGAATTAGTCTATAATTCCGAGTTCAAAGTCGAAATTAGTCTATAATTCCGAGTTCAAAGTCGGAATTAGTCTATAATTCCAAGTTCAAAGTCGGAATTAGTCTATAATTCCGAGTTTAAAGTCGGAATTAGTCTAAATTCCGACTTCAAACTCGGAATTAGTATAATTCCGAGTTCAAAGTCGGAATTATGTATAATTCCGAGTTTGAAGTAGGAATTAGTCTATAATTCCGAGTTCAAAGTCGGAATTAGTCTATAATTCCGAGTCGGAATTAGTCTAATTCCGAGATTAAAGTCGGAATTAGGTGGAAAAATTTTTGTCGACAAAGAGTGGCCCTTCTACGCCTTCGTAAAATTCTTCGTATTGGTGAATGTAGTAGGAAAAAATATATTTCAACCTAAATTTAATCAGTACTGACATGGTGATCGTTATCATCATTTTAACGATCACCACTGTGAGCATCTTCAGATATTCATTTCAAGTTGATTCAACCAATTCAACAGAACAATGTTCTTCTTTTGTAATTAATACAAAATTAACTGATAAGCAGATAGAAGTCAGTGTGTTCAAGAGACGATAGCTGATGTGTAAGATTACCTGCAGATGTAGAGACTTCTTAGTTACCAATGACGAACTCCTAGACACTACCTTTCTGTAAAGGTTATGGGCCTCCAGAAAAATAAAAATATTATCTAATCTTTTGAACTAAATCACAGTTCAGGATTTTGGCCGTGTGTATTATCTGCAGATAGTTCATCGAATTCTCTCAATAATTTTTTAAATAACTAATACTGCATAATGATCACTAAGAACGTTGATAAATATAATACATGGTTTCATGGAAATAAATAACATATATCGAATATTACATTTGAATGATGCCATCATAAACTATAACAAGAGAGGAAATAACCATATATATAAAAAATAACTTTGTCATATCGCATTTGATATTTATACATCTATTTGAAGAAATTGATTCAATCAACTTTGTTACTTAAATTACCCGAAGATGTACAACTACCTATTCTCTGAACAAGTGGATGATGATTCACGTTCGTCAGAGACCTTTTTGCAGTTTCTTTGACTGGTATGATTTTCTCCTTAACGAAGCTGCTGGTATCTTTGCACAAATTCCACAGATTTTTTCCGATATCATCCAGGGTTTCATACTCGTTCGGTATGAGACCTTCGACTCCGCTTTCGAAGTATGAGAACAGGGGAAACCATATTTTGGTTCTGTTGGAATCCCTCTGCATCAAAGCCTGGTTGTTGGATAGTGTGTGGTAGTATAGGAAGAGTCTGCTGGTTATGTAGAAAGCGACGAAGACATCGATGGAGTAATGTTCATGAGCCGCGAGAATGAAGAATATTCCGAACATATTCATCATCCAGGATATGGTATGAACGTAGTAGATTGGCCGGGGAGTATCTGGAAGGAAAAACACTAGTTTCAGGACTGCAATACAGTTTTCCCGTTCATGAATAAATAACACGGATTACATATTAAGAGGTTTGTCTAGAAAATGCGTATAAAAAATTCGGGGCATCCTGTCAGGGCGTTGTGAAGGGGCGGTCTGGTTCCCCCCTCTCTATGCAATCCCCTCAATGCTCAGTTCGAGCCGTAGCGCTCTGCGAGTAAGTAGGATTTACGCGTGCTTGTTGAAAGTAACCCCTTTTTCACCTGCCGTCGGCATGGAGCTCTCTCTGATTGAGGAACAGCGCATCAACATTATTTCTTGCAATGCTAGATAAGAATGGTCGTGAGAATTTTGAGTGTTTGCAACAAGTTAACGAAGACAATTCTCTGAAGGTACCAATCGTCAACAAGTGGTCGAAAAGGTTTCCGGAAGACCGAGAAGATGTGATAGATGACCAAAGCTCAGGACGCCCCTCCACATCGAGTTCTATGGAAAATGTTGAACTAATTCGTGGTTGTGTCCTTAAAGACCGTCGATTGACAGTTAGAAAGATATCTGAGGAACCGTCAATCTCCAAAACAGCTCGTGTGGCTCACACGTCTCTCGTTGTGCGTGAGTTTTTAGCCCGAAGCTCAATCAGCGTCACAGAACACCCGCCTTATTCACCCGATTTAGTTCCTTGCGACTTCTTCCTGTTCCCGAAATGCAAAATGGTGCTCCAGGAAGCCATAAAGGCTGAAACGACACGGCAAATGAAGAGCCTCACAACTGAAGACTTTCAGCGATCGTATCAGCAGTGGAAACGGCGTTGGCAGAAATGCGTCTTGTGTAAGGGGGAGTACTTTGAAGGAGACCATATTGAAATACCTGAATAATCGTAAAATAAAGTGATTATTCCACTTTAATACGTATTCGTCATCAGTGAGTCCAACCTAGTAGTTTGAGACCATTTTCGGCACGAAATTCGATAATTACAAACATTTGAACAAAACGATAGCACGCTGTTTCCAAGACCATGCGCGCAAAAACACAAAATTTGACATATTTTTTTTTCAATATCTCCAGTGATTAAAATCGGATAAACCCCAAATTTGGTACACTGTTTTGAAATGAAATCAGATGAATAGTTAAAAAAAAAATTAAGAGATTTTTTTTATTTTTCTAGTAACTAGATCATCACGAAATTCTGCACAAAGTTGTGTATCAACATTCTTGAACTAGAGACCAAGTTTAATCATGATTGAATAAGTATTTCGGTGACAACAATGATACCGAAAAAATCTAGAAAAACACTGACGTGAGGACAGGAGCTTTTACGCGCTTGTTCAAGTTCTAACTATTAGATCAACACGAAATTTTGCAGCTAGTTGCGTGTTGGTAATCTCCACCTGATTACGGAGTTTCAATCTGATTATATTTCTAATTCTTGAGATATTGCGGAACTAACGTTAAAATTCCAAATAACAACGAAATTTGGCAATTTTTTTTCCTTATATCTCCGAAAGTAAATATCGGATCGAATTGAAATTTGGAACTTAGTTGTAAAATACTGACTCTAAGGTTTGTGCCAAATTCCATTGAAATTTAATCAATATTTTCAGAAAAATAAATTTTTTTTCATCAAAAATTTTAAAAATTTTCGAATTCATTTTTTTGAACAACTGGATCCACACGAAATTTTGCTCTAAGTTGCGGGTTAGTATTCCAAAACTGTGCAAAACTCCGAAAAAAGAAAAAAAATTCAAGTCACTAACTAGCTCCGTTCGATAGCTTTCTAGTCACAGCCGGTCAGAATCGATTTTGACACCGGATTCGTCATGAGCGAGTCCATCCTAGTCGTTTGAGACCATTTTCGGCTCGATATTCGAAAACTACAGACATTTGAACAAAAAGATAACACGCAGTTCCCCGGAACATGCGTGCAAAAATTATCTCAAGAAGGTTCACATTCTGAACAATAATTGTTTCATCAAAATACTTCATAATCGTAGATAATCTGTTTTTATCTATCTTCACCTTCATTTTTGGTCACGAACTCAATTTCCTCAATGGCATTGCGTTAACCGCAATCATTATCCTCATTGTCAATTACCTATTTTGTTCTGTTTACTATTTTATCCGACCGAGTTGAATTTTTTCCTTCTTTAAATTGTGGGTTCAACATTACTTCTAACCAGGCCGGGATGATTTCGTCCAGTGGCGGCTCGTGGTAAAACGAAAAGATGAATATTGGCGCATAATGGCTTCGGATTTTTGCGGGAATATTCGATTCGCCAAATGTCTCTAATTTTCGATATTATCCCGAAAATGTTCTTAAGAGCAAACAGTACCTTGAATATACCGGGGTGACTTTTGGATAATAAAAAATAAAATATTCAATATTTTGCGATTTTCTGATCATATTATCCCCATGAAATTCTCTATAAACCTACAAGCTGTCATTTTCGAAGTACCGTATTTCAATAGACGACTTCGGCTCAAGTTGCCAACCCACAATATTCTTCACAAATTTACTATCACTGGGGAAGGGGAATTTCAGAACAAATTCGAGGTGATAAGGTTCGCGTTATTTATACATATCCGTAAAAGATGCCTCGGCTCCTCAAACAAGATAATTCCTTCCAAATATAGGGTTTCGTTGAGATCTGCTCTGATTGGCTGAATTTTAATTTGGGATTCCTGATTTCATGTTAATAGTGTCAAATTTTATAGGATATGTTCCGTAAATCAACTTGGTTATTTCGGTTGCCGGTTTTCCGTTCCGTAAATATGAAATATTCGGTTGGTTCCTGAAAAAAAGATTAATTACGGAATTTGATTGATGAAAAAACGTTCTTTCTGTCACCAGAACGACAGTTAATGTTCTATGTAAACATATCCATAGCATAGAACAATGTTTATTTACTTTATGATCCATAGAACAGAGAAGAGACAACAATCAACAATGGAAAAATTACTAGGTATGGTCATGATGTAATAAACATGGTGTGCTTATCTGAAAAATGAGTGACGTCAGCAAGATTAAAATACAAAGAGTTGTATATTCTGTGCTTTGAATTTACATGCAAATTCAAAGCACAGAATATACAACTCTTTGTATTTTAATCTTGCTGACGTCACTCATTTTTCAGATAAGCACACCATGTTTTTGACATCATGGGTATGGTCTATGGATCATAAGGTAAATAAAAATTGTTCTATGCTGTGGATTGTCGTTCTGGTGCATAGACTTAATATGTCTATGTTCTGGTGACAGAAAGATTGCTTTTTCATCAATCAAATTCCGTAATTAACGTTTTTTTTCAGGAACCAACCGAATATTTCATATTTACAGAACGGAAAACCAGCAACCGAAATAACCAAGTTGATTTGCGGAACATATCCTTTATAAACTTGACACTATTAACATGAAATCAGGAATCGCAACTTAAATTTCAGCCTAACAAAAACCTATCTTTGGAAGGAATTATCTTGTTTGGGGAGCCGATGCATCTTTTACGGATATTTATAAATAACGCGAACCTTATCATTTCGTATTTGTCCTGAAATTCCCGTTCCCCAGTAATAGTAAATTTGTGAAGAAAATTGTGGGTTGGCAACTTGGGCCGAAGTATGTTCGATCTAATTTGTATTTTTTCCGCAATAACTCACAAAAAACAATCTGACGTGAAGTCAGCAGCTTTTGCGCGCATGTTCGAAGGAGTTGACCATTTTGGCGATGAATTTGAACATGCGCGCAAAAGCTTCCGACTTATAAACAACTAACCGAATATTTCATATTTACGGAATAGAAAACTTGTAACCAAAATATATCCTATTCAAACTATATTGAAATCATTGAAATGAAATCAAGAGGCGCAACACAATTTTCGACCAATCAGCCATGATGTTCACAAATATCGATCCAATAATCTGCTTTGAGGAGCCGATGCACAGTTTACAGCTCATCATAAATAACGCGAACCTCATCATGCCGAATTTGTTCTGAATTTCCCCTTCCCCAGTACTATGAAATTCTTGACATTTTTGGGTTGGCAACTTGGAGCGAGGTCTCTTATTAATAATGGACTGTACTCGAACATCTCGCGATAAATCTATCAAATAATACTTACATTCAGTGATGAAAAAATTGAGCATCGTCAGTGCTACAGTGTGTCCACTGAACATGTAGTCGCCGCACGTTCTGACGCCCTGTATGGACATGCCTGCCCCTCGCCATATGAAGTAGGCCCTGGACAATTTGGAAGCGAGATCTTGACTGGTCAGTGGCTGAGGTGTGCACTGAAGATGAGCTCCGGGTACGCTCAATGAGGTGATGAGCATAGTTACGCAGCGTAGAAGAAACACCGTACCGGACAGGGCGAAGAATCTCCTCATCAGGATGAACCTGCAAATAATAATAATGAAAATCTAGAAAAGCACCGACGTGAAATCAGCAGCTTTTACGCGCTTGTTCACATTGCGAAATGGTGACTTGGAAATTTCAGTGAAACTTTAATGAAATATAAAAATTTTCAAGAAAAAACATTTTTTTTCGAATTTTTCCATGTATAATTCTTCTTATTGACACTGTTCATCTTCCAACCAAGTTTCATTTTGATCAGATGAATATTTTTCGAGTTATTGAAAAATCAAAATTTCAAATGGCTGTAGCTCAAGAACCATTCAGCAGATTTGGACCAATAACGAACTTAACCGAGATATTCGGGATCTTAACCTAACCTAAATTTCAAGACTCTAGGTCCTTTCTTTCGAGAATTACAGCGCGCTTGGCCGGCCGAAGGGACAGAATCAATGGGGGTTTTTCCTTTAAACGAAAATGCAGTAATTTTCATGAAAAACCTTTGGAACATGACATTTCAAACATATAATTTCAATATTATATTTTCAAAGAAATGTTTGATCACCTAAAACTGAAAAATAAAAATGGGGATTTGCTTTCGAAGGGTTTGTCTTCAGTGCACGGTATGGCAAAGACGTCAAATGTGTTACTTTGCTCGGGAAAACAGAGATAGCTATAGTTCGATCTGGTTAGAGTAGAAGACAACGACCAAGGAATAGAAAATGAAGAGCACAGACTGTCATACTGTCATATTACTGACAAATCGCAAACGGAAATTGTTTGGTTATATTGACAAACAATACGTGTGCACCACAGAATAGGAATAAATATTTCATTATTCTATAGCAGAAAAGGCTATTCTACTAAACACCGTTGTCACTTCGTGCATGCCTGGCAAATCCCACACCCCAATTTTGAAATCTGATTTTGAATACTTTCTGAAGGTGATTTGGGAAAATGATGAATCAAACCCATGAAAATTATGTTCAAATTTGCTTTTGCAGTAATAACCCAAATTCAGGAAAAACCCCCATGTTGATCACGGATTCTTCATCAGTGAGTCCAACCTAGTCGTTTGAGACCAATTTCTGCTCAAAATTCGAAAATTACAGACATCGTGACGAAATGATAACGCGCTGTTCCCCAGAACAAGCGCGTAATAATAATAATAACTTAAGGCATACAGTATCTCAAATTTTTCGAATTTCGAGCCGAAATTGGTCTCAAACAACTAGGTTGGACTCACTGATGAAGAATCCGTGGTCAAATTTGATTCTGTTCGTTCGGCCGTGTGCGCTCCAACTTACGAAGGAAAATGCCTAGAGTCTAAAAATTTTCAGTTTAGTTTCAGAGCCTAAATATCTCGGTCAAGTTCGTTAGTGGGCAAAATCGGCCAAACAGTTTCGGAGTTATTTTCATATGAAATTTTGAGGTTAATTCCTCGATATCTCATGAACCACTGATTGGATCGTAATTAGTTCATGAATACCAACGCGCAACTTAGTGCAAAATTTTGTTTGAATCAAGTGGTTGGAAATCAAAAAAAATGTAAAGTGTTGATCAGATTTCAATGAAATTTGGCACAGACCTCAAAATCAGTACTCAACAACAACTTTTTAAATTTCAATTCGATACGATGTTTACTTTCGGAGATATATGGAAAAAAATATGTCAAATTTCGTTGTTGTAGGAAATTTTGAGGTTATTTCCTCAATATCTCAAGAAGTACAGATGCGATCACATCGGAACTTTGTAATTAGTTGAAGAATATCAAAGTGCAACTTACTACAGAGTTTAATACCAATCCAATCGTTAAAACATTTTGAAAATTTGTTTTTCGAAAATTATCCACATGCTTATAGAAAAAAAAATATTTTTTTCTGAATTAATTGACCAAATTTCGTTGAAATTCGGCACAGAATTTGAAGTTAGTATTTCAAAACAGTTCTTCGAATGTCAATTCGATATGATGTTTATTTCCGGAGATACGAGAATTTCAGTTCGAGCCGATATTCATTCCTCATCAAAATTTTATTCTCCCAATATTTCAAAAATACAGATAAGATCGAATAGGTCTCTTGCAGGAACATTTTTTATCATTTGAATCAAATATTCTATCCGTAAGACCACTGAAAAACTCACACCGCCATCAAAATTTCAATTTTTAACGAGAAAATGCTCTTTTAAATTTAGCCCGCATGTCGGTTGTTTAAACGGACGAAACTTCGCGGTTTCCTTGACGTATGGGGATATATCCACTCTCTCCCTCTTCTCGTGTACTTTTCTCTCTAGCAAGCCAATAGGCAGCTTCGGGCTGTATCGATCGGTGAATCGTAGAATAACGAGTGACGTAGAATTCGATCTGACGCGTTTCTCCCGCTTCGACCTTGAGTCCCGATTTTGCCATTTTTAATACCGAATTATTCGAAATTCGCGAATTGCTGAAGTGTGTGATTCGCAACTACTGCTAAGCGATACGCCCTCTGGTGATAGAAATTCCACTTCCAAGCTAGTAGTTTTTCGACGTGCCCGTTATTTTAACGTATTTTGATTACTTTTATAGTACATTTTAGAGCTTTTCTGTTGTTCTCCGAGTTGAAATTCGATTCCTTTCTTTCCGATAATAATTTTCGATTTCATTAATTCGAAATGGCATCCTTCCGAAATGACCATTGTTGTGTGCCTCAATTCAATGTTTTTCATGGTCAAAGAAGAAAGGATCATCTACTGCCTCAAGTTTTCATTTTTTCCAAAGCCAAATGAAAGTTAAGTTAATTTGGAAACAGCAGGGCACTCAATGATAGAAGAAAAGCCTGGATTTTGAAATTGAAGATTGGAAAACAGGTCACGAAATACATGAAAGTATGTTCACTGCATTTCTCTGAAGATGTTTATTTTCATAACGGTAAATTACAATGTAGGTATTCATTTCGAAACAACTTCATGTCCACATATTTTAGGTGTAAATGAAAATAGAGGAATTTTGATGAAAAATGCTGTTCCTGCAGAGAAACTACCGAGCACTTCTGCAGCTACCTACTTCACATGATACACAAATCATATTCATAGAGAGTGATCTGGTTCGAAACCTGACAAAAACTAAATATACTGTTATAGTTGATAATAGCTAAAGTTATTCATATAAATACATCGATATTTTTCATTTCTATATAGATAGGTAGGTTGAACCAGCTGTGACATTTTTCATTTTGTATGTGCACCTTGAGCTGCTGTGAAATGAAAATAAAATCAATTATATGTCTATCTGTTTCCTTTTTTTCGAAATACGATGCAAATAAACTAGAACAGAAAAGCTGTCTTTTCATTTTATTGATTCACTCGTTTGTAAACAAAGAGAACGAGTCAACATTTAGACTGATTCTAGATTTACCACATACTATGGCTTGCATTCAGCACTTCTTCACATTGAAAGTAGTCCTTGAATTACTTAATGAGGTGCCTATTTTTCCAGAAATAACAACTGAAACACTAGAATAACATCGAAATTATCCTCCAGGAACGATTTGAAGCACGATTTTATAACCTCATCCAAAATAAAAGTCCCTTCTCAAAAAATCTTACACGAAATTATGATCATTTCATTAAATATTCTAGCTCTGCTCAATAAATATTCGTTCTTCACCACATTTCTACAGTTTGTTTACATAAAACATAAAACTAGTAGCTTGGACAGGTTCCAAATTTATCCGTTAGGTCGCTGGCATCTTCGCAGAAGTTCCCAATAGCATACATTATGATTTTGTATCGATATAGAATCAGAAAAACATAAAAATATAATCATTCGTGTTACATGCAAGAGACCTATTGAAATCCAGTACTTCATTGAAAAGAACCTAGAAAAGCACTGCCGTGAAGGCAGCAGATTTTGCGCGCACGTTCAAATTCGTTGACTTAGCGGTAATCTTCATTGAACATGCGCGCAGAAGCTACTGCTTTCACGGCAGTGCTTTTTTATTTTTTAGTGTACACCCTTCGCCCTTTCGACCGGACAGCCACTGTTAACTGCGGTTCAAATATATACTCCATTCACTTTTATAATGTAGCCCGGTTGGCCATGACATCGTGACAGATTTCACCGTGTATATTTTGAAAATGTTAGGTTATAGTCATTTTCCTGTCAGATAACTATGCAACGTTGTCCTCTCTACATAGAGGTCGTAGTAATTACTTATTTTTCAAATGTCAATCTACATTGATAAAGTAATGAATTTGAGAAAATTTTATTTGAATTCGATAATTCCAAAGACCTGGCGAATGTTGAAAAACTTTTGTCTCTGTTAATACTGGAAAGTAATTTTGGCTGCAACAACATGTTTTTGTTTACATAAAATTTTTCGTTCATTTACTCTTTTGTATTTGTAACCCATTGATTTTAAAATTTTAAAAAGTGATGTCCGTCCTCCGTTATATTCCAAATGTTCCTTTGCAAAAGTGAGTAGTGTATTAATCGAAAAGTGTTCATTTCTCAAATTATAATTCCAAATTTGTCGTTGCAGATCTTTTTTCAAAATAAAGTCTGTAATCAGTGTCATTTTGGGTGCTCCAATAGAAGGAAATTCTTTGTAGTCTCTTTCACTTAAAATCTTCCTTATTGAGTTGATGTGCAGCTAAAAAATAAATATCTATTCATATGAAATGTAATTCCTTGGTTTTCACTCACATACGTCGAATTGTTGGATAGCTTGTGTTGAATTATTGATTCCAAATTATCAGGGTTACTATCAGAATAAGCAGATTTCAATTCTACATAGCACTTCCTGATACTTTGCCTCTGCTTCTTCAAAACTACCTTCGGCATTTTTAGTTTGCAAGCGTTATTATGCTGAGATTTAGGAATC
The DNA here is from genome assembly GCA_958510865.1 of Myrrha octodecimguttata. Classification (NCBI taxonomy): domain Eukaryota; kingdom Metazoa; phylum Arthropoda; class Insecta; order Coleoptera; family Coccinellidae; genus Myrrha; species Myrrha octodecimguttata. The sequence goes on from OY294057.1 coordinate 76,044,987, forward strand.
TAGAATCGATTGATATTGATAATAGTAGAAATTGAAATTTGGCAACGTCCTTTGACATTGGCGATATTTCATGAGTGCCAACCTGCGTCAGTTTTAAGGGAAAAAACTTGATAAACCTAAATCATGGCCAACCGGGCTACATTATAAAAGTGAATGGAGTATATGTATCAATTATCCACAGAAATGATTTATGTATCATCAACAATACAAACAAGATACGATTTACTTCACAAACAAATAAAGCATGCATCGCAAACGACTAGTTCAAAGTACAATTTCGATCGATCAAATTTGGTGATTAAAGTTGATGCTATTAGGACGGAGCTGGAAGAAACTTTGCATGAGCGGACTGAAAGTGGATTATTATATTAAGATTATTAAGGTTTTTATAACTTGAGAGAAAGGCAACTTCGTTTCTACCGTAATCATGCTTCAACTTCCAATTATCTCAACTCTGTCATGATACAGCACGATTTGTAATAGTAAAAAGTTCTCGCATAATTTAACTGCTCGATTTGATATTAGAAAATAGTCGCGAATGTAATATGGGGCGCCGTTAGGGACAAATAAAATCTAGAAAAGCACTGACTGAGATATTCTGAAAAAAAAAACGAAATTTGACATATAAACACGATATCTCTAAAAACTATAATCGTATCGAACTGAAATTTAGCCATACTCCTGTGAAATATGAAGCTCAAGATATGAGCAAGATGTTTTTCAAATGAAATGGATTATTTCCGAAAAAAAAATTTTTTTTCGCGAAACATTTTGATTTTTTTTTATTTCCTGACAGCACCATCTCAACAATTTTTCGGAAAAAGTTGCATGTCCGTATGCTCGAACCAATTGCAAAGTTTCAATCAAATCGCCCTAGTAGTTCTCGGAATATCAGGGAAATAACCAACAAACTTCCAATAGCTATAACTTCGAAACCGTTCAGCCGAATTTGCCCATTAACGAACTAAACCTTCGCATTTTGGAAATGCAACTTACCCTGAAAGTTTCAAGTTTATAGGGTTCGCAGATTTCACGAAATCGTGCCTAGGGCCGGCCGGACAGAATCGAATTCGACACCGGATTCGTTATTAGTCCAACCTAGTCGTTTGAGACCGATTCGGCTCAAAATTAGAAACAAGATTGCAAATTTTAAAATTGAATTATTTTACGGAAGATATCGCCCACTTTGGTACGGAAATATGAGTTTTCCAGTTCGCCGAATCCGAATAAGATATCTCCCACCCTTCAGATTGTCCTGTGTCAAATGGAACATTTTCAAAAAAAGAATAAAAAATTTCAAACTCCATTATTCCCTCTCTTGACTAATAGTGACAATGAGGGTTTTTCCTGCATTGGGGTTAATACTGCAAATGCAAATTCGAACATAATTATTATGGGTTTGATTAATCATTTTCCCAAATTACCTTCAGGAATTATTCAAAATCAGATTTCAAAATTGGGGTTGGGGATTTGCCAGGCATGCACGAAGTGACAACGGTGTTTAGCAAAATAGCTTTTTCTGCTATAGAATAATTAAATATTTATTCCTATTCTGTGGTACACACATGTTCTTGGTCAATACAACCAAACAATTTCCGTTTGTGATTTGTCAGTAATATGACAGTCAGGTCGATTCTGTTTGCGTATTGCTATGAACCTTGCTATTCTAGTCATATTGCTATCTTTCTAATTTATAGCAATATGGCCATGATGTTAAGTATTCTGTTTCGAGTGTTATAGCAATGTTTGTTATGAATTTCGTCATAACAATATTGCTATCATAGACTTCCATAAAAGGTGATTTTAGAGCTGACAACACTGTATTTTGTGACTTTAGAACTACAAGGAAGAAGAAAATAACCCTAATTCGTGAGTTTTCTTTATGGTTTCGCATACATAACCTCTATCTACGGCTTTCTTTATTCATGTAAACATCGACATAAAAAATGTTAGAAAACGAAACGAGTCAAATTGACAAATAACCAATTTACTGGATACCAATAAAATATTGGTTATCAGAAATCGAATGCAGCAATTTTATTCAGGCGTTAATTATTCGAAATTCGATAAACTTTTTCGTTGGCACCTCAAAGGGATTGCTGTTATTGAGATGATTAGAATAATCATCTCAGCTGTTGCCTATGCCTCTATCTTAGTCTAAGAATTTTCCTTGAAATTAAATAATATTCTAGAAAACCTTGAACACATTTCCATTAGCATATACTTTTTTTTATTCATGTAAACATCGACTTATTCGAAAATGTTATGAAACAGAAAAACCAATTAAAGTCAAATTGACCTATTTCCTGGATACCGATAGAATTTTGGTTTCCAGAAATCAAATGCAATTTTATGCAGGCGATAATAATTCGATGAACTTTTCCGTTTGGAATTCAAAGGGATGGCTGTTGTTGAGATCATTAGAATAATCAGGTCAGCTGTTGCTTACTATGCCGGTGTTTTAGTCTAAGAATCCTTAAAATTAAACATTCTAGAGAACCTTGAACACATTTCTATTAGCACATTCTTCCCTATCTTCAATATTTTCGAATTCTTGGAGGAAATAATACTGAAACAAATGGATCTCTGAGAGATTCCTTTTCTAAACTTTCTTGTTATGAAGCATAGCAAGTACTATTTTGACGTTGCTAAGATAGCAATGTTGATAGCAAGATTCTTGTTAAAGTGACAGATCATATTGCTCAAAATCGTTGAACAGAATACCGATAATTCCAATCTTGTTATGATAGCCATATTGCTATTTGCAAACAGAATCGAGCTGAGTATGACAGTCTGTGCTCTTCTTTTTCTATTCCTTGGTCGTTGTCTTTTACTCTAACCAGATCGAAGTATAGCTATCCCTGTTTTCCTAAGCAAAGTAACACATTTGACGTCCTTTTCTTCTCGAGAAAGCTGAATTCAACGTTGCCATATCGTGCACTCAAGACAAATCCCTTAAAATGCAAATCCCCATTTTTATTTTTCAGTTTTAAGTGATCAAACATTTTTTTTAAATATAAATTATATGTTTGAAATGTGATGTTCTAAAGGTTTTTCAAGAAAATTACTGCATTTTCGTTTGAAGGAAAAACCCCCATTAAATATTGCACATTCTTATGCACCACAGAATGATAAGGGCTATGATTCTTCCAATTTATAACAAAGCCCTCCTGAAACGCTATATTTTCTGCTTTCCCAGAATCCATTAGAGCCTACCTCAGAGTAACAAACAACATAGAGGGACTGTATGCAGTTTTTGGGTGTCCGCAACATCCCTCTGTCGACGTAGTCAGATTGTGATATATTTGGAAATGCGCCATGATATTATTTTATTGTAATTATATATTGAATGGAATAAAAATATTGATTCTAATAATTCTCGGTTAAATATGGAAATTTAAACATTTCATGATTGATATTTTTCTTCAGTTTCAAATTTGTGGTAAAAAGAATACTTACCCTTTTCAGTATCTACCTGCTGAAATCCAAGCTTTGGCAACGATGCCGCATTAACAGTATACCGCCGGTCAAACTGTCATCCGTTGTTTTGGTGAGTGTCTAACGAGTTTTTAGATATTTCTAGCTGTTTACTTCAATATTTTTTGAATTATTACAATACTTTAATTTACTATGGGACATAAGTGGTGTGTTGTTTGTGGAGAATCCCGTGAATTGAGTGAAATATCGTATCAAAGGTTGGTAACTGCTTTGTTAAGAAGTTTGTTTTGATGCGGTCGAAGTGTCAAATTTTGTATCAGATGTTGCGGACAGCACTTGCCTTCTAAATATGACGTATGCTACCTCTATGTTGTTTGTTACTCTGAGGAGCCTACATAAATTGTTGTAACAAAAACTTTTTATTACTCGAAATTGAAATTTGCCCTTTTGATTTTTGTGGGCGATATTGTTTAGCAAATTGAATCTATTAGCATTAAACTGAAATACGTATATCTCTTGCACAAGTAAGGGAAGATCAACAGTTAACCTTCAACAAAATATTATTGAGGATGATATTACTAACTAAAAATATGAAATAATGTATACACATATCTACGTCATCCAATCAGTAAATCATGTTCAAAGTACATAATTAGTATTGAAATAGAATCTCGATAATATTTTCAAATTATTATTGATCATCTCGACCTTCTTATGAGTCACTGCATTGTTCTGATTATCAACCTTTGAACTATGCTCCTTCAGAGTTGAATTAGAGGATAATCCAATACTAGATGTACAGATATATAGTATGATTTGGCACATAGATAATAATCAGTCCTTGTATGCTTTTGTTAGTTTCAAAATGTTCTCTAATAGAATCACTTTAGTTTTTGATTTTTTAAGTGTCATATTTTTCATATAAATGGAAAAATATCCCATCAGATATTTTCATAAGAAATTATCCAGAACAGATCAGCCTTTAGGTCAACCATAAACAAAATAACTTCTGAAATAAACCACTTAGAGTTGATATTTTTAAAGACAGTTTTGGGCTTAGTTACAAAGGTATTATTCATGAATAGGTAAAATACGCCTATTTTTTCCGTAGATATACGCGTTCAAATTGTTAATATATTATAATAGGCTTTATACAGGGTGGTCCAAGTAGTGACGTCAATACATTTTTTTTAGAATCCTCATACCTGGAGGTATCCAAAAATACTTCAAGTATGTTATGCGATTTTTTGTAGTTTTCGAGTAATAGTTTTTTTTTGTGTTTTTCCGATTTATTATTCCAGCTAGGTTTCGAATATTCATATCTTTTTATGTAATAGGTATTTTGCAGATGTTGATCTCCCTAAATATTGTTTCGATAACAAAAATAAATCAGCATCTTGAATACACTCAAAATTACTCAAAAAAGGCTTGAAAGTTAGAAATACGAAGAGGAGTTTACATAGCTTCTGACTGAGTTTAAAAACTTTGCACGGTCCTAAACTACCAAAATCATAAGAAAAAAATAGTACTTTATGGGTCTTTTTTTGCTGTAATCGGTCTTTGAAGGCGGATAGGCTAAAAATCATTGAAACACGATTAAAGTTATTTTTTACTTGTAATCATTCTTATGATAAATTATACACAAAAATGTGTTGCTCAAATAATTTTAATTGAAATTCCTGTAAACTAACTGTAGCTTGTGTAATTTTCACAATAATTTTGGACTCACCACGAACTGAAAATTTTGGCATATTTCAAAATTGGTAGTTGTGAAATTACTTGCATTTGGATGAGAAATAAAAGCACAACTTACTGAAAAATTACCATTTACTACAATAAATCTTCAAAATCCCTTCCTCCATCTTGAATACCTAATCGTCAACGTTTTTTGTTTTATTATTCTTTCCGCTTCCAAAAGTTTTGTCTTAATTCTGCTTTGTTGTTGCTTCTCGTAGCTAACACCAGCTCTTTGTGAAATCCCCAATTAAAAAAATCGATGGGGTTCAGGTCTGGCGGACGTGCAGGTCATTGGATCGGCCCTGCACGCCCATCTTAATGTAAAAATAACACGAGCCACAATTATTTTACAGGAATTTGAATTAAAATTACTCTAAAGTCACATTTTCAAGCTTAATTTGCCATAAAAGTGATAATAAGTAGAAAAATAACTTTACTTGTGTTTCAATGATTTTGAGTCTATCCGCATTCGATGGCCGATTACAGCAAAAAATGGCCACTAAAGTACTATTTTATTTTAAATGATTTTGGTAGTTCAGGACCGTGCGAAGTTTTTAAACTCAGTCAGAAGCTATGAAAATTCCTTTTTGTAATTTTGAATTGATCTTGAAGGTTTGAGTGAATCCTAATGAAAACTGAAGTTCTAAATATCAAGCTCGTTTTGAAAAGCTTTGAGCGATTTGAGGAATCTGAGTTTTTTTTTTCATTAAAAGCACTTTCGGGAAGATCATTTTACAGAAAAAAATTCTGCAAAATACCCACAACATAAAAAGATAAGAATTATTTTTTATTTTTGGATACCCCCAGGTGTGAGAAATCTAAACAAAATTTATTGACGTCACTACTTGGACCATCCTGTATATCTATGAATGCTTGATATTTGTTTCACTGAATATCAGCGAATTCCTAACTGAAAAAAGGCATAGTTATCCAGTGACAACTACCTCATGTAGGTACCCAATTCATAGACTTACAATCACAGAAAAACAAACACACTACAGATGCATCAACTTTTTCAATAATCTACCAAACGACTACAAAGACGATTACATAGAAACTTCAAACGGGAGTTCAGCAAGAACAATGTTGACTTAGAACCCTATACAATACAAGAATATTTCGATTCAAACTGAGTTGAAGATTTTTTGACACAATTTCTTGCTGTTTCATTTTCTTCGAGTGTGTAACTCTCATAAATAAAGAAGCTTAATTATTTATTATTTATTCTCCCAATATCTTCAAAAATAAGAATAATATCGAATTGAAATACTGAACTCAATTGAAAAATTAGAGTGATGATTCAATAAAAAAATATCAATTTAAACACTGAAAACTGTGTTCTCCATCCAATTCAAATTATGCAATACTTCTGGGACGCTATTTATAAAAGCCCTTATTTAACAATCTCCATGTGCTGGGAAAATGTATAGCCAAGGTATATTTCTGACTTAGATATGGGTATATAAAATGGAGGGAGTGTATGTAATCAACATAATCACACAGATGTCATTATTTCAGAGTATGCAAAATCACAGCAAAGAATTTATGATGCATGCTGAAAGAAAACAAGTACTCACCTATGCTTATGGAAGAATAGCACAAACAGCCACATTGTGAATAAAAAGGTACCCGTAACCTCACACATATCAAAAGCCCACGGTATATGGGGTACATTATCTAAAAATATATCTGGAAGTGGTGGATATTTTTGCATATCAGGTACTCTTTCATGAACAATAACCATCACAAAAGCAGTTATCCAAGTTACAACAACTAAGTACAAAAAGGCAATCAATGCCTTGATTTTTTCTGGTTTCAACTTTTGGATTCTACCATCTTCAGATACTGGTGGAGATATTCGTTCTGTTTCCATATATTCATTATACTCATTTCTTTGGCAATGATTGTGAGAAAAGTAACTAGAACTCGAACTTGGGTGGTCTAGCAGTCCTAAATGTAGCAATAAACTTTGGTTTTCTCTTTGTAAAGCTCTGCAAGATATATATAAACATTTTCTATCCCTTAATGGCAACTTATTTAAAGGTTCTTGAGTGAAATCTGCTTCATTTATGGCTAATAAGCATTTTCCATTTATTCTGTTCTCTTCACAGAGATTGTGAATAACTTCTTTGTCGAAACCTTCTTTTTCTAGCCATACCGCAGTGTCCTCCACTGTCCAGTCCACAATAGTTTTGGGGTGTTCCATTGTTTAAGTCTTGATCACACTTGAATATTTACATTAAGGAAATGATATTTATTAGAAGCATTGTTTGTTAACTTCGTTCCATATTCCAGTTTTCATGAAGCCTTTAAGTTAGACAGAGCACGTATTAGGTTTATTCTCAGGAGATGGCTTATCACAATCAACAAGTGAACTTTAAATTTCAAACGGAGTAGAATAAATGACAAAGAAACACATTCACATTCACACATAAGTAGCAATTTGAAAAATGTTCCCTCTTGGAATGTCTTATGTACTTCATGTGACGTTTACATGATGACAGTTTGACATTTACGGTTATGACCAAGACCAAAGAATAGCATTTCATTTTTTATATGGAATAATTTATGTTTCTTGAGGTCTTCAGGTGTGTATTTCATATCAACAAATATTTTGATGGCGTGATTTAATTAACTTGAATTTTCGGTCAATTTCTGTTTTTTATGTGTAATGAAGATAAAACCATTACAAAACTCTGTGCTTGTTACAAATGACATAAGACATAACCTCAAGGTTTGAAAATGAAAAGATTCATTAAACGATTTTAAAAGATAAAATGTAAATAAACACGAAAGCGCGAATAAAATTTTGATATTTTGCTTTCACTTAAGTGCTTTTTTTAGAAGTTTTCTCCGGAGGAAAAATCCACCAGAATTACAGAAGAATAAAATTCAATCAATATGTCTTCAAGGTCTGGTTCTGAGAGCCGGTCAGATAGAAGTAGTAGAAGCCGCAGTGGTAGTCCTGTATCAAACCATGGCCCTGCCCCTACGCCGGGGCATAACTTAGAATCCCCAGAATATAGGAATAGAAGTCATAGTTCTGATTCGAATGCTTCAGGTATGTTTATTGAGGTACTGTTATCCTATCAATATGTTGTAACATTTTAAATGAAATACTTAAAGACTTTGTTTCTATTTACATAGGTAGTCAGGCTTCTAGACCTGGTTCAGCTCGTTCAAATAGATCTGGTTCAGCTCATTCAAACAGATCTGGTTCAGCTCGTTCGAACAGATCTGGTTCAGCTCGTTCAAACAGATCTGGTTCAGTCCGTTCAAAAAGATCTGGTTCAGCCCGTTCAAGGAGATCTGGTTCAGCCGGTTCAAATAGATCTGGTTCAGCCCGTTCAAGTCGATCTGGTTCAGCCCATTCAAATAGATCAGGTTCTGCACATTCAGATAGATCAGGTTCAGCCCATTCAAATAGATCAGGTTCAGTCCGTTCAAATAGATCAGGTTCAGCCCGTTCAAACAGATCAGGTTCAGTGCATTCAAACAGATCAGGTTCAGCCCATTCCAATAGATCAGGTTCAGCAGGTTCAAATAGATCTGGTTCAGCGCACTCGAACAGATCTGGTTCAGCTCATTCAAATAGACCTGGTTCAGTCCAATCAGATAGACCTGGTTCAGCAAAATCAAATAGACCCAGTTCGGCCCTATCAGATCGACCTGGTTCAGCCCAATCAGATAGACCTGGTTCAGCAAAATCAAATAGACCCAGTTCGGCCCTATCAGATCGACCTGGTTCAGCCCAATCAGATAGACCAGGTTCAGCTCAGTCAAATAGGCCTGGTTCAGCCCAATCGGATAGACCACGTTCTGCTCAATCAAATAGACCTAGTTCAGCCCAATCAGACAGACCTGGTTCAGCTCAATCAGATAGACCTGGTTCAGCCCAATCAAATAGATCTGGGTCCAAGCATTCAAATTCAGAAAGTGAGGAGGAAGGAAAAAAAGGTACATATTCAACAATTTTTGTGTGCATGCTGAAGATTCCCAATTCAAAATTCATAAGTAAATTTCAATTTAGATAATAGCTTTGTTTTGGTTCCGACTTCAGAACCAATTCAGGACGGTTCAAGTATGCGCGATTGCGATATTTCAGACTAAAAATCGCAATTGCGCATACTCGAACCGTCCCGAACAGTTCTGAATTCGGAACCAAAACAAACCCAGTTAATGTTCAGTACTCATAGGTTCCTCTAATTAAATGGAATACATGACCTTCTTTTACATTATTGGAAATTTTTGCAGAAGTTGATGCGGCTGCAATTTTTGGTGATGATGCTGATGACATAAGTAGCGAAGAAGAAAAAGAAAAGGAAAGTACTTCAGATAAAGAGGAAGCTCCACAGCGAACATCAGATAATGAAGAGAGATCAGACCACGAAGAGCCAAAAGAAGATGAAGAAAAAGAGAATGAACCAGAACCTATCCCAGAAACTCGTATCGATGTAGAAATTCCAAAAATTAGTTGCGACCTTGGAAGAGATATACATTTCGTGAAGTTGCCTAACTTTTTATCTGTGGAGACGAGACCTTATGATCCTGAAACATATGAGGATGAAATTGACGAAGAAGAAACACTGGATGAAGAAGGAAGAGCAAGGTAGGTATTTTCTTTTGAATTCTTACTGCAGTGAGTATTGAGAGTTTGAAAAAATTATTTTATTTTAAGATTGAAACTGAAAGTAGAAAATACTATAAGATGGAGAGACGTAATGGACAAAGAAGGAAATTTCAAGAAAGAATCTAACGCGAGATTTATTAAATGGTCAGATGGATCGTTCAGCCTGCATTTAGGTTCAGAAATATTCGATGTCTATAAACAACCCTTACAGAACGATCATAACCATTTATTCATCAGGCAAGGTACCGGTTTGCAAGGACAAGCTGTTTTCAGGACAAAACTCAGTTTCCGACCTCACTCCACTGAGAGTTTCACACATAGAAAGATGACTCTGTCGTTAGCTGATAGATCTCAGAAGACTTCAGGCATCAAAATTCTATCGCAGGTAAATTTTTTCTACACTGCAAATCCCTGCGTTTGAAAAACATTGGGAGTGCTGTGTTTAAAGTGGCTGACTTTTAACAAGCTTGTATGAATGTAATGAATCTATAAATGTTCACTTTCAGGTTGGTGTGGATCCAGATCAAGATCGATACACTAGGTTAAAGAAAGAAGAAGAAAAGCTCAGACTTCATGCAAGAGCGGCTAAACCAAGAAGTAGGAAAGAAAACTCACGTTCTCTAAATGCCTCCAGGCATGAGGAAGAAGGAAGTGATGATGATGGTGCAATTTCTCTCAATGCCATCAAGAATAAATATAAGCAGGGCGGAGCTAATACTAAAGCAGCAGCTGCAACTATTTATTCTTCAGATGAGGAAGGTTCAGACATCGAGGTAAAGTCCAAGAAGCAGAGTAAGGTTTTAAATATTGAAGAGTCTGAAGATGAGTCAGGTTGAGATAATTCAGTTTTATGTTGTAAAAATAAGGGATAAATCAATAAACAAATTTTTCTTATTTTAAGTTTTATTGTCCATTGTACCTTGGGAATGCAAAATTCTTCTGTTCAAATCCAGCACATTCAAATTTCAAAATTATTGTTCCTAATCCTAATCCTGACGGCGAATTTTAGAACTACTATTCGCAACTACTGCTAAGCGATACGCCCTCTGGCGATAGAAATTCGAACACTTCCAAGCTAGTAGTTTTTCGACGTGCCTGCTATTCTAACGTAATTTGCTTACATTTGGAGTTCATTTTCGAGCTTTTGTGTTGTTCTCCGAGTTGAAATTTTGGTATACCGAAAGTGTTTGTAATATTCATCAATCGATTCCTTTCTTTCCGATTAAAATTTTCGATTGTATTAATTCGAAATGGCATCTTCCCGAAATGACTATTGTTGTGTACCTCAACTCAATGTTATTCATGGTCAAAGAAGAAAGGATCATCTAGTGCTTCCAGTTTTCATTTTTTCCAAAGCCAAATGAAAGTAAAGTTAATTTGGAAACAGCATTTGGCAGGGAACTCAATGAGAAGAAAGGCCTAGCTTTAGAAGTTGAAGATTGGAAAACAGGTCACGAAATACATGAAAGTATGTTCACTGCATTTCTCTGAAGATGTTCATTTTCATAAAGGTGAATTACCTACAATGTATTCATTTCGAAACAACTTCATGTCATGATGTTTTCAGGTGTATATGAAAATAAGAGAATTTTGAAGAAAAATGCTGCAGAAAATCTACCGAGCACTTCTGCAGCTACCTAATTCACATACTACACAAAATCATATTCTAAAAGAGTGATCTGGTTGAAAATCTGACAAAAACTAGATATACTGTTAGAGTTGATAATAGCTGAAGTTACTCATATAAAAACATCAATACTTTTCATTTCCTTATATAGGTAGGTTGAACCGGCTGTGACATTTTTCATTTTGTATGTGTATCTTGAGCTGCTGTAATATGAAAATGAAATCAATTGTATGTCTATCTGTTTCCTTTTCTTTAGAAATACGATGCAAAAGAACTAAAGCAGAAAATCTGTTTTCATTTTATTGATTCACTCGTTTGTAAACAAAGAACAACTCATATCATTTGGACTGATTCTAGATTTACCACATAATATAGCCTGCATTCAGCACTTTTTCACATAAATAAGAGTCCTTAAATTACTTACTGAGGTGCCTATTTTTCCAGAAATTCAAGTAAACTTAGATATTGGTTCATTTTGATCCACCAAGCAACATACACTAAAATAACACCGTAATTATCCTCCAGGAATGATTTAAAGTACGATTTTATATCGTGATCCATACGAAAAGTTCCTTCTCAAGAAATCTTACACAAAATTATAATAATTTCTTTAAATATTCAAGCTCTGCTTAATAAATACTCGTTCTCCACCACATTTCTTGTTTACATGAAACTACTAGCTTGGACAGGTTCCAAATTTATCCGTCAGGGCGCTGGCATCTTCGCAGAAGTTCCCAATTAGTTTCTGTGAGTTTATTCCACAGAATTCACATATATCGTAGATATATATACACACATCACACACTGACATTTGACAGCTGATAAACCACTACGTAATTTGTTATTTTCATTAATTGTCTGTTTCGTTTACTTCATGAAAGTTTCCATTATAAACATAGCATAGTGATTATTATTTTTGTTCATATCTACGTCACTCTTGAATTTCGAATTCTATTACGAAATATTAATATGAATCCATTATGCAGAATTTCTACTCATAAAAGTGACATCGGGTTCTACGATTCAAACTCAAAGTAGTGTTCAGGTCATTTATGGAAATGTGTAGAATAATTTGTATGTTAACAAGTGACCCTCTAATCAGTCCTTGATCTTACAGATTTGTGATAGCAGTAGCTCGTGTAGTTTTCGTACAAAACGTGCTCTTGTGTTCGTTTAACATTGTTTTCACTGTTTTCAAATGAAATTTGAAAAATGTTCCTCACAAATATCAGACCACTAAAAGTGGAAAAGCCAGAAAGAGAAACTATACATTCTGGACATTTCATGGTGTCGCATTTTGAAGCCGAAGCCCAAGATGATGAAGATGAAGTTGCTGTACCGGTGCCCGAAGAAAATTCGAATACAACCACCATAGTACCTGTTAAACAATTTTCTACGGGTGTCAAAGATGTTTTGAAAAATACAACACAACAACATCTGGAAATTGATACGAGTTTATCAAAATTATTTCAGTGTATGACACTGGCATACAGGTAAGGTTGATTTGAAATAATATTCCCTCCCTCTTATCCTCTTATATGTATAAAAGTATAATATTGTATTATATATTCCAATAAAATTATCTGAATTCTCGTAGAAGTATTTTTTACAAGGCTTGATCAATTTTTCGTCAAATTCCAATAGGAATTGGCAAAGGTGACTTGAATATTTAAAAAAAATTATCAAATTGGTTCAGTTGGTACCAAGTGCAGTGGAAAGTTCAAAATTTTTTTGTGTGGAAAGACAAGGATTAATATATGAAAAAATATGAACATCTTAAAAGCATTCAATCTTTGACATCATAGTTGCTAATATCTCGCTGTTCAAAAATCAGAAGATATGACCCTAAATCAAAAGAATTTTTCCCAAGAGAATATACTTCAGCGAATTTTCAGATTGATCTGTTGTCTCGTTCAGCAAAGATGTTCAATGTTCCCTTATAAATTGAAAGCTGAATAGTTTCCAGTAACATTGGATGTACAAAATATGTTAATGTGAACAAAATTCTATCTATTTCCAACCATGTGTTCTATACCTTATAATATATCAAACCAAACTATATAGTATAACATAATCGAAAGTTCATTAGCCCATATTTGAATTACTAGTTTTGCGCAGAGATTTGTCGTGTAGAGGTCAATTAATCTCATTACATATAGAAGAAATAGATTAATATGTTGGATGTTTATAAATTATAGGTAATCAATAACCTAAACTTTTTCGTTTTAGTGATAAGACTGAAAATTTTCCATTTAAAAAACTTTATCAATAAATTCGAAGGATTTATGTATTTGCTATTTGAGGAAGTTTGCTATTTCTATCACTTATGGTGTATGAGTATAGAAAGAGATGAAAGTATAATAACATTTTTGGAAAAAGATGATCATTCTGTTCCTGAATACTGCAATAGGCCTCAAAAGAGATGTTGGAGATAGGAGAACTATTTTCCATTATGTGGTCAATATTAATAAAATAATTTCGTTTATGACCTACTGCAGAATATTATATTTCTATTCTTATTTTCCATCGAGAATATTGAGATTCAATAGTGTCAAAATAATGACAATATTCAAATTACTACACCAATTCATAGTACCTAATGTTTACATTTTAAATAAAATAATAATATACTGTTTCAACTGTTCACGCAGTAAAACATGGATCATTTTTTTATCCTTACAAAATACGCCTTCTAATATAATAATAATATGTAATTTTTATGATAGTACTATGTTTTTATATTTTTCAGACAAAAATTAACATCACCTAAATGGAATAGATTTAGAGGTATAAGACTGCGGTGGAAGGAGAAGATTAGACTGAACAACGTTATTTGGAGATGTTGGCATCTTCAGTGTAAGCCCATTTTGCTCTATTAATTCCTTACAATATTTGTAATATCGGAGTTTTGAGCCCAAATTTGTATTCTATCTCAATAGATGACTTCGGCCCAAGTTGCCAACCCACAATTTACTTAGCAAGTTTACTTTCACTGGGGAACGGGAATTTCAGGACAAATTTGACATGATAAGGTTCGCATTATTTATAAATAACCGTAAAACATGCCTCGGCTCTTCAAACCAGATAATTCCTTCCAAATATAGGTTTTTGTTAAGATCGTCCCCGATTGACTGAAATTTAAGTTGGGATTCCTGATTTCATGCAAACAGTGTCAATTTTCATAGGATACGTTCCGAAAATCAACTCTGTTGTTTCGGTTGCCGATTTTCCGCTCCGTAAATATGAAATATTCGGATGGTTCCTGGAACAAGCGCGTGCAAAAGGTTATTTACGGAATCTGGTTGATGAAAATGCGGTCGATTTACTGTCACCAGAACGATTTTCTATGGTAAATATCCATAGCATAGAACAATCTATGTTTACTTTAGGTTTGTTTTGGTTCCGAGTTCAGATCTGTTCGGGACGGTTCTAGCATAGACCAACAAGACAAATCACTTCATCCTTTGCTGGAATCGAGTCTTTCTGACCTTGAGAAAAATAACGGACATAACCACACTTATTTCTTCCGCTTAACAAAACAGCTCTTCTTTCGAATATCTTATCTTATCTTATACAAAAACAATAAACTATGGTCTATGTCTACGGTATCGATCATAAAAGCTCTCGATTTTGTGTCTGAAAAATCGCTTACTAGAACCGTCCCGTACAGTTCTGAACTCGGAACCAAAACAAACCTAAAGTAAACATAGATTGTTCTATGCTATGGATATTTACCATAGAAAATCGTTCTGGTGACAGTAAATCGACCGCATTTTCATCAACCAGATTCCGTAAATAACCTTTTGCACGCGCTTGTTCCAGGAACCATCCGAATATTTCATATTTACGGAGCGGAAAATCGGCAACCGAAACAAACCGAAAGTTGATTTTCGGAACGTATCCTATGAAAATTGACACTGTTTGCATGAAATCAGGAATCCCAACTTAAATTTCAGCCAATCGGGGACGATCTTAACAAAAACCTATATTTGGAAGGAAGTATCTGGTTTGAAGAGCCGAGGCATGTTTTACGGTTATTTATAAATAATGCGAACCTTATCATGTCGAATTTGTCCTGAAATTCCCGTTCCCTAGTGAAAGTAAACTTGCTAAGTAAATTGTGGGTTGGCAACTTGGGCCGAAGTCGTCTATTAGGTTTGATTCACTGATTTTTGTTTCAAAATATTTAATATTCTATGATTTTCTTATCATATCATCTTCATGATATTGTGTATGAACTTTTGAACTGTCATTTTTCGATAAAATACTGGATTTCAATTCGATCTCGTCTGTATTTTTGGAAACATTGGAGAAAATAAAATTCTGAATCATATCTGCGGAATCATTGTGTGAATTTTACCCATTAACGCACTAGGCCTTCGTTATTTAGGTCCAAACCTACTCTACAAATATCGAGTTTCTATCGGAAGTTATTGTCTTTACAGTCGGCCGTTAGAAACTCGACATTTGTAGAGTACTTCAAATATCGAGTTTCATCGGAGTTATTGTGTTCACGGTCGGCCTACAGAAACTCGATATTTGAAGAGTAGGTTTGGGGCTTAATTATGAAGGTCGAATTCGTGAATGGCTGAAATCCGCCTATTGATTCCATAGTTATACCTGTTCAAAATTTTATTTTTCCAATATTTCCAAACATACAGATTAGATTGAATTGAAATCCAGTATTTTATCGAGAAAAACCTAGAAAAGCACTGCCGTAAAGGCAGCAGCTTTTGCGCGCAAAAGCTGCTGCTTTCGCGGCAGTGCTTTTCTAGTTTTTGACAATAAATGTGAAAATATAAGTAACAATGATAAAACAGGATGTTTGAAAAATCAATATTTCGGGAAAAATAGCTCTATTGAAACCAGTTTTCCAAAATTACTCAACAACCCTATTCTATCCATTTGACAGTGAACAGAAGAGCTTCCTTAGATCCTAGTGTTTCGTCCGAAGTCTAAATAAGTATGTTAAGTTTGTGAATAGGCCAAATCTGTCGAATAGTTCTGGAGATGAAGCCATCGGTGCTTTGTTCTTAAAATAAATAAAGAACATTTTTGATCAGACGTATGTTTGACGATTTGGAAAAAAATTCCTTAACATACTTGTATGTATATCCAAATTAACAACAAAATGAAAACCAAATATTATTGTTTGTATGGTATAATTTCATGCACATAGTTTATCCTATTTATTCAAATGTTATCAGGAAACTAATGAAAATTTACATAAAAAGTCAATATGAATTTGCTCAACTACTTGCGTTGGATTTATAATCAAACAAATGATTTGATAATTAATAAACATTTATGAGCTCCGCGTTACCTTAGCAATTGTTCATTCGAGAAATTAACCTAACTACAAAACAAACTTGTTTACCCAAGATGTAAAAATTCCGGCTTTGATAAGACACTGATAATTCCAAAGCAACGCGATAGTTGCATAATAGGTTGAAGGAATCTAATGAAGAGTGAGATACAATAAGAGCTCAAATAACTGAGATTACAATTTTTTTCCAAGCTGATGTAAAATATCTAGAGAAACCCAGAGGTCAAGTTAGGGGGTTATACGCCATACGGCCATTTCCTCACGGAATTTTGCATTAATGCCGTTATCAATATGATGTATTTTTGGAAATAATCTGCTCCACAAGAGTTAGGGATATCGTATTCAATCGATTTAAAAAGTATGTAATCTTCGAGAAAATCGCTGTAAAATAATTTAAAACTCAACAACAACTTGAATCTATCCAATAAAAATCAGTATGAGACGTTTCGTCAATCTGGTCGCCTTTTTTCTGAAGTTTGGTTCTTTGCATATGCTTCATGAATGTTCTTATTTTGAAATGAAGTCAGTTTATCAACGGCTTCGATTTGAAACGAGTTTTCTGAAAATGCCAAGACGTAAATTAACAAACGCTGAGGCTAATAGGGCTATCGGAATGCTACAGGGTGACCTAACTCAGGTTGTTGTAGCGGAAAGGCTCCAAGTCAGCCAAAGTGTGATATCTCGACTTTGGAATAGGTTCAGGGAGACAGGTTCCGTGTTGGAAAGACCAAGGCTTGGTGGGCGACGAGAAACAACACCTGCTCAGGATCGTTTCATCACCGTTTCGGCGAGAAGAAACCTACGTGTAGAATGCTACGGAATACTCTTCAAAATGCAGATGGGGTCCAAGTTTCCATCGAAACAATCAGGCGACGTTTGAGAGAAGTGAATCTAGGTTCTAGACGTCCATTCAAAGGAGTTCCATAACCATAAGCGTCAAAGACTGGAATGGGCAAGGCAACATATCAATTGGAACGATCAATGGCGTAGTGTCCTTTTCACCGATAAATCCAGATATGGACGATTTTCAGATTCTCGAAGAATAAGGGTATGGACAATCCCACGCATACCCCGTACTCGTCGCTATGTCCAAGAAGTCCATCCATTCCGAGGGGGTAGTGTTATGGTATGGGCCGGGATATGTTTCAACGGGCGCACAGATCTACACATTTGTCCTGGGAATATGACCGCCTTATACTATAGGGAGCGTGTCATTGACAATGTTGTGCCAAATTTTCAAGCTGATATTGGTGAAACTTTTCAATTTCTAGACGATAACACTAGACCGCACCGTGCAGTCATGGTTGAGAATGCGCGCGAGGAGTTTGGTATTCCACATTTACCAATACCCCCGCACTCACCAGATTTGAATTGCATAGAACATGCATGGGATACGCTCCAAAAAAGATTAGATAATCATCAACCTACCCCAGAATCCTTAAATGATCTGAGAGAGCTTCTGCCCCGTTTATGGAACCAAATTCCTCAAGAAATGTTCAACAACCTCGTGTGTAGTATGCAAAGAAGATTTCAAGCTGTTATTGATGCCCGTGGAGGCAATACATTGTATTGATAGTCTTAAAATGCTTGAATTCTCTGGAAATAAAATTTCGTTTTTTTACTCGATTTTTCTTAACCACCCTGTATACGCTGCAGACCTACGGGCTAAAATTAATTTGCAACTTGAAATCATATTAATATGAATTTTCATCACAAAAATCTTATTTCAACTATATTTTTTTGGAATTTAAGTCAATATCCCTAACTCATGTGGAGCAGATTATTAGGGAATAGTTTCCAGTGCATATATCTACGGAATCATTAGGCGGATTTCATCCATTCGTTATTTAATATTGAAAATTCATTAAATTGAAAGTCAATATACCATTTTGATTATACCTATTTAAAAGGAAATCAAAATCCTCGGATTTCTATCGAAATTTAACTGAGGTTGTAGCTATATTTTGCTGATTTCGAAGAATTCAGTAGAGCCTACGTGAATTTTATTGTCATGAGGTTTTTGACCTCGTAAGTCTCAATAATTGAAAGTGATAATTGAATCACACATCCATCAAATATTACTGGTATAGTCTTTCAAAAGAAACACGGAAATGGAAAATAAGAAAATG
This sequence comes from Myrrha octodecimguttata, assembly GCA_958510865.1. Lineage (NCBI taxonomy): Eukaryota > Metazoa > Arthropoda > Insecta > Coleoptera > Coccinellidae > Myrrha > Myrrha octodecimguttata. The sequence continues at coordinate 76,063,874 of OY294057.1, forward strand.
TCAAATTTTATTATTTTCAAAAATACCGACGATATCGAAAAGTTTGTTATGGAAATATAGGTTTCAGAGGTCGCTGAATATGATTTAGATGTTATCGCATGGATATCCCCTGCCGTTCAGATTTTCACTAGTCAAGTGAGAAATTTTCCAAACTAAAAATTTGTAACTAAAATATCTTTCTTGTGAACTGATAATTCAATTGGGAATTGCATGAACTGAAAGCTTTCTTGGTTGAGCCACTTTAAAGCTGGATTTATAAACTTTTCGTTCCCGTTCCCGTTCGCAGTTGACGTTCCCGCTGACGTTCCCGTTGGCCGCTCGTAGTTCGAAACGAACTATACCCCATTTATAAACTAGACGTTCGCCGTTCGCTAGAGAGAGAAAAGAAGATTGATTTGTCAGATTTGTTTATGTTTATGACGTTTAGATTTTAGGTTAGCCAACGTGTTATGGGCATTCCATAGGTTACGAGCAGTTTTGACAGTTGGGAGAGACTGGAGGACCAACAATAACCTTAAATGCATTGTTTACTATGGGAAAAAGCGATTGGGCTTGTGATTTTGTATGAATTTGGACTGAAATATTCACTATTGCATTATCTAGGAACTATATCCAAAGTACTTGATATCTTGTAACAGTAACAGCTTGACTTAATTTATGGAATTTTTCGAATAAATACAATTCTTGCTGGTTGAATGTGTTGTTGCATGTTGCTTGGTTTAGTAAGGCAAGAAATACAATTTAAAACCTTTTTTTTGAAGTAAATTCAGGTATTCAAGGTCGAATAATCAACATCAAATCGATGAAAACTACCAATGAGTTGTTGAAGTATTTTCATTTGAATGGTACGTACTAACCAGATGTGGAGAGGAACTCAATGTATCCATTATAAAAGAGAGAAATAAGAATATTTTATCGGTTCTGAAGGAGAAAATCATATTTTCTGAATTAATTCAACAAAGAACTGCGCTCTAAAATGGAAATTCACAGAATAAATGTTACTTTGCAACTTGTCAGTTACCTCGGCAAAGAACATAGGTTGTATATTAGTCTGGACAATCAAGAAAACTTGAATTAGATAGGATTGATTCATACCATTGACATTCAGGTATGCAATGACATCGAAATTCAGCTGATTTTCATGTTTAGTCGAGTAATATCATGTAGGTTATTTTGGTAGGGCATACCGAACGATTCAGGTTATGGAATATTTGAAAATCATAAGTTCTTAATAAACATTTCTTTATTACTTGAACAAGACAGGATTTATAAAAGATATTTCCATTCAGATATACAATGCAGGCAAATTTTTAGATGATTCTCACTTAAGGTGCAGTATTACTACTGCCAATGTTTTCTTTGGGTATGCCGATTGATACCAGGTAGGGAATTTTCGTAAAATCGTAAGTTTTTGATAAACATTCCTGATTGTTTTCACAAAAAAAGATCTAAATCACCCTTGAGTCGTATTTTAGGAACAAAAACCATCCACTGTGTCAATACACTGTTCCTATCTACTACGCACAGAGAAATAACTGGCAGTATCTAGGAATGAAAAATTTATTAGCACTATGATATCACAAAATGTTTCCGCAATATTTTACCTCCATATGAAAGTAACAAGGTGCCTATATAATTTACTACAACACACGAAAAGACTGTTGACTGAACTAACCAAAGGTCTGTTTATTTGCCTGTATATGAAGTCAGGGACTAATTTCATAATATATATACCAAATTTATACTATCCTCTTCAAAAAATAGTGAATATATCAATCCAAAATTTCCAAATGAATACGAAATCACGAGAGAAATCGCTTTTTCTCATAGTAAACAATGCATTTTAGGTTATTGTTGGTCCTCCAATCTCTCCCAACTGTCAAAACTGCTCGTGACCTATTCCTGTTTTGATCGTTGAGACTGCTGTAAGTTGACTTGAGTATTCACGGAGTTGTTTAGTTTATCACTAAATATGAACGATTCAGATGCTGTTACTTTCGGTGCGTTAGGATTTACCTTATGTGATTATGCAATTAATAAAATAAAGGAGAGAAGATTGCGACGTCGTAACCGCAGATATAAAGTGAGACCGATTAACAGAGCCAGAAGATCAACAGGCAATTTTCAGTATTATTTGAAAATGAAGAACTGGGATAGCGAACAGTTCTTCAAATTCACGAGAATGAATATTGCTGTCTTCGACAAACTACTTGGTTTGCTTAAACAAAAAATTCAACGCCAAATAAGAAGTGATGGAATATCTCCGGAGGAACGTCTAGTGATAACGTTGCAGTAAGAAAGGTTCCTTATGTTATAGAAATAAATATTCTAATCCATTTTGTTTTTAGATACTTATCGCCAGGAATGAGCATGCAGTCACTTGCATGGACATTTAATGTGGGTTTAACCACAGTGCATGTTATCATTCATGACACTTGTAAAGCGCTCTGGGACACGCTCAGCCCAATTTATTTGAGGACACCCACTACCGCAGAAGATTGGGAAAGAATAGCAGAGGGATTCGAAAATAAGTGGAATTTTCCCCACTGAAGTTCTACTCAATTCGGAAATCTTCCAACTGGGATATGTCGAATATTCATCTAATCAATGGCAGTGTAAGCGCTTGATCGCTTTCTAGTCAATACCGTTGTACTCGAGTGAATTCTCTGTATCTACCAACCACCATTTATAGCTGTGGTAGGAAGTATGCTTAGGCATTGGACAAATTTGATGAATAATATGTATATAGATTAAAAGTTATATTTTGAATCAATAAATAAAATATGTTATATGTAACAATAAATTCATAGGGTCTGGACCTGCTGTAAAAGTTGGAGTATTTGTCCCCTTATTTCCTGACCATCTTCAGGCCTCATCCTTGAAAGAATGCTGTAAACATAATCGACAAATGTCCGATTTATATCATCCACCTGTCTTCTCTCAAGAGAATCAGCTATTTGTTTAGCTATGCCCATCAGCTCCAAAACTTCATCGCCGCTATCAGCTCTTTTCCTCTTTCTGGATGGAAACCCTTTGAAAAACATTGGTTAATTCACAAATATCTTAATAATTTTTCAGTAATACATTACTTTTTGGTGTGTCCTGAGTGCCTAACACCGATACTCCTGAATTCGGAGTTCCCACCACCGACTCTCCTTCACATTCTATTAACGAATCTCTTCGGCTCTCTGCCGCTGACTCTCTAAACTGTTCCACGAATGGTGACATAGCCTGTTCCTCAGCTCCTAATATTTCCAGATCAGTCTCCTCTACTTGTGCAGACCCCGATGCAATCACCTCAAAGGAAGTGCCGCATACAGTCTGGAACTGAAAAACAAGTCAATACTACTATTTCAAGATATCAAAAGTCAGTTTACCCGTCATGTGCATAAACGTGGAGATTTCCCTCCATGCTGTCTCTTTTTGGATTACATTTTTATAATCTTTATGGCTGAGATCATAAAGGAATGGATAGTGCTGGATAGCCTCTATCAAAACTCCCAAGTCACCTTCTTCTGAAAAAAAAATAAAACTTCTACAATATCTTATTAATACTTATTTTGCATTGTTTAATTATTAAATAAAACTACCAAGCTCAATAGGAATCATTGTTATGTCCATCGCTTCACTATTTCATTGTAGAACTAATAATGCAGAACTTCAGCACTCTCAATTCGTTCATCACAAAAAAGAATACATTCAAACAAGTATTGAACCCAAAAATAAGCAGTCTAAGAATGCTCCTATATATTTATATAATTCTAAAATAAAACATCTAAGCTCAATATATTCTGCATTCACTGACTAAGAAATCTAATCTAATCAAACAAAAGTGATTACTGAACCGAGCAATACTAGATTACCTCAATGATAAAAATTATTAAATAAAATACTTACCAATCACATTGGGTTCTGTTACGTTCATCTTCACGATTTTAAAATAATACTTTGTAGTGATAACTTTGGAAGGAATCATGTCTTTATGGCTAAACGACTGTTTTGAAAAGAAATAAACAAACTGGTACATCAATATCCCTAACCTTGTTTCATAGACAAAACATTGGGTCTTCTGTGTTCGCAAATTTAAAATATTTGGACTCATCCTATTGGTTAAAACCCGAACGGGAACGTCGAAAGATGAAACATGGTCATCTCGAACGGCAGCGGAAAAAACAGGAGAGCGGCACATTATCAGTCAGCTGACGCAGCTGCGGACTTTATAAATGCCCCTGCGCATTTAGTGCATTTTAACTTTGAACGGGAACGTCAACCTCGAACGGGAACGGGAACGTCGAGTTTATAAATCCAGCTTAAAAGGAAATATAAATTTTGAATTCTTACCCAAACTTAACTAGAGTCTAGACCCCCCTTGAACGCTATATATTTTGCTGCTTTTTAAGGATTCAGTAGGGCCTACGTGAATTTTATGGTCTTGAGATTCTTGAGCTCGTTGGTCCTTATGATAAAAAAGGGATAATATAATCACAAATCCATGAAATATATCTGGTAGGGAACTTCAACAAAACTCTAAAATTTTCAATGTGAAAATTTGAAATTAGTTTTTTTTCGAAAATACCGACGATATGTGTTCGAGGTCGCTGAATACGCTTAAGATATAACTGCGTCAAAAAATTAGAAAACGTCAAACTCACTTATGACTATACCAATTCGAAGGGAAATCTAATTTTTCGAAATTTTCACCGAAATTGCCAATCTTTTTCGAAAAATTTTCTGGGTGCAAATGGTTGAAAAAAATGCACAATGTTGACACTTTTTTATATTCGAGAATTTTCGGGAAATAAATGGAGTGAAAATGGATCTAAGATTGCGCATTCTCACAAAAGAATGGGGTTTTTTCCTGAATTTGGGTTATTACTGGAAATGCAAATTTGAACATAATTATTATGGGTTTGGTTCAGCATTTTCCAAAATTACCTTCAGAAAGTATTCAAAACAGGTTTCAAAATTGGGGTTTGGGATTTGTCATGCATGCACAAAGTGACAACGTTGTTTAGTTGAATTGCTTTTTCTGCTATAGAATAACGAAATATTTATTCCTATTCTGTGGTACACACGTGTTCTTTGTCAATATAACCAAACAATTTCCGTATGCGATTTGTCAGTAATATGACAGTATGTGCTCTTCTTTCTATTCCTTGGTCGTTGTCGAAGTATAGCTATCTCTGTTTTTCTAAGCACATTTGACGTCCTTTTCTTTCCGAGAAAGCTGAATTCGATGTTGCCATATTGTGCACTCAAGACAAATCCCTTTAAATCTCAAATCCCCATGTTTATTTTTCAGTTTTAGGTAATCAAACATTTCTTTAAAAATATAATATTGAAATTATATGTTTGGAATATGATGTTCTGAAGGTTTTTCATGAAAATTACCGCATTTTGGTTTGAAGGAAAAACCCCCATTCTGATTATTCTCGCGGCTATTGGCGACGTTAAAGCATGCAGACTGTGAGCAGGTGCCTGACCCTGAGATATTAACAAGGTTTAATGAAACTTGAATGTGTCTGAGTTTCCGAATTGCGCAGAGGCGTAATTTACCAACACATGGCAGTGTTTGCTCTTAAGAAAGAGAAATCGGTGGAGGGTGTTATGCCTTTCAGTTTTGGATTTATACTCGAGAATATTTGCTCGATATCTCAGGATCTTCCTATGCAATCGGATTGAAACTTGGTAATAAATCGTAGAATACTGACGCGCAACTGCTCGCATAATTTTGCTGGGCTCATATCGATAGTATATGAAGGAAATCTAGAAAATCACTGAAGTGAGGTCAGGAGCTTTTACTTGTTGTTCAAATTCTAACTATTAGAGAATAACAAGGTCTCCTTAGTCTGGGTTCCTGGAACTTCCTGGGTACTTAGGAATCGAAGGAAATGAAAAGGCTAACACTCTAGCCAGAAAGGGAGCACAAACGTTACCTTCTAGCCCAGAACCTTTCTGTGGTATAGGCAACTGCACCTATAAGGAAGCGTTTTTGGAGAAGAAACAAAATGAAAGAGGGGCACTCTGGAGGAATTCTCCAGGAATGGAACACTCTAAAAAGTTCCTTCGGAACTTTGAAATCGTTAGGTCCAAAAATCATTTGGATCTCAGTATAGTTATATAGTTGGAAAGGGGTTACATTCCACAGCGACCTTAAGGTCTATTGTGCCCCCTTGTCGGAGCTGTTTTCGCAACCTACAGCTCGCCCTCCAGCTGTAGAGCTCTGATGAATTCTAATATCTGTGAGGGCTTCAAGGAGGCTAAGTTATCATTCCTCCTATAATACTCCTGTCCAAGATATTTCTTGCACAGGCTCACATTGGCGGGGCATTCTGTGATCAGGTGAACAGGGGTTTCCTCCTCCTCCCCACAAAATCTGCACTCGTTAGTTTCTGATAAGCCCATTCTCATCATTTGCTTCCTTAGGCGACAGTGTCCTGTGATGAAACCAGTGAGGAGGCGTAACTTATTCTTACTGAGATCCAAATGATTTTTGGATCTAGCTATTTCAAAGTTCCGAAGGAACTTTTTAGAGTGTTCCATTCCTGGAGAATTCCTCAAGAGAATTCCTCTTTCATTTTCTTCTTTCTCCAAAACTCTTTCTTATAGGTACATTTGCCAATACCACAGAAAGGTTCTGGGCCAGTAGGTAGCGTTTGTGCTCCCTTTCTGGCTTGAGTGTTGGCCTCTTCATTTCCTTTGATTCCTGAGTGCCCAGGAACCCAGACTAAGGAGACCTTGTTATTCTTGCCTTTGGATCTCAGTAAGAACAAGTTACGCCTCCTCACTGGTTTCCTCACAGGACACTGTCGCCTGAGAAAGCACATGATGAGAATTGGCTTCTCAGAAACTGACGAGTGCAGATTCTGATCACAGAATGCCTCGCCATTGTGAGCCTGCGCAAGAAATATCTTGGACAGGAGAATTATAGAAGGAATGAAAATTTAGCATTCTTGAAGCCCTCGCAGATATTAGAATTCATCAGAGCTCTAGAGCTGGAGGGCGAGCTGTAGGTTGCGGAAACAGCTCTGACAAGGGGGCACAATAGACCTTAAGGTCGAAGTGGAATGTAACCCCTTACCAAACTATAAACTATTAGATCAACACGAAATTGCATCTAGTTGCACGTTGGTAATGTCCACTTGATTACGAAGTTTCAATTTGATTGCATTTGTACTCTTTGAGATATCGCGGAATTAATGTTGAAGTTCCAAATAACAACGAAATTTGGCACATTTTTTTCCGTATATCTCCGGAAGTAAATATCAGATCGAATTGAAATTTGGATCATTGTTGTTCAGTACTGACTTTAAGGTTTATGCCATATTCAATTGAAATCTACCCAATATTTTCAGAGAAAAACAAATTTTTCATCAAAAATTTTAAAACTTTCGAATCAAACTTTTTTTTGAATTTTCTAACAGATGTATCCACACGAAATTTTGCGCTACGTTGCGCGTTGGTTTTCCAAAACTGTCTTCGAAGTTTCAATTCGATCGAGTGAATACTTAATGAGATATCGAGGAATTAACATCAAAATTTCAAATGGGCCTAACTCCGAAACAGTCCAACCGATTCCACCCATTAACGAACTCAATCGAGATATTTGGAATGCAAACCTAATCTGACAATTTCAAGTCGCTAAGTCTTTTCCTTCGAAAGTTAGAGCAGATACGGAAGAACGGACAGAATTGAATTTGACCACGGATTCTTCTTCAGGGAGTTCAACCCATTTTTCGGCTCAAAATTCGAAAATTACAGACATCGTGACGAAATGATAACGCGCTGATCCCTAGAAAAAGCGCGTAAAAATTAGAAAATTAAAAAAAAATCGATTGTACAAAATTGAACTTGATCACGGATCTTCCCAGTGAATCATCCTACCCAATCGTGTCGGTCTATTCGGGTGAATTTATAACGCCCCTTTTCCGTGTAAAATGGATTAAATGTAATTATGAATATTTTTTCAGTTATAAAAAAAGTGCCGACATTGATTTGCCAGTTCGCTTCCCCGCTGGATGTGGACACTCACAACAAACCGGAGGTAAGTAAATATTGAACAAGTTGATCCATTTTATCAGATAAGGGCCTTCTATTAGACCCTTTTTTCGCCAATATTGTAAATTATTCCATTTCGTTTCGCATTCAATTATACCTAATAGTATTCTATTTCATATGCCCTCTTATCTGTGTGTACTTTTGCTGGTTATTGCCTCATTTAATTATGATTGGAAAGCTGCTCGTTGTGAAGAGAATGGAATTTCTATTTTCGATGTTCAATATCGATGGTATTCATGCATTTTGTGGAGTTGCTAATAATATCAACAGTCGTAATTATCTAGGAATTACACACTTATCGAAAATCAGTTGCAAACGAGGTTGCTTGATCCCGATATTGGATTGGAATCGATCAGGGCGCCTATTCTTGAATCCGGGGAAGAGAACGAATGATCGAAAGGGGGCGTGTCTAAGAGTTTTTCAGGGAAACGGTATTCTTGAAATGAATGAGTGCTTCACGGAGAGCGAGCGATGTATCTCTTACGATTTGTGATGGAACGATACATAGAGGACGCTAATTATGTTTCGGGTATTTCACAATTTTGATTTGTTTGGTATTAAGTCATAGCAATCTCAATTACCTTTCACTACAAGATTTCTGTTTTCACTCGAAGATGGACATGGCGAGTGCAATTATTTGGGAACTTAAGTCGGAACACTGTTCAAAATGTTCGTGATTTCATTCCAGTTTTTTTTTCATATCCTCCCTTGTATAAACTGAATTAAGCCGACCTATGTACATTTCAGGTCTTTGTCTAATGTAGTCGGTGAGCAGCTCCTTCTGTTTATAGTTGATTGGAAGTGATTTTTTTTCAAAATTATCCATTTTACGATTTTCCGAAATACGCTCCCAACTCTTATGACAACTGTATGATTTCAAATTTGAATTATGACAATATATCACAGAAATATAGTATATGTCGATGCATTATACATAAAGTTGGCTACATGAATGAAGTTAGCTTCAAGTCTGTCAAAAATACTTGTTTTTGATTGGTTAGAACATTTGGCCTAATGGTTCGTCTATCAACGCTCATTCGGACTGTTCCCCATCTTGACTGCGATGGTATAAGCGTTCTCTATCGTTCCATCATAAATGCTTGCGTTTCCTTGCCACCGCGTCGAAACGGCCATATTTCCACGTTTGTTCTCTTCCCAGAATTCATGAATAGCGCTCCTTGATGTTCAAGAATACGGAATTGACGTTTTGACAAATGGGAGGAAGGTCGAACGGGAGATTGTGCCATAGAGTTCTATACTATCGGATTTCAAGAATAAGGCCCCTGATTTCATGACGTATAGTAGTATACGAGGATTGCTAATTGCTATTGATTTTTTGAAATATGACAACAAATTTTACATTGTCATCGTCAAGTTTGACATTTCTCATGGTAATCGTACATATACTCCATTCACTTTTATAAACTATCCTGGTTGGCCATGACATTCTGACACATTTCACCGTGTATATTTTGAAAATGTCAGGTTATAGTCATTTTTCTGTCAGATAACTACGCAACGTTGTCTTCTCTACATAGAGGTCGTGGTAATTACGTATTTTTCAAAATGTTAATTTACTTTGAGAAAAAAATGAATTTGAGAAAGTATTATGTGAATTCAATGATTCCAAAGACCTAGCGAATGTTGAAGAAACTTTTTTTCTGTTAACACTGGAAATATTTCAAGTATATAAACATGGTTGGAAGATTCAGTTATGCTTTTTTCTTGTGAAATCAAGAATTGAGTGTTGAAGTTTTACTGAAAAATAATGGATAGAGTAGTCCGTTACTTTGTGATAGTTCCTTCAGAGAAAAAAATAAAAGTACTCGATAACCCTGCAGTAAAACTTCCAAACGAACAGAAAAACCTATGGAATTCACTACTTTTCGAAATTCTCAAGAAATAGGTCCACAGAAGACATTTGAATACCTTGTTGCACAACTTGAAATACTCCAGTATCAAAATGTAGTAGTACTACAAAACTTGTGTTACCTCAAAAGAACTTACTCAATTCACAAAGTTCTTGGGAATCTATGTGAATGATACACTAGGTTTTCACTCACTTACGCCGAAAATGTTGGATAACTGGTGATAAATTATGGATTCCAAATTATCAGGGTTACTATCAGAAAAAGCAGATTTTAATTCTACATAGCACTTCCTGATACTTTGTCTCTGCTTCTTCAAAACTATCTTCGGAATTTTCAGTTTCTAAGCTTGATGATTATGTTGAGATTGAAAGTAGAAATTGGCATTGGCATTTGGCAACGTCGCTGAGAATTATTTTGACATTGCCAACCTGCGTCAGCTTTAAGTAAAATAACTTGATAGACCTAAATCATGGCGTAGAGGGATAGTTTATGTGTAAGTGAATGGAGTATACCTTTTTCATTAGTACTTCTGAAAAAGAAGTGAAATAGTAACGATCACAAGAGTTGCAATGAGACATGAAAATAATGAAATTTTTTTTATTTACTAATAGTTCAGATGCCACGATGAACGTTTTTCCACATTATTACTGAATTTTCTGTTATTTTCTTCGCTTCTTCAGGATAATGAATTGAAGAAATACTAACTAAATCCATCGAACTACGTTCGAATCAAGGTGTGCCTTTTAAGATTTCAGGGGTTGCTGCCATCAGGCTCATGGGGTTGATACAAATTGATTTTTCTCATTCTCATTTCTCAATTTTATGAAGTCGGTCGATAGCCCATGAGAGTTTTACGCATACCACTCTGCTTAATTAAGTAATCTTCAAGTAACTTCATACACCAGGCATCGAAAAAAATCAACTCTATGGAAATTTAACTGACATGTGGCCATACACAAATTGTTCCAAAATGAACACTCTGAAATGTATGAATCAAAGTAATTTTAAAAATAGGCAAATTTTATTTGTTCTTCTATCAAATTCGAGAGTAAACGATGTTACTGGCGAAATGCCATTTATGCATTCTGGAGCACCGCAAGGTACTCTTCTTGGACCCTCCATTTTCCAATACAAATTGATCGAATGGTGTAATGTTCTCTTTGATTTCAGGCTGTCGTACTAGAAGGCAAATATTGGAAACGAAAATTGCACGCTGTAACTGCAGAATACAAAAAATGGCGAATGTTCCACAGGCATCACTCGCTACTTCAGCAGATGTCCAGAGACTCTCAAGATACAGTAAGTACATTTTCGGTGAAATTCTTTTGTGAGCAGAATGATAAGGTGCCTATCAAAGCGCCACAATCTTGAGTTTCAAATATCAATTATATCTCATTAATTCTCTAAGTGTCTCTCTGTCTAATGTGAACTAGTCCTTATTATGATTATTAATGTGAAAAATATCGTTTTTTTTTTACAGATAATGAACGAAGTAGGACTTTGGGACTCACAAAGCAACGAAAGCGTCCATATGCTTGTAGACGAGGATTATATGGATCTCATGAGTGACACCTTATTCTCAACCATAGCAAATCAACCATTTCATTTTCCCGATTCGAGAGAAATTGGTAATTATCTCACTTAAATTTATTCGAATTGTGAGAGAATCTTTGAAAACTAAATTATATTCCTCGGAGAATGTAAAGGGTGTTTTTTTACAAGCTTGGGAAATTTAAATGTTAATACAAGACAGAAATATTGTTGCAAATATTTTTCCTTCTCATAATCTGGTAGATAATTTCATGGCTTTTATTTTTAAATATATTGTCTGACATATGACCCTTTCGTCTATGAGTTACATAGACTATTTTATCAGTCTAATTTTTCACTACTTTTTCCTGTAAATCTGTCCGTATGGCATCAATGATGGCTTCAATATTGGCTTCTTATGATTCAAGAGGTGCTGGTTTGTCGGCATAAATCAATGCCTTAACATATAGTCCCATAAAAAATAATCGATAGGTGTTAAGTTGTACATAAGAGGAGGTCAGTTAACAGGACCACTTCCGTAAGTAAAGTTGTTACCTAAATTATTTTGCTTCAAATCTATGGTTGAGCGTGCTGTATGGCAAGTTGCGCCGTTTTTTTTTGCATGTTTAGCTAATTAATTTTTGGAAACACAAAATTAGTCAGAAAGTTGAGAACTCCGATGTATCGAGATTTCGGCGTCTGCTTCGATACTTCGCATTATAGCAGCAGTTTTCTATTCTGCAGGTACATTTCTTTGCCTTGTTGATGGTTTTGAGTCGAGAAGAGAAGAATAATTGCGAGAACGATCAATAACTGCCGAATAGGTCTCTGGCATGTAACACGAATTATCAAATTTTCATGTTTTTCTCATTCTATATTGATACAAAATCATGATTTAATCTATCACACACTTCAACAATTCGCGAATCTTGAAAAATTCGGTATTAAAATGGTCATACCGGGACTCAAGGTCGAAGCGGGAGAAACGCGTCAGTTCTCCTTCTACGTCACTCGTTATTCTACGATTCACCGACGCTGTCTATTGGCTTGCTAGAGAGAAAAGTACACGAGAAGAGGAAGAGAGTGGATATATCCCCATACGTCACGGAAGCCGCGAAGATTCGTCCGTTTAAATAGCCGATATGCGGAGCCAAATTTGAATGATCATTTTCTTGTTGAAAATTGAAAGTTTTTCAGTAGTCTTACGGTAGAATATTTTATTCCAATGATAAAAAAAATCATGCAAGAGACCTATTGCCTGCCCACCAGGCCGATTTTATTGATCGTAAAATGGTTGAAGTGCTATATAAACTTGACAAACAGATTTTTCTTTCTCAGTAAATTTCCACAATTTGAAAGCGTCGTTTTGGCGTTAAACGATTCATGATGAATAGACGACTTCGGCTCAAGTTGCCAACCCACAATTTACTTAGCAAGTTTACTTTCACTGGGGAACGGGAATTTCACGACAAATTCGACATGATAAGGTTCGCATTATTTATAAATAACCGTAAAACATGCCTCGGCTCTTCAAACCAGATAATTCCTTCCAAATATAGGTTTTTGTTAAGATCGTCCCCGATTGGCTGAAATTTAAGTTGGGATTCCTGATTTCATGCAAACAGTGTCAATTTTCATAGGATACGTTCCGAAAATCAACTCTGTTGTTTCGGTTGCCGATTTTCCGCTCCGTAAATATGAAATATTCGGATGGTTCCTGGAACAAGCGCGTGAAAAAGGTTATTTACGGAATCTGGTTGATGAAAATGCGGTCGATTTACTGTCACCAGAACGATTTTCTATGGTAAATACCTAGAACCGTACCGAACATATCTGAACTAGGAACCAAAACAAACCTAAAGTAAACATAGATTGTTCTATGCTATGGATATTTACCATAGAAAATCGTTCTGGTGACAGTAAATCGACCGCATTTTCATCAACCAGATTCCGTAAATAACCTTTTTCACGCGCTTGTTCCAGGAACCATCCGAATATTTCATATTTACGGAGCGGAAAATCGGCAACCGAAACAACAGAGTTGATTTTCGGAACGTATCCTATGAAAATTGACACTGTTTGCATGAAATCAGGAATCCGAACTTAAATTTTAGCCAATCGGGGACGATCTTAACAAAAACCTATATTTGGAAGGAATTATCTTGTTTGAAGAGCCGAGGCCTGTTTTACGGTTATTTATAAATAATGCGAACCTTATCATGTCGAATTTATCCTGAAATTCCCGTTCCACAGTGAAAGTAAACTTGCTAAGTAAATTGTGGGTTGGCAACTTGGGCCGAAGTCGTCTATTGCCAAACCTTACTGAACAGAAAAGTCAACTGTTTGACATTCTCAACTGTCAAACCATAGACACAAACTTCTCATGCAGCTGAAAAAACGCCCATTCGAAATATTGAAACCACTGATGTAAAGGGTAGTTTCTTAATCTCAAAATAATCTTGGAAGCTTACAAGCTGTTCCATCGATTTTTTTTATAATTATAATAAATATTTTTATATTACAGCTAAGGCAGGATTAGCGGATTTCATTCAGCCCAGTCTAGGTCCACTGCAACCAAATCTTGATGATTATATGGACACTTTCGAACAAGGTTGGAAATTTAATAATATTCAACTTATTTGTGTTATAAGAGTCTTTTTCAGAGTTATTGTTATCAAAATTACCCACTGTACCTGAGGAGCAACATGAATCTTTATACAAATCTTCAGTAGGATGGCCATACTCCGAATTGGAACTTATCACTTCTTCCAGTACGATTCCAGTAAGTCAGATATTTGCTTCACAGACTGTGACGTAATAGACGACTTCGGCCCAAGTTGCCAACCCACAATTTACTTAGCAAGTTTACTTTCACTGGGGAACGGGAATTTCAGGACAAATTCGACTTGATAAGGTTCGCATTATTTATAAATAACCGTAAATCATGCCTCGGCTCTTCAAACCAGATAATTCCTTCCAAATATAGGTATTTGTTAAGATCGTCCCCGATTGGCTGAAATTTAAGTTGGGATTCCTGATTTCATGCAAACAGTGTCAATTTTCATAGGATACGTTGCGAAAATCAACTCTGTTGTTTCATTTGCCGATTTTCTGCTCCTAAATATGAAATATTCGGATGGTTCCTGGAACAAGCGCGTGAAAAAGGTTATTTACGGAATCTGGCTGATGAAAATGCGGTCGATTCACTGTCACCAGAACGATTTTCTATGGTAAATACCTAGAACCGTCCAGAACATATCTGAACTCGGAACCAAAACAAACCTGAAGTAAACATAGATTGTTCTATGCTATGGATATTTACCATAGAAAATCGTTCTGGTGACAGTAAATCGACCGCATTTTCATCAACCAGATTCCGTAAATAACCTTTTTCACGCGCTTGTTCCAGGAACCATCCGAATATTTCATATTTACGGAGCGGAAAATCGGCAACCGAAACAACAGAGTTGATTTTCGGAACGTATCCTATGAAAATTGACACTGTTTGCATGAAATCAGGAATCCCAACTTAAATTTCAACCAATCGGGGACGATCTTAACAAAAACCTTTATTTGAAAGGAATTATCTGGTTTGTAGAGCCGAGGCATGTTTTACGGTTATTTATAAATAATGCGAACCTTATCACGTCGAATTTGTCCTGAAATTCCCGTTCCCCAGTGAAAGTAAACTTGCTAAGTAAATTGTGGGTTGGCAACTTGGGCCGAAGTCGTCTATTGTAGAAGCTATGACAGTTTGAGTCGTTTTTGACATAAATGTCCAAATGAAAAAGCAGAATGAAATAATAATAAAAAAGACAAGGTAAACTAACAAATTTTACCGTCGCAAAAATATTGATAAGATATTTGCATCAAGCGGCGATAGCTTAGTGGTTAGAGCTCATGCCTCGTAAGGTCTTGGGTTCAAGCCCTTGGCCGGGAAAGAATCGTCCAACGATTCGCTGTTGGGTAAACAATTAACAATGCTATTCCTAACGTGACGCAAGGAATTAGTAACAAAGCCTACACAGAACACACCTGGTCTCCTTACTTGTACAAGCATTAGCTTCGGAGGGGTTCCACAGCGGAACCTAGGAGAATCAGCAACAATATAATACAATGTATGCAGTGTATTCTACAGAAAAAAATTTGCAGTTTAAACTAGGCAGTTCGGAAGATATAGGTCCCCGAAGTTCTGAAAAGATGTATCTTCAGGACATTTCTCCATCATAAAAACAATCGCTCAGTGCTTCTTTACAGTTCACAAATTGTCTTTCAACCTTGACCTTGATTAGTGGCGCTTTATTCAAAGAATATAGGATATTCAATAAGACAAAAATGAAAATACCGGACAACTACTTAACCTCTATTTCCATAGATTATTAATCAATCGTGAAGTGAAGTCTGGCTACAACGCCTAATCATCGCTGGCGAACGTATATAACTGATGAGTATTTTCCGCTAGCTGTCACAGACAAATACAAGGAATTCTGACCGATTAAATTGCGCCAATGCCAAACTTCACTATCGGAGTAAGCGGAAATCAGAACAAATAGAGGTTAGGTGGTTATCTGATATTATCAATTATTTTTCATTAAATGATAACCATTCTTGAAAGAAATAGCCGGTTTTTATATACTGGCTATTTCTTTTTAGTTTCTTTTATAAGAAACTAGAAAAAGTTTTTTTAGTTGAAAAAGTGACCTGAAAATGCAACATTGATGTAAATATCTAACTATTAGCTTCACGAAGGGAAAATTTGCAACCTAGCATAATATTGGCTATATTTTCCAAAATTGTGTTAATTGTTGTGAACGTTTCAGAAATAAAAATTTTGGTAGAAATATCTACAATTTGAAAGAAAACAATGGAGTATATAATGTTGATTATATTTCAATTGAATAAATTTTGTATGCTGGGCTATGCAGTACATGCATAATCTCAACTTCGATTTTAATCTATCTTCTATCAATTTTCATCACAGGGTACTAGCACATCTCAAGCTCAATATAGCCAATCAGTGCAATCAGTTAATGTTGAGAAGCCACAAATTATACCTGCCCAAACAATGCAAGCTTCCAACTTCAACGAAATGCTCCTGCCAATAGAAAGTTCCTATTCTCAACGGCAACCTCCAGCAGGTAAATTATTACTTATACTGCATTCACTTTTAGGAAGTCACTCGGTTGGCGATGGAAGTTTGACACATTCCACCCTGTATAATTGAAAAATGTTTGGTTAAGTTGATTTTTCTGTCAGATAGCTACGCAACGTTGTACGTTCTACATAAAGATACTGGTGGTTACGTACGTAACTAAATCAAAGCAAAGAGTCTTCGACAAAAATATGTAGGACTTGACAACGTCTATACTATTTCACCGAAAAATACTTACCAATATGAAAGTCGCGAAATCGGTCGAATATTAAAAATCATGGATTTCGCATCATTTTGTAGGTTTGTTGGATTTTCACTCCCATTATCTGACACAGAACTATTGAAAATTAAATAAAAATTATTTCTTTTATGAAGGAGTCCGATTTGCACTCTGAAAAGTTACAGTTCGCTTTGTTGATCTTTTATATTGTTCCGGTATTGTTCATTAGGCAACCTTTTTTCCTAGAAACTGCCCTTGATAAATAGTTCAATCCTGCAATCCGCAAGGGCGTTTTTCATAAAAAAAAAACAATTTTCATTTGATTTTCAATAGTTCTGTTTCAGATAATTGGAGTGAAAACCCCTAAAAAAAATCTAGAAAAGCACGGCCGTTAAGGCAGCAGCTTTTGCGCGCATGTTCAATGTAGATGACCGCTCCGGCAACGAATGTGTTTACGCAGTCGGCCGTTAGGCTGAAAAATCCACCCAATGATTCCGCAGATATACCCATTCAAAATTTTATTTTCCCAATATTTCAAAAAATACAGATCAGATCGAATTGAAATCCATGTGATCTGATATGTATTTTTTGAAATATTGGGAAAATAAAATTTCGTGATGATCGCGTCATTAGAACAATTTGAAAACAAAATTTCATATCATATGATATGATAAGAAAATCACAGAAATTTTGTTTTCAAATTGTTCTAATGACACGATCATCACGAAATTTTGCATAAAGTTGTCTTTTAGCATCTTCAAACTAGCTGCGAAGTTTTATCAGCATTGCATCAGTATTTCTCGAGTTATACCGAAAAAAGCAACGATATCGAGAAAAAACCTTGAAATTTGACATATTTTTTCCCGATATCTCAAAAACTTATTATCGTATTCAACTGAAATTTGGTACACTGCTGTGAAATATGAAGCTCAAAGTTTGAGTGAAATTTTTTCCTGGATATGATGAACGGTTTTCGAAAAAAAAATTTTGAGAATTTTTTTTTTTTAAATTTACTGACAGTATGATCCTGACAAAATTTAGCTCGAAGTTGCGCGTTGTTATACTCTACCTAATTGCCAAATTTGAATGCAATCGCTCGAGTAGTTGAAATAAAAAATAAATAAATTCAAAATTTAAAGTGGCTATAACTCCGAAACTATTCGACCGATTTGGCCCATTAACGAACTCAACCGCGGCATTCCAATGCGCAACCTACCCTGAAAGTTTCAAGTTGCTAGCTCACTTCGTTCGACAGTTAACGTGTCCACGGCTGGCCTGCCGGACAGAATCGATTTTGACACATCGTCATCAGTGAGTCCAACCTAGTCGTTTGAGACCATTTTCGGCTCAATCATCGAAAATTACAGACATTTGGACAAAACGATAGCACGCTGTTCCCCTAGAACATGCGCGGAAAAACTACAAACTGATTTGAAAATCATCCATAAACTGTACCTCACGTACTCAATTATTATTGTTTTTGAAAATATTCGAGTATATTGTATTTTTTATGGAACCAATATAAACCTCTGGACTGGTCTTGAAAAACTTGTATATGCTCCTGAAGCAATTAGAAAGTGATAGAATGCAGGAATTATTTGAATTGTGCTCATACTGTAATTCATTTTTTCCTAGCACCACCTCCCACGTATCAGACAAATGTGATCTCCAGGGCGAAACCATCGCAACAACAAACAAAATTTGGGGAAAACCAGATGGTACAAAATAATGCCATTTATAGGAGTTATCCCGAATCACCTCGAAATGTACAATTGGGAATGCGCGAGGAAATATCAAGTAAGTTAATGAATGGTTAAAAAGCTGTAGTTTGATCTTAACAACAATTCAACCTTTAAGTTCCGAGGTCCCATTTTTGTACCATAAGTACCGATGTTGGGTCTGCTAGACCACCAACGCTTCAACAGAGAGAACTTAATTATTTTATTTTATTCCTGAAGAAAAATATTGTTATTTTATTTCATATCTAGTTATGATAAAAGTAGAGATAAAATTGACAATTTTCGCTGGCAGTTAATATAAACAACGGTTATCCAAACTGACATATAGGCAAAGGATAATCTGTCAGTGTGGATAATCGTAACTATAACCGGAAGTTGTTGTCCATCGCTTGAAATCGATTAAATCAAATAATCAGGTCGATTCTGTTTGCAAATAGCAATATTGCTAGGAAAAAAATATTGCTATCATAACAAGATTGGAATTATTGGTATTCTGATCAACGATTTTGAGCAATATGGTCTGTCACTTTAACAAGAATCTTGCTATCAATATTGCTATCTTAGCAACCTCAAAATAGTACTTGCTATGCTTCATAACAAGAAAGGTTAGAAAAGGAATCTTACAGAGATCCATTTGTTTCAGTATTATTTCTTCCAAGAATTCGAAAATATTGAAGATAGGGAAGAATGTGCTAATAGAAATGTGTTCAAGGTTCTCTAGAATATTTAATTTTAAGGAAAATTCTTAGACTAAAATACCGGCATAGTAAGCAACAACTGACCTGATTATTCTAATGATCTCAACAACAGCCATCCCTTTGAATTCCCAACAGAAAAGTTCATCGAATTTCGAATTATTATCGCCTGCATAAAATTGCTGTATTTGATTTCTGGAAACCAAAATTCTATCGGTATACAGGAAATTGGTCAGTTTGACTTTAATTGGTTTTTCTGTTTCGTAACATTTTCGAATAAGTCGATGTTTACATGAATAAAAAAAGTATATGTTAATGGAAATGTGTTGAAGGTTCTCTAGAATATTATTTAATTTCAAGGAAAATTCTTAGACTAAGATACAGGCATAGGCAACAGCTGAGATGATTGTTCTAATCATCTCAACAACAGCAATCCCTTTGAAGTGCCAACGAAAAAGTTTATCGAATTTCGAATTATTAACGCCTGAATAAAATTGCTGCATTCGATTTCTGATAACCAATATTTTATTGGTATCCAGTAAATTGGTTATTGGTCAATTTGACTCGTTTAGTTTCCTAATATTTTTTATGTCGATGTTTACATGAATAAAGATAAAGAAAGCCGTAGAAAGAGGTTATGTATGCGAAACCATAAAGAAAACTCACGAATTAGGGTTATTTTCTTCTTCCTTGTAGTTCTAAAGTCACAAAATACAGTGTTGTCAGCTCTAAAATCACCAATTATGGAAGTCCATGATAGCAATATTGTTATGACAAAATTGATAACAAACATTGCTAAAACACTCAAAACAGAATACGTAACATCATGGGCATATTGCTATAAATTAGAAAGATAGCAATATGACTAGAATAGCAAGGTTCATAGCAATACGCAAACTGAATCGACCTGATTATTTATTTTCCACATCAACTACAGTACATTGAAGAATTGGAAAACACGTCAATTATTAACTTTTATTCATCCTGATTCTCACAGCATATACTTTACTTTATTTGTTATTCTTCCACAGCAACAAAAAGTCCCCAGCACTCACCTTTGCAGCCCCAAACGATGAACGAAATGCCACAGTTCAAATTACCTCAAGCAACTGCCGATCTCCGACCGATTTCAAATCAAGGTTACAAATTTTCTCAGCCTATGGCTAGACCCAACATCAAATTTACGACACCAGTCTCGCAGGTACACAACACATCGATGCACTATCCCTCAATGCAATCTCAAAATTATAATTCTTACACCCCTTCTTCCTATCAAGTAGTAAGTAGGTTTTTGTTGGGTTTATCATCATCGGTGTTACTTTGCAGTTCGCATTTTCATCGCGTGGAGTTATAACTGTAGCAACTTTTTATGTGTGAAATAATTCAAAAAACGTAGGGTACTCTCAGATCGGTGAAATTCCATGGATAGGTCCGATGAACAGTGTTTCGAAGCGAAAATAAGTACAGGAAACTGTGGTTATGTTTATGTTTTTGACAGTCCAATCAAAACGAGCACATGGGAAGCATACTCCATTCTCTTTTATAAACTATCCCGGTTGGCCATGACATTCTGACACTTTTCATCGTGTATATTTTGAAAATGATAGGTTATAGTCATTTTCCTGTCAGATAACTACACAACGTTGTCCTCTCCACATAGAGGTCGTAGTATTTACTTATTCTTCAAAATGTGAATTTACTTTAATAAAATAATGAATTTGAGAAAATACAGTGTGTCCACGGATTGAGTGCCGGTAAGGTGTAAATGACGAAAAATTTTCGAGTTGGACTCTGATATTTTGGGAATCGCTCCTGCTTGGTCTCAAACTAAGATGTTGAGAAAATGAGCCAAATCAATTAATATACAGGGTGGTTTAAAACTCATTTAATGAAAATTGTTAAGAATAAAGTGCCTTTGTTTTAAAAGACATCGAGAAAGTGGTAAACCCGCAAGATTTCCCGTCGCGAAGCTACAACTAAGATATTCACATCATTGTAAGCAGTGTGAGTTCCTGAACAAAAAATATGAAGACCAACATAGGCGGTCTCTCTTTGTTTGGAAGATATGGGCCCCCAAAGTTCCAAATTGATGCATTTTCAGATCCTTTTTTCCGCCATAAAAATGATCTCTCACTTCTCAAATCTAGTTCATAAATCATCTTTGAACCTTCAACCAACGAATAACGACACTTTATTTCAAAAAAATTCATTATTTAAAAGAAGAAAAGTGAAAATATTAGACAACCACTTAACCTATATTTCTACGAAATACTTCTCAATGTTGAAGCGGAGCTTGGCAACAGCGTCTTTTCATCGCTGGATGACCTAAGAGTAGTTGCTGGCGGGAAATATGAAATGATGGACAGTCGAAGGATATGATTGTAAGGAAAATGCTTTTGTCACTGAAGAAGAGCTGGTTATTCTAACATCAAAACAAAATCATTGAGAATACTTTTTTGTTGTGTCTTCGAGATGGTCCCAGTTTAGAATGAGATTCAGGGTATTCCCATAAAATGGGTTATATAATAACCTCGATTTCATTGGATATCTGGAAAGGGTGCGACCTATCACATATATGAAAAAATGTACGTTGAAATATATATCAGGGTGTATTATCATTCTATTTCTATGTGTTTCAACCTTGTAGATTTCATTAGAAACGAATTGTCTATTGGAAGATTTAGAGTGTCGCAGTAAACAGTAAGAACTAAGAACATATTTCATGATATTTCATTTTTCTCGCCAGCAATAATCTGTCATTCACGAATACGCACGATGCCACGATTCCGACCGATGAAATTCGCGCCATTGCCAAACTTCACTTTTGGACTGAGTCGAAATCAGAAGGAATAGAGGTTAAGTGGTTGTCCAGTAATTTCATTGTTTTTTCATTAAATATTGATTATTCTTGGAAAAAAGTGTTGCTTATTGTTGGTTGAAGGTTCAAAGGTGGTTTGTGAACTATACAGATGAAGGGAGAGATCGTTTTTATGGTGGAAAAAGGGACCTGAAAACGACTCATTTTGGAACTTTGGGGGCTCATATCTTCCAAATTAAGGGAGACCGCCTATGTTCGATTTCACATTTTTTATTCAGAAAAACACACTGCGTACAATGATGTAAATATCTTTTTAATATCTCGGCGACGGGAAATCTTGCGGGTTTACCGAGAAAGTTTATTGAGAAAAGTTGTTTAGAATCAAAAGACACGGCTAAATCTCGATTCTCAGATAAATCGATCAACTTTGATTTTGTGAATAGGTTATGAAAATATTTGAAAATATCCTTGGTTACAAATGCCAGACGTGACTTGAAACGTAAATTTTATTCGTCATAAACGAAAATTTTCCAGTTAAAAATATGTTGACCATAGGACAAAGAGAGTGTTTATTGTGGAGTGCTACAGTTTAGGTGCAGAGATTTCGTATCAGGGAGTAATAGGACAATTCCATGAACGCTGGCCAAATGTTACGGTATCATGTAACCCTGTTAAAGAAATAGTGTCAAAATTTAAATTTTTGATCATGACAAATATCTCACGTATCGGATTAACAAAATATTCATGAACTTATAAGTCAAGGTATGCTGATTTATCTGAAAATTGAGTTCCTCCAGCAGCTCGTCATTCCAAACAACTTTTCTCAATAAACTTTCTCGATATCTTTCAAAACAAAGACACTTTATTCTGAACAATTTTCATTAAATCAGTTCCAAACCACCCTGTATATTAATTGATTTGGCTCATTTTTTCAACATCTTAGTTTGAGACCAAGCAGGAGCGATTTCCAAAATATCAGAGTCTAACTCGAAAATTTTTCGTCATTTGCACCTTACCGGCACTCAATCCGTGGACACACTGTATGTTGATTCAATAATTCCGAAGACCTGGCGAATGTTGAAAAAACTTTTTTCTATGTTAATACTGGAAATATTTCACGTATATAAACATGGTTGGAAGATTCAGTTATGCTATTTTCTTGTTACGGTAGTAAAGAATCGAGTGCTGAAATTTCACTGAAAAATAATAGATAGAGTAGTCCGTTACTTTGTGATAGTTCATTAAAAAAAAAATTTCAAAAAGCACTGCCGTGAAGGCAGCAACTTTTGCGCGCATGTTCAATGTAGATGACCGCTTCAGCAACGAATTTGAACGTGCGCGCGTACCAAATTTCAGTTCGATACGATCATAAGTTCTGGAGATATCGGGAAAAAATATGTCAAATTTCGATGTTTTCTTCTCGATATCGTTGATTTTTTCGGTATTACTCGAGAAATACTGATTCAGTCCTGATTAAACTTCACAGCTAGTTTTAAGACGCTGAAAGACAACTTTATGCAAAATTTCGTAATAATCGGGTAATTAGAACAATTTGAAAAAAAAATTTATATGATTTTCTCATCATATCATCCTCATTAAATTCTGTATGAAACTTCGAACTGTTATTTTCGATGAAGTACTGGATTTCAATTCGATCTGATCTCTATATATATATATATATATATATATATACGGTCAGCCTAACGGCCGACTGCGTAAACACAATAACTTCCGAAAGAAACAACTTAGAAACTCGATATTTGTAGAGTAGGTTTGGGGCTT
Organism: Myrrha octodecimguttata; assembly: GCA_958510865.1. Taxonomy (NCBI): domain Eukaryota; kingdom Metazoa; phylum Arthropoda; class Insecta; order Coleoptera; family Coccinellidae; genus Myrrha; species Myrrha octodecimguttata. Next base: position 76,087,739 of record OY294057.1, read on the forward strand.
AATTACGAAGGTCGAATTCGTGAATGGGTAAAATCCGCCCAATGATTCCGTAGATATTACCATTCAAAATTTTATTTTTACAATATTTCCAAAAATACAGATCAGATCGAATTGAAATCCAGTACTTCATCGAAAATAACAGTTCGAAGTTTCATACAAAATTTAATGAGGATGATATGATGAGAAAATCATATAAATTTTTTTTTTCAAATTGTTCTAATAACACGATTATCACGAAATTTTGCATAAAGTTGTCTTTCAGCATCTTAAAACTAGCTGTGAAGTTTAATCAGGACTGAATCAGTATTTCTCGAGTAATACCGAAAAAATCAACGATATCGAGAAGAAAACATCGAAATTTGACATATTTTTTCCCGATATCTCCAGAACTTATGATCGTATCGAACTGAAATTTGGTGCATTGCTGTGAAATTAGAAGGTCAAAGCGTGAGTATAATTTTTCTTGGATATGATAAATGGTTTCCGAAAAAAAAATTTTTTTGGAAAAAAATTTCGAAAAAAATTTTTTTTAAAAATAACCAACAATATAATCCTGACGAAATTTGGCTCAAAGTTGCGCGTCGTTGTACTTCACCTAACCGCCAAGTTTGAATCCAATCGCTCAGGTAGTTTCTGAAATAAAAAATAAATCACTTCAAAACTTCAAATGCCTATAACTCCGAAACTATTCGATCGATTTGGCCCATTAACGAACTCAACCGCGGCATTCCAATGCGCGACCTACCCTGAAAGTTTCAAGTTGCTAGCTCACTTCGTTCGACAGTTATCGTGTCTACGGCCGGCCGGCCGGCCGGCCGGACAGAATCGATTTTGACACCGGATTCGTCATCAGTGAGTCCAACCTAGTCGATTGAGACCATTTTCGGCTCGATCATCCAAAATTACAGACATTTGATCAAAACGATAGCACGCTGTTCCCCTAGAACATGCGCGCAAAAATAATAAAAGTACCTACTCGAATAACCATTCACCATATCCAAAAAAAAATTATACTCACACTTTGACCTTCTAATTTCACAGCAGTGTACTAAATTTCAGTTCGATACGATCATAAGTTTTGGAGATATCGGGAAAAAATATGTCAAATTTCGAGGTTTTCTTCTCGATATCGTTGATTTTTTCGGTATTACTCGAGAAATGCTGATTCAGTCCTGATTAAACTTCACAGCTAGTTTTAAGATGCTTTAAGACAACTTTATGCGAAATTTCGTGATAATCGTGTTATTAGAACAATTTGAAAAAAAAAATTTCTATGATTTTCTCATCATATCATCCTCATTAAATTCTGTATGAAACTTCGAACTGTTATTTTCGATGAAGTAGTGGATTTCAATTCGATCTGATCTGTATTTTTGGAAATATTGGAAAAATAAAATTTTGATTGGGTATATCTTCGGAATCATTGGGTGGATTTTACCCATTCACGAATTCGACCTTCGTAATTAGGCCCCAAACCTACTCTACAAATTCGTGAATGGGTAAAATCCACCCAATGATTCCGAAGATATACCCAATCAAAATTTTATTTTTCCAATATTTCCAAAAATACAGATCAGATCGAATTGAAATCCACTACTTCATCGAAAATAACAGTTCGAAGTTTCATACAGAATTTAATGAGGATGATATGATGAGAAAATAATAGAAATTTTTTTTTTCAAATTGTTCTAATAACACGATTATCACGAAATTTCGCATAAAGTTGTCTTAAAGCATCTTAAAACTAGCTGTGAAGTTTAATCAGGACTGAATCAGCATTTCTCGAGTAATACCGAAAAAATCAACGATATCGAGAAGAAAACCTCGAAATTTGACATATTTTTTCCCGATATCTCCAAAACTTATGATCGTATCGAACTGAAATTTAGTACACTGCTGTGAAATTAGAAGGTCAAAGTGTGAGTATAATTTTTTTTTGGATATGGTGAATGGTTTCCAAAAAAAAATTTTTTTGTGAAAAAATTTCGAAAAATTTTTTTTTTCAATTTACCGACAATATGATCTTAACGAAATTTGGCCCAAAGTTGCGCGTCGTTATACTCCACCAAACTGCCAAGTTTGAATCCAATCGCTTGATTAGTTTCTGAAATAAAAAATAAATAACTTCAAGTGCCTATAACTCTGAAACTATTCGACCGATTTGGCCCATTAACGAACTTAACCGCGGCATTCGGATGCGCAACCTATCCTGAAAGTTTCAAGTAGCTAGCTTGCTTCTGTCGACAGTTATCGTGTCTACGGCCGGCCGGCCGGACAGAATCAATTTTGACACCGGATTCCAACCTAGTCGATTGAGACCATTTTCGGGTCAATCATCGAAAATCACAGACATTTGGACAAAACGATAGCACGCTGTTCCCCTAGAACATGCGCGCAAAAACTTGATAGACCTAAATCATGGCCAACCGGGATAGTTTATAAAAGTAAATGGATTATAGGCCATCGACATGAGCAGTGTTGCCTAGAGTAAGACAGTTTATGGTAACTGCTCATACTTCTCAGTTAATCTGTCATTTGACTGAATAAGGCGATATTCGTAAGCAACAAAAGTAACGATATTTACAATTGTGTAGTCTTCAATGAATATAATGTACACGTAGAGCATCAGGCCTATCTATGGTTATTTATTCACCTGAAAAACAACCACGGTATTGAAGAAAATTTTTGATCGAAAGATCTGAAAACTTGACATGAGAGTTTCTAAAATACTAGGGTTTTATTAATACCTAAACAGAGTATGCGAAAAACCACCAGAAATTTTAACAAAATATTCGATTCTTTCATTTTTTACATTACTGTATAAATTAGTTGACTAGGTTAATCATATGAATAGAGGAAATTGGTATACTGGACATTGAAATTATTATTTTTCCATAAAAAAATACTGTATTGAAAGTTTCTGCAGTTCTAATTGCACGCAACGATATTGCGAACAGCAAAGCCACCTGTTACGCATGGTGGGGTTAAAGCATCAAGTAACAATAATATGCTTCTTACCCAGCTCATAACCATCCGGCTGAATGGAAATTGTGCTAACATGTCATCAAAAGGGGTGACCACTTGAAGGTTATCAAGTATCAGTCTGCAAACGCTTTGTTTTCGAGATACAGGGTGTTAAATTTGATCTTTTTCTCCTCATAATATCTTAGTATCATAGTATCTTCTTTACAACCGTGCAGAAATTTTAAAGAAAAAATTTTTTTTTTGAAAAATTAGTATTATCAAAGAGGTTTTCAGTATGTGCACTTTGTCAATGCTCATTTACTTTGAGACAATGGTGATGAAAATTGTCACCGATTGAAAGTCGACCATTACAGTTTCGTTCATGCACAACTTTCAACCCCTACAAACCCTTTAATGGAGAAAAAAAAATTTGCCCGTGAGGGGGTTGAAAGTTGTGCATGAACAAAACTGTAATGGTCGACTTTCATTTGGTGACAAATTTCATCAGGTACTATCGTCTCGAAGTAAATGAGCCATGACAAAGTGCACATACTGAAAACCTCTTTGAACTAACTAATTTAAAAAAAAAATATTTTTTTTTTCAAAATTTCTGCACGTCTATACAGGGTGAGTCTTTGACCTTGCAGAATATTTTAACAGAAGATTCCTGAAGCCAAAAGAAACACTTTTTTCCCTTACCATTTTTCCGATTCGGCTTGGTTCGTAAGAGACAGACTGTTGAAAATCCATAAAAAAATTTAATTTTCGATTATATCTCGCGAACGATCTCATCGAACGAGATGATTTTTGGAATTTAGTTTTTTATCGATACGATGAATGTTCCTGGATTACAAAATTTCATCCACATCCTCCATTTTCTTTAATATGACCATAACATTCCATAAAAATACCAGAAATTCAAGGAATCCAACTTTTGAAAATAATTTGAATGCTATTCAACGAATTTTTGACCATTTTGGAAAGTAAAAGTATTCCTTATTTTTTTTCGTATGATGCGCGCCGTTTTCGAGTAATCTGAAATTCAAAAATAAAAAATATCTGTGAAATTCCGAGAACTTGGTACTTTGGCTGAATGCAACTCTGTTCAAAGAACTCACAGAATCCAATTTTTCCGCGTTGCCACGTCTAAAAGTTGAGAATGGAATCCTAGCATTTTTTATTTGGAATGATTTGTAAGCGGAGTAGCCGACTGGCCAATTCACAATGGACGTAACCGTAAGAATCCCGCAACTCGTGCGTAAAAATCAAAGGAAAACTACAGAATTCATAAGTACCAAAATCTTCACAATAGGTTCAACTTTTCCCAAAACTATATCTGTGTTATACAGTGGTGATTCGTTCCTGAATCCATTCATAAAGCTTCCTTTTCAATTTCGAGCTAATTTGTGTAGTATAATTGATTAACTTCTCACTTTTCCATGATAATGGGGATTCTTACTGGTTTGAATGCAATCTTTCTGCTGACCCAAATTTCTTGAAATTATGTACAGAACTTTGATAGTATTTATTTTGAGATATTCTTCAAATGCGCTTTCATAACATAACAACCCATGGTGGAAGAAAACCACCATGACATAACCTCAAAACCATGGAGCCACAGATTTATAGTTCAGTTCAGAAACGTAGACTACACAAGTGTATACATAGAATTAGCATATTGTGTGTTGTTTGATTTCGAAGAGTTCTTTCTTTCCGTTCGTCAATTTGGCAACGTTTGTACGTTCATAGATAAATTAGGTACATCTGTTTTATTTATTTATGAAAAGTTTGAAGGGGTTATGTCTGAATCTGATAATTCTTGGAGAAAATGAAATAAATAAAGAAAATTAATAATTACAAATTGAAGATGAATCTCAAAGCTGATATGAGTGATAGCTAGATGAATTCCTCATAATGGAAAATGAAACCAAGAGAAGAATATTCAACTTTTATCGCCCAAGAAATTTGGAATACCTAACTTGTTTATTGTACTATAAATACAACTTTTTTCAGCAACTGGAAAGTAAAAAGTAAGTTGACGTTTGTTTTCATAACAGAGTTGCTTATTTCGAAGATTTGAATGGTATATCTTAGGCTTTGAAAAACTTCAGTGTTCAGGTTTCCAGGGGCGGCTAGCCTATTATGAAAATTTATAATGCCTATATCTTTTCATCTAGGCCGAATCGGAAAAAATGGTAGAGGACAAATGTGTTTCTTTCAGCTTCAAGAATCTTCTGTTAAAATATTCTGCAAGGTCAAAGACTCACCCTGTATAGAAGATACAAAGACCTTTCCAAAAAAGTTCCCAATTTAAAAAATTTAGAGGGTTGATGGGGATGGCACGGGGTGCAACAAAAATCCTTCAAAAATGCATATAAATTTGGTAAAAGTGAAACAAAAATTGATCTGTTTCAAGATTTTGTTGTCAAATATTTTTCTTCTGAGAAAATAAATTAGTTACATAATTTTGACGCGCATTGTATGGTTGGTTCCAAAAAACTATCAAACCTATGAGCGTGATGAAAGCAGCCTATAAAATCTTAAATGGAAAGGGTGGGTTGAGTGACGCCTTGTTTCAATTCGATGCCCTTTTAAAAATGCCGTACACTTGGCCTTTCTGTTATATGTTCCTCGATTCTTTATTCTGAAGAAGCGTAGAAAATAATTGAAGAATGTAACAAATTCATTGAAATTATGGAGAACATTTTTGTCATGGCATCTGGAATTTCTATTTTTTTTTTCACACGTGGGACTCACTGGTATTCTAGAAAATGCTTTTGTTAATCCTATTACTGAAAATGTTTCATCATTTCTATTCTATTCCTCTTATAATTTTTCGGAAGTACTAACAAAAAAGGTTGAGAATATGCAATTTCCGAGAAGGCAACAGAATAACCTTCGAACTAAAGTGTCACTTAAACCTCCCTTCCCATTTATGATTTTCGGGATTGCTGTCATCACGCCACAGGGTTGATACAAATTGGTTGGAACTAACCGTATCAAATGCACCCCTAGAATCCAAAGTTCACCTCTTTCTTGCATTTTTTTTAAATTTTGCATGCCCCCCAAGATACTGAGGTTTTTCAAATTGAACAACTGTATACAATGTGAACCATACCTTTGCCAAACTTGAACTGTACATCTTCGGAAAGATTCTAGATTTAATTCGAGTTATTACCCTTCTTCATTTAGATTTCGAATGCAAGAACACCCTGTATATTCGATGGCATTGATTTTACGATTGGTTCAACAAAATCATCTAATTTCAACCAAATACCTAGGAATAACCCTCAAAAACCACTTCATCCAAAAGTCTACATCAGTAACAATCGCACATTTTTCATGCCAAGTTGAAGTGTACACAGTTTTCTCTGTTGCACCACCAGTGTAAGGAAATATCGGGAAAGACCCGGATTTAATTATTTTTCTTGCAGAAAGATGAGAATATTCGCCATTCAAGAAATAGTGGACCTTCAAGGACGAAGCATCGCTCAAGGTCATCCACAAGGGAGCCAATTAAAAGGCCTCCTCTTTTATCTGCAGCTAGTGATCCTGCCTTGTTGACGCCAACAAACAGCGTGTTACTAACTCAGTTATTAACGAATAGTAAGTGCTAGCTTTCGATTCATATATAAACAGTGTTTTGGTTTATTATTTGATAAAATCAAATAAAGTGATCGACCAAAAAAAAAAAAATTACCCCCTCTGAAAATTTCACAGTTTACATTTTGAAGTATGTAGATTTGAATGAACCAATAAAAAAAAATCCGTCCGTCCGCCGTCCGTTGTCCGGGGCTTTTCTCGGAAAGTACTGAATCGAAATCCGTGAAACTTGGTAGAAAAATCATGTGTCGCTCGGGATTGATCCTCCAAGCTTTTCAGCAGGATCGGTGTACCCTAAGGGCTTAAAATTGGGGGTTGGAGGGAAAAAAAATATTTTTCGAAAACTTACCACCGAATTTTTGTGAAATTCTCAAGGTTGATTACTGTTGCATAACTTAACCTAAAAATTTTCAGCCGGATGATATCCGACCAGTAGTCCCTGAGTTATAAAGAAAAATGATTCAAATTTCCAATAATCCCGAGAATGAATCATAGCATTCGGTTCTTAGATTGGAATTCAGTGAAATAATCGGTTAACTTTTCATCCAGAATCATATATTTGAAAGTACATGAAAAGATTGTTACCAAATTTTCAACATATATTGGGAAATTTCTAACGGATTCGTTAATTATTTTATAAACACAATGTGCAAATGCCCCATCGATGTTCTCGACAATTTCATAATCGTTAGTAGTTCAAATTAAAATTTTTGGGGTTTCTCTCCTAATATCTGAAACATAACTACAAAAACTCGGATAACAATTATTATTTATAGATATCACCCTGCGAATTACGGGATTTAACATTAAATTTCTTCATGGAGCTCAATTATATCTTAAATTAAACTTATATATTATTCATAAATCATTGGTTTTTCACAACCCAAAAACTAATTCCATGAAAAAATTCATTTGAAACATTGAAATCTCAATAAATACTCTTGTATAACTGAATAACCCTTTCACATGCAGAACTCGAATTAAGAAGCGTTTTTTAAAATAATGAATATTTCCAAAATATTCGGTCGATCGGAGGTTTCCATCAATTTTGGATCGCGTAGTACAATCATTGTATAAAGACAACATAGTAGGTCAACCTCCCTGCTAATATCGTTACCCGAAAAAGATACTCGAACTAGATGGCGTCACCGTCGAAAGATACTCGACGTCAATAAGGTCGAGAATCGCATGCCATAGTATCACAGGGCCGGCAGATTAGAGATTCTGAGAATCTTGGTTTTCGGGTAGGCTATAGCCATTTGATATAACGAGTTTAGGCTTTAGTCTGTTTCTTTTCCGTCGCTTACTGTGAACTACGTATCGTTAATACGATTTTGAAGTTTATGGACAATATTATGTAGATTTTGAGGTTCGAACAGGAGGAAATATTTCTTGCTAATCACCTCTAAAATAAAATACCATTTGATTAAACGAATTTGTCTTCAAACCATTTCTTTTCCATCGCGCACTGTGAACTTCGTATCGTTAATATGATTTTGAAGATTAGGGGCAAAATTTTGTAAGTTTCGAAGATTGAAAAATATTTTAGTTTTCGCTGATCACCATTGCAATAAAAATTATAGGCAAGTGCTGACGTGAGGTCAGGAAATTTTCCTCATTTAAAATTTCATTTTGTTTTTTCGAAAATACAGATCGAATTGAAATCGAGTAGGTAGTTGATTGAAAAATGACAGCCAGAAGGTCCATACAAGATTTCGTGAGATTCATTTATATTATGATAGAAAGATGAATATATGATAAGTATTCAAAAAAAAAATTTTACGCGTTGGTTCTAGGGAACATCAGCGCGTTATTGTTTCCTTAATGTGTCTGTAATTTGCGAATTTCGAGCCGAAATTGGTCTGAACTACTCTGAACGATAATGTTGTACTCTCTGGAGAAGAATCGCTGGTCAAATTCAATTCTGTCCTCCGGCCGTTCGTCCGTATCTACTGTAACTTATTTCCAAGGAAACGACTGAGCGACTTGAAATTCTCGAATTTTGTTCGTAGTCCAAATATCTCGATTTAATTCGATTATAGGTGAAATCAGCCAGGCGGTTTCGGAGTTATGCCCATTAAAAATTTTGGAGTTTTTACGGGCTTGTTCTAGGAAACAGCACGTTATCATTTTGTTACGATGTCTGTAATTTTAGAATTGTTTTCTTCAATATCTCGAAACGTACTAATGCCAGCTTGGATCTCCGAAATTAGTTGAGGAATACCAACTTGCAACTTGGTGCAGAATGTTATGGGTATTCACAGGCTAGGAAATTAAAAAAAAAACTGATTTTTTTTTTTGAAAAATCCCGGGTTTTCGGAGAGTGAATCAGATTAAAATGAAATTTGGCACATGCCAATTTTCAGTTCGATCCGTGATTTATTTTCAGGAATGTCAAACTACGTGGCTATTTGAAATTTTAACATAATTTCTTGAAATCTCTGTATGAAATGACGCTAATCAAGTTAAAACTTCATTATTAGTTCGAAAATACCGACGGGTAGAAAATACAAAAAAAATTGTTCTTCGGAGAATTTTTCATATATGTTTGTTGCAACAAACTATTCTTTTGAAAAACATTCATTCGGCTGCGATAGAGTTTGCCACAGACCTTGAGGTGTTCAAAATTTCAGTTTGATTGGCTATTTATATTCGGAGCTATTAGGAAAAAATATTTCAAATAATTTGCAGAAGCTGATTCGCAAACTTGTTCAAAATTTCTTGATGATCGTTTCATCAGAACAATTCACAGGAAGGAATAATTCCAAAATTTTGTTTTCAATTATTGTATTTTTTTGCGATCATATTAGGTGGTCCTCGCGAAATTCTGCAGCAACCTAAACCCTGTCTTTTTGTGCGCATGTTCTAGAGGAACACCGTGCTATCGTTTTATCCACATGTGTGTAATTCTCAATGATTGAGCCGAAAATGGTCTCAAACGACTAGGCTGGACTCACTGATGACGAATCCGGTGTCAAAATCGATTCTGTCCGGCCGGCCGTGGACACGATAACTGTGAAACGCAGCCAGCTAGCAACTCGAAACTTGCAGGGTAGTTCGCGCATCGGAATGCCGCAGTTAAGTTCGTTGATGGGCCAAATCGGCCAAACAGTTTCGGAGATATAGCCCTTTGAAATTTTGAGGTTATTTCCCTCATATTTCACAAACTACTGAAGCGATTAGATTGGAACTTGGCAGTTAGTTGGAGCATAACAACGCGCAACTTTCAGCAGAATTCCGTTGAAATCATAAGGTCACTCAATTCAAAAAAAAACATTTCCAAATTTTTTTCGAAATTTTTTTTTTCTGAAACTTTCGTTCATATTCGAGAACAACTTCAGTCATACCTTGAACTCCATATTTTACAGCAGTGTACCAAATTTCAGTTCGATACGATCATAATTTTTTGAGATATTGGGAAAAAATATGTCGATTTTCGTGGTTTTCTTCTCGATATCGTTGTTTTTTTCGGTATAACTCAAGAAATACTCATTCCATCGTGATAAAACTTCGCAGCTAGTTTGAAGATGCTGGATGACAACCTTGTGCAGAATTTCGTGATGATCGTATCATTAGAATAATTAAAAAAAAATTCAAATGATTTTTCTGATCATATATTCAATATTCTGTGATCTTGATGGGGATGGCACAGGGTGCAACAAAAATCCTCCAGAAATACATATAAATTTGGTAAAAGTGAAACAAAAATTGACCTGTTTTAGGATTTTGTTGCGAAATATTTTTCTTCTGAGAAAATATTGTCATAACTAATCTTTGTCCATAAATCTTATTGGAAAAATTCACAAAATGATTGGTTTTTCTTTCAATAAATATTATTATATATCTATTTGAAATTTTATTTTCCCATTACCTATATTCAGAAATACTGATCTTAGCGAATCAAAATACGAGGCATATTCTCTGTGATATAAAATTTACAAAATATTGGTATTTTTCTAATTCGGCAGATAGACGTTACTCTGACTAATGGATGGCTTTTACTCATTGATGAACTCAACTAACACATAAACCACATGCCTACCCTCGATGTCTGATTGATTTTAACAGACATTATTGTATGTAGAGTCCCAGTTAAACGTGAAAAATCAAGAAAAGGACTGACGTGAAGTCAGCAGATTTTACGCGCTTGTCCACATTGCGAAATGGTGATTTGGAAATTTCAATGAAATGAAAATTTTCAAAAAAACAAATTTGTTTTCGAATTTTTCCATGGACAATTCTTATTGACACTATTCACCTTCCAACCAAGTTTTATTTCGATCAGATTAATATTTTCCGAGTAATTGAAAAATCTAAATTTCGAATGGCTAGCACAAAAACCATTCGAGAGATTTGGCCCATTAACGAATTTAACCGATATATTCAGGACTTTGAATAAAGAACAGAGATTCAGGATCTTACTCTAACCTGAAATTTTCAAGACTCTAGGTCCTTCTTTTCGAAAGTTACAGCGCACACGGCCGGCTTGACAGACAGAATCAATTTTGACCGCGGATTCTTCATCAGTGAGTCCAACCTAGTCGTTTGAGACCCATTTCGGCTCAAAAATAACAGACATCGTGACGAAATGATATAGCGCTGTTCGCCAGAACAAGCGCGTAAAAACAAAAATTAACCAGTACGAATGTACATAATTTGAGGAAATATTGTCGAAAAGCAATTCACCATGATCGCTGTAAAATTAGTCAGCTGCTACATTAAAAAGATCGAAAGAATCTGCCCTGGGACTGGGTCTTTTTATGGCATCATAAATAAACACGTGCGCTCGATGTGGCGTTATCAGATCGCTTGGGGAATCCATCTGTTTGATATGAGTCACTAAACTAATTGAATGTAAGTGAACAGAAATTCCGGAACTCTTCTTGCTAGGACTTCAGGTGTAGTAAATAGGTATGATATTTTTGAAAGGAACAATTAGTAAAATCGAGAATATCCAGGTTCGAGCAAAAGTCTGAAATAAAATTAATATTTTTTAACCATTGACGAATAAAACTTCTAGAAATGCACTGGCATGAAATTGTGCAAAGGCATTTGCCAACTAGTAACCAATTTTCATCATGATCGGATCAGTTCGATTCCGAATATTTTCCCAACTCCATTCAATTGGTTGTTCAATAAACTAATTGAATATAAGTATAACGAAATTCGGAAACACTTATTGTGGGAACTTCATTCAGATGTTGTAAGTGTGATATTTTTAATGGGAACGATCAATAAAATCCGGAATATCCTGGTTCGAACGATGATCTGGAATTAATTATTCGTATTTCTACCAATAGCTTGAAATAAAAACTCTAGAAAAGCACTAACATTTAATGGCACTGAAAAGTAAAATACGAAGAATTAGAAGGATTGGTGAACCTATTTTGAGAACTATATCCCGATAGTTCGGTTGAAATCCATTATTTAATGCAAAAATCTATTTTATATTTCGTACATAAGCTATCCTCAAGCCGACCCTGCATTTTCGAACGCAGTTCATATGAATTTATGATGAGGGCGCATCACTACGGTCGTTTTTTTACACGTTGTCAAGAATTTTCGCTAGATGTCGCTCAGAAACGTCGGAATTCGTTTTTCCATAAGGTTGTCCTACTATGTTGTCTTTATACAATGGTACAATTATCGTCAACATGTGGATATCCATTACTGGTTTCAATCGAAATCCAATATTTTTCGTACTGAGACTTTGAAATAGGGGTGAATATAAAAGATAATGAGCATGTATATGATAAAATAAATTGGAGGATATATGCAAACAAATCAATTAACAAACCGGAAATCTCATCAATTGTCGAGAATCTAATACTAAGGGTAGGAGCCTCAGACTAAGGCAGGAGCCGATAATTGACCTGTTCAGAATGGATGTATCGTAGACCAGAATATTCCGCATGTTTCAACATCTGGTGGTCCGCAAACTACTTGTTTGAATTGAACGTTTTTACATTAAACAGACGTTGGGATTTGACACCTTCTTAGTTGATTTCATCTGACAACTATACGGAACGAAATTTCTCTTTTAGAATTATTCAGTCGAATTCAACCTTGAGAGGTTCACGATATATTTGATTTTTACAGAAACTTTATTGAAAATACCTTTAGGTCTTCAGTTTTTGTGTTGGATATTTTGTGAATCAAGTGAACTCTTATCGGATATATGCACTGTGGAAAATTTTTTTTCAGAGAAGTTGCACAGGAAGGGTGAGCATGCATTATTTTTTTCGCACGCTATATAAGTTTTATTTAAGATATCGATGGAATCGGGTTACTTAACTGAGAAAATAATAAACCCTTGTGTAAAATTTGCAGCGTTTTTTAACAGCTTGAGAACTATAAATAGAATAACTTTAATAGAATAAATAAAATGCAGCTCTTTTCTCCAAAAACCATTACTCTTAGGACTGTAAATAGAAATACGAGACTGAAATATTGTTGGAATTAATTTTTAATTATCATAATCTGGGAGATGATTTCATGGCATTAATTTTTAAATATGATTTCTGGCATATGTCATATGATATTACATGGTCCATTCAATAAGTCCAATTTTTCACTAATTTTTCCAATAAATTAAGCCGTATGGCGTCAATGATGGCTTGAGTATCAGCATCCAATGCTTGAAGACATGCTAGTTTGTCGGAATAAACCAATGACATAACTGAGCACGATAAAAAGTAATCGATAGGTGTTGAGACCACTTCTGGAAATGAAATTGTCATCAAATTGATTTTGCAATAAATGGATGGCTCAGCGTGCTGAATGGCAAATCGCGCCCGCTGTCACCGATATTTTCTTCAATACGCACATTTTTTTGTCTTGTTGATGGTCTTCAATCGAGAAGAGTAAAATAAGTGCGATCTAATTTTATTGAAAGTAAATTTCCAAAATTCAGTAGCGTTGTTTTGGCGTTAAATGATTCATGATGGCTAAACCTTACCGTACAGAAATGTCAACACAGCTTGATATTTTCAACTGTCAAACCATAGAGAACAACCATTGTAACTTCATTACAAACTTTCGAGGTCAGTCTTGTAAGTATCTGACCTAGGGAATAGAACAACTAAAATTTCAAGAAAACATCTTTGTTTCTTTACAGTCTTTTTTATCTGTATAAACGTTAGGTGCATTTTTAACTTTACTTTATTTAATAGGTTCCAATGATCTAACAGCGTCGCCTCAGAGTAGTAGTGTCCTTTTAACGCAACTGTTAACGAATAATGGTGAGTATCATAACAATAACTTAATTTTTTTTAAATCCCAAACAAAAATCAATGAGATCACATCAGATTGAATCAAAATGCATAATAAAAAGACGATATCGTAAATAAAACTGTGTAACTACTCTCTAATCCACTTACACTTTCTGCGTCTAACGAACGTTTCGGAAACCAAGTTCCCTTTGTCAAAGACATATCGTTACTGATCAGTAACGTTAGACGCAGAGAGTGTAAGTGGATTAGAGAGTAGTTACACACTGTTTTTTTTATCAGTATTCTATCCAAAGTGAACTCAAATAGTTATGACGGTAGCTCAGTGGTTAGAGCGCAAGCCCCATGATCGTAAGGTCTGGGGTTCAAGCCCTTGGCCGGGAAATAACTTTTCCGGTTTTTAGGGGACCGTCCAACCATTCGCTGTTGGGTAAACAATTAACAGTGCTGTTCCTAACGTGGCGCAAGGAATTAGTAACAAAGCCTACACAGAACACACCCGGTATCCTAACTCGCACAAGCTTTTTATAATCGGCTGTGAGAACTTTCAAATGAATATATATTGAAGTACTTTGTGTATGATATTAACGAGGTCTGTATTTCAGCTTCTGAAAATTCGAATTTATTCAGACAGAATCAGAATTCCGTTCAGAACAGTAGTGCGATAAGAATAAAGGAAGAAAGTGGTTTAACAACATATTTGACTGATGCTCCTGCCACTACACTTATTATAACATCGCCTGTCACCTTTAATTCTGTGCCATCACCTACAACAGACCATGTAAGTAGGACAAGTCTCCGAAATATAATAAAGAATATTCAAAATTTTGATTCCCTTCGAAAAATACAGCACTGTGCAAACATTTGTTGATTTGGTTACGCTATTAGGGATAACATTCTTAACCAATCGTTTTCGTTTCGAAACATTGCTTCTACATAAATTCAGAGAAAAGTTGCATGATGAAAACCTTGTGGAGCAAATTTATTCTACACACTTAACTGAATTTGAAGGCAATTTCGTTCAGAAAATTTGGAAGATAGGGAAAAAATATGAAGAAGAGGTGAACCTATAGTTTCGACAAGTGGAAATCAAAATAAGATGTGCGCATGAACCAACAGTGTCATTTAGAGAGCATCGTTGCCATACTGCAAAATAAATCCTATGCCACAAGAATATCATCTTTCAAATTCTGTTTCTTCCATATAAGTTGTATTAAATGTATGTTGGAGAGGAATCTTGAAATGTGAGGAATAAGTTTTAGTAAATAAGGGAAATTCTGCACTATTTTTTTTTGAAACAGTGATATAGTGTGTTTTTCAGTAGTTTTCAATGATGGGACACCCAAATCTTTATTTTATGATTTGAATTGGCACTGTCCTAAATTAACCTAACCTAATCTTACTCAGGATCTAAACAAATCAGAAAAACAAATTAAAGTGCCACTATCCCGAATTTAATTTGGACAGTCAATGTCCCAAATTGAACTGAAGTAATCTAACCCCCTACAGAATTCATTACATTACTCGATTACTATTTTATGTACTTTGTTTTGAAATCATCTCGGATGAATCAAGATACTATATACTATCACCATTGTTAAACAATGCTTCTTTAAACAAGGCTATCACTCATGTCTGTTATTAGGCTTCCGCACAATCTGGCAACAATAATCCCTAGACATTAGTGTATGCGCACATCTTGTTTTGATTTACACTACAACTTGTCGAAACTATACTTTAAATATATAGGGTGTTGCATGAATAAAGGAAACGTGGATTTTTTCTGATAATAAATTCAAAATTTTGGAGAATCCCTTAAACTGGTCAGTTGTGTTCTTGAGGGGTCATTTTTTCACAAAAAATCCATTGGATTTGAGAAGGTATTTTTCTTCTGAATATATGATTGGTTTTTGAGATTTGATCATTCAGTTACGTAATATTCGACTTATAAAATGGAATATCACCCTGTTCACCTAGAGCAAAAGATGATTACAAAGAGGAAATAATTTGTTCAAAAAAACGAAATGCTCTATTTCAGCATTTTTCAGATCAAACTATCCAGAACACTTATCTCGTTTTTCTAAACAAAATTGTCTTGCTGCACTGTCTCTTTGAAATCGGAGATCATCATTCGTTCCTGGTATTTTATTTTCAAAGTTGAAAATTCCGTAAACAAATGATCAAATCTCAAAAAATGAAAAAAAGGAAATGATATGTTGATGGATTCAATGTAAGAAAATATCCTCTTCAAGAACATAACTGACTCGTCCAGAATCTTGATTGTTCTACTATAAAAGACCTCTGCTTTCCTTTAAATGTGACACCCTGTATAAACCTCTTGCGCCAAAGGAAAATTGCTATTGTTAGGGATGAACAATTAAAGAAAAGATGAAAAAAGCAGGGTATACGATAAACCTCCATTTTCGACTAGAAACAAGATATGCTCATGCACCAACAGTGTCGCTTGGAGAGCATCGTTGCCAGATTGTAAATGATTCCTGTGCCACAAGAATAACATTTTAAATTCTGTTTCTACCATTAACGTTGTATAAAATATTCAACCTTGAACCGAAAGAAATCAGAAAATCAAGCGCACTTTCCTAAATTTGATTTCTTCTGATTTGGACTTTCACTATACTAAATTCAACTAACCCAACTCAACATCCGACAGAATTCATTACATTACTTCATTATTATTTGATGTAGTTAATTTCCGAGTTAGAATTTACCAACTCTAACATTAGGCTTCCGCACAATCTGGCAACGATGTACCCTAAATGATATAAATGTTGCATTCGCATATTTTGTTTCAACCCACTTATCGAAGGGTTTTGCCCAAAAAACATTCCAATTGGGGTAATATTGAGCAAATCATAACATTTTGTTGCAGTATTAATGAGATAAATAATTCGGTTTATTTATATCTTCTACTTTTATTAGTATCACTAATTAATTTGATTGATACCAATCCATCACACCCATAGACATATTAAACTCTCTGGACACGGCGTACGAATCCATTTGTGAAGAGTCGAATGGGGATAATGAAGCAAGTGACAGGTCCGAGAGAGAGATGTACCTGGATCGGGCAGACCATAGACAAGATACACGATACCAATATCCGTTATTCTATAGCGCATGGAGAGTGAGATGAAGGATGATCTCACTTGCAGAATATGACGCCTATCTAGAGATGAAATCAAGCATTTACTTAGGGAATCCCCGGGGAAATGACTTCTTCTTGGTATATTAGATTACATTGAAGTTTTGAAAATTGGTGATGAATGTGAACATAACTCCGATATGAATATTCGAAATGATTAATCAATAACAATATATTATGAATTCTCCTGGGTCGCTTGTTTCAGGACGGTATTCGATATTCCCGGCAGCTTCCGGAGCAATTTAATTGATCTTTGAGCTGCCTCACAAGTCTATACGGTGTTTTGAACAGTACGCGAGCCACTCAACACCGTCCAAACTTGCGAGGAAGCCGAATCAAATTGCCCCGAAAGTCGCTCAGCTCGCGTGAACGCATCTTTTGAATTTTGTGCGTTAGATGGGCTCAAACGATTAGAATGCACTAAATAGTGAAGAAACCTGTGCGAAATTTATTTCTGCGCTCGGATTCGTAGCAATTATACATTCATTTGATTTTTTAACTCCCTTTCCAAATTATTGTATTTTACTTTCATTTTATACGGGCGAGTCTTTGACCTTGCAGAATATTTTAACAGAAGATTGTTGAAGCTGAAAGAAACACATTTGTCCTCTACCATTTTTTCCGATTCGGCCTAGATAAAAAGATATAGGCATTATAAATTTTCATAATAGGCTAGCCGCCCCTGGAAACCTGAACACTGAAGTTTTTCCAAGCCTAAGATATACCATTCAAATCTTCGAAATAAGCAACTCTGTTATGAAAACAAGCGTCAACTTACTTTTTACTTTCCAGTTGCTGAAAAAAGTTGTATTTATAGTACGATAAACAAGTTAGGTATTCCAAATTGCGTGGGCGATAAAAGTTGAATATTCTTCTCTTGATTTCATTTTCGATAATGAGGAATTCATCTAGCTATCACTCATATCAGCTTTGAGATTCATCTTCAATTTGTAATTATTAATTTTCTTTGTTTATTTCATTTTCTCCAAGAATTATCAGATTCAGACATAACCCATTCAAACTTTCATTTTCATAAATAAATAACCCAGATGTACCTAATTTATCTATGAACGTACAAACGTTGCCGAATTGACGAACAGAAAGAAAGAACTCTTCCAAATCAAACAACACACAATATGCTAATTCTATGTATACACTCGTATAGTCTATGATTCTGAACTGAACTATAAATCTATGATTCCATTCTCAAGTTTTAGACGTGGCAACGCGAAAAAATTGAATTCTGTGAATTTTTTGAACAGAGTTGCAATCAGCCAAAGTACTCAATTCTCGGAATTTCACAGATATTTTTTATTTTTGAATTTCATATTACTCGAAAACGGCGCATCATACGAAAAAAAATAAGGAATACTTTTACTTTCCAAAATGGCCAAAAATTCGTTGAATAGCATTCAAATTATTTTTAAAAGTTGGATTCTTTGAATTTCTGGTATTTTTATGAAATGTTATGGTCATATTGAAGAAACTGGAGGATGTGGATGAAATTTTGTAATCCAGGAACATTCATCGTATCAATAAAAAACTATATTCCAAAAATCATCTCATTCGGTCTGATCGTTCGCGAGATATAATAGAAAATTAAATTTTTTTATGGATTTTCAACAGTCTGTATCTTACGAACCAAGCCGAATCGGAAAAAATGGTAAGGGAAAAAAGTGTTTCTTTTGGCTTCAGGAATCTTCTGTTAAAATATTCTGCAAGGTCAAAGACTCACCCTGTATCTCCTCGTAAAATTGATGGCACAACACAAATTTACAATTATTCACCAGTGAACCCGGTTTAAACTGAAGGAAATCAAATTCTATTCAAAACGCTCACGAAAACACAAAAAAAAAATGGGAATTATATCTTCTATACAGTCTTTATATTCTAATTCAGAATGGAATAACACAAAATCTGCTTTGAAATACTTCGACTTGCAAAACTTTTGAAAAAAATGTATTTCAAACATTTACTTATAATTACAGTCTATGGCTTCAAACTGATCTGTCTTATTTTTGCCGTATTCTATGATGGTTTGGCCCGCCCTAGTTCCATCTTTGTCGGCCCGCTTCCTCTCTCTTCAAGCCATGTGCATATAGTTTTATAGGTCTATGATCACACAAAAATCAATTTCGAGCGATGAACCAAAATGTTTTTGGTTATTCGCGGTTAACCGCAGTGGTTATGTGTCAAAGGATTTAATGACGTCACAACCAATAACCACTGTCATTGTCGCTTGAATGCGTTGGTTTAAACAAATTTGACTTTTGATTCGAATAAAGGTCAAAGGTGTTCAGTTAAATTTTTGTATTCTTGATAATGGATATTCTTGATAAAAACTTGCATTACTGCTATTGGGAACTTCTGCCACCGCCTTAACGGTTAAATTTGGAACCTGTACAAGCTAGTAGTTTTATGTAAACAAACAGTAGAAATGTGGTGGAGAACGAATATTTATTGAGCAGAGCTACAATATTTGAAGAAATTATTATAATTTTGTGTTAGATTTCTTGAGAAGAAACTTTTCGTTTGGATCACCATATAAAATCGTGCTTTGAATCGTTCCTGGAGGATAATTTCGATGTTAATTTAGTGTCTGTTGCTTGGTGGATCAAAATGAACCAATAAAGTTAATTGAATTCCGAAAGAAAATGGAACATGTATAACATATAAATGATTTTATTTTTATATCAAAGCAGCTTAAGATACAAGCTAAATGAAAAATGTCACAGCTTGTTCAACCTACCTATATAGAAATGAAAAATATTTATGTATTTATATGAATAACATTAGCTTTTATCAACTTCAACAGTATATCTAGTTTTTGCCAGGTTTTGAATCAGATCACTCTCTCTTTGAATATCACATTGTGTAGTAAGTGAAGTAGGTAGCTGCAGAAGTACTCGTTAGTCACTCTGAAGGAACAGCATTCTTCATCAAAATTCTTTCATTTTCATATATACCTAAAACATATCAACATGAAGTTGTTCTGAAATGAATACATTGTATTTTACCTTTATGAAATCCAGGCCTTTCTTCTATCAACGATTTCCATGCCAGATGCTTTCATTTGGCTTTGGAAAAAATGAAAACTTAGGGCAATTGATGATCCTTTCTTCTTTGACCATGAATTACATTGAGTCGAGGAACACAACAATAGTCATCTCGGGAGGATGCCATTTCGAACTGATACAATCTAAAATTTTTATCGGAAAGAAAGAAATCGATTGATGAATGTTACAAACACTATCGGTATACCAAAAGTTCAACCCGGAGAACAACACAAAAATAAGTTTTACTCACCATTTAAGAGAAAATTGGATGTTTCAATATCTTCCACCTGAACATTTCAATCACAGCTTGATAATTCAGGGAAATCAAATAAATGTTTTGACTGTTGACGTTTGCGGCCATTTCAAATATTCCGTAATTCCAACTATTTTGATGGACCGCTCGTGAAAAACAAGTCCAGAGCTGGGTTAAAACCGCAAAATTTTGGTTATAGTTTTGATCCTTTCACAACTGATCCATGACGTCATGGAACCTAAACCGTTAGAGTAACCAATTTCGCTTGAATGAAATGGTTTAGACCAAAAAGGATTGGTTTTAACCAATCTGTTTTGGTTACTCGCTTGAAATTGGTTTTTAACACATTGATTATTTTCAGTCGATGTTGAACTCCTTCAGTAGTTCCAACAGCCCCATTCTAGACCACGCATCTCAGTGCCTGAATTCGCCGACTTCGTCGCAGGGTTCTATAGGTTCGCCGATTCCAGAATCTGGCAACAGAGATCAGCGGAGGGTTGGTCACATCCACGCTGAGCAGAAACGGCGGTACAACATCAAGAACGGCTTCGATGTAATTCATTCTCTGATTCCTCACCTGAATCAGAATCCCAACGCAAGGGTAAGTATACAGAATTGCTCTTCATATCTAAGTTGGTCTTAGCCTTTCTCTTTAACTTGTCCTTTCAGTTGAGTAAAGCAGCTATGTTACAAAAAGGTGCGGAGTATATAAGGCAGTTGAGGCAAGAGAGGGAACAGCTGAAAGAAGAAATGAACAGTTTGAGGCAGCAGATAGAAAGTTTGAATACTTCAATCAGGTATTGTCGGTTTTCTTAGTTTTTTGGTAAACCAGCAGTGTTTTCTGCCGAACAAAGAACCTGCAGTCTAAACTAGACCGTCTCTTATAGTTGGGAGGATATGGGCCCACAAAATTCTGAATGGTGCATCTTCTGGTCACTTCTTTCATCATTTACTGCTTCTATACAGGGTGTTCTACAAGCTCTATGACAAAGTTTGACAGATGGTAGCTGTGCTTATTCTGAACATTTTTTTTCCTATGAACACAGGTCTGATTTGTTCTCGTTTCGAAGTTACAAGCATTTGAAAAATTATATTTTCATGTTCAAATCATAGTTATAAATGGAAATTTTGATACTATAAATATTGTTCAAAATGTCCACCTTCGGCTTGAATGCAAGCTTCACATCGACGAACTTAAGATGCCGTTACTCGGCGGATCAGATTTGGGTCGTTTCGTATTTGGTTTGCGGCGTCTTGAATTCTATCAAATAATTGTTGATGAGATTCGATTTCAACATGATAAACAAGCTGCTTCATATGTCCCCCATAAATAAAAATCTAAGGGATTTAAATCAGGCGAACGAGGTGGCCATTGTATTGGTCCGCCTTGACCTATCCATTTATTCGGGAAATGTTCATTCAGCCAACTGACAACTTGTCTCCCTCTATGTGGTGGTGCACCATCGTGCTGATACCACATATTTCCTACAATGTTTAGCTCTATGTCATCAATGAAGTCAAAAAGGTTGTGCTCCAAAAAATTTATAAATGTATACCGGGTGACCCATTTTAACTTAGGCAGCCAAATAACTCGAAAAATAAGCACACTACGAAAAAATGTTTAGAATCAAAATTTCGTCATTTCGAGGGGGACGTACAATGACGTTAAAATGAGAACCCCCACCCCTCCCCCTGGGCGGTGAGGGGGGGCAAGTTTGAAATCTTAAACAGGAACCCCTATTTTTTATTGCATATTCGGAATCTTTGGCTAAAAACACATACAATTTGTCTGAAACATTTTTCTCGATTCATGATAGATGGCGCTGTAATCGACGAAATTCAATTTCTTCGATTTCTCTTACTGAGAACCCATGCTTACGATTCTGCAATAAATTAACAATAAAAATACCACGTTTTCATTGTTAATACTCGAAATTAGTCTTAAAACAAACTTCATTATTTTGTATTACTCATTAATTACTTCTCAAGAAACTGCTTTCAGCGTAACCCAGGAACAACGTCGTGGACGTAGCAGAATTTCGTCGATTACAGCGCCATCTATCATGAATCGAGAATAATGTTTCAGACAAATTGTATGTGTTTTTAGCCAAAGATTCCGAATTTATTTTAACGTCATTGTACGTCCCCCTCGAAATGACGAAATTTTGATTCTAAACATTTTTTCGTAGTGTGCTTATTTTTCGAGTTATTTGGCTGCCTAAGTTAAAATGGGTCACCCTGTATATCATATTTTCAAATAAATACAAATTTGCATTTAAACGGTCATTTATAACATGTACTGGCATCAAATCATTGTCCCACCCCAAACGTTTACACTGAAACGTTTGCTGAAATCGTCTTTGTCTAAAGGCATTCTGAAGTGCCCATATACGTGTTCATTGTGGTTATTGTTGATACCTTCCTTAGTGAAACAAGCCTCGTCAGACCACATGACAAACAAAATAAATCTATTATCTTGGGCATGTTCTTGAAGTTACCATCCACAAAATTCTAACCTCCCTTACCCATCGTCAGCATGTAAAGCTTGTACATTTTTTCTATGAAATGGATGCAACATTTCTCCTTTCAAAACACGCCATACGAAATTTGGTGTTAAATGAAGATTAGCAGCTATACGTCGAACACTAATCGAAGGGTTGCCACGGACAGCATCTATTACATTTTCCTCATTTTCTACATTCACTGCATTTGGCCGAATGGCTTTCTTTGGAGCAGGATTGCCTGTTTCTCGAAGTCTTCGGAATGATGCACAAAATACTGTGTGAGCAGGTTGGTGTCTATTGGGATATTTTTTTCGGTATTCTCGAGCTGCTCTTCTGAAGTTACCATTAGAATACCCATATTCAAATACAATATATGCATATTCTTAATCAATTTCAAGCGATGGACCAAATGCTCTGGTTATAGTTACGGTTATCAAAATTGACAGATTATCCTTTGCCTATATGTCAGTTTGGATAACCGTAACTATGACCGGAGCTTTTGGTCAATCGCTTGAAATCGATGCTTGAGTCGTGAAGGAAATGTACTTAAAACGTACACCAAGTGTCAAATGAATAATTAAAATAACGTCAATAGACGACTTCGGCCCAAGTTGCCAACCCACAATTTACTTAGCAAGTTTACTTTCACTGGGGAACGGGAATTTCAGGACAAATTCGACATGATAAGGTTCGCATTATTTATAAATAACCGTACAACATGCCTCGGCTCTTCAAACCAGATAATTCCTTCCAAATATAGGTTTTTGTTAAGATCGTCCCCGATTGGCTGAAATTTAAGTTGGGATTCCTGATTTCATTCAAACAGTGTCAATTTTCATAGGATACGTTCCGAAAATAAACTCTGTTATTTCATTTGCCAATTTTCTGCTCCGTAAATATGAAATATTCGGATGGTTCCTGGAACAAGCGCGTGAAAAAGGTTATTTACGGAATCTGGTTGATGAAAATGCGGTCGATTTACTGTCACCAGAACGATTTTCTATGGTAAATATCCATAGCATAGAACAATCTATGTTTACTTTAGGTTTGTTTTGGTTCTATCATAGACCATAGATCTGTGCTAGAACCGTCCCGTATAGTTCTGAACTCGGAACCAAAACAAACCTAAAGTAAACATAGATTGTTCTATGCTATGGATATTTACCATAGAAAATCGTTCTGGTAACAGTAAATCGACCGCATTTTCATCAACCAGATTCCGTAAATAACCTTTTTCACGCGCTTGTTCCAGGAACCATCCGAATATTTCATATTTATGGAGCGGAAAATCGGCAACCGAAACAACAGAGTTGATTTTCGGAACGTATCCTATGAAAATTGACACTGTTTGCATGAAATCAGGAATCCCAACTTAAATTTCAGCCAATCGGAGACGATCTTAACAAAAACCTATATTTGGAAGGAATTATCTGGTTTGAAGAGCCGAGGCATGTTTTACGGTTATTTATAAATAACGCGAACCTTATGTCGAATTTGTCCTGAAATTCCCGTTCCCCACTGAAAGTAAACTTGCTAAGTAAATTGTGGATTGGCAACTTGGGCCGAAGTCGTCTATTGATCAATACATGGAAATAATTTTTTTCAAATGCTTGTAACTTCGAAACGAGAACGAATCAGACCTATGTTCATAGGAAAAAAATGTTCAAAATAAGCACAGCTACCATCTGTCAAAGTTTGTCATAGAGCTTGCAGAACACCCTGTATAGTTAATAAATTATCATCGAACCTTAACAGAACGATTTGTGTCGTTTTCTAACAAGAATATTCGATATTTAATGGAAAAAATTGACAATAGTGGACAACTATTCAACCGCTATTTCTACAGATAATTAATCAATCTTGGAATCAAAATAATGATGGTTTTTTTTTGGATAATTTCGACCAAATCTGCCTTATCTGAAATATTTACATGTCATATCAAAACTAGTCAAATCAGCGCTTTTTTTTTGATTTTCAGAGTTGGATAATACATTATTTTCGAGATTTTCTCAACATAAATTCCTTTTTGAAAAATAAGTTGAGACTATTCGTTACTTTCAGTCAGAGTGGTGAAAATATTTATATATAAAGATTTCCTTTGTCTCTGAATACACAAGTCTGAAACTTGATATTTTGAATACCTGTTCATAACAAAGAGGTATTTATTATTTCAATATTTAGTTCATGAAGAAAAAGTCTTCCAGAGTTGGGTATTCAAAAATTCCTGTAGGAAACATTTGGAACGATAGATACTACGGTTAATTTTTCATATGTAACAAATTCATGACTTTCAATAGACGACTTCGGCCCAAGTTGCCAACCCACAATTTTCTTCACAAATTTACTATCACTGGCGAACGGGAATTTCTGGACAAATTCGACATCATACGGTTCGCGTTATTTATAAATATTCGTAAAAGATGCCTCGGCTCCTCAAACAAGATAATTCCTTCCACTTATAGGTTTTTTGTTAGGCTGAAATTTGAGTTGGAATTCCTGATTTCATGTTGATACTGTCACATTTATAATGGATATGTTCCGCAAATCAACTTGGTTATTTCGGTTGCTCGTTTTCCGTTCTGTAAATATGAAATATTCCGTTGGTTCCTGAAAAAAGGGTAATTACGGAATTTGATTGATGAAAAAGCAATCTTTCTGTCACCAGAACATAGACATATTGAGTCTATGCATCAGAACGAGAGTCAATATTTTATGGTAACATATCCATAGCATAGAACAATCTTTATTCACCTTATAATCCATAGACCATACCTATAGTAATTTTTCCAGTGTTGATTGTTGGCTCTTCTTTGTTCTATGGATCATAAAGTAAATAAAGATTGTTCTATACTATGGATATGTTACCATAAAAGGCCGAGTTTTTTAATTCACCAAATTGGTGTGGTGGAAGAGTGGTGGATCCACCAAATCGTTTTTTATTGTTGTCTTAATGACGTAAATGTCAAATTATGTAGTCCAACATCCACCATTTATGTTCTATGTCCACCATACTCCACCACAACCACACCAGTTTGGTGAATTAAAAAACGCGCCCAAATATTGACTGTCGTTCTGCAACTGCCACGGTGGTGCAGTCGGTTAATTACCTGCTTGTAAAACCGGAGGTACTGGGTTTTTGAATCCCGGCGAGGTTATGGATGTTGTGTTAAGTTTGTGGTGTAGGTAAATGTTTGTGTGACTATAAATAAAAAGTCTCTAGTTGGTATGAATCAGAATGAATGTCAATGTATAAATGTAAAAAATTGAAAGCAAAGCTTGTCTAAATAGCCATAGTAGCCGAGGACACTTAAAGGAATGAATGAATGAACGTTCTGGTGACAGAAAGAACGTTTTTTTCATCAATTAAATTCCGTAATATACCTTTTTTCAGGAACCAACCGAAAATTTCATATAACTGAATGGAAAACTGGCAACCGAAATAACCAAGTTGATTGCGGAACATGTCCTATATAAATTTGACACTACTAACATGAAATCAGGAATCCCAACTCAAATTTCAGCCATTCAGAGATGATCTTAACAATATCCTACATTTGGAAGGAATTATCTTGTTTGAGAAGTTGAGGCATCTTTTACGGATATTTATGAATAACGCGAACCTTATCATGTCGAATTTGTCCTGAAATTCCCGTTCCCCAGTGATAGTAAATTTGTGAAGAAAATTGTGGGTTGGCAACTTGGGCCAAAGTCGTCTATTGAATATTTATCATTACATACTACATACAAAATTCATAAACCATATTTTTATGAAAGATGATCGAAACTATCCAATAAAATCCATGAGTAATGTCAATCTCCCGTT
The DNA here is from genome assembly GCA_958510865.1 of Myrrha octodecimguttata. Classification (NCBI taxonomy): domain Eukaryota; kingdom Metazoa; phylum Arthropoda; class Insecta; order Coleoptera; family Coccinellidae; genus Myrrha; species Myrrha octodecimguttata. The sequence continues at coordinate 76,114,334 of OY294057.1, forward strand.
CCGTTTTTACCGTTGTTTTGGCTTCGAAATGATTTATTACATCTATGAAAGACCTCTAACAAAAAACCTTATATTGCTCCTTATTCCCTTATACATTTTCAATATTATTAATGAGTAGATATTCTACATTTGTTATACTCCTGTTATATTATGGTAAAAAACCATACAATTCAAATATCTAGTTCATATTTTGGGAAATCATTTCATCAAATCTAATAGATCATAAATCATAAACCAGTCTCCCAAATATTGTCAACTACGTTACTACGGAAATTATACCACATACTCCATAGACCTATAAAACTATATGGACATGGCTTAAAGAGAGAGGAAGCGGGCCGACAAAGAGGGAACTACGGCGGGCCAATCCATCATAGAATACGGCAAAAATAAGACAGATCAGTTTGAAGCCATAGAGTATAATTATGAATCTATGTTTGAAATAAATTTTTTTCGAGAGTTTTGAAAGTCACATTTGTTTTTTCTAAAGTATTTCAAAGCAGATTTTGTATTATTTCATTTTGAATTATAGTATAAAGACTGTATGTAATATATAATTTTCGTGTTGTTTTCGTTTTTTGTGTTTTCGTAAGTTTTTGAATAGAGTTTGAGATTTTTCATTTCAAACCGTATTCACTGACAAACCAATAATGGTGAATTCTTGTTGTGCCATTAATTGTACGAGGATATATAAAAAAGGGGAAAACGTGAAATTCCATAGGTGAGTTTACCTTGCATGAATAACTGTGAATTTGTTCATTTTTTGCGCGCTTTTTGTTGGAAAGAAGAGCGCGATATCCTTCCGTTACAATGTCAGTATTTTTTGAGTGAAAAATTTTCTTACTGATGAAAAATTTGTGATCAAACTGGGTTCTGTCCGTCCGCCTGGCAGGTCTGCGGTCTTGGTTTTGGGTTCGTTAACAAACTAGATCCCCGAAGAACTATTTTGATTGTGGTTGAAAAATGGGACTCAACTGCTTCTAGAGGTCAAAATAATTTTTATAATACTGGTCCGAAGTTTCGTTAATCATTATACATATATCATGCTCCCTTAAGATTTCGGAGTTATGGCCGGCTGATCATCTGTTTTTCCATAATTACTCGAAAGCTACACTCTGATGATCAAAATCAATGAGGAATATCAGTTCGAGATAAAATACTGCACAGAACCAAAGACACACCATATAGAACAGTCATCATTCATGTTGTGAAGTTCAAAATTACCGTCATTCCGTGTTTTCTCTGATTGGCCGATTTCCTTCATGTCCCTGTCACTAGTCGCATGTTATTTTAATCGTGTATCTTGTCTATGGTCTGCCCGATCCAGTTCCATCTCTCTCTCGGACCTCTCACTTGGTTCATTATCCCCATTCGACTCTTCAGAAATGGATTCGTACGCCGTGTCCAGAGAGTTTAATATGTCTATGACATAATCATAATTTCTTTTTTTTTTGGGAAGGATAGTATTTTTTATTAAATGCTTGTTTTATTGTATGTAAAGTTTTGCAGTATCTGTCTGTAATATATCAATTGTATATTTTTTCAGTAATTGTCAATCGATGTTACCCACAAATATAACACCCATAAATATCAGAAGGGATGGCAAAATGCAAGAATTATTCGATGAGTATGTCAGAAATAGAACAGTGGAGAATTGGAAGTACTGGATTGTATCCTTTCAAGAATAAACATGTTTATTTATGATTATTCACACGAAATCTTGAATACATAAGTTGAAGTTAATTTCAAACAACCTAACCATTAAACTTATTATTAATTATCATTCACTTCTATAAAGTCCTTGGAATAGTTTAATTGAGTTTTGGTAACTTGAGCTGAATCAGGTTGGCACCCGTAGAATGTCGTCAAGGTCGAATTCCATGACTTTATATAAGTGAATAGTTTATAGAAATTATTCAACTTTCCCAGGCCTATTTTATCTTGATTTTTGTTACTTATTTGAAAATAGAGCTTTGGTAGGGGGAGATTATTCCTTAATAAAAAATAGTTCAGCCTGATCTTCAGGCCCTTATTGGTGTCTTTCAACAATGTGGTTTCCACATCTAGCATGGAAGATTTGTACAGATCGACTATTCTATGGGTGGAGCAGCACTGTACTCTTGGCGATCTCAGACCCGGTAAGTTGAACTTATCTTCTATTTCTTTCGTGAAATAGATGTAAGATATAGATTGTGGTCGTTTCGTCAAAGGACAACAATAGACGGCTTCGGCCCAAGTTGCCAACCCACAATTTTCTTAACAAATTTACTATCACTGGGGAACGGGAATTTCAGGAAAAATTCGACATGATAAGGTTCGCGTTATCTGTAAATATCTGTAAAGGATGCCTCGGCGATCAGATAAGATAATTCCTTCCAAATATAGGGTTTTGTTAAGATCTCTGACTGGCTGAAATTTGAGTTGGGATTCCTGATATCATTTTAATAGTGTCAAATTTATATAGGATATGTTCCGAAAATCAACTCGGTTAATAATAATAATAATAATAATATTTCGGTTGCCGGTTTTCCATTCGGTAAGTATGAAATATTCGGTTGGTTCCAGACAAAAAGGTTAATTACGGAATTTGAATAATAAAAAAACGTTCTTTCTGTCACCAAAACGACTGTCAATGTTCTATGGTAACATAGAAAATCTTTATTTACTTTATGATCCATAAAACATAGAAGAGACAACAATCAACAATAGAAACCTACTAGGTATGGTCTATGGATCATAAGGTAAATAAAGATGGTTCTATGCTATGGATATGTTACCATAAAACATTGTTTGTCGTTCTGGTGCATAGGCTTAATGTCTATGTTCTGGTGACAGAAAGATTGCTTTTTCTTCAAATTCCGTAATAAACTTTTTATTTCAGGAACCAACCGAATATTTCATATTTACAGACCGGAAAACAGGCAACCGAAATAACCAAGTATATTTGTGGAACATATCCTATATCATATCATATAAACTTGACACTATTAACATGAAATCAGGAATCCCAACTTGAATTTCAGCCTAACAAAAACCTATATTTGGAAGGAATTATCTTGTTTGAGGAGCCGAGGCATTTTTTACGGATATTTATAAATAACGCTAACCTTATCATGTAGAATTTGTCCTGAAATTCCCGTTCCCCAGTAATAGAAAATTTGTGGGGAAAATTGTGGGTTGGCAACTTGGTCCGAAGTCGTCTATTTGATTAGAGCGTAGTTTTGAAATTGGAGGTAAAACATCATCCTGTTCTACGTTGGCGAAACACGTATATTTGAAGTTTTTGTTTTAATTAAATAGATAGTTCGACATAAATCCTTCACCAGCGTCATGAATGTCTCGAACAAACTCATCATATTTTGATACATTGTCAGGCCAGTTTTCCCAATTCACAGAACGAATCTCTTGGAGATTCCACATACTTTTCTATTTCTTCCAATGACGGATAGACTTTTGAGGAAAGAATAAAAAAAATAAATAAAGGTTGCATTTCACCATGAAAACTAATTTCCTGATACTTCACGAATTTTATTAATATAACTAAAATTGTTAAAAATACTGTACTTCATAACATGAACAAAGCAGAAAAGTGATGTAGTTATCTCCAATGTCTGACAAATATTACAATAAAAAATAACGAAAGCCAAATTCAAACATTTTTTTTCAGTTGTTCTCAACTCCTTGAGGTATCTGTGCACAAAAACCGAAATCCTTTCTGAACCAGAACGGCTACCTGATGAAGCAAGGCAGTTGTGCTTGTCATCGAAAAACAATCCTTCGTAACGAAAACTGTCTTCCTTTTTGTTCAGGTTAATATTCTATTGAATGGTCCTATACAAGAATTATTGATTCATAATGCTTGGTATTTGATGGTATCAGAAAACGTCTAGTAAGGAGGGTTCCCCATAGTCATTTAATAATAATATTTAAGACAGAAAAATTTTCTTATCAGGAATTTTTTTTTGTAATGGATATTTTTGTATTTTATTTATCTTTCATGAAGAGGACTTTGTATGTCAAAATAAATTAATGAATTGAAATTGACTGAATTGCTGGTTATGAATAAATTGTCTATATATATTGACTCATTTTTCAGAGAGAACTATTACAAAAAGTAACTGCCACTGATTAAAAGTTTGTATCCTGCAATAATATTCAATCGTTTTTTTTTTAATATTGGAAGACAAACCCAAAAAACTCCTTCTAGAATAACCCTCAACTCATCATTTGATTTCTCTATAATTCTCTTGAATGACTGAGAATCTTCGATACTAGACCTTTTATTGGTACCATTTTTTTAGTTACCTACTTCATTCGAAAATTTTGAGGGTCGACTCTATCTTTTACTTATTGAAAAACACTCTGTATTTTCCTCAATGTAATTAATTTCATCAGCAGCAGAATAAACGAAACCTTGATGTCATGCAGAAAGGTAGAATATTTTGATTCCAAGTGTGAAGTAGGTTACTTTGAGACATTCAAAATATATGTAGTGAATATTTTTTTTGTGCCATGTATGTAATTAAGATCAATCCTCATAAGACTTTGAATGTTGGGCAAGAGTGAATCTAACTGTTTTTTTTGTCTAAGTTTCTTATCTGACAATTTATGAAAGGTACATAGGATTTAGTTCTATAAGTTTGTTAAGAATTGTGCAGATATCAAGTACAAATGTTACCATTTACATCATGCTATGATGTGGTGAATATTGATGGATTTTCAATAGTTTTTTATGTACAAACTAATACGATGACCAAAACCAGTCAGGTGGATTAAATTCGACGCGTTATTGAATATTGTGCAATTTTCACGAAATGTAAAATTTTTCAACTAGTAGTAGTGCCTTAAAATGTGTGATACCCGTTTGGATTACCTGAGATTTGATATATTCCTTTATAGATTAAGTAGGTTATAGGTACCTATTTTATATCTTTATGATCAAAATCCTTAAATGTGTAAGCAACTTCTTATTTTAGCTGAAGATTATTCTAGAATAAGGAATTTTAATTAGTGGAAATGTAAGAAGCATTGTTCAAAAGTTGCATTTCTTTGGGGATATATCGAATTTCAGATATCTTTTGAGTTATAGTTTCTATTGATTTGATTATTTTGTTACTGTACTTATAAATAAAATAATTCTACGTTAATATCAAGACAGTTTATTGTAAAATTTTGTCACAATTCATACTGTATTAAAAATTTTGTTTTTTAAAAATGTGTCAGTTTTATATCACACCTCAATTCGCAGTTCCTTTCACCACCCATTTGAGTTCCAGAACTACAATTCTTTCACATCCTTTAAACGCCTCACTGCTGATCGAACTGTGGCTGCAGCTGTTGTGGAATAGACCCATGCACCTCCGGCAACTATTCTCTTGCACCTTTTGCAGGACCATATTCCAACTACGGACCTCTTCATAGCATCCTTGCCACAGAAACTGCAGGAGTATTTACTGTGTTGTGTTATCTCCATTTTTTTCACCATTTTACGCAAAGAGGCACCATAACGGGTTCCATACTTTCCCACAATTCCAACCTTTTTAGTGCGTTTTGCCATTTTCTACTGAGAAACTCGGAAAACACTTGAATGCGATCTTTATGTAAAGTAAAGAGGTTAGTTTCAAAGACAGATCACGATCACGTTTTGTTCGTCCATAGATATGAAATTTATAAACCACAGAAGAAGGTCGAGTTAAGCACCTGAAATGAATAATTTGAAGGACTTCTACGTATATTATTGAAAGTAGCATTAATAGTTGCTTGCATTCGAAATTATAAAGGCGTATGCTGATTTTTTCATTTGTAGTTGAAAAATGTCTACAAGCAAATGTCAAAATTCGTTATAAAAACAACTTGGCTGGTCTTTAAACAATGAAAATAGTTTGGAGAAAAAAGCGCGGTTTTATTAGATAGTCGCCCCCTTTGGTACAAGCCTTATTTATGAAAATTAATTTCTCCTTCATCATATTTCTTTGCAGGCATCAGCATATTTTAGTTCTGTGAGAAACAATGTGCTCTTATATGCAGAGAGCTGTAATTGTTATGTTACTGACATCTATATGTTGGTGCAGCAGTTAGGGTTAGATTCTGGGTCTCTTGAGGACAATACTTGATAGCATATATATTATCATTGTTTAAACAATGATATTATATACACTAAATAATAATATACTATGCTTGAGGATACAGTAATTTTATACACTGTACTTGAGGGTAACAAAGCCCCCATTCCTTCTTAGTGTCGAGAATGGCCCTTACAGACGAAATAGATATGAGGTAAAATTTGTTCATAAAAGTATAGGGACAAAATCCTTTCATTTACTCATGTCTAGCCACAGAATACTAAATATATTTAGCATTGTTTGAGTACAATGTCTTTAGTTTATAAATTCATCAAGAACTTTACAGGTTTCTCCTCTGCTCTTGCACCTCCATCTATGAATTGTTATGAAAATTAGACATTGGGTGAATCTGAAAATATGACTCATTTACAGATTACAATAGTTTCAAAAAATTATATAGCGGGTTGAATGAATATTGTTTTACAGCGCAAACGCCATTTCTGTGGTTCCCCATTTCCACCTCCTGTTCCTATCCTAGTGATTTAAATATTCGTGTTCTACGACTGTCGTAATTATTAACTATTTTGCTTTCTTGAAAGCAGTGTAGTGGTGAACATTGTGATTTTTCCTAGCAAGGTTAACATTATCATTGCAAACTTATAAACTGTAAAATCTTCAATATGTCGGTTCAAAAAGAGTTTGGTATGGACAAAATCACAAACTACGTGAAAGTTGTGAACTTTGATGGGTGGCTGAAGAACAACATCAGAGGAGGAAGAGGCCTAGAGATGATCTGGGATCACAGTAACTATAACTGCTCATATTATTTATTTCCTGCTGATCAATCCTTTCCTTATACATAACGAAATAGGTGACTTATCAAGAAGATCAAGAACCTATTTTAAGTTTGAGAAATACAAGTAAATCCAGATGATCCTTTCGATATAGCATATAATTCATATAGTATAATTGAATTTATTCGAGATAATTTGGTAGATCCTTATTTACAGAATTATTCTAAATTTAATTCATTACCCAAAAGGATAAAGTGAAAGAAATTTTTGAATTCAGCGACACATAAAATGCATACGAGTTTCAACATATTTATTTTTCCGGTTTCAGAATGTTCTAGAAGTTTCAGTGGTTTCGAGATATGAAGTCTTATCATTTCTAGATAACGAATGTTCAATAACTTGCCATGTATGTAATAATGTATAAGATTTCGTAATCGAAAAACTTGTTGGTATTCAAAATGGATTCTACAATTATGATTCGATAATAATCTTCGGTTTCTGAAATACTAACTCCTATGTGTGATATTCGTATAGTATGAAATTCAATATTCGAAATTCTGAGGGTGCATTTGAATGATTCTTGTTTCAAACTATTTAATACGCTTAACAACCATTTTCAATCGAAATTTAGATTTTGATTTTTGAAATTCGAACTTTATTCCAAATTTTCCAGCGTATGAGTCAACACTATGCGTTTTGCAAAGCAAGTTCGTGATAATTTTCATCGATATTGATTGGAATCATGTTCCAAGTTGAATTTATGCGTTAATTCTTGAAATGTAATATTTGGATTTTGATCATTCTTATGAAATCGTCTTTGTAGATTCACTTGATATTGCGTTGAATATTTTGGTCTTTTCTGAGGATGTTTTCTCGTTTTTATCAACATTCTTTCCTAGTCAGTTCTATTTCTCTTCTTCTGGATTCCACTCGCCTACTAGATTCATCCAATATATTCACCCTCGTATTCACTATATGTTTGATAATAATGAGTATTTTAGTAGACGTAGCTGAATGAGTCGAGGAGTCTAGGAGGGGCTTTATAATAATTAAATCCATGATAATCAGAAAAATATTTAAATTTGAATCATATTGAACCCCACTTTCACGGTATCGACTTAGGTGAAATAACAATGCTCATATATTCTATAATTATTTCTAATTTTCGGAGTAATCAATTTGTTGTTGCACTTGTAAGGAAGGTATCGACAAATTTTCCATGAGAACTATTCAGAATTATTCATGAAGGTTATTTCATTCGTGATTATGGGTATCCCGTTTCTGATGAAAGCTTCTATTCATGGGCAAAAACTGTATATTGTAAACATTCTGATTAGGCATTTCTCTTTAAAATGCTTGGTGTCAATTTTCATAACCGAATTTCTCAACAACAGAATAACCAAGTACCTGTCTTATTATCAATGTGACTTAATTCTGAAACTTCAACAGTTTCTGGAGAATCAAATCTGATATATTTTTTTGACATTTTAATATATGATTTATTTTTTCCTTTGGTAGTTTTTCAGTTGGAGACATATTTCACTTTTTGCTTATCATCTAAAATTTAATTTCTGCTACAAAACCTTAAGCCTAATCGAATGAATTTTGGTACGTTTAAATTCAGCTGCATCGAACTGAGCATCGAAGGTTGAATCGATTAGCCAGACGTAAAAATATTTCACTAAACAGGGTCATTCACTTAAAATCAAAAAAATAAACCACCCCTAAGCATCGCTAATATGGCCAATGGAAAAAAGATCCTATAAAATTATTATGAGAGCAATAATGTTGTACTACTACCATATTAACTGCTTTCTAAGAGATTATGCATGATCTCCACAGTTTGATTTCTCACTACTATGAAATAATCATTTATTAACAGTAACCATTATTGAAGTGTTGATACGCATCATCTTCTTCCTGGTGTGGAAAAGGTAGATATTCTTCTAAATACTCTGAGTAGCCCTTATTTCTAACTTACCCAACTTACAAACACTCTAACTAACCCTAAGTTTATAGAATAAGCAATGATAAACTAACCTCAAGTTTGAATGTGTAGAGTTCTTTCTCACCGTAGTGAATATCAGGTTATTGAGAAAATACATTCTGATAGCTGATCACGAGATGAAAACTGAATGGATTTTTGTGAAGAATAATCTATTCATATTTTGATTTTTTACATTTTTTTCATAATCCCATCATGAACCTTCACATATATATGAAAGGATGTATTTTATAAATCTCCATATGAGAAATTGCTATTCTATACGAATTTTGAAAAACATATTATCTGTCAGAAAAAATTAATCAAAATTATAAAGATTGTTCGATTTATAGTTGTTAATCATATCGGATCAATACCTTCAATTTAAAACTAAATTTGAAATTAAATGGGATAAGGTTTCAATCATACAAAACTATCAGGAAATTTTGTATTTATTGTTATATTCTTCTCAGGCACCACACCGTTATTTGGTGTGGCGATTTATCTATATATATATATATATCGTAGGGGCCTACCGACCCCAGCGATATCATCCCCTCTGGGGATGAATTATTGACTACGCCACCCTCTAAAAGAATAGTATGGCGTCTCTGAAATAAAGAATTAATATAATAGAACATAACTAAGAAAGAAGTCATAAAAATGGTGAACCCTATGATAATCTCAAATTATTACTCTCTTATATGCGGATTCATATTGAAAATCAGATGAGTCTAGAGTTCAAAATTCAGCTAAGAAATAATTCATGAAAAAAATATGGTGAGCTCCGAAAAAAATAATTTATGAATATTAAACAAATAGACTTACCCTTTCTGCTGGGGTGAGGTGGCACCTCACTCTATTCAAAATGGCGTTTATATATGAATCTAGTTCTGAAAAGGTAAAAAATATGAAATCATTATTATTATTATTATTATTATTAAATATGGATCAGAGTGGAGGTACATGTTACCTATGCACTCAAATGAAAAAAACATAAAAAAAGTATTCTGCACTATAAAAAGTAACTGTCAATAAAAAAAAAGTCTTCACACAAGCACCTCACATAAGTCTATTGAATGAGTTCTTGAACTCGTTCAATCAATTGAAATCATAATAAAAAAAATTTCATTCTGAATGAAAATGTATAGAAGTCAGGTTCAGTTTTGATTGCTATTGAATTTTGATCTGTACTGAATATCATATTTTATTATTAGGATGAAATGATTTAAGTAATAGAACGTATTGACTTACCCATTTTTGCTCTATAACTTTTTACGAACAACTAAGGCACTTGAGGTTTTATGTCCATATTTAAAAGATTTCGTTTTTTATTCTATTTGCTCGCGGTTACTACATTGTCGCATAATACGACTATATCAATATTCTCACGTTAATGCAAGTCTTATCGCAAATTCGTGAAGTGAATTTTTCGTGATTATAGAATAAGCGATGATAAACTAACCTCAAGCTTGAATGTGTAGAGTTCTCAGGTTATTGAGAAAATACATTCTGATAGCTGACCACAAGACGAAAAATGACTGGATTTTTGTGGAGAATAATCTATTCATATTTTGATTATTTACATTTTTTCATCATCCCATCATGAACCTTCACATATATATGAAGGGATGTATTTTATAAATCTCCATATGAGAAATTTCTATTCTATACGAATTTTGAAAAACATATTATCTGTCAGAAAAAATTAATCAAAATTATAAAGATTGTTCAATTTATAATTGTTAATCATATCGGATCAATACCTTTCATTTTTAAACTAAATTTAAAATTAAATGGGATAAGGTTTCAATCATACGAAACTATCAGGAAATTTTGTTTTTATTGTTATATTCTGTAAAAAAAATGAACATATAAATAAAACATAACAAAAAATGCTTGAACACTCTTGAAACCTTTTCAAACACCACACCGTTATTTGATGTGGCGATTTATCTATATATATATATATCGTAGGGGCCTACCGACCCCAGCGATATCATCCCCTCTGGAGATGAATTATTCATTACACCACCCTCCAGTAGTATAGAATGGCGTCTCTGAAATATAGAAATAATATAATAGAACATTACTAAGAAAGAATTCATAAAAAAATATGGTGAACTAATATATAAATGAAACATAACAAAAAAATGCTTGAACAACAAACCTTTTCAAACACCACACCGTTATTTGGTTTGGTGATTTCTCTATATAGATATCGTAGGGGACTACCGACCCCAGCGATATCATCCCCTCTGTAGATGAATTATTGACTACGCCACCCTCTAAAATAATGGTATGGCGTCTCTGAAATAAAGAAATAATATAATAGAACATAATTAAGAAAGAATTCATAAAAATGGTGAACCCTATGATAATCTCAAATTATTACTCTCTTATATGCGGATTCATATTGAAAATAGCACGCCCTCTAACAGTATAGTATGGCGTCTCTGAAATATAGAAATAATATAATAGAACATAACTAAGAAAGAATTACTAAAAAATGGTGAACCCTATGATAATCTCAAATTATTACCCTCTTATATGCGGATTCATATTGAAAATCAGATGAGTCTAGAGTTCAAAATTCAGCTAAGAAATAATTCATGAAAAATATTTTCCTAAAATATCTTAAGAGGGTTAACACTCGTTTATCACTTTTTTAATTGTGAGGTAAGAGCTAAGCGGCTTCCGTTTACATTTCAACGAATATTTGATGGAATAATTCAACGTACTGAATATTTGAATGGGAATTTCATCTTTAAAACGGTCTTGAAATCGAATTCAATCAGTAAGTTACCGCATAATGGAACTTGTGTTATGTTTTCAACGTATGCCCCTCCAACGGGACTTGTTAATATTTCCGCATTCAACCGCTCCGCTTCTATACAACATTTCATGCGCTCTTATCTAATACCTTGTATAGCTCAGCGGTAAGGATCTTGGCTTGCAACGTGACTACCTTGGGTTCGAATATGATAGTTTCCGAAAAATTTTGAAGTTCACAACACCCCGAAACCCCACCCTAGGCATTCCCTACCTGTCACCCTTTACCTATCACCCTCTCGCCCCCTCACCCTTACTATCCAACCCCTCAGTCCCAACCCTGATGGGACTTGAAAAAAATTTCATACATTTCGGACTTGGAAAAATTCTTGAAATCTGAATGACCTTGAGCGGGACTTAAAAAAATTTCAAAAATATACAATTTCTCCAAAATCGAGTGGCTTTTTTTTATGGGAATTTACATGTAAAAATGGTCAAGGTTGTCCCAAATCTCCTGTTGCATATCTACTTTGAAGTTGTTTGATTTGTGACTGAATTTCTCTTGGAAGTTATTGTGTTTACTGTCCGGCCGACCGTAAACACATAAACACGACATAGAAACTCGATATGTGTAGAGTAGGTTTGGGGCTTTATTACGAAGGTCGAATTACTGAATTGAATGGGTTAAATCCGCCCAATGATTCCCATTCAAAATTTTATTTCTGAAATATTTCCAAAAATACAGATCAGATCGAATTGTAATCCAGTAATTTATCGAAAAAAATCTAGAAAAGCACTGCCGTGAAGGCAGCAGCTATTGCGCACATGATTTTTCCACTTAACGGAAATCTAATTCGAATTATTCTTGTTTTGCCAACATCTTTTCTCAACTTCTTTGTATGCGCAGTACTTGGTTTTACCTTGTTAGGTCAGAAAGGCACTCGATTACATTCTCATCTAGCTTTTATACAGGGTGTATCTGAATAACTGTTTGTCTTTTTTATTTTGCATGTATATTAAGCTGAAGACACGAATCTTGGTAAATATTATTTCTAAATAAAACTGTACATTCTGGAATTTTTTCAGCCCTGAAGTATGCTTAGATAGAAGGGGTTAAAATAGTCAATCCATAGTAGTTGTGCAACCTTCTTTCTAGCTCAAATTTGACCTTGAGTGTGTGAGCTAGTAGTGCAACCTTCTTTCTAGCTCAAATTTGACCTTGAGGTGTTTGAATAGACAGCGGTGCTGCGTTGACCTTGAGGATTCGAGTGCGAGTATCTGAATGCCGAAGTTCTTATCTATGTGGTAAGACATTTAATAGGATTGCTCGAATTGGGAAAAGGAGACTATTTTCCTAAGGTGAAAAATACGAAATATCCGGTGTTTTGGAACAACACCGCATTGCATTCATGTTTCGACAAGAAAAATGAGGCTGTCGGATGAGGGGACGGGGGGGCTGAAGTGGGGGCCCCAGAGTGTCGCCTCCAGAGTATCGCCCCCCAGTTAATTGAGTTCATACTATTTGGTTTATCACTATTTCTTGATGCAAAATATCTTGCGCTTTCGAACAACATTGTGGATTACGCTGATTTCGTGTTTCAACAACAAGATAATGAGGATGTGGCTCCGAGTTAATTGTATTCCAACTGTAAGTAATGATAATTTATATACCAGAACTGGTCGAAAAATTGTTAAACCAATTCGATATACAGACTAGTACTGTTGTTGATTATATGGAGATAGAAATTAATTTTAAGTTTGTAAAAGGGGGAGATGTAATGAGTGTAGTTGTATATATTATTTTTGTGATAAATAAAACTATCTAGGTAATGTTGTTTATTCATTTATTACTACATATGTATTTCATTTAACTGAATATAATTGTAACAGGAAAAAGTTCAACGATAACATGTTCCATGAAACTTCATTGACTCCTGACTGGAAATTGTCAATTTCTCAAAACTTTTTATCATCTTCTGTTTGACTTCATATTCATAGATTTGCTTCTTCAGTTCTCGAATATTCTGTATGTGCTTATCCAATGCATCCATCTCGATGTAGAATTAAAGTATATTAGACTTATCAATCCAAGAGTCGTGTGACTTGTCCAAGCCCAACCATCGAATTAAAGCTTTATTTCCTTTATGGCGGAGAACTTTCTCTACTAAATAAACATCTGTATATTTCACCTTTTGTAGCTCAAACTCATAAAAAGCGCCCCCTATCGGACGACTACTCAAATCCTCAAGAAGATATGTAACAGGATTGGTTATTTGAACTTTCTTTATTTTAAAAATCTCTGTGGTCCAGTTGGGTGTGTAACCTTTTGAAAATACATGTTTGGCTTTACTGATCCTCACCATATCATTAACCTCGAATTTTCCCTTTCCAGCGATCTTGATATGATTGTATCTAGTTTCCAATAAACTTTGTTCATTTTTCATACTGACATCACATGGTTTCATTCCGATAGTACGATGTTTGGTTTGATTATATTCATTGACAATACTGGATAAGTTATCGATCCATTTATATGTTCCATGCAAACTGAAGTATTTGAATAATTTTTCCTTAATAGTTCTTATAACCCTTTCAGCCATAGAAGCTTTGGTTTTGGAATAAGAACAATAATGTCTTATGTCATTTTTCTTCATAATAGATTGAAAATTCGCATTGAAGAATTCCTTCCCTTGATCGGTTTGAAGGAAATTTGATAAATGATGGGTCATGTTTTTTGCAATATTCCTTATGGTCATTTAAATTGTTTTCAGTGAAGAAATAGTTCAAGCACATGTCACAAATATACTTTTTTCTATGATCTTTCGAAAGTTTTGAGGAAACAAGGCGAGATAAATTTTTGATTAATACGTAATGATATTTAATGGGTGTATCATCATGTTCATTTTTGTTATCTGAAATATAGCTATTTTCAGGAACGTATTTATCTTGAATGAGAAGTAAATTGAAATGTCTATCTGAATTGATTTGTGAGGATATACGTGTAGGCACAACCTCAAATTTATTCTTATTCCATTGTAATGAAAAAATATTCACTGATAAATTATTAATTTTCTCGAATTTATGAACATCTTTGATGCTCATCGGAAATTTTATATCTTGGCAATTAAGAACACTTTTGAAGTATGGATAAGATTTCATACGATCAGCATTTTTCTCCCTAGGATGAAGTCCGGCAACAATGCTCCATGCAAAACAAGCATTATCATTATTTTTCACGTTAATACAAGCCTTTTTTCGTTTGATCTCATCAGGCAACTCAATATATGAACTACCCCCATTCCCCATTTCAAATTTATTTATATTGACCTCAAGTGTTATAATAGAATGAAGTGCGTAACCGCTGTCTTTTTCCTGAAATTCTTGTAATTTATTTATGATTTTATCTAATATGAGCTCTGAAAGAAGTCGGTCAAGATCGGATCCAGAATCAACAATGAAATTTTCTGATTTGAAGTATTTGAAATCCAGTATTTCAGATTCTCCAGATTTTTTAATGAACTCTCCACAAAACGTTGTATTCATTTTAATCATATTCAGTTTTTTCAATAGATTTTTTAATCTTCTTTTAATGAGAACAATGGCATCTGTAAGAAACTCATTTATTTCAATATGTTTAAGATTTATAACAACCCCAGTTCTAACTCTACCAGAAAAAGTTGATTGAACTTCTTCCCACTTTACTCTATGAGAACGTCTATTCCGTATAGCACCCCCCTCTTTAGATGAAACCATTCGTTGTAAAATTGTTTTATATCGTTTCAAATGATTTATGTTAGTTTGAATTTTGAATTTATGTCCATGAATATTCGATTTTTTCATCATCCTGTTGTATAATTTTATTTGGTTATTCATAAGATCAATCCATCTGAGTTTACATTTCGACGATTTAATATTTTTTAAATGTTTGAAAGCTCTATGAAAAACTAATATAAAATCATCATTTACCTCCATGGCCATGGTGACGACTTCTAACAATTTCACTGTTCACAGAATTCAAAGTTTGTAACGGGATAATTCGTTCCAATATCCTTCACACCAGTGAATTTTATGAAGCTCTTTCCCTCGTTCAATTGATCCAAGGAACGCTTCACAGTATCTGTAGCTCGTTTTGGTAGAAAGACCTTATTTTGTTCTAGTTCCAAGAGTATGGCTTTCCCATATCGAGTTTTCACCAAGCTTGCCTTCACAATTCGGAATTTCTCCTCCAGTGGTAAGTCTTGGAGCTTGATGATATCTTTCTCTGTGTATAAACAAGCGGCATTTATTCTTTCGAAATCCATTTTTGAATTATCTTGAATTAAGAAAAAAAATATATAAAACATCGTTTTGAAATATTATTATTCAATTTTACTCACCAGATATGAGAGACAAAACCAATAGTGACGATGAGAGGACTGATTGGAAACGTCGAATGTTATTTAATTTATATTCTTTCATATCAAAGAAAGAACGTATGCTCCATTTCTTAACTCAGAACCACATCCTCATTATCTTGTTGTTGAAACACGAAATCATCGTAGGTAATCTACAATGTTTTTCGAAAACACCTGATATTTTCCAATTTTTCCTCATAGGAAAATATTTTCCATTTCTTAACTCGGAGCCACATCCTCATTATCTTGTTGTTGAAACACGAAATTAGCGTAATCCACAATGTATTATGAACTCAATTAACTGGGGGGCGATACTCTGGAGGCGACACTCTGGGGCCCCCACTTCAGCCTCCCCGTCCCCTCATCCGACAGCCTCATTTTTCTTGTCGAAACATGAATGCAATGCGGTGTTGTTCCAAAACACCGGATATTTCGTATTTTTCACCTTAGGAAAATAGTCTCCTTTTCCCAATTCGAGCAATCCTATTAAATGTCTTACCACATAGATAAGAACTTCGGCATTCAGATACTCGCACTCGAATCCTCAAGGTCAACGCAGCACCGCTGTCTATTCAAACACCTCAAGGTCAAATTTGAGCTAGAAAGAAGGTTGCACTACTAGCTCACACACTCAAGGTCAAATTTGAGCTAGAAAGAAGGTTGCACAACTACTATCCATAAGATATTTTTTATTTTTTGGATGAAAATTTTCCCTTTAAAAAAGCATGGCTGAGAACCCCAAGTCATCCAGTAATTTTCTCATCTCTACAAGTTTTTTCGAAAACTTGAGCATTTACGAGAAAAACATAAATCATGTTAAATAAATCGCATTTCATGGAACAAAAGCCAACCAAATTATGATTTTTTCTAGGCTAAGACTGTAACAACTGAAATAATAGTGCACAATGAACAAAAACCGGTCGAATATCAATACAATTATAATAAATGTTGGAAATGACCGCTTTCAGCTTCAATACGAGCATTTACTCTTTTCCTCATTGAAATGCGTATGCGATGAAGTATGCCTGCTGAATTTCTTATCGTTTCACACCCTGCTACAATGCGGTTTCACAGATCATCGATATCTTTTTCTCGTAAATACTTAAATTATTGAAAAAACTTGTAGAGTTAAAAAAGTTAGTAAACGAATTGGACTTTTCCGGTATGTGGTTTCAAAAAGGAAAATAAGTTGTAAGAAGAAATATCTTGGGGGTTGACTATTTCAACCCCTTCTTCGTGTCTTCAGCTTAATATACAGGGAAAATAAAAAATGGAAACAATTTGTTTTGCTTATCTTTGGAGGGGTGTAACTTTTCCGGCAGGATTTTTTTTTCAAAAAATATAAATATATGTAAGAGAATTAAAACCTGAAGAACCTTGGATTATATTTTTTTTTTCTAATTCACATATCAATACAACCGTTTTCATAATTTAAAACCGTCGCCCTTATTCCTTTATCAATATTTATGGGAAATGGTTCTCAACAAAACATTATCAAATGCATTCGTTTCCTTGATAAGGTTCTATTTATCTGAATGTCTCATGATAATGAAATCGGTTGGTTACTCTAATCTGCCGTTTTAAGATAACGCAAAATGAATTAATTATCTCGAGGAACGAGGAAATCAAAGAAGAGTTCCCAAGGTTAAACCCAGGAAATTGTAAACACACACCATCTAAATAATAATAATATTCACGGGAGTCCAACTCCATCAATTTATGAAATCGGTGCAATGTATTGGATAGGCTATTAAAAAATAATAAAAGATTCGGCACTCTAATGCAGTTTATTTCGAATATAAATGCACCAAAAGCTATCTTTCGCCAAGGAAGGTTTTATAAGAACTAACTCGAATAATCTACAGAAATTCTCTCATTCCCAATAATACAAAATGTAAGCATTTCTTCAGGATCCCTGCGTCTATACACTTATATAATGTAAACATTCTGAATGGGCATTTCTGCTTCAAGTCGACTATATCAATTCCTTATCTAAGAATTTATTAGCTGGAAATGGACCACAAGTAAACCTAACAACTTTGATTTAATGCGACTTAATTTTTGAACATTCAGCGGGGACTGAAAAACCAACACAATGAACGGGCCTGTTTTCCATGTGAAACGTTTTTTTAACTAATGATAAATGGAATGATGTTTTTAATAATGCTAATAGATTCAAAAATTTGAAATGTTAATCACAATATATTCAACCTGTAAAATATGAATGAGAAAATACGTATTATGTCTAAGATGAATCATTCTGAATATCTTGTAAAATGATGAATATTGGAAACTTATATACACATACATGCTTTATCATTTATATGATTACTTACCATTCGTTTTATCATGAATTTTTCGATATAGGATAGATGAAAGAACATGAAATCATTAACCTCAAATTTTTATTGATTTTCATCATCATCACAATCAATTATTTATATTCAGAGGTGGAGACCGGGTAGCATCATACCTGGGTGCTCCGTATGGTGGTGATGTTGTCCCGTTGCTACTCATAGGTAGGTATCAAGTGTTGTGGTATTCTACGGTTTTCAACAATTATATTTGGAAGTGGGAAGTCTTTTTTAATCAATTGTTGCTCCTACGAAGAGACATAAAGTTGATTTTTTTATTTTTTAATCAATTGTTGCCTCTACGAAAGTACATATAGCCGAGTTCTTGGGATAATATTAATTTTTACCCGGGAACAAATTATTTGGTTTTCAATAGTTGGGCGATTTCCTGGACTCGATACTTGTTTCGTCAGTCCAGAAATTTTATATTTTGCAAGTGGTAGTATGAGTTTAAAAAATTAACCATTGCTCTTCTGCAGTTAACTATTCTTTGTACGACTTTTTAAGATTTTATGATTTTTTTCGATGAGGATGCGAGCGTCGTACCAGAAGAAGAGCATGTCAGACGACTGTGGGCCTCACGTACACTCAGGCAAATCTCAAAGAACGCCGCGAATTTTGATGGTGATCCATCCTGTGCCGGTTCCTCCAACTGAGAGTTCAGTCTGATGATTGATTCATCGGCTTCCCTGAAATTCTTTTCTACCTTGATCAACTCCGACAGGCACATGTTGGCTGTATCCACCTCCGTGGTCAACCCTTTGATCAGCTTGAGCAGTGTAGACGCTGCGGAGAATGCATTCTCACGCTTTACTACACACTCGCTGATAGATGCCTTCATTTTCTCCACCGACGGAATTTTATATTTTGAACAACCCGGGTATACGGAATTTAATTATTCACGGAAATTTCAAATGTGAATGAAACAGACGATATTATGGGTGATAACAAACAGATGCCGTAGATAAGACGCTTGTAAAAATGATGATAAAACAGATGACAGCGATAAAGATTAGCGTTTCAAGTAATTTGTTTGAACGAATATTGAATTATGAATTCACGATGAACTAATGAACTAATCAGATGAATGAAATAAATATGAATTCAAAATTAGATAATCAGATGAATGGGATAACTAGACTGAATTATTTTTTGATCTAAAGGTTCCTGGTTTCTCGGCACCAATGAATGATCGAGATTTGTTGTCTCGGTCAATTTCCGATGATAACAATATAGGTTGATATTGCACAATTACGAAGTGAAATGCGATGTCTTACCTGAATGGGTTGAAGGTGAAAAACTAGGCGAATTACCACTGGTCTGGTAACAAAAGGTACAGGTAAAGGGGAGGGACTCAAGGATGTACCTTTCCTTCTGCTCAGCTTCCTCGGCTTTCACCTGATGGAAATAAAACCACAAGACACTCCACTCCAAATTGTCAATATCACTTTGCAGTGGGTTTTACCCGTATAGGCAAATAGACGAAATTATATATGAATCAGACGAACAATGCGGCGAAATAATGCGACGATAGATTAGCGATAATTGCGTCTTTCTTTAGGGGTTATCTCTTAATACGTGAGTAATGACTCCTGCGACTCTGGACGAGTAACTAAGTGTTGACAGACGATTCCGGCAAAAATGCGTTTCACGCCCAACACAACCCGAGTTAGGCAATCCAACATACACGTTGGCTCAACTCGACAAAGTGGAATAAAAAAAAAAAAGGTTCGCGACTTGACACAGACAATGGTTTGGTTCTCAATGTAGATCCTTACCTTTTTTGGATATCTTTTGAAGCAGTTTCAGGAATTCGATATTAGTATTACCTACATCCACCTGACATTTCTGCATCCGAAACATTCAGGATTTTTTTGTGACTCTCATTCTCCTCAGGATCCAATTTGAAAGTAATTCTATAGATCTCTAGCGTGTGTAGTTGACTGTGGTTGGAGGGTAGTGGTTGTTTTAAGATCTCAATTTTTCATGTTCGTAAAAACCAGCAGTATTTCGGGATACATAATGTTTATATTCCAAATATATCACTTTTCATTTCACCTTATGTTAACGATAAAAATTTGTTTCGGTGGTTTCATGATGAAATTGGGTATTTTATTACCAACTGACACACAGTGACCTAAGGACCAACGAGATGAAGCGGCGAACAGATCTTCTTGTCTTATTGTTAGGTTTTCCATATCAGGTACCATCGACGTTTTTCGAAACTACGAATTCTTCATATTCCATTTCACCGAATTTGTTCGACATTCCAACGTTCGCCCAGAAATATTAAAATATTTCCTTTATCTCATCGATGTGAGGGATCATTGATCTTTGTGCTCTTCTGCGGTTTATAAATATAGTTATTTTTAATACAGTCTCCAAAAGTTTTTCGAAATATTCTGCATTAATTATGTCAGCTTTGAGCTCGTTAAGAGCTCTCTCGGCAATTTCGTTACAATATTCATTGAACAGAATGTGCGTCTACTGCTTTTGTGGCAAAAATACTCAGTTTTCTCGAGAAGTTTTGTGCACATGCAATTCACTAAGTATTCGACTCAAGTTTTTTTTCCCGATGCGCTTGGTATAATGATTACTGAAGAACTATCAAACTTCTGGGTATTTGTTCAATCTTCGTTTTTGATTGAGCATTTCCGGGCGCCCAAAATTATTTGAATATCCCTCCTGGTGGGATTTCTTCCAAGTCGTATTTCTGGCTGTAAATTAAATGAGTGTGTAGCCAGAAGGTGTTGCATCTCCTATAATTTCACGTGCTATATCTTTATCTTGTGAAGTGTTATCCGTGCATGTAAGGGTTTTGATAATGAAGTTCTTCAACTCACTAGCTTTTATCTCGGCATTGCCGGTAAAGTTGTTGGTCTTCTGCTTTTTGAGGATGAACTCAGTAAAACCAATGTTAGTGAGTTTATTCGCGTATGTTATATTTGCCATATCATGATTCAATGCTAGCTTTATACAACTCGTATAGTTTATTATTCAAAAGAGAAAAAATATTGTTGTTTGATTCAATGTTTCACTGATAAAATTTGCTAACTTTTCATTATGTCCACCACGTTTTAATGTATCTAGAGATCCGAACAATTCTTTGAATTTCAAAGCTGTACTCGTTCCCATCTTCAAATCATCTGAAACTTAATAAGCCAGGAACCATTGGGACATGATTTCAATAATATTATGAAATTATTCTCAACGTTTTAAGCACCGTCAACATAGTGTTTATCGTCGTTTATCTTCATCCTTTTCATCTTTAAATTTCTGGAAGTCTATTATGTAGTTTTGTAAATGAAAACTCCTGTACATAGGAGAGTGTCTCAATTTTATCTGACCTAAATGTAACTGTGGATGGTTTCATATTTATTATGGTTGAGACGCTCAGGCTTCGCCTCATCAGGAATACTTTTTCTGTTTCTTTGAAGATCTTTAAAATGAACTTTTTCATGGTTGGCTACATACTAGGAAGGTTTTAATTAGAAAAAATTATTATGAGAGCAATAATGTTGTACTACTACAATATTAACTGCTTTCTAAGAGATTATGCATGATCTCCACAGTTTGATTTCTCACTACTATGAAATAATCATTTATTGACAGTAACCATTATTCAAGTGTTTATACGCATCATCTTCTTCCTGGTGCGGAAAAGGTAGATATTCTTCTAAATACTCTGTGTAGCCCTTATTTCTAACTTACCCAACTTACAAACACACTAAGTAACCCTAATTTTCCAAGTTTATAGAATGAGCAATGATAAAATAACCGCAAGTTTGAATGTGTAGAGTTCTCACCGTAGTGAATATCAGGTTATTGAGAAAATACATTCTGATAGCTGACCACGAGATGAAAACTGAATGGATTTTTGTGAAGAATAATCTATTCATATTTTGATTTTTTACATTTTTTCATCATCCCATCATGAACCTTGACATATATATGAAAGGATGTATTTTATAAATCTCCATATGAGAAATTTCTATTCTATACGAATTTTGAAAAACATATTATCTGTCAGAAAAAATTAATCAAAATTATAAAGATGGTTCGATTTATAGTTGTTAATCATATCGGATCAATACCTTCAATTTTTAAACTAAATTTAAAATTAAATGGGATAAGGTTTCAATCATACAAAACTATCAGGAAATTTTATTTTTATATTCTTTTTAAACACCACACCGTTATTTGGTATGGCGATTTATCTATATATATATTGGCACCTCACTCTATTCAATATTGTGTTTATATGTAAATCTAGTTCTGAAAAGGTAAAAAATATGAAATCATTATTATTATTATTATTAAATATGGATCAGAGTGGAGGTACATGTTACCTATGTACTCAAATGAAAAAAACTCAAATAAAAAAAAGTATTCTGCACTATAAAAAGTAACTGTCAATAAAAAAATCGTCTTCACACAAGCACCTCACATAAGTCTATCGAATGAGTTCTTGAACCCGTTCAATAAATTGAAATCATAATAAAAAAAATTTTATTCTGATTGAGAATGTATAGAAGTCAGGTTAGGTTTTGATTGCTTTTGAATTTTGATCTGTACTGAATATCATATTTTATTATGAGGATGAAATTCTCTAAGTAATAGAACGTATTGACTTACCCATTTTTGCTCTATAACTTTTTACGAACAACTAATAAGGCGTCCATATTTAAAAGATTTCGTTTCCTCTCCCTATTCTTTTTGCTCGCGGTTACTACATTGTCGCATAATACGACTATATCAATATTCTCACGTTAATGCAAGTCTTATCGCAAATTCGTGAAGTGAATTTTTCGTGATTATAGAATAAGCGATGATAAACTAACCTCAAGCTTGAATGTGTAGAGTTCTCAGGTTATTGAGAAAATACATTCTGATAGCTGACCACAAGACGAAAAATGACTGGATTTTTGTGGAGAATAATCTATTCATATTTTGATGATATGTAAATGATACCGGTAATATTTTCCTAAAATATCTTAACAATCAGGGTTAACACTCGTTTATCACTTTTTTAATTGTGAGGTAAGAGCTAAGCGGCTTCCGTTTCCATTTCAACGAATATTTGTTGATGGAATAATTCAACGTACTGAATATTAAATGGAAATTTCATCTTTTAAACGGTCTTGAAATCGAACTCAATCAGTAAGTTACCATATAATGGAACTTGTGTTAAGTTTTCAACGTATTCCCCTCTAACGGGACTTGTTAATATTTCCGCCTTCAACCGCTCCGCTTCTATACAACATTTCTACCCTCACATTTAATACCTTGGATAGCCGCATGGTTAGAGCGCTTGTCTCACAGCTAGAAATCCTGAGTTCGAATCCCAATGGAAATACAATAAAGTTTTACGTCACCTCACGCTGGACCCCTCACCCTCTCACCCTCCTACCCTCTCACCCACCCCCTCACCCTCCTACCCTCTCACCCCCTCAGCCTCCTACTCTGGACCCTCTCAGCCTCTGGACCCTCCAACCCTGATGGGACTTAAAAAAATTTCGGACTTGAAAAAATTTGGGACTTAAAAAAATTTCAAAAAGGAACAAAAATTGCAAAATCGAGTGGCTTTTCTCTTATGGGAAATTACATGTAAAAATGGTCAAGGTTGTCTTAAATCCGGTGTAGCATATCTACTTACATAAATAATTAAATTCGAATGACCATTGAAAAACAAAAAAGAACAATACAATGGAAATGAACCAAATAGAGCAGAACTCATATAATAATAGGAAAAAAAGCATTCAAGACATTGAGTACCACTAGTTTCTGTAGACAGTCAGGAATACATTCAGTGTACGGAAAAGATGAGCCTTGATTTCTTTCCTAAATCTAACCGTTGTAAATTTTTTATATTCAGTTGGAACAGCGTTGTAATATAAATATTTCATTTACGCCCTTCATGTCTGCCTTCTTCCTGTGTATCATTCTGAATAGTTCTTTAGTCTTACCATATAAATCTGACAACCTATCACACTCATCCACTTTAGTGAATTGGAAAGCTATAACATTCGGAGGCATATAGAGCATTGGTATATCAGTATGACAAAATTCATATAAGGTTATTATCTTGGCTATAATGGCATTTTGAACTGTAATAATACAACAATTATGCTAAGGTGACCCTTATCCTCAGATGCCATGCAGTGAGACATGGCAGGAACATAACCCCACATCTCATTTAGTCCCAGTAAACTCATTCTTGTCAGAAGCATTCTTATAAGCATTGTTTCTAAGGGAGGTTGTTATTCTGCCTGTGTTCTTTGGAAATAATCCAAGAACAATGAAGCATACTCTGGATATTGAAATGTAATCTCTCTCATCCTTGATTTTGTCAAAATCAATCCAGTAACTTTGATCTTCATCTGCCACGGTTGAGGGTTTCATATTAATGATTGTTAAAATGCTTTGTAACTCATCAGTTGGTAACTCCTAAATCTTGACTTCATCAGGAATTCGATAATCCTTCTTATCCTTTTTGGATTTCCTGGATCTGGATCTTGCTAAAGCCATTATGATTTATTAAGTAATCAAATTCGTTTCTCGGATGAGAAACAAATTATACCAACAATAATATATTATATGAAAAAAACTCTGTAAGTTTTTCTTGCTCGTTCAGCCAATTTAGCAGCCAATCGCTCAGCTCTTCCTGTGTCATTTGAAGCGAAGACATCGGAGTAATGTACCTAGAGAATGGTCTCCCTCTGGAATTTGCATACCGGGCCACCCCCATAAAATAGTGAGATTATGAGACTGAAGTAATTGGTAATGCTATTATAATAGTTGAGGTAATTCGTTAAATAAATATTACTCTTTGATGGGTTCGATGGTGTATGAGCATCCTATTTTCATTGATGTAGGAATCTAAAAAAAATTCAAAATATCTCATGGTAGATAGGTTTTCTTTACTTACCCATAGAGTCTTATTCTTATCTATCCCTGACCAGGAATTGAATGGTAAAAAACGTTATTCTCACAGACAGGAAATGACCTGATAACCTCAGATAAATGCAACATTGTAGCTACTAATTCCGAGATCGCAAATTACATACTCGGTCTAGTAGAGTAGAGTAGAGTAGATTTATTCATGTTCATACCAAATAGGTTCACACTCGTCACAAAAGCAATGTATACAATTCAAATTCAACAACAAAAAAAATATCCACGTGTACATGTATACGTCTATACGGTCTATAGATGATAAAATACGTTCGAACCACATGAATACATTCAGGTCTAGTGACCTATTACGATAGATTTGAATCTACCACCTCCTGAGAGATGGTAGGAAATAAATTAAAAATACCGTTGAGACATTTCATTTAAACTAAACAATTTTCTTTCTTTACATGATTTCTCCTCCGGTATTCAGGTAGAGTATAAATATATATCAACCCATCTATATTTACCGCTCAAACTGAAGAATTTGTATAATTTTTCTTTCAAAGTCCTAATGACACGTTCGCTGATAGCAGCTTTTTTATGCTATATGTGTTATAATGATTTCTATTAAATTTTGACATCAACATTTGGAACTGCCCATTGAAGAATTCTTTCCCTTGATCAGTTCGAAGAATTTTTGGTATTCTTCCACCTTTTTCGAGAATATCAGCAAATGTTTGAGTTACTTCAGGATCAGCCTTTTAATGATCTCACCCATACAAATTTAGAAAAGCAATCGATAACAATCAATGTATATTTATATCCATCATTCCTTTTTGCATACGTATCAAATTAACATCGGTAACATTGCCATAAATCGTCAATATCTTTTAAAATCGTACGTCGTCTTGAGAAATTTTTACGAGCCGGTTTGTTTAGTTCCATGACTACTTGAATTTTCTCGATTAAGTGTTGTGTACCGCACTTGCAAGTGATTGAGCTGACGTTATTTTGGATGTATTTATATGACCACACAAAATATCCTTTATTTCAGTTATTTTATTTAATTTCTCTTTCAACTGTTCAGTTAAGACATCCACGTCAAGATAGATGCTGTGAAATTGAGGAATTCCATCTCATATTTTTTTTAACTCTTCACGTACTTTGGTTGGATTGAATTTCTTATGCTCTTCTAATTCCACTTGAATTTTCTTGAGGTTCATGCAAATAGAATATATGCTTTCCGCTGATTTAAAAACATTTGTGTTTATCACCTCAACTTTATAAGATAACGCGCCTAGTTCATCATGAATTGAGGATGTATTTTTAAGTAAAATATATTTCATTCGACATGATAAAATACCTTTAGTTAGATGGAAGGAACCTGAAAAATTAATGTTCCGAGTAGCCCCTCGCAATAGGCTATATGATACCCCACATATGTACCTAGAGAATGGGCTCCTTTTAGAATTTGCGCTCCAGTCCACCCCCATAAAATGAGACTGAAATCATTGGTAATGCTATTATAATAGTTGGGGTGATTCATTAAATAAATATTACTCTTTGATGGGTTCGATGCTGTATGGGCATCCTCTTGATGTAGGAATCTTAATAATTTTTTTCAAAATATCTCATGGTAGATTGGTTTTCTTTACTTACTCATGTTGTCTTATACTAATCTATCCCCGACCAGGAATTGAAAAGTAAAAAACGTTATTCGCACAGACAGGAAATGACCAGATAACCACATTATTTCAGATAAATGCAATATTGTAGCGACTAATTCCGAGATCGCAAATTACATACTCGGTCTATAGATGATAAAATACGTTCGAACCACATAAATACATTCAGGTCTAGAGGCCTATTACGATAGATTTGAATCTACCACCTCCTGAGAGATGGTAGGAAATAAATTAAACATACCGTTGAGACATTTCATTTAAACTTAACAATTTTCTTTCTTTACATGATTTCTCCTCCGGTATTCAGGTAGAGTATAAATATATATCAACCCATCTATATTTACCGCTCAAACTGAAGAATTTGTATAATTTTTCTTTCAAAGTCCTAATAACACGTTCGCAGATAGCAGCTTTTTTATATATATATATATATATATTCTTTTGAGAGGGTGTACATCATCCCTGGATTTGTGACATTGTCGGCGACAATACCAACCCTTGAGTCTTCATTGCACTCAAGACATCCGTGTGTGTAGACTATATTGAAGTCACATCTTGCTGCTTTAACAACTAGGGTTGTATTTGAAGGGAGGATAGCATACATTTGGAGGCCTCCTGTTGACATTGATTGCTGGACTTGATAAACAGGTGTTCCTAGAGGCCCAGGGGTGTAGCCGACCTTCTTTGAGGCTCCGAACTTCTTATAATCTTTGAATAGAGACGTAAGCTAATACGTGATCTAACGTAACTTTGTGACGGCCGTTGCAACTCGTTTCTTTTTCAATAGATCCAGAAGTCCTCCTCCTCTTATACTCTTTACTGGAAGTCCCTGCAGGTGCCTCACACTCACTATCGGCGCAGTCTGAAACGATATGAACACAATAATGAATACTTGATTTACAGAAATCATTTGGATATTTATCAACAAAATTATCTAATATGAAACATCTAGCATTAAGGGCTTCTTTATCGGAACTCACATATCTATGCAAGTCATGATTACTAGTGATAATAATTGGTACTCTTTTGTTTAGTTTTACGGAGCTCTGGCCTTTTATAGCTATCTGAACGTCTGGACAGCCTTCTAAGATCAATTTAGAGGTATCTGCGCTTTCCGGGGTTATGAATGGTTCTTCCCATAAGCCACAACCAGCGTTGACTAAGTTAGCAAACGTAAATATAGAATCCTGAACAATTCTCTGATTATTTATGAAAAGCTTCCACAATAATCTTGCTATATGTGACTTTCCACTATCAGCTGCTCCTTTAAATAATAACGTATTCTTTTTTTCCGTCATTAGAAGCCATTCGCTAATATATAAACAAAATTGATTGCTATCGATATTGTGATAGTGAAGCCATTCTTTGAGAGGACACCAGCACTTCTGATGAGCTCCGTTTTCAATCATCTTAATCAAATTGTATTCATGGTCAGCTTGAGCAAGAAATTGCATTCTACAATTTTCATATACAGTTTTTAGATTTGATATATGTAAATAATTTTGAATAGCTGGAGATCGCAGTATATCTTGATATGATAAAATATTCTGTTCAAACATTTGATAATAGAACAATACTAATTCGTTGTTAGACTGAATTTTCATGCCATTGGTATCCCGTTTGCGTTTAGCCACAGAGTCCTTACTAAAAATGTGTTCCCTATCAAAACCTAAAAACATTCGCAATACGTCTATGCTGTTGCCTAATAAAGCGATGGGATTCTTCTTTATATAGTTAATATATGATGCTACCGATTTAACAGATTGATGTGTCACTACTGGCATAACGAGCACGACTGTATCATCTGTGTCCATTTTTCTGCAGTGTAATGTCTTATTAAAGCATTCTAGCAATTTGGTAATCTTATGCTTATCTAACTTAGTATGAGTAAATACTATAATGTGGAAATGATAGCCCCTAATATTAGAAAATTCCATTACCGCTAAAACTTTATCGGTATCAAGTAGTGTTTTAACAATGTCACTTATAACTATAGTCATTAACTCTATTTGTAAGTTGTATGAAGCATTAAAGGATACCGGAGTAAAAGCACAAACGAAAGATTCTGCATGCAATATGTTGTAAGATTTACTTAAGTGTACAGTAGGCGATATAGGATTTAAAGAGAAACTGTCTCCAAGAGCGTCAATTAACGTCCAGGTGTTGCGCATAATGAGATAAGCATTTTTATCAACATTAATGTTATAAACATCATCCTTGATGTCTCGAAAGAGCTCAGTGGATGGTGATGGACGGACTGTAGACATGATCTCTGAAATCAATTAAAATCTAATTTACGCTTTCCTGATTGAGATTTTTCCTTTGAGTATTGTGCTCGTTCCTTAATCTTATCAAATTCTTTTTGCCAATTAATACCAAATATATCATTATTGAACATAATTCTTAACTTCGAGGTCATAACTTTCTTAAATTCTTCGTCGTCTTCTTTATCTTCTAGCAAATTAACAAATCTAATGTTAAATACTTGAGACAATTTACATGCTTTGGTGAACTTATCGTAATATGTCGTTAGGCCTATCTGGAAAGGCAAGGTTACACATACTATATAACATTCTTTTTCAGCGTTGAATCTAACCCAACCATTCGCTGTATTTTCTTCGGACATTCCCTTATGTTTAAATGTTCGTATATCGGCTGCATCGTATATAACGTCTACTAATTCCGTGAAATTTGCAGCGTCCGTTTTATCTTCAAAAAGGTGAATAAAAGTTAGTGGATTAGCTAATCCATTCTTGATAGTACTATGAAATTGGCCGGTTTCTGGACTGGAGATTTACATGTTTGGCCTGGAAATTGGTCAATATATTTGTATCTCATGACTACTGAAGTTATACAAGTGGAGTTAGTGAAATTCCAGAAACTTCTAACCATACGTTATCTATTATCATAATTGTGTACATGACGTTTATTCTAGCAATGATAGCGAATAAAAAATAAATCTACCATTTCAGAGTTTTAAAAGTTGAAGAATTGTCTCTATTCACATAATAGATTAGATGACCATATTATTTATGCTAGAAAATACTAATATCTTGATATGTATATTATGTGAATTAGTGAAATGTAACCTTTGAAAATATGAAATTTTATCAGTTTGACAATGTGAAAACTTCAAGGAACTAAATGAAACAATTCACTAGATTTATTCATCTGAAAATTTCAGAATAATGAGTAATAAAGGGTGGCAGCACCACCCTCAAAGATCCTCCTCCATAGAAAAAGAACGTCGGTATTCTCTAAAAGAAAATTCAATGAAATGGAGGTGAATATAAATTCAAAATAAACTTACGCAAACTGGGTGCTTGTCCCTAACCTCCGGTTAGCAGCGACGACGACGACGACAAGCCGGCATAACTCGACGGAGTCATGAGGTATACGCCATGGGTATCAAGGTCACCTGGATCCGGTTCTTTTCTGTTGTCGTCGTCGCTGCTAACCGGAGGTTAGGGGCAAGCGCCCAGTTTGCGAGATAAAATCCAGTATAAAGGCAGCTGTGTGTGTGCAGTCGTTAGTGTATCATTGACAGGTGAGTGTTCAATATGTCATCTATTGTTCGTAATCCAACGTCCCTTAAGGACTTGTGTTTAAAAAGTGTAATGTCTGCGTACTGTTGTGTGGTGAGTCTCTGGGAATAGGTGAACGTCAAAACTAAAAAGAATTGACAGAACTTTAAAATCCTGAGGGCTAGAACATAGACCTTGAAGTATCTTGTCAACTGTGATAACTAAATCTGTTCCATAAAACCATCCATAACTGGTTGTCTTAGATGTACGCACAGCCTCAGATGAATGGAGTGTTAGCTGTTGTCTGATGATCTGACCATACATGTAGGAACTACGCTGATGACGATTCTTCGATCTAGGTTTCTGAATTGACTTGACACTATGTGCATCACTGGGAGTTGACGAGGGTGTTACCTTCCAATCGGTACTGCTGAGCGCTTTGATGTATCGAGGCTTTCGAAGAAGTCTCCTAAGGTCCTCTTGCGCTTCCGGAAATTTTTCAAATTTTACTACCATATCCATAAAGTAAGATTTTCCAGAACTACCCTCACCATATATAAGAAAAGTATTAAGTTTTGCTAGATTTTTTTCAAAAATATTATAAACATCCAATAAAAACTGTTGTACGTTATCTAATGTGTATAGTTGATATAATAATAATTCTTCCATTATATAAATGGATTCCTCAATCGAATAGTAATATTTCATAAAGTCTCCTCTAGGACACGCATACAAAGGATTGCTTTCTCTAGTAAAATTATACAAATCAATAATACTAAAATCTAAAAAAGAATGAACATATTCTGTAAAGCAATTTCGAAACCAAAATGATTTTGTATTAAAATACCTAAATGTTGAAGTCAAAAAAACGGTAGAACTTAATATGGCTGATAATGGGGCTGTTGGATGTCCCTTGAAAAATTGGAGAAGTTTGTCCCTTTTACTTCCTTTGTTGTGTTGGGAAGTTTCTGAAAGTTTTTCGTCACTAGATTGACTATTTTGTCCACATGAATTTTCGTTGGATCCACAGGAGACGAAGTTAGAAAAGTGAGCCTCTTTGAAGCATGTTTCCACCATTGGCTTTTGTCTATCGCTGAAACCTCTTGGAATGGGTATACCTCTAATTTTATGACCTCGTGTCCAATCTCTCCCTTCGACTTCGCAGTATATAATTTGTCTTGGAGCCGTAGAGAAATACTCTGTTGTATTGTAGAGCCTATTGGAGTAGGAGCACGAGTGTACGCAGTGGACATGATCTCCGTGTTGAGATATGATGATAAACTCTCCTCGGTAATATTTTCGTGCTCGGCTAGCCAACCGGTCAGCCAATTCTGCAGCTCGTCATGTTCCATTACTAGCGAAGACATCGGAGTAATAAAAGAGATGCTCTTGCCACATTTTTTCTCCAAGTTCTCGGGCGAACCTACTTACCATTGGTGATAATTTTTCCACCACTTCTTCACTAGGACATATATCAGTTGTTGATCCTGCTGCGACAGAAGTTCCCTCCCCAGCATTAACCATATCCCAGGATGGGTTGCTAGGTCGTCTGGCTACACACTCCAACAAGTCATCAAAAATGCGATTAAAGTCGACATCGTTTATTGTTTGCATCTGTAATTATACAAAGATTCGCTTAACACAATAATAGTATTCATCCTCAGTATCGTCATCAGAATGATCATAGAAATTATGACAAAAACGATTACAGTTAGATTGATCAGTAAAGGAGAATAAGGGTTCTACATGGCAGAGATCACACCAGCGATTACAGTCTTGCACTAGTTCTAACAAATCCTCTGCCTTAACATCTTCATGCCTTTCATGCGATAGATAACAGTACTCAGGGTTAGGATACATAGAAATTCTACAACTCAAGTAAAAGTTAAAACTAGTGTTTACAGTACGATTTTTGCGTGCACTGTAATAACGATGAGTCACATGGTTAATCTGGTGTGCATAGGGTGGTATATAATCACCCCAATTCATTAGAGCAATGAACTGAGCTACTGTTGTACTGCTACCATCCCAGTCTTCAATTAATTCTTCGACTACTTCTAATGGCATGGTGGAGAGTTCATTGTCAAAACAATGTAGAGTTAAATCTCGTTGCGCAGCTGTAAGCTGCTTCTTCAGCTTAACCATTATTAATTTTTGTACTTGATCTGCAACAGTACCACACTTAAAACAAATAAAACTAACTGCACTTTCAAAGCTCATTTCTGTACAACACAATATTAATGATAATCAAATGTGATGATTAACCATCTAATTCGAAATCGAAGTTATTTACTGAACTGATATTGAGTAGAAATAATGTACACAATAATTACGTTTACGTTCATTAGCTATGAACAAAATTGGCCGACAATTCCAATCTCAGAATTATAATTATTGTTTACCTTCGACAAAATGAGTATAAAAACTCGTTTTTTATCTAATAATAATAATGAAGTTTATTTCGGTAAATAAACAAATTCATCACAGATATATATAATAATATTATAATCTGTACGTGTCGTAAACAGACCTTTCTCGAAGGACCGTAATTTTACACTGATTGATTGACCAATAAACAATGACAATTTTTATGGTGAAATGCTCCCTGATTTCATGGACTTACCCAGTCTTTGGTGTTGTAATTCCTGAGAGCGCTCTCACCATTCACTGCAGAAATCAGTTCTGTTTCCACTTTCAAAACTTGCACCAGCGTTGAAACCAAAAATAATATTCCTCAAATTTTTGAATCGCAAAAGCCGTTGATAGCTGTAGGTATGTTCGCACTCTATCTCGATTCATAAGCGTTACTTGTGTACATCGTACTATCCTTGAGGACCTGGATGACCTCCTCAGATGAAGATATCCGTCTGATAAGACAGGTCAAGGAGGCACTATAGATGACGCATGCAAAAAATACATTCCATCTTTCGATGTTCGCAATATAATTCTAAAATATGCTCTATAATGAAAAGAAAAAACTAACATATGGACAACCATAAATCCACAGAAATATTTTAATCGCAAAAGCCGTTGATAGCTGTAGGTATGTTCGCACTCGATCTCCATTCATAAGCGTTACTTGTGTACATAGTACTATCCTTGAGGACCTGGTTGACCTCCTCATGATAGCCTATGTCATATAACCCTTTCTTTGTAATAAGATTAATATGTTCGTTAGATTCATCAGGAAATTATGATTTCAAGTTGGGAAACTCTACTAAATATGATGATAATTGATCTAGGGAGGAAGCCATAAATCGAAAACTATCGATGAATCGGAAATTTATATAATCATAATATTTTGGTGAAACTGATATTTTTTTCTTTTGTGGTAGGTAGTAAATCGATTTTCCTTCCATTCTCGTAGCTATATCTTATATAACAAATTTAGCATTATATCCACTTTCGTATTACTCTCAAGAATGGATTTTGATCCTCTTCAATCTCATCAGAATCTAAAACGTGTTAGCTATATACTTTACCTGGATATCAAAAGAGAAATCTAACATCTCAACTTATGTAGAAAGAATGGAACTAGTATGATTTTATGATACTATGCTCACGTTTCTTCTTATGATTACTTCTCAAGACTAAAATATGGAAAGATGTTAATTTTGATATTATACATTTTTTCATCATCCCATCATGAACCTTCACATATATATGAAAGGGTGTATTTTATAAATCTCCATATAAGAAATTTCTATTCTATTCGAATATTGAAAAACATATCATCTGTCAGAAAAACTGATCAAAATTATAAAGATTGTTCGATTTATAGTTGTATCAGATCAATACTTTCAATTTTTAAACTAAATTTAAAATTAAATGGGATAAGGTTTCAATCATACAAAACTATCAGGAAATTTGTATTCATTTATTATAGCCTGTAAAAAAACGAATATATAAATAAAACATAACAAAAATGTTTGAACAACAAACCTTTTCAGGCACCACACTGTTATTTGAGTGGGCAATTTTTCTATAAATATTTCATAGGGGCCCACCGACCCCAATGCTGTCATCCCCTCTGAGGATGAGTTGTTCATCACTCCACCCTCTAGTATGATGGTGTGGCGCCTCTGAAATAAAGAAATAATATAATAGAACATAACTAAGAAATAATTCATGAAAATGGTAAACCCTATGATAATCTCAAATTATTACTCTCTTATATATATATATATATTCTTTTGAGAACGAGCATTACAATTCTAAGATATATCACAGTGTTAGCAGAGGAAATGTAAACGGGGTACCATACATATTTGCGTATGATACAAGAGCACAGATAAAAACCTCAGGAAAAATTCTGTCTCCCCGCATAAGTGTAGTAATTTGTTTATAGAAGATGGATGGCATCTTTTTCATTTGAAATTAATTTTTTCGTCATCTTGAATTCATTTCGACAAAATATCTTGACATAATATCTGAAACAGAAAGAGGGACAGAAAACCAGAAGGAAGCAGTAAATAATATTACCTACATTTGCTCATGACCGAGAGGGTCTTTCGACCAGGTTCAGTCCTCCAAGCGATGATTTTCAGATCCTCAGATAAACGAAGAACGCTACAGGCCCCTTTATTGGGGAATCATCTCCCATAGATCCATAATTGTTCATTTCGAACTAAAAATCTAAATAAAATATCGGGAATAAAGTGAAAAACTTGTGACATGTATTATGTCAGGATGACAAATATACTCTCTTATATGCGGATTCATATTGAAAATCAGATGAATCTAGAGTTCACAATTCAACTAAGAAATAATTCATGAAAATGGTAAACCCTATGATAATCTCAAATTATTACTCTCTTATGTAGATAAGTCTAGAGTTCACAATTCAGCTAATAAATAATTCATAGAAAATATGGCGAGCTCTAAAAAGAAATAATTTATGAATACTAAACAAATAGACTCACCCTTTCCGCCGGGGTGAGGTGACATCTCACCCTATTTAATATATCATTAATATATGCTTCTAGTTCTGAAAAAGGTAAAAAATATGAAAGCATAATAAAAAATTATATTCTGAATGAAAAATGTGAAAACATTTGATTGCTATTGAATTTTGATCTGTACTGAATATCATCATTATGAGGATGAAATGATTTAAGTAATAGAACTTATTGACTTACCCATTTTATGCAATTTTACGAACAACTAAGGCACCTGAGGTTTTGCGACCGTATTTAAAAGATTTCGTTTCCTGTCTTTTTTTCCTGCATATCTGCTGTGATGAAAATTCTCACAAAACTTTCAGCTCGCGGTTGATTACCGCAAGTAAAATAGATTACTGAGTATTTTTTTAAGATTCGTTTGCGGTTGATTATCATATGTGTACTACATTAATGTGGAAGAAGCTAATTTTTTGATTCATTCAAAATGTTCAACATAGAAAATTATCCTCAGTTGATGAAGTTATTATTAACAGTATTCGTTATATATCTAATTATCTTAATGCGTTCATTAAGAAAAAGATTTCAGGTATGATGAGAAGTATAATTCTTTTCTCATTTTGAAATATAGTCGATAATTATCTATTACATTATCTCAATTTTCTCTAAATACCACATATATATATAGATTTTTCCATCTAAACCCATAATTTCATTACAGAATATTGTGGCTATCAAATATTTTAAAGGAGCTGAATCTATAAATGTAATAAGAAAACTGGATATTAGTAATTGTTTCATCAATCAATGGATCAATGAGAAAGGAATACAATGTTATATTCTCTATATAGATGTAAAAACTGCATCTTTCGTATTACTCTCAAGAATGGATTTTGATCCTCTTCAAACTCATAAGAATCCGAAGTGTCTCAATTATATTTACACGTTTCCTGAATACCGAAGGAAAAATCTAGCAACTCAACTGATAGTTCATGTGAAGAAGGAAAATGAGTTCACAACCTTCTGCTCTACCTCTATATCTGAAAAATTATTCATGAAATGTAATTGTTTCAATCATGGAATGATGAATGGCAGTGTAATGATGAGATATCCTTATTGAAAAAATTTCATAAAACTTAGTATTTTTAATGGTTTCATTCTCATACCTGAATATCAAAGGAAAAAATTGCTAAGTTGTAATGAATTATCTCAATGATATTTCCAATCATCACCCTAGAAGTGATGGATTAAAATTTTCGTAATTTCTTCTGTTAAAGGCTTGAATTCTATAATACAATCATGTACTATAATACATAAAACTCTTGTATTATTTGGAAATCCCTTCGAGGACTCTATTTCTAGTTTCACATCAATTGTTGCAGCTTTGAATGTCTGATCTCTTCTGGAACAGTCCAGTACAAAAACGGGCTTTTCTTTGAATTCACTGAAAGTCAGGAGTGGGGATTTCTTAAAAATTCCATAACTCTGAGCAAATTGGGTGTAATTCTGATAAGCTTCAGCATATTCATTCTTATCGAAATTCAAACGTAAATTTTCTTGTGGAATGATGTCCGAATTCAATAATGCACGTATATCTGTTATATTCATATGATTGAATTCAGTTATGTCCATAGAACTATTATTTTTCTTATCAGTTTGAAACCCACAAATTATGAATCTTGGACACTCGATTTCTGTAGATGTTTTAACAGCCCAAATCTCCTTATTATCCCCATGTGGTAATGTTGGTAATTCATGAATCTCCCACTTCCTGAATGGCAACCCTGTCAAGGGGTTGGTTCGTCCAGTTGGATTGTACAGGAGAGGGTTGGAAATAACACTCGAAGATCTCGTAGAGGGTTTAATTACTATGGGTCATTACTACGACGGACCCATCAATGGATTCTCCGCTTCGTGTTCTTACTCACACTCACACTGTTTTCATAATACAATAACAAAATATTATATATGTTTTGACGAGTTTGTTTACAAGCATATTATGATAACAGACGTGGGAATTCAATATCAGTAGGTAAACTATCTGAGCACGTTTTATGGATGATGCGAGGTTCTATGGACCTTGCTCGTCTTCAATTAATAATTATACAGAGTGTCCACTCTGACATACGTTACACCTTACGTTACCCCTCTTTGAGAAAAAAAATTTTTTTCTACCTAAGTTAAAAAATTTTTTGATTAACATCTATCTTATAAACTATTTCACCAAATATTATTCTACCCTTAAAATGGGGGCTACTTAGGAGATTTTTACCCATATAACGCCCTTCCCAGTGGTTCACTATTTTAACTATCCTATGTTTGCGTATGTTTTCCATTGTTTTACCATATACAGCATTATTCATCAGTTTGTAAAGATTTTTCTCAAAATCGTTCGATGCCTTCATTCTCAGTTCGGTATTGAGATCAATATAAGATTTAAGCCATGCTGATTGTTTGAATTTTAATACCCTATGGATTTTTGTGAGAACCATTCCATTTTCTAACGCCTGTTTCAAATTTCTATAGTGTAAAATATATTTCTTTTTATCATATAATGTTGTTAATAATTTAGGTAATTTTGAATCTGGAGGTACTCGATTTTCTGGACAAAATGGTAAATCTGAATGTATATCATGTAGGTGTTTTGGATATTCCAGATCAACTTCTAAAAAATACCCTTCTGGAGCAGTATCGGGTATTTGTGACACATCGATATTAGTGCTAGTCCACTGAAATCCATCGTATGGTAGATGTTGTGACATCGCCCAACCATAGAGATTATTAACATCAAAGTACATAATATATGCTGATAACTTTTCAGAATCATATGTAGTCATATACTTATTATTTGCCTTCGCATATCGATTAGAACACTGACTTATTCCACCTCTTATACTCTCTTCAATAAATAATATCATATCGATGTCCTTGATTATTTGTAATTTCGCTGATGTAAATTTCATCATACAATCCCACGTATATCCTGGCAGCGTATAATACCAAGCTGGATCTAATTGATATGTTTTATGACAGCTCATACGAAATTGCTCAAATATATCAGCAAGTAAAAGGACGTCTGTTTTAAGATATAAATTGGAATAGTCTAATAAATTTTTACAATCAAAAGTTGTCCAGACTTGTTGAGCATGTGAATATTCTTCATCAGTTATATACTCATCATTCAATTTATTATAAACATTTTCTCTTAATGGTAGTGTAGTCTCTAACAATTTTTCAATACTATCAATGTAATCATAGGGATAAATACCTTTTCTGGTAAGCAGTGTATAGTGTTTAGCACTCAAATTTGGAAATTGTGAGTATAAATTATTGAATGAGTCAGGTTTCAAATTGGATGCTAACTTTTCAAGAGATGATTCTAAAAATCGAATACAATCAATAAACCTATATTTAATTTGTTGTCCCTCAAGATGAACTGTGAACGAAATATACTTTTCCTTATTCAATGGTAAAACAGATATCTTAGATAATTGAGAAAAATTTCTTATCAAGAAATGAGAGTCATAACCAGTTAAATTGTGGAAGACAACTGGTATCATAAATGATTTTTTATACTGTAAATTACATATCTTATGAGTAGGTCCTCTTATTTCACCCGTAAAGTGATCATGATCTATTACAATTTCATCTCCAGCAGTGAATGATTTTTCACATATATGACACAATTCAATCATTCCATTTTTTGGATATGATTTCATAGGTTTTATGTTCTTTATTTCAATATTCAATTTATTGGCTATCATCTCTAATTCATCATTAAACCATTTCATACAATTTTCACCAGTATAACTCTTATAAAATGATTGAGATGAGTCATGATTACATTTTAAGTAATATCCAACAATCATCGGTAAATGCTCCTGATACTTAAATGACTTTGAAAATGTAGTTTTAGATGAATCATGTTTCTTCAAATATGATTCAAAATCAGCATAAATTATATATGGAACTTTTTGTTTGTATACAAAATTTTTGAATTCAATATGTGAATCTGCAGGAAATTTGATAAATGATGGGTCATGTTTTTTGCAATATTCCTTATGGTCATTTAAATTGTTTTCAGTGAAGAAATAGTTCAAGCACATGTCACAAATATACTTTTTTCTATGATCTTTCGAAAGTTTTGAGGAAACAAGGCGAGATAAATTTTTGATTAATACGTAATGATATTTAATGGGTGTATCATCATGTTCATTTTTGTTATCTGAAATATAGCTATTTTCAGGAACGTATTTATCTTGAATGAGAAGTAAATTGAAATGTCTATCTGAATTGATTTGTGAGGATATACGTGTAGGCACAACCTCAAATTTATTCTTATTCCATTGTAATGAAAAAATATTCACTGATAAATTATTAATTTTCTCGAATTTATGAACATCTTTGATGCTCATCGGAAATTTTATATCTTGGCAATTAAGAACACTTTTGAAGTATGGATAAGATTTCATACGATCAGCATTTTTCTCCCTAGGATGAAGTCCGGCAACAATGTTCCATGCAAAACAAGCATTATCATTATTTTTCACGTTAATACAAGCCTTTTTTCGTTTGATCTCATCAGGCAACTCAATATATGAACTACCCCCATTCCCCATTTCAAATTTATTTATATTGACCTCAAGTGTTATAATAGAATGAAGTGCGTAACCGCTGTCTTTTTCCTGAAATTCTTGTAATTTATTTATGATTTTATCTAATATGAGCTCTGAAAGAAGTCGGTCAAGATCGGATCCAGAATCAACAATGAAATTTTCTGATTTGAAGTATTTGAAATCCAGTATTTCAGATTCTCCAGATTTTTTAATGAACTCTCCACAAAACGTTGTATTCATTTTAATCATATTCAGTTTTTTCAATAGATTTTTTAATCTTCTTTTAATGAGAACAATGGCATCTGTAAGAAACTCATTTATTTCAATATGTTTAAGATTTATAACAACCCCAGTTCTAACTCTACCAGAAAAAGTTGATTGAACTTCTTCCCACTTTACTCTATGAGAACGTCTATTCCGTATAGCACCCCCCTCTTTAGATGAAACCATTCGTTGTAAAATTGTTTTATATCGTTTCAAATGATTTATGTTAGTTTGAATTTTGAATTTATGTCCATGAATATTCGATTTTTTCATCATCCTGTTGTATAATTTTATTTGGTTATTCATAAGATCAATCCATCTGAGTTTACATTTCGACGATTTAATATTTTTTAAATGTTTGAAAGCTCTATGAAAAACTAATATAAAATCATCATTTACCTCCATGGCCATGGTGACGACTTCTAACAATTTCACTGTTCACAGAATTCAAAGTTTGTAACGGGATAATTCGTTCCAATATCCTTCACACCAGTGAATTTTATGAAGCTCTTTCCCTCGTTCAATTGATCCAAGGAACGCTTCACAGTATCTGTAGCTCGTTTTGGTAGAAAGACCTTATTTTGTTCTAGTTCCAAGAGTATGGCTTTCCCATATCGAGTTTTCACCAAGCTTGCCTTCACAATTCGGAATTTCTCCTCCAGTGGTAAGTCTTGGAGCTTGATGATATCTTTCTCTGTGTATAAACAAGCGGCATTTATTCTTTCGAAATCCATTTTTGAATTATCTTGAATTAAGAAAAAAAATATATAAAACATCGTTTTGAAATATTATTATTCAATTTTACTCACCAGATATGAGAGACAAAACCAATAGTGACGATGAGAGGACTGATTGGAAACGTCGAATGTTATTTAATTTATATTCTTTCATATCAAAGAAAGAACGTATGCTCCATTTCTTAACTCAGAACCACATCCTCATTATCTTGTTGTTGAAACACGAAATCATCGTAGGTAATCTACAATGTTTTTCGAAAACACCTGATATTTTCCAATTTTTCCTCATAGGAAAATATTTTCCATTTCTTAACTCGGAACCACATCCTCATTATCTTGTTGTTGAAACACGAAATCAGCGTAATCCACAATGTATTATGAACTCAATTAACTGGGGGGCGATACTCTGAAGGCGACACTCTGGGGCCCCCACTTCAGCCCCCCGTCCCCTCATCCGACAGCCTCATTTTTCTTGTCGAAACATGAATGCAATGCGGTGTTGTTCCAAAACACCGGATATTTCGTATTTTTTCACCTTAGGAAAATAGTCTCCTTTTCCCAATTCGAGCAATCCTATTAAATGTCTTACCACATAGATAAGAACTTCGGCATTCAGATACTCGCACTCGAATCCTCAAGGTCAACGCAGCACCGCTGTCTATTCAAACACCTCAAGGTCAAATTTGAGCTAGAAAGAAGGTTGCACTACTAGCTCACACACTCAAGGTCAAATTTGAGCTAGAAAGAAGGTTGCACAACTACTGACGCATGCAAAAAATACATTCCATCTTTCGATGTTCGCAATATAATTCTAAAATATGATCTATAATGAAAAGAAAAAACTAACATATGGACAACCATAAATCCACAGAAATATTTTAATCGCAAAAGCCGTTGATAGCTGTAGGTATGTTCGCACTCGATCTCCATTCATAAGCGTTACTTGTGTACATAGTACTATCCTTGAGGACCTGGTTGACCTCCTCATGATAGCCTATGTCATATAACCCTTTCTGTGTAATAAGATTAATATGTTCGTTAGATTCATCAGGAAATTATGATTTCAAGTTGGGAAACTCTACTAAATATGATGATAATTGATCTAGGAGGAAGCCATAAATCGAAAACTATCGATGAATCGGAAATTTATATAATCATAATATTTTGGTGAAACTGATATTTTTTTCTTTTGTGGTAGGTAGTAAATCGATTTTCCTTCCATTCTCGTAGCTATATCTTTATAACAAATTTAGCATTATATCCACTTTCGTATTACTCTCAAGAATGGATTTTGATCCTCTTCAATCTCATCAGAATCTAAAACGTGTTAGCTATATACTTTACCTGGATATCAAAAGAGAAATCTAACATCTCAACTTATGTAGAAAGAATGGAACTAGTATGATTTTATGATACTATGCTTACGTTTCTTCTTATGATTACTTCTCAAGACTAAAATATGGAAAGATGTTAATTTTGATATTATACATTTTTTCATCATCCCATCATGAACCTTCACATATATATGAAAGGGTGTATTTTATAAATCTCCATATGAGAAATTTCTATTCTATTCGAATATTGAAAAACATATCATCTGTCAGAAAAACTGATCAAAATTATAAAGATTGTTCGATTTATAGTTATATCAGATCAATACTTTCAATTTTTAAACTTAATTTAAAATTAAATGGGATAAGGTTTCAATCATACAAAACTATCAGGATATTTGTATTTATTATAACCTGTAAAAAAACGAATATATAAATGAAACATAACAAAAATGTTTGAACAACAAACCTTCTCAGGCACCACACTGTTATTTGAGTGGGCAATTTTTCTATAAATATTTCATAGGGGCCCACCGACCCCAATGCTGTCATCCCCTCTGAGGATGAGTTGTTCATCACTCCACCCTCTAGTATGATGGTGTGGCGCCTCTGAAATAAAGAAATAATATAATAGAACATAACTAAGAAATAATTCATGAAAATGGTAAACCCTATGATAATCTCAAATTATTACTCTCTTATATGCGGATTCATATTGAAAATCAGATGAATCTAGAGTTCACAATTCAACTAAGAAATAATTCATGAAAATGGTAAACCCTATGATAATCTCAAATTATTACTCTCTTATGTAGATAAGTCTAGAGTTCACAATTCAGCTAATAAATAATTCATAGAAAATATGGCGAGCTCTAAAAAGAAATAATTTATGAATACTAAACAAATAGACTTACCCTTTCCGCCGGGGTGAGGTGACATCTCACCCTATTTAATATATCATTAATATATGCTTCTAGTTCTGAAAAAGGTAAAAAATATGAAAGCATAATAAAAAATTATATTCTGAATGAAAAATGTGAAAACATTTGATTGCTATTGAATTTTGATCTGTACTGAATATCATCATTATGAGGATGAAATGATTTAAGTAATAGAACTTATTGACTTACCCATTTTATGCAATTTTACGAGCAACTAAGGCACCTGAGGTTTTGCGACCGTATTTCGTTTCCTGTCTTTTTTTCCTGCATATCTGCTGTGATGAAAATTCTCATAAAACTTTCAGCTCGCGGTTGATTACCGCAAGTAAAATAGATTACTGAGTATTTTTTTAAGATTCGTTTGCGGTTGATTATCATATGTGTACTACATTAATGTGGAAGAAGCTAATTTTTTGATTCATTCAAAATGTTCAACATAGAAAATTATCCTCAGTTGATGAAGTTATTATTAACAGTATTCGTTATATATCTAACTATCTTAATGCGTTCATTAAGAAAAAGATTTCAGGTATGATGAGAAGTATAATTCTTTTCTCATTTTGGAATATAGTCGATAATTATCTATTACATTATCTCAATTTTCTCTAAATACCACATATATGTATAGATTTTTCCATCTAAACCCATAATTTCATTACAGAATATTGTGGCTATCAAATATTTTAAAGGAGCTAAATCTATAAATGTAATAAGAAAACTGGATATTAGTAATTGTTTCATCAATCAATGGATCAATGAGAAAGGAATACAATGTTATATTCTCTATATAGATGTAAAACCTGCATCTTTCGTATTACTCTCAAGAATGGATTTTGATCCTCTTCAAACTCATAAGAATCCGAAGTGTCTCAATTATATTTACACGTTTCCTGAATACCGAAGGAAAAATCTAGCAACTCAACTGATAGTTCATGTGAAGAAGGAAAATGAGTTCACAACCTTCTGCTCTACCTCTATATCTGAAAAATTATTCATGAAATGTAATTGTTTCATTCATGGAATGATGAATGGCAGTGTAATGATGAGATATCCTTATTAAAAAAAATTCATAAAACTTAGTATTTTTAATGGTTTCATTCTCATACCTGAATATCAAAGGAAAAAATTGCTAAGTTGTAATGAATTATCTCAATGATATTTCCAATCATCACCCTAGAAGTGATGGATTAAAATTTTCGTAATTTCTTCTGTTAAAGGCTTGA
The DNA here is from genome assembly GCA_958510865.1 of Myrrha octodecimguttata. Taxonomy (NCBI): domain Eukaryota; kingdom Metazoa; phylum Arthropoda; class Insecta; order Coleoptera; family Coccinellidae; genus Myrrha; species Myrrha octodecimguttata. Next base: position 76,158,810 of record OY294057.1, read on the forward strand.
ATTCTATAATACAATCATGTACTATAATACATAAAACTCTTGTATTATTTGGAAATCCCTTCGAGGACTCTATTTCTAGTTTCACATCAATTGTTGCAGCTTTGAATGTCTGATCTCTTCTGGAACAGTCCAGTCCAAAAACGGGCTTTCCTTTGAATTCACTGAAAGTCAGGAGTGGGGATTTCTTAAAAATTCCATAACTCTGAGCAAATTGGGTGTAATTCTGATAAGCTTCAGCATATTCATTCTTATCGAAATTCAAACGTAAATTTTCTTGTGGAATGATGTCCGAATTCAATAATGCACGTATATCTGTTATATTCATATGATTGAATTCAGTTATGTCCATAGAACTATTATTTTTCTTATCAGTTTGAAACCCACAAATTATGAATCTTGGACACTCGATTTCTGTAGATGTTTTAACAGCCCAAATCTCCTTATTACCCCCATGTGGTAATGTTGGTAATTCATGAATCTCCCACTTCCTGAATGGCAACCCTGTCAAGGGGTTGGTTCGTCCAGTTGGATTGTACAGGAGAGGGTTGGAAATAACACTCGAAGATCTCGTAGAGGGTTTAATTACTATGGGTCATTACTACGACGGACCCATCAATGGATTCTCCGCTTCGTGTTCTTACTCACACTCACACTGTTTTCATAATACAATAACAAAATATTATATATGTTTTGACGAGTTTGTTTACAAGCATATTATGATAACAGACGTGGGAATTCAATATCAGTAGGTAATCTATCTGAGCACGTTTTATGGATGATGCGAGGTTCTATGGACCTTGCTCGTCTTCAATTAATAATTATACAGAGTGTCCACTCTGACATACGTTACAAATATAGGTTTATTAGACCTTATAGCATTCAATAAATCCATCTTTATAATATCATTCTGATAAATATGTTTCACCTTCAATTCCATACTATCAATGATGATTTTTGCTTCTGTATGATCCTTAGGATCAGACGATGTTATTTTTATCGCATTATTATCATTTTGTGCTCTGAAGAATCGAAACGTTTGTTTACCGCACATAGCCATTTGATAATCTTTGAAAAAGTTGAATAAATGATAGAGCGGTATTCTGAATATAAAACTTCTATCTGTGTTCACGGTTGGCGATTTCGGGTAGTTCCATCCTCCCGTTTCGAGTAGTTTTGAATCATCCTCCTCATAAACTAGGTATCCTCGCATTGTTGATATAATACCTGGATCTCGAACATTCTCTATCTCCATACCGCAGAGTTCATAAATAATTGAATCGAAAAGAAATGCTCCAGCATTTTGAACTAGTTTAACATCTCCATTGCCTTTTGTTTTCTGTACTTTTCCTTTGATGATAATAGCAGCATCATACATCAAAAGCCAACAGTCTGTTCGATTTATCGTGATTTCAACGACATCGGAATGATTGAAGGATTTAACGAATGGTAAATAGGTTCGACTTTCAATTTTTACTATAGATTCATCGGTGTTTACGGGTTGATAGAGGTTGAAAACGTGATTGGACAACATGACCAATTGATTGTAGGAAAATCCAATTTTCGTGAGAAAGATGTTTGTGCGGTTTTGATAGTTGTTGTTTATCAACTGATTGATTGTAGTATGTAGTTTGATATTTATATGGAACGACTAAGGGCATCGTTTCAATTGTAATCTTATAATTATCTCCTCGCCTTGAAAGTTTACCAATTCACCGTCTTGATCAAGAACTTTCACTGTGATATTATGTATTCGATGTGTTGTTATAGGTAAGTATACCACCTTGTTGGGGATCTCGTTCACTCCGTAACCAGGATCACTATTAATCGCAAATCCATAAAGTGAATGAGATGGGATTTCATTGATAAATGAACCCTCTATCAAGTTGCAATCGATATTTATTGTTCGAACTTTGATGATATCCACTGGTAAATCTGACTCATGAACTTTACCTGCCTTGAGAATTTTCGATGAAAATCCTAATAGAGCACCAATAGAATCCTTCGGTCCAAAATCAATATCATATTTTTCATGAAATATTTCGCACTTTAAAGTATTATTATTAGGTCTCTCAAGAAGAAAGGAGATTGCCCTTTATTTCAAGTTTTCTTCTTATGAATTCCTCCATATCTGATATCTCATAAGTTCCAATTGGAAAGGTTAAGACTTTATCTTCACCATCCAGGGAATAATATAATTTATTATATTTTTCAACATTCGGGATAGTGTTATATGTATAGAATCCTATCAAAGCCAAACCATAGTTGAAATTACTGTTCAGCTCTATGGGAACAGCAAAATCAATCGATAAAATTGATGATCGATTTTTAAGTGTGAACAACATCGACATGACTGATATACTGTGAAAAATCTCTTCAATCCTATTAATTTATTGAATCAGAAATCTCAAACATTAATGACCACAATTGGATGTATTGATTTGTTGATAAGTATCTCTATTGTACTTCACTTTGCAGGATTTTAAATAATGAATTAGTTCCTTGGGAGGTTTGAGATTTCCGAAACTATCAAAATATTCAACCTCATTACCATACTTTTTATATGCTACCCAATGCGTTCCAGGACCCTCAACTGAATCTAAATTGAGAATTGCACATTCATTTTTATTTGGGAATTTTGGTAATGTATTTCTCATGAAAACACCTCTGAAATGTTTTATTTTCATTTCTCTCGCAAAAGATTCGATTTCATAATCATAAAGGGCCCGTTTGGGCAGCTTATCTAGTTTTTTGACTGTTTTCTAATATATAAACCAAATCCACGTTTAGATTTTCTTATGAAAAGCCCATGTCCTATGGACTCCATCGCTTTGTTGTGTCGATGATCTTCTTCCAGTTTCTTCTTAGCATTATTAGCATCAATTACCGTTTTTGCAACAGCGCTAGCTCCACCTAACATGGTTCCTAATGCTGACAGTCCTGCGAATATTGGTATGAGTGGTAGAATTCCACCGGATTTTGATTCGAATGGTATGATGCGTGGAATTTTAATATTTTTCTTTCCACCTGCTTTCTTAATTGCAGTTCGAGCTGTTTTGAGGGCAATCAACGTTGATTTCCTCAAATCATTGCCCCCTGATTTCTTCAAAATTTTATGAGTTGGTTTCAAGACAAAACTTCTGAAAGATTTTTGACTATTTCGAAGACCCATACCCATCTTCCGTTTCATTTTCATTGCTCCGGTGACTAACAAGGCAGCACTTTTCTCCTTAAATGTACCGTCTTTGGACTTCACTCGTTCCCAAGCTTTGTCTTCTAATATTTTATCAGCAATATGTCTATCAGTCAATTCAGTATGTTTGGAATAAGCTATATCGTGTTCCTTACAAGCTTCATCAAGTTTATTTTTACCAGGATCGTTTCTAGCAAGACGTTCTTCGAGTTTTGTTCCAGGGCCACAATAATGATATCCAGGTAAATTTAACTCGAAAAGTAATTTATTAATTATTGAATTCACTAGACCGCCCCCTTCGAATGATAACATAATAATGACAATATTGCATAAAGAATTTAATATTTATAGTCCTATCTACATGGATTTCTGTTTAGTAATGAAGAATATACGAATTGAACAACATCATGCTGTGTTACCAGTTCAGAATTTAGATTACCTGGATGAAAAATTTGAACTTGAAAAAAGTAGAAAACATGGTGATCTATTCCCAAACAGTTGTAGATTCATATTTGCAGGTCCAAGTGGATGTGGAAAGTCAAATGCGTTATTGAGTTTAATTTTCGATTTAAATGGTTTGAATTTTGAAAACGTATACATTTACTCAAAGAGTCTATACCAATCGAAATATCAAATTTTAGAACATATTTTAAGTAAAGTGAATGGTGTGGGTTATTTCCCATTCAAGGAGAATGCTGAAATTGTTATCCTCTCTAGACGCAGGTGTTATGTTGTTTGAAGCATACAGAAGTTTATTTAAAAGTGTTTTTGGGTAGGAATTTTGTCTCAAAATTTCATATAATTTTTCTAAACCATCTTGTTTGAAAGATTCGTGACATATCTTTACGATTCTGTCCTTCATTCCTTTTATGAAATTGGTTTTTATATTTATGTTATGATTTGAGTGGTAGTTTATTAATTTATTCGAGGTTGTATTTTTTCTATACCAGTTTAATTTGATTATGTTGTTTTGTCGGTGAACTTTTGTGTCAAGAAAAGGTACTCCATGATCTTTATCTTCCATTTCAATAGTGAATTGTAAGTCTTTGCAGTATGAATTGAAACACTTCATCGTGTTCTCGATCTCATCTTCTGGTAATGCTACTATAATGTCATCAACAAAGTTTTTGATGAATGGTATTTTAAAGTTTAATTTTTTTATACAGTTATCAAGCAAATCATCCATAACATATAATGACAATATGGGACTTAGTTTTGACCCCATAGCACATCCAAATATTTGTTGGTAAAATTTTCCACGAAAAGTACAATAGTTATTTTCTAGTAGATAAAGAGTAATTTCCATGAACAATTTTTTGTTGATTTTTGTATGTTTATGTTTATGGTTATCAGGGAGTTGAAAATCATTTATTAGATGTGAAAACTCAAAAGTATCTTTTATGTAGTACTCATTATTGGAATTATATGCTGACTTTAGTATGTCCGCTACAAGTTGTGATACTTTGGTCATTGGACTATTTGTACCTGATATAATGGGTCTTAATGGGTTACCTGTCTTGTGTATTTTTGGGTTTCCGTATATTCTAGGACACACTGAGTTGTATGTCTTCATTTCTTTTGCTTGTTCTTTAGTGATGTAACCTTTGTCACAAAGTTTAGATATGAACTTATTACATGTATTCTGTATGGTCGAAGTTGGGTCTCTGGGTATGTTATTGAAGTCCTTTGAGTCGAGTATTGATTGTATTTTGTTCTCATATTCCTCTTTGTCCATGATCACTGTTACTGCTCCCTTATCACTGTCCAGTATTATAAGGTCATTATTTTCCTTCAAAAATCTTCTTGTCTCATTGTACCATTTAGTCATGAGTGAATTTTCCATGCTATTACTGTGAGTGAAATTTGTTAATATATTTGTATATTTAGACGGCATATGTGATGCTATATCCATATCTAAATCGGCATTAACTTCTCATTTATATATACAAAACAAAGAATAAACATATGATCCAAGAACGGCAAGAATTAAAAACCATCGTAGAACAACACTATTTGCCTGTATTTGTAACCGCCGCAATGTCGGTCGAAGATGCTTCAATTTACTTTCCGCTTCCTTTCGTAGTCCAGCCAGTTTCAGTACATCTGGTTTCGATTCCGTTGGGACGTTGACAGTTGGTTCTCTCCCCCGTCCCCCATTTCCAGTATAAGCAACAAGACGATTCATTTCGGTGCTGTTGTTTTAGCGAATAATATTACATTTCTCAAGACTCTTAATATAGTTGACTATATTTATGTATATAACAATTATCAACTGCAGGAAACGTATGGTGGTAATCTTAATGATTCAATAAACTAATATGATTATAGGTCCATTTAATTTGAGTTTTGCATCTAGATAGAAATCGGTTGTTTGGTGATAACCAATAAGAGTTCACAACGAAGTTTAACAATATTACGATTGAAAAACATATCTTATTTATTTCAATTGAGTTTTGCATCTAGATAGAATCGGTTGGTTGGTGATGGCTAATAAGTTCACAGCGAAATTTTATAGTCTTTATGGTTGGAAACATATCTATGTTAGCAATCTGGTTTCCCAGGCTCATATTGGTATAGTCGTCAATGATGTCTGACAATGAGTGAGTCTGAACAATTCTGCCACAAATTTTAATGCTGCTATTTTCTTATTTTTGTCAGGCTCAACCCGTGACTTCTTTGTAGCTGATATAGGCGTTTTGTCATCTGGATCAACTAGAAGTGAATATATAGCCTCTTTGTACTTCCTGGTTGTGGGTCCACCTCCATTGTCATTTTGCTGCTCTTTGTAGGGTTCTGATTTGGGCTTTCAACAAGATTATTGTTTCAAGAGTCTGCTTTTACTGGAAACATGTCTACCTTATTCCCCTTTCTGCGTAAATTTTTTCAATTAAATAAACGTCAGTATATCTAGCTTTTTGCAGGTCATATTCATAAAATGCCCCCTTAATGGTTCGAACTGTAATTTCTTCGAGTAAAAAAGTTACAGGGTTGACTTAACTTGAATGATTCTAAATAGTTCAGTTGTCCAATTAGGTAAGAAATCCTTTTTTAAACTATGTTTTATTTTGCTTATTCGAATCATATCCCCAATTTGCAGTTTATTTTTACCTGCTAATTTGATATGGCTATATGATGTTGCTAAAAGAAAGTTTTCATTATGTTTATTCACTTCGCGAGGTTTCATACCAATTATACGAGTCAACTTTATTTTGAATAATATCAACCCATCTATATTCACCGCACAAACTGAAGAATTTGTATAGTTTTTCTTTCAAAGGCCTAATAACACGTTCGCAGATAGCAGTTTTCTTTATACTGTATGTGTTATAGTGATTTATATTAAATATTGACATTAACATTTGAAATTGCTTATTGAAGAATTCTTTTCCTTGATCGAAGATTTTTTGGTATTTTATTACCTTTTTCACGAATATCAACAAATACTTGAGTTACTTCAGGACAAGCCTTTGTTTTTAATGATCTCACCCATACAAATTCAGAAAAACAATCGATATCAATCAATGTTTATTTTTATCCAGCATTTCCTTTTGCATACATATCAAATTGAAATCAGTAAAATTGCCATAAATCATCAATATCTTTTTAAAATACTACGTCTTCTTGAGAAATTTCTACGAGCCGGTTTGTATAGTTCCTGACTACTTGAATTTTTTCGTTTGAGTGTTTGATCTTTTGCAATGCAAATTTCCTTCTAGAATAATCTTGATTTTTGTCTGGACATGGAAAAAATGTCATCGTGATCACATATCGCTCATTATACAAATTCGATCCGTTGTAAAATCCATTTCGAAATAATGGTCAGAATTTTTCATCATATTGGCTTTTCCTTGTATTTTATTCATTTCATACTCATTGAAATGAAATAGAAATCATTAACGCAAAAAAGATTTTTCAAAGAGACTGAATGAAAGTCTTCCAGCTAATTCATTTCATACATGTAACATCTCAAGTAAAACTAGAGAAATTTCTACCTATCCTAAAAATGTCCTATGGGTAATGAATAAAAATGAACTGTCTAAATATTTCAGGGGTAACATTCCCCAAAATATCATTGCAATGAGGAATCATGGAATTATAAGCTATATATAAGGTCGCCATGGTCTACAGGTTCCTTCATGAGATATTATTCTTTAATTATTTACACAATTGCACCTATTTCGTTTACTCCTGTATCCAATTGAATTCAAACATTCCTCCTTGTATCCTATCTGTTAATGAGCAGTTATTAGATTCGGATCAACTGAAAAACCTTATCCGAGAAGTGGATTCATCGATGGTGGATCCATGTTCATACATGATGATGAATACCTCCACAATTTTGAAACTTGACAATTACACCTAGATAAATGTCACCTGGAGGATATTTCCGAGAACCTCTCACATGGGAGTTCACGAAGCAGAAGGTAAGATTTTTAAGAAAAAACTATGCATAGCATTTATTTGTTTACGACCCGTCTGCATTCATTCAATACAAAACTATACAATTTTCAATATTTCATACAGTTAAAAAGATTTTATTGTTAACTGGTATCTCAAAAATGCTAAATGGTACTAAAGTATGTTGCCACAAATACATACGAACGAAAGATATCAGTGCTTATGCAAAGTTTCTATAAAATCTATATACTGTATCTATTTTGAATAGGCAATCCATATTTGCCCAGTTCTAGCAGCAACTTTTTGTCATTTAGTGATTTCTAGATATCAATGGGGGTTTTTCCTGAATTTCGGTTATTACTGCAAATGCAAATTTGAACATAATTATCATGGATTTGATTCATCATTTTCCCAAACTTCCTTCAGAAAGTATTTCAAAATTGGGGTTTGGGATTTGCCAGGCATGCACGAAGTGACCACGGTGTTTAGTAGAATAGCTTTTTCTGCTATAGAATAATGAAATATTTATTCATATTCTGTGGTATACACGTGTTCTCTATCAATACAACCAAACAATTTCCCTTTGCGATTTGTCAGTAATATGACAGTCTGTGCTCTTCTTTTCTATTCCTTGGTCGTTGTCTTCTACTCTAACCAGATCGAAGTATAGCTATCTCTGTTTTCCTAAGCAGAGTAACACATTTGACGTCCTTTTATTTCCGAGAAAGCTAAATTCGACGTTGCCAAATCCCCATTTATATCTTTCAGTTTTAGAAGATCAAACATTTTTCTAAAAATATAATATTGAAATTATATGTTTGAAATGTGATGTTCTAAAGGTTTTTCATGAAAATTACTGCATTTTCGTTTGAAGGAAAACCCCCATTGTTGTACCATATAGAAAATACATTGATACCAACACACATTGAGTATTCAAATATTTGAATACTCAATAGAGCTATAATAGGTTGCGACCAGAATTATTTTTCTGTACCTACATCTTAAGACGAGCTATATAGTTAAAGAAATCACATTGCAAATAGAGGATTGAGTGAACAATCCCATACTTTAACAGTAGATATTGTTGAATCGTATTCTTTTGAATTGATTTATTCTTGAACAAGTAACCTTATAAACAATATTTTGGTCTTTCACGAGTGTTGTGAAAGTGCCTCGAAAAAATAAAATATATTTTATATGCTCAATTTTAATAAGCAATTTCTTCTGTTACAGTCAACTGAGGCAATATGAATGGACTTGCAGATTCTGCATAAAACTTGCTATTCCTTAGGGAATTCTATCAAATGGATCAGTAAGAAAAGAAGGATTCCGTCTAAATGGAAGAAATGGGGATGACAGAGCTCCGGATTGATAATATATTCATAGATTAATCAAAAAATCATTCCCTGATTAAGCTAATTATTTCATAGTCCAAAGCAAGCAAGTTAAGAAAACTTAAGATCTATGGCGGCGATGTCCTGGCAAGGAAATCTTACCAGCGCCACCTAGAGATGTCCTCAAGAACTCCAACCCTATGTAATGCAGAAATCGCGAGTGCAATGTACACAATGCTCATCTAATGGTAATCTGCGATCTTGCACATTTTCTGTCCAAACTCTGCTTGAGCTTGATTCCGAAACCAGTATGCTGATGGGGTGGATAGATCGATCTTCCTCATCATCTATATATCTGGAAAATGAACTTTCTTCAAGGTGAGAAAATTGAGAAATTATTTTGTTTAGACGCGTAAGTTTTGTGTAAAAGCAAAGGGAAATACTAACTTCTCGCTCACATGTATAGAATTCAAGGGCAATAGTTGATCGACATAGCAATTCGATTTTTAAGGTACTGTCATTAAGAAAAGACAAGAGAACGGTTCAATAGAAGAATATTTTCTCAAGAGGGTTTAGCTGTTCATTTGACTTATTTCTTTATCTCATCGTTGCTTCGCATAAGAAAGTTTCAGTTCTTGGTTATTCGAAATTCCAATACTTGTAGATTTTACCTCTATCATCTTTTACTATATTTATGGCCTTATTTGAGAGAACAAAAAGAGATATCTTATTGCCCAAATGTCTGCACTCTTCGAATTTGCGACAAAAAGGATTTTAGATGTCGAGGTTAGTCGATCCAGCACTTCAATGTCGGTGCCTTATGGGTTTAACTGTATTGGAAATTTTCATTTTTCTTTGAGAAATCAAATTTACAGCTCTGATCTAATTGAAATTAGTAGTTAAATGCTAATGCAACAACTGGTGCGAAACTTTGTGAGGATGGGTTTGCTAGAAAAATAAAATAAATAAAAATTTAAATTTGTTTTCACGTATTTCGTATTTGAGAAACAAAAGATAATAAAATTTTTACTGAAATTTCTCATAAACCAGCGTCACGATGTCTGTAATGTTCGAATTTTGAGCCGAAATTGGTCTCAAACGACTAGGTTGGACTCACTGATAAATAATCCGTGGTAAAAATTGATTCGGTCCGTCCGGCTGGCCGGCCGTGTGCGCTGTAACTTTGGAAAGAAAGGACCTAGAGTGTTGAGTCAGGTTAGGTTAAGATCCTGAATATCTCGGTTGAGTTCGTTAGTGGGCCAAATCTGCCGAATGGTTTTTGTGCTACAGCAATTTGAAATTTTGATTTTTCAATTACTCGAAAAATATTTATCTGATCGAAATGATACTTGGTTGGAAGATGAACAGTGTCAATAAGAAGAATTATCCATGGAAAAATTCGAAAAAAAATTTTTTTTTAATCTTATATTTCATTAAAATTTCCAATTCACCATTTCGCAATGTGAACAAGCGCGTTAAAGCTGCTGACTTCACGTCAGTGCTTTTCTAGATTTTTCAACTGAGACAACTGAGTAATAAATTTCAAATCGATCAGATCTGTTCGTTAGAAATATTGAGGGAATAAAATTCTGAATGTGTATATTCGAAGAATCTTTGATTGGGCTTTACTCATTCTCAAATTACGAAGGTAGATAACGGGTAAAATTACCCAATTATTTCCTAGCTATACATACAGATTCGGAATTTCATGATTTCAAAAATACTTTGTTTTCATCATCATATTTTATATAAATAAATTCTTTGTTGCAGATATTCGCTAGAAAAATATGAGTTATTTGGAGGAAATCTACCACTGAACAGGAAGAGGTTCCTGACTGAAATGACAATTGAAGAGTGGAGAGGAATGACAGTTTTCAAACACAGAAAGTTCCTTCAAAAAATTACTTGAAGATGGAGATGAGTTTCTCAACACTGAATTCTCATCAAAGGCTATTTTGGATCTATGTGAATATCGACAGCTATGCCAATTTATTTACATTCTGTAGATTTATTAGTAATCACAGTCAATATTTGGGGTTCATGTAAAAGAAGTCTGATGTTTTATGATGAATCAACATATATAAGAAGTGTGTTAGGTTTAATTTCTTTCTTTCATTCTATCATGTTGAGTATTGATTTATATTGTTTAATAAATGATCAAAATAGCTTTCTGTGACAAACTGATATTTTTGAGAAAAATAATAATTCTAATTAGAATATCAATTTTGTGACCTCAACATTCTTCACTTTTTGGATGAATATTATGAAAACTTTCCACGTTCACAGAAGGTCATTTTATTTGTTCATTGTTTCTTAGTTATTAAGATTATTTATTATTTTAGACATCAGGTATGATATGCGTTCTTTATTAATTTTCATACGAAAAAAAAATGTCGAGTGTAGGTATATTTAATTCTCTACAAAAATTGTCATTCTTCTCATCTGTTAATATTGTGAGTAATCAATTTTTGTAATTTGTTCCATACTGAAAAAAATATTTTCTGGATAACTCTAATGAGAATATTGTACTTAATTATGTTTTCGAAGTTTGATACTTGAATAAAAAAATTATTAATGAGAAATTCTCATTTTTGCAAACCCACATCATATTCTTGATAACCGAATTTAAAATCGAAAGTATTCGCCGAAAGTTCTAATTAAATTGAAGGCAGCTAGTTTAACTGCTTTTTTCATGCTCCCGTCTGGGAGATATCATTTTGCACATATATCCATAATTCGTAGAGTTTGAGGCTTAATCGGTCTGGAATAATAAAACTTGAGTTCGAGTTCGTCAATTGGCAAAATATGCCCTCAAACGGTTTTAAAGAAATTCACTTTTTGGAAATGTCATATGCCCGATATTTCTTACATCGATCGAATCTCGAAAATTGTCTCTTGCATGTATCACGAATTATCGTATTTTTGTTTTTCTCATTCTATATCTATAGAAAATCATAGTCACACACTTGAACAATTAGCGAATTTCGAATTATTCGGTATTGAAAATGGTCAAATCGAAACGCAAGATTGAAACGCGTCAGATATTCTACGTCACTCGTTATTGCAAGATTCACCCATCGATACAGCCGACGCTGTCTATTGGCTTGCTAGATAGAAAAGTACACGAGAAGAGAGAGTGGATATGTCACGGAAGCCAATATGTGGAGCCAAATTTAAAAGATCGTTTAATCGTTAAAAATTTAAATTTTTGACGGCTGGTAAAGTTTTTCAGTAGTCTCACGCATAGAATGTTTGATTCCAACGATAAAAAATGCATGCAGGAGACTATTAATGAATTTACATCCCAAGAATAAATCACTAGATTCTGATGAATAATGATAATAAATGAAGTAAATAAACCAATAAATAAATTATTGTTATTTTACTTCATATACACCTCATATTTTGTTGACTTACTTGTTTTTAACTGCAACGTCGGTTGTTTATATTGGTTTTTTCACATTGTTAATTGATTGTCTTTGTTATGTTACCTGCAACTTTCATATTTTAATTGAGTCATAACACAAATCTCTCAGCTTTATCTCTTCTAGTGCCCTGAGGTTGTTTACGAAAATAAACGAAACGTCGGCCTATACATAATTGGTTTTCTTCATAACTAGACCTCAAACCTGTCATTTCCTTCGATTATACATACAAGGTCGTAAAACAACTTGATTTAAATTAGCATAACCGTCATGATCAAATTACACCATAGACCGTTGTATGAAGATTTTAGGAGATTTTACCTCAAACTGAAACTCATTGAAATTATGAGTATCAACATTCTTTGGAATAATGGAACATTCTTTGGAATAATGGTATCAGCATTGTTTAAGGAGGAGTCACTGTAAAGACAGAATCGATGCTTCTATCGAGTTATCGTGTCTACAGCCGGACGGACGGCCGGCCGGACAGAATCGATTTTGAAACCGGATTCGTCATCAGCGAGTCCAACCTAGTCGTTTGAGACCATTTTCGGCTAAATCATAGAAAATTACAGACATTTAGACGAAACAATAGCACGCTGTTCCCCAGAAAATGCTCGCAAAAAGCATCTGATTCACAATAAAATTTCCAACAATTTTAAGTACTATGACAGTTTTCAGACGGTTGCTGTCCTTCTCGACCTAAAGACCTTGAAATTTGGGGGTTGTCTACTTTTGAGCTAGGTTTTTGAAAATTACCTATATTTGACGAATAATTCTGGCTAAATCGATTTCGATGTTTCAAATGCCGTTGGACCTCAAATTCGATGTGCCTTGAAGGGGAAGAGCAAACATCTTTCTAAAAAAGGCGCATTTTTAGAGTTATAAGCGAAATATAAATATAAAAAAGTGTGAAATTTAAGCGGTTTGTAGGCTCTAAGATTCGAAGCATAACCTATAAGCCGCCGCAAACTCAGATACAAGTTGTTCAGAATCCCCAAAAGGGTTTGAGACGAATTCCAGCTCTCGAGCAATTTTAGGGACTATAGCACTAGTTTGCCTGGGCTGTGACGTAGTAAGGGGCTATCAAGCGCTTGTTCAATTCCGAAGCCATTTCAACACAAAATTTCAAATTGACCTTCACTACGTTTTTTTCACTTAAATACTTGATTTCTTTTCTTCTGAATCTGTATTTTGGGAAATATGGCGAAAAACATTCGAAAGGATGCATCATTGCTCCCGATTCCACCTATCAACGGAGTCGGCCTACGAAATTAAGTCCCACAACCTGCTGTAAAAATATGCAGTCTCTAATAATTCATTTCTCTCAGAAGTTATTGTGTTTTCGATATGACCGATCGAAAATACAATAACTTTTCCTTCTCCTAGTTGAGATGTGGATCTAACTTTCGCTCGGATTCGCCTCTAATGTGGTTAAATTTATTGTAATGATATGACGTCATCGAAAACATGTTTTTGGCAATCGCAAAAAAATGCTCTGTACCCTCGCAAAAAAACGCTCTGGGACCTCTATAGAAATTTCAAGGTTACTTCAGAATCATTTATTTTTCAGATACATTTTCTAGAGAAACGGAAATGAATATCGTTGAAAGGGGATCGGAAATGAATAAAAGGATATTTAATCTTTAAAAACTTACCAGAAAAAGTAACCTAGCTCGTAAACAACGGTAGGATTGAAAGAAGAAAGATTGTTCTGAACATGTATAAACTATGCTGAAATTTTGGAAAAAACTCAAAGTTGGTGGTAAAATACTTAAACGGAATCAGTTCCAACCTCTAATCGATCCATTTCAATATAATATATCCCATATTTTCGTCGAATTCATGTTAAAATTCCGAGAGCTCCTTATAGCTCTCGGTCATCGGATAGATTCATGGAATTTCCTTGGAAAATATCACCAATCTCTTCATTCTTCTGCTTTAAATCGAAGACCCGTGCTTAGTTTTTGCCATTTCATACACTTTTTGCCAGTATTTCGGCGTTTTCGGTCAATTTTATTCAATTTCCACCTGACAGCACTGACCCAGGCTGTCATACCCATGTAAACACAGATCGGACTCGATGGTCTGTCAGAATTTTTCGGAGAATTAAGAAAGGTCAAAAAATTACCAACTTTCTTACGTATTTTTCCTACATTTTCGTTCTATTGAGAGGAATGGGAAATGGGAATACGCTTATGTCGCTTATATACAGGGTGTCCCAAGTTCGAGTGAGTATTAGACGTTTCTGAAGAACTGGGCATATTTGAAATCTGAAAATTCGGATTATGATATTGTTCAAAATTCTCTACAGAGCTGAAATATTTTTGGGGCCTGATCGTTTCCGGTTATACAAGGAGTGAAAATAAATTTGTTCAAAATTTTTTGTTTCCCATTTTTTCGTTTCGGATATGATTGAGTATTACATGTTGGAACCATTGTTTTCCTTCAAATATTTTTCAAAATAACGAAAAAAAAACGGAAAAAAAGTAAAATATTGGAAGTCAACATTATGTTCATTTTTCTTATTCTCAACCTCCTGAGCGTAAACTGTTCTCATAACATCAAAGTAGAAGAATATGGAAAGGTCATGGATCTTTTAAATTTCAGAAATATTATCACAGTGTGTTCCAAATTTTGTGTCGAAAACTTTGATCGAAAATTGGCCAATACCCATTTTTTTCAAATTAGAACCCTATTTTTTTATGAATTTGTTGGATTCTGCGAAGAAAAATAATGATAGAACTCTAAGTTGTTCTTCCTCCTTAATTCAGTAATTTCTGAGTTGTTTGAGATTTTCTGGATTTATGTTGTACGTAGAGTCAAATTCATCTAATCTGTTTCATAAGAGTATTGTCTGACCATAAAAGATATAATATCCCACAAATAATTCACAAGTGACAGGCCTTATTTGTAGTCTTTATCTCTACTTCTCGATTTTTTTAAGAAATTTAGATGCGCTCTTTGAAAAAATGTCATTCTGCATGTAATTGTTATGTTGTATGTTTCCAGTTATACACATTAAATATTCAAATACAGTTTTCGCGGCGAATGCTATAGAATGCCGAGTATCCAATGAGAAGTATCCTCATTTATTACATTTATTCTGAAAATAACTAACACTCAAGAGTTTGTTCGGCTCAAAATTACAGACATTTGGTCGAAATGATAACGCGTCCATTCCCTTGAACAACTTAGAAACTCGATATTTGTAGAGTAGGTTTGGACCTTAATTAAGAAGGTCGAATTCGTGAATGGGTAAAATCCGCCCAATGATTCCGTGGATATACCAATTCAAAATTTTATTTTTCCAATATTTCCAAAAATACAGATGAGATCAAATTGAAATCCAGTAATTTATCGAAAGAAAATCTAGAAGAGCACTGCCGTGAAGGCAGCAGCTTTCGCGCGCCTGTTCAAATTCGTTGCCGAAGCGGTCATCTACATTGTACATGCGCGCAAAAGCTGCTTCCTTCACGGCAGTGCTTTCCTAGATTTTTTTCAACTTGTCAATGATAATGTCTGTACCTCGGCTTACTCTGATAGCCACCAGAGGGAGTAGCGCTTATCTTCATTCGCCAATAGTGTGATTCTATATCCTTTATTTCGGATGATTCATGTCTCAACTGTCAAATCGAATGAACTCTCGTATGTATTTATGATATATCACACAAACATTTTGCAGCATGGTAATTTTATTGATTTTTTCCTATAATTAAATTACGTAATAAACTCTCTCTGGTTCGGAGCGACTGAAAGACAAGATTAATATCTCGAGAAATCGGATATCTGTGAACCTATGTCAATTCTAGTTCATTCATATCTTGCAATCAGTCATTCAATCTTCGAATGTGTTTCATAAGTCGATTTGAAGGTTATTGTTATGCTCTTGTTCAAGGGAATGGACGCGTTATCATTTTGACCAAATGTCTGTAATTTTGGGCCGAACACACTCTTGAGTGTTAGTTGAACTGATTCATGAAGAACCCGACCGTAAACACAATAACTTCCGAAAGAAACAACTCAGAAACTCGATATTTGTAGAGAAGGTTTGGACCTTAATTACGAGGGCCGAATTCGTGAATGGGTAAAATTCACCCAATGATTCCGCAGATATACCCATCCAAAATTTTATTTTCCCAATATTTCGAAAAAAAAAACAGAGTAGATCGAATTAAAATCCAGTACTTAATCGAAAAATGACAGTTTGAAGGTTCATGCAGAATTTAATGAGGATAATATGATGAGAAGATCACAGAATTTTGAATATTCGAAAAAAAAAATTTGAATTTTCTTTTCAAATTGTTCTTATGACACGATCATCACGAAATTTCGCACAGTGTTGTCCTTCATTATCTTCGCACTAGATGCAAAGTTTCATCACGATTGAATCAGTATTTCTCGAGTTATACCAAAAAAAACAACGATATCGAGAAGAAAACCACGAAATTCTACATATTTTTTCCCAATATCTCCGAAACCAATGGCCATATCGAATTGAAATTTGGTACACTGCTGTGAAATACGAGGCTTGAAGTATAACTGAAATTGTTTTCCAATATGAACAATAGTTTTCGAAAAAAATTGCTCAAAGTTGCGCGTCGTTATGATTCAACTAACTGCCAAGTTTCAATCCAATCGCTTCAGTAGTTTCTGAAATATGAGGGAAATAACCTCAAAATTTCAAATGGCTATAGCTCCGAATCTGCAAGTTTCGAGTCGCTAGCTGGCTGCGTTCGACAGTTATCGTGTCGTCGGACGGCCAGCCGAACAGAATCGATTTTGACACCGGATTCGTCATCAGTGAGTCCAACCTAGTCGTTTAAGACCATTCTCGTCTCAATAATCGAATATTACAGACTTTTGGACAAAACGATAGCACGTGGTTCCCACAGAACATGCGCGCAAAAAGTTTGAAAATCCTGAGAGATTCAGCTCACTAGCTTGTTTCTTTCGACAGTAATCATGTCCTCGACTGACCTATACGTTCGAGACCATTTTCGGATCAAAATTCGAAAATTACAGACATTTGGACAGAACTATAACTCGCCGTTCCCCAGAGCATGCCTGAAAACACGATATGAAAGTTGACGTACCCATTGATCATTTTTGGTGTAATATTATATTTTCACAGTTTTTTATATTCGCAATAAATTAACTCGAATTCGAAGTTCATAAATATTTTCTTTTATATCTGCCTCTGATTTTTTCACAAGACTGTTAAGTAAGCATCAATGACAAAGAAATTTGATATTTGACCTTAATTGAGATGAGAGATTATCACGGTGTAGTGAAATATCCAGAATCATTGTTGAAGACATCAAATGAATCAACGAAGTGTGGGAGGGGTTCGATCTTCGAGATCGTTGTTATATAAACAAAAGTATTACCTATCATTTTAAGGTAGTTGTCATTCACTTCTAGCGAATATCACAGTGAGAGACGAAAAAAAATGACATTTAGTTACGTGAGTATTCCTATTAATTTTCATCGGTATAAATGAGAAAACATTTTTAAAGTATTGACGTAAAATTCAATTTTTCGCGTTTTTTTGAATCCGTTGCCAAAACTGGTCACCTACTCGCGTCATATACAGGGTGTTCCTAAGTTGATGCGAAAGATTTCAATGGGTGATTCTTGAGCAAAAATGAAGGGGGATCTCTCATATAATTTTTTGTCCTACACCCTTTCCCCCTTTCTTTGAAATTTATCATGACTTTTGTCCACGTAATCATTACTTTTTTTGTAATTTGTTCAATATAAGGGTTGTTTTTTTCAGCCCCTTGTGATTAGATTTCAGAGTAACAAAAACACTCAAAACCTGCCATTTCATTAGCATCAGTTATCTGCCAAATTTAATTCTTCTAAATTTTTCCCAAGTGGATATATTGAATGAGAACAATTTTTTACTTGATTTCAAAGAGCTGAAACTAGGGAGGAAAAGGGTGCTGCACAAAAAGTTATATGAAAGATCCCTTCTTATTTTTGCTAAAGAATCAATCTTTGAAATCTTTTGCATCAATTTAGAAACGCCCTGTATAATCTTTTGAGAATGAGCATTAAATTTTTTGGTTTATCGCGATGTTAGCAGAGGAAATGTAAACGGGGTACCATACATTTTTCAGTATGATACAAGAGCATAAAAAAACCTCAGCAAAAACTCTGTCTCCCCGTATAAGTATTGTAATTTGTTTGAAGAACATCTTTTTCATTGGAAAATACTTTTTTCGTCACCTTGAATTTATTTTCACAAAATATCCTGAAATAATAACTGAAACACAAATAGGGACAGAAACCCAGCAGGAAGCAGTAAATAATATTATATCTACATTGACCGGGAGGTTCTTTCGAACAGGTCCTCCATGTAATGATATTTCAAATCCTCAGATAAACGAAGAACGCTACAGGCCCCTTATATTGGGGAATCATCTCCCATAGATCCATAATTGGTTATTTTACTTCAAGCCTAACGGCCGACTGCGTAAACACAATAACTTCCGAAAAAAACAACTTAGAAACTCAATATTTGTAGAGAAGGTCTGGACCTTAATTACGAAGGCCGAATTCGTGAATGGGTAAAATCCACTCAATGATTCCGTAGATATACACAATCAAAATTTTATTTCTTCAATATTTCCAAAAATACAGATCAGATCGAATTGAAATCCAGTACTTCATCGAAAAATAACAGTTCGAAGTTTCATACAGAATTTAATGAGGATGATATGATAAGAAAATCATAGAAATCTTTTCTTTCAAATTATTCTAATGACACGATTATCACGAAATTTCGCATGAAGTTGGCTTTCAGCATTTCAAAACTAGCTGTGAAGTTTTATCAGGACTGAATCTGTATTTCTCGAGTTACACCGAAAAAATCAACGATATCGAGAAGAAAACCTCGAAATTTGACATATTTTTTCCCGATATAACCAAAACTTATGATCGTATCGAACTGAAATTTGGTACACTGCTGTGAAATATGAAGCTCAGAGTGTGAGTGGAATTCTTTTTTGGATATAATGAATGGTTTCCGAAAAAAAAATTTTTTGGAAAAACATTTCGAAAAAATTTTTTTTTTAAACTTACTGAAAAATGATCCTGACGGAATTTGGCTGCGCGTCGTCATACTCCACCTAACTGCCAAGTTTGAATCTAATCGTTCAAGTAGTTTCTGAAATAAGAAATAAATAACTTCAAAGCTTCAAGTGCCTATAACTCCGAACCTATTCAACCGATTTGACCCATTAACGAACTTAACCGCGGCCTTCTGATGCGCAAACCATCCTGAAAGTTTCAAATTGCTAGCTTCTTCTGTCGACAGTTATCGTGTCGTCGGACGGCCGGCCGGCCAGACAGAATCGATTTTGACACCGGATTCGTCATCAGTGAGTCCAGCCTAGTCGATTGAGACCATTTTCGGCTCAATCATCGAAAATTACAGACATTTGGGCAAAACGATAGCACGCTGTTCCCCTAGAACATGCGCGCAAAAATGAACTGTCATGTTCAGAAGGAAAAGATGTTTTCAACAACATACCGTTCGACCAATTTTCCTATTTAAAACTTAATGGATTGCGGTTGCCGCGAAAAGAGATGAAAAAATATGCATGCAAGAAAATGTCCCCATGTTAAAAACAACGGGTCGTGCTGTTTCCCAAAAAAAAAATTTTCTTAAAAATAAATCTGTTTCCTTTTCAATGCGACACTACGTTAAATAATTAATAATACCTTTGGCAACATCGTGATCTCCATTGGACATTTTCCCATCGATACTTCGTGAAAAACGTGAATAATTTCGTGATGCAATTGAATTGCTAATGCCGAAAGGAGCAATTAACTACTATGGTGAAATTTCTGTTTTATTTTGAAGTCGATTGGCATAATTAAGAATAATATGCAACTGCTCCGTTATTCTTGAACATTTTCCCACGAAATGTGAGTTTGGAAACCTCGACACCAATGGGGGTTGTTCCTGAATTTGGGTTATTACTGCAAATGCAAATTAAAACATAATTATTATGTGTTTGATTCATCTTTTTCCCAAATTACCTTCAGAAAGTATTCAAAATCAGATTTCAAAATTAGGGTTTGGGATTTGCCAGGCATGCACGAAGTGACAACGTAGAATAGAATACCTTTTTCTGCTATAGAATAATGAAATATTTATTCCTATACTGTGGTATACACGTGTTCTTTGTCAATATAACCAAACAATTTCCGTTTGCGATTTGTCAGTAATATGACAGTCTGTGCTTTTCTTTTTCTATTCCTTGGTCGTTGTCTTCTACTCTAACCAGATCGAAGTATAGCTATCTCTGTTTTCTTTGCGAGAAAGCTGAATTCGACGTTGCCATATCGTGCACTCAAGACAAATCCCTTTAAATGCAAATCCCCATTTTTATTTTTCAGTTTTAGGTGATCAAACATTTTTTTAAAAACATAATATTGAAATCATATGTTTGAAATAAGATGTTCTTAAGGTTTTTCATGAAAATTTAAAGGAAAAACCCCCATTATATCGTGATTTATTCCTGGAATAAAATTTTTGAAACGACGTGGACAGCGAGCTATCGTTTTGTCCAAATATCTGTAATTTTCGAATTTCGAACCGAAAATGGTCTCAAACGACTAGGTTGGACTCACTTATAACGAATCCGGTGGCAAAGTCGATTCTATCCAGCCGATCGTCCGTATGCTCGATTACAAGCGTACGGAGAATCCTATTGACCAGAAACTTCCAGGATTCGTGGCATTTTCAAATGCGACGGCTGAGTTCATAGGCGAAATCAACAAAAAGATTTCGGAGCTAGAGCCTTTTGAAATGTAGAGGTTATTTCCGTGATAATTCGTGAACTACTGAAACGATCGGATTGAAACTTGGCAGTTAGTTGGAGTATAACGAGTCATAAAATTTCGTCGAGATCGTACTGTCGGTCAATAGACGACTTCGGCCCAAGTTGCCAACCCACAGTTTTCTTCACAAATTTACTATCACTGGGGAACGGGAATTTCAGGACAAATTCGACATGATAAGGTTCGTGTTATTCATAACTGTCCGTACAAGATGCCTCGGCTCCTCAAACAAGATAATTCCTTCCAAATATAGGTTTTTGTAAGGCTGAAATTTGAGTTGGGATTCCTGATTTCATGTTAATAGTGTCAAGTTTATAAAGGAAATGTTCCGCAAATCAACTTGGTTATTTCGGTTGCCGGTTTTCCGATCTGTAAATATGAAATATTCGGTTGGTTCCTAAAAAAAAAGTTAATTACGGAATTTGATTGATGAAAAAGCAATCTTTTTGTCGCCAGAATATAGATTTTTTAAGTATATGCACCAGAACGACAATCAATGTTTTATGGTAACATATCCAAAGCATAGAACAATCTTTATTTACCTAATGATCCAAATAGACCATACCTCTGAATAAAGAACATAAGGAAGGAGCATAATGCCTCACAAAGTGGGTCCGGGATGGATGTTGCATATGGCCGACTTCCCTTTCACTTTGAAGAGAGAACAGCGTTGCTCCGAGACTTCTTTGTCTGAAGAAACTAACTAACATGAGTCATACTTGGAGTTTCAATATGGGCGCCTATGTCCCACTTCTATACGAAGTAGAAAAGCGTTATATGCTCCTTCCTGTGGTTCTTTATTCAAAGGACCATAGATTTTTTCCATTGTTGATTCTTCTATGTTCTATGGATCATAAAGTGAATGAATATTGTTCTATGCTATGGATATAATACCATAGAATATTGACTATCGTTCTGGTGACAGAAAGAACGTTTTTTCATCAATCAAATTACGTAATTAACCTTTTTTTCAGGAACTAATCGAATATTTCATATTTACGGCATGGAAAACCGGCAACCGAAATAACCAAGTTTATTTGCGGAACATATCCTATATAAATTTGACACTATCAACATGAAATCAGGAATCCCAACTCAAATTTCAGCCAATCAGAGATGAACTCAACGAAATCCTATATTGGTAAGGAGTTATCTTGTTTGAGGAGCCGAGGCATCTTTTATGGATATTTATAAATAACGCGAACCGTATCATGTCGAATTTTTCCTGAAATTCTCGTTTCCCATTGATAGTAAATTTGTGAAGAAAATTGTGGGTTGGCAACTTGGGCCGAAGTCGTCCATTAAAAAAAAAGTTTTCCAACATTTTTTTTTGGAAGAATTTTTTTCTCGGGGTCAGTTCATCATATTCGAAAGAAGGTTTTAATCGGACTTTGAGCTTTATATTTTACAGCAGTGAACCAAATTCCAGTATGATACGATTATAATTTATGCAGATATTGGGAAAATTTCAAAAATCGTGTTTTTTCACTCGGTATCGTTGTTTCTTTGCAGAATAACTTAAAAAAAACCTAGAGAAGCACTGAAGTGAAGTCAGCAGCTTTGCGAGCATGTTCATTAGAGATGACCGCTTTGGCATGCGCGAAAAAGCTGCTGCCTTCACAGCAGTGCTTTTCTAGGTTTTTTGGGTTATTCTGGAGAGAAGAAATGATGCCGAGGAAAAAACTAAGATATTTAACATATTTTTCCCAATACCTCCAGAAATCATAATAGTATCAAACTGAAATCTGGTACACTACTGTGAAATATATAGTCCAAGGTATGACCAACATAATTTCCAATTGAAATGAACAGTTTACGAGAAAAAAAAATTTTTCAAAAAAAATTTAGAAGTAAAATTCTTCCAAAATTTACTGACAATATCTCATAAAAATTCTGCGAAAAGTTGCATGTCCCTGTGCTCCAATCAACCGCCAAGTTTCAATTCGACCGCTTCAGTAGTTCTCAGAATACCAGGAAAATAATCTCAAAACGTCGGCCATAAACGAACTTAACCTTCGCATTTTGAAATGCAACCAACCCTGAAACCTAGTCGTTTGAGACAATTTCGGGCTCAAAATTCGAAAATTACCGACATTTGGACAAAACAGTATCCCGCTGTTCCGCAGAACATGCACGCAAAAACCTAGAAATGTACTGACGTGAAGTCAGCAGCATATTCACCTTTGGTGATATCCTTTGAACACGCGCTCAATTCTGTTGACTTCACGTCAGTGCTTCTCTAGGTTTTTATGATTAAGTACTGGATTCCAAATCGATCTTATCTGAAATTTTGTAAATATTAAGAAACTAAAATTTTGAATGGGTATATCTGCGGAATCATTGGGTGGATTCAGCCTTCGTAATTAAGGTCCAAACCTATTATACATATATCGAGTTTCTAAGTTGTTTTTTTCGGAAGGTATTGTGTTAACAGTCGGCCGTTAGGCCTACCGTCAACTGATGAAACTTCGTTAATGGTTGGCAAATGCTGGTGCAGAATTTTTCGGAATATTTCGTGATAATTATGTCATAAGAACGATTCAAAAATAAACATTTCGAAAGATATAAAATTTTCAAAAAAAACGTCAGAGCTTTTCTAGAATTTTCCAACCAATTTCCAAATTCGGATTCGATCAAATGTGAATTTTTGAAAAGTAAGTGTGAATAAAATTGAACAATGAACCCTTTCTAAAATTATCGGATCCCTTAGTACATAGATTCTTTCGGAAAACAAAACAGTGTGTAACTACTCTCTAATCCACTTACACTTTCTGCGTCTAACGCACGTTTCGTAAACCATGAAAGTGTTAGTGGATTAGAGGGTAAGTACACACTGTTTTGTTATCAGTATTCTATTCACCGTGAACTCAAATAGTTATTTCTTTCGGAAGTTCCTCAAATTCGTACATTCGTACTCATCACTGTTTATGCTGCAAATTATAGTTGAAAATAATTGAAGCTAATGTCAAGTTAGATGACATTGAATACACGAGTTTGACCAACGTTAATGGAATTTCAAAAAAATGTTCTTTTCAACATATTACTTCCTGTGAACATTGATTGACATAATCAAGCATAAAATATTATATGAGTTTATTTCTTCATATACAGGTGCAGATCAAAAATCTGATTTTCCTTTATTATTTCGTTTTCGACTTCATTTTATCGTACAAGATGTTTCAAAAATAGAATGCTTACCCTTACAGATGTGAGTTATTGGATATTTTGTGGAAAAAATCGTCGAATAAACCCATGTCCTAAACCTCTTTACTTTCTCAGTTACAGAGGAAGGTTAAGTTTTATCATAATCTTAATATCTTCCCAGATACTTTTATGCAATTCAGTACAAATCCTTCTAGCATCAATATCCGTTTTTGATGCATAGATGAAGTTTCAATGTTCTCACCAGTAGCGTCTGTGAGAGAAATGGACTAGATATTCTATTTGCAAAATACGCCTCTGCGTTCACTTGAAATGGAAAATTCTTCAAATTCTTATTTATTCCAGAAAAAACTGATATTTTGAGTTGTTTCGTCCAACAAAATTGGAAAATTTTTTCTATCTATGTTTTTGCGCGCATGTTCTAGGGGAACAGCGTGCTGTCGTTTTGTCCAAATGTCTGTAATTTTCGATGATTGAGCCAAAAATGGTCTCAATCGACTAGGTTGGACTCACTGATGACGAATCCGGTGTCAAAATCAATTCTGTCCGGCCGTAGACACGCTAACTGTCGACCGAAGCGAGCTAGCAACATGAAACATTCAAGGTAGGTTGCCCATCAGAAGGTCGCGGTTAAGTTCGGTAATGGGCCGAATCGGTCGAATAGTTTCGGAGTTATAGCCACTTGAAATTTGAAGTTATTTATTTTTTATTTCAAAAACTACTCCAGCGATTGGATTCAAACTTGGCAGTTAGGTGGAGTATAATGACGCGCAACTTTGAGCCAAATTTCGTCAGGATCATGTTGTCAGTTAATTTTAAAGAAATTTATTTTCGAAATTTTTTTCCAAAAAATTTTTTTTTCCGGAAACCATTCATCATATCCAAAAAAAAATCCACTCAAACTTTGAGCTTTATATTTCACAGCAGTGTTTCAAATTTCAGTTCGATACGATCATACGATCATTCGTGGATTCGATTGCAGAGGTGAAACATACGTTATCTTTCGCTGTGATTAATTTATTCTTTGTGCACGATTGATTGGTGTTCGTTCATCATTTTCCATACCAATTTCTGTATAAGGTAGGGTTCCGTTGAGGGTTAAATTCTTTCTGTACTAATCAGTATATTAACAAGAATTTTGTTCTATTTTAATATCGGAAAACACCTCTCCCGATTGTAAACACTGGTATCCGAATTCCACATGTGTGGTCGGAATCCCCTTTATCAGCAACGGTATCGAACAACTGGTCCTATCACTTTTTCGGAACAGGGGTTTTAAGCGTGATAAACATTTTTATCGGCAAGCTTCAATCCTTAGTGTCCTTAATTGTTTTAAAATTCTTTCCCTTGTTCATCCATTATCCTTCGCTCCGTGGCCTTCCTTTGTGATCTGTTGAAAAATAAGTCTCCCATATCGGCCCATGGGAGTGAAGCGTGTGACCCTGTATGCTTAATCCATTTCTTTCACTCACTTTGCAACTTACAGTAGAGAACAACCTAATTTTGTTACGATGTCTAACCGCTGCGGGAGTTGTTCATCTAAGATCAGTACGTCTCAGCTTTTCGTCACTTGCGATTCATGTTCCAATGTTTTTCATTCAAGATGTGTAAGCTTGAATGAGGTTGATCTGCAATACCTCTCTGAGAAATCCATTTCGTGGAAGTGTCCCCCATGCTCCTTGAATGCTCGTTCCGCTCGTTCTGGCTCTTCTTCAGGCACTTCCACGTCGACTACATCACAGCAGATCACTATGGTGGAGTTTGAACGATTAATGAGGAAAATCTCTTCGATTGCAGCAGATGTGTCGGCAATACGAGTTAAGCAGGATGACCTTTCGGATCAGATTGCTCGCTGCCAGAGCACATTAGATGAACATAAAGCAGTTCTAACAAAGCATGAATCTACGATCAGTTCTCTGGGGACCGAGTTGGTCTCTATGAAGGAAGTTAGCGAAACTTTGTCATCTCAAGTGGCTGAGCTGGGAAGCAGGATGGATGTCTTTGAAACGACTCCATCTGAGGCTGCAAACAACTTAAAATCTGTTGATTCAGACGAGACGATTGAAAGAGTGCGGAGATCTTACAATGTGCTCATTAGAGGTGTCCCTGAGGTTATTGACGCTTCAGGAAGCTCTGATTCATCACATGACATCAACCAAATAAGAAATATCATTGATCATATTGTTCCATCCTCCTACAATCAACTGATTAGATTGCAACGTGTTGGCCGGGGGGGACATCGGGCTCGAAGACCCTTAAAATTGACGTTCAACAATCCTGATACCGCGACACAGCTCCTTCGCAATAAGAATATCCTGAGAGGCAATGTTGAATACAAGAATATTACTATATCGGATGACAAAACCCCGGCTCAATTGGCTCATCTTGATCTCCTCCGAAAAGAGCTTAAACTAAGGACCTCTTCTGGTGAAAAAAATCTGACAATTAAATACGTTAAAGGCTCTCCATGTATTGTTCCGACGACTTCTAATCATACACCAATGTCAAAAAAGTGACCAATCTCGTCGAGTGGAAATTTCTGTACACCAATGCCAATTCGATAAACAATAAACTTCAGGAACTCTTGGCACTCGCTGATATGGAGAAACCATCCTTCATTCTTGTTACCGAAACTTGGCTAAATAGTACCCTCCCTAATTCGTGTATAAATATACCTGGCTTTACCGTATATCGATGTGATAGCAGCATCACTCCGGGTCACTGCGGTGTCGCTGTTTACATTGTGAATGAGTTGGTCGGTTTTTTTAGCATCACATCGTATTCTCTACTCACACCGGGTATCGACAATATTTTTATAAATCTGTGCCACAACACATGCTCAATTACTATCGGATGCGTCTACCGACCAAGATCCTACCCTTCAATTCAATTGTTGTACGACCACATCATTTCACTGACTGAATCTGGGAGGAACATTTTCGTAGCCGGAGACTTCAACTTTCCTGATCTTGATTGGCCGCTGACTAGTTTACCCTCTGAAAGCTCACCGTCATATGCTTTTGTCACCATGCTTCACAATTCTCACTTGCACCAACTTATTGACCGTCCAACACGATACCGCCAGGGCCAGACCCCTCGCCCTCTAGATCTGATCTTAGTGGATGATCCCGACCTAGTTTGCGACATAGAGCACATGCCCCCAATTGGGAAATCTGATCATGAGGTTATCAAAGGATGTATCCAGATGACAGTTAATGAACCACAAAGATGCCGCTTCAGGGAAGTGAAGATTATTGATTATGATGCGCTAAATATCAGATTCGATCAACTTGATTGGACAGACATACTTCGCAGAGATGATGTCGAGAGCGCGTGGCAGCGTTTTCTATCCTTGGTTAATCAGTCCGTTGAAGAGTGCACCTCATTTAGAACTGTCAGGTGTCATCCAGTTAAACCTTGGATTAACGAAAAAGCTTACAGGATGCTCAGAAGGAAAAGAGGTTTGTGGCAGAGATACAAAAGAAGTCGCAGTGATCATGACTATCGATGCCATCAAAATTATTCCAAGGTTGTTTCTGCAGCAATTACTGCGGCAAAAGTCAAGTTCGAAAAGAATATTTGCTCGAGCGCTAACAAGAAGAAATTCCATAAATATATTCGTTCTACATTGAACACGAAGGTTGGCATTCCTGAAGTACGTAACTCGGAGGGAGAGTTGTGTCAAAACTTGGTGGATGTATATGAATGCTTCGCCAGCGTATTTTGTGAGTCCTTCTCGTCTGAACCTATAGGACCGCTTCCCGCTATTCTTTCGCCTAAATGTCAGCAGAGCATGGATTTTGTTACTTTTCCTGAGGAGACTGTTGCTAAGTATCTCAGTAATCTCAAGACCTTTTCATCTCCTGGAGTAGACAACCTGAGCCCAGTAATTCTGAAGCGATGCAGCACAACTCTTGCTTATCCATTGTCCATCCTTATGGAAAAATCGTTCTCAACAAAATCATTGCCGATGGATTGGCTTTCTGCACGTGTTACTCCGGTATACAAGAAGGGTGATAAACTTGATGCCCGGAATTATCGCCCAATTTCTCTGACTTCATCCGTTATTAAGGTTATGGAGAAAATTATCTTCGATCAACTATTAGAATTTCTCCTAACCAATAAAATATTGCCGAAACAACAGCACGGTTTTATTCCTGGGCGTTCAACGATAACCTGCCTACTCAAGTGCTTGAATGACTGGACTAAAGCATTAGATAAAAATTTACCAATAGATGTCGTATATCTTGACTTTGCCAAGGCGTTCGATAGAGTACCCATTCGCCGGCTTCTGTACAAGCTGGAGCATTTCGGAGTGCGGGGTGGATTGCTTGAGTGGATCCAAAGTTATTTGAGTGGTAGAAAATTCTTCGTTGGCACTGGTGAGAAAAGATCTCGAACTATTAATGTCACTAGCGGAGTTCCCCAGGGATCAGTTCTGGGTCCGCTGCTATTTCTGGTATACATATCCGATCTGCCTGCGCTCCTCAATTCTGAGGTATCCTTATTCGCTGACGATGCTAAGCTCTACAACTATGCCCATACCAACGCTTTTTCGCTCCAGGAGGATTTGACTACTTTGTTCTCTTGGTGCTGCGACTGGTTGATTGAGCTCAATTTATCGAAGTGTAAGGTTCTTCACTTAGGAAAAAATAATCCAAGAACAACTTACCATATTGATGGCATCCCCCTCACCACTACAAGGAGTCAACTGGATTTAGGTGTTGTGGTTACAGAGGACCTCTCATGGTCGGAGCATATTCTGTATGTTTCTTCTAGGGCCAGAAGAATGCTTGGGTTGCTTGAACACACCTTTCGTTTTTGTGACCCCTCTGTATGTTCTGAACTTTACAAGACCCATGTAAGACCCATTTTGGAATATGCGGGCCCTGTCTGGTGTCCGAATCTGGTATGGCAGCGAGATTTATTGGAGTCCATACAAAGACGCGCCACTAGGATACCATATGGAAGAGTGCGACCAACATACGAACAACGCTTGGCACTTTTTAATCTTACCCCCGTTCAGACTCGAAGGGATCGTGGTGACTTGATCGTTGCCTTTCGAGCTTTGACTCAGAGATTTGGGATCGACATGGGTGATATGTTTGACCTTGCTACTACCAGCCAACTTAGAGGGCACAGATTCAAGTTGACACGGGAAAGATTCAAATGTACCCCACGCCAATCTTTCATCACCAATAGGATATTCCATAATTGGAACAGTCTTCCGGATACGATTGTTGGCGCCTCTAGTGTCAACTCCTTCAAGAACAATTTGGACTCTTGGTGGCGAACCGGTGTGTGTTGATGGCCGGGTTTGTGTTTTTGGTGATTTTTTTTTACTAGTTTATTTTGTTTTGAATTCTTTATTAACATTAGTTCCACACTCTGTAGTTTTTCATTTGAAATTTGTATATGAGTTGAGAAAACTCTTGTCTGATGTATAATAATAATAATAATAATAATAATAATAATAATAATAATAAGTTTTGGAGATATCGGGAAAAAATATGTCAAATTTCGAGGTTTTCTTCTCGATATCGTTGATTTTTTCGGTATAACTCGAGAAATACTGATTCAGTCTTGATAAAACTTCACAGCTAGTTTTGAGATGCTAAAAGACAACTTTTTGCGAAATTTCTTGATAATCGTGTCTTTAGAACAATTTGACAAAAAAAAAATTCTATGATTTTCCTATCATATCATCCTCATTAAATTCCGTAAGAAACTTCGAACTGTTATTTTTCGATGAAGTACTGGATTTCAATTCGAACTGATCTGTATTTTTGGAAATATTAGGAAAATAAAATTTTGATTGGGTATATCTACGGGATCATTAGGTGGATGTTACCCATTCACGAACTCGGCCTTCGTAATTAAGGTCCAAACCTTGTCTACAAATATCGAGTTTCTAAGTTGTTTCTTTCGGAAGTTATTGTGTTTACGGAGTCGGCCGTTAGGCTGACCGTTAACACAATAACTTCCGGAAGAAACTACTTAAAAACTCGATATTTGTAGAGTAGGTTTGGGGCTTAATTACGAAGGTCGAATTCGTGAATGGGTAAAATCCGCCCAATGATTCCGTAGATATACCCATTCAAAATTTTATTTTTCCACTATTTCCAAAAATACAGATTTGATCGAATTGAAATCCAGTAATTTCTCAGTGAAAAATTTCAAAGAGCACTGCCGTGAAGGCAGCAGCTTTTGCGTGCATGTTCAAATTCGTTGCTGAAGCGGTCATCTACATTGAACATGCGCGCAAAAATTGCTGCCTTCACGGCAGTGCTTTTTTTTTTTCATTATTCTCCTAGAAACGACTCCAGTTGTTTCTTTGAAATTTGACCATGCATAAAATTGTTTCAATTTTTTATGCGATAATCTTGGACGAAAAGGGCAATATATCATATTTGTCCTAAAATAAATGAGAATTTCAAAACCAATTTCCATCTCAAAAAACTCAGAGTAGTACAAAATACTTCTCTAAGATTATACAGGTATATAGTTCACATCTTTTACATACAACAATGTTTGCAATTTCACAGAAATGGGTATCTGGAGAAATAATAAAATAATGATAAGAGAAGGATTGTTACTCAGAGGTTTTACTATCTGTAGCCCGAAAGTTGAGAGATTAATGTCCAGAATTTTTTTGTTGAAATTCAGAGCCTCGGAGATCAACAGCCTCAAAAATAAATAGCGGCGGTAGCTCAGTGGTTAGAGCGCAAGCCCCATGATCGTAAGGTCTGGGGTTCAAGCCCTTGGCCGGGAAATAACTTTTCCGGTTTTTAGGGGACCGTCCAACCATTCGCTGTTGGGTAAACAATTAACAGTGCTGTTCCTAACGTGGCGCAAGGAATTAGTTACAAAGCCTACACAGAACACACCCGGTATCCTAACTCGCACAAGCTTTAAGCTTCTGAGGGGTTTCGTTGAAGCCTAGGATATTCGGAAAAAATACAAAAAAAAAAAAAAAAATACAAATACAAATAGGCATGTTATTCTGAAACACCCTCTATAGAGTATGAGAATCAATGTTCAAAATAACCACCAAACTCCCTAGTTCCAATTCAGAAATACTCTGAAGGACCCCTGCCCTTAATGCTCTAAGGCTGAAAATGTTGCATTATTTGCAAATTAAGAATCAAATTTTTTTGCAGTTTTGTCTGATATCGTTGGCTGCTTGTGCCTTTGCAGCGCCACAAGGATCTCCTACAACTGATCCAATACCAATCCTTAAACAGGATCAAGAAGTTAACTTCGATGGATCTTACAAATACAGGTAATATGATGTAAACTAAGATTCATTAATACGAGTATGGATTGAAATTTTTATCCCACCGAAGAAGCAAACGAAAATTTCTTTGAAACAAATAGAATTCGTGGAGTTGACAGATGGCAGTGGTGATTACATGGTCATTACATATCATCAGCGAAGCTTACCCACTAAAAGAGTTGAAGTAGTTATTCGCAACCACTGCTAAGCGATACGCTCTCTGGCGATAGAAATTCGAACACTTCCAAGCTAGTAGTTTTTCGACGTGCCCATTATTCTAACGTATTTTGCTTACTTTCGAAGTTCATTTTCGAGCTTTTGTGTTGTTCTCCGAGTTGAAATTTTGGTATATCGAAAGTGTTTGTGATATTCATCAATCGATTCCTTTCTTTCCGATTCAAATTTTCAATTGTATTAATTCGAAATGACATTCTTCCGAAATGACTATTGTTGTGTTCCTCAACTCAATGTTATTCTTGATAAAAGAAGGAAGGATCATCTGCTGCCTCAAGTTTTCATTTTTTCCAAAGCCAAATGAAAGTAAAGTTAATTTGTAAACAGCATTTAGCAGGGAATTCAATGATGAAAGAAACGCCTAGATTTTGAAATTGAAGATTGGAAAACAGTTTACGAATAAATACATGAAAGTATGTTCACTGCATTTCTCTGAAGATGTTTATTTTCATAAAGTTAAATTACAATGTATTCATTTCGGAACAACTTCATGTCCAGATATTTTAGGCGTAATGAAAATAAAGGAATTCTGATGAAAAATGCTGATCGTGCTGAGAAACTACCGAGCACTTCTACAGCTGCCTACTTCACAGGCTACACAAAATCATATTCAAAAAGAGTGATCTGGTTGAAAACCTGACAAAAACTGAACAAACTGTTATAGTTGATGATAGCTAAAGTTATTCATATAAATACATCGATATTTTTCATTTCTATATAGGTAGGTTGGGCCAGCTGTGACATTTTTCATTTTGTATGTCTATCTTGAGCTGCTGTGATATGAAAATAAAATCAAGTATATGTCTATCTGTTTCCTTTCTTTTCTTTCGAAATACGATGCAAAAGAACTAAACCAAAAATGCTGTCTTTTCATTTTATTGATTCA
Source organism: Myrrha octodecimguttata (assembly GCA_958510865.1). Classification (NCBI taxonomy): domain Eukaryota; kingdom Metazoa; phylum Arthropoda; class Insecta; order Coleoptera; family Coccinellidae; genus Myrrha; species Myrrha octodecimguttata. The sequence goes on from OY294057.1 coordinate 76,191,571, forward strand.
CTCGTTTGTAAACAAAGAGAACGAGTCCTATCATTTAGACTGAGTCTAGTTTTACCACATAATATGGCTTGCATTCAGCCCTCCTTCACATTGATAAGAGTCCTTGAATTACTTATTGAGGTGCCTATCTTTCCAGAAATTCAAGTAAACTTAGATATTGGTTCATTTTGATCCACCAAGCACATAACATCGAAATCATCCTCCAGCAACGATTTCAAGCACTATTTTATAACATCATCCAAAAGAAAAGTCCCTTCCCAAAAAATCCTACACAAAATTAAAATAATTCCTTTGAATATTCTAGCTCTGCTTAATAAATATTCGTTCTCCGCCACATTTCTACGGTTTGTTCACATAAAACTACTAGCTTGGACAGGTTCCAAATTTATCCGTTACGGCGCTGGCATCTTCGCAGAAGTTCCCAATACGAAACGATGTTCCAAAAAGAGAATCATACCAACGCCTCCTAGGGAGATACTGAAGAACTCCGACCATTCGTGTTACTGTATATTCCTAGGTGGCGTTGAACTGATTAGCTTTACAGAACATCGCCGCCATATGGCTTAAATATCCTAGAGTTCCGGACCAGAACGAAGGTAATAAAAGAGAACTAGTATCTATCTCGTGATCTTATCACAGTCGAAGATGAAGTAAACTTGAATCAGTTAGGTCACAAGTATTTTGCAGCATCATTTTTAAATCCAAATATTTTCTTTTCCAGCTACGAAACTGGTAATGGTATTAAAGCAGAAGAACAAGGATTTCTGAAGAATGCTGGTAAAGAAGAAGAGGAAATTCAAGTCGCACAGGGAAATGTCGAATATACAGCACCCGATGGACAAGTCATCAAATTCTCGTTCATAGCTGATGAGAACGGTTTTCAACCACAAGGGGACCACATTCCTACACCACCACCAATTCCAATAGCTATTCAGAAAGCTCTAGACTTCATTGCTTCCCAACCAGCAACTCAAGAACCTAAGGAATGAATGTAAAATTGTGATCTTACCATCATTATGAATGTTTACGTGGAGTTTAGGACTCAGTTCTGAAAATATCAAGAGGATGAATAAAATTGTTGTAAAGATATTTTTCTGTATTGATGATAGTACTAGATCCGACTGCAGAATGAGTGCACTCATCGAGTATTTACTTGGAACCAATTTTTCTCGTGGATTTGTTAAATGGAGAATATACAGTGTTCGTAAAAAATAATGGGACAAATTCATTTTCTCTGAAGAAAACTATTCGGCAACAAAATCCTGAAACAGGTCAATTTTTGTTTCTTTTTTACCAAATTTTTATAAATTTTTTTGTTGCACCCTGTGCCATCCCCATCAACCCTCTAAATTTCTTGAATATTGAAAGTGGGTCATGTGGTACTTTTTTGCCAAGGTCTTTGTATATTCTTTACAGGCGTGTAGAAATTTTCAAGAAAAATTTTTTTTTTTAAAAATTAGTTAGTTCAAAGAGGTTGTCAGTATGTGCACTTTGTCATGGCTCATTTACTTTGAGACGATAGAACCTGATGAAATTTATCACTGAAAGAAAGTCGACCATTACAGTTTTGTTCATGCACAACTTTCAAAAAAAAACATTCTTGAAAATTTCTGCACGCCTATAAAGAAGATACAAAGACCTAGCCAAAAAAGTACCACATGACCCACTTTCCCTAATCAAAAAACTTAGAGGGTTGATGGGGATGGCACAGGGTGCAACAAAAATGCATCAAATTTTGGTAAAAGTGAAACAAAACTTGAACTGTTTCAGGATTTTGTAGCCAAATATTTTTCTTCTGAGGAAATGAATTCGTTCCATAATTTTGACGCGCACTGTATATCTACAGGGTTGCCTATCGAAATGTAGCCGCGAGTATTTTTGAATGAATAATTATTGAGTGATTTCCTGGAAAAATTGCATTCACTTGCTGTTTTGAATATTATTTTATCTACCTCATAGCAATATATTTGCCGTTGAGCACTTGGCCGCACCTCTTCGAAGCCAGGTGTGAACAGGTACGATTTTGTTACTTTTCACGTACTTCTTCAATTTATTTATCAAATCAAAGCTAGTTTTTTTCTGTATACGATATCGTAGGGTTGCCTGATTGAATCTAGCCAAAACTAAGGGTTGCTGCCTGTTGAATATGATGCGGACACATTTTGAGAAGCAACCCCATAGATATATATTCTTCTATTCAGAAATGCCTTATTCTGCAGCGGGATCTTAGACTATGACAATTCAGAACTTATAAATAAAATATTTCGAATAGGTTGTGGATTATCGTTATGGAAGATTTATTTTTGTTACCATTTTAATATTTCTTTGTTATTTAGGATGAATCCATAAAAAACATAAGAAAATTTGCTGTTTTTCTCTCTTTTTTCGAAAAATGACGATTTATTCATTAAAGTTTCAGACAAAATTCAAGAAAAGTTCTGACGTGATGTCAAGAGTTTTGATACGCTTGTTGAATTTCATAGGTATTTATTCACGAAATCTCAAATGAATCTTCACGTCCTCATTTTCGAGCAAGTACCAGATAGCAATGGGGGTTTTTCCTTTAAACGAAAATGCAGTAATTTTCATGAAAAACCTTCAGAAAATCACATTTCAAACATACAATTTCAATATTATATTTTTGAAAAATGTTTGATCACCCAAAACTGAAAAATAAAAAATGGGTATTTGCATTTAAAGAGATTTGTCTTGAGTACACGATATGGCAACGTCGAGTTCAGCTTTCTCGGAAAGGAAAGGACGTCAAATGTGTTAATTTGCTTAGGAAAACAGAGATAGCTATACATAGATCTGGTTAGAGTAGAAGACAACGGCAAAGGAATAGAAAAGGAAGAGCACAGACTGTCATACTGTCACATTACTGACAAATCGCAAACGGAAATTGTTTGGTTATATTGACAAAGAAACGTGTGTACCACAGAATAGGAAAAAATATTTCATTTTTCTATAGCAAATCCATGCAATATGCATGCCTGGCAAATCCCAAACCCCAATTTTGAATACTTTCTGAAGCTAATTTGAGAAAATGATTAATCAAACCCATAATAATTATGTTCAAATTTGCATTTGCAATAGTAACCCAAATTCAGGAAAACTCCCCGATAGGTTCTACTGGGTGTTCTTGAACTGCAGATACAAATGAAGAGGGGAGGAGATTCCTCGCATAAATTTAAGGAGAAGATGCTATTTCGAAAACCAAACGTCGGAGGTCCCTTGTTAATGGGACTTTTCACGTTGTAGATCCGTATTCCTTGAGTGATATTTAAAATAGAATCAGACATTGTGATGAGATATGACGGATCGAAGCTTTCTGCAAAATTTCGGGAAAATTTTGAGGTTAGAAAAGTAGGAAATTGTTTTCATTAAGAAGTCAAGCTTTATTGAGTGGAGTCAATATCTGGATGGGTCTCAGGTCATGTTAGACTGGAAATTATTTTAAAAAGGACAAGCGTGATGAAAGTCGATTGTATTATTTTAGTGTCCCTCATACTTCATATGAATTTGAGGATAAAATTAATGATTTCCAAAATTACCTTCGATATCCTAAAGAGCCTGTCAAAACAAGAGTTGGTCACTGAAGGAAAAAACTTGTACAGGCTGAGTATTAAGTACATTCTTTATATAAAAAAATGCATTTTTCATTTGCCATTACCTCACATTTAGTTAAAAGTTTCCAACATACCTGTTTATCAATGTGCTCACACATTACTTCTCCTTGATTACCAGTTCAGCACTGAAAGCTTTAACCGTAAGCTGTATTCTAGAATAATCAATTCAATGATTGAAACTCAATGAAATTTGTTAGAGAAAACTTATTTACTTACCCCATTTTCATGGTTTCGGTGCTTTTTGCCTCATCATTGTAAGGAAAATATTTCACTACACTTGACTATTGAATCATCGATATGAGATTTTATAAAATTTCATCACCGATCATTCTCATACCGAAAATTCCAGAAATAGCATAATTTTCATGAGCTTTATGAATCAAATCTTGTTGAAATCATCTCATATCAATTAAACTCTATGAATTCTCCAGTCACAGAATAAATAAATATATCTGTGGCATGATGTAAAACATCATGATCTGTGGTCTGGATGGACTTGGCCATTGGGAACTTCTGCGCAGATGCCAGCGCCCTAGCGGTTAAATTTGGATCACGATATGAAATCGTGCTTTAAATCGTTCCTGGAGGATAATTTCGACGTTATTTTAGTGTCTATTGCTTGGTGGATCAAAATGAACCAATCTCCAAGTTTACTCAAGTTTCTGGAAAAATAGGCACCTCGATAAGTAAATGAAGGACTCATTGTTAACAAACGAGTTAATCAATAAAATGAAAACAGATTTTCTGCTTTAGTTCTTTCGAATCGTATTTCGAAAGAAAAGGAAACAGATAGACACATAATTGTTTGTATCTTAATATTACAACAGCTCAAGATACACATACATAATGAAAAATGTCACAGCTGGTTTAACCTCAGGTCAGGTTTTCAACCAGATAACTATTTTTGAATGAGATTTTGTGTAGTATGCGAGTGAGGTAGCTGCAGAAGTGCTCGGTTGTTTCTCTGCAGAATTTTTCATCAAAATTTTCTTATTTTCATTTACACCTAAAAACATCTGGACATGAAGTTGTTTTGAAATGAATACATTGTAATTTACCTTTGTGAAAATGAACATCTTCAGAGAAATGCAGTGAATATACTTTCATGTATTTCGTGACCTGATTTCCAATCTTCAATTTCTAAATCTAGGCCTTTCTTCTATCATTGAGTTTCCTGCCAAATGCTGTTCCCAAATTAACTTCAATTTCATTTAGCTTTGGAAAAAATGAAAACTTGAGGCAGTAGATGATCCTTTCTTCTTTGACCATGAATAACATTGAGTTGAGGCACACAACAATAGTAATTTCGGGAGAATGCCATTTCGAATAAATACAATCGAAAATTTTTATCGGAAAGAAAGGAATCGATTGATGAATATTACAAACACTTTCGGTATACCAAAATTTCACCTCGGAAAACGACACAAAAGCTCGAAATTGAACTATAAAAAGTAAGCAAAACACGTTAGAATAATAGGCACGTCGAAAAACTACTAGCTTGGAAGTGTTCGAATTTCGAACGCTAGAGGGCGTATCGCTTAGCAGTAGTTGCGAATAGACATATTATAGTTTTATAAGTCTATGGACGTGTCTAAAGCCGCAGATTATCGTGTAAGGTGTAAGTATAAGTTCGAAATCTGCGGTTGAAGCTTATTCGAGGGTTTCTACTCAGTCAGGGCCGAATCCACGAGAATAGTTTTGAAACCACTTTGCGTTATGGGCAAAATAATAAAAAATAATTTAGTATTCCTATATGATTGAAGATTATTATGATCTCTTAAGATAAACTTCACCTCTAGTATTTTGCTAATATTGTATAATTTTATGAATCACAGAGTCAATGGCTGGAAAACCGTTCAAAGTGGGGTAAAGTGAGAATTGTTGAATATGTGTCATAGTTTCACACCTCAGCCGAATCTGAAAAAAAAAGCAAGGAACAAAATTGTTCTATTTGATGAGCAGATATGGTAAAAATTAATGTAAACCCAGAGTTCGTGGAAAGAAGGGTTGTATGATGTGTAAACACAACTAGTTGATGTTACACATAAATTATTCTACGATACCCTTTCGGCTGATTCGGTCAAAATAGGTTGATGATGTGTATGAACATGTTTCGTTCAATTCAGCTTTCTACTGCAGATATATTACATTCTTGTCGCTTCTAACACCTGAATATTCTTCGAAAGAATCTATTACACAACTCTAGAATCCGTACTGATGGATATATATTTCATGCTGAAGAGTTTATCTTCATAATTTGGGTGTTATATAATCGAACATTCAATGGTACTCAGTAAGGAACATTTGTCGTGCAAATTGTTCAATGAATCATGAAAGCTTACCTGTAAATTTCATTTGAAGAAGGTTTTGCTTATGAATTCTTTGCACCTTTCCGCAAATTCCACAACTTGAAACCTGCTTCAGTTGTGATAAAACAGCTCCATTAGGTTAGGATATCATAAAATATCATTAAAATGCATCTTAATTGCTTTTGATTATGGCGATTAGGTGAATAAACAAAAGTTCAGTCAATGCATTCATATCTTCTATACATACCCAATGAAATATGAAAGATTCTTGTTCCTTTTTTCGGGTTATATCACAGAAAACAAAAAATATCCATAATTACTGAACAGGTTTGCCAACGTATTTTATCCAACAACCACCACCTGAAAAATACTTACTCTGTGTTCCGCAAAAGACTGAATAAAGAAGCTTTTGTGTGAAGTTTGTTCAATTCTTAAAATTGTTGATGTATCTTCCGGTATTGATATGATTGATTCATAATCTCTGGATGTAGATAATGATTTTAATTATCAGTTTGTTATAATAAGGTTCCTTTTCTCTTGTTAGACAATAGCTATACCTCTATTGATATCACGAATGAATCTACGTATCTAACCTGGAATAATGGATAATATTGACTCAATTCGAAGTCTTTTAAGTTTGAATGAACTGTTACTAGACTTATTAAAAGAACTTCAATCGACTACAGACATGTCGGCTTTAGTGATCTTTTTCGTACTCTTCTTTTCGTCGATCTGCCACTCTACTTTTTGGCCAAACATCAAAACATGTCTTGCTAGTAAGCTTTTACTTCCTTATTTGCTTTTTACTTCTCTGAAACATCCGACCATAGTGAATTATCCACTGAAAATTCATAGTACAGAAATCTGTAGATGAAATTTGGTATTGAATTTGGAAAAAATGTCTTGAAACGTTTTGAAAAATTACCATGAAATTAATAGAAGATATATTATATCATAGTGCCGTTATGTTGAATATAATTGTTTATTGAAATTTTGTATGGATGATTACTCACTTGATGTGTGCAGTTTATTTAGAGGATGAATATTGGAAATAATATTTTTAGCACATCATTTTTGGCGTCCCTTTGCTGCCAGTATTCCTTCCAACGCTTTTTTAGCAGGAACAGACAGGGACGGCGATACAAAATACATTTCTCGGGTTATGGACCCAAATATTAATTCTTGGGTAAGTTCCTACATATATTTTAGGGAAGTGGAATAACAAAAAATGGATGGTGAGAAAGTTTGCATGTTTGTTTTATTCATTCGTTTTTCAGTTAACTCCAGGAACTATTTCAATGAATAACTTATATCAAATTTACAAGGCGGCACAACAAAAAGGAAAAGGTATATACCTCGAAGTAAGTATATGGTTGCTCACATCTCAAAGAATCGTGGGTTGTATAATTTTTCGAAAAAAAAAATATTTTCACAAGAAATCCTAGAAAAACACTCACTTGCGGCCACTCATCCATGTGTAAATCCACCTCAACGCTGCTCTTGTTCCTTATAAAACAATTTTGCGATATTCTAATCAGATCACACCGAGAATTAACATATTTATACTAAACGAATTCAAATTGCGACTTAATACACTCAAATTGTCAGTCAATCGGTAGGCCTTGTAATTGCTCAATCAAGTTTTTGTAACTAGAACTCGGCTTGATTGGCACTGCTGAAATTTCATCATGAGTCAATTTTGATTTATTTTTATCGTTGACTTTTTGGTTTGGTTCAGTTATCTACTTAATCTAAGATCTATGCATGTATTTAACGGACATCGTGTTGTGATGCCGTTAGGCCGACCGTAAACACAATAACTTCCGGAAGAAACGACTTAGAAACTCGATATTTGTAGAGTAGGTTTGGGGCTTAGTTACGAAGGTCCAATTCAATGTTTCCGTAGATATACCCATTCAAAATTTTATTTTTCCAATATTTTCAAAAATACAGATTAGATGGAATTGAAATTCAGTAATTTATCGAAAACAATCCAGAAAAGCTCTGCCGTGAAGGCATACGCGCATGGTCAAATTCATTGCCGTAGCGGCCATCTACATTAACATGCGCGCAAAAGCTGCTGCCTTCACGGCAGTGCTTTTCTAGGCTTTTTAATTAACAAGTTGCACGTCGATATGCTTCAACTAACTACCAACTTTCAACCCAATCACTTATAAAGGTAATTCCTTAAATTTTAGAGAAATAACCTCGAAATTTCAAATGAATATGACTCCGAAACCGTTTCACCGATTTTGCCTATCAACAAACTCAACGTTCGCATTTGAAAATCAACCTAGCCTCAAAGTTTCAAGTTGATAGGTAGGGTTCTCCATTTTCCCATTATCATACCTTGAGTTGGCCGGGCAGAGTTCATTCTGACACCGGATTCACCATCAGCGAGTCCAACCTAGTCGTTTGAGACCAATTTCGGTTCAAACTTATAAAATCGGATCAACGCCAATGCAACATCTGTGCTGTCATCATCTTCAAGAGGTACCCTAGTCGGCTGAAGAGGTGGACTAGGATGCTGGAGGTACTGGGTTCGAATCCCGACGAGGTCATGGATGTTTGTGGTGTTGTAAAAACAAAAATTGTCTATAGTTGGCTAGGAATGATTAGCATGCAGTAAATAAAAACACGTTATGATTATCTGTGCACATGGGGGTTTTCCTTAAAACGAAAATGCAGTAATTTTCATGAAAAACCTTCAGAACATCACATTTCAAACATGTGATTTTAATATTATATTAAAAAAAAATGTTTGATCACCTAAAACTGAATAATAAAAATGGGAATTTGCATTTGAAGGGATTTTTCATGAGTGCACGATATGGCAACGTCGAATTCAGCTTTCTCGGAAAGAAAAGGACGTCAAATGTGTTACTTTGCTTAGGAAAACAGGGATAGCTATACTTCGATCTGGTTAGAGTAGAAGACAACGACCAAGGAAGAAAAAGAAGAGCACAGACTGTCATATTACTGACAAATCGCAAACGGAAATTGTTTGGTTATATTGACAGAGAACACGTGTGTACCACAGAATAGGAATAAACATTTCATTATTCTATAGCAGAAAAAGCTATTCTACTAAACACCGTTGTCACTTCGTGCATGCCTGGCAAATCCCAAAACACAATTTTGAATACTTTCTGAAGGTAATTTGGGAAAATGATGAATCAAACCCATAATAATGATGTTCAAATTTGCATTTGCAGTAATAATCCAAATTCAGGAAAAACCCCCATTCCGAGCACATTAAAGAGAAGATGAATGAATGAATCTTCAATTTGCAGGTTTTATGTGTTAAACCCCCTCACAAAGGATTTGGCTGGCGTCCAACAAGCTATATAGAACTCAACACAATATTGAAAGATTGCTGTCTCGTGGAAGGAGGTTCAGGATATAAAAACGGCGAACACTGGGTTACTTATATAGGAAGGGCAGTGCTGAAAAATAAGTATTATATAGGTGAAGTTACACCGTCTGCATGGTGGAACATTTTGGCTCCTTCCTCGCTGGTTTTCTTCGATGAGAAAGGAAATAGATATGGTAGGAATACTGACTTTGATGTGCTGGCCTATGAGTGCTGTACAGCGGCTTATTGTAAGACTGTAAACAAGGCAGAATGCTGTTATGATATTGTGAAGAAGAGATGAGTTTGTTTGTGATTCTGAATGAGAATCTTCATTGATCAGTCTGAAATTATAATTTTTACTGTCATGATTAAACACTGCTCATAAATATTTATGTATTCTTCAATGAAACATGTTGAAGCTTTGTTGTGTATTAACTAACATAATCACAAGGACGATAATCCGTCGATTAATAGATAAACATTGAACCTTGATCAGAGCTAAACACCCAATCAACCAAAAGATCTACACCGAAGAAGCGCGGCATCCAAGGTGGATGTTACAGCTGTTCAACGGATTTACTGATCGTCAGACTATCTTACCTTGGACAAACCGCCGAATAGGAATCTATAAACTGCAGTATTCCATCTGACAGCTGATGAGTATCTAGATTCCTATTCTGCGGTTCATCCAAAGTAACATAATCTGACGATCAGTAAAACTGTGAAACAGCTGTAACTATTCTTCTGGGACGCCGCTTCTGCAGTGTAGATATTTTGGTTGATTGGATGATTAGCTCTGATCAAGTTGGAGTGTTTGTCGATTAATGGACGGATATTCGTCCTTGTGATTATGTTAGTTCATTACTACTGAAGCTCTCTTTTCTCCACGAACCAATTCCTGTCTTTGTCAGATGTTGGACGTTATCGTCTTGTGGGGAAACAACATCAAACGAGTGTTTCCAACGTCGTGACGGACGTTGTAAAACTGCAAAATAGCAGGTGCAGCGACCTGATTCGACAGAAGGTTGCACATAAATCAAAGTATTCTGCACTCGAAGGTAGGAGTCGCAAGATGCTCCTGGGAGATGGCGCGCTGGACGTACTTATACTGCAGTATTCCATCTGACAGGTGATAAGTATCTAGATTCCTATTTTGAGGTTTATCCAAGGTAAACTAGTCTGACGATCAGAAAAAACTGTGAAACAGCTGTAACCATTCTCCTAGGATGCCGCTTCTTCGGTGTAGATGTTTTGGTTGATTGGACGATTAGCTCTGAGCAAGATGAAATGCCAACGACCTACAGTTAACACGGTGGCTTCTGGAAGAAGCAACCCAGAGACTCGATATTTGTATGGAATTTTGAGGATTAATAACGAAGACGTAGTTTGCCCATGAACGAACTCAACCGAGATATACCTGCTGCTAATGCGTCTCCAAAATTTCGAAACTCTTGGTTTTCATCTTCGAAAGGTTCAACATTGGACGTTCAGACAAACTGAAATGAAGGTATCCATAGATTTTATAGAGTAATACTGATTTAAAAAACATGGTGTGCCCATCTGAAAAAAAAAACAGATGTCAGCAAGATTAAAATACAAGGAAATATATATTCTGTGCTTTGAATGAGAAAGTGATGTCATCATTGGTAAATACGATCACAGATGGGCACAACATGTTTTGCTTACATCATGGAGTAATACATCTGTGTTATCTGTGGTTCCGTCGTAACCTTGCCTACCTTCAGATTTTAGATTACGCAAATACTCCTGCGCCAACAACTGTGTCTTAAGCTTTGCTTGGTCAATGTGGACAGTGAAGAGCAAAGCTCAAAAAATAAGGATTATATACGTGAAGTGACATCATTTGCCAGGTGAAACATTTTGGTTTCCCCTTCGTTGGTATTCTTTGCTGAGAAAGGAAAGAGATATGGCAGGAATACCAAGCTTTAAGTGCTGCCCTATGATTGCTGTACCTCGGCATATTGTAAAGCTGTAAACAACGCATAATGCTGTTATGGTGTATTAATTTTGAAGAACAGATAGTTTCGTGCGCGATCCTAAATGAAAATCTTCATTGATCAGTCTGAAATGATAACCGTTACTGTTATACTTTAACTCTGTCGATAGCTATTTTGGTATTCTATAATAAAAAATGGTGAAGTTTTGTTGTTTATTCTTGGTCATAAGTGCCTAACTGCTAAGAGTTAACCCAAAAGAAAGAACGTAAAGACTCAACATTTCTAACGCTTTAGGAGATTTGAAACGAAGGCCAAATTCGTGGATGAGTGAAATTTACCCAATAAATCCATTAAAAATTTTATATTTCCATTATATCCAAAAAAGCAGATCCTATCAGGTTGAAATCTAATAGGTGGTTGAAAAATGACGGCGCGTAGGTTCACGTGAACTTTCGCTATGATTCAATGTAGGGAATCATCGGATAGATTCGACCCATTCATAAAATCTGCCTTCGTGAACAAGCCTCAAGTTAGTTTACCAATATCAAGTCTCAAATGTATTTCCTTTTGGAACTTATTGTGCTTACGTTCGACCTTCGTGCAGTTGTGAGCACAATGCTATCAAAGGAATCCTCTTGACTCAATATCAGTAGAGGAGGTTTAAAGATCAATAATAAACAATTGAACCATTCCAAATATTGGTTCTCCTATATTTCCGGGAAATGAATTCGATCAGGCTGACTCTATCGCCTTGAAACCGTCATCAGGATAGGTTTCACCTGCGAACATTGCAAGCTGTCATTTCCAATACAGTACTACATCAGCCTGTTCAAAATTTTGTTTTTCTAATAGTACCAAAAACAAAGATTGGATCGAATGGGGGTTTTTCCTGAATTCGGGTTATTACTGCAAATGAAAATTTGAACATAATTATTATGGGTTTGATTCATCATTTTCCCAAATAACCTTCAGAAAGTATTCAAAATCAGGTTTCAAAATTGGGGTTTGGGATTTGTCATGCATGCACGAAGTGACAACGTTGTTTAGTAGAATTGCTTTTTCTCCTATAGAATAATGAATTATTCATTCCTATTCTGTGGTACACACGTGTTCTTTGTCAATATAACCAAACAATTTCCGTTTGCGATTTGTCAGTAATATGACAGTCTGTGCTCTTCTTTTTCTATTCCTTGGTCGTTGTCTTCTACTCTAACCAGATCGAAGTATAGCTATCTCTGTTTTCCTAAGCAAAGTAACACATTTGACGTCCTTTTCTTTCCGAGAAAACTGAATTCGACGTTGCCATATCGTGCACTCATGACAAATCCCTTTAAATGCAAATCCCCATTTTTATATTTCAGTTTTAGGTGATCAAACATTTTTATAAAAATATAATATTGAAATTATATGTTTGAAATGTGATTTTCTGAAGGTTTTTCATGAAAATAACTGCATTTTCGTTTTAAGGAAAAATCCCCATTCAACATGACTACTCGATTGAAAATGACAGCTTGAATGTCCGCAAAAGCCACCAATCCTGGATATCTTAAGTCGATATAGGGTTTTTCATTCCCACCTAACACATAATTCGTCGTCAGTAAGTCCAACCTAGTCGGTCAACACCATTTTCGGCTCTTTATTAGTTTAGTCATTTTTCGATGGAATGATAGCATGCCATCCCCATGAGATTGCAAAAGCTCAACTCATTTTACACTTTTAATTTTTTTTTGGTTAAAATTTAAGGTAAAGAAAAAATATATTTTCGTATATCATCATGAATTCTTCTTATAATCACTACAGTCACAAGTAGTTTTTTCTCTCTTCAAATCACATAAATCATCTCTATTTCTAACGCAACGGTCCATATCAACATTGAATCTGACTTTCTTGATGTTGCAAGGATTTGGTGGCAGTTCCGGTGGATTCACCATCAAAGGTCCCACTCTCGACCTTTCCTTATTTTCGAGATCTTCCGGTTCCCGGCATTCGATCTGCTTACCCTTCTCGCAAACGTCGTGATGTTGCTTCAGGACATTCGTATAATATTTCTTCAATTTTTCCTCGGGCGTGTCGATATGCTTTGGAGTATAATTTTCTCCTGAAAAAATGATATTCTATCAGAAGGTTCACGAAGCTTGATCGTCTAATCACGGCGTTCATATTATGTGGTGTCGCTGAAATTGAACAAACATTTCATTCTACTTTATGAAGTCAGTTGGTTAGCCTTAGAATATATTCATTCAGTCTCATATTTTCCAATGACAGAAAGACTAATTAGTCAAACTCCCATAACCAACTGACTGAGTTTATTGAAGTTGGAGTAAAGAATAATCTTCATCCTGCCAATCCTTACAATGAGAGTTTTGTGAAACTCGTTCTGTGACATCCATGAATAATAAACCTCGACCTTGAAATTGAAGTATTCTAACCGTGGCACCTTTCAAGATGAAATCCATGCAACTGAGAGATGTGACCAATCTAGCAAAGAGCTAATAAACCGACTTGTGTTACCACGATCTACTATGACAGCCTAGCACGATACCGAAGCATTGAATTACAAACTCATCAGTTCAAAGATTACATGTGAGTACCTTAATTAAGTCAACAACTTCAACAAGAACTTGTAGGTCTCTTTGGTTTGCCTTTCCAGAAACGAGAAAGGCAATAATCGCAGGAACAGTTCAGTCTCTGTAGAATCCGAAAAAGGAATATGGCCAGATATCCAGAATAATCTCACCGAGTTGGCCACCTCTAAAGAGATCAGAACCTGTCAATCTACAGCAAAGATCATAGATAAGAGATGTAAGATATGTCATACTTTACATTATCTTCTTCACTTCCACTATCTACTTGAGAGAGAGCTTCAGATTTCAGAGAATGGCGTAGTCCATGTCTTCATATTTATGGTAATATCAGAACCTTCTTGTGGCTTGGAAAAAGACACTTACATGAAAAATAAAAATCACGGAAAGAAACATTCCAAACAGTTTCTTTCTAACTTGACTGAGGAATTAGAGAGCTCATGTGTCCTTCTGGACATTTTGCCTAAGGAAACACTTGGTGAAATTAAATTAGATACAAAATAATGTTTATAGATCCTCTAAGGGGGGGGGGGGAAGAGGGATAAATACTCATGAACATCTATAACAGAATGACTCAGCATTATGAGTATATGTAGAGATGTATGGTCCATTCAAGACCATAAAATCATGAAGAATTATAACTTGCACGAAGTTCTGTACATGCCATTCACGACCAGTCTTCCTATTTTTTTAGATCCCACGAAACTCATGTTGTTAACTTTACTAGCATGGATAGAAGCCAATATCAATACCGAAAGAACCCCTTCTTACCTTCAGCTGATTCCTCACAAATTTCTTCCTCCACCTTACCAACATTAACCTCAATGGGACACGGTTTATCACTTGCCATTATACCATGTGGTGGAACTTCGTACTTGTGCTCTAAACTCTTCTCGTAGGCTTCTGCTAATCCAGCTTTCAGTCTCCTCTCATATTCTTCATCGATAGGCGACTTGATTCCGTAGCACACTTCCATATTCGTCTTTTGTTCTTCTATTTCTCTTCCTGCCATGGAAAGAAAAGGCGATTAATACATATGAAAAAAAGTGAGTATTCAAACTGGGGAAAGAAGATGATCTTTAAATCGTTCCAGGCTATGACGGCATGAGTTAGTTATCTTTATAGAAGTAACCCATTACTGCAGACTTGCTCACGGCAAAATGTCAGGACCTGATCAGGCATGAAATTGCGGCATCTTGGTGCTTCAAACTAGGAAAAAAAGAAGAAATTATCTCTTCTATTTAATTCCATTCCGTGACGGCAACAATTTCGAAGTAACTCATCAGTGCACACTTGTCAATAACCAAGGATACAATTATCTACAGAGTAAGAGGTTACGAATTGAAATTTGATCTTTAGGAAATGACAGTTAAACTGCATCTGTCAGTGGCACAAATAAGAGAGAGGAACTCACCTATGGCATCCCTTTCTTCTTTCTTCTCTTGCTCCAGACTCTCTTGCATTTGATCCTTGATATCCTCCTTTAGATAACCTTTACTAAACATGTAATTCCTCATGTTTTCGATGACGCAGCAAGGGAATTTGTCTGGATTGGTCTGCATGTACCTGTATACGTACAGGTCCGCGCCAGTTATGATGAATCTTTGTTGGAACACACTTATTACTGCTCCTATGTAGAAATCTGCCGGCGTATAATAGACTGGGTCGAGAGGGTCACTGCCAGGTTTCGCCAGAAGAGTTGCTTTCAGGTACTTTCCGCCTGCAATGCACATAGTTGAAAGAGATGTAAATGTTCAAAGATTTGGATAATTATATCACATATACTCCATTCACTTTTATAAAGTATCCCGGTTGGACATGATTTAGGTCTATCATGTTTTTGTAACTAAAACCAAGGCATTTTGGCGCTCCTGAAATATCGACAATGTCAAAATAATTCGACGCGAGGTTGCCAATTTCTACTTTCTTTCAATAACAAACAATTCAGCTTAAGCCATAATAAACTAATAGATTAACATTTCGCTTTGATTGTGTTGTATTGCGCCTTAAGAAGGTAGTCATATTTGAATTGAACAAACGAATGATTTCAAAAGTTATATATTTCGTGGAATTGTTTCGATAGGAAGTAGTACATTGAAAATGAACTTGGTATATCCTATGCTGGCAGAACATTGAATTTTTATGCACGAAAATAACATGAATTATACAATATCTCATTCAATTCTATTTTTTCTAATATTTTAGGAATTGCTTTTTTATGGGAATTGAATATTTGAGTTGACTTCAAAGTATGTCCATAAAACATAATTCCATATTTTGCTTTTGACTCGGATACTGCATGAGAGGTAGTTTTCATGGAGAATTTATTCAGATATCTTGTCATTACACCCAAAGATAACAGAATGAAGTTTAGAACTATGTTGATCCCAATCCAGTGTATGTATCATTCACGTAGATTCCCAAGACCTTTGTAAATGGAGTTAATTCTTTTGAGGTTAACTGTGACACAGGTTTCGAAGTACTACTACATTTTCATACTGGAATATTTCAAGTTGTGCAACAAGGTATTTAAATTACTTCTGTAGGCTTATTTCTTGAGAATTTAGAAAAGTAGGGAATTCGAAGTAAATGATTCATCATTTTTCAGTAAAATTCCAAAACACTCGATTCTTGATTTCCGTACAAGAAAAAAGCATTTCTGAATCTTCCAACCCTGTTTACATGTGAAATATTTCCAATATTAACAGAGAAAAAAATTTCACATAATATTTTCTCAAATTCATTACTTTCCAAATATAGATTGATATTTTATATATACTACGACCTTTTTGTAGAGAGAACAACGTTGTGTTGTTATCTGACAGGAAAATGACTATAACCTAACATTTTCAAAATATACACGGTGGAATCTGTCAGGATGTCATGGCAAACCGGGATACTTTATAAAAGTGAATGGAGTATAGGTCATGTCAGGTTGTCTCTCCATGAGAGTTGATATCAACACTCACCAACAATTCCTGAGTTGTGAATGGGAGGTTCATGAATTTTACAAGATCCATCGCCCAATGAATATAGAAGCAAGAACCTTCGAATCTTATCTTCAGGATGAATATTTTCCATTACCATTTCGTATCTAAGGGGGAAATGAGGTTGAGTTGAGTGCAGGCCACATATGCGCGATCACGATGGCAATCACATTGTTCCCGGAACATATGTACGCGATCAGGGGCCTGCTCGATGAAACAACAAGTAACAATGCACAGGAGTTTTTTACTAAGCATAGTTCTTGATTCTTTTTTTGCGCGCATGTTCTAGGGGAACAGCGTGCTATCGTTTTGTCCAAATGTCTGTAATTTTCGATTATTGAACCGAAAATGGTCTCAAACGACTAGGTTGGACTCACTTATGACGAATCCGGTGTCAAAATCGATTCTGTACGGCCAGCCGGCCGTGGACACGATAACTGTCGAACGGTGTAAGCTAGCAACTTGAAACTTTCAGGGTAGGTCGCGCATTGGAATGCCGCGGTTGAGCTCGTTAATGGGCCAAATCGGTCGAACAGTTTTGAACTTATAGCTATATGAAGTATTGTTTCCTCAGTACCTCCCAAAAAATACTAAACCGAATGAAAGTTTGATGCACAATTTCATGAGAATTTGAAGTTATTTATTTTTTATTTCAGAAACTACTTGAGCGATTGGATTCAAACTTGGCAATTAGATGGAGTATAACGACACGCAACTTTGACTCAAATTTTGTCAGGATCATCCTGTCAGTAAATAAAAAAAAAATTTTTTTCAAATTTTTTTTTCGGAAACCGTTTATCATACCAAAAAAAATCCACTCGGACTTTGAGCTTTATATTTCACAGCAGTGTACCAAATTTCTGTTCGATACGACCATGAGTTCCCGAGATATCGCGACAAAATATGTCAAATTTCGAGGTTTTCTTCTCGATATCGTTGTTTTTTTCGGTGTAATTCGAGAAATACTGATTCAATCCTGATGAAACTTCGCAGCTGGTTTGAAAATGCTGAAAGACAACTTTATGCAGAATTTCGTGATGATCGTATCATTAGAACAATTAAAAAAAAAAACTGTGATTTTCTTATCATATCATCCTCATTAAATTCTGTATGAACCTTCGAACTGTAATTTTTCGATGAAGAACAGGATTTCAATTCGATCCTATCTGTATTTTTGGAAATATTGGGAAAATAAAATTTTGAATGGGTATATCTACGGAATCATTGGGCGGATTTTACCCATTTACGAATTCGACCTTCGTAATTAAGCCCCAAACCTTCTCTACAAATATCGAGTTTCTAAGTTGTTTCTTCCGGAAGTTATTGTGTTTACGCAGTCGGCCGTTAGGACTTCCGGAAGAAACGACTTAGAAACTCGATACTTGTAGAGTAGGTTTGGGGCTTAATTACGAAGGTCGAATTCGTGAATGGGTAAAATCCGCCCAATGATTCCGTAGATATACCCATTCAAAATTTTATTATTCCAATATTTCCAGAAATACAGATTAGATCGAATTTAAATCCAGTAATTTACCGAAAAAAAAATATTGAAAAGCACTTCCGTGAAGGCAGCAACTTTTGCACGCAAGGTCAAATTCGTTGCCGAAGCGGTCATCTACATTGAACATGCGCGCAAAAGCTGCTGCCCTCACGGCAGTACTTTCCTAGTTCAATTTAATAATCTGATCGCCATCAAGATAGTGATCGCGTATATGTGGCCTCCACTTTAGCCAACAATGTATCTATAAATCTATAAATCTCAACAATATAACACAAGCTCTTCTTTACTCGCCTCAAGTATTTATTAGCATTAGATATCTGCCTGATGACATCTTTCTTAGGCGGTTTCGGCATGAAGCTCAAAGTGTTCTGCAAGGAATCCTCAAGACTACCAATGCCATTATGGGGTGGCATAGGCCTTTCTGGAGGTTTAGGCTTCTGTTTTTCAATCTGAACTGGCGACTTCTGCTCGATGCATAGCGCTAGTCTGTAGTAGTTCCTCGTGTACGGATCGCAGTCGTACAACAGCATTTTTCTACCTAAGATGAAGATGGTATCTCCTACTTTGAGATCCACTGGCTGATAAAATTCTGTCACCTCGGCGTCGGATAGCTCCAAGTACAAAGAGGGGTAATTTATTGGTATATCTGTGTATATCTGAAAGAAGAGAAGGAAAATTCTGCTCTGATAATGATCGATCCAGTTGTTCATACTAACAGAAAACTTGTTGTTTCATGGGGGTTTTTCCTTCAAACGGAAATGCAGTATTTTTCATGAAAGACCTTTAGAATATCACATTTCAAACATATAATTTCAATATTATATTTTTAAAAAAATGTTTGATCACCTTAAACTGAAAAATAAAAATGGGGATTTTCATTTAAAGGTATTTGTCTTGAGTACACGATATGGCAACGTCGAATTCAGCTTTCTCGGAAAGAAGAGGACGTCAAATGTGTTACTTTGCTTAGTAAAACAGAGCTAGCTATACTGAAATCTGGTTAAAGTAGAAGACAACGACCAAGGAATAGAAAAAGAAGAGCACAGACTGTCATACTGTCATATTACTGTCAAATCGCAAACGGAAATTGTTTGGTTATATTGACAAAGAACACGTGTGTACCACAGAATAAGAATAAATATTTCATTATTCTATAGCAGAAAAAGGTATTCTATTCTACGTTGTCACTTCGTGCATGCCTGGCAAATCCCAAACCCCAATTTTGAAATCTGATTTTGAACACTTTCTGAAGGTAATTTGGGAAAATGATGAATCAAAGCCATAATAATTATGTTCAAATTTGCTTTTGCAGTAATAACCCAAATTCAGGAAAAACCCCAGTTAAATGCTGCTAAAGAACAGGGCTTGTAAAATTATTTGATCTGGGTCGTGTGAATTAGTTCAACTTTTCAGAACTGCAACTGAGACGACCTTTTGCTCTGTTAGCTCACTTTTCGAGTCCTAAGGATACCTTGATGTTCAGGAGTCTTGGCAACCACATCGTGAGGATTTAAAACTGGCTAACCTCTAAGTACTTCAGCTGGTTAGATCTGGACATTCGCATACTACATTATATTTATGGCTGATATGATTATTTGTTACTCATTGAGTTCAAAGGACATTGTCGCCGATGTATACAAATCTGAGAACGTACTGACGGGACTGGGTTATCACGTCGTGAGGAATTAGAGCTGGCTCACCCATATGTATAATTTGACCTGGCCAGCTCTGGACATTTGCATATTATCAGTCAGTTTCACAAAACTTTTGACGTCTAAGCAACTCGTTGATTAAGGTTTGCATTCGATGGTTGGGTTGAAAATGAACTGAAATCGGACACAGAATTCACTGTTGACTGACAATCAAGCCCTTGATCAGGCAATTAAAGTTTTGTGAAACTGGCCGTATATGTTCGGATATTTCCGTTTCCTATCCACAGAGCCGGCATATGTCAACTGCAGACTTGCGCAACTGGTAAAAGATGTATTTGTACCAAGAGTGTTCTGTCAGCAGTTCCATCATCTGTGCTCTTAAACATCAAGGAGCTTCACAAATGAGAACGCAGAAAGGTTCTGGTCTGTGAGGTTTCACCCTAGTTTCCTTCTAAAGCGCAGTGTCCTGGCATCTATCAAATGGTTAACTTGTAGACTTCAGCCAGTTGCTCCATAGAAGCACGGCATTATCAGGACATTAAGTTCTAGATACGTAATCCAAGAACCCTCAGTGTGGACTATCTACCTAATATTATGTACACATATATGTGCGACTCCTTGAGGATTTTTTGTCACTGTTGTGCAAAAGTAAACAGAAAGTATATACCTTCAAGATAGAGGGATCTTATCCTAGGGACCTAAAGATACCGGTACCACATCAGATCTGATCAGAACACCATTTGGAGGAGAAGCCTATATTTTATCACTGGATCATAGTGATCCTGGTGCACCGAGAATAAAATTGAGCGCAGAACAATTTAATTCACCAGAGTGAGAACGTAGAATAAGAAAATAAAACTGAAGATTTGGAATAATTAAAAAACTTGCACTCTTGGCACAATTCTTATGATAGAAGTCACCTTTGGTATCTTTGTCCTTCTCAGTAACAGAGGAAATGGATCTCTGCCATCATTTTTTGTATGAATCTCCTTCACACAAATGGTGTCATCTGACAGAAAATATAAAATATCGAACTTCCTCAATTCCCCATGCTCACTGTCTCTATCGTCCCAAACGGCATTGAATCTGGAAACAGAAATAAAAACGTGAGAATTTATTTTCGAATTTTTTTTTCAAACAAATACAGATCCGATAGAATACACAGAAGATAAGGTGAATTCAAAGATGCGCTTTTGTTTCGCCAATGTTGGGAAATTCGGCAGATTTCGTTTCTTCCACTGAAGGTGGCGCTGTTTGGAAATTACGACCGGTCGTTAAGGCCACTGTCTGTCAGAACTGAATAGACGACTTCGGCCCAAGTTGCCAACCCACAATTTTCTTCACAAATTTACTATCACTGGGGAACGGAAATTTCAGGACAAATTCGACATGATAAGGTTAACGTTATTTATAAATATCCGTAAAAGATGCCTCGGCTCCTCAAATAAGATGATTCCTTCCAAATATAGGTTTTTGTTAGGCTGGAATTAAAGTTGGGATTCCTGATTTCATGTTAATAGTGTCAAGTTTATAAAGGATATGTTCTGTAACTATGAAATATTCGGTTGGTTCCTGAAAAAATGTTGATTACGGAATTTGATTGATGAAAAAGTAATCTTCCTGTCACCAGAACGTGGACATATTAAGTCTATGCACCAGAACGACAATCAATGTTTTATGGTAACATATCCTTAGCATAGAACAATCTTTATTTACCTTATGATCCATAGACCATACCTAGTAATTTTTCCTTTGTTGATTGTTGTCTCTTCTATGTTCTATGGATCATAAAGTGAATAAAGATTGTTTTTTGCTAGGGAAATGTTACCATAGAACATTGCCTATCTTTCTGGTGACAAAAAGAACGTTTTCATCCATCAAATTCCGTAATTAACTTTTTTTTTTCAGGAACCAACCGAATATTTCATATTTCCGGAATGGAAAACCGGCAACCGAAAAAAGTTGATTTGCAGAACATATCCTTTATAAATTTGACACTATTAACATGAAATCAGGAATCCCAACTTGAATTTCAGCCAATCAGAGATGATCTGAACAAAACCTTTTATTTGGAAGGAGTTATCTTGTTTGAGGAGCCGAGGCATATTTTACGGATATTTATAAATAATGCGAACCTTATCATGTCGAATTTGTCCTGCAATTCACTTTCCCCAGAGATAGTAAATTTGTGAAGAAAATTGTGGGTTGGCAACTTGGGCCGAAGTCGTCTATTGACATCAGACAACATATGAGGTAAAAAATATTTGGATGAATGAATTTCTACCATATTATGTTTTGCATAACTTTCAGTGGAATATATTCTTAGAATTCAATTTAATTTTTGGCTAATACACTATCTCACGATGTTTTACTTTAATATAGCAAGCGAGGAGTGAAATTATTAGGTGAGCAATGTGAAATTATTTCACACAATCTACTGATACATCCATATCTTGCGACAGCTTGTTCAAATATATTCATATTTTTCCAGATTTTGCAGATATACAACGGAATGTGGTAAAGCGGCGGGAAGTTTATGGAAGTTGTTACAGAACCAAGCATCATCCTTACTTTAAGTCAGGCTGAAACCTATATCAAGACTTGGAGTTCCACAGGGAATAAACTTATTGAATAGGGCATATTATAAAACCAGTTCAATTTAAGTTCTTTCCCATTTATATTCAAAAGGTTCACAACTAGAAAGCAGGAGTTTTATTCAATGACTGAGCTTTTCTAGTAGCACTTGATAGTAGTAAATTTCAATTTCAAGTTAATGAAAATTTTTAAACAATTCATGTGGGTATATTCAATGAAGAACCAAGAAAGATAAAACAAATTCAATGATTAAAATAATGTGCATTATTATTGGGGGTCGATATCTCGATCCTCGATTAGTGAAAATGATTGAAAGACAATCATGAAAACAAGTGTATACCTTCTATAAATATGATTCTTTCTTCATTCGAACACTTGTTTCCATATACATGCACTGTTCAAACAAAATACAAAAGGGCCCCATTTAAAAGTATCTGAGGATCTACATATTTCTTCGAAGCAAACATAAAAAATTTCACGCACTTATCAATAACTAAATAATAATCTGAGAAATCATAAATAAATTCGAAATGAAAATTGCCGAATTCCCATCAATAGTGTCATGCGTTCTGATTGGTCGATTGGTGGCGTTTGTGTCGGTAGCGAAGGTATGAAATACAGCCGGTTTCCCCAGTTTGGTCTAAAGATTTAGTAGGAAAACAAATGAAAATAAGAGTGCCATTGTTCAGTGCATCCTAGGTGGTACTTATCCAGATTGACACACTGTATGTACTTACTTCAGGATTTGTTTATCATACTCCAAGAATCTCCTCAGTTTATTGTCAGCTGGAGGTGTTCTGGTTGTCGTGAGTGGCTTCTTCAAGTACCTCTCCATGGTGTATGGATCGAAAGGCATCTCTTCAGGATCCGCCATTATCAAACCTTGGCTTGCCATGTATTCCTAGTAAAGTAGGCTGTTTCAGGATGTTAACTCCTTTGATTAGAATTGAGCTTACCTTAGTGAACAGGTCGCAATCTACAGTGTGGTATACTATGCCGTGTATGGCGATGTCTTTTCCTATACCGAGGTCCTTCCATGTCCAGTATTCTCCCCTGTCGTTCTTGGGTATTTTTGCTCTTCTGACCAATTTTCCTTGGTCCATGCCAGCGTTCTGACGAAATATCATAATTCAATTACGACACAGAGTAGGTAGATGAGCATTCAAGGAGTTCTCAAGCGCTGGTTCTTAGGATCAAGAGCGTTATCATTGCACCCAAATGTCTGTAGTATTCGAATTTTGAGTCGAGACCTGTCTTGAAGGATTCGATTGGACTTGAAGGATCCGTGGTCAAATTCAATTCTGTACGTCCGGTTGTGTGTCCCTCCATATAAATTTTCAGGATAGGTCAAAACCTTAGTTGAATTCTTCAAGGGAAAAATCAGCGTAACAGTTTCGTAGTTTTTAGAGTCTAACGGTTCAGTTGATAAACGCATCTGAAATTCCCTGATCCCAAACTTTCCAAAAATACAGACGCGATCGGGCTTATATTCAGCAAGTGGATATAATGTGGTGATATGCAACTCAAGATTTGAATTTTCAGTTTTATCTGTAGAAATATATTTTGGGTTTATTTAATTGTTTTTATAAAATTGTGCATCAGCATTTGCCAGAATCAGATAAAACTGAAATTTTGTATGTTGCTGGGTATAGGTAAAATCCACCTAATGATTTCCCAGATTTTCCCATTCAAAGATACGATAAGATCGAATAGACGACTTCGGCCCAAGTTGCCAACCCACAATTTTCTTCACAAATTTACTATCACTGGGGAACGGGAATTTCAAGACAAATTCGAAATGATAAGGTTCGCATTATTTATAAATATCCGTAAAAGATTCCACGGCTCCTCAAACAAGATGATTCCTTTCAAATATAGGGATTTGTTAAGATCATCCCTGATTGGCTGAAATTTGAGTTGGGATTCCTGATTTCATGTTAATGGTGTAAAATTTATATAGGATATGTTCCGCAAATCAACTTGGTTATTTTGGTTGCCAGTTTTCCATTTCGTAAATATGAAATATTCGGTTGGTTCCTGAAAAAAGGTTAATTACAGAATTTGATTGATGAAAAAACGTTCTTTCTGTCACCAGAACGACAGTCAATGTTCTATGGTAACATATCCATAGCATACAATAATCTTTATTTACTTCATGATCCATAGAACATAGAAGAGACAACAATCAATAATGGAAAAATTACAAGGTAGGGTCTATGGATCATAGGGTAAATAAAGATTGTTCTATGCTATGGATATGTTACCATAAAACATTAATTGTCGTTCTGGTGCATAGACTTAATATGTCTATGTTCTGGTGATAGAAAGATTGCTTTTTCATCAAATAAATTCCGTAATTAACCTTTTTTTTCAGAAACCCACCGAATATTTCATATTTACAGAACGGAAAACCGGCAATCGAAATAACCAAGTTGGTTTGCGGAACATATCCTTCATAAACTTGACACCATCAACATGAAATCAGGAATCCCAACCTTAATTTCAGCCAAACAAAAACCTTTATTTGGAAAGAATTAACTTGTTTGAAGAGTCGAATTTGTCCTGAAATTCCCGTTCCCCAGAGATAGTAAATTTGTGAAGAGAATTGGGGGTTGACAACTTGGGCCGAAGTCGTCTATTGGAATCCAGTACTTGATTGAAAAATGACAGATTGAATGTTCATACGGAATTCCGCAAGGATTATATGATCGAAAGATCGCAGATCATTGAATATTTGAAAAAAAAATGAATCTATAATTTTTCAAATTGTTCTGATTACACGACGATAACGAAATTTGGCACAAAGTTGTTCATCAGCATGTTCGAACTAGTTACCGATTTTCATCATGATTGAATCAGTTTTTTTTGAGTTATTCCGGAAATGAAACGATACTGAGGAAAATAACACGCTGTTGCCCAGAACAATCGAGCCAAAACACGATATTTTTTCCAAGATCTCCCAATACTATAAGCATATCAAACTGAAATTCTCTACACTGCTGTGAAATATGGAGGTCAGGGTATGAACGAAACTTTTTTCGAATATAAGAAAAAGTTTTCGAAAAACGAGAAAAAAAATGGAATTTCAATCGCCCCAGAAATAACCTCATAATTGCAAATGGCTATAACTCCGAGATCGTCTGGCCAATTTTGTCCTATTGATGAACTGACCTTCTGATGCGCTAGGTTGCTCCGTTCGACGGTTATTGTGTCCTCAGACGGCCGGCAGGGAGGTCAGACAGAAACAATTTCGACACGAGATTCGGGTAATCTTTGGGTTTCGACAAGTGGAAATCAAAATAAGATATGCGCATGCACCAATAGTGTGGATCATCGTTGCCAGATTGTGCGGAAGCCTAATATTAGATGTGAGTGAAAATATCTTGATTCATCCGAGAAGGTTAGTTCTGACTTGAAAATAAGTACATGAAGTAGAAATCGAGTATTGTAATGAATTCTGTCGGTTGTTAGGTTAGTTTTGTTAAATTCTGTGCCAGTACAAATCAGAAGAAATAGAATTTGGGATAGTGCACTTGCATTCCGTCTCCTAATTTGTCCTAGGTTAGGTAAGTTTAATTTAGGAAAGTACCAAACCGAATCAGAAAATGAAAATAAGGGGGTCCCATCATTGAAAACTATCGAAACCATACTTTATCTCTGTTTAGAATAAAAATAGCGCAGAATTGTCCATATTCACTTATTCAAACACATTCCTTTCACATTCAATTTCCTCTTCATCCTATATTTGATACGACCTATATGGAAGGAACAGAGTTTTAAATGACATGACATTCTTGTGGCATTGGATTTATTTTACAGTCTGGCAACGATTCTCCCTAAATTACATTGTTGGAGCATGCGCACATCTTGTTCTGATCTCCACTTGTCGAAACCCAAAGATTACCCGGATTCGTAATCCGTGAGTCCAACCTAGTCGTTGGAGATCATTTTTGGGAAAATAATCCGAAAACTACAGACATTCGGAAAACATGAAAGAACTTCGGGAAAATGGGGGTTTGTCCTTCAAACCAGAATGCAGTAATTTTCACGAAAAACCTTCAGAACATCACATTTCATACATATAATTTCAATATTATATTTTTAAAAAAATGTTTGATCACCTAAAACTGAAAAATGAAAATGGGGATTTGCATTTAAAGGAATTTGTCTTGAGTGCACGATATGGCAACGTTGAATTCAGCTTTCTCGGAAAGAAAAGGACGTCAAATGTGTTACTTTGCTTAGGAAAACCGAGATAGCTATACTTCGATCTGGTAAGAGTAGAAGACAACGACCAAGGAAGAAAAAGAAGAGCACCGACTGTCATACTGTCATATTACTGACAAATCGCGAACGGAAATTGTTTGGTTATATTGACAAAGAACACGTGTGTACCACAGATTAGGAATAAATAATTCATTATTCTATAGTAGAAAAAGCTATTCTACTGAACACCGTTGTCACTTCGTGCATGCCTGGCAAATCACAAACCCCAATTCTGAAATCTGATTTTGAATACATTCTGAAGGTAATTTGGGAAAATGATTAATCAAACCCATAACAATTATGTTCAAATTTGCATTTGCAGTAATGACCCAAATTCAAGAAAAGCCCCCAGTAATGGCACAACACGAATTTACCATTATTATTTACCAGTGAACCCGGTTTAAAATGAAGGAAATCGAATTCTATTCAAAAAGCTTACAAAAACACGGAAATTATATCTTCTGTACATTCTTTTCATTCTAATTCAGAATGGAATAACACAAAATCTGGTTTGAAATACTTCCGAAAACACAAATTTGACTCGCAAAACTTTTAAAAAAAAATGTATTTCAAACATGGACTTACAATTATAGTCTATGGCTTCAAACTGATCTGTCTTATTCAAATCGCAAACGGAAATTGTTTGGTTATATTGACAAAGAACACGTGTGAACCACAGAATAGGAATAAATAATTCATTATTCTATAGCAGAAAAAGCTATTCTACTACACACCGTTGTCACTTCGTGCATGCCTGGCAAATCCCAAACCCCAATTTTGAAATCTGATTTTGAATACTTTCTGAAGGTAATTTGGGAAAATGATGAATCAAACCCAGAATAATTATGTTCAAATTTGCATTTGCAGTAATAACCCAAATCCAGGAAAACCCCCCATTATATCATACTTCCCTCTAGATAATGCAACTAGAAACTGGAAAAATCAAAACCACTCACAGGTGTCACCGGCTCGATCACTGTAATAGTGTCGTCGGCCAAGAAGTAGATCAGGTTCACCTGGCGAATTCTGTAATGCTCGTCCGGAGATTCCACCACGGTCTGTTTGAAGAAGGCCTTGAAGGTGAGACATTTCCCGTCGTAATGGACGTAGTGAGGCGTGAACTGCGGCAACGCCGCAGCTCTGGTCCTTCCGTAAGTGAGGGAGGGGTCGTACCTCACCGGATCGGACTTGGTGAGATATTTCGCTGTGTTTATCTCGAGCTCCCGACCTCCTATACCTAAGTAGTCGGTTTTAGGTAGGCTGTATCCGGCATATGTGTCTAAGGTATGACTGAGCCTAAAATTCGATATCTGAAAAAAAAAAGAGTTCAATAAATATCTGCAACAATGAGATTTTTTGAAGGGAATTTTTTCGTAAGAGCGAACACTACCGTGTGCTGATGGAAGACGGCGTTGCGCAACACGGCCACATTCGAGTTTCATTAAACCCCGTTTATATCTCAAGGTCAGGCACCGGCCCACGGTCTGCATGATACAACGTTGCCAATAGCCGCGAGAAATATTAGAAGTCGGAGAAAATTCGACGTTAATAGTGGAAAACGGGGTGTCGTTCTACAGGCTTCAGGTCTGCAAAAAAAATTTTCAAAAATTTGTTTGAAATTTTATAACTGACTTTCATGTACCTTTCAGCGCTGATTTCAAAAATGCAATCCGTTTTTTTTTCTATCACGTCAGGTTTTCTTACAAAAAGGGATTATTTTTGGGTATAATAATAAAATTTGAGCCATTTTCCCAAATTTATAACATTTTATTTTATTTATAAATCAGGTTCTAAACCACGTTTCCAGTACACCTTTATTTCTCTTTAAGCTTATAAGTCATGATAATATCGTTTTCTCTTGCTGTTGAAGCTTCTTTTGCTGCTTTTCCGGCTGTGGACTTGTTGAGGATCATCTCTTTTCAACATCCAGCAGTAGTCCGCAATCATGTTGACTTTCCATCTTCCTTGGTATCTTCTTTCCATTTACTTCATGTCTTGGTGGAATCTTTCACCCTGCTCTTCACTTACATCACCAAAGTTTGCAGGGAAATAGTCAAGATGTGATTGGAGAAAATGAACTTTAATGCTTATATTACAACCAAGTTTCTCAAAGTTGTCGAGCATGTCTGCGACGATTGTCTCGTAGTTTGGATCTTTTTTGTTTCCTAGAAAACCGGTAACAACCAGTTTAAAAGATGTTCACGCTGCTTCTCCTTTTGTTTCCATTGTGTCCTAGAAGCTGGGATCTCTCATTAGTTTTCTAATGTCTGGCCCGACAAAGATTCCTTCCTTCATCTTTACCTCAGATAAACCAGGAAACTGTCCACAAAGATATCTGAAACATTCTCCTTCTTTTGGCAATGTCTTGACAAACTGCTTCATCAGGCCCAACTTAATGTGAAGTGGTGGAAGTAAGACCTTTTTGGGATTCACAAGGCTTTTCCTCTCAACATTTTAAACCCCAACCTGTAAGGTTTTTCTCAAGGGACAATCTTTTTTTATGTAGTGATTCGTTCTGTCTCTGCTGTCCCATTCACAAAAAACAAACAAGGAAATTTTGTATAGCCAGTTTGTTGAACAAGTAGTATTGAAACCACTTTTAAATCAGAATGGTACTGGTTCCTCCTAATTACCATTTATTTAACGTATAACTCATGTAGTATAAAAATTGCTATGCAACTGAAAATGCACTATAGTTTTTTTAATACGTTTTTAAAGTACTTCAGGCTAAATAACAGTTACTGGAGATCCAAAATACCAAAATTCAAACTCACTAGAGTACAGAGATATGTTGGAAAATATCGAAAAAATCTAAAACTATACAAGCACTTTGTGGAATAACTGTACGTGATGGAATTTTGTTAATATTTTTTCTGAAATCAGCGTTGAAAACAACATGAAAATCACTTATTGAATTTGAAACAATTTTTATGTCGCAGACCTGTGTTATTTTTGGCTAAATGTTTTTTGGGATGTAAGCAGTTAATTCTTTTGTGTCACTGGGCAATGTTAGTTATTTTTCCATTTTTCACTTCAATTTCCCGGAAATTCTGGAATATGAAGAAGTGGCAACATTGCGCATGCTTACTTTTCTTTTCAATCATGTGCACCAGATTTTTTTTTTGAAATAAACGAGCTCTGACGTTCAAAAGGTACCCTGTTATATTTGAGGTATTGTTTGCTCATGATAGGAACTAGAAATCATGGAAATATTATCCTTCACTACATTCGTCATATTCCTCTACAGATTCTTCAAGTTTTAAATCAATCTCAACTTTAAATATCTCGAAACCGTTCTACAGATTTTAACCATTAAAGAAATCAACAGAGATATTCAGTTGCCAAGACTATCTTTTCTTGAAAAAAAAATTAAAAAGCACTGACGTGAAGTCAGCAGCTTTTACGAGCTTGTTCACATTGCGAAATGGTGAAATTTTAATGAAATATAAAAATTTTCGAAAAAAAAAATTATTTTTCGAATTTTTCCATGGATAATTTTTCTTATTGACACTGTTCATCTTCCAACCAAGTTTTATTTCGATCAGATAAATATTTTTCGAGTTATTGAAAAATCAAAATTTCAAATGGCTGTAGCACGAAAACCATTCGAAGGATTTGGCCCATTAACGAACTTAACCGATATATTCAAAATCTTAACTTAACCTGAAAATTCCAAGACTCTAGGTCTTTTCTTTGGAGAGTTACAGCGCACACGGCCGGCCGGACAGAATCAATTTTGACCACGGATTCTTCATCAGTGAGTTCAACCTAGTCGTTTGAGACCAATTTCGGCTCGAAATTCAAAAATTACAGACATCGTGACGAACTGATAACGCGCTGTTCCCCAGAACAAGCGCGTAAAAATTAGAACACATACGTAGAAATAGACCGGCCAGAGTTACAGAATTCAATAAGATCACTTCACAGGATAAACACATTCAGGAACTACATTTCTTAATATCAATATATATTCCAGAAGCATTGATGGTTCAATAATTTCATATTTGGAACGATATTGGATTGATATTATCAAAGAAACACATTGGTGGTCTCGGAAGGAACCTTATATTCTTAGGACATTTAGAAGTTATAGAACGGTTTCATTCTTTTTACCGTAGATTCATTCAAAAAGCACTCACTGTTGGATCTGTGAAGGTAAGACCAGGAAGTTTAGGTAAGCCTGTCATTCTGCAGATAAATAAACTGTTGACAATCTGAATTGCACTACTTTCAGACAGATTGTGTGTGTTGCCATGGAAATGAAATGGTATTCAAATTT
The DNA here is from genome assembly GCA_958510865.1 of Myrrha octodecimguttata. Taxonomy (NCBI): domain Eukaryota; kingdom Metazoa; phylum Arthropoda; class Insecta; order Coleoptera; family Coccinellidae; genus Myrrha; species Myrrha octodecimguttata. The sequence goes on from OY294057.1 coordinate 76,222,684, forward strand.
ATGGATCAAACATATTTCGATGATCGGGTTGGTTTTAGGTGGAATAACCATAGAATTATAATATGTTTACGAGAATAATACACATAGAGACTTTTTATATTTATGCATGGAGTTAATTCAGATTCTATAACATTTTTTACTCTATGTTCTAAGCATTTGGACCATAGACATATAGTCTATATGTCTGTGATCCGAATCTTTGAGAAATTAAATATTTATTCGAGCTTGCAATCCATACCTATGATGATAACCAATTGGCACATGGGTAAACATTCTGGACTTATTAGTTGTTTTGAGATATTGTATTATGAAAAGTTTTATGTAATGTACAGCGCTAATTATCTGCGTTACTCCATAAAATTCATCAATTATCCCCTTTTTGATGAAGAATTCGTCATCAAACTCAATTCTGTGCAAACGACTTTCAGTTTGTCGCCGCGATGACTTTCGAATGGAATAAAATTCACAGGATAGGATTGAGGTTTAAAATGGGCTCGTTGAGTTTGTTGATGGGCGAAATCTACCCAATGGTTTCTTAGTTATGGAATTCATGGAACAACGTCAAGTGTTTATATAATTTGTCGGCTGATCGTGAACGCAATGATTTCCGAAGGGATCTGATAAATAGTATTTTTTTCTAGAGAAATATCGGGATTTTTTCTTTCTAATTTATAAAACCATACAATTCCGAAAAAATATCGTAGGAATTTGCACGTAGGAAGGCTTCAACTAAGTACCAAGTTTCGATCCAGTTTACACCAATAGTTCGTGAGATATTGAAATAAAAAACTAAAACATTCAAATAACTATTACTCCGAAACCATTTGGTCGATTTGACTCATCAACGAACTCAACCTAGTCTGAAAATGTCAAGTCGACAGGATCTTCCGTTCTCACGTAATCGTGGCCTACTGACGGTCGCGTTTCTAGATTTTTTTTCGATAAATTACTGAATTTCAATTCGATCTTATCTGTATTTTTGGAAATATTGGAAAAATAAAATTTTTAATGGGTATATCTACGGAATCATTGGGCGGATTTTACCCATTCACGAATTCGACCTTCGTAATCAAGCCCCAAACCTTCTCTACAATTATCGAGTTTCTAAGTCGTTTTTTTTCCGGAAGTTATTGTGTTTACGGTCGGCCTAACTGCCGACTGCGTAAACACAATAACTTCCGAAAGAAACAACTTAGAAACTCGATATTTGTAGAGAAGGTTTGGACCTTAATTACGAAGGCCGAATTCGTGAATGGGTAAAATCCACCCAATGATTCCGCAGATATACCCATTCAAAATTTTATTTCCCCAATATTTCCAAGAATACAGATCAGATCGAATTGAAATCCAGTACTTCATCGAAAAATTACAGTTCGAAGGTTCATACAGAATTTAATGAGGATGATATGATAAGAAAATCACAGCATTTTTTTTTCCAATTGTTCTAATAACAGGATCATCACGAAATTTTGCATAAAGTTGTCTTTCAGCATCTCCAAACTAACTGCGAAGATTTATCAGGATTGAATCAGTATTTTTCGAGTTATACCGAAAAAAGCAACGATATCGATATCGAGAAAAAACTCCCGATAGCTCCAAAACTTATGATCGTATCGAACGGAAATTTGGTATACTGCTGTGAAATACGAAGCTCAAAGTCCGAGTGAAATTTTTTCATGGATAGGATAGACGGTTTTCGGAAAAAAAATTTTTGGGACAAAATTTTGAAAAAAAAAATTTTTTGAATTAACTGACAGTATGATCCTGACAAAATTTGGCTCAAAGTTGCGCGTCGTTATACTCCACCCAATTGCCAAGTTTGAATTCAATCGCTCAAGTAGTTTCTGAAATAAAAATAAATAACTTCAAAATTTCAAGTGGCTATAACTCCGAAACTATTCTACCGATTTGGCCCAGTAACGAACTTAACCGCGGCATTCCATTGCGCGACCTACCCTGGAAGTTTCAGGTTGCTAGTTCACTCTGTTCGACAGTTATCGTGTCCACGGCCGGCCGGCCGGACAGAATCGATTTTGACACCGGATTCGTCATCAGTGAGTCCAACCTAGTCATTCGAGATTATTTTCGGCTCAATCATCCTAAATTACAGATATTTGGACAAAACGATAGCACGCTGCTCCCCTAGAACATGCGCGCAAAAAGTGACGTCTGCAGGATTAAAAAAATTTCAAAAAGCACTGCCGTGAAGGCAGCAACTTTTGCGCGCATGTTCAATGTAGATGACCGCTTCAGCAACGAATTTGAACGTGCGCGCAAAAGCTGCTGCCTTCACGGCAGTGCTTTTTGAAATTTTTTTCTGATAAATTACTGGATTTCAATTCGATCATATCTGTATTTTTGGACATATTGTAAAAATAAAATTTTGAATGGGTATATCTACGGAATCATTGGGCGGATGTTACCCATTCACGAATTCGACCTTCGTAATTAAGCCCCAAACCTACTCTACAAATATCGAGTTTCTAGGTCGTTTCTTCCGGAAGTTATTGTGTTTACGGTCAGCCTAACGGCCGACTGCGTAAACACAATAACTTCCGAAAGAAACAACTTAGAAACTCGATATTTGTAGAGAAGGTTTGGACCTTAATTACGAAGGCCGAATTCGTGAATGGGTAAAATCCACCCATTGATTTCGTAGATATACCCAATCAAAATTTTATTTTTCCAATATTTCCAAAAATAGAGATCAGATCGAATTGAAATCCAGTACTTCATCGAAAATAACAGTTCGAAGTTTCATACAGAATTTAATGAGGATGATATGATGAGAAAATCATAGAAATTTTTTTTTTCAAATTGTTCTAATAACACGATTATCACGAAATTTTGCATAAAGTTGTCTTTCAGCGTCTTAAAACTAGCTGTGAAGTTTAATCAGGACTGAATCTGTATTTCTCGAGTTATACCGAAGAAATCAACGATATCGAGAAGAAAACCTCGAAATTTGACATATTTTTTCCCGATATCTCCGAAACTTATGATCGTATCGAACTGAAATTTGGTACATTGCTGTGAAATTAGAAGGTCAAAGCGTGAGTATAATTTTTCTTGGATATGATTAATGGTTTCCGAAAAAAAAATTTTTTTGGAAAAAAATTTCGAAAAAAATTTTTTTTGAAAAGTACCGACAATATAATCTTGACGAACTTCAGCTCAAAGTTGCGCGTCGTTGTACTTCACCTAACTGCCAAGTTTGAATCCAATTGCTCAAGTAGTTTCTGAAATAAAAATCAAATAACTTCAAAACTTCAAATGCCTATAACTCCGAAACGATTCGATCGATTTGGCCCATTAACCCATTAACTCAACCGCGGCATTCCAATGCGCGACCTACCCTGAAAGTTTCAAGTTGCTAGCTCACTTCGTTCGACAGTTATCGTGTCTACGGCCGGCCGGCCGGACAGAATCGATTTTGACACCGGATTCGTCATCAGTGAGTCCAACCTAGTCGATTGAGACCATTTTCGGCTCAATCATCCAAAATTACAGACATTTGGACAAAACGATAGCACGCTGTTCCCCTAGAACATGCGCGCAAAAAGTACAAGGAAATATATATTCTGTGCTTTGAATGAAAAAAGTGACGGCATCATTGGTAAATACGATCACAGATGAGCACACCATGTTTTGCTTACATCATGGCTTGTCATACAAAATCAATCTGACAATGAGGATATTTCACATTACTTTCACCTTACCGGTAGTTTTCTTCCATTCCCATTACGGCTGCTTTGAAACCACTGAACCAATCACCTTATAAGCCCACATGCATATCCCATACGAAGTCCCAGCCAGAGAAAGTGAATTGTCTGATTTCATTGCTACAGTATTTCTTGCAATAACGCCGATATGCTAACTCTATCGCCAGCACACAGACGGCTCGATCGAGTCACAAACCAAACTTTGATTTCTACGTAGGATTCACAGAAACATACAAGGCAAACTTGATTCTCAATCCCAACAGTAATTCGCACAGGCGTCTACTATTCCAAGATAATCTGTCTGGAGTTGTCCACCTTTGCTGAAGTATAACATCCCACTAGTGTTAACATGACGAAAATCACTGAATTCCTAGTTGTTTACATAATGAATCGGTCTTGATTTCGTGTGTTTCGATTTTTGTGCTTTGAATGTGATTGAAAAATGTTCAGTGCTATTGTTTACTGCATTTTTGTGTTTCAAGGTGCTTCAGCGTTCGGGTGAGTTTGTTTTTCTATCTGGAAATTTGGAATTTTGTGCCTTCGATGGAATTTGAAGGGTTATATTCTTTATGTGGTGATTATCATTGGACAGAATAACAGTAGGTTCCTTCTGGGAACTTTCAAGGTCAAACAACACTGAACTAAATAAGGATTTGAAATTGATTAGAGAAAATGGTATTCATAAATTACTAAGTTAACTAGTTGATTCCGAATGAAATTCAATGAAAGAGTTAATTGTTCTCTCCACCTATGGTTTCCCACAAAATCGCATTTTCAGCGAGCAATCGTTTTTTTCGAATGTCTGTTATTTTCGACTTTCGAGCCGAAAATGGTCTCAACCTAGACTGATCTCACTGATGACAAATCCGATATCAAAATGAATGCTTTCGGGCTTACCGGCCGTCTGGTCGAGGAGACGGTTACTGCCGAACGGAATGAGCTAGCGATTTGAAATTTTCAGGTTCGCATCAGAATGCGAATGCGGTTTTTCAATGAGTCAAATCGGACGAACTTTTTCGGGGTTATAGTCGTTTGAATTGTTGAGGTTATTACCTCGATATCGCAGGAAGTGCTTGATAATGATAATAATAACTTTATTTAATCCTTTGTGACACGACATGGTGTATAGGACAAGTCAGAGAGATCGGATTGAAAATTATGAGTTGATTGTATAGCATGTCGACTCGAAATCGCTTGCGAAATTTCGTTAGCATCGTATAGTTAGTGAATTCAAACATTATTTTTTTCGAAATTTTTCCTGAAATTTGAACCTTAAATTTCAATGCCATCCTTTCCAATTATCTGAGATATTGAGGGGAAATATGTCGATTTCTTGGTTTTTCCTCGGTATCGTTATTATTTTTGGAATGACTCGAAAATTTCGAATCCAATCTCGATGAAAATTCGTAATAAGTTGACACACAACTTTGTGTGAAATTTCGTGATGATCGTCTCATTGGAAAATTTCGAAAAAAAATTCCAATTTGATTTTTATTCTATATTCTGCGATTTTCTTATCATATTATTCTCACAAAACTCGGCATGAACCTTCAAACTATCGTTTCCCAATCAGTTTCAATTACATCCACTCTGTCTTTTCGGAATAATTGGAAAAATAGAATTTTGAGTGGGTATATCTACAGAATCATTGGGCGGATTTAACCCATTTACGAATTCGACATTCTTAATTGAGCTCCAAGCCTACTCCACAAGTATCGAATTCCTAAATAGTTTTTTCCAGAAGAGAATGAAGGTGCGAAATACCTCGACAAAGATAGAGTCTCCAAGTTGTTTTTTCGGAACTACATCAAATTTTCTGTTGGCCGTCAGGCCCAATAAATTAGTGAATAAACCAAACAAAATCTCTGAAAATGAAGATCAGTTCGAGTTGAAATATATATAATTTTCTTGATTTTGTATTATTTCTGGAATTTTTGGAAATGTCTTTATGTGTTACCAACTTTAATTTCGAAAGGACAGGTATTTTTCGAGTCATTGAGAAAACGAAGCTCATATGTGGCGCCAAAGGCACCCTCGAGCTGTAGGGCGGATTTCAACCTTTATCTTTCAAGGCCATTTTCTCCTTAAAAATCTAAAATTACGGACATCAGAGCATAATGATAGTCCCCTCGTTACTTGAATAATTGTGTGAAAAACAACTATACTTAATAGTTCACATGTTAAAAATTTTTTTCGAATTTTTCCATGCATAATTCTTCTTATTGACACTGTTCACCTTCCAACCAAGTTTCATTTAGATCAGATAAACATTTTTCGAGTTATTGAAAAATCAAAATTTCAAGTGGCTGCAGCACAAAAACCATTCGGCAGATTCTGCCCTTTAACGAACTTAACCGAGATATTCAAGATCTTAACCTAACCTGAAAATTTCAAGACTCTAGGGCTTTTCTTTCGAGAGTTACAGCGCACACAGCTGGACGGACAGAATCAATTTTGAGCACGGATTCTTCATCAGTGAGTCCAACCTAGTCGTTTGAGACCAATTTCGGCTCAAAATTCGAAAATCACAGACATCGTGACGAAATGATAACGCGCTGTTCCCCAGAACAAGCGCATAAAAATTCACAGTAAATATAACTTTAGAAACTATGTGAATCGTAAAATAAAGAAAAAACCTAGAAAAGCACTGACGTGAAGTCAGTAGCTTTTGCACGCATGTTCTCTGTTGGTGTTATCCTTCGAACATGCGCGCAAAAGCTGCTGCCTTCACTGTAGTGCTTCTCTAGTTTTTTTTGGAGACAGAATCGATTTTGACACCGGATTCGTCATCAGTGTGTCCAACCAAGTCGTTTGAGAACATTTTCGGCTCAAAGTTCGCAAATTTCAGACATTTAGAGAAAACGATAACACGCTGTTCCCCAAAACATGCGCGCAAAAATGTTTCGAATAACATTGTGGGTTCCCCAAATCAAAATATTTCATGGCTACTTATTACTGCTCATGAACGTGGTTCGCTATGAAATCATGAGAATGAATTTAAATGTCATAAAAATTCACTGTTTATGACACCAAGTTCGTGACTATTAAAAGAGAGATTGACACATAGCAACTGATTTTCCAATAATATATGCATTAATATTATAAATGTCATTGTGAATTCCTAAGTTGATGAAACTATGAATATATCTGAATTTTAGAACAAGATGTTGAGTAAAAATATGCACATTTGAAAAGTCCTTCATAGTTTTTCTCAATATTGCGGCAGTAAACCGTATCATTAAAATTTACATACCAGATCTTGCCAGTGAGACTATGACTTATAATCAAATGTGACATGGTAGAAACAAGTGGTATTATCTTGCATTGATCTTCCTATTACCCTGGGAAATATCTCGGGAAATATTCAATCATTAGAGTGGAAATCGGTAAATGAATTGTCGACTTTTTTCACATGATCTCAAAATTCAAGTGAAAAATTCAAGTAACCAAGTTATTGGGTTTTTAGTTTTATCTCCCACAAAAATAAAATTCCCACGAGATTCGGTGAAAACTTACCTCTTAATGTTCCAAATACACAGTAATTCTTTCGATTCAGAATATATATTTGTTCGTCTTATTTTGATCAAATATCGAAAAAGAACCCCAATTTTCAATCAAAAAGTCTCACGTCAAAATGGTTTTTCGCTAGAGTTGGTTAGGCTTTTAGTTCGTTGAAATCTCTGCTTTGATGATGTCAATGAAATATAAATAACTATGGTTAATTTTCTTGAAAAATATCATGTAGTCAATCCTAGCCTTTCAGCCACCCCTCTTTGAAATTCCCTTCTTTGATGGGAAAAAAATTTCCGAAGGTCACTCCAGTATATACGCCATTTTGGAATAGCAATAAATAGGCACCTACGCATATAATTTGAAGAAGATTTCATAAATTTCTCGAAATATTGAAAATGTCTTATTAAATAATAATAATTTGGTTGTTAATTATATTATTATTATTAATTATAATAATAATAATAATAATAATAATAATAGTGCCTTTATTGAAACAGAAGAAGAAAAAAAAAATTATATATAATTCAAACATTTGGGGCGGAGTCTAGCTTCAGCTACTCCACTCAACCCCAAAAACAAAAGGAATACTAATCTAAAGAAAAAAAAAACATATAAACGATAAGAGTAAAGGCAAGAAAACCTATATGACTTATTGTTACAAAATATATACATTTATATATATAGTGCACATATTGATTACAGTGGTAAATTTTCCTGAAGAAATTTACCATAGTAATGGATATTTGTTTTGGCCATCAGAAAGAAGATTTCAACAAACAAAATGCCCATCAACTTTTTTGGAAAAGTAGATATTTTGACGTGAGATTTTTCGATTGAAAATGAGGGTGTTTTTTTGATATTGAGTCAAAATATGGCGATCAAATGAATACTTCCAACCGAAAAAATAGCAGTGTATTGGGAATATTAAAGATAAGTTTTCAACAAATTTCGTGAAAAAAATTTTTTTGTGAAAGATAAAAATAAAAAACAAAAAGACGGTTATTTCAATTTTTCACATTATTTCGAGGTTATGTGAAAAATGTGGGAATACAATAATTTTTATTACGTACAACTTTGCCGTTCAACTTTTTTTCATATAGGACCTGTAGTTTTGCCGGAAATCCAGATGAGCCGTGTTTTACCCTTAAACACTCACCCCCTTCCAGTTTTCGACCTCTGATCGCGCTGAAATTATTTTTCTTTCAATTCTTGTTATAGTCTCTTCCTTTTCTATTGAGTTTAATCCTACTTTAATTTTTATTCACTTTTCACCACTATAAAGGCGTCAGTACTGGCCTTACAGTATTGAATTCGACAGAGGAGTCTCCATAAAGTCCAACCTAGTCATTCAATATCATTTTCTGCTTGAAGTTTGTAAATTATGCACATTTGGGCGAAATGATATCGCGCTGTAAAAACCCACAAAAGCACTGACGTGGAGCCAGCAGCTTTTGCGCGCATGTTCAATGTAGATGACCGCTTCGGCAACGAATTTGAACATGCGCGCAAAAGCTGCTGCCTTCGCGGCAGTGATTTTTCAAATTTTTCTTGAGTGGTTCAAAAAACTTCGATAACGGGAAAAAAACGAAATTTGACATATTTTTTTACAATATCTCCGAAAATTATTGTCGTATCGAACTGAAATTTGATACACTGCTGTGAAATATGAAGTTCAAACAATGACCTAAATTTGTTTCCAATAAATTGGACAGTTTTCGAAAAAAAATTTTTCACTTTCACTGACAGCACGATCTCGACGGAATTCCGCGAAAAGTTGCAAATCCTTATGCCCTAACTGGTTTCCAAGTTTCAATCCAATCGCTATAGAAGTTCTCGAAATATATGGGAAATAACCTCAAAATTTCAAATGGCTTTCACTTCGAAACCCTTTCGAATCGATTTTGACATCGGATTCGTCATCAGCCAGTCCAATCTAGTCGTTTGAGACCATTTTCAGCTAAAAATCTGGACAAAAAAAAAGCACGCTGTTTCCCTGAAACATGCGCGAAAAAATAGGTTCGATAGATACACATTTGAGAGAAATCAGCTAGTAGTATTCGAATATAAATAAATACACAATTACAAATTCACGAGGAGTTTTTTCAATGAGTAATACTCATTGAAAACCTAATCATGTCACCATGACGGACGAACGACGTCATTGTTCCACGAAATTGGTCTTTTTTACGTCAACTACCTACTACAATAATTGTAACATGTCAACCTTGATGTTGTTACTCATGTTCCGATCAACATATTTCCTAATAGCCCACTTAACATAAAAAATTAGATTCGTGAGTGAGTTATTTTCGGAGCAACTGAGTATATCTATCTAAGTAGAAGATAACAAATATTTGGAAATACTCCGATAGACATTTTAATATTACGAATTTTTGTATCCTAAATTGGTCTTCGAATTTGTACCTTCTGAGAACAAATATTTAATGAAAGGTACGGTTGTGTAATAATAACTTGTATTTAGGTGAGATAACGACTTCTAAATAACACATCTGGACACTGTAGAAATATGGTTTTTATGAGGGCTCTCTTATGAAATTACAGGTTGTTAAAAAATAAACGGGGAGTTTAAATATGTATTTGAATAGATAAATAAACTCCCATGGGAGTAAAGTCTATCATAATCATTGGGTGTGGAAAAATATTGCCGAATTTAGAAAAAATTTTATGATTTCTTCATCAAGGTGGTCGCGAACATTTCAACTCATTTTTTAGGGTTTTATGGGTTTTCACTACCAATATCTGAAACAGAACTATTAAAAATTAAATAAAAATTGTTTTTTGCATGAAAAACCCCCTTGCGGATTGCAGTATCAAACTATTTGTCAAGGGCAGTTTCTTGCAAAACAGATTGCCTAATGAACATTTCAGGAACAATATAAACGATAAAGAAAGCGAACTATGACGATTCAGAGTACAAATCTGCCTCTTTCATCAGACAAATCCGAAAATTTCAAGAATTATCTTCTTTAGATTTTCGTTTCGATTTTAGACTTTTGTCACAATGTGACAAAAGATTTAATAGCTCTGTTTCAGATATTGGAAATGAAAACCCATTAAAACCTCAAAAATTATGCAAAATCCTCTCAAAATGAGCTTTAATCATCATTATCAACTCATCATTGAAATGCACAGATTACATATAAAGGGATAAAAAATACTGCAAATCTCGTGCCAGCGAAGTTTCAAAAATTCATATCTTTTCATGTAGTGGTTAATTTGCAAAATTTTTTTCTGTAACATGATCTCTCTGAATGTTTTTTTAATGAAAAAAATAACTCAGCTTCCTGAAATTACTCAAAACTTTTCGAAACGAGCTTAAAACTTAGGACTTCAGTTCTCAGTAGGATTCACTCAAACATTCAAGATCAATTTAAAAATACAAAAAGGATTTTTCATAGTTTCTGACTGAGTTTAAAAACTTCGCACGGTCCTGAACTACCAAAATCATAAGAAAAAAATACTACTTTATTGGCCATTTTCTACTGTAATCGAGATCATTGAAACAGGACTAAAGTTATTTTTCTACTTTTTATCACTTTTATGGCAAATTAAGCTTGAAAATGTGACTTTGGAGTAATTATAATTCAAATTCCTGTAAAATAATTGTGGCTCGTGTTATTTTTACATTAAGATGGTAGGGGGTGCAGGACCGATCGAATGGCCTGCACGTTCGCCAGACCTGAACCCCATCGAATTTTTTATTTGGGGATTTTACAAAGAGCTGGTGTTAGCTACGAGAAGCAACAACAAAGCAGAATTAAGATAAAACTTTTGGAAGCGGAAAGAAAAATAAAACAAAAAACGTTGACTATTAAATATTCAAGATGGAGGAAGGGATTTTGAAGATTTATTGTAGTAAATGGTAATTTTTCAGTAAGTTGAGCTTTTAGTTCTCATCCAAAAGCAAGTAATTTCACAACTACCAATTTTGAAATATGCCAAAATTTTCAGTCAGTGGTGAGTCCAAAATTATTGTAAAAATTACACGAGCTACAGTGAGTGTACAGGAATTTCAATTAAAATTAGTTTACAAACACATATTTGTGTATAACTCACCATAAGAATGATTACAAGTAAAAAATAACTTTAATCGTGTTTCAATGATTTTTAGCCTATCCGCCTTCAAAGACTGATTACAGCAAAAAAAGACCCATAAATTACTATTTTTTTCTTATGATTTTGGTAGTTTAGGACCGTGCAAAGTTTTTAAATTCAGCCAGAAGCTATGTTAACTCCTCTTGGTATTTTTTAATTGATGTTGAATGTTTGAGTGAATCCTACTGAAAGCTAAAGTTCTAACTTTCAAGCCTTTTCTGAGTAATTTTGAGTATATTCAAGTTGCTGATTTATTTTTTTTTATCGAAACAATATTCAGGGATATCATGTTACACAAAAAAATTCTGCAAAATACCTATTACATAAAAAGATATGAATATTTGAATTCTCGCTGGAATAATAAATCGGAAAAACACAAAAAAAAACTATAACTCGAAAACTACAAAAAATCGCATAACATACATAAGGTATTTTTGGATACCCCCCCAGATGTGAGGAATCTAAAAAAATTTTATTGTAGTCACTACTCGGGCCACCCTTTATATCATGAAAATGACCTCCGCGGCTTTGTTGGGTGGCTAAAATCCGAAATATCCATTTTTCCACGAGTCCTGTGCGTGAATAAAGCTAAATTTGACCAATGGCATCGAATATATTCGTATAGAACTTCGACTTGAGATAACTGCACAAAAAAAACCCAACAGGCTTAATCGCACAATCTCATTGACCCTATCACTTCCATTCGCTGGTGCAGAATGGCATGAGTTGTGTAGCACGTAGCGCCGTCCTGTTGAATTCTCATCTCTCTGTTGTCCATATCAATTCAGGTCAAAGAAGTTAAAATTATCGACCTTCAGCAATCGTCATTGACGATGATTGTCAGTACAAAGTCGTTCTCAAAAAAAGCTAGAAAAGCACTGACGTGAAGTCAGCAGCGTTCACATTGCGACATGGCGTCTTGGAAATTTCAGTGAAATTTGAATGAAATATGAAAATTAAAAAAAAAAAAATTTTTCCATGGATAATTCTTCCTTTTCACACTGTTCATCTTCCAACCAAGTTTCATTTCGATCAGATAAGATTTCTCATCAGTCAGTCAAACCCAGTCGTTTGAGACCAATTTCAGCTCAAAATTCGAAAATTACAGACACTGTGACGAAACGATAACGTGCTGTTACCCAAAACACAGTATTTTTGCGCGCATGTTCTAGGGGAACAGCGTGCTATCGTTTTGTCCAAGTATCTGTAAGTTTCGAATTTTCAGCCGAAAATGGTTGGACGCACTGATGACGAAACCGGTGTCAAAATCCATTCTGTCCGTCCGGCCGTAGACACAATAACTGTCGACAGAAGCAGGCTAGCAACTTGAAACTCTCAGGATAGGTTGCGCATCAGAATGCCACGGTTAAGTTCGTTAATGGGCTAAATCGGTTGAATAGTTTTTGAGTTATAGGCACTTGAAATTTTGAAGTTATTTATTTTTTATTTCAGAAACTACTTGAGCGATTAGATTCAAACTTGGCAGTTAGGTGGGGTATAACGACGCGCAACTTCGAGCCAAATTTCGTCAGGATCATAGCGTCAGTGAATTTTAGAAAAAATTTTTTCGAAATTTTCTTCCAAAAAATTTTTTTTCCGGAAACCATTCATCATATCCAAAAAAAAATTCCACTCACACTTTGAGCTTCATATTCAGCAGTGTACCGAATTTCAGTTCGATACGATCTTAAGTTTCGGAGATATCGGGAAAAAATATGTCAAATTTCGAGGTTTTCTTCTCGATATCGTTGATTTTTTCGGTATAACTCGAGAAATACTGATACAGTACTGATAAAACTTCACAGCTAGTTTTGAGATGGTGAAAGACAACTTTATGCGAAATTTCGTGATAATCGTGTCATAAGAACAATTTGAAAAAAAAAATTTCTATGATTTTCTTATCATATCATCCTCATTAAATTCTGTATGAAACTTGAAACTGTTATTTTTCGATGAAGTACTGGATTTCAATTCGATCTGATCTGTATTTTTGGAAATATTGGAAAAATAAAATTTTGATTGGGTATATCTACGGAATCATTGGGTGGATTTTACCCATTCACGAATTCGGCCTTCGTAATTAATTTTCAAACCTTCTCTACAATTATCGAGTTTCTAAGTTGTGTCTTTCGGAAGTTATTGTGTTTACGCAGTCGGCCGTTAGGCTGACCGTTAACACAATAACTTCCTGAAGAAACGACTTAAAAACTCGATATTTGTAGAGTAGGTTTGGGACTTAATTACGAAAGTCGAATTCGTGAATGGGTGAAATCCGCCCAATGATTCCGTAGATATACCCATTCAAAATTTAATTATTCCAATATTTCCAAAAATACATATTTGATCGAATTGAAATCCAGTAATTTATCAGTAAAAATTTCAAAAAGCACTGCCGTGAAGGCAGCAGCTTTTGCGTGCATGTTCTAATTTCTTGTCGAAGCAGTCATCTACATTGAACATGCGCGCAAAAATTGCTGCCTTCACGGCAGTGCTTTTTGAAATATTTATGATCTTGGTCGTTTACCTTCAGCTCCTAGGTAATTTGATTATTGTGCCGTTGCACGCCCAAGTCACGACGCAAAATTTGTTGTGGTGTGAGAATTTTCATCAAATTTCCAATAGGTGAAATTTGCATAATTATCTGAATTGTTTTTCCTCAACTACCACTGGATCTCAATACGATCTCTTATCAGTTTTTGTCTTTTCAGGTACTACCAGGCAATAGGACCAAAAAATGTAAGACCCCTCAGTGATTATCATGCCTCAGTCAGCATAGCGGAAGCTCCAGGACCTACTTTCGTCAAAGTCATAATAGAGGGCGTTTCGTTCAACGGCTCCATAGTTAACATCGAGGACGACAAGCAGATCCTGCCATTTAGTTCCAAAATATTCTCCTTAAAAGTAAGTGATGATTTTTCCAGAAGAACTTTTAGGTGCTTGTAGATAAAATGGAATTATGTGTGAACAAATTACGAAAAAACCACTAACGTGAGGTCATCTATACAAGTTAGTGGGTTGGTAGCTGTGTACTCAAATTATTGATGATTGATTTAAAAACAAGTGTAAAATTTTTGAGTATAATCTTTATTCCAAGCCGGTAGAGCGCTTTCGGCTGTTAAGCCATCTTCAGTACCGTTGTCATGAAAAACACATGTTTTTCTACCAGCTTGTAATAAAAATTATACTCAAAAATTTTACGCTTGTGTTTAAATCAATCATCTATACAAGTATTGACCCTGCCAAACGCAGATTTTTTTCATATAGTCCTGACGAAATCCCGCATGCTATTCAGCGAAAATAGGGTCTACAGAATACAATGAGCAAAAAAAAATTTAAGGGTACTCTAATTAGTTTTAACTAATTTGCCAGTTCGGCATTCGTAATTGAACTCCAAACTTAATCTAGAATTATCAAGCTACTGAGTAGATTCTTCCGGAAGTAACTTTTTCCACCATCAGTAGTTAGGCCGACCGTAAACACATCAACTTTAGGAAGAATCGACATAGGGAATAAATTTGTAGAGTAGGTTTTCAATTTAATTTAAAAGGTCGATAGTTATACCCTTTCGAAATTTTGGACTATATGAAGACAAAATCTGCGTTTGGCAGGGTCAATACTTGTATAGATGACCGCTTTGGCAACGGAACAAGCGCGTAAAAGCTCCTGACCTCATGTCAGTGCTTTTCTAGATTTTTTTCCAATATCTCCCAAGAGGAATATCCGATCAAGCTGAACACTGTTGTTAAGTACCAGTAGATGCCGTGAAATGTAGATGCGAACAAATATTATTAACCTATTATCAGTAAAATTCAAAGAATTCATATCTGATTAGACTGAAACAGAGTCTTCGAGTTTCCGGTGTCGATAAGAATAAAATTTAAACGGAATCGGAGATATTCCTGAAATAAATTCTCTGAATTTTTCTCTTGATTTGTTGCTCAGAAAAATCAGGAAATCTGATTGGGCTGAAATATAGTTCTCGCTTATGAAGTGGCGGTTTAAAGATTTCATTGAAATTCAAATGAAATAAAAAATTTTTCGAAAAAAACTTTTTTTTCTTCGAATTTTTCTATGGAGAATTCTTCATATTGCTACTGTACATCTACCAACCAAGTTTCATTTCCATCAGGTAAATATTTTTCGAGTTATTGAAAAATCAAAATTTCAAATGTCTGTAGCACAAAAACCAGTCGGAAGATCTGGCCCATTAACGAACTTTACCGGGATAATCAGGATCTTAACCTAACCTGAGAATTTGAAGAATCTAGGTTCTTTCTTTCGAAAGTTACAGCGCCCACGACCGGACGGACAGAATCAATTCTGACCACGGAATCTTCATCAGTGAGTTCAATTGAGTCGTTTGAGACCAATTTCGGCTCAAAATTCGAAAATTACAGACATCGTGACGGAATGAAAAGCGCGTAAAAATCACCTTATGAAAACGCATGAACCCAGTTACAAAAAATTGTCCGCTAACCTATGGTGCGAAGATTATAGAAGTCTCTGTTTATTGAAAGTGATTTTCCACTATATCAAAAAATACTATCTTCCAGGTGCCACTAATTCCTCCTGGAGCATACAGACTTCAAGTACAAGGAAGGGGAGGGATCGACTTCATCTCCTATTACCCATTGAACTACCTCGAGAAAAGTTATTCTGTGTTAGTGGAAACAGACAGATCTGTGTATAATCCAGGATCAAAAGTTTCCTTCAGAGTGATAGTTTTAGATGCAGAACTGAAACCAGTGGAGAAGAATCAAACTGGACCCATAATCATACAATCAGTGGTGAGAAAATCTGCACTATTAGATATCTATTCTCCTATCGTGAAGAAGACACTGACAATCCCGTATTATGGTTTTTGGCAATTCACATGTATGGTCTAGAATTCGCTCTGCTTATCTTTATATTCACATGACCAAGTGCACTCTGATAGACGACTTCGGCCCAAGTTGCCAACCCACAATTTTCTTCACAAATTTACTATCACTGGGGAACGGGAATTTCAGGACAAATTCGACATGATAAGGTTCGCGTTATTTATAAATATCCGTAAAAGATGCCTCGGGTTATAGGGTTTTGTTAAGATCATCTCTGATTGGTTGGAAGTTAAGTTGGGATTCCTGATTTCATGTTAATAGTGTCAAATTTATATAGGATCCTGACATAATACATGTCACAAGTTTTTCACTTTATTCCCGATATTTTATTAGATTTCTAGTTCGAAATGAACAATTATGGATCTATGGGAGATGATTCCCCAATAAAGGGGCCTGTAGCGTTCTTCGTTTATCTGAGGATCTGAAAATCATCGCTTGGAGGACTGAACCTGGTCGAAAGACCCTCTCGGTCATGAGCAAATGTAGGTAATATTATTTACTGCTTCCTTCTGGTTTTCTGTCCCTCTTTCTGTTTCAGATATTATGTCAAGATATTTTGTCGAAATGAATTCAAGATGACGAAAAAATTATCTTCAAATGAAAAAGATGCCATCCATCTTCTATAAACAAATTACTACACTTATGCGGGGAGACAGAATTTTTCCTGAGGTTTTTATCTGTGCTCTTGTATCATACGCAAATATGTATGGTACCCCGTTTACATTTCCTCTGCTAACACTGTGATATATCTTAGAATTGTAATGCTCGTTCTCAAAAGAATATATATATATAGGATATGGTTCGCAAATCAACTTGGTTATTTCGGTTGCCGGTTTTCCATTCCGTGAATATGAAATATTCGGTTGGTTCCTGAAAAAAGGTTAATTATGGAATTTGATTGATGAAAAAAAGTTTTATCTGTCACCAGAACGACAGTCAATGTTCTATGGTAACATATCCATAGCATAGAACAATCTCTATTTGCTTTATGATCCATAGAACATAAAAGAGACAACAATCAACAATGGAAAAACTACTGGGTATGGCTATGGATCATAAGGTGAATAAAGATTGTTCTATGCTATGGATATGTTACCATAAAACGTGGACGGTTGTTCTGGTGCATAGACTTAAATAGTCTATGTTCTGGTGACAGAAAGATTGCTTTTTCATCAATCAAATTCCGTAATTGACCTTTTTTTTCCAGGAACCAACCGAATATTCCATATTTACAAAATGGAAAACCAGCAACTGAAATAACAAAGTTGATTTGCGGAATATATCCTCCATAAACTTGACACTATTAACATGAAATCAGGAATCCCAACTCAAATTTCAGCCTAAAAAAAACCTTTATTTGGAAGGAATTATCTTGTTTGAGGAACCGAGGCATCTTTTACAGATATTCATAAATAATGCAAACCTTATCATGTCGAATTCGTCTTGAAATTTCTGTTCCGCAGTGAAAGTAAATTTGTAAAGAAAATTGTGGGTTGGCAACTTGGGCCGAAGTCGTTTATTGACAGATGATAGCACTGAAATGAAAATAACTACCACCACTGCTCTAGTCTTTCTATAATCTACGTTTACTTCTCTTTGTTGATACACAGGACGCTGATGGTAACAAAATTAGGACATGGAGTAATGTCGAAATTATCAGAGGAGTATATTCCAATGAATTCAAAATATCTGCCCATCCTGTGCTTGGCAACTGGAATATCACGGTTGAAATACAGGATCAGAAATATTTCAAGAGCATCAGAGTTGCGAAATATATTTTACCTGGATTCAGAATAGACATCGATACTAAAAAGCACGTCACTTTTCAAGATGGAAAAATTAGGGCAAACATCAAAACAAAGTGAGTATATTTAAATATTTCCATGAAAATGAATTTAATCTCGTTGAATTAAGCTACCTAACGGCCAACCGTTAACACAATAACTACCGGAAGAAACGACTTAGAAACTCGATATTTGTAGAAAAGGTTTGGACGTTAATAACGAAGGCTGAATTCGTGAATAGGTGAAATCCACCGAATGATTCCGCAGATATACCCATTCAAAATTTTATTTCCCCAATATTTCCAAAATACAGATCAGATCGAATTGAAATCTAGTAATTTATCGAAAAATGACAGTTCGAAAGTTCATACAGAATTTAATGAGGATGATATGATAAGAAACTCATAGAAATTTTTTTTCAAATTTTTCTAATGACACGATTATCACGAAATTTCGCATAAAGTTGTCTTTCAGCATCTTCAAACTAGCTGCGGAGTTTTATCAGGATTGAATCAGTATTTCTCGAGTTATACCGAAAAAACGCTGCAAATTTTACACAAGGGTTTATTATTTTCTCAGTTAAATAACCCAATATACCATTGATATCTTAAAAAACTTTTATATTATGCATAACTCATTGGTTTCTCACAACACAGAAATAAATTCCATGAAATGATTCATGTGAACATCGAAATCTCAATAAATACACTTGTATAATTGAATAACATTTCCACATGCAGAACGCTAACTGAGTAGCAAAATTTAAAATGATATTTTGAATGAGAAGAGACGTTCCACAGTCGTTTCACCTCTTTGAAAATCTAAATATTTTCCACAATTATTAAATTTCGTGTCGGTGTTCTACAACTGAAAATGAACAAATAAATATCGGTCAGAACTGAAATTTGAAACACTGTTTCTAAATGTTGACTCTGAAACCTGTACCAAATTTCATTGAACTTTGATGAATATCTATCCGAAAAAAAATGTTTAAAAAGAAAATTCGATTTTTCCAATACAATTCTCACGAAATTTTGCATTGAATCGAGTGTCTATATTTCACAATTAGTCATGATGTTTCAATCCGAACGCGTTCGTATTTCTTGATACTGAGGAAATAAACTCAATCTTTCAAACTAACACCAATACGTAAAAAAAATTCCAGACTTTTCGCTAATATCAAATGTGTAGATGTGATTTCTACTAGGACTCAACTTTGTTCTGAAAACTATTAATGAAATGAAAAAAAACTCAACATTCCTGTGCAATTGATCTGAAAAATTTTTTTTCCACAGCAGATATCCGATTCACTTGATTCACGAAGTATCCACCATACAAACTGAAAAACTAAAGTTATTTTCAATAACATTTCTGTAACAATTAAATATATCGTGAACCCCATCAGGCTGAATTCGAAAGAATAATTCTAGATTATAAATTTCGTTCGTTCTTATCGTTGTCAGATACACTCAACCAAGAGGGTGTCAAATCCGAAAGTCTGTTTGATGTAAAGACGTGAAATTCAAACAAGTAGTTTGCCGACAACCAGATGATGATACATGCGGAATATTTTTGTCTACGCTATATCCCTTGTCTTAGGTCACGACCAGGCACAGACCCCATTCAGAACTGGTAGAAAGATCATCGGCTCCTAACTTTAGTCTAAGGCTCCAACCCTCAGTATTAGATTCGCGACATCGACAATTGATGAGATTTGCGGTTTGTTATTGATCATTTTGCATATTATATCCTCCAATTTTATATATCATATAAATGCTCATTATTTTTCATATTCACGCTTATTTCAAACTGTCAGTACGAAAGATTTTGGATTTCGATTGAAACCAGTAACGGATAGCCACATGTTGACGATAATCGTACTACGCAAACCGAAATTGATGGAAACCTCCGATCAACCGAATTTTTTGGAAATCTGCATTATTTTAAATTACGCTCTTTAATTCGCGTTCTGCATGTAAAAGTGTTCTTCAGTTATGAGAGAGTATTTATTGAGATTTCAATGTTTCAAATGAATTTTTTCATGGAATTGGTTTTTGTGTTCTGAAAAACCAATGATTTATGAATAAAATGAGAGTTTCACCCAAGATATGAATGAACTTCATGAAGAAATTTAATCCTAAATCCCGTAATCCGTATGTTGAATTCTATAAATATTAATTTGATCCGATTTTCAGTAGTTATGTTTGAGATATTGGGAGAGAAAACCCAAAAATATTCAATCTGAACTACTTACGATTATGAAATTGTCAAGAACATCGATGGGGCATTTGCAAATTGTGTTTATAAAATAATAACGCATCCATTAAAAATTTCTCGATATGTGTTGAAAATTTGGAAATCAATATTTTCATCTACTTTTAGATGTATGATTCTGGATGAAAAGTAAGCCGATTATTCCAGTGAATTCCAATCTTAGAACCGAATGCGATGATGTCATTTTCGACATTATTGGAAATTTGCAGCGTTATTCTTTATAACTCAGGAACCACTGGTCGGAAATCATCCGGGTGGAATTTTTTCGGTTTAGTTTTGCAACAGTAATCAACGTTCAGAGTTTCATGAAAATTCGGTGGTAAGTTTTCGAGAAATAATTTTCTTTCCCCCCAATGATCCTGACCAAATTTGGCTTATGCTTCACATAGCTGCTAAGCTTCAATCCAATCGCTTCATTAGTTCTTGAAATACCAGGAAAATAACTTCAAATGGCAATAACATCGAAACCGGTTAGCCGATTCTGCCCATTATCGAACGAACAACATTGACGAAATGCAACCTACCCTGAAATGTTCGAGTTGATAGAATCCTCCTTACGCCGTTATTGTGAATACGGACGGTCGGACAGAATCGATTTTGACACCGGATTCAGTGTCGATTGTTGGCTCAATATTAAAAACAAAACCAGAACGTGTGTGCAAAAACTCGGATGACAATTTGACTTTCCTGGAAGAATGTTCAAAGATACAGCTGATAAATTAATTAAAGAAGGGACGTCTTCCCTAGATTTTGAATATTTCGAAGAATTCCCACGATAGCCAATGAACGCGATCGACCCCGGAACCTTCACCAATTTGCAACTATAGAAAATTGGGGTTTTTCCTGAATTTGGGTTATTACTGCGAATGCAAATTTGAACATAATTATTATGGGTTTGATTCATCATTTTCCCAAATTACCTTCAGAAAGTATTCAAAATCAGATTTCAAAATTTGGGTTTGGGAGTTGCCAGGCATGCACGAAGTGACAACGGTGTTTAGTAGAATAGCTTTTTCTGCTATAGAATAATGAAATATTTATTCCTATTCTGTGGTACACACGTGTTATTTGTCAATACAACCAATTAATTTCCGTTAGCGATTTGTCAGTAATATGACAGTGTGACAGTCTGTGCTCTTCTTTTTCTATTCCTTGGTCGTTGTCTTCTACTCTAACCAGATCGAAGTATAGCTATCTCTGTTTTCCTAAGCAAAGTAACACATTTGACGTCCTTTTCTTCCGAGAAAGCTGAATTCGCCGTGGCCATATCGTGCACTCAAGACAAATCCCTTTAAATGCAAATCCCCATTGATATTTTTCAGTTTTAGGTGATCAAACATTTTTTTTAAAATATAATATCGAAATTATATGTTTGAAATGTGATGTTCTAAGGGTTTCTCATGAAAATTACTCCATTTCCGTTTGAAGGAAAAACCCCCATTGCTCTGTTGTTAATATTTTTCCCTGGTAATTAACTCACAATTTTTCCCTCAGTTATCATCATGGTGATAAACTACAAGGTGAAGCCAGTATCAGCGCTTTTCCAACCATATTTTCCAGAGTGATCCAACCAATTTTCCAGAATCCAATCAGAAAAGTGCTACCTATAGATGGTTCGGTCACAGCAGAGTTCGATATCGATAAAGATCTAAGATTGAATGACGAATATGAGAGAAACGTTATTCTCGACGTGTATGTTGAGGAAAAAGTTACTGGGCGAAGAGAAAACACTAGTGTTATGGTCCATGTTCATAAATACGACTACAAAATCGATTTGATAAAGACTTCGGATTATTTCAAGCCAGGGTTGAAGTATATTGCTTACGTGAGTATATAAATCCATTTTATCCACTGCTTTTGAGTCTTAGGTATATCTTTGCCAACCCAAAAATTTTTAAAATCTGCCACAGGGGAAGGGAAATTTCTGAACGAATTCCTCAGATTGATATCCTAGAAAATTTATGAATGGAACATTTTCAAATTTAGGCAAAAAAATCTTCTTCAAATTATCAACCGAATCAACGGAACAACCATTATGAACAACCCAATTTATCGAATGCGATTCCTTATGTACAGGGTGGGCAAAATTCGTTGTCTACTGAAGAGATCTCGAGAACTATAGCAGCTAGAAGAAAACTGATAACACATTCACGAGCTCTTTTTTCCTGACTAATCCGAATCTGAAAACAGATCCAGCTTATCCTTCATAGAACTTGAGTTATGAGCGAAAATTGAGAAATTGTCATTTTCAATAAGGCTGTATAACTCGCTTGTTTGAACTCGTATTCGAAATCTGTTGATACATTCTGCAGGCACTTTTTTAGGAGTAATTCAAATATAATATGACTGAATTCTTTAATCCAGCCATTTTCGAGAAATGAAAAGGATTTTGAATTTTTTAAATATTAACTATAGTCGAAAGATCTCTTATCTTGCTACAAAATTTTTGCTGATTTCAAAAATGTATCATATGTCGCTATTCACATAAATATTACATGAGAAAATATTCAATACTTTTCTCCTGATTTTCTATTCACTGTTGAATTATGAGTAGGCTGACGTTGTCATAGCGACGATTCAATATGCATCAACTTTGTGTGAACTTGCGCCTCTATGATTGGAATCAGCGATTGCTGAAAAAATATTTCTATGGTTAATTTGTTGTCAGTTTTTTCTTCTATCTGCTATAGTTCTCGAAATCCCTTCAGTAGACAACGAATTTTGCCCACCCTGTACATGGCCTTTCAGAAAAAAGTAGAAGAATTGGTGCTAGATTAAATGTGCGAACGGTTTTCAAATGAAAAACTGGTTTCAGATCCATACTTACTATAATCGAACCAATTAACGCGAAACAAAAATCTGAAATTGTATTTATAGTATTCCATATATTTGTGGAAAGACATAATATACAGGGGAAACATCTCGTCCGTTAGATATCAGAAAACGAGAGCACAAAAACAACCTAAGGAATAGAGACGATAGTGAACAGGTATGTTCGACCATTGGAAACCACATGATAGATTGAGACAATACAAAATACTGATGTCAGAATCAGATAATTTGAAAAGAAAAATTAAAGAGTCGTCTTGCATTTTGTTGAATGGAGAGAGTAATTTTGCTCATTGTTCTGTAGAAATATAAAAGTATAAAAAGAAAGGTAGAATTAAGAAACTTTCAAACCAAGTTAATCTGTGTTGCTGTGATTTCAGAATGTCAATTTGACAAAAGTTTCAAAAAACGAAAAATCGGAAGAAAATAATTCTAAAAACTTTTTCGTTTGTTTGATAAAGAGTCAGATTTGTACTCTCGAACGTGCAATTTTTACCGAGAACTTTAACCTGACGAATTTGTTTTTAAATTTCACTTCCGCAGTGGTAGAAAATTTTCAACATTTTTGAGTTGGCAACTTGTATCCCATCCGTTGTTTATATTAATTAATTAAGTGTATAAGGTGGTTTTTTGTTCAGAAAAAAGGTAAATATTGGAGGTTTGTCATCTTTCAAATATTGAATAGATTTTGATTTTGTATATTGCCAATTCGGTCTTCTAAACATAAATCTGCAGTCGGAGCCCGGCGGTCTATCTGAGTTTCAGCGATAAGAGCACCAAAAGTTCAGAAAAAGTACATTTTCAGATATCTTTTTTACTATCAAAACAATTGCTACCCATTTTTAGTTATTTCACAAATCGTCCTTTTCACATTTTCACGACGATTCCCAGTGTTTTATCTCAAGAATATTCAATTTCTGAATGAAAAACATTAATTTCATCGAACAACTGTCATTTTAGGGAATTTGGCTTCGATCAATAGTGAAGTCTAGCGGTTTTGCAAATATCTGATCAATCAACCCAGATGATCTGGCTTAGGTCCTAGTTAAGGTAATGTTAACTCGTTACCATCTTACTCGGATTGAGAGATAACAGGCTAGGAATAGCGCGTCGATGTCAAACTTCAGTCAGTCATACGAAACCTCTAGCCACTACCAGTCCACTGATGTAATTTTTTGCATTGCAGGTAAAAGTGTCTAGACACGATGAGGAACCCTTGGATAATAATGAAGAAATAATAGTTCGACATGGATTCTCGGTGATGGATGAAGTACCAGTGGAGAGAAAGCACAGGCTCAATAAAAACGGATTTGCTAAATTAGAATTCTTAGCACCTTCGAATGTTTCCAATGGCACTGCCTTCAGAATAGAAGTAAGTCTACCATATTTCTAGATAATCTCATGAATGAAAGTAACATTAACTCTTTTCCATATCTCCTATTTCCTTGTGGTAAGATCTTCAACTTAACCTGCTTAGAGTTGGAATTTATAGAACACTTCTGGAAACTGGCCTTGAGAGAGAAGAAGAGAGAGAAAGAGAGAAGTCCTTTCCCGAGCATTTGAACAACCCCCAGGATTTCAATGCTCATTTTCAATCAGTTTTCACTCCTCCAAATTCCTTTCTGGAGGCAACCAGCTTCAATGAGTTCGACCCAAATATTAAGTTTTCGTTCTAATTAGCAACCGAGGAAGATGTGAGGGCCCTAGTGTGGAATCTTAGTTCGAACGCAGAGGGGGTAGATAATATATCCGCAAAGATGCTTTAACTATCACTCATTGAAATTCTACCTTATTTGACGCACATGTGAACGTTTGTATTGAGTCCGGTTATTAACCTACTGTTTGGAAGTCATCCATAGTAAATCCGTTGCCTAAGGTTTCAAATCTAGAAGCTCTTACTGATTTCCGGCCAATAAGTGTTCTGCCAGCTCTGTCGAAATTCTTGAAAAGATACTGTTTTTCCAGATTTATGACCACTTCACCGAAAACAGAATACTGACCGTGGTGCAGTCTGGTTTCAGAAGGGGCTACATCACTAACACTCTTCTGTTGAATATAGCTGATGATATTCTAAGATCATTAGATAAGGGGCATGCCACGATTTTGACCCTGTTAGATTTTGCCAAAGCCTTTCGGTTTTGATGACCTTGCACTGAAGTTTTTTAGTTCTTACCTTTTTGGAAGGAGTCAGAGGGTTCGAATGGGAGGATTTTTTCAGAACTGTGTTCAATTACCTCAGGTGTGCCACAGGGTTCCATTCTTGGTCCTCTGCTGTTTTTGATATACATAGCAGACATGTATAAAATTGTTAGATCTGTGTTCATTCATTTTTATTGCGATGATGCTCAGGCTCGCCTATCCGTTCGTCCCTCTTTTCTGGATCAGGCTGTTGAGCATATAATTGAAGATCTATCAAAAATTGTGGAACAATGTCAGAGAAATAATCTGAAACTTAATGCGGGCAAGTGTTCATACATATATCTTTTTCTCCTAGAGCGTTTGTTGTTTCGGCTGATATCCGAATAGGCGGACGATCGATTCCATCTTGTAATTCTAGTAAGAACCTTTGAATTGTCTTTGATTGCCGGTTGAGATTCAGGGAGCATGTGTCATTGCTGCTGAGGAAGTCTGTTCTTGCTCTAAGATATTTGCATAGGCAGATACAGTTTTTGGATTTTTCCTCTCGTAAATATCTGTGTGAGACGCTTGTGTTGTCTGTGTTGAACTATGGTTCAGTACTTGTTTATCCCTGTCTTGATTCTGTTGCAAGATATAGATAACATTTATTGCTGAGGCAAAGTTTATGAATAAATTTTATGTTTGTAATAACTACATTTTTTAAGGGTCAAGTGGAGTAGCTCCAATGCTAGACTTCGCCCTGCTGTTATAAATGTAGGAAAGAAAGCATTCAAAAAAAGGCACTATTATTAATTCCGAAGAGATACTGAAGCTTTCCATTTTCTTACAGGCACAATTCCGAGATTTAAAAGAGAGGATATCTCCGGTTCTACCTGCGGTGTCTCATAGCAACAATTTCCTTCAAGCTACTCTTGAGACAGACAAACCTCTGGTGAATTTGGATGTTGAAGTATCTGTGTCCTGCACTGAACCGATGAATTACGTGAATTATGTTGTTATTGGAAGGGGGGATGTGATCATCACGAGGACAGTACAAGTGAATAATAAGAATGTAAGAAAACATTTTTTTCGGCTGTTTATAGAAAAAAAATATAGATTTATTTTTTTGTCAGGAGATCACAATAAAGTTCAGAGCAGTTCATGCAATGGTGCCTCTTGCTCATCTAATAGTTTCCTACATAAGAGAGAATGGCGAGATGATTGGTGATACCCTTGATATTGGAATAGGTGGATTGCTTCAGAATTTCGTGAGTAGAAATATGTTTGACATCTGAAATTAGTCCATGAGCTAGCTGTAAAAGTTCAGAGGAGGATTTGGAGGTTCTCACGTTATCCTAGCATTTGTCGGGTATGAAAAACGAAAATTTTAGAAGAGCACTCACCTGAAGTCAGCAGCTTTTGGGCACATGTTCAAACTCGTTGCTGAAGAGGTCATCTTTTCGGGCGTATGTTCTAGGGGAGCAGCGTGCTATGGGTTTGTCCAAATGTCTGTAATGTTCGAATTTTGATCCGAAAATGGTCTCAAACGACTAGGTTGGACTCAATGCTAACGCCAACGCCCTGCCAATGGGCTTCTGTCCATCGGTATTTCAAGCGGAAATATTAAATTCAAAAAAGTCTACTTGTTAAAGGCTATTGAAACAACAATTAAATACAGATTTTTCTGTATAACCTTTACATAATATCTTTCGATATTGATTTGATATGTTACGATATACTTTTATGTCTTCGACGTACTACGTCTTCAATGACAAAATTATTATATCAACTGGCATATAATGATCAAAGTAAAAAACTTGAGAAAAGTGTGAAAAAATGAAATACAACCTAAAAACAATACTAGACACAGTGTTTCATCTTCTATCTATGTTTTTTACCGCATTTCATTTGTCAAGGAAAGAAGAAGGTGTAAGTAAAATCTGTGGCATTATTGTTTCTATGCACAATTCTAACAAGCATGCGTATGGACTTAAACCTGCTTGTTTCCGTTATTGAAGTGAAGTGTACGTAACAAACACGTGGTGAGTTTTTGATGTATAATATAGAATAAATGCTACTGATGATTCTAAATCGAAAGATAGAAGATGAAACACTGTGTCTAGTATTGTTTTTAGGTTGTATTTCATTTTTTCACACTTTTCTCAAGTTTTTTACTTTGATCATTATATGCCAGTTGATATAATAATTTTGTCATTGAAGACGTAGTACGTCGAAGACATAAAAGTATATCGTAAGATATCAAATCAATATCGAAAGATATTATGTAAAGGTTATACAGAAAAATCTGTATTTAATTGTTGTTTCAAGCGGAAACATTTGCCACAAGGGAGTGCATCGCATATTATGAGTGATGTAACTACCGGAAAAAAGGATATATATATATGAAATCTGACAGCAGAGCAGCTCTACTAGCGCTTGATTCACCGACAATTCGGCCAAAGCTAGTCTGGGAATGCAAAATGTCACTCAACGTACTCGGATCAAATAATCAGGTCAACCTTATTTGGGAACCTGGTCATTCTGGAGTGCATGGTAACGAAATGGCTGATCAGCTAGCAAGGAAGGGGGGATTAACCCCCTTCATTGGACCAGAGCCATTCTGCGGTTTCCCATCAAGCCACCAAGCAATGGCGGTTAAAGAATGGGTACAAAAAAGGAAGGCCAGATCCTGGCGAATCATCGAAGGACAGAGACAGGCTAAGTCATTCTTCTCGTACCCACCGAGCTGGACTTAAAAAGCTGCCTCACTTAATAAATTGGAACTGAGAATACTGCCAGGCATACTCACGGGACACTTTCCTGTGAAGTATCATTTTCTGAACATGGCGAAGGTTCCTGATGATACCTGTCGCTTCTGCCAAGAAGCCACTGAGACAGCGGAACACCTGCTTTGCAAATGTGAAGCTGTCTTCGGGAGAAGGCTGCGGCATCATGGCTCCTGTTTCTTAAAATCGAAACAATGGGTGTAGCACCCAGGAAGGTAGTAAAGTTTATCGAGGCCCTGCTACCTGATTGGTAGACAGCGCGAGGTTGCACAAAAGATCTTTAGGTCAAGGTGTCAGCGAAGTTAAGCATAGCCTTATCAACCCTCCTCTGATCTAATCTAAATCTAATATACTGATGACGAATCCGGTATCAAAATCGATTCTGTCTGGCCGGCCGGCCGGCCATCCGTCCGTAGGTATGATTACGGGCGTGGGGAGAATTCTATCGACATGAAAATATCAGAGTTGGTTGCACTCCAAAATGTGAAGGTCAAGTTCGTTTATGGGTGAAATCAGTGGAATAGTTTCGGAGTTATAGCTTTGAGTTTACTCCCCTGACATTTCGAGAACCACTGGAGCCATTGATTTGAGACTCGGCAGTTAGTTGGAACATAAGGACCCGCCACTTTTTTCGAAATTTTATTGGGAACGTGCTAACAATAAATAAATAAAAAAGTTTTTCGAAAAAGTGTCTTTTGAGAAACTATTAATTCTATTCGAACAAAATTTTGATCATATTTTGAGCTTTATATTCCGCAGCGGCGTACCAAATTTCAGTTTGATGCGATAATAATTTATGGAGATATTTTAAAAAAATATGTATAAAATTTCGTGGTTTTTTTCTCGATATCGTTGTTTTTTCGGAATATCTCAAAGAATACTCACTCAATCATGATGAAGTTTGGCAGCTAATTTGAAAATGCTGATGGACAACTTAACGCAAATTTTCGTGATGATCGTGTCATTGAAACAGTTCGAAAAAAAATCTGATTTTTTTTCTCAAGTATGTATTTAATATTCTGTGATCTTCTAATCATATTATCCTTATAAAATTCTGTATAGACCTTCGAACTTTCATATTTCGATGAAAATCTGGATTTGAATTCGATCTTATCTAGATTTTTGTAAATGTAGAATGGGTATATCTGCGGAATCATTGGATGACCACCACGGCCACGCTTACAGGACCATATCCTTTTAATTAAATTTTCCATAACCAAATCGCAAAGTGGCTGCCCTATGTCCTCGATAGCCTCACGAATTCCATCTTTGAGGTCTTGAATCGACGCTGGGCTATTGGCGTAGACCTTTTCTTTCACGTGGCCCCAAAGGAAGAAGTCGCAAGGTGTTAAATCACAAGATCTCGGTGGCCAATCGTGATCACCTCTTCGAGAGATAACAAGGTCCAGAAACTTTTCCCGCACAAGATCAATGGTTTCGTTGCTTGTGTGGCACGTAGCGCCGTCTTGTTGGAAGTAAACGCTGTCCAGATCAATACCATCCAATTCCGGCCATAAAAAATCATTAATCATCTCTGGATAGCGCAATCCATTCACCGTAACTGTTGCTCCTGCCTCATTTTCGAAAAAGAAAGGTCGAATAACTCCGCCGGACCATAAACCGCACCAACCAGTCACACGTTAAGAATAGAGAGGCTTTTGAACAATAAGTGAGTTTTCCGAGCCCCAGATGCGACAATTTTGCTTGTTGACGGAGCCACCGAGGTGGAAATGGGCCTCATCACTCAAGATGATTTTTCGATGGAATTCCGGTTCATTTTCATGCATTTCAACGACCCAATCAGCAAAGACACGACGTTGTTGATGATCGGCCGGCTTGAGTTCTTGTGTTAACTGAACTTTATAAGCCTTAAGACCCAAATCATTATGCAAAATACGGTGTAATGACGTTTGTGGAATGCCTAATTCCAAAGAACGACGAGGAATGGACAAACCTGGGTTTTCTTCAACACTTTCGGCTACAGCAGCAATATTCTCGGCTGTTCTTGAGCGACGTGCACGGGTTTTATTCTTTACATCACTTACTTGTCCCAACAGCTCGAATTTTTCCACCAATTTCTTTATTGCGGTCCGACAAGGTGCTTCACGACGACACAAAAATGTTCGAGATTTACGAACCGTCTCTGCCAAATGTTCACCATTTTTATAGTGAATTTTAATAATTTCAATGCGTTGTTGAAGCGTGTATCGTTCCATTTTTATTAATGGCGTAGTTTCTTCTTGTCAAATGTCAAAATATGACAGCTTCAAAAGTGACATCTACCGAAATAGCGGGCTATTCAAAATAACACCTCTTATTGGAAAACCCTTTAATTGATACATCGGGAAAAAAAACCAAAAACTTATATTTCCCAATATCTCCAAAAATTAAATTTGAATCGTACTGAAATTTAGTAGATTGTTATGAGGTTTGGGGTTTGAGGTCTTCGCAGAAATTTTTCGAAATCTGATAAATAGTTTTTGGTAAACCCGCAAATTTTTCCGTCGCCGAGATATTAAAAAGATATTTACATCATTGTACGCAGTGTTTTTTTCTGAATAAAAAATGTAAAACCGAACATAGGCGGTCTCCCTTAATTCAGAAGATATGGGCGACCAAAGTTCCAAAATGAGTCGTTTTCAGGTCCCTTTTTCTACCATAAAAACGATCTCTCACTTCATCTGTATAGTTCACAAACCACCTTTGAACCTTCAACCAACAATAAGCAACACTTTTTCTCAAGAATAATCAACATTTAATGAAAAAACAATGAAATTACTGGACAACCACTTAACCTCTATTCCTTCTGATTTCGACTCAGTCTGAAAGTGAAGTTTGGCAATGGCGCGAATTTCATCGGTTGGAATCGTGCCATCGTGCGTATTCGTGAATGAGATTATTGCTGGCGAGAAAAATGAAATATGTTCTTAGTTCTTACTGTTTACTGCGATACTCTAAATCTTCCGATAGGAGAATTCGTTTCTAATGAAATCTACAAGGTTGAAACACATAGTAATGGAATGAGAATACACCCTGATATTTATTTCAACGTACATTTTTTTCTTGTGATAGGTCGCGCCCTTCCCAGATTTCCAATGAAATCGAGGATATTATATAACCCATTTTATTGGAATACCTGAATCTCATTCTAAACTGGGATCATCTCGAAGACACAACAAAAAACGAAGTAGATAACAACCTCTCTATTTTGAAGGGGATAGAAAGAATGTTCAAACGAAAATATTGAGAGTGAAACCTTAAACAAATATTCTCAATGATTTTGTTTTGATGTTAGAACAACCACCTCTTCTCCAGCGACAGAAGCATTTTCCTTACAATCATATCCTTCAACTGTCCATCATTTCATATTTCCCGCCAGCAACTACCCTTCGGTCATAATACGTTGGCCATCGATGAAAAGACGATGTTGCCAAGCTCCGCTTTAACATTGAGAAGTATTTCGTAGAAATATAGGTTAAGTTGTTGTCTAATATTTTCACTTTTCTTCCTTTGAATAATGAATATTCTTGAAAGAAAGTGCCTCTATTCGTTGGTTGAAGGTTCAAAGATGATTTATGAACTAGATTTGAGAAGTGAGGGATCATTTTTATGGCGGAAAAAAGGATCTGAAAATGCAACAATTTGGAACTTTGGGGGCCCATATCTTCCAAACAAAGAGAGACCGCCTATGTTGGCCCTCATATTTTTTGTTCAGGAACTCACACTGCTTACAGTGATGTGAATATCTTACTTATAGCTTCGCGACGGGAAATTTTGCGGGTTTACCTAGTTTTTTTCCGTTTCCGATACACCTAGCGGGCATATCCAATGTGCTGAGTTGCCCATGCGGTACAACTGTACAAGAGATATTTGTACCGACAGTACCCTGTCAATTTTGATGAAATAGAGATTCAGAATGATATAATTTGAACTTTTCAGCTGGAGGTAAAATCTAGTACCATAGAGACAGAGCCTGGATTGGACTTAGATATTCAGATGAAAGCTCAACCTTTCTCTTTCGTGGGACTCTTAGCTGTAGACCATAAAAGTTACATGCTTGGTGAGGATTACAGCTTGTCGGGCTCTATGGTATCGGATGAACTTCTTGGTTACGACAGCGCTCTGATATCTGACTACTACAGAATAATGAAAGATGGAGGTTCGAGATTTCCTTGGAAACCAGGTGGCAGTAATATCTATAGTGGCATTCAGGTAACCATTATTATTCCTTTATTTGTCCTCGGTTACTATGACCATTTGGACAGGCTTTCAAAATGACCAGCTGAGCCTGCCATACCTATCAGGTCTTGGATACTCCAATAATCAGCCGGATTAAATCACATTTTTGTTCAACATTCACTACATAATTTGGACAAACACTGGTGAACTTTCACAAAACACGATGAAATCTTCGACTTTACGTCAATATTTTCAGGCTCTTTCAAAACTTGGGGAATTCGAAAATGGGACGAGTGGAAAGTAGACATCACGCCGTGACGACCATTTTCGAACTCTCTTAATAATATTTCTAGTTAATCTGGTCATAGATGCATAGAATACATAAGGTACGGACACTCTTTGATATATTCTGGGTCCAAAATGAGGTCCAAACGTTGTCAAAATACGGCTTTGTTGGCCTATTTCAGTTTTCGCCGATAGATGCCGGCATAGGAAAATATGCCATATAAAATCTGAAATATTTACGGAAGTAACCGACCTGTCATATCAAAACTAGTCAAATCAGAACTTCCTTCTGATTTCTTAGTTGGACCATACATTATTTTCAAGAATTTCCGATAATAAATTCATTTTGACGAATTTAAATTATGATTATTCATTTCACTCAGTCAGAATGGCGGTAATATCCTTCGTCTCGGGATATACAAGTCTGAAACTTGATATTTTTGAATACCTGCTTATTTCAAGAGGTATTTATCATCTCAATAGTCAGTTCATGGAAGTATTACAGAGTTGTGTTTTCAAAAATACCACAAGAAATCATTTGGAACGGTAGATAATACAATTAATTTGTCTGGTTTGAAATTCGTCTGATAAATTCGTATGAACATGAACAGCAAAGTCAAAATTCTTATATCAATTTCAATAATAATGAACATAAACATTTCCTCCAAATATTTGCATAAGTAGGTATTCAACATAATTCATAACTTTTGAATTGAATATGTATTAATAGGTACATACAAAATTCAAAGGAGATCTAAACTATCCAATAGAATCCATTAGTAATATCAATCTCCCGTTTCGTTTTCACCGTTGTTTTGGCTTCGAAATAACTTCTTGTATCCATCCATGAAAGTGTTCTCACAATGAACCTCATATTGCTCCTTATTCCCTTATACATATTTCATATTATTAATGAGTAGATGTTCCACATTTGTTAAACTGCTCTTATCTATTAGTGAGAATCCATAATTTCAAATATTTGATTCATTTTTTGGGAAATAGTTTCATCAGATTATAGCTCAATACATTTTTTTCAGCGGAATTAAATGTATGCACTTGCAAAAGCGACGTAAGCTATCATCGTTTACAGAGCTAAGTAGTAGTAATCTTGGGATTTGACAACTCTAGGACCGCGTTTTGAACCCAAAATTTTAGTGGGTAATAGTAGGAAAGTGTCGACACCTGATATATTCTATGCATCTATATCTGGTCCTACAGAAATAATCAGGTCGACCTTGCTATTCTAGTCATATTGCTATATTTGTAATTCATAGCAATATGCCCATGATGTTACGTATTCTGTTCCGAGTGTTATAGCAATGTTTGTTATGAATTTTGTCATAGTAATATTGATATCGTGGACTTCCATAATCGGTGATTTCAGAGCTGACAACACTGTATTTTATGACTTTAGAGCTACA
This sequence comes from Myrrha octodecimguttata, assembly GCA_958510865.1. Taxonomy (NCBI): domain Eukaryota; kingdom Metazoa; phylum Arthropoda; class Insecta; order Coleoptera; family Coccinellidae; genus Myrrha; species Myrrha octodecimguttata. The sequence continues at coordinate 76,256,591 of OY294057.1, forward strand.
ACGAAGAAGACAATAACCCTACTTAGTGAGTTTTTCAATGATTTCGCATACATAACCGCTATCTACGGCTTTCATTATTCGTGTAAACATCGACATAAAAAATGTTAGAAAACAAAAAAAGTCAAATAGACCATTAACCAATTTCTTGGATACCAATAGAACAGAAATCAAACGCAGCAATTTTAGTCAGGCGTTAATAATTCGAAATTTGCTCAACTTTTTTGTTGGCACCTCAAAGGGATTGCGGTTGTTGAGATGACTAGAATAATAATCTCAACTGTTGTCTACTATGCTTGTATTTTAGTATTTTAGAATTTTCCTTGCAATTAATATTCTAGAGAACCTTGAACACATTTCCATTAGCATATACTTCTTTTTATTCATGTAAACATCGATTTATTCAAGAATGTTACGAAACAGAAAACCCAATTTAAGTCAAATTGACCAATTTCCTGAATAACAATAGAATATTGGTTCCCAGAAATCAAATGCAGCAATTTTATGCAGGCGTTAATGATTCGAAACGGTTAAAATCAATGTACATCTTATGAGCAAACAGTACCTTGAATATAACAGGGTGACTTTCGGAGGCCAAGAGTTCGTTTTTCTCGAAAAACTTTTTAGGTACAAATGGTTAAAAATAAGAAAAAATGCGCAATGTTGCCAATTTTTCATATTCGAGATCATTAGGGAAAATTTAAACTAACATGGAGTGAAAAATGAGAAATGAATAACATAAAAATTCAATAAATAATCACTGAAGCCTGCAGACGAAACCACGTTTTATCCTGTTAACGTCGAAATTTTACGCATTCTGATATTTCTCGGCTATTGACAATGTTAAAGCATGCAGAACGTGGGCAGGTGCCTGACCTTGAGATATAAACGAGGTTTTTTGAAACTTGAATGAGGCTGTTCTACCGAAATCCCCGAAGCAGTAATTTACCAGCCAGTCAGCCGGCGTTTCTGTTTTTCTCTTAAAAACTCAACCTGTAGATGAATCGATGAATATGTCGGTGAGATATTCGAGCTAAAAGTTGGGGACAGAAAGTTATCTGTAATATCATCACATGTGTGAGTCTATTAACCTAAAGTGGTTGCTGCTCAAGTTGAAAAGACCACAACAAAAATAGAATTAATATAAATAATGAATACGATGTTATTGAGATCAACTAGTAAATCCTTTATTAATTTCTCTTACTCTTTCAGGATTCTGGAGGTGATTTGATAACAAACGCCCATATTTTGAGGAAGAAACCCACATGTAATGTCATGCTCAATTTCAAACGATGTAGATATTACTGAAGAGATTTTTTTCAGTGGATGATATTTACTTGAGACCGACGATATACGATAGCAGTACTGTCAAACCAGATAGAGGACTGGGTTTGCCCATTCATTCGGTTACCAGACCTCCTCTAGCGGGGCCATACGCCTTCAGCAGAATTCCAACGCCGGTATGGAATGTACCTAAAGTATATCTTGAAGACGAAATTGCAGACACTTGGATATTCTCGAATTTTACAATGAGGTAAATTATTGTACTCTATCCTGAAAACTATGCAATTTTGGATTTTACGCGCTTGTTCTAGGTAACAGAAAGTTATATTTTTACCCACATTTTTGTATGTCTTGAAATTTCAAGAATAGGTTTGGAACTTAGGACAGGGTGATTCCGGAGGAGAACGTCAGATTTTGGGATAAGTTTACACTAGTCAAGACAGTCTCGGAACACTGGTTTATGGTTGGGGGTCTCTGTTGAGAATATACAGGGTGATTTGTCCGATTCGACCGATTTTACTTTTATTGATAACTTTGGTATGGCTTATTGGATTTCAATGAAATTTTCAGCGTAGTATAATAGTGTTGAACACATTCATTGGTTTCAAAATTTTTTTCAAGCGGTTGTTATTGTGATTATTCCAGGTTAATTGAGCAGGTTGAAAAAACACCCTGTACATCGCATTTCCAAAACTACGCTATCTGTTTACGATTCTACTATAAGAAGTCATTATTTAAGTGTTTCCAATTTTTTTGGCACACTTCTAGTTTTCTGAGAAAATTCCATCAAAAAAAGACGATGTCGAAATTTTGCTCCAATCGATTCTACTTTCATTGATAATTTTGGTATGGCTCATTCAATTTTGATGAAATTTGCAGTATAGAAAAATCTGAACGAGTACATTCAATAACCGCAAAAGTCTCTCGAAATACAGGGTTGTAATTGTGATAATTTTAGAATTTCAGATTAATTCTGCAGTTGAAAAAAACAGCCTGTACATTGCTTTTCGAAATCTGTCTTATTCGTTTCAGATTCTACAATAATATGTCATAATTCAGAGGTTTTTAATTTCTTTGGCACACCTCCGGTTTTCCCTAAAAACATTTTTGAGGAAGAGAATGATCGAAATTTGGCTCACAAGCAGTGAGAGTATTCCGCACTAGGTAGGAAAGCTGTATTGTCCAATGATGCAAAGCAGTTCTTAAGTTCTAAAATATTCTTTTCAAATTCCAAATTCATTTTTAATTGCTAATATTTTGTATGAAATCATTCAGTTCAGAATATATTTAGAATTTGAAAAGAATATTTTAGAAGTGACGAACAACTTTGCATCCTTGGAATATACAGCTTTCCTACCTAGTGCGGAATACTCTCACTGCTTGTGAGCCAAATTTCGATAATGCTCTCATTCAAAAATGTTTTCTAGGAAAACCGGAGGTGTGCCAAAGGAATCAAAAACCTCTGGGTGATGACATATTATTGTAGAATCTGCAACGAATAAGAAAGTTTTGGAAGAGCAATATACAGGGTGTTTTTTTCTTCAACTGCACAATTAATCTGAAAGTCTGGAATTATAACAATTAAAACACTGTATTTTGGAAGGTTGTTGTGATTATTTAATGTACTCATTCAGATTGTTGTACGCTGCAAATTTCATCAAAATTGGATGAGCCATACCAAAGTTATCAATAAAAGTAGAGTCGATTGGAGCGAAATTTTGACATTATCATTTTTTGAAAAAATTTTCTCGGAAAACTAGAAGTGCACCAAAAAAATAAGAAACTCTCAAATAATGACTTATTATAGTTCAATCGTGAACAGATAGCGTAGTTTAGGAAACGCTATGTACAGGGTGTTTTTTCAACCTGCACAATTAATCTGGATTTATCACAATAACAACTGCTTATTTTGGAAACAAATTTGAAATCAATGAATGTGTTCAACACTATTGTACTACGCTGAAAATTTCATTGAAATCGAATAAGCCATACCAAAGGTATCAATAAAAGTAAAATCGGTCGAATCGGACAAATCACCCTGTATATTCTCAATAGAGACCCCCAACCATAAACCAAACAGTGTTCCGAGACTGTCTTGACTAGTGTAAACTTATCCCAAAATCTGACGGTCTCCTCCGTAATCACCCTGTATATCAAAAATGTAACAAGCCCTATTTTGGTCATTTTACATGTGAAATGACCAGAATTGCGCTCGAACTCTTGTTGCATATCTGCAGTAATACTACCAACAATTTCAGAGTTATACCTATGAGGTTTACCCGTAAAACATGTATAAAAGTGGAATAATCACTTTATTTTACAATAATTCAAGTATTTCAATATGATCTCCTTCGAAGTACTCCCCCTTACACAAGACGCACTTTCTGCCAACGTCGTTTCCACTGCTGATACGATCGCTGAAAGTCTTCAGTTGGGAGGTTCTTCATTTGCGATGTCGTTTTAGCCTTGATGGCTTCCACATCCCCCAAGTGCCACCCCCGGAGCACCATTTTCCATTTCGGGAACAGGAAGAAGTCGCAAGGAGCTGAATCGGGTGAATAAGGCGGGTGTTCTGTTACGGTGCTTGAGCTTTGGACCAACTCACGCACAACGAGAGACATGTGAGCAGGCGCGTTGTCGTGATGAAGGATCCACCTACCCCCTTGGGCCAAATTTCGTGTACGATTGTTTTGGGGATTGACAGTTCCTCAGCTATCACACGAGCTCTGAGACGACGCAAAACTTCGATCGACGGTCTTTAAGGACACAACTACGACCTTGCTCAACATTTTCCTCAGAACTCGATGTGGAGAGCGTCTTGAGCGTTGGTCATCTTTCCCATCTTCTCGGACTTCCCGAGACCTTTTCAACCACTTGTTGACGGTTGGTTCATTCAGAGAATTGTCTCCGTAAACTTGTTGCAAACACTGAAAATTTTCACTGCCATTCTCACCAAGCTTCGCAAGAAACTTGATGTTGATGCGATGTTCCTCAATCAGAGATAGCTCATGCCGACGGCTAGTAAAGAAGGGTTTACTTTCAACAAGCACACGTAAATCCTACTTACCCTCAGAGCGCTACCGCTTGAACTGTGCATTGAGGGGATTGCATAGAGAGGGGGGACCACCAGGCCTCCCCTTCACAACGCCATGACAGGACGCCCCGAAATTTTCATACGTAGTTTTCCGGACAAACCTCGTATTTTGAAATTGAAAGTTATTTCCCCAGGGCTTGATAATTAGTTGGAGATCACTGACAGGAAACCTGTGTGAAATCAAGTAAGGATCGTATGTTCGAAAAATTGAAAACAAAAATTTTATTGGATTTTTTTGCTCTGAAACTATCCGTCAGATTTCGATGAAATTGGGCATACACCTTGAAGTATATATACAGGGTGATTCCGGAGGAGACCGTTAGATTTCAGCATAAGTTTACACTAGTCAAGACAGTCTCGAAACAATGTTTGGTTTATGGTTGGGGGTTGGGGGATTCGACTGATTTTACTTTTATTGACAACTTTGGTATGGCTTACTCGATTTTGGGGGAATTTTCAGCGAAGTACAATATTGATGAGGACATTCATTAATTTCAAAGTTTTTTTCAAAATAAGTGGTTGTTATAGTGATAATTACAGGTTAATTGTGCACGTTGAAGAAACACCCTGTACATCGCATTTCTAAAACTATGCGATTCTACTATAATAAGTCATTATTTGAGAGTTTCTAATTTTTTTGGCACACTTCTAGTTTTCTGAGAAAATTCCATCAAAAAAAGGCAATGTCGAAATTTCGCTCCAATCGATTCTACTTTCATTGATAACTTTGGTATGGCTCATTCAATTTTGATGAAATTTGCAGTATAGAACAATACAAATGAGTAAATCCAATAATTGGAACAATCTCTCAAAATACAGGGTTGTAATTGTGATAATTTTAGAATTTCAGATTGATTGTGCAGTAGAAAAAAAACACCCTGTACATTGCTTTTCGAAAAGTTTTTTATTCGTTTCAGATTCTACAATAATATGTCATCATTCAGAGGTTTTTCTTTTCTGTGGCACAACTCCGGTTTTCCTAGAAAACATTTTTGAAGAAGAGCATTATCGAAATGTGGCTCACAGGCAGTGAGAGTATTCCGCACTAGGTAGGAAGCTGTATTGTCCAAGGATGCAAAGTTGTTCGTCATTTCTGAAATATTCTTTTCAAATTCGAAAAATATTCTGAACTGAATTAATGAAAATATTAGCAATTAAATATGAATTTGGAAAGAATATTTTAGAACTTAAGAACTGCTTTGCATCCTTGGACAATACAGCTTTCCTACCTAGTGCGGAATACTCTCACTGCCTGTGAGCCAAATTTTGATAATGCTCATTTTCAAAAATGTTTTCTAGGAAAACCGGAGGTGTGCTACAGAAATGAAAAACCTCTGAATGATGACATATTATTGTAGAATCTGAAACGAATAAGAAAGTTTTGGAAAAGCAATGTGTTTTTTTTTACTGCACAATCAATCTGAAATTCTGAAATTATCACAATTACAACACTGTATTTTGAGAGATTGTTCCAATTATTGAATATACTCATTTGTATTGATCTAAACTGCAAACTTCATCAAAATTGAATGAGCCATACCAAAGTTATCAATGAAAGTAGAATCGATTGGAGCGAAATTTCGACATTGCCTTTTTTTGATGGAATTTTCTCAGAAAACTAGAAGTATGTCAAAAAAATTAGAAACTCTCAAATAATGACTTATGACAGTCGTACACACTAGCGTAGTTTAGGAAACTCTATGTACAGGGTGTTTTTTCAACCCGCACAGTTAATCTGGATTTATCACAATAACAACCGTTATTTTCAAAAAAAATTTGAAATCAATGAATGTGTTCAACACTATTGTACTACTCTGAAAATTTCATTGAAATCGAACAAGCCATACCAAAGTTATAAATAGAAGTAAAATCGGTCGAATCGGACAAATTACCCTGTGTATTCTCAACAGAGACCCCCAACCATAAACCAAAAAGTGTCCCGAGACTGTCTTGACTAGTGTAAACTTATCGCAAAATCTGACGGTCTCCTCCGGAATCACCCTGTATTTAACAACAGTGTACAACATTTTAGTTCGATTGAATATATATTCTCGCGAACATTCGAAATATCATATTTCGAATGGCTTCTTTCAAGACGCATTTTACCCATTTATACTGTCGAACTTCGTCATTCGGATTTACTTGCCCTACTGTTTAGATAGAGAATTAACAAGATGATTCCGCATGAGGGTTCTCACGAATTTTTGTATAAACCTTCCTTCATGCCGTTACTTTTCGTCCAAATACTCGATTTCAATTTCATCGTTTTTTTTTCTTTGGAAATATTGGGAAGATGAGTATACCTGTGGAGTCTTAGAGCAAAGTTCACCCATTCATAAATTCTACGGAAAAATATGATACATTTTATCCATTCGCGCATTATAATCCTTTATAACTATGCTCCGAATTTGCTCTACAAATATCGATTGTCTTTATGGTCTAACTAGCAAAAACATCTATTCAACTCGAGGATTCCTTCATTCTTCATCTTCTAAGAACTGATCCACATTGAAATGTTTATATTTCAGATACGACGGAACTATGGCAACAAGGAAGAGACTACCAAATAAAATTGCTACTTGGAGAATGACAGGATTCTCACTCGACCCAGTGTATGGCCTTGGAATCATGACACCGAAAATTTACCAATCATCAAGATCATTCTTCATCAAACTTGACCTGCCATACTCCTTACAAAAAGGAGAGGCCTTAAATGTGCCTGTTCATATCCACAACAACATAGGGATAGATATGGACGTTGAAGTTACCTTCCATAACGCAGATCGAAATTTTGAGTTCACTACTGTTTCAAACGAAGTAACTGCGCCGAAAAGTTTGTATCAATCTGAAGAAACTCTTGAACTAATCAAAACCAGCTTGCTAACATTGAAAAAAAGGTGAACCATGGGTATTTAATCTTTCGAAGTGATTCTTTCTTTCGCTCCTCATTTCAACAAATTTGTAACAGATGTATACATGTATGAGAAACACATCAAGCTTCATTTTCGTGCTTTGTACAGCTTCATCACACTCTTAATCGCAATGATTTTGATGATTCCACTGACACACGTAAAATCACATTTTTCCCCAAGATAATTTCAGTTCATACCACATACATATAAGTAGATGTAACAGACACATAGCACTTTCATCAAAATGATATATCAATGTTGTTGCAACTTCTTTTAACCTTTTTTTCATTTAACAGCAATTGAAGCATTCCAGAGAAAACGTGTTGCAGTTAAGAAATTCCAGAACGGTACTGCCTGGTTTTTAGTTACACCCCTGAAAGTAGGATCTTTGGAAATTAAAATTACTGCGAGCAACCCTTCCACTCAAGATGCAGTATCAGAATTTTTACTAGTTACAGTAAGTTCATGAATATGGATTTTGTTAAGAAATCTTGATCATTTTTGCGCGCATGTTCTAGGGGAACAGCGTGCTATCGTTTTGTCCAAATGTCTGTAATTTTGGATGATTGAGCCGAAAATGGTCTCAATCGACTAGGTTGGACTCACTGATCACGAATCCGTCAAAATCGATTCTGTCCGGCCGGCCGGCCGTAGACACAATAACTGTCGACAGAAGCAGGCTAGCAACTTGAATCTTTCAGGATAGGTTGAGCATCAGAATGCCGCGGTTAAGTTCGTTAATGGGCCAAATCGGTCGAATAGTTTCGGAGTTATAGGCACTCGAAGTTTTGAAGTTATTTAATTTTTATTTCAGAAACTAGTTGAGCGATTGGATTCAAACTTGGCAGTTAGGTGGGGTATAACGACGCGCAACTTTGAGCCAAATTTCGTCAGGATCATATTGTTAGTAAATTTGAAAAAAAATGTTTTCGAAATTTATTTCCAAAAAATTTTTTTTTCGGAAACCGTTCATCATATCCGAAAAAAAATTTCACTCACACTTTGAACTTTATATTTCACAGCAGTGTACCAAATTTCAGTTCGATACGATCATAAGTTTTGGAGATATCGGGAAAAAATATTTCAAATTTCGAGGTTTTCTTCTCGATATCGTTGATTTTTTCGGTATAACTCGAGAAATACCGATTCAGTCCTGATAAAACTTCACAGCTAGTTTTGGGATGCTGAAAGACAACCTAATGCGAAATTTCGTGATAATCGTGTCATTAGAACAATTTGAAAAAAAAATTTCCATGATTTTCTTATCATATCATCCTCATTATATTCTGTATGAAACTTCGAACTGTTATTTTTCGATGAAGTACTGGATTTCAATTCGATCTGATCTGTATTTTTAGAAATATTAGAAAAATAAAATTTTGATTGGGTATATCTACGGAATCATTGGGCGGATTTTACCCATTCACGAATTCGGCCTTCGTAATTAAGGTCCAGACCTTCTCTACAAATATCGAATTTCTAAGTTGTTTCTTTTGGAAGTTATTGTGTTTACGCAGTCGACCGTTAGGCTGACCGTAAACACAATAACTGATGATTCCGTAGATATACCCATTCAAAATTTTATTTTTCCAATATTTCCAAAAATACAGATTTGATCGAATTGAAATCCAGTAATTTATCAGTAAAAAATTTCAAAAAGCACTGCCGTGCATGTTCAAATTCGTTGCTGAAGCGGTCATCTACATTGAACATGCGCGCAAAAGTTGCTGCCTTCACGGGAGAGCTTTTTGAAATTTTTCATTTATTTCCCTATCAAACACCGGATGCTCTTTATGGACACCTTGTGTTTTTTTTTGAGAGGTATAGAACTTTAAGTTGGCAACAGTTTTAACTGGCGACCATTTTGTCAGCTGTGAAGTGATTTGTGTTAACTTTGGTCTGGCATTTCAACATGAATAGACTGACGCCTGAACAACGCTTCCAAATCGTGCAAATTCGTTTTGAAAATAATGGTTCTCATTTTACGGTCAACATAATCGTCCATCAGAGCAATTAATTCGACTAACTTTGGATCGTTTTTACACCAAGTTTTTCTCTAACTGATAATACGCATCCTTAGAGACGTCGTACAGTGAGAACAGAAGAAGCCATTGCTGCTGTAGAGCATAGCGTTGAGGAATACCTGAATCAGTCTATCCGCCATCGTGCACAGCTACAGAGCCATGATTACTGACTTTTTCGTTCCTCAATTCATAAACTATGTTGTGTAGCAGCTGTGGTTCCAACAAGAAGGCGCACCTTGTCACACAGCTCGTGCCACAATTGATTTACTGAAGGGAATGTTTGATAACCGCATAATTTCACGTTCCGGTCCTGTGAATTGGCCTCCAAGATCGTGCGATTCAACGCCGCTAGACTATTCTCTGTGGGGATATGTGAAGTCGCTGGCCTACGCCGATAAGCCCGAAACGATCAACCCTTGGTGACAACATTCGAACCTATATACGACCACAAATGTTGGAAGAAGTGATTGAAAATTGGACCTCCAGATTAAATTACGTCTGAGCCAGCCCTGGCGGTCATATGCCAGAAATTATATTCAAATTATATCGCCAAAAGATTATCTTTTGAATAAAGTAATTTTTATATCAATTTTAAGAATTCATCCTAGTTTTATTCCATTTCAAAGATCTATACCTCTAAAAAAACACCCTTCAAAACCAACAAACCATATTCACCCCATTTTCGTTTATTGCAGCCTGGTGGCGAAACAGAATATTACACTAAATCAGAACTATTAGACTTGAGGAGGGAACAGTATGTAAAAAAAAGAATCAATTTCACTCTGCCCAAAAATACCATTCCTGATTCGGAAAGAATTGAAGTGGCAAGTGTCGGTAACATTTTCGGACCTACTCTAAGGAATCTTGACAGTGTGATCAGAAAACCAACAGGTTGCGGAGAGCAAAATTTGTTGCACATGATGACGAATTTGATCGTCCTTAGGTATCTGAAGAGTACGAGACAGGACATGCCACTGGTACATGCGAAAGCTGCTGGGCATTTGGAAGATAGTTATCAAACGCAACTGTCGTTTAAAAGAAAAGATAAAGCGTTCAGTGTGTTTGGAAGGAGAGATGCCGAAAGCAGTGTATGGTGAGTGTTTGACTGTTCCATAAACGATCCAGTAAAATTGGATACAATTTTATATGCAGGGTAACAAAACAGTGTGTAACTACTCTCTAATCCACTTGTCGTTTCTACGTCTAACGCACGTTTCGGAAACACCGTTTCCTTCGTCCAGAGACATATCGTTTGTATATGCAGGGTGTTCCACTGTGGATTGCCATTTAGGCGTGTTCTGAAAACGGATCATAATATGGTGCTAAAAATTTGCATTTGGGGATCTTTGATTATGAAATCTCTCTCTGAAATATTTTCAGACCTCTGCAACTTCCGGTTAAACCGGAAACAGCCTTCTACTTGCTCATTTTAAATGGCACACTCAGTATATTATTTCATTGCTTGTTAGGTGACATTCACAACAATATACCATTGCTGCAGTAGGAGTGTTTTTCAAAAAAATGTTCTCATTTTCAGTTTTGCCAATATGTAGTATCATAACAATGTTTACTATTTGGACCGAAAATTCACATGAGAGGATCATCGAATTGGATAAAACAAATTGATAAAAACTCAAGATTCTCAAATTAGAACCAATATTTTTTCAAATTCTCAGTCGATTCTATGTAAGAGGCGAGGTAAACTCGAGCAAACCCTATACCTAAAAGGAAAACTCCTCGTGTTATCGAAAAAAACTCTATATATAAGGGGAAAGAATAATGGGGGTTTTTCCTGAATTTGGGTTATTACTGCACATGCAAATTTGAACATAATTATTATGAGTTTGATTCATCATTTTCCCAAATTACCTTCAGAAAGTATTCAAAATCAGGTTTCAAAATTGGGGTTAGGAATTTGTCATGCATGCACGAAGTGACAACGTTGTTTAGTAGAATTGCTTTTTCTGCTATAGAATAACGAAATATTTATTCCTATTCTGTGGTACTCACGTGTTCTTTGTCAATATAACCAAACAATTTCCGTTTGCGATTTGTCAGTAATATGACAGTATGAGAGTTGGTGCTCTTCTTTTTCTATTCCTTGGTCGTTGTCTTCTACTCTAACCAGATCGAAGTATAGCTATATCTGTTTTCCTAAGCAAAGTAACACATTTGACGTCCTTTTCTTTCTGAGAAAGCTGAATTCGACGTTGCCATATCGTGCACTCATGACAAATCAGTTTAAATGCAAATCCCCATTTTTTTTTCAGTTTTAGGTGGTCAAACATTTTTTTAAAAATATAATATTGAAATTATATGTTTGCAATGTGATGTTCTAAAGGTTTCTCATGAAAATAACTGCATTTTCGTTCAAAGGAAAAACCCCCATTCAGAGTAGTCTGTGATTTCCGGGAACCACAGGGATAAACTGAAAATCGATTTACCGATGACTTATTCTACCATTTAATAAATTGTAATGAATAATTGTTAGTTGGGATCGATCAAAAACATGAATTTGTTTTTCTTAGATAACTCTGAAAGTTTTCATTGAAGGATAGGATTTGCTTAGGCAAATCTCTTCTATTTCACGTGGAATCAGCCAGAATATCTTCATTACTACACCATAATATCGAGCTTCTGTGGTCGAATACCACAGTTCTCTATTTCTGAAATGATTTCATGAAGGTGCATAGAAGATTGTTCTATGCACCTTAGATTTCATTCAATCGAAGCATTTCCTCAATTCCATCAACTCCGACCATGATTTAAGCAAAACATGGTTTGCTCGTCTGAAAATGAAGTGACGCATCTAGTGGAAAATACAAGAAAAAATATATTCTGTGCTTTGAATTTGAATGATAAAAGTGACGCCATCCTTTGTACGTACGATCACAGATGAGCACACCATGTTTTGTTTACATCATGATGTAAAAAACATGGTGTGCTCATCAAAAAAAAGGCACGTCAGCAAGATTAAAATACAAGGGAATCATGAGAAAATGAAACGTCATCATTGGTAAATACGATCACAGATGAGCACACCATGTTTTACTTACATCATGACTTATGACTCCGTAGAACCATAGAGTTTTATTGCAATCGTGTAGACATGCCACTTTCTTCGTTAAATCGTAGTCTTTTCTAGGTTGACTGCTTATACGCTTCTGGCGTTCCGACAAGCCTCAGAATTCATTTACATCGATGAGGAAGTCATCGAGCAAGGTTACGAATGGTTAGTTGAAAGACAAAGCCGCAACGGAAGTTTCTACGAAATTGGAAATGAAATTCACAGAGACATGCAAGATAGGTCTGGAAACAGTTTACCTCTGACATCTTTCGTATTGATTTCGTTCCTTGAAAATCAGGTAAGCTGACTTCTGTCAATACCTATCGGTCTTTATATTAATTTGAGAATGGAAAAATCAGCGCAATGGTATCGGAGTTGAACCTTTATGGAAGATATATAATTACAAATGACGTGACATTCTTGTGGCGCAGGATTTATTTCATAATCTGGCAATGATGCTCCCCAAATGGCACTGACGGTGCATGCGCACAACTTGTTTTCAAATTCACTGGTTGAAACTGGACCGAACTGCATCTTGGTTAACATTTATTCTTGTTATATCTGTTATTTCAATTTTTTCTTCTTTTTGTTGAACATCTATCATCAGAAAAAAAGCAACACATAAGATATTCGTCCTTGTGATTATGTAAATATAAGTTTAATTTCATAAAGGCGAGTCTTCAAGTTGAACATTCCATCACATCGAAAACAACACTTATTTCCATTTGCCATTTATCAAGATTCGGTTCAGGTTAATAGTTGTAAGCATTTTGAAATATATTTATGAGCTAATACACTCCTGCACATTGCTTGAATAAACAATAAAGATTACGCTTACTTTAATCTGTATTGTAGGATATCCTTTCCATTGCTGAAAATTCGATGATATTTATTTAAAAAACTTGCTCACTCACTCACTTTTTATGTTGTGGTGTTTATGGAAGTATTATTAAAACGAAAATTCGACGCTTCCACACTATTGTATTGAAACACTGATTTTCCACTTGATCTTCCAATTGTTTTCCCCATAAAATGTAGGTATGATTATCAGCATTCCTGTCTGTTACGCGAAGGGTCTGATGACGGACGTCTATGGGCATTCGGGTATACTCGGGAATTTCACATGCCAACTTTTCAGGCTAACTTCACGCTGGTATTTAACAACACAGAATACAAATATATAAGAAGTGTAAACTCCCTACTAATCTGTGGAAACAAAGTGGCGGCCATCTTAGATGGCCATTCCCTAGCGACACCAACGGCCAGATGGGGAACTAAGTTTGGATGGAAAGCTCACTAGCGACACTTACAGGCAGAGTTGAAAGTATTTTGTTTGTGGCGGGAATATTTGAATTAACTGCTAGAGCTAGGTATAAGATCGAAGGTAATAGAAATCAACTTCATACTACATTTTATGTTTTCAAATGGAATGTAACTCTTTTTTAGTTATGAAAACCAAACCGACATGAAGTGAAATCAATTACATACCTATGTAATATGTGTTAATTATATTACGATTCTTCATTTATTTCTTCCGTTTAAATATACAGAATCTACCAACATTGTATAAAGAAATAACCAAAAGGTCATTTGCAATTCATTAACTATTAACATTAACCAAATGATATATTGAAAAGTTGAAATAATAATAACAATATTAGCATTCAAGGATATGTCCAAAAGAGTCTTCCATCAAAGGGTTGCTGAATCCACTTTATATAATCCATGGATCCTGGAGCTAGTGGTGAAAACCTAGAAATCAAATATTTAAATTAATTCAAAATTGAAAACTTTAGGAAATCATCCTTTTTTTTCAAGTGAAAAATGTTGCTATAAAATATTGGTAGGCTTTCCTACATTAGAAATACAAGTGAAAATAATGAAAACTATTGGTAATGGAAACAAATTGCTCCTGCGTTACTGCATCAATACAGCGTTACAAACTTTGAAAAGTATGTACAACTCTGTTAACGCAGAGGCGATTTCTATAAACAGTTTCAATTTTTTTTTGCCTACTATTCATTTTGAGTTTGAATAATTTGAAAGATACGGTTCTCTATGAATTTGGTATAAGAAACTGCTGCTCAGGAGACAAACATAATTGAGAATCCTAATTTTCGTAAAAATACAGGTTTATGTTCAACTAAAAAGGAATTTTCATTTACCTATATAATGTTGGCAACCTCAGCACTAGAAGCAAAGCTTGTTGTATCAGGCCTTTCTACTGAAGGTTTATCAGATGTTGAAGGCACCAATGATTTTCTCAGAGTCAATACTGGAACTATTATAGCTGTCTTCGGAACTCAAATCATAAGATTCATATCTACATGATCATTCAGAACATATTCGGAATTGTATCAATATTGAAGCCTTATTACCAGGTTAATAATCTAGAAGGATTCGTAGCAAAACCGAGAAAATGCAGGTTTTTTTGAGAACCTGTGATATCACAAACCTTCGACATTACTCCTATGAATTTTCATCTAAGGAAAATTTTCATGTGAACATAAGTTTGATCGAGGAAGGTTTCATTGATGTTTCAGATATTATTACAGGAGCTAAATGAGAAAAGAATACAAAAAAACTGTATAGAATATTTAGAAATCATTAGCTTATATAGCCAGTACCATTAGTAAACAACTCCATTTTTATTTTACCGGAAAAAATACTAAGTCAAAGTCAAATGTCATTTCGGATCATCCAGTCCCGACGGAGAAAGCTATACTTTCATATCTTCTATCTCCCTTAATCTCGAGTGGCCAGTCACAGAAAATTGATTCCCATATTCCACTAGGAGTTTCACCCCCCTGTTTAACAATGATGACGTCCCCTTTCCATTCAAATCTATGAATTATGTACACAGAAAAGAGCAGTTAACCCAGTATTTTCTGTCATCTGTGGTTTGGCTGAATGATATTCTATGAAGTGGATGTAGGTGGGCCTTCACTGGCCCAGAGGCGGATCTAGGAAAAAAGTACATTTTCTCGAAATGCGTATGCGCATCGAAAGTTCACTTGTCCAGGATACAGGACCAGATTCAACGTTCAATACCTCGAAAACGAAGGGTTTCAGAAAAAATAATGAAAATATTTTCAGTATTTAAAAAATCATTGAAGATTATTATCATGAGTTGAGGTAAACTTCATTTGCTATGTCAAAATCAATTCTGTCCGGCCGGCTGTTCCTTGCCTCGATAACTTGGGACCGAAAGAGCTAGCGACCTGAAACTTTCAGAGTACGTTGCAGATCAGAATGCGCGGGCTAAGTTCGTTTATGAACCAAATCAGCCAAGGAGGTTTGGAGTTATACTCATTTTGAAGATGTTTACTGAATTCGTGAAATTGAGGAAATATCTCAAGAACTACTTATGCAATTGGTTAGAACTTGATATATGGTTGTAGAATACTAAAGCGCTTGCATTGTGAATATTATATAATTATCAATAAATTATTGACAAATCCAAATTCAAGTGATAACGACAAATTTATGAAAATCAATCGAATTTTCAGAAATATACATCGAAATACAAGAACGTGATAAACAAAGGCTTGGACTACATCGCCAGATACATCGAAGAAAATGAGCCAACCTACTCTCTTGCTTTATGCAGCTATATCCTACAAATTTCAAGACATCCTTCCAAACAAAGCGCATTCAATCTCTTGGACAACAGAGCTAACTACACCGATGCCATGAAATGGTGGTCGAAGCCACCAAAGGACAAAGACAATCCATGGAACAAACTTCCAAGATCGGTGGATATTGAGATGACATCGTACGCTTTGCTCACTTTCCTTGAGAATAATCTTTTAGACGATTCGATACCGATTTTGAACTGGTTGATGAAGCAGCAGAGTGACATCGCTGGTTTTGCGTCAACGCAAGATACTGTGGTTGGACTACAAGCGTTGTATAAGCTGATGATGAAATTATCTGTGCCCACTAATGTACAGGTTGAATTCACGTACTCGGAGAAAGACAGTGGGAAATTTCATATCAGTCAAAATGACGCAACAATTGAACAGAGATTTGAGGTGAGTTATAAGCAGGTACTCAGAGAAAAAGGTTCTCTTAAACCAATTTGTAACCGCATTCGTTCAAGAGAATGGTATTCTTGAATAGGTCCAACCATATATTAGTTTGATTTCTTCGATGAAATACTCTTGACCCATGTGAACTATGATACTCTTGATTCAAGCGGAATCACGTTTGGTCCAAATGAGAAATCTTACAACAATTACTGGATATGTTTGCTATACAGGGTGAGTCTTTGACCTTGCAGAATATTTTAACAGAAGATTCCTGATGCCAAAAGAAACACTTTTTTCCCTTACCATTTTTTCAGATTCGGCTTGGTTCGTAAGATACGGACTATTGAAAATCCATAAAAAAATTTAATTTTCGATTATATCTCGCGAACGATCTCATCGAATGAGATGATTTTTGGAATATAGTTTTTTATTGATACGATGAATATTCCTCGATTACAAAATTTCATCCACATCCAGTTTCTTTAAGATGATCATAACATTTCATAAAAATACCAGAAATTCGAAGAATCCAACTTTAAAAAATAATTTGAATGCTATTCAACGAATTTTCTACCATTTTAGAAAGTAAAAGTATTCTTTATTTTTTTTCGTATGATGAGCCGTTTTCGAGTAATCTGAAATTCAAAAATAAAAAATATTTGTGAAATTCAGAGAATTGGGTACTTTGGCTGAATGCAACTCTGTTCAAAAATTCACAGAATTCAATTTTTTCGCGTTGCTACGTCTAAAAGTTGAGATTGGAATCCTAGCATTTTTTTATTTAGAATGATTTGTAAGCGGAGTAGCCGACTTCGGCCAATTCACAATGGACGTAACCGTAAGAATCCCGCAGCTCGTGAGTAGAAATCAAAGAGGAAACTACAAAATTCATAAGTACCAAAATCTTCACAATAGTTTCAACTTTTGACTTCCATAAGTCGAATGCAGTTCTATTCTGATTCCTTATGATTTCTGTTGTTTAATTCTTACATTTTATGTATAAGTAAATTTACGGTTAAGTTATGTCCATTGTAAATTGGCTATTAATTCGAAAGTGGAGAAATATGAATAAGCTCACCTCAACTTCTACAATTTAAATACTCCTAATGTTCAAGCAAATTTCTCACTCTTCCATGATCATGGGATTCTTACTGGTTTGAATGCAATCTTTCTGCTGACCCAAATTTCTTGAAATTATGTACAGAACTTTGATACCATTTATTTTGAGGTATTCTTCAAATGCGCTTTCATAACATAACAATCCATGGTGGAAGAAAACCACCATGACATAACCTTAAAACCATGGAGCCACAGATTTATAGTTCAGTTCAGAATCATAGACTATAAAAGTGTATACATAGAATTAGCATATTGTGTGTTGTTTGATTTCGAAGAGTTCTTTCTTTCTGTTCGTCAATTCGGCAACGTTTGTACTTCATAGATAAATTAGGTACATCTGTTTTATTTATTTATGAAAATGAAAGTTTGAATGGGTTATGTCTGAATCTGATAATTCTTGGAGAAAATGAAATAAACAAAGATAATTAATAATTACAAATTGAAGATGAATCTCAAAGCTAATATGAGTGATAGCTAGATGAATTCCTCATTATCGAAAATGAAATGAAGAGAAGAAAATTCAACTTTTATCGCCCACGAAATTTGGAATACCTAACTTGTTTATTTTACAATAATACAACTTTTTTCACCAACTGGAATGTAAAAAGTAAGTTGACGCTTGTTTTCATAACACAGTTGCTTATTTCGAAGATTTGAATGGTATATCTTTGGCTTGGAAAAACTTCAGGGTTCAGGTTTCCAGGGGCGGCTAGCCTATTATGAAATTTTATAATGCCTATATCTTTTTATCTAGGCCGAATCGGAGGACAAATGTGTTACTTTCAGCTTCAAGAATCTTCTGTTAAAATATTCTGCAAGGTCAAAGACTCACCCTGTATATGTTTCATATTTTCGTTCGGAAATATTATGGCTTTGATAGTACGAATGTAAGATTTCTCATTTTTGTATTTGAAATATTTTTCTAGAAGATTTCAATTTCTTTCACCATCAAGAGAATATAATATGTTCGCTGCAATTAGCGGCTCTCAAATGGTATCTTAAGAAGCCTCTCATAATCATTTCTGAAGATATCAATCCTAAATTAGGTACAAATGGAGGATCACCTTCTTACAAGAAAGTTTTTTGGGAACAGGGTTTCGAAGATCAATGAGCAGAAGTCTTTTGAAACAATTTGCTCGGTTACTATGTTTACTCCCGACCTCCAATCTAAAATAAAATTGTGTAGACTAGAGTTCATGAATGTAGGTATACATGTGACAATGTTTGTGCGTAACACACATGCATGTATATAGTAGGCATGTACCCACATATTTCAATTCAAAATTTGTTCTTGAGTAATCAAACTTATTCTTAAAACCAACATTTTCTACTTGACTTTCGAAACTCTGTTCCCGAAAAACTCCCTTGATGTTGATAAGTAGTTCTCCATTTACATGAAATTCATAATGCACCATCAAAAACACGAACGCACTTGTTCACTATTCACTATGGCGGCCATGGCGTTGTTTCCTATCTAAATATCCATATGTTCTGCGATTCTACATTCCATACGCGTCTTCAGCGCTAATACCGCTTATTGGTCGACGGGGTCACGTGTACGTGCTCTCGACATCAGAACACATTGAATTAGAAATGATATTCTTGATCCAAGAGAACTATGATTAGCTGAAATTGTTTTCCAAAATAAAGAGAACGTATGTTTTGCTTCAACTAAATTCGATTCAAGAAAATTCATGTGAACAGGCAAAAGAAGTAATGAGTTGAGACTAGAAGTATATTGTTCAATTTCAGATTATTATTTTTGGGGGAAGATTATTCAATTCAAGAATATGTTTATATTTGATTTAAGAGATCCTCTTTCTCTGTGTAGCAAGACAAATGCAAATTCTGGTATAACCCGTAAATTTTTCTATAGCAACTATAGAGCGTCAGAAATAGTTCATCTACTGAGAATCTCTCAAGAAATTACTATGCATAGACATATTAAACTCTCTGAACACGGCGTACGAATCCATTTCTGGAGAGTCGAATGGGGATAAGGAAGCGAGTGAGAGGTCCGAGATAGAGATGGAACTAGCTCGGGCAAGATCATAGACAAGATACACGATACAAATATCCGGTATTCTATAGCACATGGAGAATGATCTCACTTGCACAATATGACGCCGAGCTAGAGATAAAATCAAGCATTTACTCTGGGAATCTCTGGGGAAATGACTTCTTCTTGGAATATTGGATTACATTCAAGTTTTGAAAATTGGTGATGAATGTGATCATTACTCCGATATGAATATTCGAAATGATTAATTAATAACAATATTTGATAAATGACTCTTTTTCTTTCAAATTCTCTTGTTTCAGGAAGGTATTCTTAGCTCCAAATGATTTTTTCTAAGCAGCGTACAGACACGCGAGCTGAGCGGCTTCCGGATCACTTTAATTGGGCTGCCTCACAAGTATATACGGTGTTTTGAGCAGCTCGCGAGCCATTCAACACCGTCCATACTTGCGAGGAAGCCGAATCAAATTGCTTCGAAAGTCGCTCAGCTCGCGTGTATGTACACAGCTTTCGAATTTTGTGCATTAAATGGTCTCAAACGATTAGAATGTACTAAATAGTGAAGACACCTGTGCGACATTCATTTCTGCGCTTGGATTCATAGAAATTATACAATCATTTAATTTTTTATCGCTTTTTCCAAATCTAATGGCACAACACGAATTTACCATTATTCTTCACCAGTGAAACCGGTTAAAAATCAACGAAATCAAATTCTATTCAAAAGGTTCACGAAAACACGAAAAAAAACGATAATTATATCTTCTATACAGTCCTTATATTCTAATTCAGAATGAAATAACACGAAATCTGCTTTGAAATACTTCCGAAAACATAAATTATTTCAAACATAGACTTATAATTATAGTCTATGGCTTCAAACTGATATGTCTTATTTTTGCCGTATACCATGGTTTTGCCCGCCCTAGTTCCAACATTGTCAGCCTGCTTCCTCTCTCTCTAAGCCATGTCCATATAGTTTCATAAGTCTATGATACTATGCCCACCTAACTGTATTTGTTTTTCAGATCGACAAATCCTCCAGAGAAGTTAATGTAACAGCACAAGGAAATGGACTTGCTTTCTTCAAAGTATATTATCAGTACAACAAGGATGTCACAGGCCCTTGGCCAATGTTCATCTTGGATCCACAAGTCGACAAGAATTCGAATCCTGACCACCTTCAACTGTCAATTTGTATTCGGTTCGTACCCACACATTCATTCCATTCCGATTTATTTATTTTTGCAATAAAACAAGGCCTTCTTCTCATGAAGGTGGGAGTTGCTTTTGCATGTTGTAGTGGGGTACCCCAAGGATCCATTTTCGGCCCGATGCTTTTCCCGAATCAGGTCATTATGACATATTGCGTGTTATTTGTTCACTGAATTCATCATGTAGTTTGAAAACCTTTAGTTGTTGATACCTTCATTACAGAAATTTTGATGAGCAATACCTAGTATTGAGACCCCTCTGTTCAGAATGACAAATACCTGCAAGTGCAAGCCTTCTCATGTTTTCGAGTCTCTAAATATTAGAAATCCACTGTACTTTTGAAATTACCTTTTGAATAATGTTTCAGGTTGGTGAAAGAAAATGACAACTCCACAAACAACGAAACAAGCAATTTGGCTGTTATGGAAGTGAATTTACCATCTGGCTACATAGTGGACATTCATTCTTTGCCGAGTTTGGAAGTCAGTCAAAATGTTCAGAAGGTAGAGACGAAGAACAGATTCACCAAAGTGTCTCTCTACTTTAACAATATATCGAGCGTTGTAGAATATTGTCCAACAATTTCAGCGTTCAGAATACACAAAGTAGCTAATCAGAAACCTGTAGCTGTGGTGTTGTATGATTACTATGACACTTGTGAGTATATCTGTCTTGTTAAGTAATTTCAAACAATTTTAATTTTTGCGCGCATGTTCTAGGGGAACAGCGTTCTATCGTTTTGTCCAAATGTCTGTAATTTTCGATGATTGAGCCGAAAATGGTCTCAAACGACTAGGTTGGCCTCACTGTTGACGAATCCGGTGTCAAAATCGATTCTGTCCGGCCGACCGTGGACACGATATCTGTCGAAGAGAGTGAGCTAGCAACTTGAAACTTGTAGGGTAGTTCTCGCATCGGGATGCCGCGATTAAGTTCGTTAATGGGCCAAATCGGCCGAATAGTTTCGGAGTTATAGCCATTTGAAATTTTGAGGTTATTTTCCTCATATTTCAGAAACTACTGAAGCAATTTGATTGAAACTTAGCAGTTGATTGGAGCATAACGAGGCGCAACCTTGAGCGAAATTTCGTTGAAATCGTATAGTCACTCAATTTGAGAAAAAAATTTTCAGATATCATCCTCATTAAATTCTGTATAAACCTTCAAATTTTTCGATAAAGAACTGGATTTCAATTCGATCTCATCTGTATTTTCGGAAATACTGGGAAAATTAAATTTTGAATGGGTATATCTGCAGAATCATTAGGTGGATTTTACCCATCCACGAATTCGGTTTTCGTTATAAAGGTCCAAATATTCTCTACGAATATCGAGTTTCTAAGTTGTTCCTTTCGGAAGTTATTGTGTTTACGGTCGGCCGTCAGGCCGGACGAATTCGTGAAAGGGTAAAATCCGCCCGATGATTCCGCAGATATACCCATTAAAAATTTTATTTTTTCAATATTTCCAAGAATACAGATTAGATCGAATTTAAATCCAGTAATTCATCGAAAAAAAATTTAGAAAAGCTCTGCCGTGAAGGCAGTTCTAATTCGTTGCCGAAGCGGTTATCTACTTTGAACATGCGCGCAAAAGCTGCTGCCTGCACGGCAGTGCTTTTCTAGATTTTTTATATTTATTTATTTATTCTACATTGGAATACCGGTCCGTTTCCTTCATTGTGAACTAATGGTCTATTTTTTCAGCAAGGAGAGCTAGAATATTCTATCGAGCTCTGAAAACAACGGTCTGTGATATTTGTACAGACATTGACTGTGAGTCTGCCTGTGTCATTTCACCCAAACCTCAAATTAGAGAGGGGGAAAGCAGTCAAAAAGACAGTGCAGCCTCGTCAGGGTGCACGCTAATTCTGATGTGTCTTCCTGTAATAATTCTATTCAGAAAAAGTTAGAAATTCATTTTCATTAAAATCATAATATGTCTTTCAATTAGTTTATAAAAGTTTTCTTTAGTATTTGTTTAGTTTAAAAAGAAACTAACATACCTCAAGCTAACAAAATGAATAGGTCTCTGGCATGAATTTTTTTAATCATTGAAATCAAATATTCTATCCGTAAGACTACTTAGAAACTTTAATAGGCCGTCAAAAATTTCAATTTTCATCGGAAAAATTATCTTTTGAATTTGGCTCTGCATGTCGGCTGTTTAAACGGACGAAACTTTGCGGCTTCCGTGACGTAGCGGGATATATCCACTCTCTCCCTCTTCTCGTGTACTTTTCTCTCTAGCAAGCCAATAGACAGTGTCAGCTGTATCGATCGTTGAATCGTACAATAACGAGTGACGTAGAAGACGATCTGACGCGTTGACATTGAGTCACGATTTGACCGTTTTTAATACCGAATTATTCGAAATTCGCGAATTGTTGAAGTGTGTGATAGCATACATTATCATTTTGTTTCGATATAGAATGAGAAAAACATGAAAATATCGTAATTCGTGTTACATGCAAGAGACCTTTTCATTGTTTTTATTTGGTTTAAAAATGTCTTGCGTAGGTGCTTTAAATTGATCAATAAATTGAAAAAAAATCTTTCCACGAAATTTGGTGATATTACCACTTGTGGTGCACCTTGATATTATCATTCCTCACCAATACTGTAGTAGTCAAAATGTTCTCAGTGAATGATCCAATAATCATGGTATTTTTTTTCTTTATAGAAAATATCATCTAACCATAGTTGATTAAATTTTTGACAATAATTCATCTGATGCCATATAACTTCGTGATATCACAAATATTGTAATAGTTATTAAATGTACTGATATATTTTATGATAATAAAAACTTTGTTGAAGGAATGTCATTGAAAAATTTCCATACAATCGATTTCCTTGACTAATATAGTTCGTTCTAGTTTTGAAAGTTCGAATTCTGTTGCAATCTTTCGCCAACATTCTCGTATTTATTACTCTTATTTATGGAATACATGCCTGAAACTGGGTGATATTTCAGTTGAAAGATCTTGTTGCTCTCAAACATCAGAAGCGTGAAATTAAAATAAATAAACCATTGTTGGCTGAACATGGCAACATAATTTGAACTTTCAGAACTAGAACAAAGCATTGAAATCAATGAATTGAATATCAGGAACATTATTATTACTGTACATCAATGACATGCTGAAAATAGACATTGGAGGAGATATCATCTCTTACGCTGATGATACGGTCTTGCTTTTTGGATCTGACACCTGGGAAAATACGAAATTCAATTCTGAAATTGGACTTTATCGGGTCAAATGTTGGTTGGATCAAAATTTACTGAGTCTCAATTCTAAAAAAACCAAATTTCTTGCCTTTTCAAAATCAATAGACACCCAGCCGGCCTTTTCCACTCTAATTTGTCATTCCAAGTGCTTATTGTCTCAGTGTACATGCGAAAGAAGAATATGTGGTGAACAAAACATCAAATACTTGGGTATTATGATCAACAATACACTGAAATGGGACAACCACTCAAATCAACTAACAAATAAATTGAGAAAGCTAGTATATACTTTTTATGAGTTGAGGAAATTTTTGCCTATAAATATTTTAAAGATGGTTTATAAATCTTTGGTCGAATCCATTCTTTCTTATGGCAACATTATATGGGGTGGTACATATGAAAGCCAAATAAAAACTCTAATTTTAACCCAAAAGTGGATACTTAAGGTGATAATTTCGAAACCAAGGATGTTTTCGACGGAGGAACTGTTTGCAAATGATTGGATGATGGACCTACAACAATTATATATATTCAATGTTTCTAAGTTCATATATAAAAATAAAATTAAAAAGGACATAAGTTGTCACGAGTATGACACAAGAAAAAAGCAGAATTTAAAAGTACCCCAAGCAAAGACTACAATGTTCCAGAGGTTCATCTCCACCACCGGACCGAAGATATTCAATTGTATTCCACAGGATTTGAGGGACATCCGAAATTTCAAGCTGTTTTCAAGGAGATTGAAGCAATTTATTATTAAGAATAAAAATTGTTTTCGATATATCAGTTGAAAAGCCCCTGTTGTAATCGAAAAAAAAAAAAAAAAAAAAAAGGGGAAAAGGGAATTAATTGTTCGGTTGTACAACTGTCTATAATTGTTTTCTAATCATGCACAGCACAACTCTTCAGGAGTTAGGTGCATTATCAAACAACTTATCTTAATCATTTTATTTACTGTATATGTCGGAGTTGTTCAATAAATTATTTGAGTTGCTACAGAGTTGGGAAAAAAATTATATTGAAATCACATTCCATACATTTTGCAGGGCCCTGAGAGCTCCCAAAAATTGTAGGTAAGTATCAAATTATTTTCATGGAAAAGAAATGTACAGTATTCGAAAGAAAAATCTATCAGTAGATATCAATGAGCCCTCGTCTGCACTATTTCAGAATGATTCATATATGAATAGTTCAAATGTCTCAGATGAAAATCAGGTCGGTTCTGTTTGCGTATTGCTATGAACCTTGCTATTCTAGTCATATTGCTATCTTTCTAATTTATAGCAATATGGTCATGATGTTATGTATTCCGTTCCGAGTGTTATAGCAATGTTTATGTTATGAGTGTTATATTATGAATTTTGTCATAGCAATATTGCAATCATGGACTTCCATAATCGGTGATTTTAGAGCTGACAACACTGTATTTTGTGACTTCAGAGCTACAAGGAAGAAAAAAATAACCCTACCTCGTGAGTTTTTCAATGATTTCACATTTACATAACCTATATCTACGGCTTTCATTATTCCTGTAAACATCGACATAAAAATGTTAGGAAACAATAAGAGTCCAATAGACGACTTCGGCCCAAAGTTCCCAACCCACAATTTTCTTCACAAATATACTATTGCTGGGGAACGGGAATTTCAGGACGAATTCGACATGATAAGCTTCGCGTTGTTTATAAATATCCGTAAAAGTTGCCTCGGCTCTTCAAACAAGATAATTCCTTCCAAATATAGATTTTTGTTAGGCTGAAATTCAAGTTGGGATTCCTGATTTCATGTTAAAAGTGTCAAGTTTATAAAGGATATGTTCCGCAAATCAACTTAGTTATTTCGTTTGCCAGTTCTCCTTTCTGTAAATATGAAATATTCTGTTGGTTCCTGGAGAAAAGGGTAATTACGGAATTTGATTGATGAAAAAGCAATCTTTCTGTCACCAGATCATAGACATATTAAGTCTACGCACCAGAACGACAATTGTTTTATGGTGACATATCCATAGCATAGAACAATCTTTATTCACCTTATTATCCATAGACCATAAATGGTAATTTTTCCATTGTTGATTGTTGTCTCTTCTATGGATTATGAAGTAAATAAAGATTATTCTATGCTATGGATATGTTACCATAGAACATTGACTGTCATTCTGGTGACAGAAAGAACGTTTTTCGATCAATAAATTCCGTAATTAAACTTTTTTCAGGAAACAAAGGAATATTTCATATTTACGGAATGGAAAACCGGCAACCGAAATGACAAAGTTGATTTGCGGAACATATCCTTTTTAAATTTCAGCCAATCAGGGATGATCTTAACAAAACCCAATATTTGGAAGGAATTATCTTGTTTGAAGAGCCGAGGCAACTTTTACGGATATTTATAAATAACGCAAACCTTATCATGTCGAATTTGTCCTGAAATTCCCGTTCCCCAGTGATAGTAAATTTGCGAAGATAATTGTGGGTTGGCAAATTGGGCCGAAGTCGTCTATTGACCAATAACCAATTTCCTGGATACCAATAGAATATTGGTTACCAGAAATCAAATGCAGCAATTTTATTCAGGCGTTAATAATTCGAAATTCGATAAACTTTTTTGTTGGCACCTCAAAGGGATTGCTGTTGTTGAGATAATTAGAATAATCATCTCAGCTTTAGTCTACTATGCCTGTATTTTAGTATTTTCGAATTTTCCTTGTTCTATAGAACCTTTAACACATTTCCATTAGCATATTCTTTTTTTATTCATGTAAACATCGACTCATTTAAAAATGTTACGAAACAGAAAAACCAATTAAAGTCAAACTCTGACCATTTTTCTGGATACCAATAGAATATTGTTTCCAGAAATCAAATGCAGCAATTTTATGCAGGCGTTAATGATTCGAAATTCGATGAACTTTTCTGTTGGCAATTCAAAGGGATGGCTGTTGTTAGATCAATAGGATAATAATCTCAGCTGTTTCTCACTATGCCGGTATTTTAGTCCAAGAATTTTCCTCAAAATTAAATATTCTAGAGAACCTTGAACATATTTCTATTAGCACATACTTCCATATCTTCAATATTTATAATTCTTGGAAGAAATAATACCGAAACAAATGGATCTCTGTAGGGTTACCTTTCTAACCTATATCTTGTTATCAAGCAGAGCATTTTTTGAGGTTGCTAAGATAGCAAGATTCTTGTCAAAGTGACAGATCAAATTGCTCGAAATCGTTGATCAGAATACCAATAATTCCAATCTTGTTATGATAGCAATATCTTATCCCTAGCAACATTGCTACTTGCTAACAGAATCGACCTGAATATCTGCCAAATTTGAAGTAAATATGTTGAACAGTGCAGGAGTTACAGGCATAAAAAGCTATGCCATAATCATTGAGTCGCCATGTATCTCAGAAACCAATAGCCTTAGCTCATAATTATATCTCTTGTCTGGCTAGTCAAGATACCATCTAGTTACTATCAAACGATGTGCAGTTACTCGCTTATAACCCTGTATAATCATTCTCATTTATTTCTCAACTTAAAATATATTATCATGTGAAATCACAAGTCTTATATTAGGTTAACTTAAATGATCCCATATATCACGGTTTTGGCGTAGGTGTTACTCCAGAATCCAGAGCCATATAAGCGTCTAGTGGAAATTTATTGATATCTATCAGAAACGGTAAAAACCCAGCGAAGATCATCAGCAACACCAAATAAGAGATCACAGCGACGCCAAGTCCAACTTTGATCATTTCCAACGTTGGCATGTTGATGCTATGTCCAACCAAAGCATTTGGTGGGGTTGAAACAGGAAGGAGGTAAGCAAAGGAGCACGCTATAGTGGTGGGCCACATGATGTACTGCGGGTGAACATCTGCAGCCTGCAAACGAAAAAATATCATTCAATCTGATAGATTTTCAGCTCAGTTAGAAGTTTGGAGTCGATTCAGGCATTTGCACAGACCAACAACAGACTTGAGTCAACAGCTTTTGAGCGCAGGCTCATATTCGTTTTGAATATTTTAAATTGCTCTGATTGCACAATCATCAGCATTTGCCAAGTTTCATCGAGATCGAACCAGTATTTTTCGACTTATGCCGGAAATAAAACCAAGAAATTTGACTTGTTTTTGCGCGCATGTTCTGGGGGAACAGGGTGCTATCGTTTTGTCCAAATGTCTGTAATTTTCGATGATTGGCCCGCAAATGGTCTCAAACGACTAGGTTGGACTCACTGATGACGAATCCGGTGTCAAAATCGATTCTATCCGGCCGACCGTGGACACGATAACTGTCGAAGGGAGTGAGCTAGCAACTTCAAACTTTCAGGGTAGGTCGCGCATTGGAATGCCGCGGTTAAGTTCGTTGATGGGCCAAATCGGTCAAATAGTTTTGGAGTTATAGCCACTTGAAATTTGAAGTTATTTATTTTTTATTTCAGAAACTACTGAGTGATTTGATTTAAACTTGGCAATTAGGTGGAGTATAACGACGCGCACTTCGAGCCAAATTTTGTCAGAATTATACTGTCAGTAAATTAAAAAAAAAATGTTTTTCAAATTTTTCCCCAAGAAATTTTTTTTCGGAAATCGTTTATCATATCCGAAAAAAATTCCACTCGGTCTTTAAGCTTCATATTTCACAGCAGTGTACCAAATTTCAGTTCGATACAATCATAAGTTTTGGAGATATTGGGAAAAAATATGTCAAATTTCGTGGTTTTCTTCTCGATATTGTTGTTTTTTCCGGTATAACTCAAGAAATATTAGTTCAATCCTGATAAAATTCTGCAGCTAGTTTGAAGATGCTGCAAGACAACTTTATCCAAAATTTCGTGATGATCGTGTCATTAGAACAATCTGAAAAAAAAATTCTGTAATTTTCCTATCAAATCATCCTGATTAAATTCTGTATTAACCTTCGAACTGTAATTTCGATGAAGTACTGGATTTTAATTCTATCTGATCTGTATTTTTGGAAATATTGGGAAAATAAAATTTTGAATTGGTATATCTGCGGAATCATTCGGTGGATTTTACCCATTTACGAATTCAGCCTTCGTTATTGAGGTCCAAACCTTCAATAACTTCCGGAAGACACGACTTAGAACCTCGATATTTGTAGAGCAGGTTTGGGGATTAATTACGAAGGTTGAATTCGTGAATGGGTAAAATCCGCCCAATGATTCCGTCGATATACCCATTCAAAATTGTATTTTTCCAATATTTCCAAAAATACAGATTAGATCCAATTGAAATCCAGTAATTAATCGAAAAAAAATCTAGAAAAGCACTGCCGTGAAGGCAGCAGCTTTCGCGCGCAAGTTCAAATTCGTTGCCGAAGCGGTCATCTACATTGAACATGCGCGCAAAAGCTGCTGCCCTCACGGCAGTGCTTTTCTAGATATTTTACAACACAAGTTGCAGCGTTTTTCTTTATAACTCAGGGACCACTGTTCGGAAATCATTAGGGTGAAAATTTTTAGGTTGAGTTATGCAACAGTAATCAACGTTGAGAATTTCATGAAAATTCGGTGGTAAGTTTTCGAGAAATAATTTTTTTTTCCCTACTACGCCCACTTTTGAACTCTCAGGGTACACCCATCCTGCTGAAAAGCTTGAAGGATCAATCTCGAGCGACAAACAATTTTTCTACCAAGTTGCACGGGTTTCGGTTCAATACTTTCAGAGAAAATCCCCGAACAACGGAGGGCGGACGGACGGATTCTTTTTTATAAGTTCATTCTAATCTACATACTTCAAAATGTAAACTGTGAAATTTTCAGGGGAGATTTTTTTTGGTCGATCGCTAAGGTTAAGTCGCAGCAGTTTTTGCGCGCATGGTCAAATTCATTGCCAAAGCGGTCATCTCCTTTCAACATGCTCGCAAAAGCTGCTGACTTCAGCTCAGTGCTTTCCTAGGTTTTTTTGATCAAAATGAGTGTTTCCACCAAGTAAAGACCGAATCAATCAACTAACTATTTCAATATTTGAAAACCAAGACCGATATGAACACTTTCAATGAAATTCGAAAATTGTCTCATCTGCATCAATCTCCTAACCTTAGCTATAATCGCCAAAATCGGTATCAAGATACCACACGTAGCCACGTTCGTGGTGAACTGAGTAATGACAGTCGCAACAAGAGCGGAAGCAGCAAGCACGCCAACAGGAGAATAAGTTTCCATCCCTCTCAAATCATCGGTGATCCTCTCGCTCAAACCGCTCTTATGAGAGCCTTCAGCGATGGCGAAACCGGCTCCTATGACGAATATCAAGGCCCAGGGTATCCTCCTCAAGGAATACTTCCAGGTCAAGAGACCGTTCGAGTGACCCTCTGGTTTTTTATCCTCGTCAGAACTGAAGACGTAGCAGCATTTGGGAGATCTCGGGATGAGGAATAGTAGCACTAAAATCAACACGCCCGCTGTAGCGTCCTTTATCTGCAACAGGAATAATATGAGTTACAGACCACTCCTGAAGCCTTCAAATATGGGGAAAAAAATAAACCCATCAGAAAAGGAAGAGAATATAACAAAATCAAAGGAAGAATGATTTAGGGGAGATCTGAGGTCGGGAAGTGGAAGAGAGTAAGAGTTTAAGGCAAAATGCATAGAATATATCAGGTGTCGAAACTTTTCTACTTCTACATTTTGGTCCCAAAACGCGGTCCTAGAATTGTCAAATATTGTCCTACTTGGCTCTGTAAACGATGATGGCGTTGAGGTTGCTAATTCAAGTCCATAATTCCGCTGAATAAAAAAAAATAGACGACTTTTGGTCCAAGTTGCCAAACCACAAATTTCTTCCAAATTTACTGTCACTGGGGAAGGGGAATTTCAGAAAAAATTCGAAATGATAAGGTTCGTGTTGTTTATAAATATCCGTAAAAGATGCCTCGGCTCCACAAACAAGATAATTTCTTCCAAATATAGGTTTCTGTTAAGATCATCTCTGATGGGCTGAAATTCAAGTTGGTATTCCTGAATTAATGTTGATGGTCTCAAGGATATTGTTGTTCTATGATCTCAAGTTTATAAAGGATATGTTCCGCAAATCAACTTGGTTATTTCGGTTGCCAGTTTTCCGTTCCGTGAATTTGAAATATTCGTTTGGTTCCTGAAAAAAAGGTAAACTACGGAATTTGATTGATAAAAAGGAATCTTTCTATCACCAGAACGACAGTCATTGTTCTATGAGAACATATCCATGGCACAGAACAATCCATGATGTTCTACTTATATCATGGAACAATTCTTGATATAAGTAAAACATGATGTGCTCATCTGTGATCGTATTTAACAAAGGTAACATCACTATTTTCATTCAAATTCAAAGCACAGAATCTATATTCCCTTGTATTTTAATCTTACAGACGTCACTTTTTTTTCAGATGAGCACACCATGTTTTTAACATCATGATAGCAATCTATATTTACCTTATGATCCATAGACCACACTAAGTAATTTTTTCATTGTTGATTGTTGTCTCGTCTATGTTCTATGGATCGTGAAGTAAATAAAGACTATTCTATACTATGGATATATTACCATAGAACATTGACTATCGTTCTGGTTACAGAAAAAACGTTTCCTCATCAATCAAATTCCGTAATTAACGTTTTTCTCAGGAAGCAACCGAATATTCCATATTAACGGAACGGAAAATTGGCAGCCAAAATACCCATGTTGATTTGCGGAACATATCCTATACAAACTTGACACTATTTACATGAAATCAGAAATCCCAACTTAAATTTCAGCCAAACGGAGATGATCTTAACGAAATCTATATTTGGAAGGAATTATCTTGTTTGAGGAGCCGAGGCACCGTTTACGGATATTTATATAAAATAACGCTAACCTCATCATGTCGAATTTGTTCTGAAATTCCTTTTCCCCAGCCGTCTTTTGAAAATTAAGGGAGGGCAGAGAACTTTGCATTGATCTAATAAATTTTTAGATATTCAGTCTTTGATTCTTAAACAGATAAAATAATCCGAAAAAAGTTCAAATAGCTCCAGTCATCATACAATCACCGGAAATATAACTCCAATTTCGTGAACCATATCTTCGAAACGAATTCTACCCCCCAGACTTGAATAAGCTCGAAATTCTGCACCTCATACATTAAGAGCAAACAATTTCTCGAATATAACTGGACATTCTGTAATTTTCATGAAATAAGCCTGCAGTAAACCTTGTTACTTATAATACAGTTTAAAAATCGAGTGTTTACAGATTAGATCGAATTGAAATCCAGCACTTAAAATGACACTTTGAAGGTTCATAGAGAATTTAATGAGGATAATATGATGCGTAGATCATAGAATATTAGATATTTGAAAAAAAATATTTGTAATTTTTTTTCAAATTGTTCTAATGACACGATCATCACAAAATTCTGCACTATATTGTCCCTTAACATCTTTGAACTAGCTGCGAAGTTTCATCGCGATTGAATCAGTTTTTTTCGAGTTATACCGGAAAAACAACGATATCGAGAAGAAAACCTTCGTTCTACATATTTTTCCCCAATATCTCCAAAACTATTAGCTGTATCGGATTGAAATTTGGTACACTGCTATGGAATATGGAGTTCAATGTATAACTGAAAAAATATTTCGAATATGAACAATAGTTTCAGAAAAACAAATTTTTTTCGAAAAAAGTTTTGGAAACAATAGTTTTTTGAATTGAGTTATCATATGATTTCAACGAAACTTTGCTCAAAGTTGCGCGTCGTTATGCTCCAACTAACTGCCAAGTTTGAATCCAATCGGTTCAGTAGTTTCTGAAATATGAAGAAATTAACCTCAAAATTTCAAATGTCTATAACTCCGAAACTATTCTGCCGATTTGGCTCATTAACGAAATCAAGCGCGGCATACCCTACAAGTTTCAAGTCGCTAGCTGGCTCCGTTCGACAGTTATCGTGTCGTCGACCGGCCGGCTGGACAGAATCGATTTTGACACCAGATTCGTCATCAGTGAGTCCAACCTAGTTGTTTGAGACTATTTTCGGGTCAATCATCGAAAATTACAGAGATTTGGGCAAAACCATAGCACGCTGTTCCCCTAGAACATGCGCGCAAAAATGTTGTTGTACTACGAATCTCGGCCCACTTTACTAAAACATAGTGAAAGAACACAAAGTAATTCCTGCTATTGTATAATATAGAATTATTCAAAAATAGAGGTTACTTACCGTAGTTCCCCATTGAGTCCAAATATCCGCCCATCCAGGATAAAATTGGGGCTGTCGAAATATCCACAACAAAATGGCCAACACGAAACAAATCGCCACAGCTATCTCGTGGAATGTGATCCAACCAAGACTCTGCAGTTTCTCTGCGACGTAAGTTTCTGCGGCAGACAATTCTTCTTCAGTTGCACGGAACTCCTCTGCCGCTATAGACTTGGACCTGAAGAGTCCCATGTACAGTAGTTCCACCCAGAAGAAAGTGAGTATAGTAGTTATGAGCATGAAGGGTACGCAGAATAAAAGCCAGTGTCCACTGTTGACTTTGAGGTTTGGGAAGGTGGTCTCGTAAATACCCTTGAAGGAGAGGTTACTAGCGTTCCCCGTCAAGTAACCTGTACCGCCAATTGAAGATGCGTAGGCTATGGTTATGAAGTAGCCCATCGTGGACCTTCTTGGACGCCTCTTTTTTTCATCGGGACCTACGAAAAAAAATCTAGAAATGCTCTGAAGAGAAGTTAGACGCCCGATCGTAAACTCAGTAATTTCCCAAAGAAACAACTTAGGAATTCGATAGATGTATAGGAGGTTTTGACCTTGATTACGAAGGCCGAATTCGTGAAAGGCTGAAATCCAACTTATGATTCAGCAGATGTACCCATATTCGGAATTATTTTCGAACATAAAGATTGGTCGAATTGAAATCTAGTACTTGATTGAAGGGTTTTTCTGGGTCTACACTCCTAAAATCTGAAGCAGAACTGTTAAAATTAAATAAAATGGTGTTTTTATGGAAAACGCCCATACAGATTGCAGTTTTACGCGCTTGATCTGGGAAACAGCGTGTTATGATTTCGTCACGATGTCTGTAATTTTCGAATTTTGAGCCGAAATTGGTCTCAAACGAGTAGGTTGGACTCACTGACGAAGAATCCGTGGTCAAAATTGTGTCTGTCCGTCCGGCCGGCCGTGTGCGCTGTAACTCTCGAAAGAAAGGACCTAGAGTCTTCAAATTCTCAGGTTAGGTTAAAATCCTGAATATCACGGTTGAGTTCGTTAATGGGCCAAATCTGCCAAATGGTTTTTGAGCTACAGCCATTTGAAATTTTGATTTTTCAATAACTCCAAAAATGTTTTTCTGATCGAAAGGAAACTTGGTTGGGAGATGAACAGTATCAATAAGAAGAATTATCCATGAAAAAATTCGAAAAAATTTTTTTTTTTTTGAAAATCTTCATATTCCACCATTTCGCGATGTGAACAAGCACGTAAAAGCAGCTGACTTCTCGACAGTGGTTTTTCCTTTTTTGGAAAACAGGTTGCCTAATGAACAATACCGGAACAATACAATTGATAAGAAAGGGAACTGTGACGTTTCAGAGTAAAAATCTGACTCTTTGATCAGACATACCAGGAAATTTAAAAAAATTTTTCTTTGGATTTTTTGATTTCTGAGACTTTTGTCAAAGTGACATTTTTATCATTTATATTTTATCGTTTGTATAGTTCCGGTATTGTTCTTTAGGCAATCGGTTTTCCAAGAAACTGCCCTCGACAAATAATTCAATCCTGCAATCCGCAAGGGGCGTTTTCTATAAAAAACAATTTTATTTAATTTTTAACAGTGCTGTTTCAGATAATCGAAGTGAAAATTGTTCTTAAACGAAACGATAATCACGAAATAACGGAAATTACACAGTACCGATGAAAAACCATGCAATTTGACATATTTTTTGCCAATATCTCTAAAATTCAAATCGGATCGAACTGAGATCAGGATCACTGTTACAAAATAAAGGTCCGCGCAAATTCTCTTTGAAATCTGATGAATAATTCCTGAAAAAACTTTTTTCAAAAAGAATTTCAACAATTTTTACATCCAATTGTGATGAATTGTAATGAAACAATCAAGTTATTCTGTAAATAACTAAATTCGTCATAGTGTTGTGAAATATCGAGGTTGAGTCACGTGTTGAATTTCGTCGGAATCGGATGAATAATTTTACGGAAAGAAATTTGGAGAAAAAAAATTTCGAAAATTAAAGATAAAAATAATCAACCTTACGATCCCAAAAAAATTTCACTATTAGTTACGCCTCAGTAGAGTACAAATAACTACCAAGTTTCCTTACGATCGCTTGAATAGTTTCTGAGATATCGAGGCAATAATCTCAAATGTTCAAAGGACTATTACTCCGAAATCATTAGTCCATTTTGGGCCATTAACGAACTCAGTCCTCACATTCTGAAGCGCGACCTACCCTGAAAGTTTGATGTTGATATCTAGTTGCTTTCGACAGTAATTGTGTCCCCGGCAGGATATTCAGATTTGACATCGATTCTTATTCATTGAGTTCAACATAGCCGTTTGAGACCGAATTCGAAAATACAAACAAAAATATAGCACACCGTTCCTCAAAACTTGAGCGCAAAAATGGTTATAACAAAGCATTTCTTGCAGCCAATAATGAACTTGACACAACAAGCAAATGTACATTTGTTGCATTTTTTAGTCTTCCATATTTCTATAGGAAATTGAAAATCAGGTTGATTCGCGATTTTTCCTACCAGTAGTCACAAAAACAATGATGGATATCTTCAGTGCATCTTATCTTTCATGATAAGAGCCCACCAAGATGAACCATGAACGTCGTTAGTCTTTTTATACCTTCTTCATCTTGTTCAGGAAGGTCACCTTCTTCATAAATCCTACCTACACCATTCTCTTCAAGTTCCTTCAGTGTCGTTAAAACTATGGGAATCATCATAGCTGTAGCTGCAGTATTAGATATCCACATAGAAATGAACATTGTCACACATGTGAAGCCTATGTGCAGTTTCCTCGGACTGAATCCTATCTGAAAGAGCAACAAAAGCTGTGTAAACAACAATGGTTGGCTTCTTTGGACACTTTACTAAGTTTTTCTATGATTTCAATGCAACATTGCACAGGTCAAATAATTAGGATTTATGAGTGTCCCTAAAATGCAGGGCACAAAGAAATGACGAGGAAATGTATTGTAGTTTAACTGAGTTGCCAAACGATGGCGCCACTGACTGATGCACGCTAGCAACTTCATTCCAACAAAGCATAAGGGCGTCGGTCGTAGTCGTTCACAACACCGCTTCTGCGGTTGTCATAGGCAGGTGCCGGTCGATTCAGCCTATCTGATGAGTCCACCGTCCACCTGTGGACCTGGGACGAAATAACTTTACCCATGGAGGTAGGGACAGAGTGTAGGGAGCATAACGTTTGAAAAGTGACTTTTGAGAACCTTCTTAAAAGTGTGTGA
Source organism: Myrrha octodecimguttata (assembly GCA_958510865.1). Taxonomy (NCBI): domain Eukaryota; kingdom Metazoa; phylum Arthropoda; class Insecta; order Coleoptera; family Coccinellidae; genus Myrrha; species Myrrha octodecimguttata. The sequence goes on from OY294057.1 coordinate 76,293,084, forward strand.
CACTTTTAGTGCAAGGGAAGTATAGAATATGCTCCCTCCCCTTCTTTTACCTCCATGACTTTCCCTATGAGAACATTTTGATGTATTTAGATTTGAATGAATCCAGCGTACGCCGTCCGTTGTCCGGGACTTTTCTCTGAAAGTTCTAAAGCGGAATCTGTGAAACTTGGTGGAAAAATTGTGTGTCGCTCGAGATAGATCCTCCTGCAGGATAAGTGTAACAAATAATTTCTCGAAAACTTACCACCGAATTTTCATGAAATTCTTAGAGTTGATTAATGTTGCATAACTCAACCTAAAAATTTTTACTTGGATGATTTCCGACCAGTGGTCCCTGAGTTATAAAGAAAGATTCTAGGAAAGCACTGCCGTGAAGGCAGTAGCTTTTGCGCGCATGTTCAATGGAGATGACCGAATTTGAACAAGCGCGCAAAAGCTGCTGCCTGCACGGCAGTGCTTTTCTAGAATTTTTTCGATGAAGTACTGGATTTCAATTCGATCTAATCTGTATTTCTGGAAATATTGGAAAAATAAAATTTTGAATGGGTATATCTACCGAATCATTGGGCGGATTTTACCCATTCACGAATTCGGCCTTCGTAATTAAGCCCCAAACCTTCTCTACAAATATCTAGTTTCTAAGTAGTTTCTTCCGGAAGGTTTGGACCTTAATTACGAAGGCCGAATTCGTGAATGGGTAAAATTCACCCAATGATTCCGCAGATATACCTATTTATTTTCCCAATATTTCCAAAAATACAAATCAGATCGAATTAAATCCAGTACTTCATCGAAAAATTACAGTTCGAAGTTTCATACAGAAATTAATGAGGATGATATGAATAGAAAATCACAGAATTTTTTTTTTTCAAATTGTTCTAATGACACGATCATCATGAAATTTTGCATAAAGTTGTCTTTCAGCATCTTCAAACTAGCTGCATTTTATCAGGATGGAATTAGTGTTTTTTGAGTTATACCGAAAAATACAACGATATCGAGAAAAAACCTCGAAATTTGACATATTTTTCCCCAATATCTCCAAAACTTATGATCGTATCGAAGTGAAATTTGTAACTCTGCTGGGAAATATGAAGCTCAGAGTCCAAGTGTAATTTTTTTGGGATATGATAAATGGTTTCCGGAAAAAAAATTTTGAAGAATTTTTTTTTTATTTACTGACAGCACGATATTGACAAAATTTGGCTCAAAGCTGCGCGTCGTTGTACTCCGCACAACTGCGAAGTTTAAATCCAATCGCTCAAGTAGTTTCTGAAATAAAAAATAAATTACTTCAACATTTCAAGTTGCTATAACCCCGAAACTGTTCGACCGATTTGGCCCATCAACAACTTTAACCGCGGCATTCCAATGCGCGACCTACCCTGAAAGTTTCAAGTCGCTAACGTCTCAATCATCGAAAATTACAGACATTTGGACAAAACGATAGCACGCTGTTTCCCCAGAACATGCTCGCAAAAATTAAACTAAACACTGTTTTTGGGTTGTATTTTATTATGTTGCAGTTTCCTCAAGTTTTTTAATTAAATCATTGTATATGCCGGTTGACATAATAATTTGTCCCGAAAATGAATCATCACATTCGATTCTTAGATTGGAATTCAGTGGAATAATCGGTTAACTTTTCATCCAGAATCGTATGTCTGAAATGAAGTTTTTGTGTTGTGGAAAACCAATGAGTTATGAATAATATATAAGTTTAATTTAAGATATCAATAATATTGGGTTATTTAACTGACAAAATAAAAACCATTGTGTAAAATTTGCAGCGTTTTTTACCTTGAAATGACACAAGGAAGCTCCCCTCTTCGTTCTCACCTCCAATTTAGGAGGTGTATATCTGTTTGGGGAGAGTATAGTCCACCAATACTCACCAATCTGATTATATGAAGAGAAACCCTCAAATGCAAATTGCTAGATTCAACTGCCAAGGCTAGCATAAAACCAGCTATCAACAAAATGGCTGGTTCTGTAAGGTAGAAAGCAGCAGTTGCTTTGGAAGTCATGATTCCCATAGGAGGAAAGAATGCCAGAGGCATCAAACTTGTTATTGGGATGGGAAGAGCTTCTGTTATCCAGAATCCTGCCATCAGGGCTATCACGTAGATACATCTGTTTGGTTGGTTGTCGTGCACCAGAAATATAGGAAGAAGAAGCAGTGGGTATACAATGGTGAAGACTGCCTTCCAGTAAAATTGTACAGCTATCCAAAGGTTAGAACGAAAACTCATTACTTCAGAAGGTTGCTACTGAATTCTGGAGCTGGTAAAGTGGTGTACATAAAATGTAAGGTGTACTCTCGTAAAGACAGATTATTCAAGAAGATTTCTTATATATTTTCACTTATGTCATATCTGATGTCTCGGTATTCTGTGGTCGAATTTATGAATAGATGAATGAGCTCGGAAAATGATGATGTTGAAACACCTTGGGAAAAAACATTATCCACCTCAAACAGTTTTGGTTGAGACTTCGTATGTAGGAACAAGTAACCTATATTAACATAATTCGATACATAATTATTCAATAATAAAATAGCTCTGCAGAATCAGTAATTGAGAATAATCGACATTCTTGATGAAAATCATAAAATTCTTATGTGGATTCAACAGAATAAGGTGAGATTGAGGATAAAAGGGAATACAATACCTAAGATGAATAAATAAATCATAACATCCACTATTCATACGCAAATATTCGAATCAACTGTACTCTTTGGGATTTCAGGGAAAAAAAAATTACTGACACCCCTTGTGAAATTGGTTTCAAATTCATCTTTACTCGCATTATACTTATAAAATTTCATATAAACATTCGGAAAACCATTAAATCATCCTCTATGCGTAAATGAGCGAAACATTCGAGAAATAGAGTAGAAACCTGTAAAAAAAACAGGTTTCTATATTTGACCAACTATTACTGTAAATCACAGAATTTCTTCATACGCTAATATTCGAATGATCTGTACTTTCCGGGATTTCAGGAAAGGAGAATTACTGTTACTCCTTGTGAAATCAGTTCCAAATTTTTCTCTACCCGAATTATGCTTGTGAAATTTCACATGGAAAGTTCGAAAAACCACTAACGCGTCATCTATACGCAAATGAGCGAAACATTCGAGAATCAGAGTAAGGAATCTGTAAAAAAAACAGGTTTCTATATTTGACCAACTATTCTGTACTTAACGGAATTTATTAGAATGTATATTCAATAATAGATGGCACCACCAAACATTTCTTTGCAATTAACGTTTTACGACCAGTGGTTATATCACTGGTTTCTGGAGAAACTGTTCTGGTCCAGAGATGAATGCAGAATTTCGTGAAGACCAGATGAGAAGATCGCCAAATCATTCCATCCGGATCAATACGTGAATAGATGACAGCTTTTTCTAAGAATTTGAACAAACACGAAAAAGTTCCTGACGTGTTAGCGGTTTTCTACAATTTTTCTGATATACAGGGTGTTATCTTTCAATCTTTATAAATACAGATTTCTCTGTTAATTATCTTTGGATATTGATATCTTATACGATATACTTTTATTGTTTTGAAAGTACTACGTCTTAAATGACAAATTATTATGTCAACCGGTATATACAATGATTTAATTGAAAAACTTGAGGAAACGGCAACATAATAAAATACAACCCAAAAACAGTGTTTAATTTTTGCGAGCATGTTCTGGGGAAACAGCGTGCTATCGTTTTGTCTGAATGTCTGTTATTTTCGATTATTGAGCCGCAAATGGTCTCAAACGACTAGGTGAGACTCACTGATGACGAATCCGGTGTCAAAATCGGTTCTGTCCGGCTGGCCGTATGCACGATTAAGGGAGTACAGTGAATCCTGTCCACTTGAAACTTTCAGGGTAGATTGCATTTCAAAGTGCGACGGTTAAGTTCGTCAACGGGCAAAATTGACCAAATGGTTTCGAAGTTTCAGCCATTTGAAAATTTGAGGTGATTTCCTCATGTTTGAGGAACTACTGCAGCCATTGAATTGAAACTTGGCAGTTAGTTGGGTCATAACGACAAGCAACTTCTAACAAAATTCTGTTATTAAATAAAAAAAAATATTTTAAAAAATTTTTTTGAAATTTTTTTGCCGGAACTATTTGCTCACACCTTGAACTCTATATTACACTGCAGTGTACCAAATTTCAATTTGAACCGGTTATTTTTCAATTGAAAAAAAAATTCAAATTTATTTTTGCAAACATTCAATATTCTGTGATCTTTTGATTATATTATTCTCATGAAATTCCGTAAGAACTTTCGAACAGTTATTTTTCGATAAAGTACTGAATCTCCATTCGATCGACATAACGGAAGACCGTAAACAGAATAACTGCCGAAAGAAACAACTTAGAAACTCAGATATTTGTAGAGTAGCCGAATTTATGAATGGGTGAAATCCGCCCAATGATTCCGTAGATATACTTATACAAAATTTCATTTTCCCAATATTTCCAAAAATACAGATTGGATCGAAGTGAAATCCAGTACTTTATCGGAAAAACTAGAACTGACATGAAATCAGCAGCTTGTGTGCGCATGTCAGAGGATATCACCACAAGTGAACATGCTGACTCCATACGTCAGTGCTTTTCTAGGTTCCTATCTTTCGATTTATAATCATCAGTAGTATTTATTATATATTATGGGTCAAAAAATGATTTCACCATCACTTCGCTACACGGAATTGAGCAGATTTAGGACCCATGCACAAGCTGGTTATATTTTGCATAGAATAAATATCGAGAAATAGAATATGAAACACTCTATCTAGCATTATTTTTGTATTGTATTTTATTTTGTTACCGTCTTCTTAAGTTTTTTACATACTTATTTACTTACTTATTGTATGCCAGTTGATTCAATAATATGTAATTGAAGACAATGAAAGCATATAGTAACACAACAAAATCGAAAGATATTATGAAAAGGTATTAGAGAAATCTGTAGTTTGGTTTATTATTTGATAAAATCAAATAATAAACCTTAGTGATCGACCAACAAAAAAAAAATTTTAACCCCCCCTGAAAATCTCACAGTTTACGTTTTGGAGTATGTAGATTTGAATGAACGAATAAAAAAAAAATCCGTCCGTCCGCCGTCCGTTGTCCGGGGCTTTTCTCTGGAAGTACTGAACGAAAATCCTTGAAACTTGGTAGGAAATTGTGTGTCACTCAGGGTTGATCCTCCAAGCTTTTCAGCAGGCTCAGTATACCCTAAGGGGTCAAAATGGGGGGTTGGAGAGGAAAAAAAATTATTGCTCGAAAACCTACCACCTAATTTTCATGAAACTCTGAGCGTTGATTACTGTTGCATAACTAAACCTAAAAAATTTTACCTGAATGATTTCCGACCAGTGGTTTCTGAAATATAAAGAAAAACGCTGCAAATTTCCAATAATATCGAAAATGAATCATCGCATTCGGTTCTAAGTTGTTTAAGATATCAACGGTAAATTGGGTTACTTAGCTAAGAAAATAATAAACCCTTGTGTAAAATTTGCAGTGTTTTAATTATTGTATTAATAGCCTTTATTAAGCAGGCTCGTTCGAATTTGGAATTTGAAAATTCTCAGATTTCCATGTCACACCGACTAACTTTTGTTAAGATTGAATGGCATGAATCGATTATCATCATCGACAGAATATTCTCAATTCAAATCCCTCGTATATCTATTTCGCTTCGACAGTTCGTTAACACGGCATTCTCATCTCCAAAGACGAAACCTACCTTTGTCGGGTAGTCCTACCGACAAATAATACCTTCTATCACTGGGATAAGACCACGCTCGGCTGTTTTTGGCCGACATTCCACGCGTACCGGAAATTTTTTGACTACTGTGAGAATTTCATTTCGATCATCATAGGATTTCTGCACTCCATCGGAGCAGGAGATGCTGGAAGTTGGAAGGAATGAATTAATGAGGAATTTTGTGATTACGATGTTAATATTCTTCCCACCTTCAGAAATATTCTCTTATCTCTTATTCTTCACTACTTTTGTTGATATTACTTTTTGCGCGAATGTTCTAGGGGATCATCATGCTATCGTTTTGTCCAAATGCCTTTAATTTTCGATGAATGAGCCGAAAATGACGACTAGGTTGGACTCACTGATGACGAATCCGGTGTCGAAATCGATTTTGTCCGGCCGGCCGTCCGTAGACACGATTACGGTCGTACGGAGAATCTTATCGACCTGAAACTTTCAGGGTAGGTTGCATTTCAAAATGCGACGGTTAAGTTTGTTAATGGGCGAAATCGGCCTAACGGTTTCGGAGTTAGAGCCCTTTGAAGTTTTGACTTTATTTTGGCGATAATTCAAAAACTACCAGAACGATTGGATAGAAACTTGGCAGTTAGTTGGAGTGAAGCAACGCGCAACTTATCGCGGAATTCTGTTGGGATCATTCTATCCGTAGATTTTGAAAACAAATTTTTCCAATTTTTGTTCGAAAAAAATCTTCTTTCGCGAACTGTTCATAATATTTGAGAAAAAATTCAATGCGAACTCTAAGCTCCATATTCCAGAGCAGTGTGTCAAATTTCAATCTGATACGGTCATTAGTTTTGGAGATATTGGGAAAAAATATATGAAATTTCGAGGTTTTCTTCCCGATATCGTTGTTTTTTTCGGTATAACTCAAGAAATACTGATTCAATCACGATGTCACTTCGCACCTAGTTTGAAGATGCTGAAACACAATTTGTACAGAATTTCGTGATGATCATGTCATTAGAACAATTTGAAAAAAAATTTCAAATTTTTTCTTTCAAATACATATTCAATATTCTGTGATCTGGTCGTATTATGCTCATTAAATTTTGTATGAACCTTTAAACTGTTATTTTTCGATAAAGTACTGGATTTCAATTCCATCTTATCTGTATTTTTGGAATTATTTGTAAAATAAAATTTTGAATGGGTATATATACGGAATCATTGGGTGGATTTTACCCATTCACGAATTCGGCCTTCGTTATTAAGGTCCAAACCTTCTTTACAAATATCGAGTCTCTAAACTTTTTCTTCCGGAAGTTATTGGGTTTACGGTCCGGACGTTAGGCCGACCGTGAACCCAATAACTTCCGGAAGAAACGACTTAGTAACTCGATATTTGTGTGGCTTAATTACGAAGGTGGAATTCGTGAATGGGTAAAATCCGCCCAATAATTCCGTAGATATACCCATTCAAAATTTTATTTTCCCAATATTCCCAAAAATACAAATTAGATGGAATTGAAATCCAGTAGTTTGTCGACACCTAGAAAAGCACTGCCGTGAAGGCAGCAGCTTTTGGACGCATGTTCAAATTCGTTGTCGAGGCGGTCATCTACATTGAACATGCGCACAAAAGCTGCTGCCTTCACGGTAAGTGCTTTTCTAGATTTTTCTTGGTAATAAACAGGTATTCAAAGACTCAAGTTTCAGACTTGTGTGTTCAGAGACAAAGGAAACCTTTATAAATTGTGTTTCAAATTGTGCGTTTTTTTTAAGAAAAAATAAAACACATAATTCGCATCCATTTTCAAAAACTTTTTATTGTTAAATGAAGTATCAGTAATGACATTTATATACGAAAAATACTAAATAGCTGCCAAATGGCCTCCACTTGCAGCTCTACAGACGTCCATTCATTTGTTAAAATTTTTAATGACATTTTGTCATAATTGAGGGTCTATCTCACTAATGACACGAATAATTTCATCCTTTAGTTCAGGAATCGATTGTGGATTATTCTTATAGACCTGGCTTTTCGCATTACCCCAAAGAAAATAGTCCATCGGTGTCAAATCACATGATGATGGTGGCCAATTGACCGTTTCGGGAGATTATTCGTCCAGGAAATTTTTGTCCCAATAAACCAATTGTGTCATTTGCAAAGTGAGGTGCAGCGCCATCATGTTGAAACCAAATTCAGGCCACAAACATTCGATTATCATCCGACGGTATCGATCACCATTGACATTTACAGCATCACCAGCAGCAATTTCAAAGAATTAAGGTTCGATTACACCTGACCATAATGCACAACAGTGACTCGTTTAGGATGCATAGGTTTCTCATAAATAATTCATGGATTTTCCTCACCCCAGATACTCCAATTTTGTTTATTAACAAAGCCACCAAGTTGAAAATGTGGAAAGCATGATTTTTTGAGAAAAATCAGCTGGTTGTTCATTGATGAAATTGACAAATGAACGACGTTTTAAATGATCTAAAGGCTTTAGTTCCAGTGTTATTTGAACCTTATATATGCCTTCAGAGCTAAAATCGTTGTGTAAAATACGCCATGTTGTGGACCCACTAAGTCCAACTTGTTGTGAACGCCGTCTAATGGACATTCCAGGGTCTTCAGCAATACTTTCAGGAACCAAATCAAAATTTTCTCGTGCATAACCGCTACGACTGTATTTTTCACTTTTTCGATCTTCCACCGAACCGGTTTCTTGAAATTTTTTAATAATTCGAAAAATAGTGCTTAGAGATGGACGATTATGTAAACCATAAAATTCACGTAATTTTCTAAAAACACTTTTCAAAGAACGCTAATTTTCATAAAATAATTCGAACGCGTTGTTGTACCGTGCACGAAGCCATTTTTATAAATGTAATACATCACACTTCTAAAATGTCAAAATACCCAGACGAATTCAGTACGCCATCTATATTTTATTTATTCTTTAAAAAACCGCGTAATTTGAAACACCCTTCATATTCTGACTGAATGAAATGAATAATCATAATTTAAATTTGTCCAAATGAATTTATTTTCGGAAATTCTTGAAAATAATGTATGGTCCAACTCGGAAAATCAGAAAGAAGTTCTGATTTGACTAGTTTTGACATGACAAGTCGGTAACTTCCGTAAATATTTCAGATTTTATATGGTAGATTTTCCTATGCCGGCATCTATCGGAGAAAACTGAAGTAGGACAACAAAGCCGTATTTTGACAACATTTGGACCTCATTTCGGATCCAAAATATGTCAAAGAGTATCTGCACCTTGTATTCTATGCATCTATGAAAGAACCAATACTAAAATGGCGGAATTGGTACATTGGAATAGGGAGACGCTTCTGTAATACTTCCGAATGCTGTGACTTTAGCTTCTTTCAATCTTTCCTTCGAACGTTGTAGAGCACGTTCGGACAAAATTTAATTTGACCACGGATTCTTCATCAGTGAGTCCAACCTAGTCGTTTGAGACCCTTTTCGCTTCAAAATTCGAAAATTACTGGCACTCGAAAAAAAATAATGCGCTGTTACCCAGAATAAGTGCGTATAAAAATTAAAGCTAACACAGGCGTCCCAGAAACATCCCGTTCAAAACTCCAGGAAGCTTATTGCCTCCCGCCTGGAGGGTTATCATTGCAATTTATATCAGATTAGGGTGAAGTACACAGGGTAATAAATGGATCCTCGAGTCACTTGTTCTCACCCCAACCCTAATATATTTGACAAATAGAAATGTGTTATTGAATCTTGATATGCCGCATCATCGAGGTTCAATAGGACGAACCTGAACTGATATATTGAGCGTTTGTGAATCAGTTAGGGGGTTGAGCGTACGTACACCTCGCATATGAGACTTGGGAGATTACATCAAAGGATCTATTGAAGTAGTGCATTTGTCGAGGACAGGTTGATTGCAATTTTCATTTGAATTAAATGAGTGAATCGAAAAACGGTAAACCCGCAAGATTTCCCGTCGCCGAGATATTAAAATGATATTTACATCATTGTACGCAGTGTGTTTTTCTGAATAAAAATGTGAAATCGAACAAAGGCGGTCTCCCTTAATTTGGAAGATATGAGACTCCAAAGTTCCAAAATGAGTCGTTTTCAGGTCCCTTTTTCCACCATAAAAACGATCCCTCACTTCATCTGTATAGTTCACAAACCACCTTTGAACCTTCAGCCAACAATAAGCAACACTTTTTTTCAAGAATAATCAATATTTAATTAAAAAACAATAAAATAACTGGACAACCACTTAACCTCTATTCCTTCTGATTTCGACTCAGTCTAAAAGTGAAGTTTGGCAATGGCGCGAATTTCATCGGTCGGAATCGTGCCATCGCGTATTCGTGAATGACAGATTATTGCTGGCGAGAAAAATGAAATATGTTCTTAGTTCTTACTGTTGTTTACTGCAATACTCTAAATCTTTCAATAGGAGAATTCGTTTCTAATGAAATCTACAAGGTTGAAACACATAGTAATGGAATGAGAATACACCCGGATATATATTTCAACGTACATTTTTTTCATATGTGATAGGTCTCGCCCTTCCCAGATTTCCAATGAAATCGAGGTTATTATATAACCCATTTTATTGGAATACCCTGAATCTCATACTAAACTGGGACCATCTCGAAGACACAACAAAAAACGAAGCAGATAACAACCTCCCTATTTTGAAGGGGATAGAAAGAAAGTTCAAACGAAAATATTGAGAGTGAAACCTTAAACAAATATTCTCAATGATTTTGTTTTGATGTTAGAATAACAACCTCTTCTTCAGTGACAGAAGTATTTTCCATACAATCATAATATCCTTCAACTGTCCATCATTTCATATTTCCCGCCAGCAACTATTCTTCGGTCATAATACGTTGGCCAGCGATGAAAAAACGCTGTTGCCAAGCTCCGCTTAACATTGAGAAGTATTTCGTAGAAATATAGGTTAAGGTTTTTTAGGTTATTTTCACTTTTCTTCCTTTAAATAATGAATATTCTTGAAAGAAAGTGTCGCTGTTCTTTGGTTGAAGATTCAATGATGATTTATGAACTAGATTTGAGAAGTGAGAGATCATTTTTATGGCGGAAAAAAGGATCTGAAAATGCAACAATTAGGAACTTTGGGGGCCCATATCTTCCAAACAAAGAGAGACCGCCTATGTTGTCCTGCATATTTTTTGTTCAGGAAAACACACTGCTTACAATGATGTGAATATCTTACTTATAGCTTCGCGACGGGAAATCTTGCGGGTTTACCCGAAAAACCATCTATCTATCCCTATCTATCCCTTCTAGTGCCATGAGGATGTTTATAAAAATATAAACCAAACGTCGGCCTATACATAATTATGGTTTCCTTCATAATTAGACCGCAAAACCTGTCATTTCCTTCGATTGTACATACAAGGTCGTAAACACAACTTGAAAAACAAAATGTTTGTTGTGTCCCATAAAGTACACTAATGTGCACTAGTGTAGATAGTGTAGCACTGATTTACCGTTATGTGTGTTTTGTTATACACTTGCACTCTGTTCGTTGACGAAATGTTTTTTGCTCGCATGTTCTATATAAGGGAACAGTGTGCTATCGTTTTGTCCAAATGTCTGTAATTTTCGAATTTAGAGCCGTTAAATGGTCTGAACGACTAGGTTGGACTCACTGATAACGAATCCAATGTCAAAATCGATTCTGTCCGGCCGGTCGGCCGTCACCACGATTACGGGCGTACGAAGAATCCTATCGACTTGAAAATTTCAGGGTGTTTTGCATTCCAAAATGCGAATGTTGATTTCATTAGGGGACAAAATCGGTTGAACGGTTTCGGAGTTATAGCCATTTGAAGTTCTGAGGTTATTTCCCTGATATTTCGAGAAATACTGAAGCGATTGAATTGAAACTTGGCAGAAGATTTGAACTTGCAACTTACTTTACGAGATCGTGCGGTCAGTAAATTGAAAAAAAAATTTTTTTCGAAAAAAATTTTTTTACGAATAGAAAATGCGAAGGTCGAGTTCGTTAATGGGCAAATCGGTCCAACGGTTTCAGAGTTATAGCTATTTGAAGTTTTCAGGTTATTTACCTAACGGCCGACTGCGTAAACACAATAACTTCCGAAAGAAACGACTTAGAAACCCGATATTGGTAGAGAAGTCTTAAACCGTAATTACGAAGGCCGAATTCGTGAATGGGTAAAATTCACTCAATGATTCCGTAGATATACCCATTCAAAATTTTATTTTCCCAATATTTCCAAAAATACAGATCAGATCGAATTGAAATCCAGTACTTCATCGAAAAATAACAGTTCGAAGTTTCATACAGAATTTAATGAGGATGATATGATATGAAAATCACAGAACTTTTTTTTTTCAAATTGTTCTAATGACACGATTATCACGAAATTTCGCATAAAGTTGGCTTTCAGCTTCTTCAAACTAACTGCGAAGTTTTATCAGTATTGAATCAATATTTTTCGAGTTATACCGAAAAAAGCAACGATATGGGGAAAAAACCTCGAAATTTTACATATTTTTTCCCGATAACTCCGAAACTTTTAATCGTATCGAACTGAAATTTGGTACACGGCTGCGAAATATGAATTTGAGAAACCGAATGGAAATTTTTTCTGGATATGATAAACGGTTTTCGAAAAAAAAATTTTTTGCAAAAAAATTTTGAAAATAATTTTTTTGAATTTACTGACAGTATGTCCCGACAAAATTTGGCTCAAAGTTGCGCGTTGTTATACTCCACCTGATTGCCAAGTTTGAATTCAATTGTTCAAGTAGTTTCTGAAATAAAAAATAAATAACTTCAAAATTTCAAGTGGCTATAACTCCGAAACTATTCGACCGATTTGGCCCATGGCGATCTTAACTGCGGCATTCCCATGCGCGACCTACCTTGAAAGTTTCGAGTTGCTAGCTGGCTCTGTGCGACAATTATCGTGTCCACAGCCAGCCGGCCGGCCGGACAGAATCGATTTCGTTACCGGATTCGTCATCAGTGAGTCTACTCTAGTCGTTTGAGACCATTTTCGGCACAATCAGAAAATTACAGACATTTGGACAAAACGATAGCACGCTGTTCCCCTAGAACATGCGCGCAAAAATACTACCCTTCCCCATCAGGTGTGCCTAACCTAACAAAGCACTACCGTGAAGGCAGCAGCTCACGCGCGCATGTTCAATGGAGATGACCACTTTGGCAACGAATTTGAACTTGCGAGCACAAGCTGCTACCTTCACGGCAGTGCTTTTCTAGGAATTTCACAATATTACTGAGTTTGTTGATGCATTCTTCAGTTATTATATTTCCTTCGTTAAAATAATAAATCTTTTCTAGAAATTTCCTCATTAGACCCACATAACTGTACAATCAATGTGACAACTTACTCGATCATTTAAAATTTTATAGGGTGGCAGTCCGAACGAAAACACCAAATTCCCAAACCGATCGACCTGCTCCAGGAAAATAACGATCGCAGGAGGCTTCAATTTCAATTTACTGAGGACCACACTAAGGCCATAAAGATAAGGCGTAAATGACAAGGAGCCAGCTTCATGGGTGGCCTTGTTATATCAGTGGGCATTCAATGCCCCAATAAAACTACCTCTACATAATTATCTAACATTTTACAACATTTCTGTCAATGCCTTCGAATTTTATGGCACGACTTGAGGGGTATAAGAGTTCCGCAGGTTGGGTTTGGTCACTTTCGCTTTGGGACAGCACCGTGATATCGGAGCACTTATCTTTTTGGTTGGGTCTTGTGGCTGAATATTGAAAACGATGGACGCTAATTGAGCTATGTGAACCTGGCAATTGACCTTGAAATTTTCTCGTGAAAATTTTGTGATCGATTGTACCCGGTAGGTACCCGATTGTACCACAAAAATTTTCGTTTGTACCCCTAACGTTTTCTCTACACAGCCATTATAACTTTTGCACCCAACGGCACCCAAAAAAAAAAATTCGAAATTTCCTCATGAAAACTTGGTGAAGAATTGTACCAGGTAGGTACCCGATTGTACCACTTTTATTTTTGCTGAAATCCCCATGGTTTTTTTTATACATCAATTCGAAATTTTTTTTCTCTTCAACTCGTGATTGGCCGATAATTGATGGAATTTTTGTATGAAAATTCTGTGGTCGATTGTACCCGGTAGGTACTCGATTGTACCACAAAAATTTTCGTTTGTACCTCTAGTGTTTTTTTTATACAGCCATTATAACTTTTGAACCCACCGGCACCCCAAAAAAAAAATCGAAATTTCTTCCTGAAAACTTGGTGAAGGATTGTACCAGGTAGGTACTCGATTGTACCACATTTATTTTTGCTGAAATCCCCATGGTTTTTTCTACACATCAATTCGAAATTTTTTTTTCTCTTCAACTCGTGATTGGCCGATAATTGATGGAATTTTGGTATGAAAATTCTGTGGTCGATTGTACCTGGTAGGTACTCGATTGTACCACAAAAATTTTTGTTTGTATTCCTAGCGTTTTTTTTATACAGCCATTATAACTTTTGAACCCACCGGCAACCCAAAAAAAAAATCGAAGTTTCTTCATGAAAACTTGGTGAAGGATTGTACCAGGTAGGTACCCGATTGTACCACATTTATTTTTGCTGAAATACTGAAATTTTCGTTCGTTCCCCGTACGTTTTCTTTATACAGCCATTATAACGTTTGAACCCACCGACACTCAAAAATAAATTGCAATTTAAATGAAAGTGTTTGCTTCCAAATTTTGTGATCGGACATAAATTTAAATTTTTCATATTGTTTGTTCTATACAGTAATTATGAATTCTGTACTTGTCGGCAGCTGAAAAAAATCGGAATTTCTCCGTCAAAACTTGGTTTAGATTTGTACAGAGTAGGTACCTATGTAGGCGAATATCCACCTCATTTCAGTTCAAACTTCCATATTTGTGCCACAAGCGATTCGATTTTTTTGTTCCATTCTCATAGGAGCTTGCAAAAATGGAAAGAGTATTCCATATCTTATAAAAAAAAACATCATACAATCAAGCATCCATAAGGTAATTATAATCCATCATACGATTCTCGAGGAAGAACACGAACTTATGATTCCTATGAGCGACAGATAAATTTCCCATTGGGCTGGATGTAATCCTGATATCATCCATTGAATGATGTTTTTTTTTATAAGATATTGAATATTCTTTCCATTTTTGCAAGCTCCTATGAGAATGGAACAAAAAATCGAATCGCTGTGTAGCACGAATCTGAAAGTTTGAACTGAAATGAGGTGGATATTCGCCTACATAGGTACCTACTCTGTACAAATCTAAACCAAATTTTGACGGAGAAATTCCGATTTTTTTTTTGGGGTGCCGGTGGGTTCAAAAGTTATAATGGCTGTATAAAAAAAACGCTAGGGGTACAAACGAAAATTTTTGTGGTACAATCGAGTACCTACCGGGTACAATCGACCACAGAATTTTCATACAAAAATTCCATCAATTATCGGCCAATCACGAGTTGAAGAGAAAAAAAAAATTCGAATTGATGTATAAAAAAAACCATGGGGATTTCAGCAAAAATAAAAGTGGTACAATCGAGTACCTACCTGGTACAATCCTTCACCAAATTTTCATGAGGAAATTTCGAATTTTTTTTTTGGGTGCTGTTGGGTGCAAAAGTTATAATGGCTGTATAAAAAAAACACTAGGGGTACAAACGAAAATTTTTGTGGAACAATCGAGTACCTACCGGGTACAATCGACCACAGAATTTTCATACAAAAATTCCATCAATTATCGGCCAATCACGAGTTGAAGAGAAAAAAAAATTTCGAATTGATGTGTAAAAAAAATTATGGGGATTTCAGCAAAAATAAAAGTGGTGCAATCGGGTACCTACCTGGTACAATCCTTCACCAAGTTTTCATGAAGAAATTTCGATTTTTTTTTTGGGGTGCCGGTGGGTTCAAAAGTTATAATGGCTGTATAAAAAAAACGCTAGGGGTACAAACGAAAATTTTTGTGGTACAATCAAGTACTTACCAGGTAAAATCGAGCACAGAATTTTCATACAAAAATTCCATCAATTATCGGCCAATCACGAGTTGAAGAGAAAAACAAATTTCGAATTGATGTGTAGAAAAAACCATGGGGATTTCAGCAAAAATAAATGTGGTACAATCGGGTACCTACCTGGTACAATCCTTCACCAAGTTTTCATGAAGAAATTTCGATTTTTTTTTTTGGGGTGCCGGTGGGTTCAAAAGTTATAATGGCTGTATAAAAAAAACGCTAGAGGTACAAACGAAAATTTTTGAGGTACAATCGAGTACCTACCGGGTACAATCGACAACAGAATTTTCATACAAAAATTCCATCAATTTTCGGCCAATCACGAGTTGAAGAGAAAAAAAAATTTCGAATGGATGTATAAAAAAAACCATGGAAATTTCAGCAAAAATAAAAGTGGTACAATCGGGTACCTACCTGGTACAATCCTTCACCAAGTTTTCATGAGGAAATTTCGAATTTTTTTTTTTTGGGTGCCGTTGGGTGCAAAAGTTATAATGGCCGTGTAGAGAAAACGTTAGGGGTACAAACGAAAATTTTTGTGGTACAATCGGGTACCTACCGGGTACAATCGATCACAAAATTTTCACGAGAAAATTTCAAGGTCAATTGCCAGGTTCACATAGCTCCTAAATTGATTTTGGTTCTTCTGTATCGGAGATTATATTTACCCTTTCCAGCCCAAATTATTAATTTTCGAACAGAAATGTATACTCACCGAAAATAGCCAAAAATGGACTCAATCGACTAGGTTGGACTCACTGATGACGAATCCGGTGTCAAAATCGATTCTGTCCGGCTGGCCGTCCGTCCGGCAGTAGACACAATAACTGTCGACAGAAGCAAGCTAGCAACTTCAAACTTTCAGGATAGGTTGCGCATCAGAATGCCGCGGTTAAGTTCGTTAATGGGCCAAATCGGTCGAATATTTTCGGAGTTATAGGCACTCGAAGTTTTGAAGTTATTTATTTTTTATTTCAGAAACTATCTGAGCGATTGGATTCAAACTTGACCGTTAGGTGTAGTATAACGACGCGCAACTTTGAGCCAAATTTCGTCAGGATCATGTTGTCAGTAAATAAAAAAAAAAAAATTTTTCCAAATTTTTTTCCAAAAAATTTTTTTTCCGGAAACCATTCATCATATCCAAAAAAAATTCCACTCATACTTTGAGATTCATATTTCACAGCAGTGTTCCAAATTTCAGTTCGATACGATCATAAGTTTTGGAGATATCGGGAAAAAATATGTCATATTTCAAGCTTTTCTCGATATCGTCGATTTTCTCGGTATAACTCGAGAAATACTGATTTAGTCCTGATAAAACTTCACAGCTAGTTTTGAGATGCTGAAAGACAACTTTTTGCGAAATTTCGTGATAATCTATGATTTTCTTATCATATCATCTTCATTAAATTCTGTAAGAAACTTCGAACTGTTATTTTTCGATGAAGTACTGGATTTCAATTCGATCTGATCTGTATTTTAGGAAATATTGGAAAAATAAAAATCTTGATTGGGTATATCTACGGAATCATTGGGTGGATTTTACCCATTCACGAATTCGACCTTCGTAATTAAGCCCCAAACCTACTCTACAAATATCGAGTTTCTAAGTTGTTTCTTTCGGAAGATATTGTGTTAACGCAGTCGGCCGTTAGGCTGTTCTTATGACACGATCATCACGAAATTTTGGACAAACTTATCACAGCATTTTCAAACTAGTTTCATCATGATCGAATCTGTAATTTTTGAGTTATGCCGGAAAAAAATCCACAATATGCAGGAAATTTGACATATTTTTTTGGAATATCCCCAAAAGGTATTATCAGATCAAACTGAAATTCAGTGCACTACTGCGAAATATAAATCTCGAGGCCGGAGCATAGCTTTTTCCCGAAATTGATGAACAATTTTCGAAAAAAAATTTTTTTCCGAAAAAAGTGTTTTTTTTTATATACTGACAGTACGATCTCGACAAAATTCTGCAAAAAGAAATGCTTTGTTGTACTTCAATCAACTGCCAAGTTTCAATCTAATCGTTCCAGTAGTTTTCGTGTTATCACGGAAATAACCTCAAAATTTCAGAGGGCTCTAACTCCGAAACATCTTGGCCAATTTTGCCCATTAACGAACATAACCGTCACATTTCGAAAAGCAACCTACACTAAAAGTTTCAGGTCGATAGGATTCTCCGAATGCTCGTAATCCTGCATAAGGACGGCCGGCCGGATATATTCGATTTTGATCCCAGATTCGTCATCATTGAGTCCAACCTAGTCGTTTGAGACCCTTTTCGGCTCAAAATTCGAGAGTTACAGTCTTGAAATTTTCAGGTTAGGTTTTAATCTTGAATATCTCGGTTGAGTCCGTTAATGGCCAAATCTGCCGAATGGTTATTGTGTTACAGCCATTTGGGATTTTGATTTTTCAATAACTCGAAAAATATTTATCTGATCGAAATGAAACTTGGTTGGAAAATGAAGAGTCAATAAGAAAAAAAAATTCTGAAAAAAATTTTTTTGTCAAATTTTTTATTCCATAAAAATTTCAATGGAACTTCCAAGTCGCCATTTCGCAATGTGAACAAGCGCGTAAAAGCTGCTAACTTCACATCAGTGCTTTTTCAGGTTCTTTCATAAATATTTATAGAAAAATTTCGCTCTTATAAATTTTCATCTCTAAACTATCCCCGCATGCACTGACCAGAAAACACAGCTGAATCGACTAGAACTTATACAGATGACTATAAGCTACTTTTTCTGGAAAATTCGTGTACAAATGGTGCCAAATTTTAACGTCAACTGGGAAAGTCATTGTATGCCATCTCATCAACTGAACCGTCCCATGCACAATGGGGGTTTTTCCTTTAAACGAAAATGCAGTAATTTTCATGAAAAACCCTTGGTACATCACATTTCAAACATATTATTTCAATATTATATTTTTGAAAAAAATTTTAATCACCTAAAACTGAAAAATAAAAATGGAGATTTGCATTTAAAGGGATTTGTCTTGAGTGCAAGATATGGCAACGTCGAATTCAGCTTTCTGGGAAAGACAAGGACGCCAAATGTGTTACTTTGCTTAGGAAAACAGAGATAGCTATAATTCGTTCTGGTTAGAGTAAAAGGCAACGACCAAGGAATAGAAAAAGAAGAGCACAGACTGTCATATTACTGACAAATCGCAAATGGAAATTGTTTGGTTATATTGACAAAGAACACGTGTGTACCACAGAATAGGAATAAATATTTCATTATTCTATAGCAGAAAAAACTATTCTACTAAACACCGTTGTCACTTCGTGCATGCCTGGCAAATCCCAAACCCAAATTTTGAAATCTGATTTTGAATACTTTCTGAAGGTAATTTGGGAAAATGATGAATCAAACCCATAATAATTATGTTGAAATTTTCATTTGCAGTAAAAACCCAAATTCAGGAAAAACCCCCATTCCCCTATGAGATCTCGATAAAACAGGAATAACTCTCCATCCCTCTAACACAAATATGACCCAACTTATGATATACTGCCAAGAACACCGAAAATAATACCATAGGGCAAGTTTTATTGGCGGAATTAATTAAGCCCAAGCGTATCAAGAGTGCCGACATGAATGTAATAGCACACTTGAACGCTAGCACAGCCACCAGATACATTAATTTTATTTGACATATATTAAAATTCCGATCTGTTCTCTCGCATAATCGTCGACGAGTGGTCACCCTTAACTGATGAAAGTTTCGTGTGTGAACATGGATGGGGAGAGCTTTAATAAAAGTCGAGAGAATGGAAGGAGGGTCGACCTTTCATCCCTAGGGAGCTCGTGCTCAATAACCGTATATGGATTGCTCGCACGTGGTCTACGCTATGGGATGACTATGGGTTGTTTTGTGGACTTGAGGAGTCTATGAATCAGAAGAATTGATATTGAAAGTTAAAGTTGTCTGCAACAATAATTGTGGATTGAAAGTCGTATAAAGATGGGTAGGTATTAGATTGATGTAGTAATAATAACCCATTGACAGGACAATACAAATTGTAAAATTAAAAAATTTAGAAAAACAGTGCCGTTTCCCAATATTTCCAAAAATACAGATCAGATCGAGAAAATAATAGTTCGAAGGTTCATACAGAATTTAATGGGGATAATATGGTGAGAAGATAACAGAATATTAAATATTTAAAAAAAACTTTAATTTTTTTTTAATTGTTCTGATGACACGATCATCTCGGAATTTTGCACAATGTGCAAAATTGTGCTTCAACATCTTCAAACTAGCTGCGAAGTTTCATCACGATTGAATCAGTATTTCTTGATTAATCCAAAAAAAACCAACGATATCGAGAAAAATACCACGAAATTCTTCATATTTTTTCCCAATATCTCCAAAACTAATGGCCGTATCGAATTGAAATTTGGTACACTGCTGTGAAATATGAAGTCCAAGGTATAACCGAAATTTATCTCTCATATGAACAATAGTTTCAGAAAAAAAAAATTTTTTCCAAAAAAATATGGAAAATTTTTTTTTCTTCATTCAGTAACCATACAATTTCAACGGAGTTCTGCTAAAAATTGCGCGATGCTATGCTTCAACTAACTGCCAAGTTTCAATTCAATCGCGACAGTTGTTTCTGAGATATGAGGAAAATAACCTCAAAATTGTTATAACTCCGAAACTATTTGGCCGATTCGGCCCATTAACGAACTTAACCTTTGTATTTTGAAATGCGACCATTCCTGAAATTTTCAAGTGGATAGAATCCTCCGTACGCCCGTTATCGTGGTGATGGCCGGGCGGACAGAATCGATTTTGACATCGGATTCGTGATCAGTGAGTCCAACCTAGTCATTTAAGACTTTTTTCGGCTTAATCATCGAAAACTACAGACACTTGGACATAACGATAGAACGCTGTTTCCCTAGAACATGCGCGCAAAAAGTAACAAAAAAAAGCATAGAAACAAAAAAAAACAAAAATTTTTATATGATCTACGATACGTTCCCTGAAAAATTTTGAATTGCCGACTTGAGTTAATTTCCCCTTGATGAGGAGAATATATCTTGGCCAACACAAAATGAGTTATAGTTCTCACATATTTTCGAAATAGACGCCTTTTTGCTTGAAAACCAGAACATTTCCGAACAATCTACATTATAATGAACCACATTAAAAAGGAATGATGAAGAAGAAATAAGCCTTTTCGTTTCTAAACTCAAGTATCCAGTTCGCTCACATTAGATAAGGATATACTCCATCATTCTCAAACAGAAGGAACTTCATTAATCTTCTTTGAACCAAGGCCGTAGCTAGTATACGGCAAGGTAGGGAAATGCCCTACCTCAGAACACCATTGACCTACCTTAAAAAAGAAGAACGGCCGGACCGTAAACACAATAACTTCCGAAAGAAACGACTTAGAAACTTGATATTCGTAGAGAAGGTTTGGACCTTGATTACGAAGGTCAAATTCGTGAATGGGTAAAATCCACAGAATGATTCCGCAGATATACCCATTCAAAATTTATTTTCCCAATATTTCCAAAAATAAAGAATAGATCGAATTGAACTCCAGTACTCTACCGAAAAATGATAGTTTGAAGGTTTATACTGAATTTAATGAGGATAATATGATGAGAAGATCACAGAATATTGAATATTCGAAAAAAAAAAATTTGAATTTTTATTTCGAAATATTCTGATGACACGATCATTACGAAATTCTGCACAATTTTATCCTTCAGCATTTTTGAACTAGCTGCAAAGTTTCATCACGAGTGAATCAGTATTTCTTGAGTAATACCGAAAAAAACAACGATGTCTAGGAGAAATCCACGAAATTCTACAGATTTTTTCGCAATATCTCCAAAACTAATAGCAGTATCGAGTTGAAATTTAATACACCGCTGTGAAATATGGAGCTCAAGGTATGACTGAAATTGTTTTCGACTATGAACAATGGTTTCCAAACAAAAAAAAATTTTTTGGGAAAAATTTTGAAAAAATTTTTTTTTAATTCAGTGACCGTAAAATTTCAACGAAATTTCGTACAAAATTGCGCGTCATTATGCTCCAACTAACTGCCAAGTTTCGATCTAATCGCTCCAGTTATTTCTGAAATATGAGTAAATTAACCTCAAAATTTCAAATGGCTATAACTCCGAAACTATTCGGCCGATTTGGCCCATTAACGAACTCAACCGCGGCATTCCGATGCGCGAACTACCCTACAAGTTTCAAGTTGCTAGCTGGCTCTGTTCCACAGTTATCGTGTCGTCGTCCGGCCGGACAGAATCGATTTTGACACCGGATTCGTCATCAGTGAGTCCAACCTAGTCGTTTGAGACCATTTTCGGCTGAATCATCGAAAATTACAGACATTTAGACGAAACGATAGCACGCTGTTCCCCTAGAACATGCGCGCAAAAAGAGATTGCCAAATTTTTCGCTCTGACAACGAAATGGAACATGCGCGCAAAAGCTGCTGAATTCAGTGCAGTGCTCTTCTAGAATTCAAATTATACAGAGTGGAATGTGTCAAACTTTCTTTGCCTACCGACTGACATGATAAAAATGAATTTAGTATGCCTTTCCCGAGTTTTTCGACAAACGTCGTCAATTGATAAAAACCCCCATAAATCTTCAAAAGATCCAAGGTTCCCAATCTACTGGAAATAACTAGGGTTTGTCAAAAATTCTCCTCGGAGCAGGTGACCCGGCACCATTTGTCACAAAGCAGTACAGTCGAAGGTGAACGCTGTCCAGTAAACTGCCTTCCTTAATTACAGTTTGTAAGAACATGCCGCGGCTGTCTTTGACACAAACCTATACCACTAAAAGAAAGGCGGCCCCAATATAATTCACGGTATCATAGTCTATTTAATCTAAATAAAAGATACGGAACATCGAGATACCACCTGATCTTTTTTTATCGGAGAAATTGCTCGATGTCCATGGGAGCTTCTAGAGAAATATCTCGATGTTTAAAAAATATTATGGCATAACGACGATGATCTGATATAGCTGCAGGGTCTTGAGATAGTCTTGATATGTCTGTGAGAATTATAGCACAGACAAGCCAGATAAATCACTCGCGTCATTTACTTAGGAAATATATGTCAACGCAAATATGAACGTGAATCGAGCTAATCAGAATTTTTGCAGGCGTTTGGGGTGCTTTGGGGTGCCAATCAGATTGCAGATATAGGATTACGTCACTCTCGCCGCTTTTGGACTCTATGGAGAGGTTATTAACATGTAAACAAACTGAAATAAATTTTTGTCGTATTTATTTGATCAATAATTTCGTATATGTTCCGTTTTAGAATATAATCCAAACAGTTTTCACGACAAAATCAATTGTTTAGTAATTTCTGAGGTTCTATTTCATGATAACAGTCCTCATTATACAGTGCGCATCAAAATTATGGAACAAATCCATTTTCTCAGAAGAAAAATATTTGGCAACAAAATCCTGAACAGTCAATTTTTGTTTCATTTTTACCAAATTAATATGCATTTTTGAAGGATTTTTGTTGCAACTGTGCCATCCCCATCAACCCTCTAAATTTTTTGAACAGGGAGAGTGGGTCATGTGGTACTTTTTTGGCAAGGTGTTTGTATCTGCTCTACAGACGTGCTGAAATTTTTTTTGTTGCAAAATGAGTTACTTCAAGGAGGTTTTCAGTATGAGCACTGTGTCATGGCTCATTTACTCTGAGACGATGGTACCTGATGAAATTTGTCACCGAATGAAAGTCGACTATTACAGTTTGGTTCATGCATAACTTTCAACCCCCTCACGTGAAAATGTAATTTAACTTATCTTTTAATGCACAATGATTCTCCGGGTGGTACTTCAATGCCTAAATAAACTTCCAATGTCACTCCATTTTTTCTCCATTAAAGTATTCGTAGGGATTGAACTATGTGCATGAACAAAACTGTAATGATCGACTTTCATTCGGTGACAAATTTCATCAGGTACCATCGTCTCAAAGTAAATGACTCATGACAAAGTGCACATACTGAAAACCTCTTTGAACTAACTAGTTTTTCAAAAAAAAAAAATTATTTTTCGAAAATTTCTGCAAGCCTGTAAAGAAGATATACAAAGACCTTGCCAAAAAAGTACCACATGACCCACTTTTCCTATTAAAAAAATTCAGAGGGTGGATGGGGATGGCACAGGGTGCAACAAAAATCCTTCAAAAATTTGGTAAAAGTGAAACAAAAATTGACCTGTTTCAGGATTTTGTTGCCAAATATTTTTCTTCTGAGAAAATGAATTTCTTCCATAATTTTGACGCGTACCTACTGTATAATGTTTTAATTGCACAACAACAAGAATTGGAATCGAACTTAGGTGGACTCATTCGTAATGTTTATTTTATATAATATAAGGGAATCGCAACTGACGTAAAAGAATTACAACTTCCATTATTCAATTAAAACGAGAGGATGTCTAATAAAATTGAATAAATGATTGCATAACCACAAGGATTGGAATCGAACAAAGTTGGTCTATTCATAAAGTTTGACTGTATATTAAAATCAATCTCATTTGTTGTGAAAGTATCACAACCTTTACATTTTCCATTTAAAACAAAAGTATGTTTCTGTTTGCATGATAAAGTGATTCCAAAGAAAAAGTTTTTACCTCCTCATTTAATGAATTATTCTTATATATCTTCTTTATTGATAAAATAGTGAAGCAAATATGGATTAAACTCAATTTGCTGAATTTATTCATGTCAACAATAGTTTGGCAGACTTAACGCAAATATGGTATATTTACCATAGTTTGGTCTGGTATTTCAACATGAATAGACTGACGTCTGAACAACGCTTCCAAATTGTGCAAATTTATTTTGAAAATAATGTTTCTGTTCGAAATACGTATCATGCTCTTCGTCCATTTTACGGTCAACATAATCGTTCATCTGCAATAAATTCGACTAACTATGGACCTTTTTCGTACGCACGTACAGTGAGAACAGAAAAAGCCATTGCTGATGTAGAGCCTAGCGTAGAAGAAGGACCGAATCAGTCTATCCGCCAACGTGCACAGCTACAGAGCCACGATTACTGACTTTTTCATTTTTCAATTGAACAACCATTATGTGCAGCAGCTGTGGTTTCAACAAGGCGGCGCAACATGTCACACAGTTCGTTTCACAATTGATGTACTGAAGGTTTGATAACCGCATAATTTCACGTTCCGGGCTCGTGCATGATTGGCCTTCTAGATCGTGCAATATAACGCCGCTAGACTATTTTCTGAGGGGATATGTGAAGTCGCTAGTCTACGCCGATAAGTCCGAAACGATCGACGACTTCGGGGACAACATTCGCCGCGTTATTGCCGATATACGGCCACAAATGTTGGAAAAAGTGATTGAAAATTGCACCTCCTGATTACATTACGTCCGAGCCAGCCGTAACGGTCATATGCCAGAAAATATATTCAAATTATAATGCCAAAAGATTATCCTTTGAATGAAGTCAATTTCATGTCAATTTTAGAAATTTATCCTTAATTTATTCCATTTCAAAATTCTATAACTCTCAAAAAACACCCTCTATATTCCTTACGAGATTCCGCATGTAACTTCGAGTTGTCATTCTTCATCGAAGGACGATTCGATTTATGTTATTGGAAATATTGAAAAAATGAAATTTTGTAAGGAATCATTGGATGGTTTTCATAAATTCGCCAATTTGATATTCGTAATTAATCTCCAAACTCAATCTACAATTGTGAAGCTACTGCACGGGTAGATTCTTCCGGAAGTTATTTTGTTCACTATCAGTGGTTAGACCGGCCGTAAACACATCTACTTTAGGAAGACTCGACATAGGGAATATATTTGTAGAGTAGGTTATCAGTTCAATTAAGCTGGATTTATAAACTTTTCGTTCGCGTTCCCGTTCGCAGCTGACGTTCCCGCTAACGTTCTCGTTGACCGCTGGCGGTTCGAAACGAACTATACCCCTTTTATAAACTTGACGTTCGCCGTTCGGCCAGTTCGCGTTTATGAGGTTTTTTAAAGGTCAAATATCCTGTGAATTTGGTTTTCCTTCGTTAAAGTTGGAAGAATAATATAACCAAACCAAGCGTTACTTATCAATAAACAAACTTATCTCCGAATTATAAGTGCATCCTAACCTCACTATATTGGTTAAGATACGAACGGGAGCGTCAAAAGATGAAACATGGTCATCTCGAACGGCAGCGGAAAAAACAGGAGAGCGGCACATTATCAGTCAGCTGACGCAGCTGCGGACTTTATAAATGCCCCTGCGCATTTAGTGCATTTTAACTTTGAATGGGAACGTCAACTGCGAACGGGAACGGGAACGTCGAGTTTATAAATCCAGCTCTAAGAAGGTCGAATGCTTAAATGGGTTGAATTCGCCAACTATTCTTTAGATAGTTATACCCATTCAAAATTTTAGATCGAAACGTAATCTAGAACTTGACCGAAAATTATAGCTTGAGGTTCATGCAGAATTTCGTCAGGACCATAAAAAAAGAAGATCTACGTTTGGCGGGGTCGATACATGTATAGATAGGTACCCCTTTGGCAATACAACAAGCACGTAAAAGCTCCTGACTTAACGTCAGTGCTTCTCTAGGTTTTTACAATTTTTCCTGCCACCCATTATCAACTTTTAAAATCCTTACATCAATAAAATTATGGAACTGACATAAACAATAACACCAAAACATCCATGTTCATTTGTCATCACTGCGACTCCACAAAAAATATTTCAAGCCTTAATAAATCATTCTCGCAGTATGTTTTTACCATACTTCCACCTTAAAAGTTTCTATATTCTTCGAGAAAAATAGCCCGGTGATAAAATATCAGGAACATAATTCAGAGATATCATAAATCGCCACATTTGCAAATTGCCGCTAACGTACACAATAATTTACAGAACAGTGGGTACCTTTTGCTTGTCCAACAGGCTATTAATATGCATTTAAAGCGGCTCCTGCCGACAGAATGACCATTGGACACATACACACATAAATATGTGTGTATGAACGCGTCAAACACTACGTTCCTGGGCACTCACTCGGATTAAACACTCTGTTACTTTCGGTTGCTCACCGTGTAGTTGTTTTTCTGTTGTCACAGATCTCGCCGAAAATCTCAATAAAATTTTTTCGGAATTTCCGGAACACAATAAATGCTCCGGAAATTTATCATTTCGTTATATATGATCTTTACTGTTTTTGTCGCATGTTCTATGGGAACAGCGTGCTATAGTTTTGTCGAAATGTCTGTAATTTTCGATGATTGAACCGAAAATGGTCTCAAACGTCTAGGTTGGACTCACTGACGGCTGATCCGGTGTCAAAATTGATTCAGTTCGGCCGGCCGTCACCACGATTACGGGTGTACGGAAGATTCTATCGACTTGAAAATTTCTGGGTGGGTTGCATTTCAAAATACGAAGGTTGAGTTTGTTAGGGGGAAAAATCGGTTGAACGGTTTCGGAGTTGTAGCCATTTGAAGTTTTGAGATTAATTTTCTGATATTTCAGGAACTACTCCTACGATTGGATTGAAACTTGACAGTTCGTTGAAGAAAAACAACGCACAACATTTCACGAAATTTCGTTGAGATCAAACCATCAGTGAATTTTGAAAATTTTTTTCTAGATTTTTTCGAAAAATTTTTTTTTTGGAAAGTGTACATCGAATCCAGAAAAAATTTCTGCTTATACCTTGAAAATCGTGTTTCACAGATGTGTACTAAATTTCGTTTCGATACATCCATAATTTCTGGAGATATCGGGAAAAATATATGAAATTTCGTTTTTTTTTTTCGATATCATTGTTTTTTCCGGATTAATTCGACTATTTCCCTCGTCGTAATGTCCACCAATCAGAAACGCGCAATCTTGAATTACAAATGGTTTTTAGGTGGAAAAACTGTTCGGCAGGAGAGGTCAGCAGTTTATTCGAGTTTACCCGCGGCAAGACTTGACATTGTTGTCACCAAATATTACAATACCCCTACCGTGTACCAAAATTGCAATTTATATTTTAATTGTACCATAAATAATTAAGTTTGTAGTATTTTTGATGAAATTAATTAAGTACCTGTTTTTCAGTTTTCAAATTAATACTTATACATAATGCAAGCAGAATAATCTATTACTCATGAAATAGTCTTGTTAAATGCCATTCGGGCACCTAATTTTTCCTGTGAAAAAAATCGAAAAAACACATTGCAAAGTAATATTTTTTAACAGAAAGCATTCGTGCAGGTGCAAAAATCCTAGTCTTCGACTCGGATTTTTGTTGCCACCAGCAGTCATGCTTCTTGTTAAAATATTACTTAGCAACGTGTTTTTCCGATTTTTTTCGGAAAGATTAGATGCCCTTATGATATCACTTACGAAAAATACTGATTTAATGGAAATAAAACCTGCCAGCTAGTTTGAAAATACTGATGGGCGACTCTGTCTGAAATTTCAAGATGATCCTGTCATTAGAACAAATTTGAAAAAAAATTCATATATTCAACGATCTTCCGATCATATCATCTTCATGATATTCTGTATGAATCTTCGAACTGCCATTTTTCAATCAAATATTGGATTTCAATTCGATCTAATCTGTATTTTTGAAAATATTAGAAAAATAAAATTTTGAATGGGTATATCTACGGAATCATTGGAAGGATTTTACCCATTAACGAATTCAGCCTTCGTAATTGAGGTCAAAATCTACTCTACAAATATCGAGTTTCTGAGTTTTTTCTTTCGGAAGTAATTATGTTTGCAGTCGGCCGTTTGGCAGTCTTTTTAATTATTAATAATTATATAGGGCTCCAGATTTGAGCCAAATTACTCCGTAATCTGATGAACAATGGCTGAAAAGAAAATGTTTTCAGGAAAAATAACGAAATAGCTATTTATGTAATCAGTTACGAAATTTTTTGTAACGCAAAAGCTCACAAGTTACATAAAATTGCATTTCTTAAGGTATTACATACAAGATTTTTTTCTCATTTTGAATAAAGTTATAGTAAATTAGAATATTATTGATTAAAATTGTGAAAACATATACAGGGTGATTCATGGGTGACCTTACATACGTCAATGGCGGATAGAGGACTTCGAGGCGAGTCAAGATCAACCGAAAAAAATTTTTTTATCCATTGGTTACGAAGATACAGAATGTTATGTATGTTTGGTATAAAACTTTGATTATCGATATTCCTGAAAAGCTTGAAGTTATTTTGTTAAAATTTGCTAGTAATATTCCTCTGTTGGAACTTGTCAATATGCAATAGACGACTTCGGCCCAAGTTGCCAACCCACAATTTACTTAGCAAGTTTACTTTCCCTGGGGAACGGGAATTTCAGGACAAATTCGACATGATAAGGTTCGCATTATTTATAAATAACCGTAAAACATGCCTCGGCTCTTCAAACCAGATAATTCCTTCCAAATATAGATTTTTGTTGAGATCGTCCCCGATTGGCTGAAATTTAAGTTGGGATTCCTGATTTCATGCAAACAGTGTCAATTTTCATATGATACGTTCCGAAAATCAACTCTGTTGTTTCATTTGCCGATTTTCTGCTCCGTAAATATGAAATATTCGGATGGTTCCTGGAACAAGCGCGTGAAAAAGGTTATTTACGGAATCTGGTTGATGAAAATGCGGTCGATTTACTGTCACCAGGACGATTTTCTATGGTAAATATCCATAGCATAGAACAATCTATGTTTACTTTAGGTTCCGAGTTCAGAACTGTACGGGTCGGTTCTAGCACAGATCTATGGTCTATGCTAGAACCGTCCCGAACAGATCTGAACTCGGAACCAAAACAAACCTAAAGTAAACATAGATTGTTCTATGCTATGGATATTTACCATAGAAAATCGTTCTGGTGACAGTAAATCGACCGCATTTTCATCAACCAGATTCCGTGAATAACCTTTTTCACGCGCTTGTTCCAGGAACCATCCGAATATTTCATATTTACGAAGCGGAAAATCGGCAACCGAAACAACAGAGTTGATTTTCGGAACGTATCCTATGAAAATTGACACTGTTTGCATGAAATCAGGAATCCCAACTTAAATTTCAGCCAATCGGGGACGATCTTAACAAAAACCTATATTTGGTAGGAATTATCTGGTTTGAAGAGCCGAGGCATGTTTTACGGTTATTTATAAATAATGCGAACCTTATCATGTCGAATTTGTCCTGAAATTCCCGTTCCCCAGTGATAGTAAACTTGCTAAGTAAATTGTGGGTTGGCAACTTGGGCCGAAGTCGTCTATTCTGGATTAAGTCAAATCCATGGCCGGGCTGAAAAAATTGTTATTCACAATTATTTGTTGAAAAAGATCATTTTCTGACCGTTTTTTCGAAAAACTTTTATCGGATTCGAAAAGCCAATGAAACACCCTGTATCTTCGTATAATATAAATCTTTACTTTGTGCAACTAGTTACACAAAGTGAGAATTTTCATAACGTCACGCATGGAACTCATTGAGAATTGATTGGTTATCCTTTCCTGAATTTCCCCCATAGAAAACTATATGAATCTCGTATGAATAATTCCTTCAAAACGAATCTGTTTCGAAATTCACGCTCATCCACATTATCAATGAACACCTCTAAGCTGTTATAACCTAGACTAACAAAAACAAACGATTAAAATCACTTTTATCATAACAAACTCCAAATTCGGCACCGCTAACCTCACGGTATCCATAGGAATTCACAAAAAAACCACACGGCTTGCCGTACAAAAAGCCCTATACATCAAGAAGATGATTAAAGTCTTGTTTTAGCGAAAATATTCAAGTAGGTAAATGGGAACATTCCAGGAGTTTCTTAAATTTGTGTTTGTCAGGTCTCACCTTATAAATTATTCAGCATTGTATAGCTGCCCGGGCAATAAATATCTGCTAACTTACGTACGTAATTTACGTTTCACGGTAGAAAATAAAGAAGCGTATGTTGCCGGTGTCTGTCGAGTAAGAAGATCCGTATACGAGTTTACACCGACTACTACGTTTAGTAGAGCCGTTTTTGGAGTGGGATTTTGTTGTGATATTATTGATATACTCCATTCCCTTTTATAAACTTTCCCGGTTGGCCATGATTTAGGTCTATCCAGTTTTTTTTACATAAAACTGACGTAGGTTGGCACTCGTGAAATATCGGCAATGTCAAAATAATTATCAGAGACGTTGCCAAATGCCAATGCCAATTTCTACTCTCAATCTCAATATAATCACCAAGCTTGAAAACTGAAAATACCG
Source organism: Myrrha octodecimguttata (assembly GCA_958510865.1). Classification (NCBI taxonomy): domain Eukaryota; kingdom Metazoa; phylum Arthropoda; class Insecta; order Coleoptera; family Coccinellidae; genus Myrrha; species Myrrha octodecimguttata. The sequence continues at coordinate 76,324,247 of OY294057.1, forward strand.
AAGGTGGTTTTGAAGAAGCAGAGACAAAGAAATCTACTTTTTCTGATAGTAACCCTGATATTTTGGAATCAATAATTCATCACAAGTTATGCAACGTTTTCGACATATGTGAGTGAGAACCCAATTCAGTGGGGTGAATTGCCTGACATCAATTCAGTTTTAGTGGCACAAAAAAGAGAATACGTCTCATATTTAATCTTAAACCAAGGGAGTCCTTTAGATCCATATTCATCAATGGGGGTTTTTCCTGAATTTGGGTTAATATTACTGCAAATGCAAATCCAAACATAATTATTATGGGTTTGATTCATCCTTTTCCCAAATTACCTAGAAAGTATTCAAAATCGGGGTTTGGGATTTGCCAGGCATGCACGAACTGACAACGTTGTTTAGTAGAATTGCTTTTTCTGCTATAGAATAATGAAATATTTATTCCTATTCTGTGGTACACACGTGTTCTTTGTTGATATAACCAAACAGTTTTCGCTTGCGATTTGTCCGTAATATGACAGTCTGTGGTCTTCTTTTTCTATTCCTTGGTCGTTGTCTTCTACTCTAACCAGATCGAAGTATAGCTATCTCTGATTTCCTAAGCAAAGTAACACATTTGACGTCCTTTTCTTTCCTAGAAATTCGACGTTGCCATATCGTACACTCATGACAAATCTCTTTAAATGCAAATACCCATTTTTATTTTTCAGTTTTAGGTGATCAAACATTTTTTAAAATATAATATTGAAATTGTATGTTTGAAATGTGATGTTTTAAAGGTTTTTAATGAAAATTACTGCATTTTCGTTTAAAGGAAAAACCCCCATTATAGAATTCTCACTGTACCCTGCATATACATCTTGAAATCTTTGTTGCATTATATAAAAATTTTCATTCAATGGTAAAATGTTCCGAATATCGTGATTATCAAACTAGACATAAAGAAATTCTTTGTTTTCCAAGGCATCGAACAACCAAATTTCAGCAGTCTCAGCCATACAGCAGGGCTAAACTTTTCAAACATCTGCCTACTAGACTGAAGATTTTGGACCACAAGAGTTTCAAAAAACAAGTGAAATCACTTCTAGTTCACAGATCCTTTTACAGTAGAAATGAGTTTTTCAGTTCGATTATTGTTTTATTTTGATTGTATTCTTTATTTGTAATTGCTTATTGATGTATCCTATACAAATTCGATTTGTTAAAAAGGGTAAATAAACTATTATTATCATTATTATAAACTATCCCGGTTGTCCATGATTTAGGTCTATCAAGTTTTTCTTACTTCAAACTGACGCAGGTTGGCATTCGTGAAATATCGGCAATGTCTAAATATTTCTCAGAAACGTTGCCAAATGCGAATGCAAATTTCTACTCTCAATATCAACATAATCATTCGGCTTGAAAACTAAAAATACCGAAGGGAGTTTTGAAGAAGCTGACACAAAGTATCAGGAGTGCTGTGTATTGAAATCTGCTTTTTCTGATGGTAACCCTGATAATTTGGAATCAACAATTTGTCACAAGCTAACCAACATTTTCATATTGGAGTATTTCAAGTTGTGCAAAAATGTATTTAAATGTCTTCTGTAGACTTATTTGTTGAGAATTCCGAAAAAAAGAAATTCCATAGGTTGGTCTGTTCATCTAGAAGTTTAACTGCATCACGGTTATTCCAGTACTTTTATTTTTTTTTTCGAATGAACTATCACTAAGTAACGGACCACTCTATACATTATTTTTCAGTATAATTTCAACATTCGATTCTTGATTTCCACACAAGAAAAAAGCATAACTGAATTTTTCAACCATGTTTTTATGCGTGAATTATTTCCAGAATTACCTAAAAGGGAAAAAAGTTTCCTCAATATTTGCCAGGTCTTTGGAATTATTGCCTTCACATAATATTTCCTCAAATTCATTCTTTTCCCAAAGTAAATTCACATTTTGAAAAATACGTGATTACTACGACTTCAATGTAGAGAGGACAACGTTGTGTAGTTATCTGACAGGAAAATGACTATAACCTAACATTTTCAAAATATACACGGTGAAATGTGCCAACATGTCATGGCCAACCGGGATAGTTCATGAAAGTTAATAGAGTATAGTTACATTTTTGAGAGGTTTGAGGACATTGGTGCAGCGATGATTTTATTAGGTGGATATTGGCTGGGCCACCTCGGTATCGCGATAATATACAGTGCTCCTCAAAATTGTGGAACAAATTCATTTTCTCAGAAGGAAAATATTCGGCGACAAAATCCTGAAGTAGGTCAATTTTGTTTCACTTTTAGCAAATTTTCATGCATTTTTGAAGAATTTTTGTTGCGCCCTGTGGCATCCCCATTAACCCTCTAAATTTTTTGAAAAGGGAAAGTGGGTCATGTGGTACTTTTTTGGCAAGGTCTTTGTATCTTCTTCACAGGCGTTCAGAAATTTTCGAAAAAACCTGATGAAATTTGTCACCGAATGGAAGTCGACCATTACAGTTTTGTTCATGCACAACTTTCAACCCCTACAAACCCTTTAATGGAGAAAAAAATGGGGCAGATTGAAAGGGGTTGGAAGTTGTGCATGAACAAAACTGTAATGGTCGACTTTTATTCGGTGACAAATTTCATCAGGTACCATCGTCTCAAAGTAAATGAGCCATGAAAAGTGCACATACTGAAAACCTCTTTGAACTAATTTAAAAAAAAAAAAATTTCTTGGAAATTTCTGCACGCCTGTGAAAAAGATACAAACACCTTTCCAAAAAAGTACCACATGACCTACTTTCCCCATTCAAAAAATTTTGAGGGTTGATGAGGGTGGCACAGGGTGCAACAAAATCCTTCAAAAATGCATATAAATTTGGTAAAAGTGAAACAAATGTTGACCTATTTCAGGATTTTGTTGCCAAATATTTTTCTTCAGAAAAAATGGATTTGTTCCATGATTTTGACGCGCACTGTATATCCAAGGTGAAAGGGAAAGTCGATATTTTTAAATTTTTGCGAGCATGTTTCGGAAAACAGCGTGCTATCGTTCTGTCCAAATGTCTGTAATTTTCGAATTTCGAGCCGAAAATAGTCTCAAACAACTAGGTTGGACTCACTGATGCATTGGTTGCATTTCAAAATAACAAGGTCAAGGTCATTGATGGGTGAAATCGGTCGAACGGTTTCGGAGTTATGGCTTTTTGAAGTTTTGAGGTTATTTCCCTGATATTTCGAGAACCCTTGAAGCCATTGAATTGAAACTTGACAGTTAGTTGAAACATAAGGACTCGCAAATTTTCGCGAAATTTTGCTGAGATCATGCTGTCAGTAGGCTGTGGGATTTCACCGGGTATATTTTGCAAATGTGAGGTTACAGTCATTTTCCTGTCAGATAACTACGCAACGTTGTCCTCTCTACATAGAGATCAAATTGTGGATTAACTTTCGGAAAATAATGAATTTGAGAAAAAATTATGTGAATTCAATTAATCCAAAGACCTGGCGAATGTTGAAGAAACTTTTTCTCTGTTAAGACTGGAAATATTTCACGTATATGAACATGGTTGGAAGATTCTGGTATGGTATTTTCTTGCTCGGAAATCAAGAATCGAGTTTTTAAATTTGACTGAAAAATAATGAATAAAGTAGTCCGTTTCTTTGTGATAGTTCATTCGAAAAAAAAAAATAAAATTACTCGAGTAACCCTGCAGTAAAACTTCTGAACGAACAGACAAACCTTTGGAATTCCCTACTTTTCGAAATTCTCAAGAAATAAGTCTACAGAAGACATTTAAATACCTTTTTGCACAACTTGAAATACTCCAGTATGAAAATGTAGTAGTACTGAAAAACCTGTGTCACCTGAAAAGAACAAACTCAATTTACAAAGTTCTTGGGAATCAACGTGAACGATACACTGGCTTTTCACTTACATACATCGAAAATGTGGGATAGCTTGTGATAAATTATTGATTCCAAATTATTAGGGTTACTATCAGAAAAAGCAGATTTCAATTCTTTATAGCACTTCCTGATACTTTGTCTCTGCTTCTTCAAAACTACCTTCGGCATTTTTAGTTTCCAAGCGTGATGATTATGTTGAGATTGAGAGTAGAAATTGGCATGGGTATTTAGCAACGTCTCATAGAATTATTCTGACATTGCCGATATTTCATGAGTGCCAACCTGCGTCAGTTTCAAGTAAAAAAACTTGATAGACCTAAATCATGGTCAACCGGGACAGTTTATAAAATTGAATGAGGTATAGGTGTAACCCTGAAAATTCTCAAAACTAAATTAATCCCCCAGTTCCTGGAAAAATCAATGGAGTTTCCGGGAAAACTGCATCCACATTCCTCGTCCCCCGTTTCGCACTCATTTCTATCCCTCGGTGCAATATAAAGACCCAATATTGTTTTGAATTTTGATCTCGTTCCATTGTGTTCCGGAGCGGTTAAACCGCCGGCACCGATTGGCAGAGCCGCGTTTCCATGGTTACGCCCCCCTTTGTGTTTCCCCGACACTTGGTCCTCGCGGAGCGGCATGAAGAGAGGAGAGGGGGTGGTCGTGTAGTAGGAGTTTGCTGTATATTAACTGCTCGATTATTGTGATGTTACGTCATGAAACTGCATGCAGGATCTGTGCTTTCGGAAGACCGTGGGAGGCCGGCGGTGAGCGGTATACAGACATTTGCGCCATCTTTCGGCGTGTAAGATCTATTTTGGGTGCTTTCAACCCCTACAAGAGATATTCTGTGAAATTTGGTACGAAGGTGTTGAATAAATGAAAATAACTGGGTAATTGGACTTCATTTCATAACTATGCCGACGTTTCGGAGAGGATCTCCCTTTTCTCAAAGCTGAGGGAAATTGAAAACGAATAAGGAAAGAGAATCACATTCTTTATCTTAGTTAACAGTTCAAATAGTTAAAGTCATATATTAATGACAGAAAAATCCACCATATGTATCATTAGTTTCAAAAGTAGGTATCGACGCAATTTTTCAAAACAAGGTTATAATCACAGATAAGATCTGTGGTAATACAGACTAGAATGAAAAGATTACGTAAGTATTCATGTCATAATGTTGAAAATGTAGAATATACAATATACAGGGTGAGTCTTCAAGTTTTTACCATGGATTCTTCTCATCGAATGAAACACTTTTTCCATTTATCATTTTTTTTTATATTCGGCTCCAGCAAAAAGATACAGGCTGTTTAAATTTACAAAAACTATCGGTTTTTCTTTTGTAGCGTTAATATGGTAACTCCGAATGAGATGAAGTTTGGTGTAAAGTTTTCTATAACTATTACACATATTCTTCAGTAATCACTCTCATCCGACTTCAAACAGTTTTCCAGTTATAGTCTCGTCGATTCATAAAACTATACGAAATTAGCATGAACAATGCAGATAATGTTTATCTCATGTCATTATGAAAATCTACAATCATTTTAAAATACTTGATTATTCTTTATAATTTCTCCTGAAATTGCAGATATTCAACGTTGAATATTATAAAAACGGATAAAAATTACCTTATATTTATGGATTCCAGGGTCTTCAGCAACACTTTCACGAACCAAATCAATATTTTCTTGTGAACGACCACTCCGACTGTATTTTTCACATTTTTGATCTTCCACCGAACCGTTCTCTTGAAATTTTTTAATAATTCAACCGATAGTGCTTTGCGATGGACGATTATGTAGACCATAAAATTCACGTAATTTTCTAAAAACACTTTTCACAGAACGCTGATATTCATAAAATATTTCAACTATTTGAACGCGTTGTTGTATCGTGTACGAAGCCATTTTTATAAATGTCATACATCAAACTCCTCAAATGTCAATCCCAGACGAATGTGGGGTTTTTCCTGAATTTGGGTTATTACTGCAAATGCAAATTTGAACATAATTATTAGGGGTTTGATTCATCATTCTCCCAAATAACCTTCAGAAAGTATTCAAAATCAGATTTCAAAAGTGGGGTTTGGTACAACGGTGTTTAGTAGAATAGCTTTTTCTGCTATAGAATAATGAAATATTTATTCCTATTCTGTGGAACACACGTGTTCTTTGTCAATATAACCAAACAATTTCCGTTTGCGATTTGTCAGTAATATGACAGTATGACAGTCTGTGCTCTTCTTTTTCTATTCCTTGGTCGTTGTCTTCCACTCTAACCAGATCGAAGTATAGCTACCTCTGTTTTCCTAAGCAAAGTAACACATTTTACTTCCCTTTCTTTCCGAGAAAGCTGAATTCGACGTTGCCATATCGTGCACTCAGGACAAATCTCTTTAAATGCAAATCCCCATTTTAATTTTTCAGTTTTAGGTGATCAAACATTCGTTCAAAAATACAATATTGAAATTATATGTTTGAAATGTGATGTTCTAAAGGTTTTTCATGAAAATTACTGCATTTTCGTTTAAAGGAAAAAGCTCCATTCAGTGAGCCATCAATATTTTATTTATTCTTAGAAAAAAACGCGCAATTTGAAACACCCTTATTCATTGTATCTATTCGTAAAAATTAAATTTGACACAATTGTTCTGGAGAACAAGAGTGTTGTTGAGGTACAGATAACAACTTTTCTTGGAATATTCACCTCAGGAATATCAAGCTTGAAACAATTAGGGTTTAATAATGGAAGTCCTCCTCAAGAACTTGAGAAGTTCATTATTTTATGATAAAACTCTTATTATGGATAGGGAGAGATATTAAATACCTTCTATAGGTACAACAAGTTCAACTTCACCGTCAGGAAACTGAATTAAAATTTAATAAAGTGAAACTCATAAATCTCGTGAAATTTTCGGCGCGAAACATGGGGCCTTGGTAACTCATTATCTATGAAAGTTAATTATTTTTCTCTGATTAGTTGCGGAAAGTGTTTGATATACTTTTATATACGCTTGAATTGTTGATAAAACTCGTATTTCCAACAAATTTCCATTTATATTTTGAGAACTTATAATTATGTATATACAGGGTGAGTTTTTAAGTTGTACATTAATTTTAACCGTAGATTCCTCTCATTAAAAAACACTTTTTCCCTTTGCAATTTTTCCAGATTCGGCTCAGGTGGAAAGATACAGGCTGTTGAAATTTTTCTTTTCTAGCTTTGATATGGTGACTCTGAATAAGATGAATTTCGGTGTGAAGTTTTCTATAAATATGACACAAATTCTGCAGTTATCACTTTCATCCTACCTCAAACAGTTGCCGAGTTATATACTCAACGATTAGAAAAACTATAGGAAATTAATATGAAGATTGTAGATGAAGTTTATTTTATGCCATAATAAGAAACTTAAATTATTTTAGAATAATACATTAGTTATAATTTCTCCTTAAACGCACCGTTGTGGAGATATTCAACTCTGAATGTTATAAAATCTGATAATAATTAAAGATATTACTTCATTTTTATGGATCCGTCCCTGAGCTAGTCAAGGCGGTAAATTAAGTTTCGTCTACACTTATCCGAACCATAGAATACACAGAAATATTTATCTACTTCGTAGAGAACTAATGTACTTATATTAAGTCTATGCTATTTCATGATCAGACTACAGAAATGGAGGCTAGGTCTTCATGTCTATGGACCTGACTTTCCATAAGGTTCAATTAATGTGTTTAGGTTAGTTGATTGATTTCATATAATTCATGTATAAGTTTGACGAAAATAAGAATAATTACGTAGTTTCAAATATGAGAGTGGGGAAGTTTGTAATCGTGTATAATTTTAGAGTGGAATGAAATCGGATATCTCAAGAATATCAAGTGGAAAATCACTGTTTCAATAGTCCATTGTAGTGAAATGTTTACCTTGCGACAATATCGCAAAAAGCACCAAATCATAAGTATCAAGTGAGTACATAAGGTTTTTCAATAATTTTTTTTCAATTTCAAATATTGGATTGGTTATTCTGCCGAAGAGGTCACAGTAAGAGATATCTGTGGTGAACTTGCAAAGAAAACGCAGGAGTGTATTAGCACATTGAAAAATATTTAAATGCTAATAACTTCTCATCTGAGCTGAATTTGGAGAAATGGCAAAGGAAAAAAGTTTTTCATTTGATTAGAGAAATTTATGGTTAAAATTAATGTACATCTTAAAGACTCACCCTGTATATAGGTTGAAAAGTAAGAGTGCATCTTAAATTCAGTTCAGTGACTTCCGAAAAATTATTTTAACGTAATTTCCAATAGTTTATTGGAATTTACAACCTATAAACGTGAAGTGGAAATTCATTTTTTGAATCTCGAAGTAGTATGTATCCATGCAACATCGTTTCCCTCCTGATGAAAATATTTGGTGATTTTCATTTCGTACTATGGTCCTGGTGAAATTCTGCATGAATTGTCATTTCTCAACCAAGTACCGTTTACGGCCGGCCTAACCACTGATGGTGAACAAAATAACTTCCGGAAGAATCTACTCAGTCAGTAGCTTGATAATTCTAGAGTAAGTTTGGAGTTTAATTACGAAGGCCGAATTTGCGAATTAGAAAAAACTATCGAATGGTTCCGTAGATATACCCTTTAAAATTTCAGTTTCTTGATATTTCCAAAGACATAGATCGAATCGCCCTTCAATGAAAAATGCCAACTTGAAGTTTCAGCCAAATGGACTTCTAATTAATATGGTGGATTTGGGGTCTGCATATGTCAACTGAGTTCCTCAATGGGCAGAATCCGTTCTATGAGCTCGGAGATATCATCCATCGAATTTTTTCTTAGATTCATTTTCCTATTTTAATACGTCTGTCAGTTTTATTCATAACCAATATTATGGGAGATAATTAGAAATGAAGAAGTTCTTGGAAACATAATGAATTCTTTCAATTATAAAAATAATGTTGTTATTGACAAATAGGGCGCAGTTTGACAGATCCAAACCTGCTATGCAAACATGAAGTCCCTGGTTGTTTCTTTCGGAAGTTATTGTGTCAATTTTTGATTCAAAATTGATGGATAATATTTCTCCATTTATTTAAATGAACAATTAGATGAACTACAATTATACATAAGCAGATAGACCAACACTCTAAAGACAAACTACAGTGCACAGAAATAACATTCATGATATTATTACTAAAAGAAAAATAAACATTCCACGAAATCATATAATATACTGAGTCCCATATGTTGGTAATCATCGATCACAGTCCACAATACTCGGAACATCTTTTCGGTATATGTACGCGTCAAAATTATGGAAATTTTTCAGAAGAAAAATATTTGGCAACAAAATCCTGAAACAGGTCAATTTTGTTTCACTTTTACCAAATTTATATGCAGTTTTGAAGGAATTTTTGTTGCACCCTGTGCCATCCCTATCAATCTTCTAAATTTTTTCGAATAGGGAAAGTAGGTCATGTGGTACTTTTTTGGCAAGGTCTTTGTATCTTCTTTACAGGCGTGCAGAAATTTTCAAGAAAAAATTTTTTTTTTCAAAAATTTGTTACTTCAAAGAGGTTTTCAGTACGTGCACTTTGTCATGGCTCATTTACTTGGAGAAAAAAAATTTTTCACGTGAGTGGATTGTAGGGGGTTGAAAGTTGTGCATGAACAAAACTGTAATGGTCGACTATCATTCGGTGACAAATTTCATCAGGTACCATCGTCTCAAAGTAAATGAGCCGTGTCAAAGTGGCAAAGTCACAATTATGGAACAAATTATTTTTTCAGAAAAAAAATATTTGGCAACAAAATCCTGAAACAGGTCAATTTTTGTTTCACTTTTACCAAATTTTTATGCATTTTTGAAGCATTTTTGTTGCACCCTGTGCCATCCCTATCAACCCTCTAAATTTTTTGAACAGGGAAAGTAGGTCATGTGGTACTTTTTTGGCAAGGTCTTTGTATCTTCTTTACAGGCGTGCCGAAATTTTCAAGAAAAATTTTGTAGGGGGTTGAAAGTTGTGCATGAACAAAACTGTAATGGTCGACTATCATTCGGTGACGAATTTCATCAGGTACCATCGTCTCAAAGTAAACGAGCCATGACAAAGTGCACACTCTGAGAACCTATTTGAACTAACAAATTTTTCAAAAAAAAAAAATTTTTCCTTGAAAATTTCTGCACGCCTGTAAAGAAGATACAAAGACCTTGCCAAAAAAGTACCATATGACCTACTTTCTCTATTCGAAATAATTTAGAGGGTTGATGGGGATGGCACAGGGTGCAACAAAAATCCTTCAAAAATGCATAAAAATTTGTTGAAAGTGAAACAAAAATCGACCTGTTTCAGGATTTTGTTGCCAAATATTTTTCTTCTGAGAAAATGAATTTTTTCCATAATTTTGACGCGCACTGTATAATGAATTCTTTCAATTATGAAAAAAATAATGTTGTTATTGACAAATAGATTTCCTCAAGGGCGTAGGATATCGTGTCAATTTTTGTTTCATAATTGATGGATAACATTTCTTCATTTAAAATACTCAAATGAACAATTAGATGAACTTCAATTATACATATGCAGAAAGACCAACACTCTGAAGAGAAACTACAGAAATAACATTCATGATATTATTACTAGAAGAAAAATAAACATTCCATGAAATCATATAATATAGAGAGTCCCATATGTAATTGACGTGAAAGTTGGTAATCATCGATCACAGTCCACAATACTCGGAACATCTTTTCGGTATATGTATAATAAAGCGTCGCATTATCTCCACTTGACCACTTAGAGAATTTATGTTCGATTTCAAGCGACACCAGATCTGGAATCAAATCCTGACCGAGCTCGGTTTTCTCCGTACTATCAAAGGTGCTTTAGCAGTAACTAATTGGGTTTTAATGTGTTCTAGAGATAAAATCCTGGTATGTTGGATCTGTCTGTCTACGTAGCGATCTAGCCTACCGAGGAATTTCGATCCAGTATTCGACATTTCACGGTTGAATAAAATCGGTGGAATTTCAATCGTGGTTTATTATTAACAATAACTATTAGATAGAATATGCTAGATTGCGATCGATATATCGAATTTCATTTTTGAATAATCGGTGAAATTAATAATAATAATAATAATAATAATAATAATAATAATTATAATAATAATAATAATAATAATAATAATAATTATAATAATGATAATAATAATAATAATAATAATAATAATAATAATGATAATAATAATAATTATACTCCATTAACTTCTATAAACTCTCCTGGTTGGCCATGACATTCTGACATATTTCACCGTGTTTATTTCGAAAATGTTAGGTTATAGTCATTTTCCTGTCAGATAACTACACAGCGTTGTCCTCTCTACATAGAGGTCGTAGTAATTACGTATTTTTCAAAGTGTGAATTTACTTTTGGAAAATAATGAATTTGAGAAAATATCATGTGAATTCAATAATTGCAAAGTTGAAGAAACTTTTTTCTCTGTTAACACTGGAAATATTTCACGTATATAAACATGGTTGGGAGATTCATTTATGCTTTTTTCTTGTACGGAAATCAAGAATCGAGTGTTGAAATTTTAGTGGAAAATAATGGATAGAGTAGTCCGTTACTTTGTGATAGTTCATTCGAAAAAAAATAAAAGTACTCGAATAATCCTGCAGTAAAACTTCTAAAAGAACAGCCAACCCTATGCAATTCTCTACTTTTCGAAATTCTCAAGAAATAAGTCTACAGAAGACATTTAAATAACTCGTTGCAGAACTTAAAAATGTAGTGGTACTACAAAACCTGTGTCACCTTGGAGGAACTAAATCAATTTACACAGTTTTTGGGAATTTATAGGTGAACGATACAGTGGGACTTCACTCACATACGTTGAAAATGTTGGATAGCTTGTGATAAATTATTGATTCCAAATTATCAAAAATTACTATCAGAAACAGCAGATTTCATTTCTACATAGCACTTCCTGATACTTTGTCTGATTCTTCAGAACTTTTATTTTTAGTTTCCAAGCGTGATGATTATGTTGAGATCAAGAGTAGATATTGGCATTCGCATTTGGCAACGTCTCTGAGGATTATTTTGACATTGCCGATATTTCACGAGTGCCAACCTGCTTCAGTTTCAAGTAAAAAAACTTGATAGACCTAAATCATGGCCAACCGGGATAGTTTATAGAAGTGAATGGAGTATACATATACAGTGTGTCCACGGATTGGGTGCCGGTAAGGTGTGAATGACGAAAAATTTTCGAGTTAGACTCTGATATTCTGGGAATCGCTCCTGCTTGGTCTCGAACTAAGATGTTGAGAAAATGAGCCAAATCAATTTATATACAGGGTGGTTTATAACTGAATTAATTAAAATTGTTAGGAATAAAGTACCTTTGTTTTAAAAGATATCGAGAAAGTTTATTGAGAAAAGTTGTTTGAAATGACGAGCTGCTGCAGGAACTGAAGTTTCAGATAAATCAGCCTACCTTGACTTTATAAGTTGGTCATGAACATTTTGTATACGTGACATCTTTTTCAGAATCAAAATTTAAATTTTGAAACTTTTTTTTAACAGGGTTACGTGATACCGTAACATTTGGCCAGCGTTCATGGAATTGTCTTATTACTCCCTGATACGAAATGTCTGCACCTAAGCAGTAGCACTGCACAATAAACACTCTCAATTCTATGGTCAGCATGTTTTTAACTGGAAAATTTGCGTTTATGACGAATAAAATTTACGTTTCAAGTCACGTCTGGCATTTGTAACCATGAATATTATCAAATATTTTCATAATCTACTGACAGAATCAAAGTTGATCGATTTATCTGAGAATCGAGATTCAGCCGTGTCTTTTGATTCGAAACAACTTTTCTCAATATCTTTTAAAACAAAGGCGCTTTGTTCTAAACAATTTTCCTTAAATCAGTTCTAAACCACCCTGAATATTAATTGATTTGGCTCATTTTCTCAACATCTTAGTTCGAGACCAAGCAGGAGCGATTCCCAGAATATCCGAGTCTAACTCGAAAATTTTTCGTCATTTATACCTTACCGGCACCCCATCCGTGGACACACTGTATGTGATTAACTGATCTGAAGACTAATGCTCAACTGTTAAGATTAATCTGGGGATTTATAATTAAGAAAGCACGCTTGTAAAGATTTTCTGAATTCTTTCGGCGCGAAGTTGGTACAACTGTCTTTCTACGTGCCTGTTCTAGTCCTAGGGAAAAGCGCTTCACCGTGTTGACCTAATGTCTGCAATTTTCGAATATCAAACGATTATTTTGGGGACTTTTGCATTATTTCACAGGTTCTTTCTATAGGTTTTCACTACCAGTTTCTGAACTTTTGGAAATTAAATATGAATTAATATTATTATTAAAAAAAAACGCCCTTGTGGATTGCGGAATTCGAACTATATGTCAAGGATAGCGTTTTGAAGAAATCTAGAAAAGCACAGGCGTGAGGTCAGGAGCTTTTGGGCGCTTGTCCAAATTCTAACTATTAGATCAACACGAAATTTTGCACATAGTGGCGCTTTGGTAATCTTCACCTGAATTTGAAGTTTCAGTCTGATTGCATTTGTAGACTTGAGGCCGGACCGTAAACACAATAACTTCCGAAAGAAACAACTTAGCATCTGGATATTTGTAGAGAAGGTTTTGGACCTTAATTACTTAATAAGGCCGAATTCGTGAATGGGTACAATCCTCCTAATGATTCCGTAGATATACCCATTCAAAATTTCATTTTTCCAATATTTCCAAAAATACAGATTAGAACGAATTGAAATCCAGTGCTTCATCAAAAAATGACATTTTGGTTCATACAGAATTAAATGAGGAAAATATGATGAGAAGATCACAGAATATTGAATATTTTGAAAAAAAAGTTTGCAATTTTTTTTCAAATTGTTCTAATGACACGATCATCACGAAATTCTGCACAATATTGTCCTTCAACATCTTCGAACTAGCTGCGAAGTTTCATCACGATAGAATCAGTATTTCTTGAGTAATACCGAAAAAAACAACGATAATGAGTAAGAAAACCACGGAATTCTACATATTATTTCCAATATTAGTGCCGTATCGAACTGAAATTTGGTACATTGCTGCGAAATATGATTTATTCTTTCCGGATATGATAAACGATTTTCGAAAAAAACAATATTTTTAATTTACTGACAGTACGATCTTGACGAAATTCTGCGTGAAGATGTGCGTCGATATACTCAGAAACTGTTCGAACGATTCGGCCCATTAATGAACTTAACTTATCCGCGGCCTGCCGGACGGACAGAATCGATGTTGACACTGGATTCGTCATCAAGGAGTCCAACCTAGTCGTTTGAGACCATTTTCGGTTCAATCATCCAAAATTACAGACATTTGGACAAAACGATAGCACGCTGTTCCCCTAGGACATGCGCGCAAAAAGAATTATACTCAATCATTGTCGGTAAAAAATTCAAATTTAAAAGTTATTTGATCGAAATCTTTACGCTCTCGTTTCTTAGGGTATAAAAATGGGTTCAACCTGTCATAAAATTGGCCATAGTTTCAATTCGACATATCCATAAAATCCCATTCGGAATGAATCGCAGTCGTCGATATTAAACGGGGTCAAAAGTAATAAAGATCACCCCGTACAATTCTCCTGAACTTATGTTCCGTTCACCCCAATTCATTTTGCACCCGAGTAGTAATTGCAAAGATGCACCTGCTTTATTTGATATTCAATTATGTGTGGATAATAGCCGTATCTAAGGGGTGCAAACCTACTTGAATTTCATTAATCTCCTTTATTTATTATCTATCATACGAACCCCTATATGAATAAGTGGAGTGTGGAAATTTATTACAATTTTCTCGGCGGACAATAAGGTTTTGGACTGACGTGAAATGTTACACCAACAAAGGATTTCTGCAGATAATTTGATGAGTTCAATGGGGCAATCGAAATGAAGAAGTGACGTCGTAATATTGGGGAAGAGAAGAGTTTGGATAATTTTAATATAACCTTCAAAAAGATTATTCAGAACTGGGGAAAAAAGGAAGGTTGATATATCGCAGACTCTTCAAACCTAGAAAAAGAAAAACCTAGAAAAGCACTGACGTCAGGAGCTTTTACGCGCTTGGTTCGTTGCCACACCGGTCATCTATACAAGTATTGACCCTGCCAAACGCAGATTTTTTCGGAAGGTCCTCACGAAATTCTACATGAACCTATATAGCTATAATTTTCGATCAAGTAATATATTGCAATTCAATACAAAATTTTGAATGGGTATTACTATCTGAAGAATAATTGGTGAATTCAACCCATTTAAACATTCGACCTTCTCAATTAAACTGAAAACCCACTCTACAAATATATTCCCTACGTCGATCCTTCCTAAAGTTAATGTGTTTATTTTGTTGAGTGGCGTTTATGTCCAAATTCTAATAGAACAGAATTCTCCTGTTTTCATCTGAATAATCAACAGATGTTTAAAACTTTGAATGTTACAGTCAATAATGCCGTTCTGAAATATAATTTCACTCCTAAATATCTTGAAGTGAAATTAGATACTTCTTTAAATTTCAAGGCCCATTTGGAAAACTCACGCATGGAGTTGAAATCTAGGAATCATATTCTTCAAAAACAAGCTGGTTCTTCATGGGGGGCTGACTCTTGAACTCATCGTGCCGCAGCTTTGTCTTTGATTTTTCTGCTGCTGAATATTGTTGTTCGGTTTGGTTTAATAGCGCTCATGTTAGTAAAATAGATGTACAGCTTAATGTTGCTATGAGAATCATTAGTGGGACCATAAGATCTACACCTTTACAGTGGTTACCAGTTCTCTCAAATATTGTACCGCCCCATATTCGTAGACAGGTTGCAGTGATAAAGTCTTGAGATAAATATCATTCCTTTCAGAATTTATTCCCAATCATATGTTATATTCCGGATTCTAAAATTGCTAGATTGAAATCTCGTAAACCTTTATGGATTAACGATTTTCTTTACACCAATAAAAGTGACAAAGAAGTTTGGCGTTCGGAATGAAATTCGTGTAATGTTTTCAACAAAGGTTTGATCAGCGATCCCTCTGAAAAAGTTCATGGTTTTAATCTTCCTAGGAACATTTGGTGCATTTTGAATCGACTTAGAACCGGCCATGGTCGCTGTAATAGTTTCCTCTTCAAATGGAATTCGGTTGAAAGTCCAAGGTGCGAGTGCGGAGAAGAGGAAACAATAGAACATTTAGTTAATAGTTGTCCAATATATAAATTTGACGATGGTTTCGAGGCAATTCATTCGGTCTGATTCTTTTTTGAGATGGATCGTGAACTTCAAATTAATTTAATGAGTACTAAATCATTTAAGAGTTCATATTAGTTTTTTCGTCTCCTTTTTTGTTTTCAGGTGCGATTCCAAGATTTCAACCTGCATCGCATAGGAAAGAAGAAATTTTGTCGATGAAAAAGAAGTCCTTCAATAAAAAACAACAATTTCATTACACTTATACGGGGAGACAGAGTTTTTCCTGAGGTTTTTATCTGTGCTCTTGTATCATACGTAAAAATGTATGGTACCCCGTTTACATTTCCTCTGCTAATACTGTTATGACACAAATTGTTTGATATAAAAATTTCAAAAAGCACTGCCGTGAAGGCAGCAACTTTTGCGCGCATGTTCAATGTAGATGACCGCTTCAGCAACGAATTTGAACGTGCGCGCGTACCAAATTTCAGTTCGATACGATCATAAGTTCTGGAGATATCGGGAAAAAATATGTCAAATTTCGATGTTTTCTTCTCGATATCGTTGATTTTTTCGGTATTACTCGAGAAATACTGATTCAGTCCTGATTAAACTTCACAGCTAGTTTTAAGATGCTGAAAGACAACTTTATGCAAAATTTCGTGATAATCGTGTTATTAGAACAATTTGAAAAAAAAAATTTATATGATTTTTTCATCATATCATCCTCATTAAATTCTGTATGAAACTTCGAACTGTTATTTTCGATGAAGTACTGGATTTCAATTCGATCTGATCTCTATTTTTGGAAATATTGTAAAAATAAAATTTTGAATGGGTATATCTACGGAATCATTGGGCGGATTTTACCCATTCACGAATTCGACCTTCGTAATTAAGCCCCAAACCTACTCTACAAATATCGAGTTTCTAAGTCGTTTCTTCCGGAAGTTATTGTGTTTACGGTCAGCCTAACGGCCGACTGCGTAAACACAATAACTTCCGAAAGAAACAACTTAGAAACTCGATATTTGTAGAGAAGGTTTGGACCTTAATTACGAAGGCCGAATTCGTGAATGGGTAAAATCCACCCAATGATTCCGTAGATATACCCAATCAAAATTTTATTTTTCCAATATTTCCAAAAATACAGATCAGATCGAATTGAAATCCAGTACTTCATCGAAAATAACAGTTCGAAGTTTCATACAGAATTTAATGAGGATGATATGATGAGAAAATCATATAAATTTTTTTTTCAAATTGTTCTAATTACCCGATTATTACGAAATTTTGCATAAAGTTGTCTTCCAGCGTCTTAAAACTAGCTGTGAAGTTTAATCAGGCTTGAATCAGTATTTCTTGAGTTATACCGAAAAAATCAACGATATCGAGAAGAAAACATCGAAATTTGACATATTTTTTCCCGATATCTCCAAAACTTATGATCGTATCGAACTGAAATTTGGTGCATTGCTGTGAAATTAGAAGGTCAAAGCGTGAGTATAATTTTTCTTGGATATGATAAATGGTTTCCGAAAAAAAAATTTTTTTGGAAAAAAATTTCGAAAAAATTTTTTTTTAGAAATAACCAACAAAATAATCCTGACGAAATTTGGCTTGAAGTTGCGCGTCGTTGTACTCCACCTAACTGCCAAGTTTGAATCCAATCGCTCAGGTAGTTTCTGAAATAAAAAATAAATAACTTCAAAACTTCAAATGCCTATAACTCCGAAACTATTCGATCGATTTGGCCCATTAACGAACTTAACCGCGGCATTCCAATGCGCGACCTATCCTGGAAGTTTCAAGTTACTAGCTCACTTCGTTCGACAGTTATCGTGTCTACGGCCGGCCGGCCGGCCGGCCGGACAGAATCGATTTTGACACCGGATTCGTCATCAGTGAGTCCAACCTAGTCGATTGAGACCATTTTCGGCTCAATCATCCAAAATTACAGACATTTGATCAAAACGATAGCACGCTGTTCCCCTAGAACATGCGCGCAAAAAAAATGTACTGCTCATCTCAAAAGAATATATATGTGTTTACGGCCGGCCTAACCACTGATAGTGAACAAAATAACTTCCGGAAGAATCTACTCAGTACCTTGATAAATGTAGAGTAAGTTTGGAGTTTAATTACAAATGCCGAATTGGCGAATTAGTAAAAACTTTCGAATGATTCTGCAGATATACCCTTTCAAAATTTCAGTTTCCCGATATTTCCAAAAACATAGATTGAATCGCCCTTCAATGAAAAATACTACCCTGAAGTTTCAGTCAAAAAGGGTCCTCCTGCATTTTGTTAAATGGAGAGGAACCATTTGATAGTTTTCACTAATTTGTCAATTCGGCCTTCGTAATTGAACTCCAAACTTACTCTACAATCATTAAGCTACTGAGTAGATTCTTCCGGAAATATTTTGTTCACTATCAGTGGTTGGGCCGGCCGTAAACACATCAACTTTAGGAAGAATCGGCATAGGGAATATATTTGTAGAGTAGGTTCTCAGTTTAATTGGGAAGGTCGAATGCTTTAATGGGTTGAATTGGCCAATGGGGGTTTTTCCGGAATTTGGTTTATTACTGCAAATGCAAATTTGGACATAATTATTATGGGTTTGATTCATCATTTTCCCAAATTACCTTCAGAAAGTATTCAAAATCAGGTTTCAAAATTGGGGTTTGGGATTTGCCAGGCATGCACGAAGTGACAACGGTGTTTAGTAGAATAGGTTCTTCTGCTATAGAATAATGAAATATTTATTCCTATTCTGTGGTACACACGTGTTCTTTGTCAATATAACCAAACAATTTCCGTTTGCGATTTGTCAGTAATATGACAGTATGACAGTCTGTGCTCTTCTTTTTCTATTCCTAGGTCGTTGTCTTCTACTCTAACCAGATCGAAGTATAGCAATCTCTGTTTTCCTTAGCAAAGTAATACATTTGGCGTCCTTTTCTTTCCGAGAAAGCTGAATTCGACGTTGCCATATCGTGCACTCATGAAAAATCCCTTTAAATGCAAATCCCCATTTTTATTTCTCAGTTTTAGGTGATCAAACATTTTTTTTAAATATAATATTGAAATTATATGTAGCTTGAGGTTTATGCATAATTTCGTGAGGACCATATGAAAAAATCTGCCTCTGGCAGAGTCAATACTTGTATAGATAACCGCTTTGGCAACGGAACCAGCGCGTAAATCTCCTGACCTAACGTCAGCGCTTTTCTAGGTTTTTCATGAAATGGGTCTAAGAATTGATACCTTTAAATATAAGCATATCATCAAGAAACACCCTGTTCAATCAATATCTTCTGACTGAAGAATTTGCGGGTGTACCAAATTTTTTTTTCGAATCAACTATTCATCAGAATTCTGTGAAATTTCGCAAATACCTCGGAATCACTATTCCACAGGAGTGGATTTATTTCCAGCTCATTCAGATTTTCATTTTCGTATATATTGATTAAAAATAGTTGTTATCTTCTCAGTATACTATAGTTTTACCTCATTCATATGTCACAAGTTTTCCTATTTATTCACGATATTCTGTTGGATTTCTAGTGTAAAATATCGAATTATGGATCTATGGGAGATTATTCCCCAATATAAGGGGCCTGTAGCGTTCTTCGTTTATCTGAGGATCTGAAATATCATCACATGGATGACCGGACCTGGTTGAAAGACTCTCCCGGTCAGAGAGCAAATGTAGGTAATTTTATTTAATGCTTCCTGCTGGTTTTTCTGTCCCTCTTTCTGTTTCAGATATTATGTCAAGATATTTTGTTAAAATAAATTCAATTATTTTCAAATGAAAACGATGCGATCCATGTTGTTAAAACAAATTACAACACTTATACGGGGGGACAGAGTTTCTGCTGAGGTTTTTATCTGTGCTCTTGTATCCTACGGAAAAATGTATGGTACATTTCCTCTGCTAAAACTGTAATATACCAAAGAATGTAATACTCGTTCTCAAAACAATATATTTATATACCTCATTCATGAAATACTGCCATACTTTTCTAGAAGTTCATTCATATTTATATTAGATATTACAAGAAATATTCTCAGAAAAAAAGTAATTCATAAAACTATTTCGTGGAAGTGATACCACGATAGAATTATACTTTATGACTAGGGAGTTTTCATAGTTAGTTACCAGGACCTGATAAGAATGCAAATTTCGAATCAATGGATGGTAATTGATGTACAAACGTATATGCAAATTTCAACAAACTGCCATTATGGTTAAATATTATTACCCTCATTTCGCAGATATAAATTATCATAACATACGTGAAGGAAATTTGCATAACAATTATCCTTTGTGGTTTTACATACGTAATGACGGAATATTCCAGGAAAAGAAATGGAAAATACATATTTAGCTTGGTGTAACATTGACATCTCCAGGATACAAACGTAGAGTATCAATTATTGAAGGAAATTTTCAATTAGAAAAACGCATGTTGGTATAACTGTTTCCTTGTATTGTCTTGTTCACTGCATGTTATGAGATTATTGAAATACCAAGTATTCCAGAAAACATCGATTCTATGCTGTAAAACCTAAAAAATTATCATGATTTATTGATGACTATTTCACTCATTCCATTTTAAGGGCGATTCGATCATTGTTTTTCGAAATATCGGGAAACTGAAATTTTGAAAGGATCATTCGATAGTTTTTACATAGATGCATAGAATATATCAGGTGTCGACATTTTCCTACTATTACCCACTAACATTTTGGGTCCAAAACGCGGTCCAAGAATTGTCAAATCTTGGGCTACTTGGCTCTGTAAACGATGATGGCGCTTACGTCGCTTTTGCAAGTGTATACATTTAATTCCGCTGAATAACAATGAATTGAGCTATAATCTGATGAAACTGTTTCCCAAAAAATGAATCAGATATTTGAAATTATGGATTCTCAGTAATATTTAAGAGGAGTTCAACAAATGTGGAACATCTACTCATTAATAATATGAAATATGTGTAAGGGAATAAGGAGCAATATGAGGTTTATTGTGAGAACACTTTCATGGATGGATACAAGAAGTTATTTCGAAGCCAAAACAACGGTGAAAACGAAACGGGAGATTAATATTACTAATGGATTCTATTGGATAGTTTGGATCTCCTTCAAATTTTATATGCACCTATTAATACATATTCAATTCAAAAGTTATGAATTATGTTGAATACCTACTTATGCAAATATTTGGAGGAAATGTTCATGTTTATTATTATTGAAATTGATATATGAATTTTCACTTTGCTGTTCATGTTCATACGAATTCATCAGATGAATTTCAAACCAGACAAATTAATTGTAGTATCTACCGTTCCAAATGATTTCTTGTGGTATTTTTGAAAACACAACTCTGGAATACTTCCTTTCCATGAACTGAATATTGAGATGATAAATACTTCTTGAAATAAGCAGGTGTTCAAAAATATCAAGTATCAGACTTGGATATCCAGAGACGAAGGATATTACCGCCATTCTGACTGAGTGAAATGAATAATCATAATTTTAATTCGTCAAAATGAGTTTATTATCTGAAATTTTTTGAAATAATGTATGGTCCAACTCAGAAAATCAGAAAGAAGTTCTGATTTCACAAGTTTTGATATGACAGGTCGGTAACTTCCGTAAATATTTCAGATTTTATATGGCAGATTTTCCTATGCCGGCATCTATCGGCGAAAACTGAAGTAGGTCAACAAAGCCGTATTTTTACAACGTTTGGGCCTCATTTCGGACCCAAAATATGTAAAAGAGTGTCCGCACCTTATATATTCTTTGCATCTATGTCTTCACTAATTCGTCAATTCGGCCTTCGTAATTAAACTCCAAACTTACTCTATAATTATCAAGCTACTGAGTAGGTTCTTCACTATCAGTGGTTAGACCGGCCGTAAACACATAAACTTTAGGAAGAATCGACATAGGGAATATATTGTAGATTAGGTTTTCAGTTTAATTAAGAAGGTCGAATGATTATATGGGTTGAATTCGCCATTCAAAATTTTGGATCGAATGGCAATCTAGTACTTGATCGGAAATTATAGCTCGAGGTTCATGCAGAATTTCGCGAGGACCATATGAGAAAAATCTGCGTTTGGCAGGGTCAATAGTTGTATAGACTACTGCTTTGGCAACGGAATAAGCGCGTAAAAGCTCTTGACTTCACGTCCGTGCTTCTCCAGGTTCTATTTGATCCATAAAGACCATATTTGGCTCAGAACTTGAAAACCACAGACACTGGATGAAACGATAACTCTTTTGTTCCCTACAACAAGCGCGAAATGAAAGAAAATAACTTTTTGCCCAATATGTTTCATTAAATGAAATGAATATCTGATCGACTTGAAAAGTTGTTAATTATTCATCTCCCAAGATGAATATCTGATCAAGCTGAAATTTGAAAAACTGTTGTTAAGTAGTGACGATTCCTATGAACTGCTCATGCACTACGGGCAAGTACAGACAAAACTTCTAGGGAATCACCTCATGAAGCAGAGAGTGTATACAGACGTATTTGTCCCGAATAGTGTGACTGTAGGATCCAGTAAATGTTTCGACTATTCACCAGCAGATGTCGTGACAGTCGGTGCAGTCGATGCAGTCGATGCAGAGGAATATCTTATGTTCCGAAAAATTCAAAGAATACACATCTGTTCAGACTGAAACCGAGTCTTCGAGTTTTCGCTGTCGATTATATTAGAATAACATTTCAACGGAATATCTAAAATAAATTTCATGAATTTTTTTATTGATTTATTCCTCAGGAAAATCAGGAAATCTGATTGTGCTTAAATAAAGTAGGTACTCGGTTATGAAGTGACAGTTTGGAGATTTCACTGGAATTTGAATGAAATATGAAAATTTTCAAAAAAAAATTTCAATTTGATTTTTATATGGATAATCTTTCATATTGCTACTGTACATCTACCAGCCAAGTCTCATTTCGATCAGGTAAGCATTTCTCGAGTTATTGAAAAATCAAATCCTCAAATGGCAGATTTGACCCATTAACGAACTTGACCGACATAATCAGGATCTTAACCTAACCGGAGAATTTCAAGACTCCAGGTCCTTTTTTTCGAAAGTTATCGCACACGCGGACGGCCGGCCGGACAAAATCAATTTTGACTACGGATTCTTCATCAATGAGTCCAACCTAGTCGTTTTAGACCAGTTTCGGATCAAAATTCGAAAATTACAGACACTGTGACGCAGTGTTGAATCCAGGGGAGGGCACGGGAGGGTCATACCCTCCCTAAGCGTGGCCGATACACCCCCTGAGCAAAAGACTTTCCCTGATTACAAAATTTTTGACCCCACCCCCCCTCCACCCCCTGGATGTTCATATACCCCCCCGGAGCAAATTGTCTAGATTCAACACTGCTGTGACGAAATGATGACGCGCTGTTCCCTAGAACAAGCGCGTGAAAACGGGTGGCCTTACAGAGGCCAAAATTGTGCTTATGTGCTTCCAGAATGACCTGGACAGAAATATTTCATAATAAAAATTCATCAACAAATATTAATTTTTTCAAGAAAACTTTGGTGGGAATCGAATCGAATTTGACCCTGATGTTCGAATGTGGATAGAGTTCGATTCCCACAAAGGTTTTTTCGAAAAATTTCATGTTGATACATCCATATTTCTATTCAGGTCATTCTGGAGGCTCATGAGCATAATTTTGACCTCCGTAAGGCCACTAGAATTTTAAATAAAATTTTGTAAGTACTCAAAGGGATTTTTGGAAAGCTACATAATGAAAGCAATGGATATTTTTAATTTCTGTCCTCACAACAGTGTTCGGAATGAAATAAAGTTCAACCTTGTAGACATGTAAAAAAATGTTCAGTTTGAATTTCGGAGAAAGCCTTGTAGATTGAAATGATGCCAGCCAATTTGGCAACCGAAAATGAGAAATTTCAAATTTGCAGGATTTCCGCTATTTTGATTTTTTTTAGGGTTCCAAAGTACGATCGAATTGACCACCAAAAATTACCAAGATGTGACCACAAACCGTTATTTAAAAGGTCACGCGTAACTCAACACAGTTATCAGAATATGGCTCTAAGTTGACGTCAAACACTCTGTATCTCTCTTATGCTTCGAAAACGGGGTTTATATCATAATGTGAAAAAGACTTTCCAATTGCCTTCTAAACGGCTATATATGTTCGTCCAGTTTATGGTAAAACACCCTGTATATTCACCGCCAAAGTTGATTTGCATTTGATTGCTCACACAAACGCATCTCGCCGTGCTTCTCATGAATCGTTGGCCTACCCCTGCTGCCATTTACCGTAAATTTATTTGCAGAATTTCGCAGCATATCCGGAATTCTTTGTTCTTTATTGCGAAGGGGGTTTTGAATGAGGTATTTATGATTTCGGCCATATCTTGCGTGTGTCTGTGAAAGTGTGTGTGTATTTGTGGTACCAGCCTGTACAAATCGGAAGAAACCTGTGTTAATTTAATAATATTATAATGGCTAATGAATCATGTTGTGATCCTATTCACGAGTACTTGGACTAGCAAAATTAGATTATTATAGAATTCAAACCACAGTAATATGATTTTTGACGAAATCTAGAAATTGAGTGAATTTAAGTCAGCTCACTTCCTGATGATGGAATCTTCTAATCATCACTAAATTCTACAGAATATAAGATAAAAACAAGGACGAATATCTGCCGATAAATCAACAAATACTCCGCCTTAATCTGAGCAAAGCATCCAATCAACCAAATTCTCTACACTGAAGCCCTGTCCAAGGAGTCGTTGATTATAATTTCACAGTTATTGCCGATCATCAGAACGATTCCCCGAAAAGATTCTTGATACCAAATGGTTGTTACATGACTGCCTTGAGTATATAAGTTGACAAGCGCCATCCCAGGAGCACCTTATGATTCCTACCTAACCTTCGAGTCAGGGTCGTATCTAGGGCGTGGCAAGGTGGCACTTGCCACGGGCACAAGCTCCGCAGGGGCGCCAAAAAAATCGAAAGATAAAAACAAGAACGCCAGGCGAAATAATAAAAGGTCAAAAAATTTCCTGATTTAATTTGACCTCGTATGGTATTCGGTAAGAAAATTCCACAACAAATGTGTTTATTTCCAATAACATCAATTTTCGTCTTCATCAAGTACTTGCAAAACATAGAAGGTTTTGTCGAATCATTTAGTTACCATGTCAACTCTTAGCTAGAAATTATTTCTGTTTTGAATTTGTCAAAAACAGCACGACGTAGAGAAATGTCTCGCTTCGATCAAGAAAGTAAAGATAATATTCGCCAGAATATTAAGCAGTTGACACCCGCGAATACTAGGAAATCGAAGGCAAGTGTATGGAAGCAGTTTATAAACTTTTGCGCAGAAAAAGTGTATGATTTCGACAGAGCGCATATACCTACAGAAGAACTGGCGCTTATTCTTGAAGACTATGCCTTCAACATGCGAAAAAAAAAGTCCGAAGACAACAAGGAGAGTGTCATCAAAGTTCTATCGAACTCTACAGCTAAGCAGTTGCAGGAATATTTTTTCGAAAGGTATAATCGCATATTTAATCTATTCTCTGACATAGAATTTGTCAACGCAAGAGCTGAAAAAAATGCTAAGCGTCGGAAGCTACAAATAGATGCAACCAGGAGAAAGGCAAGTTCATCCGCGCACTATCAGCAGAAGAATTGGGAAAATACTCTTTCATTACAAACGTCAAGAAAATTTCCAGTATAATTCGGAACTCAACTAATATATTTACGAGTTGGGAGTGTCAAATATATAAAAATGTAAATCCTACATATCTATCAATCCGATCTATCCTACATCATCAAGAGATGGCGGGTCGGAAACACTATGTACAGTTTTCAGCAGTTTGTAACTGATAGAGCATACAAATACTGATAATCAGTCATAAGTAGGTACCACATTAATTGGAGATAATTTTTGTTTTCATCCCCCCAATAATTGTATTGATTATCGTCTTAACCGTGATTTAAATCGAAACTACTGAAAATTCGAAAATTCTATGCTTCTTGGGCGCCATCTCTTGCCGATGTTCGATGGATTGAATTGATAAAAATATTCAATCTTGGTTCTCAAATTCTTATTCATGTTAAACTCTCAACTGGTAAATATAATGTGTTTGGTAGAAACTTGATATTATGTGAATGGAAAATAAATATACAAAAACTACATAAATCCTCTTCGTACAAAGATCTATCACAAGAATTCTCACACTATATTCTCGAAAGTTTGAAGTTCCCACAAAGGTTTTGAGTATACATACACATCTTGTGTGGATTTTCCGGTCGATATGAGCTCAATTGCTGATGTATAAATAAATCCAGGCACATCCAATTTTCCGGCACTTTGCTCTTAATGTAGTGTCCCTGAAATGAATTTTCCACTCGATGTAGCGCGGAAATAAATAATAGAGTGTTGTCGGAAGCTTTCTGAAGCGTGATATTTTTCTAACTCTATAATTTTAACCCGTCTCTGGATCTTCATTTTATGGTGTGCCCATTTTGAAAATTGGATTGCTAATGGGAGAGCCCATGATGTAAAAAACAAAGAGTTGTATATTCTGTGCTTTGAATTAACATGCAAATTCGAGTCATAAAATATACAACTCTTTGTATTTTCTGCTAGCTGACGTCACTCATTTTTTAGATGACCACACCATGTTTTACTTACATCACGAAAGAGCCTATAATTTTATCTGTGGTTGTCATTCAGGGTGCACAGATCAAGATGCAAAGACAGCAAAGTGTCGACACTTCATTCTTCCTATTGGCGTCTGAATTTAAGATTGCAGCGCCACGGTGGCCAGTTTTAGAACTTTACATACATAGATTTTGTTTTGATAGTCGATTTTGTACTGTTTGTTAGTGTTTGGTTTGATCATTTTTGATTTCACGATTTATTCAAAGAATTTTTAGGCTTTAATAGTTGACGAGAGTATTACTGAGAGTACATATTCCATCCTTATAAAGTAGGTATGTATCCTCCTTCGGTCTAATTGATTGTAGCAAGTAGCAACTCTAAAGTTACGGGGATATCTCCAAGGTTAGACAGTATTTTAATATTATTTATTTTCAGATCCAAATGGCAAGATTGACTTTGGTGGATTTCTTAGGCTGTCTTGAAAGTTGAAAAACAGATAGTATTGTAAAACATACTTTTTGGAATATAAGACAAATACTCATAACTAAACTAAATAGTCAATATATTGTGAATAAAATGAATACATTCACATGAAATTAATGCTACTTCTACCGTAAGCCTTATTCATTATGGATTGACAAATAAATTTTCCAACACTCATATGATTGGTCTTGAAAAAGCTGTAATAAATAAGCCTTGTACAACTTTGCTTCCATCGGCAGAAGCACTTTGAGCGAACAGTATTCATCACCAGATATTTCCTTGTTGAGACTCTTTTTTTTCAATAGTCGCTTCTATCACTAGAACATTTACGTTGCTCCTTAATGATCAGTTCAACAGGCAGATTTCTGGAAGGCATAGCTTTTCTCTTAAGTAAATTTCTCTGCTTGGATTATGGGCCTGGAAAAAAATTGTCTTCATGAATGTGATCTAATATTTCATGAGCAATTCGTGCTTACCTTCATATAGATGATCATCATCGGTAATCTGCAGGTAACAGACTCTCATAAATCTTGTATGTTGGTTTTATCGATTCTTCAACACTTTCAGGCCCGATTTGTTGAAGGAAGTTTCTTTCACCCTAACTAGAAATTTTTCACCGGGCTGTGGAAATCTATGGGAAGGGACATTTGAGTTTACTTTTCCTCAGTAGAAGCACTTGTGAAATCACACAAACGCCAAGAAAAATGCATAAACTTTCTCATTTTTTCTTAACATTTCTTTTAACTTGTCAATGATAATGTCGGTACCTCAGGTTATTCGGATAGTCACCAGAGGGAGTAGCGCTTATCTTCATTCGCCAATTGGCGAAGTATTTTTTACAATACTATCTGTTTTACGACTTTTTGAGCCGTAGATCTGAGGGGGGGCATTTGATCATTAATTAAGTTAGGTAGGTAAATAAGTATGAAGTTTATTATTTTTGCAAATAACATGCAACATAATATCACACGCATCTTCCTGAACACTTCTAGCTTCTGTGTCTTCAAGATACTCCAAAATAATTTGAAATTAATCTTGCCATTTAGAGTTGAAATAAGTTGATACTAATATACTTCTAACAGTAATTGTGGAATTGCTATTCTGATTTAGAATAGATGATACATAACTCTTTAATAAAAATGAAATATGTTCACACAGAATCACTTCTTTTGAGTGAAAAAATCTTTGAAGAAGCTGTAAAATCGAATTTTAATCGATCAAATATAGAAGCAAATACTTGAAAACCTAGCTCCTATCCCTCTACCTAAGGTTCTTGAACTGGCCACCGTGGCGCTGTATTCTTAAATTCAGATGCCAATAACCTACTAATATTTTGGGTTTAAAACAGTCCTAGAAATGTCAATTGTTGTTTTATTTCTCTCTCTGAACGATGAAGGCGCTAAGGTGACTTTATCAAGTCTATACAATTCAATTCCGCTGAAAAAAATGAATGGAGCCACAAACTGATTGGTCTTATGAAACTATTTTTCAAAATCTAAACTAACGGCCGATCGCAAACACGATAACTTCCGAAAAAAACAACTTAAAAACTCTATATTTGAAGAGTAGGTCTGAAAGTTGATTACGAAGTACATATTCGTCAATGGGTAAAGATCACCCAATGATTCCGCAGATATACACATTGAAAATTATATTTTCCCAATATTTCTGAAAATATAGATGAGATTGAATTGAAATTCAGTACTCGATTGAGAGATGCTAGATTGAATGTTCATACAGAATTTCCCTAGGAAAATATGAAAAGAAGACAGCAGAATATTGAATATTTGAAGAGGAAAAATTCAACAAATTGATATTTTGTAGTCAAATGGTTCTAATGACATACGATCATCACGAAATTTTATACAAACTTGTTCATCGGCATTTTCAAACTAGTTGCCGAGTTTCATCATTATTGAATCAGTATTTTTTTCCAGTTATTCAAAGGTACCAATAAAAAAAACTAAAGAAGCGATGGCGTGACGGTAGCAGCTTTTGCGCGCATGTTCAAAGCAGATGACCGCTTTGGCAATGAATTTGAACATATGCGCAAAAGCTGCTGCATTCACGGCAGTACTTTTTCAGGTCCTCGGGCAACTAGGTCTTGTCACTTGATACTTGAACGTCGAAAGCAATTTTCGTAAGTGCATGTTCTGCATACACAATATGATAAGAAAATTAAAAAAAACATTAAAATTATAATATTTTCCATGTCAAGATTATCACGAAATTTTGCACAAATTAATCGATCTGAAATTTTCTACGCTCTTGTCAAATTTTGATTTCAAGGTCTGTATCCCATTTCATGGAAATCCAACGGATCGCTACTGATAAAAAATTCAAAAATATTTCGTAGATAATTTTCAATTCAGTATTTTTTTCTAAATTTTTAAAATTAAGTCTTTGTTTATTTTTAACTCCTAGAATGAATCTTTACGATTCAGAATCTTCAAATTTTTATCAATAACAGCGATACCCATCATTATCAGTTAGTTCCGACTTCAAAATTCAATTAAATCCAAAGTCAACCAATTGCTTCGCAACAACCAACAAAATTCGTCTTTCTCTTCGTACAACGTTCGTAATTATCAACCAAATTGCGAAAAAAAACCAAATCTAATCGCAATTACAGCCATGTTCACTAGAAGGAAAGGTGTCAAGAACAAAATTTTCTTGTTCGCGTTAAAGTGTTAAATGTTTTTTCCTGCTTTGAACTTAGTAATTTATTCTGTCACTAGATACTTAACCGTCGAAAGCAATTTTCGTAAGTGCCTGCTCTGCATATCAAATAACTTGTTTAGCACTCGAATCCTCGGAGAAACGTTTTTGCGGTCTCTGAGCTCCAATTTTCGAAAAGAACGTATTAATTAGCTGAAAGGAAGTGGAAAATAACTCATTTACTTGACACCATCGTCAACTCATATACCCTGGATTATCTCATTTGGAAACTTCACTAACAACTTGATACGATGTTTGAGAAAGTTGAGACGAATTCGTAAACCCCTTATAAACATATGTTCTTTGATTGTGTCACGTCAATACAGATTTCTGGTCTGATGAATTCTAGCATGTATCATCTGGGTTACGGCGTGATATCGTTTTTTCCAATGGCGGTTTTTCCTGAATTTGGGTTATCAATGCGAATGCAAATTTGAACATAATTATTATGGGTTTGATTAATCATTTTCCCAAATTACCTTCAGAAAGTATTCAAAATCAGATTTCAAAATTGGGGTTTAGGATTTGCCAGGCATGCACGAAGTGACAACGGTGTTTAGCAGAATAGCTTTTTCTGCTATAGAATAATGAAATATTTTTTCCTATTCTGTGGTACACACGTATTCTTTGTCAATACAACCAAACAATTTCCGTTTGCGGTTTGTCAGTAATATGACAGTATGACAGTCTGTGCTCTTCTTTTTCTATTCCTTGGTCGTTGTCTTCTACTCTAACCTGATTGAAGTATAGCTATCTCTGTTTTCCTAAGCAAATTAACACGTTTGACGTCCTTTTCTTTCCGAGAAAGCTGAATTCGACGTTGCCATATAGTGCACTCAAGACAAATCCCTTTAAAAGCAAATCCCCATTTTTATTTTTCAGTTTTAGGTGATCAAACTTTTTTTTAAAAATATAATATTGAAATTATATGTTTGAAATGTGATGTTCTAAAGGTTTTTCATGAAAATTACTGCATTTTCGTTTGAAGAAAACCCCCCATTGTCTGTTATTCTCGAGTTTCTACCGAAAATGGTCTCAAACGACTAGGATGAACTCAATGTTGATGAACCCGGTGTCAAAACTGATTAAGTCCGGCCGACCGGTCGTCCGGCTGAATACACGATAACTGTCGAACGGAGCCAGCTGGCGACTCCAAAGTTTTAGGTTAGGTCATGCTTTGAAATACGGCGGTTAAGTTCTTTAACGAGTTTAATCGATCAAATGATTGCGGAGTTATAGTCTTTTGAACTTTTCAGATTATTTCCCTGATAATTCAGAAATCACGGAAGCGATGTGATTGAAACTTGGCAGTTGGTTGAAACATAAGGACACGTATCTTTTTGCAGAATTTTATTGAGATCGTACTCTCAGTAAATTAAACAAAAATGTTTTGTGAATTTTCTGGGAAATTTTCTGTTTCCTGAAACTATTACTCATATTTGAGAATACTTCTGCTCATAGTTTGAGCTTTATATTTCACAGCAGTGTACCAAATTTCAGTTCGATACGATTTGAATTTTTGGAGATAATGGGAAAAAGATGTAAAATTCCGTGGGTTTTGCGCGCATGTTCTAGAGGAGCAGCGTACTATCGTTTGGTCCAAATGTCTGTTATTATCGAATTTCGAGCCGAAAATGGTCTCAACGACTAGGTAAGACTTACTGATAATGAATTCGCTGTCAAAATTAATCTGATTCTGTCCGGCCGACCGTACGTACAATTACGGGCGTACGAAGAATTTTTTTGACTTGAAAATTTCAGGGTTGGTTGCATTTCAAAATGCCAAGGTTATGTTCGTTAGTGGACAAAATCGGCCGAACGGTTTCGAAGTTAGAGCCATTTGAAGTTTCGTGGTTATTTCCCTTATCTTTCGAGAACTACTGGAGCGAATGGATTGAAAATTGGCAACTAGTTAGGGCATAAGGATATGCAACAAAGTTTCGCGAAATTTTGTCAAGTTTGTGCTGTCAGTGAATAAAAAAAATTTTCAAAATTTTTTTCGGAAAAATTTTCTTCTTCGAAAAATATTCAATTAATTTGAAACGAATTTTAGGCATTTCTCGAACTTTATATTCCACAGTGGTGTACCAAGTTTCAGTTCGATACGATAATAAGGAGATATTGTAATAAATATGTCAAATTTCGTGGTTTTCTTCCTCATTATCGAAGTTTTTTCAGAATAATTAATACCTTTGTGCGAAATTTCGTCATGATCGTGTCGTTAGAATATTCTTAAAAAAATTGAAATTTTTTTTGTTCCAATATTGGATATTCTGCGATTTTTTTGATCCTATTATTCTCACGAAATTCTGTATGAACCTTCGAACTGTTATTTTCAATCAAGTACTGGATTTCAATTAGATCTTAGAAACTCGATATTCGTAGAGTGGGCTTGGGGCTTAATTACAAAGGACGAATTCGAGAGTCCAATGATTCCGCAGATATACCCATTCAAAATTTCTATTTTCCAATATTTCCAAAAATACAGAGTAGATCGAATTGAAATCCAGTACTTGATTGAAAAAGAACCTAGAAAAGCACCTTAACGTGCGCGGCAAAGCTTCTGACTTCACGTCAATGCTTTTCTAGGTTTTGATTGTTTCACACAATTCCAGAATACCTCGTAATTTTTTAATCTTACGACCGTATGAAATAAAATATTGCTGTCTACTGAACAACAGAATATTCTATTTTTATTCTAACCTAAATAAGTAAATGCATTCCGTAGATATAAACCAGAGTGCGTTTGCATACCACAGTTGATTTCTGCCCTCATAATACACTTAGAGACTACAATGCATCATTAAACTTTCAGAATGCGTTAAATATCAGGCAGAAAAGTTACATGTAATTGCTCGAATAACTGTAGGGACACGTGTTTGGAGGTACGAAGATAAGCCTTGGAGTTGAAACTGTGAACATGTGAGGGCAAAAGTCACATATTTGAACAGTCCACGATTTATGCAGCCCAAGGTGAGATCACTCATACCAGAGAAAGTTCAACAACAAACTGGCATCCCTCGTAAAGTAGATTATTGAAAATTCTGGAAAAACACTGATATGAAGTGAGCAGCCTTTGCGCACATGGTCAAATTCGTTACCAAACCGGCTACCCACTTAAGTATCGACCCCGCCGAACACAGCTCTGCTGCCTGATGGTAAAAACGTTGGAATTTTTTGTTTTTCTTTTTCCAAATTGGTCGACATTTCGCATAAGTTTGCGCATCAGCATTAGACTACCAGTTGTCTACTTTCATCATGATCGGATCAGTATTTTCTGGGTTATTTCGAAAATGTTAATGATACCAAGGAAAAAACCGAGAAAAGTTCAAATTTTTTCGTAAAATCTCCGAGAAAAATTGGATTCAACTGGAACTTACACTATACTCCATTCACTTTTATAAACTGTACCGATGGCCGTGACATATTTCACTGTGTATATTTTGAAAATGTTAGGTTTTCCTGTCAGATAACTATGCAACGTTGTCCTCTCTACATAGAGGTCGTAGCAATTACGTATTTTTCAAAATGTGAATTTATTTCGGGTAAACAATGAATTTGGAAGAATATTATGTGAATTCAATAATTCCAAAGACCTGGCGAGTGTTGAAGACACTTTTTTCTCTGTTAACACTGGAAATATTTCACATATAAGTATAGACATGGTTGGAAGACTCAGTTACGCTATTTTCTTGTACGGAAATCAAGAATCGAGTGTTGAAATTTTACTGACAAATATTAATAATAATGATCATAACCCTGCAGTAAAACTTCTAAACGAACAGACGGACCTATGGAATTCCCTATTTCTCGAAATTCCCAAGAAATAAGTCTTCAGAAGACATTTAAATACCTTGTTGCACAACTTTCAATACTCCAGTATGAAAATGTAGTAGTACTACAAAACCTGTGTCACCTTGAAAGAACTAACTCAATTTACAAAGTTCTTTGGAATCTATGTGAACGATACACTGGGTTTTCACTCACATACGTCGAAAATGTTGGAAAGCTTGTGATTAAATTATTGATTTCAAACTATCAGGGTTACTATCAAAAAAAGGAGATTTCAATTGTACATAGCACTTCCTGATACTTTGTCTCTGCTTCTTCATAACTACCTTCGGCTTTTTTAGTTTCCAAGCGTAATGAGAATGTTGAGATTGAGAGTAAAAATTGGCATTGGCATTTTGGCAACGCATTGTGAGCAATTCGTGATTCAGTTTCACAAGGTGCAGAAAGTTTTCTCGTTATTGAAATACAGGGTGCTCAATATATTATTATTTTCACAGAATAATATGAGTGTCTCCAACATTTCTTTATTATCTATTTCACAGTAGGAAAAAGGAAGTGAGGTCAATATATACTGTCGGAAATTAAATCGAAATACACTTATAAACGTTTCAGACATATGACGTGAAGGTTGTTAACTTATTATGCTGTGCGAAGGTTACAAAGCTTAATTTGTGTTCAGGACAGGAATGTTAATTTTGTTCCGATTTGTTCAGAAAGAGGACTTTGTGAATGGAAACCTGTAATTAAAGTTCTTTGCCAATGAAAACTTTGGTTGCATATCCTCATCAATTAAGGAAATAATTTTGATTAAAAAGAAACCTTTTTGCGCGCATGTTCTAGGAAAACAGCGTGCTATCGTTTTGTCCAAATGTCTGTAATTTTCGATGATTGAACTGAAAATGGTCTCAAACGAATAGGTTGGACTCCCTGATGACGAATCCAGTGTCAAAATCGATTCTGTCCGTCCGGCAGGCCGTGGATACGATAACTATCGAATGGAGCCAGCTAGCGACTTGAAACTTGCAGAGAAGTTCGCGCATCGGAATGCCGCGATTGATTCCGTTAATGGGCCAAATCGGCCGAATAGTTTCGGAGTTCCATCCATTTGAAATTGTGAGGTTATTTCCCTAATATTTCAGAAACAACTGGAGCGAGTGGATTGAAACTTGGCAGTTAGTTGGATCATAACGACGCACAAGTTTGTGCCGAATTTCGCTGAAATCCTATGGTCACTCGATTCGAAAAAAAAAATTTTTCAAAATTTTTACCGAAAAAAAATTTTTTTCTGGAACCATTGTTCCAATTCGAAAACAATTCCAGCTATATCTTGTTTCGTGTTTCACACAGCAGTGTACCAAATTCCAATTCGATACGGCTGTTAGTTTTGGAGATATTGGGAAAAAATATGTAAAATTTCTTCTCGATATCGTTGTTTTTTTTCGGTATAACTCGAGAAATACTGATTCTATCGTGATGAAATTTCGCAGCTAGTTTGGAGATGTTGAGGGACAACATTGTGCAAAATTTCGTGATGATCGTGTCATCAGAACAGTTCAAAAAAAAATTTAAATTTTTTTTTCACATATTCAATATTCTGTGATCTTCTCATCATATCATCCTCATTAAATTCTGTATGAACCTTCAAACTGTCATTTTTCGATAATGTACTGGATATCAATTCGATCTAATCTGTATTTTTAGAAATATCGTAAAAAAATCTAGAAAAGCACTGCCGTGAAGACAGCAGTTTTTGCGCGCATGTTCAACTTCGTTGCCGAAGCGGTCGTCTACATTGAACATGCGCGCAAAAGCTGCGGCCTCCACGGCAGTGCTTTTCTAGATTTTTTCCTGTGTAGAATTTTTATTAGATTGGTATATTTAACTCGAATCTACTCATTTTTGTTACTTTTTCTCGAGAACCGTGTGTTATCAAGTAATCGGCATCTTATTTTCTGATAACAGACGGCGAGCGACGAACAAATACGTGATTTATCCAACAAGATTCTTCTCTTCTTTTGATTCATTAAAGTTCCACAAAGATAGCAGTCTCTAACGGATAAATCAAGGTCTAACAAGTCTCCTTGTAAGGCACCCGGAGAAGAGTGCAGCACCGCATTGGTATTATTCCCGAATAGGAAATGTGGATGAGTGGTTTGAACGAGAAATATATATCATTGCATGTCGCGATTATATGGGCGACTGCCAACTGGTCAATGTTTTAGAGTTCGGGCTAAGGAGGGATATACCACTAAATAAAAGGTTTTCCAATAAGAGGTGTTATTATGAATAGCCCGCTATTTCGGTAGATGTCACTTTTGAAGCCGTCAATTTTTGACATTTGACAAGTAGAAACTACGCCATTAATAAAAATAGAACGATACACGCTTCAACAACGCATTGAAATTATTAAAATTCACTATAAAATGGTGAAAATTTGGCAGAGACGGTTCGTAAAACTCGAACATTTTTGGGTCGTCGTGAAGCACCTTGTCGGACCGCAATAAAGAAATTGGTGGAAAAATTCGAGCTGTTGGGACAAGTGAGTGATGTGAAGAATAAAACCCGTAAACGTCGCTCAAGAACAGCCGAGAATATCGCTGCTGTAGCCGAAAGTGTTAAAGAAAATCCAGGTTTGTCCGTTCCTCGTCGTACTTTGGAATTAGGCATTCCACAAACGTCATCACACCGTATTTTGCATAAAGATTTGGGTCTTAAGGCTTATAAGTTCAGTTAACACAAGAACTCAAGCCGGCCGATCATCAACAACGTCGTGTCTTTGCTGATTGGGTCGTTGAAATGCATGAAAATGATCCGGAATTCCAACGAAAAATCATCTCGAGTGATGAGGCCCATTTCCACCTCGGTGGCTTCGTCAACAAGCAAAATTGTCGCATCTGGGGCTTGGAAAACCAGAGATGAGTTATTGTTGAAAAGCCTCTCTATCCTCAACTTGTGACTGTTTGGTGCGGTTTATGCTCCGGTGGAGTCATTGGACCTTACTCTTTCGAAAATGAGGCTGGAGCAACAGTGACGGTGAATGGATTGCGCTATCGAGAAATGATTAATGATTTTTTATGGCCGGAACTGGATGGAATTGATCTGGACAACGTTCACTTTCAACAAGACGGCGCTACGTGCCACACAGCAACGAAACCATTGATTTTTTGCGGGAAAAGTTTCCGAGCCGTGTTATCTCTCGAAGAGGTGATCACAATTGGCCACCGAGATCTTGTGATTTAACACCTTGCGTCTTCTTCCCGTGGGGCCACGTGAAAGAAAAGGTCTACACCAATAGCCCAGCGTCGATTCATGACCTCAAAGATGGAATTCGTGAGGCTAACGAGGACATAGGGCAGCCACTTTGCGATTTGGTTATGGAAAATTTCATTTAAAGGATATGGTCCTGTAAGCGTGGTCGTGGTGGTCATTTGCCTGATGTTATTTTCCACTATTAACGGCATAGCTTCTTCTTCATAATGAAATAAACATCCGATCATTTATATTGAAAAATGGCATTTTTCTTAGAAAATCAAAATAACACCTCTTATTGGAAAACCCTTCACAAAAAAAAAATCTAGAAGAGTACTGACGCCGAGTCGGGAGCTTTTGCGAGCATGTACAATTTATGCACCCATGTTCTAGGGGAACAGCGTGCTATCGTTTTGTCCAAATGTCTGTAATTTTCGATGATCGAAATGGTCTTAAAATACTAGGCTGGAGGTTGGACTCACTGATGACAATTGCGGTGTGAAAATCGATTCTATCCGGCACGAAATATTAAAAGTTTGTCCAGTTGACTTCCGCAGAACCTCTAACATCTACTTCGCATATGGAGAAAAGAATCTCAGACAAGGGGGCTGCTTCCGTTTGCATGATTTACTACTGAAAGTTTATACGGGCACAGATGCAATGTCATGCAGGACTAGCTTCTTCAATCGTCCAAAATGCCACTATTTTTGAAAAAATTAGAAAATATACACTGTATATTCATTTTCATAAAGTAAGTCGGTAGGCCATGGAAGATTGACATATTCCAGTTTGTATAATTGAAAGAATGTTAGGTTATGGTCGTTTTCCAGCCAGATAACTACGCGGCATCGTTCATTCTTACACTAGGGTCGTAGTGATTACTTGAGTAACCGAACTAAACCATGGAGTCATTGATGAAAATATGTAGGAATTGACTACGTCTTGACGAATCATTTTGACCTTGACGACCGACTTCCGACCGTAAACACAATAACTTCCGGAAGAAACCACATAGAAACTCGATAATTGTAGAGTAGGTTTGAACCCTAATAACGAAGGCCAAATTCGTGAATGGGTTTTTTTAAAATTTTTCCGTGGATAATTCTTTTATTGACACTGTTCATCTTCCAACCAAGTTTCATTTCGATCAGATAAATATTTTTTGAGTAATTGAAAAATCAAAACTTCAAATGAATGTTCATTCAGGGGTATGAAACTGCTTTGCTAATCTTGGAAACAGGCGACCCCAGCATTTAGAGAGATATGTTAGATATTTGCCTCTATTTTTCCATGAAATATCATAACTTTCTTAACCTCTAATTGAAAACAGTACAGAAATACCGAAATGTGGCAAAACTAGTTTCGCTCAAACTAAACCAAAATTTATAAATTTAATATATGTTCAATGATGGCTTATGAGGAAGGTAAATATATTATGAAGTGAATTCACTTCAAACATTAATCATCCTATTAAATTTCAGATTATAATCAAGTCAGTGGCTTATTCAATTCAGATTGTGATCGGAGCCGATTGACTAAGTTGCCAAAAATCAGTTTCCATTTTTCTGTATGGAAGCTCTGTTTGATAATGATCAAACTTGAATAGTTCGATTAGAAATCTTTGACGTATGTTGAGACTAATTATTATTTGTATATTTCACTAATATTTTTACACGATCAAGATTTAATTGGATTAGAATTATTTGTCTTAGAGAGCTAGTTCCTTTAAAATTTCATAGCATCAAGAAATGTTTATAATGTTTCCTTAAACGAGTCGAATTACTGGACAGCTCTAGTTGGGAATTTTGAAACGCAACAAATATGTTTGTGATAACTGGATATCCAATTTTTCGGATTCATTCCCATATAAAATGTATTCTTAATATCCGTTTATACATGCATGTTCATTGAAGTAAATATTATATTTTGGATCAATGAGAATCCTTCAACAAATTAACCCATCTGAATAGTTAATCTCTGGATTCAATCATAATAAAAAATCATTCTGTAGCGAATATATGAGATATATTTGACTTTATGAATTTTCAGATAATATGTTTGTTTGATTTATGATTTATAGGAGACAGTAAAAGTCCAATATTTCAAGTGTATAAAGGTACCTGCACGAATATTTGAACCGCTGTCATTTTTCCCGCCACGACCACAAAAGATTGCGCCCACTCTGTTTCCCTGATTTAGTTGGGAGTAAGCACTTCTGGGATTTTGTTATTCTATGGTTCATTTCCAACCCAACCATCGAATGAAAACCTTAATCAACGAGTTGATCGGATGTCAAAAGTTTTGTGAAACCGACGGTAAGTCTACGAAATTGAATACAATTTTTTATTGATCCTATCATAGATCATAATTATTCGCATATGTGTAGAATCAGATTGGCAATAATGCTAATTAATGACAATAGACGACTTCGGCCGAAGTTGCCAATCTACAATTTTCTTCACAAACTTACTATCACTGGGGAACGGGAATTTCAGGACAAATTCGTCATGATATGGTTCGCGTTATTTATAAATATCCGTAGAATATACATCGGCTCCTCAAATAAGATAATTTCTTCCAAATATAGGTTTTTGTTAGGCTGAAATTTAAGTTGGGATTCCTGATGTCATGTTAATAGTGCCAAGTTTCTAAAGGATATGTTCCGCAAATCAACTTGGTTATTTCAGTTGCCAGTTTCCCGTTTTACTGTAAATATGAAATATTTGGTTGGTTCCTGAAAAAAAAGGTTAATTACGGAATTTGATTGATTGATCTATGCAATCTATTAAATCAATGTTTGATGGTAACATATCCATAACATAGAACAATCTTTATTTACCTTGTGATCCATAGACCATACCTAGTAATTTTTCCGTTGTTGATTGCTGTCTCATCTATGTTCTATGGATCATAAAGTAAATGAAGATTGTTATATGCTATGGAAATGTTATCATAAAACATTGACTGTCGTTCTGGCGACAGAAAGAACGCTTTCTCATCAATCAAATCCCGTAATTAACCTTTTTATCAGGAACCGACCGAATGTTTCATATTTACGGAAATGAAAACCGGAAACCGAAATAATCGAGTTGATTTGCGGAACATATCCTATATAAATTTGACACTTTTAACATGAAATCAGGAATCCCAACTTAAATTTCAGCCAATCAGGGATGATTTTAACAAATCCCTATATTTGAAAGGAATCATCTCGTTTGAGGAGCCGAGGCATCTTTTACGGATATTTATAAATAATGCGAACCTTATCATGTCGAATTTTTCTTGAAATTCCCGTTCCTCAGTGATAGTAAATTTGTGAAGAAAATTGTGGGTTGGCAACTTGAGCCGAAGTCGTCTATTCGTGAAATGATTTTGAGCTGAGAATTTACGCATCACAACGGGCGGTAGTTTTCCTAAGAACATTCTCGAAAAACCAGAATTTGTCAATACCCGATTCTCATCCCAGGAATCGACTCGTGTACATCACTTAATTCAATTACAACATCAGTCGTCATCATGAATCGAGACTATCGAGAGAAATTAAAATTAGATCTAAAATTGGGTCCTGTTATACCTCGTGCTAGAAATTGTTTATTGACGTCCGATAAAATACCCTGAATGTCATTCAGTACCCGCATGGACAGAAATATCCGTTTGGATCGCAGTTCTGTGCACCTATCCAGAAATATTTGACTCTCCACAAAGGTCGCTAAAAAATATTCACATTAATTACATTTGGCCATCGACTAAGTGTTTCAGAAATACATCGCTATCAATCAAGTACCCTTCTGCAATGACTGAAGTAAATCTGTCAAGTCTGTGTTCGCATGCTGTGGTATGCCATTATTGGAGCTATTTTAATACAATTCAAAATAAATGATTCGGAATTGATAGGTAGAACGAAAAATACTGTGGTTTTCACACAAAGGTTTATTATTTCTTGTTGAAAATGTACTAATATATTCTTCTGTTTGTCTGATGATCGTGAATGTTTACGTTGGCATCATATTTTTCGATAGTTCAAGAACTAATATAAATCCAGGGATATGAAACTTCTTCGCTAATCTTGGAAACAGGCGACCCCAGCATTTAGAGAGATATGTTAGATATTTACCTCTCTTTTTCTACGAAATATAACTTTCTTAACCTATAAACTGCTCTGAAATACCGAAATGTGGCAAAACTAGTTTCGCTCAAACGAAACCAAAATTTATAAATTTAATATACAGGGTGATTCCGGAGGAGACCGTCAGATTTTAGGATAAGTTTACACTAGTCAAGACAATCTCGAAACAATGTTTGGTTTATGGTTGGGGGGTCTCTATTGAGAATATACAGGGTGATTCATCCGATTCGACTGATTTTACTTTTATTGATAACTTTGGTATGGCTTATTCGAGTTTAGAGGAATTTTCAGCGAAGTACAATATTGATGAGGACATTCATTAATTTCAAAGTTTTTTTCAAAATAAGTGGTTGTTATAGTAATAATTACAGGTTCATTGTGCACGTTGAAAAAAAACCCTGTACGTCGCATTTCCAA
Organism: Myrrha octodecimguttata; assembly: GCA_958510865.1. Lineage (NCBI taxonomy): Eukaryota > Metazoa > Arthropoda > Insecta > Coleoptera > Coccinellidae > Myrrha > Myrrha octodecimguttata. Next base: position 76,365,902 of record OY294057.1, read on the forward strand.
AACTATCCTATCTGTTTACGATTCTACTATAATAAGTCATTATTTGAGAGTTTCCAATTTTTTTGGCACACTTCTAGTTTCTTGAGAAAATTCCATCAAAAAAAGACAATGTCGAAATTCCGCTCCAATCGATTCTACTTTTATCGAAAACTTTGGTATGGCTCATCCAATTTTGATCAAATTTGCAGTGTAGAACAATCTGAACGAGTACATTCAATAATCGCACAAGTCTCTCAAAATACAGGGTTGTAATTGTGATAATTTTAAAATTTCAGATTGATTGTGCAGTAGAAAAAAAACACCCTGTACATTGCTTTTCCAAAACTTTCTTATTCGTTTCAGATTCTACAATAATATGTCATCATTCAGAGGTTTTCAATTTCTTTGGCACACCTCCGGTTTTCCTAGAAAACATTTTTGAAGAAGAGCATGATCGAAATTTGGCTCACAAGCAGTGAGAGTATTCCGCACTAGGTAGGAAAGCTGTATTGTCCAAGGATGCAAAGCAGTTCTTAAGATCTAAAATATTCTTTTCAAATTCCAAATTCATATTTAATTGCTAATATTTTCTATGAAATCATTCAATTCAGAATATATTTAGAATTTGAAAAGAATATTTCAGAAGTGACGACCAACTTTGCATCCTTGGAATATACAGCTTTCCTACCTAGTGCGAGATACTCTCACTGCTTGTGAGCCAAATTTCGATAATGCTCTTCTTCAAAAATGTTTTCTAGGAAAACCGGAGGTGTGCCAAAGAAATCAAAAACCTCTGGGTGATGACATATTATTGTAGAATCTGCAACGAATAAGAAAGTTTTGGAAAGGCAATGTACAGGGTGTTTTTTTTTAACTGCACAATTAATCTGAAACTCTGAAATTATCACAATTTCAACTCTGTATTTTGAGAGATTGTTGGGAGTATTTATTGTACTCATCCAGATTGTTCTACACTGCAAATTTCATCAAAATTGGATGAGCCGTACCAAAGTTATCAATAAAAGTAGAATCGAATGGAGCGAAATTTCGACATTATCATTTTTTGAAAAAAATTTCTCGGAAAACTAGAAGTGTGCCAAAAAAATTAGAAACTCTCAAATAATGACTTATTACAGTACAATCGTAAATAGATAGCGTAGTTTAGGAACCGCTATGTACAGGGTGTTTTTTCTACCTGCACAATCAATCTGGATTTATCACAATAACAACCGCTTATTTTGAAAAAAAAATGAAATTAATGAGGGTTTTCAACACTATTGTACTACGCTGAAAATTTCATGGAAATCTAATAAGCCATACCAAAGTTATCTCTAAAATTAAAATCTGTCGAATCGGACAAATCACCCTGTATATTCTCAACAGAGACCCCCAACAATAAACCAAACCGTGTTCGGAAACTGTCTTGACTAGTGTAAACTTATCCGAAAATCTGACGGTCTCCTCCGGAATCACCCTGTATATTCAATGATGGCTTATGATGGAGGTAAATATATCATGAAGTTAATTCACTTCAAACATCAATTATCCTATTAAATTTCAGATCATAAGCAAGCCAATGGCTTATTCAGATTGTATCAGATCCAATGGACTAATTTGCCAAGAATCAGTTTCCAATTTTCTGTTTGGAAGCTCTGTTTGATAATGATCGTACTTGATTAGTTCGACTAGAAATCTTTGACGTATGTTGAGACTAATTATCATTTTTATATTTCACTAATATTTTTACACCAACAAGATTTAACTGGATTAGAATTATTTGTGTTAGAGAGCTAGCTCCTTTAAAATTTCATAGCATCAAGAAATGTTTATAATGTTTCTTTGAACGGGTCGAATTACTGGCCAGTTCTAGCTGGGAATTTCGATTCATTCCCTAGTGAAATGTTTTCTTAACATCAATAGTTATTGTAGTAAAATTTCCGTTTATACATGGACTGTTTGATCACTGTTCATTGAAGTCAATTATTATATTCCGAATCAATGAGAATCCTTCAACAAATTAACCTATCTGAGTAGTAAATCTCTGGATTCAATCATAATAAATGATCATTCTGTAGCGAATATGTGAGATATATTTAACTTAATAAACTTTTAGATAATATATATGTTTGTTTGATTTATGATATATAGGAGACAATAAAATTCCAATATTTCAAATGTATAAAGGTATCTGCACGAATATTTGAATCGCTGTCATTTTTCCAGCCACGACCCCAAAAGATTGCGGCCACTCTGTTTCCCTGATTTAGTAGGGAGTAAGCACTTCTAAGATATTATTATTCTATGCCAAAACCTAGAACAGAACTGCCGTTAAGGCTCAAAATTAGAGAATTACTGACAATGAGGCAAAACGATTATTCCTGATCGAGTCATCATCTTCGGAGCAACGTAACTAACTCTTCAACGAAGCGTTTACCGTCATACGTTCAAAGGCACTTGTCCTCTTAATTTGAGCCTCTGACCCTACATCCAACTTTATTCCCATTAATCCTGGGACACCCCGTATATTTTCGAATTGAAACAATCAAGCTTTTATTCATTTTCAATCTCCAGCTAATCAATCTTTTTCTGCCACCAAGCCGAACATCGTAAACATCAAGATCAATAAATGCCAGAAGCAAAATTATTGTTTTAAAAACTGAAGATCTGATACGGACAGAGAGATCTAGCTCCTCTCAAATTAATATATCTCGAATAGATCGACGATAGCGTTGTCCGCCTAAGATCGTAGAAACAAAAGGTATCTTCTTGTAAATTTGAATGGTCCCTTGGCCGGTGACATTTAGATACGGTATCGTCAATCAATATCAATTATTCTGTGGTCTAGGGGCCCCTGCAGGGGGCTCACCCTCGTTAGTCCTCTCTGACAGGACAGCTGTCTTACAAGATTTCAACTCTGTAGTACCGATTTGAGATGTTCGTGATATATTGAAAGGCCCCCAGGGCACAAACTGATAGTTTTTATGTCATTATTTTCTTAGACGGTAGTTATATTTGTTTAGTGTATATTGACCCTGCTGTTGGTTTTACGAGGTTGTAAATTTTTCGTGGTTTTGATAGGTTGTTTATTATTGAAATAAAATTTAATATGAAACAGTAGGTGAATGACATTTTTTCGGAGATTTTTCTGATCGATTCCATTCATCAATTATGGGAAACGTCGGTTCAAGTTGCTCTCCCGAAGATTTTGAAAATAGTAAAGGTTGCTAGAATTAGCTCCATATGGTAGAATAATAGAATATCACAATGACGAATATACCTGTCGATAATTTAACGAATATTCCACCTTGATTGGTCATTCAATCAACCAAAAAATCAAATTCGAAGAAGCTGGCCTATGGAGAACAATTCCTGCAGTTTCACGGTACTTACCGATCATCATACTGCCTTACCTATGGCAACCGCTGGGATAGGACTCAAGATACTGACAATGGGGGTTTTTCCTGAATTTGTGTTATTACTGAAAATGCAAATTTGAACATAATTATTATGGGTTTGATTCATCATTTTCCCAAATTACCTTCAGAAAGTATTCAAAATCAGATTTCAAAATTGGGGTTTGGGATTTGTCAGGCATGCACGAAGTGACAACGGTGGTTACTAGAATAGCTTTTTCTGCTATAGAATAATGAAATATTTCTGTGGACCACACGTGTTCTTTGTCAATATAACCAAACAATTTTCGTGTGTGATTTGTCAGTAATATGACAGTATGACAGTCTGTGCTCTTCTTTTTCTATTCCTTGGCTGTTGTCTTCTACTCTAACCAAATCGAAGTATAGCTATCTCTGTTTTCCTAAGCAAAGTAACACATTTTGAAGTCCTTTTCTTCCCGAGAAAGCTGAATTCGACGTTGCCATATCGTACACTCATGACAAAACCCTTTTAATGCAAATCTCCATTTTTATTTTTCAGTTTTAGGTGATCAAACATTTTTTTAAAAATATAATATTGAAATTATATGTTTGAAATGTGATGTTCTAAAGGTTTTTCATGAAAATTACTGCAATTTCGTTTAAAGGAAAACCCCCCATTTTTCAGACGGAAAACTGCAGTATTACTACTTACAATTCGCCATCTATCGGGAGCATTGTACGAACCCTACCTTCGAGTGCAGAATACTTTATCAAGGTGGAATATTTGTTGAATTTCCGACAGGTATTCGTCCGTGATATTTTATGATTTTGAAAATGTCCAGTGAGTCCGAACTAGTCATTTTCGGGAAAATTATTAGTGACGAAATAAACCTTCGTTGGACAGGCTCAATACCTGAATGGGTGAAACACTTTTGAGGCATCTCTAATAGACGACTTCGGTCCAAGTTGCCAACCCACACATTTAGTTTAAATTTACTATCACTGGGGAAGGGGAATTTCAGAAAAAATTCGATAAGGTTCGCTTTATTCATAAATATCGGTGAAAGATGCCTCGGCTCCTCAAACAAGATAATTCCTTCCAAATGAAGGTTTTTGTTGAGATCATCTCCGATTGGCTGAAATTTGAATTGGGATTCTTGATTTCATGTTAATAGTGTCAAGTTTGAATAGGATATGTTCCGCAAATTACCTTGGTTATTTCGGTTGCCGGTATTCGGTTTCGCAAATTATGAAATATTTGGTTGGTTCCTGAAAAAAGGTTTTAATACGGATTTTGATTGATTAAAAACACGTTCTTTCTGTCCCCAGAACGACAGTCAATGTTCTATGATAACATATCCATAGTATATAACAATCTTTATTTACTTTATGATCTATAGAACATAGACAAGAAAACAATCAACGAAAACAGAGTACCTCGGTAGCCTAGAGGGTGGAAACATGTTCTAGGATGCTGAAGGTACCGGGTTCGAATCCCGGCGATGTCATGGATGTTGTAAAGTGTATAGGTGGTGGTGATTTGGAAATAATCTAGGGTAAATACTTGAAGATGTGTAGATGGACATAGTATCCCGGCACATATAAAGGAAAAAAAAATCCAAGAAAAACATTACTTAATTTGGTCTATGGATCATAAGGTAAATATAGATTGTTCTATGCCACGTATATGTTACCATAGAACAGACTGACATTCTGATGACAGAAAATTGCTTTTTTATCAATCTTATTCCGTAATTAACCTTCTTTCAGAAACCAACCGAATATTTCATATTTACGGAACGGAAAACCGGCAACCGAAATAACCAAGTTGATTTACGGAACATATCCTTCATAAACTTGACACTATTAACATGAAATCAGGAACCCCAACTTATATTTCAGCCAATCAGAGATGATCATAACAAAAACCTACATTTGGAAAGAATTATCTTGTTTGAGGAGCGGAGGCATCTTTTACGGATATTTTTAAATACCGCGAACCTTATCATGTCGAATTTGTTCTGAAATCCCCCTTCCCCAGTAATACTAAATTTTGACAAAGTTTGTTGGCAACTTGGATCCAATTCGTCTATTGAAGGTCAACAAAAGCAAAAAAAAACGAAGTAAAAGCATGAAAAGCCTCGCCGAAAATTTGATTAATCGTCAAATATGAGAGGACAAAAACAAAAGGTGCATATAGACAATTAATACCGATTTCTCAATTACCGAACAAAAACGTAGCCGCGCTGAAACATTCCATCGCAGAGATAAAAGGGAACCCGATGACAGTACGAGGCAACGTGAAAGAAGCCGGCAGGTTATCTATTCTCTGTTAATCATCGGCAATCGCAATACGTTGGGTAATAGCTGCGTGGCTTTAGGTTTAAAAAATTGACTCGAGATGGACCATGACGCGAAGACATCTGCCCCACTCTGACTGAGTAACATTGGGACGATGCTCGAGTTGCAGCAGCTATATGATGAACGCCGAAACAGTTGGATTATTTTTGATTGGACTCAATATTGTTCCAGATTGTGGTCAGAAGAATATAGGTATTAGTTCCTATTGGCGTCTGAATTTAAGATTGTAACGCCACGGTGGTCAATTTAAGAACCTTAGATAGAGGAATAGGAGCTAGGTTTTCAAGTGTTTGCTTGTATATTTGATTGATTGGAAATCTATTCTACAATTTGTACAGAGATTTTTTCAGTTGACAGAAGTGATCCTGTGTTTACATATTTCATTTTTATAAAAGAGTTATGTATCATTTATTCAAATTCAGAGTAGCAATAATGATACAATTACTGTTTGAAGTATTTCATTATCAACTTATTTCAACTCTAAATGGCAATTAATTAATTTCGAATTATTTGGAGTATCTTGAAGGCACAGAAGCTAGAAGTGTTCAGGAAGATGCATGTGATATTATGTTCCATGTTTTTTGAAAAACTAATTAACTTTGAACAACCTTTTTACCTACCCAACTTAATTATTTATCAAACATCCCCTCAGATATACTGCTCGAAAAGTTGAAAAACAGATGGTGTTGTAAAACATACTTTTTGAAATAATAGACAACTACTCATGACTTTATTTTTTATATAGGGAAGGACTGAATTTACAAAATATATTGTGAATGAAATTAATATTAACATTCACATAAAACTAATTCTACTTGTACCGTAAGCCTTATTCATTATTGATTCACAAATAACTTCTTCCAACACTCATTAGATTGGTCTTCAAAAAGCTGTAATAAATAAGCCTTCTACAGCTTTGCTTTCATCGGCAGAAGCACTTTGAGCGAAGAGTATTCAATACCAGATATTTCCTTGTATAGATTCTCTTGTTTCAATCGGTCAGTTCTATCGATAAAACATTCACGTTGTTCCTTAATGATCAGTTTAACAGGCAGATTTCTGGACGGCAAAGCATTCTTTTTAAGTAACTTTCTCTGCTTGGATTAGGGGCCTGGAAAAAAATGTCTTCATGAATGTGATCTAATATTTCATGAGCAACTCGTGCTTACCTCTATAAAAATGATCATCATCGGTAAAATGCAGGTAAAAGACTCTCATAAATCTTGTTTGTTGGTTTTTATCGATTCTTCAACACTTTCAGGCCCGACTTGTTAAAAGAAGTTTCTTTCACCCTAACTTGAAATTTTTCACCGGACTGTGGAAATATATGGGAAGGGACATTTGAGTTTGCTTCTTCTCAGTAGAAGCACTTGTAAAATCACACAAACGCCAAGAAAAATGCAGAAACTTTCTCATTTTCTTGACATTTCTTTTAACTTGTCAATGATAATCCTTGTACCTCGGTTTTCTCTGATAGTCACCAGAGGGAGTAGGGCTTATCTTCATTCGCCAATTGGGAACTTCTGCGAAAATGCCAGCGCCCTGACGGTTGAATTCGGAACCTATCCAAGCTTGTAGTTTTCATGTAAACAAACTGTAAATATGTGGTGGAGAACGAATATTTATTGAGCAGAGCTATACAATATTTAAAGAAATGATTATAATTTTGTGTCAGATTTCTTGTGTAGGAATTAACTTAATTCTTTTATGAGAATGCGCAATGCAATTCAGTTTCCCGAATATTCTTGAATATAAAAGTGGCAACATTGCGCTTTCTTAGTATTCATTTCAACCATTTTCAAAATTTACTAACCATACGAACAAGACAAGATTTTGGCAGTAGATGCGCGTTGTTATGCTCCAACTAACTACAAAGTTTCAATATGATCGCTCAAGTAGTTTCTGATATATTGAGGAAGTTAACTTAAAAATTCGACTTATTACAAATCTTAACCGTCGCATTCTCGAGCTGTCTCGACAAAGGTGGCCGTTCGGACATAATCGATTTTGAGATCAAATTCGTCATCACTAAGTCCAACCTAGTCGTTTGAGACCATTTTTGGCTCAAAATTCGAAAATTCTAGAGATTTGGACAGAACGAACGCTGTTACTTAGAACAAGTCTGCAATAATTAGTTCCGAAATGAATTAAACCGGTCCAAAGTATCCGTAAATACACAAATTTCTTATACCTACTCAGTCTTCCTGGAGGAGTTGATAAAGGGTTTTCCAATAAGAGGTGTTATTTTGATATTCAAAGAAAAATGCCATTTTTCAACATAAATGATCGGATGTTTATTTCATTATAAAGAAGAAGCTATGCCGTTAATAGTGGAAAATAACATCAGGCAACTGACCACACGCTTACAGGACCATATCCTTTTAATGAAATTTTCCATAACCAAATCCCAAAGTGGCTGCCCTATGTCCTCGATAGCCTCACGAATTCCATCTTTGAGGTCTTGAATCGACGCTGGGCTATTGGCGTAGACCTTCTCTTTCACGTGGCCCCAAAAGAAGAAGTCGCAAGGTGTTAAAAAACAAGATCTCGGTGGCCAATTTTGATCACCTCTTCGAGAGATAACAACGTCCGGAAACTTTTTCCGCAAAAGATCAATGGTTTCGTTGCTCGTGTGGCATGTAGCTCCGTCTTGTTGAAAGTAAACGTTGTCCAGATTAATACCATCCAATTCCGGGCATAAAAAATCATCTCTCAATTTTGCTTGTTGACGAAGCCACCGAGGTGGAATTGGGCCTCATCACTCAAAATGATTTTTCGTTGGAATTCCGGATCACTTTCATGCATTTCAACGACCCAATCAGCAAAGAAACGACGTTGTTGATGATCGGCCGGCATGAGTTCTTGTGTTAACTGAACTTTATAAGCCTTAAGACCTAAATCTTTATGCAAAATACGGTGTAATGACGTTTGTGGAATGCCTTATTCCAAAGAAAGACGAGGAATGGACAAACCTGGGTTTTCTTCAACACTTTCGGCTACAGCAGCAATATTCTCGGTTGTACTTGAGCGATGTGCACGGGTTTTATTCTGCACATCACTATATTATACCAACAGCTCGAATTTTTCTACCAATTTCTTTATTGCGGTCCGACAAGTTGCTTCACGACGACCCAAAAATGTTCGAGTTTTACGAACCGTCTCTGCCAAATTTTCATCATTTTTATAGTGAATTTAAATAATTTCAATGCGTTGTTGAAGCGTGTATCGTTCCATTTTTATTAATGGCGTAGTTTCTACTTGTCAAATGTCAAAAAATGACAGCTTCAAAAGTGACATCTACCGAAATAGCGGGCTATTCAAAATAACACCTCTTATTGGAAAACCCTTTAGAAGTAAGATGTGATCTATCCCCTAATCGAATTTTTATGCAAAATTCAGTGAGGATCATACCGCCAAACGTATAAAAAATCACCTCGGACCAAGCGAGCATCGGACCAATAACGGATAGATTGGGATAATTAGTGATAGCCTTGTTTATAAACGATTTATTTCTCGATCGTCCTCTAATTCGAAAGAATTCAAGGAAAGGAATTTATGAAATAGTTCAAATTCAGCAAGTCGCAAGAAATAGTTGAGATCAACTGAAGAGACCGATCCGTTGGGAACAAAAACCTCATAAGAATGTGTGGTTCCGTTTGGGAAGACAAAGACCCAGTGGTTCGCATGGTTCAAGGAAATGATGAATGGCTTGGTGCTAGATCAGGTGACATAAGGGATGAGTCAGATGTAAAGTATTTTATCGTAGTGCCCTCCCGCTGTTATCACATCGTTATCGATGAAAAGGTACGATCTGATACGTAAGAAACCTAGAATAAAAGCACTGCTTTGAAGGCAGCAGCTTTTGCGCGCATATTCAATGAAGATGAGCGCATTGGCAACGAATTGGAACACGCGCTTGAAAGATGCTGCCTTCACGGCAGTGCTTTAAAGGTTTTTTCGATAAAGTTCTGGATTTCAATTCGATCTAATCTGTATATTCGGAAATATTGAGAAAATAGAATTTTTAATTAATTCAAATTTTGAATTGGTATATCCGCGGAATCTTTGGGTGGATTATACCCATCCACGAATTCGGCCTTCATAATTAAGGTCTAGACATACTCTGCAAATATCCAGTTTCTAAATTGTTTATTTCGGAAGTTATTGTGTTTACGGTCTGCCGTAAGGCCTAACTGCTATTATATTTTCCCAATATTTCCAAAAATACAGATAAGATCGAATTGAAATCCAGTACTTTATCGGAAAATGACAGTTCGAAAGTTCTTACACAATTTAATGAGGATTATATGATGAGATGATCAAACAATATTGAATATTTGAAATAAAAATAAATTGAAATTTTTTTTTCGAATTGTTTTAATGACACGATCATCACGATATTCGGCACAAAGTTGTTCCTCAGCATCTCTAGGCTAGCTGCGAAGCTTCATCATAATTGAATCAGTATTTCTTGAGTTATACCGAAAAAAAAACAACGAAATATAGAAATAAACCACGAAATTTTACATATGTTTTCCCAATATTTCCGAAACTATTATTCTTATCAAAAATTTAAACTTGGCACACTGCTGTGAACCATAGGGCTCAAGGTATAAGCGAAATTTTTATCGAACATGATTCATTGTTTCTGAAAAAAAAAATTTAGCCGAAAAAACTTTCAAAAAAATATTTCTATCGGCTTCAAGATTTGCTATATCTTTTCCCAATATTTCCGAAAATCAAAATTCAATCAAATTGAAATTTGGAGCATTATTGTGAAATATTGACTTCAAGGTATGTGCTAAATTTCATGAAGTTATGCGTTAGTTTTCTTTATACAACTATTTACGAATTTTTATTTTTATAGCTTCGGCATTCTTCTTGGGATGAAGAAATTTCAAACAAAAACGAACATTGAATACATTCAGACATTTTGAAAAAATGTTGACACCCTTGTTTCCTACAACAAGCACCTAAAATGAAACGGTTTTTTAACTCAAGGCATATTTGAATTTGTCTCAGTGGATCTTCCAGTGCTTGATTTTGAGTAGGTCACAAATAATGAAGATTCATAATCAAAACAAATTTTAATGAAAATTCCAGATGTGATTTTTAACAAATCAGAACGTGTCTCCATCGCAACGGATGAATTTTAGTGGAAATTTTTTCCTCGTGGGTACCCAACAGAGAATTATACTGGAAATTTTTGACGTTTATAATGGCAGAATATTTTCTCAATTCGTCTGCTGACAGTGCGGATGAACTTGCCTCTCTCTTGGTTGGATCTATTTGTAGCTTCCGACGCCTAGCATTTTTTACAGCTCTTGCGTTGACAAATTCTAGGTCAGAGAATGGATTAAATTTGCGATTATACCTTCCGAAAAAATATTCCTGCAACTGCTTAGCTGTAGAGTTACACAGAACTTTGATAACACTCTCCTTGTAGTCTTCGGAGTTCTTTTTTCGCATGTTGAAGGCATAGTCTTCAAAAATAAGCGCCAGTTCTTCCACAGGTATATCCGCTTTGTCAAAATCATACGCTTTTTCTGTGCAAAAGTTTATAAACTGCGTCCATATACTTGCCTTCGATTTCCTAGTATTCGCAGGTATCAACTGCTTAATATTCTGGCCAATATTTTCTTTACTTTCTTGAGCGAAGCGAGACATTTTTCTACGTCGTGCTGTATTTGACAAATTCAAAACAGAAATAATTTCTAGCTTAGAGTTGCCATGGTAACTAAATAATCAAGTCGACAAAACCTTCTATGTTTTGCAAGTACTTGATGAAGACGAAAATTGATGTTTTTGGAAAGAAACACATTTGGTGTGGAATTTTCTTACCGAATACCACACGAGGTCAAATTAAATCCGGAAATAATTTGACTTCTAGTTGTATTTAGTATATATATATTCTTTTGAGAACGAGCATTACATTCTAAGATATATCACAGTGTTAGCAGAGGAAATGTAAACGGGGTACCATACTTATTTGCGTATGATACAAGAGCACAGATAAAAACCTCAGGAGAAATTCTGTCTCCCCGCATAAGTGTAGTAATTTGTTTATAGAAGATGGATGGCATCTTTTTCATTTGAAAATAATTTTTTCGTCATCTTGAATTCATTTCGACAAAATATCTTGACATAATATCTGAAACAGAAAGAGGGACAGAAAACCAGAAGGAAGCAGTAAATAATATCACCTACATTTGCTCATGACCGAGAGGGTCTTTCGACCAGGTTCAGTCCTCCAAGCGATGATTTTCAGATCCTCAGATAAACGAAGAACGCTACAGGCCCCTTTATTGGGGAATCATCTCCCATAGATCCATAATTGTTCATTTCGAACTAGAAATCTAATAAAATATCGGGAATAAAGTGAAAAACTTGTGACATGTATTGTCAGGAAGACAATAGAAGTGGTGTATTTAGTGATAATATTTTACTAACCATAGTAACCAATCAAATTACTTCATTTTGAGTCATGTGTCAAATTTCATCCAATCACCTATGGATTTCAGCGACAATACCGTGCATGTGGTGTTTTCGACAAAGAGGATCATCAAGTTTAAATTAAACGTCAGATTGACAATGAATTTTTTGAAATCTACAAAGTAAAAAATTATTGCGCGCATGTTCTAGGGAAACAGCGTGCTATCGTTTTGTCCAAATGTCTGTAATTTTGGATGATTGAGCCGAAAATGGTCTCAATCGACTAGGTTGGACTCACTGATGACGAATCCGGTGTCAAAATCGATTCTGTCCGTCTGGCCGGCCGGCCGGCCGTCCGTCCGGCCGTAGACACAATAACTGTCGACAGAAGCAAGCTAGCAATTTGAAAATTTCAGGATAGGTTGCGCATCAGAATGCCGCGATTAAGTTCGTTAATGGGCCAAATCGGTCGAATAGTTTCGGAGTTATAGGCACTTGAAGTTTTGAAGTTATTTATTTTTTATTTCAGAAACTACTTGAGCGATTGGATTCAAACTTGGCAGCTTGGTGGAGTATAACAACGCGCAACTTCGAGCCAAATTTCGTCAGGATCATATTGTCAGTAAATTTAAAAAAAAATTTTTTTTTGCGGAAACCATTCATCATATCCAAAAAAAATTCCACTCACACTTTGAGCTTGATATTTCACAGCAGTGTTTCAATTCGATACGATCATAAGTTTTGGAGATATCGGGAAAAAATATGTCAAATTTCGAGGTTTTCTTCTCGATATCGTTGTTTTTTTCGGTATAACTCAAGAAATACTGATTTAATCGTGATGAAACTTTGCAGCTAGTTCAAAGATGCTGAAGGATAACATTGTGCAAAATTTCGTTATGATCGTGTCATAAGAACGATTTGAAGAAGATATTTCAAATTTTTTTTTTCCAAATATTGAATATTCTGTGATCTTCTCATCATATCAACTTCATTGAATTCTGCATCAACCTTCAAAAAGTACTGGATTTCAATTCGATCTAATCTGTATTTTCAGAAATATTGGGATTAGATCGAATTGAAGTCCAGTAATTTATCGAAAAAAAAATCTAGGAAAGCACTGCCGTGAAGGCAGCAGCTTTTGCGCGCATGTTCAAATTCGTTGCCGAAGCGGTCGTCTACATTGAACATGTGCGCAAAAGCTGCTGCCTTCACGGCAGTGCTTTCCTAGATTTTCCTATCGAATACTCCTCGGGCCTTGATAAATCCTCAAAATTTTGCTTAAGGATAATAGCCCTCGGGCTTCTGCCTCGGGCTATTATCAAGCAACACGCTTTCAGCATTCGAATTCGACAAAATTATCTCGGTATTATCAAGGCCCAAGGGGTATAACTACTGAACATAAAATAATTTTCTAGGCAAATGATAGATATTTGTATGACATTTAAACAAGCATTGTCCATATGTTTCTTTCGGTGGCATGAATTTCTACTGTGTCCCACGGAAACAGTTCTGAAAAAAAAAATGCATGGAACAATTCCCTAGAACAGTAACAGTTTCTCTTCACATCCAATAGTTCCTAGGAATTTGAAACTAACATATAAATTTGTTGTTTTACTTCCAATTAGAAGCTACACCTTCCCATAAACTGGTATGTATCCTGCCCTATTCTGTAGATAAACATCTTCGGTTGAATTCCCTAATTAATGGTTTCGAAGATGTCCACGTAACAGGTGTGCAATAAAAATAAATTCAAAAAAACCGAACAATGTCTTTTTTTTCATAGTTTCAGTTCAAAATTACAATTGGGAGCGTGTAATAATTTGTAAGTATGGATGAGGTATAAATATCTGAAACATACCGATAACATTTTTTCCATTGTTCAGAAAAACTTCGATACAAGGAATAAAAAGGCATCATATTGAGCAAGGTTTCACAGTTTTGAATGGGGAAAATTTTTACTCGTTTGATCAGCGCGAAATTCTGCATGAACCTTACCTATGAGATCTAAGATTTCAACTCTGTCGGAAATATCTTTGTTCGAGGTATTGTGTTTATGATCGGTCTGTTAGAAACTTGATCGAAAGCGAATTCATGGATGAGAAAATTCAACTAATAATTTCCATTCAAATTTTTTTTGCTTAATATTTCCCAGACCACAGTTCCGAACGAGTACTGGCCTAACGGCCGAACGTAAACACAATAACTTCCGGAAGAAACAACTTAGAAACTCGATATTTGTAGAGAAGGTTTGGACTTTAATTACGAAGTCCGAATTCGGGAATGGGTGAAATCCACGCAATGTTTTCGCAGATATACCCATTCAAAATTTCATTTTCCCAATGTATTTACAGATAAGATCGAATTGAAATCCATTACTTCATCGAAAAATGAGAGTTCGAAAGCTCATATAGAATTAAATGAGGATAATATCATAAGAAGATCACGGAACATTGAATATTCGAAAAAAAATTTCTACGCAAAGTTGTCTTTCAACATATCCGAACTAGCTGCGGAGTTGCATTTTGATTGCATCAGTTATACCGAAAAAAACCACGAAATTTTACATATTTTTTCCCAATATCTTCAAAACTAATAGGAATATCGAATTGAAATTTGGTATACTGCTGTGAAATATGGAGCTCAAAGTATGAGCTACTTTTTTCCGAATGTGGTGAACAGTTTGCGAAAAAAAAAATTTTTTTCGAAAAAAATTTTGAAAAATTTTTTTTTTTACAGATGCTATGATCTCGAACAATTTCACGAAAAGTTGGACGTTGCTATACTTCAACTAACTGCTAAGTTTCGATCCAATCGTATCAGTAGTCCCCGAATTATCGCCAAAACAACTTCAAGAGTCTCAAACCGTTTGGTCGATTTCGCCCATTAACGAACTTAATCGTCGCATTTTGAAATGCAACCTACCCTGAATGTTTCAGGTCGATAGAATTCTCCGTACGACTGTAATCATGCCTACGGACAAACGGTCGGCTGGACAGAATCGTTTTGACACCGGATTCATCATCAGTGAGTCCAACCTAGTCGTTTGAGACCATTTTCGGCTCAAAATTCGATAATTACAGACATTTGGACAAAACGATAGCACGCTGTTCCCCAGAACATGCGCGCAAAAACACGAAATTCGACATATTTTTTTCACAATATCTTTGAAAATTAAGATCGTATGGAACTGAAATTTGGTACACTGCTGTGAAACATATGGCTCAAGACATGACCAGAATTTTTCCCAAATATAATGATTGTTTCCAAGAAAAAAAATTTGTTGGAAAAAAATTTTGAAAATTTTTTTTCAAACTTTACCGACGGCACGATCTCAACAAAATTTCGCAAACAGTTGTGAGTCCTTATGCTCCAACAAACTGCCAATCTTCAATTCAATGGCTTCAGTAGTTCTCGAAATATCAGGGAAATAACCTCAGAACTTCAAATGGCTATAACTCCGATATCGTTCGACCGATTTTGCCCATTTAAAAACTCAACCTTAGCATTTCGAAATGCAACCAACCCTGAAATTTTCAAGTTGATATATTCCTCTGCACGAGCGTAATCGTGCGCACCGACGGCGGACATACTCTATTTTGACACCGGATTCGTCATCAGCGAGTCCAACCTAGTCGCTTGAGACAATTTTCGGTTCAAAATTCGAAAATTACATACAGTTCGACAAAACGATAGCACGCTGTTCCACATAACATGTGCGCGAAAACACATGAAATATAGCAGCGCACGATACCGATAATTCAAAATAAAATAACGCCGAAGATTCTCGACGAAATATGGCGGACTTTTGACAGATTTATGACCTTTGTCGTCACCTTTAGAATATAGTCACTGTATCCTATATACTTATAATGCGCCAGCTAACGTGAACCACCCTGTATACTTCTGATTCCCACCGTGGCATCTCACAAACGCTCAAATAAGATCCTCCAAAACTCAAAATCGTTACAGTATCTTCAAAGTCATTACTCAGTAGCAGTGTATTCGTTCAGACTTCTGTGTCACAGAGAATGTGTAGATATGTAGACATATACGAGCGTATATCTATGTAATGGAGTTGGGCTCGACCCACAGATCTATTTTCAGCCAGCAATTGTTTTAGCCGTGTGTTTAGACAGCGTGATTTATTCGGGCCCGTCCAGACGGAAATACAGTGCCCCATTAATGTCATAAATGATTGCCCCGACCAAATGAATATCGAGATATATGACGGCGATCGAAAAAATGCATTTTTAGAACTCCTTGCAAATAACCATTTGTTCGGGGATAATGTGGCACTCCAAGCGGGAGACCGACCGGACGGAAATTGCAGAGGATGTGAAATCCTGCTAATTTCTTTTGGGAATTGTATTGGTATACTGCTCCCTTCATCGAGTGCACTTTTTGCTGCAATGTTGGTATGTTCAGAAAAAATGGTGTGATCATCCTGTATGTATCCGTTACATGAAACGAAGGTTGAGAGTTGAGATATGAAGAGATAGAGGGCCTACCAACAAAAATCTCATGAACTTCAAGTATTGTAGTCGCCCCTTGAAAATTCTCTATAGGAATTATCGAGTACTCTATACTAGCCAAACGCAGTGCAGAAGAATTACTGTTACACTCTCAAGTCCAAGAGCCGCTGAAAAAAAGATTGAGATATGTCTGTCAATTATCTCACAGCGACCTTAAGGTCTATTGTGCCCCCTCGTTAGAGCTGTTTTCGCATTGCGGTACCTAGAGCTCGCCCTCCAGCTCAAGAGCTCTGATGAATTCTTATATCTCTGAGGGCTTCAAGGAAGCTAAGTTCTCATTCCTCCTATAATTCTCCTGTCCAAGATATTTCTTCCGTAGGCTCACAATGGCAAGCCATTCTGTGATCAGGTGAACGAGAGTTTCCACTTCTTCTTCACAGAATCTGTACTCGTCAGTTTCTGATAAGCCCATTCTCATCATGTGCTTCCTCAGGCGACAGTGTCCTGTGAGGAAACCACTGAGGGGGCATAACTTGTTCTTACTGAGATCCAAATGATTTTTGGACCTTGCAATTTCAAAGTTCCAAAGGAACTTTTTAGAGTGTTCCATTCGTGTAGAATTTATCCAGAGTGCCCCTCTTTAATTTTCTTAATTCTCCAAAAACTCTTTCTTATGGGTGCATTTGCCTATACCACAAAAAGGTTCTGGGCCAGTAGGTAGCGTTAGTGCTCCCTTTCTGGCTAGAGTGTTAGCCTCTGTATTTCCCTTGATTCCTGAGTGCCCAGAAACCCAGACTAAGGAGACCTTGTTATTCTTGCCTATTTCATTGAATTTCCTTTGGCACTCCCATATCAGCTTCGAGTCGATAACATAAGAGTTCAGTGCTTAGTGAACATCCTGACTGTCAGGATGGATCACTATGTTACACCTTTGATAATTCCTTTCCAGGTTTGTGTCTATGCATCTCTCGATTGCAAGTATTTCTGCCTGAAAAACACTCGAGTAGGAGCCTAGCGATTTTGTACACTTGGTTCTTAGCACGTAAACTCCAGTGCCATCTCCTATCGTGGGTTTAGAACCATCTGAATACAATTTAACGGTATTTGCTCTGAAGTTTCGGGTAGTGTATTCCTTTTCCTGCACAAGCAAAAAAAACTCATGAAGTTTCCACCAGCCCATTCCAGAAAACTCCTGGAGAAACCACGATCTGCGCTTTGTGTATTGTTGGGATAGCTGACAAGGAACTGCCATTACAAATAGCTGTTATACCATAAGAGCAATTCGGCAGATGCTATATGCAGTCTCTGTATATGAGACACGGATACAGCTGAAACTATAATATGCAAATGTCCGAAGGATATGGGTGAACCATTTTAAATCCTCAAGAGTTGGTATTCTTATTCCTTCATGGAGTGCCCTTTTTGCCATTATACTAATGGTGAGGATCGACAGTTGAGATAAGGGATGATAGAGGGCAAACCAACAATAGTCTCAATCTTACTGAATACACTGAGGGTCCGGGGATCACCTATTCAGAGCTCTCTGGTGTCCTGGAAATGCTGTGATGCCATAAAGCAACTGAATAAAAGTGCCAAGATGACTCTTCCTTGGTTGTCTTGGATATGTGGGATTGAAGGAAATAAGAGAACTTATGAAATTGCGATTAGGATCTCAGCAGTGAAAATTGAACTAGAATCCTTCTGTAGGCTTAGAATATACCATTACAAGGTAGTTGTCCAGCAATTGAAGCTTAAAAATAAAACAGTTCTTGGAAGAAATAATCCAAGACTTGCACAGGCAGAAACATCCTTGGAATTCCCACTATTCTATACCAGACAGATACTGCAGCTGTCACGAGATGAGACAAGGCATTCCCAGTAGGTACAAATATCTATCTCTTGTCAAGTCAGTCGATAAAATTTGAAGGCTATATAGATCTGGTACAGCCAAAAATATAGTACGTAATGAAAAGTACTGTAACTACCTATATTCATTACCTTACGGTCGCCCATTCAGGTACTAACCTGCATCAACGCTGCTTCACCTTCAGATGTAAAATTTCGATTTTCTGATAGAACAGCGCTCACGATATTTCACGGAATTTATCTTGTGTACAGCCGGTTTTTTGGCAATCAACTAAGCTGAAACTATAGACATATTAAATTCTCCTGGACACGGCGTACGAATGCATTTCTAAAGAGTCGAATGGAGATAAGGAAGCAAGTGAGAGGTCCGAGAGAGAGATGGAACTGGATACAAATATCCGGTATTCTACAGCGTATGGAGAGTTAGATGAAGATGATCTCACTTGCACAATATGACGCTGAGCTAGGGATAAAATGAAGCATTTACTTAGGGAATCTTCGGGGGAATGACTTTTTGGCGTTCTTGGTATATCAGATTACGTTGAAGTTTTGAAAATTGGCGATGAATGTGATCATTACTCCGATATGAATATTCGAAATGATTAATCAATAAGAATATTTGATAATTGACTATTTTTCTTTCAAATTCTCTTGGGCCGTTTGTTTCAGGAAGGTATTTTTAGCTTCAAATGATTTTTTCCTAAGCAGCGTACAGACACGCGAGCTGAGCCGCTTCCGGAGCACTTTAATTGGGCTGACTCACAAGTATATACGGTGTTTTGAACAGCTCGCGAGCCATTCAACATCGTCCAAACTTGCGAGGAAGCCGAATCAAATTGCCTCGCAAGTCGCTCAGCTCGCGTGTCTGTACGCAGCTTTTGAATTTTGTGTATTAAATGGTATCAAAAGATTAGAATGCACTAAATAGTCTGAATTGTGCGAAATTCATTTCTGCGCTCGGATTCATAGCAATTATACATTCATTTAATTTTTTAACGCTCTTTCCGAATTATTGTATTTTACTTTCATTTTATATCTCCTCGTACAATGGGGGGTTTTCCTTCGAACGAGAATGCAGTGATTTTCATGAAAAACCTTTAGAACATCACACTTCAAACATATAATTTCAATATTATATTTTTGAACGAATGTTTGATCACCTAAAACTGAAAAATAAAAAAGGGGATTTGCATTTGAAGGGATTTGTCCTGAGTGCACGATATGACCACGTCGAATTCAGCTTTCTCGGAAAGAAAAGGACGTCAAATGTGTTACTTTGCTTAGGAAAAAAGAGGTAGCTATACTTCGATCTGGTTAGAGTGGAAGACAATGACCAAGGAATAGAAAAAGAAGAGCAAAGACTGTCATACTGTCATATTGCTGACAAATCGCAAACGGAAATTGTTTAGTTATATTGACAAAGAACACGTGTGTACCACAGCATAGGAATAAATATTTCATTATTCTATAGCAGAGAAAGCTATTCTACTGAACACCGTTGTCACTTCGTGCATGCCTGGCAAATCCCAAACCCCAATTCTGAAATCTGATTTTGAATACATTCTGAAGGTAATTTGGGAAAATGATTAATCAAACCCATAACAATTATGTTCAAATTCGCATTTGCAGTAATCATCCAAATTCAAGAAAAACCCCCATTAATGGCACAACACGAATTTACCATTATTATTTACCAGTGAACCCGGTTTAAAATGAAGGAAATCGAATTCTATTCAAAAAGCTTACAAAGACACAAAAAACACGGAAATTATATCTTCTGTACATTCTTTTCATTCTAATTCAGAATGGAATAACATAAAATCTGGTTTGAAATACTTCCGAAAACACAAATTTGACTCGCAAAACATAAAAAAAAAATGTATTTCAAACATGGACTTACAATTATAGTCTATGGCTTCAAACTGATCTGTCTTTTTTTTTGCTGTATTCTATGGTTTGGCCCACCCTAGTTTCATCTTTGTCATCCCGCTTCTCCTTTCTCTAAGCCATGTCCATATAGTTGTACAGGTCTATGGCTGAAACATTTCATTTTATTCTATGCGACAGAAAATCAAGATGCAATTGGTGTCTGAATTTAAGATTGCAGCGCCACGGTGGCCAGTTTTAGAACCTTACATAAAGACATGGATTTTGTTGTGATAGTCGATTTTGTACTGTTGGTGTTTGGTTTGATAATTTTTTTATTTCACGATTTATTCAAAGACTTTTTAGACATTTATAGTTGACGAGAGTATTACTGGGAGTACATATTCCATTCTTATAAAGTAGGTATGTATCATTCTTCAATCTTATTGAGTGTAGCAACTCTAAAATTACGGGGATATCTCCAAGGTAACACAGTATTTTAATA
Source organism: Myrrha octodecimguttata (assembly GCA_958510865.1). Classification (NCBI taxonomy): domain Eukaryota; kingdom Metazoa; phylum Arthropoda; class Insecta; order Coleoptera; family Coccinellidae; genus Myrrha; species Myrrha octodecimguttata. The sequence continues at coordinate 76,386,757 of OY294057.1, forward strand.
TTATTTATTTTCAGATCCAAATAGCAAGATTAACTTTGGTGGTTCTTAGGCTGTCTTGCAAGTTGAAAAACAGATAGTATTGTAAAACCTACTTTTTGGAAGAATAGACAAATACTCATAACTTTACTATTTTTATAGGGAAGGACTAAATACTCAATATATTGTGAATAAAATGAATACATTTACATAAAACTAATGCTACTTGTACCGTAAGCCTTATTCATTATGGATTGACAAATAAATTTTCCAACACTTTTATGATTGGTTTTGAAAAAGCTGTTATATATATATCAACAGGCAGATGTCTGGAAGGCATAGCATTCCTCTTCTTAAGTAACTTTCTCTGCTTGGATTAGGGGGCTGGAAAAAAATTGTCTTCATGAATGTGATCTAATATTTCATGAGCAATTCGTGCTTACCTCTATAAAAATGATCATCATCGGTAAAATGCAGGTAACAGTTTCCAATAAATCTTGTTTTTTGGTCTTTATCGGTTCTTCAACAATTTCAGGCCCGACTTGCTAAAGGAATTTTCTTTCACCCTAACTCCAAATTTTTCACCGGGCCGTAGAAATCTATGGAAAGGGACATTTGAGTTTGCATTTCCTCAGCAGAAGCACTTGTAAAACCACACAAACGCCAAGAAATATGCATAAACTTTCTGAAATTCTTAACATTTCTTTTAACTTGTCAATGATAACGTCTGTATCTCGGGTTACTCGGATAGCCACCAGAGGGAGTAGCGCTTATCTTCATTCGCCAATCTCTGATCGCAATATCTTGCATTTCATATCAGCTCGAAAAATCTGCCGATATCGAATGAGTTCTCGAAGAAGGACATTACTTCCAGTAAGACAACAATTCACTGAAAAAGTTCGAGTTCTCACGCTTCGGGAAGTTAAAAGGGTTTTGGTTATTAAAAATTCTTAATTTACAGCGATCCTTGAAAAAGCTACGATAAAATTCAATAGTCAGTAGCATGAAAAATAGCCCGACCACGGTTGTGTCGGCTTGTAAGAATCGATTTACAGGCATTCCGTCGACTGTCGGTGAATTTCGACCTGAGAAACCGATTGGTCCTGAAGATAAGTCTCCAGTTGACGGATTCTCGCTCTCGGATCCTTCTTTACCGATCGAGAACAGCGTTGCCGTCCTGGGAGATTCGGAAGCACGTGCGTCCTTCATTCGAATTCGAGAAAAAAAATCAACGTTCCTGAATTGGAGGTGTAAACACATCTTTTATCTCCGAAATATTGTCCTCGTTGTATTTCTCAAGATATTCAGCTGAAATTTGCTACTATATATACGTAAAAATCTAGAAAAGCACTGCCGTGAAGGCAGCAGCTTTTCCGCGCATGTTCAATGTAGATGACCGCTTCGGAAACGAATTCGAACATGCACGCAAAAACTGCTGCCTTCACGGCAGTGCCTTTCTAGATTTTTTTCGATAAATTACTGGATTTCAATTCGATCTAATCTGTATTTCTGGAAATATTGAAAACATAAAATTTTGATTAGGTATATCTACGGAATCATTGGGTGGATTTTACCCATTCACGAATTCGGCCTTCGTTATTAAGTCCAAACCTTCTCTACAAATTTCGAGTTTCTAAGTTGTTTCTTTTGGAAGTTATTGTGTTCACGATCCGGCCGTAATTCGGATCGAATTGAAATCCAGTACTTTATCGAGAAATGACAGTCTGAAGGTTTATACAGAATTCAATGAGGATAATAAGATGAGAAGATCACAGAATATTGAATATTTGAAAAAAAAAATTTGAAATATTTTTTTTGAAATCGTTCTAATAACACGATCATCACGAAATTTTGCACAATGTTATTCTTCAGCATCCTCGAACTAGGTGCAAAATTTTAAGCTTCATCACCATTGGATCAGTATTTCTTGAGTTATACCGAAAAAATAAACGATATCGAGAAGAAAACCACGAAATTCTACATAATTTTTGCCAATATCTCCAAAACTAACAGCCGTATCAAACTGAAATTTGGTACACAGCTGTGAAACATGAAGCTGGAGGTACAACTGAAAGTGTTTTCGAATATGAACAATGGTTTCGGAAAAAAAAATTTTTTGTTACAAAATTTTGAAAAAATTTTTTTTAAAAACTGAGTGACCATGAGATTTCAACGAAATTTTGTTCAAAGTTGGACGTTGTTATGCTCCAACTAACTGCCAAGTTTCAATCCAATCGCTCTGATAGTTTCTGAAATATGAGGAAAATAACCTCCAAATTTCAAATTGCCACAAGTCCGAAACTATTTGGCCGATTTGGCCCATTAACGAAATTAACCGTCGTATTCGAATGCGTAAACTGATCGTACAAGTTTCAGGTCGCTAACTGGCTCCGTTCGACAGTTATCGTGTCCACGGCCAGCCGGCCAATCGGCCGGCCGGAAAGAATCGATTTTGACACCGGATTCGTCATCGGTGAGTCCAACCTAGTCGTTTAAGACCATTTCCGGCTCAATCATCGAAGATTACAGACATTTGGACGAAACGATAGTACGCTATTCCCCTAGAACATGCGCGCAAAAAGTGCGTGTATAATGATTAAATTTCCGAGCCCCACCGTCAATATTAGAAGAAATTACACTAACATAACCACAAGGACGAATATCTGTTGGTAAATCATTAAATATTCCAACTTGATCAGAATGATTCATCCAATCAACCGGAATTTTTTTCCGATATTACCACTTTTTCAATTTTCGCTTATAACTAAATAACAAAAGAAGGTGGCCAAAAATGAATACTATACTCTTGTTAGTTTTCCAGAAAAAAAAAGAGAATGGGAAATCAGATTTGGTCTATCTCTTCTGCATAACGGCCGACCGTAAACACAATAACTTCCGGAAGAAACAACGATATTTGTGGAGTAGTTTTGAGGCTTAATTAGGTCGAATTCATTAATGGGTGAAATCCGCACAATGATTTCGTGGATATACCCATTCAAAAATTGATTTTGCCAATATTTCCGAAAAAACACATTAGATCGAATTGAAATACATCACTTCATCGAAAAAAACTTTTAAAAAAATGTAAGAAAATACAATAGTTTATGTGTTTCTACTGAGAAAAAGCAAACTCAAATGTCCCTTCCATAGATTTCCACAGCCTCGTGAAAAATTTCAAGTTTGAATGAAAGAAATAAGTCGGGCCTGAAAGTGTTGAGAAATTGATAAAAACCTTGGCAACTTGTAACTCAAAATTGGTCAACCAACTAACTAGATTTATGAGAGTCGGTTACCTGCATTTTACCGATGATGATTATTTTTATAGAGGTAAGCACAAATTGCTCATGAAATTTTAGACCACATTCATGGAGACAATTGGTTTCCAGACCCCTTATCCAAGCAGAGACAGTTACTTAAAAGGGATGCTATCTATGCCTTCCAGAAATCTGCCTGTTAAACTGATCGTTAAGGAACAACGTAAATGTTTTAGTGATAGAACTGACCGATTGAAACAAGAGTCTCGACAAGGAAATATCTGGTGATGAATATTCTACGCTCAAAGTGCTTCTGCCGATGAAATTAAAGCTGTTACAGCTTTTTCAAGACTAGGAGTATTTTTCTGTTTTTCAACTTTTTGAGCAGTAGATCTGTTAGCAGTTCAAAGTTTATAGTTTTGCAAATAACATGCAACATAATATCACATGCATCTTCCTGAACATTTCTAGCTTCTCTGCCTTCAAGATATTCCAAATAACCTTTAATTAATCTTGCCATTCAGAGTTGAAATAAGTTGAAACTTAAATACCTACTTCTAACAGTAATTGTAGCATTGCTACTCTGAATTAGAATAAACGATACATAAGTCTTCTTCTTTCATAAAAATGAAATATGTATACACAGAATCACATATGTTAACTGAAAAAAACTTTGAACAAATTGTAAAATCAAATTTTACTAAATCAAAAGGTTTGTTCGATGTACTTACATGAACTACACTAATTACAATTGCTCCACTTTTTCTGTTCGGTGTGTTTTGTTGTAAACTTGCACTCTGTTCGTTGAGGAAATATTGGCAGTTAGTGTAGTCACAGATTACGTGTGCAGTGCATAGAGTGTGGTTATCTTCTGTGATGGTTATGCGTAAATATAATTCATAATCATAGACATCTGTAGTTGTCTCTGATTCCTGGTTGGATGTGTTTTGTTCTCTATGTGTGGTTATTTTTGGACGAAATTAATTTTCATCATACCGTTATTTGAAATAGAATGTTTGTCCGTGACGACTTTAGAAAAACTTTACCACAAATTTAATCTACATCACCTCGATGTGGTAGCGAAAACAGAAGAAGCATAGAATTCTATCATCTTGGGTTTGCGTAAAATCATCTATCATATATTTGTATTCTGTGAAAATCATAGAACAGATTGAACTACACTAAGTCCACTCATGTAGATATCTGTGACTACACTGAGCTGCACTGAGAATTGGAAGTCAGTGGTAGTTAGTGTAGTTCATGCAGCAACAACGAATAAATCTAAATATACGAGCAAACGCTTGAAATCCTAGCTCCTATCCCTCTACCTAAGGTTCTTGAAGTGGCCACCATGGCGCTGCAATCTTGAATTTGGACGCCAATTGGCGTCTGAATTTAAGATTGCAGCGCCATGGTGGCCCGTTTTAGAACCTTACATACAGACATAGATTTTGTTTTGACAGTCGATTTTGTACTGTTTGTTGGTGTTTGGTTCGATAATTTTTGATTTCACGATTTATTCAAAGACTTTTTAGACTTTTATAGTTGACGAGAGTATTACTGGGAGTACATATTCCATTCTTATAAAGTAGGTATGTATCATTCTTCAATCTAATTGAGTGTAGCAACTCTAAAATTACGGGGATATCTCCAAGGTTAGACAGTATTTCAATATTATTCATTTTCAGATCCAAATGGCAAGATTGACTTTGGTGAATTTCTTAGGCTGTCTTGAAAGTAGAAAAACAATAGTATTTTAAAACATACTTTTTGGAATAATAGACAAATACTCATAACTTTACTATTTTCTATAGGGAAGGACTAAATACTCAATATATTGTGAATAAAATGAATACATGCACATGAAACTAATGCTACTTCAACCGCAAGCCTTATTAATTATGGATCGACAAATAAATTTTCCACTCATATGAAAAAGCTGTAATAAATAAGCCGTGTACAACTTTGCTTTCATCGGCAAAAGCATTTTGAGCGAAGAGTATTCATCACCAGATATTTCCTTGTTGAGACTCTTATTTTTCGATAGTCAGTTTTATCAGTAGAACATTTACGTTGTTCCTTAGTGATGAGTTCAACAGGCAGATTTCTGGAAGGCATAGCATTCCTCTCAAGTAAATTTCTCTGCTTGGATTATAGTCCTGGAAAAAAAATGTCTTCATGAATGTGATCTAATATTTCATGAGCAATTCATGCTTACCTCTATAAAAATGATTATCATCGGTAAAATGCAGGTAACAGACTCCAATAAATCTTGTTTGTTCGTCTTTATCGATTCTTCAACACTTTCAGGCCCGACTTGCTAAAGGAATTCTCTTTCACCCTAACTCCAAATTTTTTACCGGGCTGTAGAAATCTATGGGAAGGGACATTTGAGTTTGCTTTTCCTCAGTAGAAGCACTTGTAAAACTACACAAACGCCAAGAAATATGCATAAACTTTCTGATTTTCTTAACATTTCTTTTAACTTGTCAATGATAACGTCTGTATCTCGGGTTACTCGGATAGCCATCAGAGGAAGTAGCGCTTATCTTCATTCGCCAATAGCAAGATTATTGTTAAAGTGACAGATCATATCGCTCAGAATCGATGATCAGAATACCTATATTTACTCATCTTGTCATGGAAGCAATATCTCTTTGGCCTTTGCTGGCAATATTGCTATTTGCAACCAGAATAGGCCTGATTATCTTTCACTATTACCGAATTGTTATTCAATAAAACAAAGTCAACACATAAGAAGTATCCACTCCCAGAACAGAACTGAAAACCAGCACACTCGATTTCCTAGTCCTATTGTATTTCCCCCAAGAAACATTACTGATGATTTACAATGAAAACATATATTAAATATGCCAACTAGGATGTTTGTTTCTGAACATAGAGACAATACTACCCAATTTATATTGTCACGAGGTAAATCGGATCTGAAAATACATCAGGGTTTGTGGTTCAACGATATACTATTTTCAGCTCAATGTCATTTTGAACGTCCCCTGACGGTAAACAACTGAACAGTTTTCGAACCCTGTAAGAGAGAGGGGTATTTTTGTACCGTATTTTTATACAATAGTCTCAATTTATGTGGTTCGTTCGTTCTCATACACCGATAAAAACTGTATCGGTGGTTTGATAGTTGATGGCGTCTGAATTTAAAATTGCAGCGCCACGGTGGCCAGTTTTATAACCTTAGCTACAGACATGGATTATGTTTTTATAGTCGAATTTGTACTGTTTGGTTTGATTTCACGATTTGTTCAAAGACTTTTTAGACTTTTATAGTTGACGATAGTACTACTGGAAGTACATATTCTATTCTAATAAAGTAGGTATGTATCATACTTCAATCTTATTGAGTGTAGCAACTCTAAAATTACGGGGATAGCTCCAAGGTTGGACAGTATTTTAATATTATTTATTTTCAGATCCAAATGGCAAGATTGACTTCGGTGGATTTCTTAGGCTGTCTTGAAAGTTGAAAAACAGATAGTATTGTAAAACTATTTTTATAGCGGATAGGACTAAATACTCAATATATTGTGAATAAAATAAAACTAATGCTACTTGTATCGTAAGTCTAATTCATGATGGATTGACAAATAAATTTTCCAACACTCATATGATTGGTCTTGAAAAAGCTGTAACAAATAAGCTTTGTACAACTTTGCTTTTATCGGCAGAAGCACTTTGAGCGAACAGTATTCATCACCAGATATTTCCTTGTTGAGACTCTTTTTTTTCAATAGTCAGTTCTATCACTAGAACATTTACGTTTTTCCTTAATGAACAGTTCAACAGGCAGATTTCTGGTGGGCAGAGCATTCCTCCCAAGTAAATTTCTCTGCTTAGATTAGAGGCCTGGAAAAAAATTGTCTTCATGAATGTGATCTAATATTTCATGAGCAATTCGTGCTTACCTTCATAAAAATGATCATCATCGGTAAAACGTAGGTAACAGACTCTCATAAATCTTGTTTGTTGGTTTTTATCGATTCTTCAACACTTTCAGGCCCGATTTGTTGAAGGAAGTCTCTTCCACCCTAACTCGAAATTTTTCACTGGGCTGTGGAAATCTATGGGAAGGGACATTTGAGTTTGCTTTTCCTCAGTAGAAGCACTTGTAAAATCACACAAACGCCAAAAAAAATGCATAAACTTTCTCATTTTCTTAACATTTCTTTTAACTTGTCAATGTCAATGATAATGTCGAAGATTCTAGCGGTCGCCCCGCCATGGGTGAAAGCACAGAATGGAAAAATATTATAATTCCTCTATTCTTCTGTGGTGAAAGTAAGCATGCGTGTTGACATAAAATCCAAATAACGGAGGCGGGAAATATAAAATACAGACAATCTTTGAAATGGTAGGTTAGGTTAGGTTAGGTTAGATTGTCTGTATTTTATATTTCCCGCTTCCGTTATTTGAATTTTATGTCGATACGCATGCTTACTTTCACCACAGAAGAATAGAGAAATTATAATATTTTTCCATTCTGTGCTTTCACCCATGGCGGGGCGACCGCTAGAATTTTGTTGATAATGTCTGTACCTCAGGTTACTCGGATAGCCACCAGAGAGAGTGGCGCTTATCTTCATTCGCCAATAGACACGACTTTGGTCCAAGTTGCCAACCCACAAATTTCTTCCGAATTTACAATCACTGGGGAAGGGGAATTTCAGAACAAATTCGACATGATAAGGTTCGCTTTATTCATAGATATCCGTGAAAGATGTCTTGGCTCCTCAAACAAGATAATTCCTTCCAAATATAGGATTTGTTAACATCATCTCTGATTGGCTGAAATTTGAGTTGGGATTCCTGATTTCATGTTAATAGCGTCGAGTTTAAGGAGGATTTGTTCCTCAAATCAATTTGGATATTTCGGTTGCCGGTTTTCCATATGTCATGGAATGTGTTCGGGCAATTTATTAGTTTTACAAGACTGTTGTCTCGAAGATTGAAGTCCGATAATTCATTCAATACAAATTGATTATCTTTGTTCTTTGAAATTTCTGATTGTTCAAGTAAAGTTAGCGTATAAAAATAATTTTCCTAGTGTAGTATTCTTAAGTTGTCTAGGGCTGATTTGAGCTGGTTTTTTCGGTGATTCAGTCCTGTTTCGTTTTGTTTTGTTTTGAAGTTTATATATGTATACTGACTTACCTCTATGTAAGGTGAGTAGATTAAGAATAGACACCCTCACATAATCTTACCATAACAATAACATGAATTTAAGATAAAATGAAATATGTACTTTTCAGCTGGCCTGATGATGGTTTAGATAGACCGAAATCGATCGCCGAAAAATAAATATATATAATTTTAGTGTGTTTTTATTACTACCTATATACCATCCATGTTGATAATTTGAATAAATATTCAGATATCTATTTGTTCTTTGTCAGATATTGGGAGTGAAAACACAGAAAAAAAACTGAAAAATAATGCAAAATCCTTCCAGAATATCCTTCGATCGGTATTAGAATATTATTGCATGGGAACTTGCAAATAGAACATAATTCGGGCATACCAATAATTGACCTCGAACATTAAGTCGATGAATACCGCGGGGAAGATTACAATGCCTGAAATTTAATTAATCACCATTAAAGGGAATGTTCTGGATATGTAGAGGTATGGCAAACATGTCGATTCGGTAATCTGCTGACTACGCAGGTATGAAGCGAGATAATTCTATATTTTCCTGTGTAAACGTCCAGAGTAATATACATATATGATTTGGTTTTCAATTCGGAAATTAGTGAAATTACACATCCTCCACCATTTGACATTGAAAGTTTGGCCTTAAATTATTTTCTTGTGAGTTTTCTCTAATATCTATTAAAGCCCTGAAATTTTTCATCGGTCTCTCCTACGGGACTCGCAGCTTTCGAGCTATTCGCAACTACTGCTAAGCGATACGCCCTCTGGCGATAGAAATTCGAACACTTCCAAGCTAGTAGTTTTTTGACGTGCCCGTTATTCTAACGTATTTTGCTTACTTTTAGAGTTCAAATTCGAGCTTTTGTGACGTTTTCCGAGATAAAATTCTGGTATACCGAAAGTGTTTGTAATATTCATCAATCGATTCCTTTCTTTCCGATTAAAATTTTCGATTGTATTTATTCGAAAAGACATCCTCACGAAATGACTATTGTTGTGGGCCTCAACTCAATGTTATTCGTGGTCAAAGAAGAAAGGATCATCTACTGCCTCAAGTTTTCATTTTTTCCAAAGCCAATTGAAAGTAAAGTTAATTTGGAAACAGCTTTTGGTAGGAAATTCAATGATAGAAGAAAGGCCTAGATTTAGAAATTGAAGATTGGAAATCAGGTCACGAAATACCTGAAAGTATGTTCACTGCATTTGTCTGAAGATGTTCATTTTCACAAAGGTAAATTACAATGTATTCTTTTTGAAACAACTTCATGTCCAAATGTTGTAAGGTGTGAATGAAAATAGGAGAATTTTGATGAAAAATGCTGCAGAAAAACTACCGAGCACTTCTGCAGCTACCTTATTCACATACTATACAAAATTATATTCAAAAAGAGTGATCTGGTTGAAAACCTGACGAAAAGTAGATATACTGTTATAGTTGATAATAGCTGAAGTTATTCATATAAATACATTAATATTTTTCATATCTATATAGGTAGGTTGAACTAGCTGTGACATTTTTCATTTTGAATGCGTATCTTGAGCTGCTGTAATATGAAAATAAAATCAATTATATGTCTATCTGTCTCGTTTTCTTTCGAAATACGATGCAAAAGAACTAAAGCAGAAAATCTGTTTTCATTTTATTGATTCAGTCGTTTGTAAACAAAAAGAACAAGTCATCTCATTTGGACTGATTCTGGATTTACCACATAATATAGCATTCAGCACTTCTTCACATTAATAAGTCCTCAAATTACTTATTGAGGTGTCTATTTTTCCAGAAATAAACTTAGATATTACTTCATTTTGAAACACCAAGCAACAGACACTAAAATAACACCGAAATTATCCTCCAAGAACGATTAAAAATACGATTTTATTTCGTGATCCACACGAAATTTCCTTCTCAAGAAATCTTACACAAAATTATAATAATTTCTTTAAATATTCAAGCTCTGCTTGAAAAATATTCGTTTCACACCACATTTCTAAGGTTTGTTTACATAAAACAGAGAGGTTACAGAGTAACCCGAGGTACAGGGATTATCATTGACAAGTTAAAAGAAATGTCGAGAAAATGAGAAACTTTATGAATTTTTCTTGGCGTTTGTGTGCTTTTACAAGTGTTTCTACTGAGAAAATGCAAAGTCGAATGTCCCTTCCCATAGATTTACACAGTCCGGTGAAAAATTTCGAGTTTGGGTGAAAGATACTTCCTTTAACAAGTCAGGCCTGAAAGTGTTGAAGAATAATAACTAATGGTAAACCAACAAACAATATTTATGAGAGTCCGTTACCTGCATTTCACCGATGATGATCATTTTTAAAGAGGTAAGCACGAATTGCTCATGAAATATTTGATCACATTCATGAAGACAATAATTGTTTTCCAGGCTCCTAATCCAAACTGAGAAAGTAACTTAAGGGGAATGCTCTGCCTTCCAGAAATCTGCCTGTTGAACTGTTGAACAACGTGAATGTTTTAGTGATAAAACTGATCGATTGAAACAAAAGAGTCTTCTCAACAAGGAAATATCTGGTGATGAATACTCTTTGCTCAAAGTGCTTCTGCCGATGAAAGCAAAGTTGTACAAGGCTTATTCATTATAGATTTTTCAAGACCAATCATATGAGTGTTGGAAAATTTATTTGTCAATCCATAATGAATCTGGTTTAAGGTAGAAGCAGCATTAGTTTTATGTGAATGTATTCATCTTATTAACAATATGTGGTGTAAATTCAGTGCTTCCCCATATAAAAATTAGAGTTATGAGTATTTGTCTATATCATTCCAAAAAGTATGTTTTACAATACTATCTATTCATCTTATGTCATCATAGGAATCATTAGGCATATTTGATTATTCCTTATAATGTCTTCTTAAACGCACCGTTTCGCAGATATTCAACGTTGAATATTATAAAATCGGATGAAATTCGAAAAATTTCCTTATATTTATGGATCCGCCCCTGATCTAGTAAAAGAAGTGAATTAAGCTGAGTTCACGTTTATCCGGATCATAGAATACACAGAAATACTCATCTATTTCGCATAGAACTAATATTAAGTATTTACATAATGTTAAAACATGGTGTACTCATCTGAAAAAAAAGTGACGTCAGCAAGATTAAAATTCTAGGAAATATATATTCTGTGCTTCGAATTCGAATGAAAAATGTGACGTCATCATTGGCAAAACGATCACAGATGAGCAGATGAGCACACCATGTTTTACTTACATCATGGTTATATGCATAGATGTCACATTAAGTTATAATTTCTACGGGTATATAGTATTTCGTGACCACACCACAGACATAGTCCCTGTCTATGGACTAGACTTTCCATAACCATCACATTCTAGAGAATGTTTTACGGTAAGTTGATTGATTTCATATAATTCATTTATAAATTTAGTGAAAAAAGTATAATTATGGAGTTTTCAATATGAGAATGGGCGAGGATGGAATTGTGTGTAATCTTATAGTGGAATGAAATTGGATATTGCATGAACATCAAGTTGAAGATCAGTGTTTCAAGTCAAGTGTAGTGAAATGATTTCCCTGCAATAATATCGCAAAATGCACCAAATCATAAGAATCAAGTGAGTAAATGAGTTTTCACAATCTCGTTTTTTTGAATTTCAAACCTTGGATTGGTAATTCTCCGAAAAAGATTACCGTTAGGGATATCTGTGGTGAACTTGCAAACAAAGCGCCTGAGTGTATCAGCACATTGAGAAATATTTGAATGCTTATAACTTTTTACCTGAGCTTAATCTGAAAAAAATGGCAAATGAAAAAAAGGGTAAACCCGCAAGATTTCCCGTCGCGAAGCTATAAGTAAGATATTCACATCATTGTAAGCAGTGTGAGTTCCTGAACAAAAAATATGCAGGCCAACATAGACGGTCTCTCTTTGTTTGGAAGATATGAGCCCCCAAAGTTACAAATTGGTGCATTTTCAGATCCTTTTTTCCGACATAAAAATGATCTCTCCCTTCTCAAATCTAGTTCAAAAATCATTTTTGAACCTTCAACCAACGAATAGAGACCCTTTCTTTCAAGAATATTCATCATTTAAAGAAATGAAAGTGAAAATATAGATAACAACTTAACCTTTATTTCTACGAAATACTTCTCAATGTTAAAGCGGAGCTTGGCAACAGCGTCTTTTCATCGCTGGCCAACGTATTATGACCGAAGAGTAGTTGTTGGCGGGAAATATGATATGATGGACAGTTGAAGGATATGATTGTAAGAAAAATGCTTCTGTCACTGAAGAAGAGGTGGTTATTCTAACATCAAAACAAAATCATTGAGAATATTTCTATAAGGTTTCACTCTCAATATTTTCGTTTGAACTTTCTTTCTATCCCCTTCAAAATAGGGAGGTTGTTATCTTCTTCGTTTTTTGTTGTGTCTTCGAGATAGTCCCAGTTTAGAATGAGATTCAGGGTATTCCATTGAAATGGGTTATATAATAACCTCGATTTCATTGGAAATCTGGGAAGGGCGCGACCTATCTCATATGAAAAAAATGTACGTTGAAATATATGTCAGGGTGTATTCTCATTCCATTACTATGTGTGTCAACCTTGTAGATTTCATTGGAAACGAATTCTCCTATTGGAAGATTTAGAGTTTCACAGTAAATAGTAAGAACTAAGAACATATTTCATTTTTCTCGCCAGCAATGATCTGTCATTCACGAATACGAACGATGGCACGATTCGACCGATGAAACTCGCGCCATTGCCAAACTTCACTTTTAGTCTGAGTCGAAATCAGAAGGAATAGAGGTTAAGTGGTTGTCCAGTAATTTCATTATTTTTTCATTAAATATTGATTACTCTTGTTGCTTATTGTTGGTTGAAGGTTCAAAGGTGGTTTTTGAACTATACAGATGAAGTGAGAGATCGTTTTTATGGTGGAAGAAGGGACCTGATAACGAGTCATTTTGGAACTTTGGGGGCCCATATTTTCCAAATTAAGGGAGACCGCCTATGTTCGATTTTACATTTTTTATTCAGAAAATCACACTGCGTACAATGATGTAAATATCTTTTTAATATCTCGGCGACGGAAAATCTTGCGGGTTTACCCGCAAGATTTCCCGTCGCGAAGCTATAAGTAAGATATTCACATCATTGTGAGCAGTGTGAGTTCCTGAACAAAAAATATGCAGGGTTTTATCTGATGAGAGGAATCTATGATTAGAATTAATGAACAACTTGAAGACTTACCCTGTATATTCGATTTAAGAAATCCTTTTTTCTGAACTTAGGTACGCGTCATATCCAATCTACCCCTCGTTAATAAACCCCGTCAAAATTTCATAGGGAAGATCATCTACTCGAGTTAATTTAATCTCAAGTGTTTCCAAGACTAAGGCCTGGAAAGTTCACCGCGGGGCGTTCACAAGATATCGCGCACCAGCCGTCTTCGCAGTTTCAGAGTTTAATTAGAGCGGAACTTAATGATGGAGTATCGAAATTAATTGCGATTCAAGCCTAATCGATAGCATCAACTTTATTATTGAGGCAGAAACGGGTTATCATCCCCCTTTGTATATCTCAACGGAAGGGTATCAAATCGGAAGGTATGCCCGATTGGTTTGGAGTTATTATGAGGAATTCGAAATTCAGTGGGCTATCGTGAATATGAAATTGCGAAGTACAGATTGAAACTTATTTTCGCTGGATGATTTTCTTGAAAATACCACACATATGATCTGTAACCAATCAGAACGTGTATTTCTGACAGATCACCATCGCAGCAGATTAATTTTAGTGGATTTTTTTTTCTCGTGGGTACCCAACAGCGAATTATTGGTGAATGAAGATAAGCGCTACTCCCTCTGGTGACTATACGAGTAACCCGAGGTACAGACATTATCATTGACAAGTTAAAAGAACTGTTAAGAAAATGAGAAAGTTTATGCATTTTTCTTGGCGTTTGTGGGATTTTACAAGTACTTTTACTGAGGAAAAGCAAACTCAAATGTCCCTTCTCATAGATTTCTACAGCCCGGAATAAGGGTAAAAGAAACTTCCTTTAAGAAGTCTGGCCTGAAAGTGTTGAAGAATCGATAAAAACCAACAAACAAGATTTATGAGAGTCTATTACCTGCATTTTACCAACGATGACCATTTTTATAAAGGTAAGCACGAATTGCTCATGAAATATTTGATCACATTCATGAAGACAATTTTTTTCCAGGCCCATAATCCAAGCAGAGAAATTTACTTAAGAGGAATGCTATGCCTTCCAGAAATCTGCCTGTTGAACTGATCTTTAAGGAAAAACGTGAATGTTCTAGAGATAGAACTGACTATTGAAAAAAAAGAGTCTCAACAAGGAAATATTTGGTGATGAATACTCTTCGCTCAAAGTGCTTCTGCCGATGAAAGCAAAGTTGTACAAAGCTTATTTATTACAGCTTTTTCAAGACCAATCATATATGAGTGTTGGAAAATTTATTTGTCAATCCAAAATGAATAAGGCTTACGGTAGAAGTAGCAATAGTTTCATGTGAATGTATTCATTTTATTCACAATATAATGAGTATTCAGTTTAGTTATTAGTTGTCTATTATTCCAAAAAGTATGTTTTACAATACTATCTGTTTTTCAACTTTCAAGACAGCCTAAGAAATCCACCGCAGTCAATCTTTCCATTTGGATCAGAAAATAAATTATATTAAAATACTGTCTAACCTTGGAGATATCCCCGTAATTTTAGAGTTGCTACACCCAATTAGATTGAAAGATGATACATACCTACTTTATAAGAATGGAACATGTACTCTCAATAATACTCTCGTCAACTATAAAAGTCTAAAAAGTCTTTGAATAAATCGTGAAATCAAAAATTATCAAACCAAACACTAACAAACAGTACAAAATCGACTATCAAAACAAAATCTATGTCTGTATGTAAAGTTCTAAAACTGGCCACCATGGCGCTGCAATCTTAAATTCAGACGCCAATACTGGAAATTTTTTTTGACGTTTGTAATGACAGAATATTTTCCCAATTCTTCTGCTGATAGTGCGCGGGTGAACTTGCCTTTCTCTTGGTTTCATCTATTTGTAGCTTCCGACGATTAGCATTTTTTGCGTTGACAAATTCTATGTTAGCGAATGATTAAATTTGCGATTATACCTTTCGAAAAAATATATTCCTGCAACTGCTTAGCGGTAGAGTTCCATAGAACTTTGGGTTCCTCTTTACTTTAGGGACGGTGCTCGATTTTGATCCTGATTTTTTTATAGATGCAGTTTTTTATGAAACATCGATTGGTACCAGTCTCAACTCCGGCAAACTTGCAGTTTGGGAGTTATCAATTTTTGAAAATTGCAATTTTCTCTCATATTTTGACAACACATATGCATTTATTCTTGGTTTTGTCTATCAGAAATATGGATTGTGGATTTTTTCTATGGTTTGTATGAGTTCCACTACAGAATACAAACATTAATCCTCCCAAAATGTTTAGAATTCTATGCATCTAAATCCTCCTCGACACTCGATTGCGTTTAGATCCTGTCGTCTTTTAATTTTCACATTTTTGGTTATTTAACTTTCAAATTTTCGATTCGACTTCGATATTGTTTGATAGAAATAATGAAATATTCAATTAACTACAGCCTAATGTATTTGTTCACGGAGGGAGGTAGAGTTATGCTCTTTATTGGCGTTTTAAAAGATGATGATATTGACCAAAGTTTATGCTCAAATACGATAGCAGCATGATCAAATTTCGATGAATCCTTTCAATAATTTGATGTTTTATGTCAAATTCAGTACAAAAAATCAATTTCCAAAAAATATCTCCTAAACTAAGATTCTACCGGATTCGAGACTGATACCGATCGATATGCCTAGAAAAACTGAATTTATCCAAAAACCTATCAAAAATCGAACACCGTCCGTAAAATAGAGTATGGTTAAGTTTAATTTTGTTGTCTGGTTAGGTTAGGTTAGTTTAATTAAGGACAGTGCCAGTTTGAATCAGAAACGGAAATTTAATTCAGGATTGTGCCTTGAATTTCGTTAAGTTGTTAAGGTACTTGGTTAGGTCAGTTTAGTTTAGGACAGTGCCAGTACAAATCTGAAGAGTAAATAAATATAGAATAGTGCCCTTGAGTTTCGTCCTCTGAGTTGTTGAGGTTTTTGGTTAGGTTAGGTTAGTTTAATTTCTTACAGTGCCAAGTCCGAAGAGGGCGGTGCCCTTCAATCTCATCTTTAAGTTGTTAAGGTTCTTTGCTAGGTTAGGTTAGTTCAGTCCCAGAAAAGGAGATTGAATTCAGGAGAAATCAAGGTCTTTGTTGAAATTGAGCGGCACTATCTAAAAATGAAATCATAATGGTTTAGGAATTTTGCAAGTTTACCTGTGGAAAATATGAGCGGCCGCGCAATTGTGAGTTTTTGTCACTGTGAGTTTTCTAGATTAATACGTTATAGTTCTCATAATCTCATTACATTAATATGAGACAAAATACTAAGTATGCGGATTTCAATATTGACATGAAGCTCCAAGCTCCAGGAGATATCAGACGTTGTAATCTGTGATTTCGGAAAAGCCACAAGTGGATGGCCGCCCTAATGCTCAGAATATTCTTCTATGATTTATCTCCGAATATTTCATGGCCCTGCTAGACAAATATACGCCAGCCATAGAAAATATTGTCCTTATGTAACAAATACTTCAAATTCAGTACCAAAAAATGTGATTTCAATAATTAATATCTTCTAAACTAAGAGTTTGACGGAGTCGAGACTGGTATCAATCGATTTTCTACGAAAAACTGCATCTATAAAAAATCAGGATCAAAATCGAGCACCGTCCCTAAAGTAAAGTTTTACCAACTTTGATAACACTCTTCTTGTAGTCTTCGGAGTTCTTTTTTCGCATGTTGAAGGCATACTCTTCAAGAATAAGCGCCAGTTCATCCCCAGTTATATCCGCTCTGTCGAAATCATACGCTTTTTCTGCGCAAAAGTTTATAAGCTGCTTCCATACACTTGCCTTCGATTTCCTAGTATTCGCGGGTGTCAACTGCTTAATATTCTGGCGAATATTTACTTTACTTTCTTGACCGAAGCGAGACATTTTTCTACGTCGTGCTGTTTATGACAAATTCAAAACAGAAATAATTTCTAGCTTAGAGTTTCACTGAGTTGCCATGGTTACTAAATAATCAAGTCGACAGTACCTTCTGTTTTTCAATTACTTGATGAAAAAGAAAATTAATGTTGTTAGAAATAAACACATTTGGTATGGAATTTTCTTACCGAATACCACACGAGGCCAAATTAAATCCGGAAATAATTTGATAATTAGTGGTATTACTATAGTGAAAGTTTCTGTCAGTAATCTATTAAAAATTTTTGTTCACGACCATTGAATAATATGGCTCTTGTTGAAGAAAAATGACAGTCATTAATCAAGCCCGTGGATAATAGGCTTGAATAATTAATACTATACACTCCATGTATAATGTATAGATCAAGTGAGACTTCTGGCGTTTCTCGTAAGCTTAACAATTTCAGTCACGTTGACTATTTTGACGACTCTATTGTAGGTTCTTGAAAACGCGGGATTTTTCCAATTTCACCAACAACGTCATGGACAAAGTATAGAATTTAACTCGCATATAATTGCTATTTTTCACTCGGGTGATTTCAAACTTCACCTTCGTGAATAATAGCAGTCATTATAAGCTCGTTGAATGATATAGGTACTTTATTTTATGGAAAAATGCCCTTGCGGATTGCAGGATTGAACTATTTTTGTCTAGGGCAGTTTCTTGGATAACTGATTGCCTAATGAACAATACGGGAATGATATAAACTATTAAAAGTTTGACAAAAGCACTGACGTGAAGTCAACAGCTTCTACGCGCTTGTTCACATTGCGAAATGGTGACTTGGAAATTTCAGTGAAATTTCAATGAAATATAAAAATTTTCATTCCCAAGAAATTTTTTTCAAATTTTTCCATGTATAATTCTTCTTATTGACACTGTTCATATTCCAACCAAGTTTCATCTCGATCAGATAAATATTTTTCGAGTTATTGAAAAATCAAATTTGTGGCTGTAGCACAAAAATCATTCGCCAGAATTTGCCCATTAATGGACTTAATCGAGATATTCAGGGTCTTAACCTAACCTGAAAATTTCAAGACTCTACATACTTCCTTTCGAGATTTACAGCGCACACGGCCGGACGGACAGAATCAACTTTGACCACGGATTCTTTATCAGTGAGTCCAACCTAGTCGTTTGAGACCAATTTCGGCTCAAAAATCTAAACTTACAGACATCGTGACGAAATGATAACGCGCTGTTCCCCAGAACAAGCGCGACAAAATAAGGGAAATGCTCCCAAAAATAAGCTTTAACCGATACAACAACTAGCCAGCAAATTTCAATATCCTCAAAAATTGAAATTACTATACCTACTATAGCTCCGAAACTTTTGAGCTGACTTCGAAATGTAACCTACCCCAAAGTGTCAAGTCGTTAGGAGTTCTCGTTCTTAGGAAATCATGCCTTCAGCTGGCCGGCGGGACAGAATCGATTTCTAATTAGTGAGTCCAACCTAGTCATTTAGGAGCATTTTCGGCTCAAATTTCAAAAATTCCAGATATATGGACAAAACGATAGCACCCCGTTCCCCAGAACATGCACTCAATCACAGATATTTGATTGAGATCTTGAATCTCAAAAAATGAAACAATTTTCAATTTCCGCTAATTTATTTATTTCCACAACAGCAGTTTCGTCATACCATGACTTCTTCAGGTGAGTATCTATAACTACTAGGCTTATAGATCCTCACCTGAAGAAGTAATGATATAACGAAACAGCTGTTGTGAAAATAAATGAAGAAATTGAAAATTGTTTCATTTTTACGCGCTTGTTCTGGAGAAGAGCGCGTTATCATTTCGTCACGATCGATGTCTGTAATTTTCGAATTTTGAGCCGAAAGTGGTCTCAAACGACTAGGTTGGACTCACTGATGAAGAATCCGTGGTCAAAATTGATTCTGTCCGTCTGACCGGCTTTCGAAAGGAAGGACCTAGAGTCTTGAAATTTTCAGGTTAGGTTGAGATCCTTAATATCTCAGATAAGTTCGTTAATGGGCTGAATCTGCCGAATTATTTTTGTGCTACAGCGATTTGGAATTTTGATTTTTCAATCACTCGAAAAATATTTATCTGATCGAAATGAAACTTGGTTGGAAGATGAACAGTGTCAATAAGAAGAATTATATATGAAAAATTCGAAAAAAAATTTATTTTTTATTTTTTATATTTCATTGAAATTCTACTGAAATTTTCAAGTCGCCATTTCGCAATGTGGACAAGCGCGAAAGAGCTGCTGACTTCACGTCAGTGCTTTTCTAAATTTTTTCAAATTACAAATTACAGACATTGCAGCAAAATTGTAATGCCTATGTTCCCTACAACAAGCTTTTAAGAATAACACCAACAACACTGTTGACATCGAAGAATTCGATCCAACACCAAAGGAAAAATGAGATCTTCCCATTCCAAACATCCGATATTCAAAATAGACAACCAATAAATCTTACCTCGCATGATTTCGGTTTCCGAAACAAATTGACGTATAGGTCTTAATTACCGTATTTCCCATAAAACCAATTAAGAACTCCAAGCATATGTGTGAAGGAGGACCTCTGTCCATCCTGTTGATGGCAATAATTATGCTCTTCTGTCTTCAGATTCCGCTCCTCACAATGCAGATGTTCCACACTTGAAGAAACCTTAAAGGGCCCGAAACGTTGGGGTTGCGATGTTGCAGCTAGTAGAGGAGCTGTGGGCGTATACAGGAGGCACATTAATCAACCTGTGGACGTTGTTACGTCTTCTGTTACATAATTCACGTTCTCCTTGTATTTTCGTACGGGAAAGGTGTCTGAGTTTTGAATGAATGGAGGGATTAGGAGGGGTTGAATTTGAAATATTGCGTAGTTGCCGTAGTTTGATAAGTGTGAAGAGATTGCTTATCATTTGTCAAATAGTTGCACATCTATAGCTACAGTTTTCGCCTAATTAAGGTATACAGGGAATTCCTAAATTTCAGGTAGCTTCATAAACATGGGACCGCAAACGTATTTTTTTCGAGTTAGGTTGTTAAGGTTGGAATTTTTCAAGATTTTTCTCATATTATCTTTATTTTACGAGTTTATCGAATCTTTATGAATCATTGCTACAGATCAAGATGCATATAATATATCAGGTGTTGACTCTTTCCGACTATATACGATCTCGGCCCAAGTTGCCAACCCACAATTTTCTTCACAAATTTACTATCACTGGGAAACGGGAATTTCAGGACAAATTCGACATGATAAGGTTCGCGTTATTTATAAATATCCGTAAAAGACGCCTCGGCTCCTCAAACAAGATAATTCCTTCCAAATATAGGGTTTTGTTAAGATCATCTCTGATTAGCTGAAATTTATGTTGGGATTTCTGATTTCATGTTATTAGTGTCAAATTTATATAGGATATGTTCCGCAAATCAACTTGGTTATTTCGATTGGCGGTTTTCCATTCCGTAAATATGAAATATTCAGTTGGTCCCTGAAAAAAGGTTAATCATGGAATTGGATTGATGAAAAAACCTTCTTTCTGTCGCCAGAACGACAGTCAATATTCTATGGTAACATATCCATAGCATAGAACAATCTTCATTTACTTTATGATCCATAGAACATAGAAGAGACAACAATCAACAATGGAAAAATAACCAGGTATGATCTATGGATCATAAGGTAAATAAACCTACCTTTTGTGCGAGGGAGATTCGGGTATTTGGGTAATCTGGAATTCTTCCCTATTGTCCGACTACGATCACGTGATCGTCGTCAGCCAATAGGGTGAATCTCTCGTACAATAGGGTGAATCTCCGATTCCCCAAACACCCGAATCTCCCTCGCACATAAGGCCTCTTTAAGATTGGGTATGTTACCATAAAACATCGATTGTCGTTCTGGTGCATAGACTCGATATGTCTATGTTCTGGTGACAGAAAGGTTGCTGTTTCATCAATCAAATTCCGTAATCAACCGTTTTTTCAGGAACCAACCGAATATTTCTTATTTACAGAACGGAAAACCGGCGACCGAAATAACCACGTTGATTTGCGGAACATATCATTTATAAACTTGACACTGTTAACATGAAATCAGGAATCCCAACTCGAATTTCAGCCTAACAAAAACCTATATTTAAAAGTAATTATCTTATTTGAGGAGCCGAGGCATCTTTCACGGATGTTTATAAATAACGCGAACCTCATCATGTCGAATTTGTACTGAAATTCCCGTTCCCCAGTGATAGTAAATTTGTTAAGAAAATTGTGGGTTGGCAACTTTGGGCCGAAGTCGTCTATTGCCCACTGAAATTTGGAGTGCAAAACGCGGTCCTAGAATTGTCAAATATTGTCCTACTTGGCTCTTTAAACGATGAGGGCGCTAAGATTGCTTTGCCGGGTTAATATACAATTAATTCCCCTGAATAAAAATGAATTGAGCTATAATCCGATTGATCTGATGAAACTATTTCCCAAAAAATGAATCAGATATTTGAAATTATGGATTCTGACTAATATATAAGAGGAGTTTAACAAATGTGGAACATCTACTCATTAATAAAATGAAATATGTATAAGGTAATATGAGGTTTATTGTAAGAACACTTTCATGGATGGATACAAGAAGTTATTTCTAAGCCAAAATAACTGTGAAAACGGAACGGGAGATTAATATTACTCATGGATTTTATTGGATAGTTTGGATCTCTTCTCATAAAAATATATGGTTTATAAATTTTGTATGTACCTATTAATAAATATTCAGTTCAAAAGTTATGAATTTGGTTACATACTCATGAAAGTATTTCGAGGAGATGTTCATGTTTATCATTATTGAAATGGATATATGAATTTTCACTTTGCTGTTAATGTTCAGACGAATTTGAAACCACAGACAAATTAATTGTAGTATCTATCGTTCCAAATAATTTCTTGTGGTATTTTTGAAAACACAAGTCTGGAATACTTCCTTTCCATGAGCTAAATATTGAGATAATAAATACCTCTTGTAATGAACAAATATTCAAAAATATCAAGTTTCAGACCTGTGTATTCAGAGACGGAAGAAACGTTTATAATATTATTGCCATTCTGACTAAATGAAATGAATAATCATAATTTAAATTTGTCAAAATGAATTTATTTTCGGAAATTCTTTGGAATATTGCATGGACTAACTCAGATAATCAGAAAGGAGTTCTGATTTGACTAGTTTTGATATGATAGATCGGTAACTTCCGTAAATATTTCAGAATTCATATGGCAGATTTTCCTGTGCCGGCCTCTGTCGGCGAAAGCTGAAGTAGGAAAACAAACCCGTATTTTGACAACATTTGGACCTCATTTCGGACCCAAAATATGTCAAAGAGTGTCCGCACCATATATATTCTATGCATCTATCTACAGATCAAAAAATATCCATAAAATCTAAAAATGAATTCATTCACAGCAACTTACAGGATTTTATGTTAATTGGGAATATCGCTTAACGCTTATTTTGGAAAGATTTTGCATCAGTCTTTAGTTATTTTTCTGGATTTTCACTCCCAATGTCTGAAACAGAAGTATGAACTGACTTTAGAAAAAAGATACACATAAAAATAGATATCTGAATTTTTATTCCAATCGTCAACTCAGTGTAAAAAGGGGAATCATTCAAACCTTTTATGATAGAGCAAATTTTTTTATTGGTGTAGTTATTTATAGGTATAGGTTGTTTTATTGGTATAGTTATAGGTATAGTTATTTTTCCACAATTTCCATCAGAAAGTTGAGCTGCGTTTATTAGGATCAATACGTGAGTAGGTGACCGCTAAGATAAAGAACTTGAACATGCGGGCAAGGGTTACTCATTTTTCTAGAATTTCTCTTGCTACTCATAGACTCTTGCATTAAAATTGAGAAAAGGCAAAGAAATTATCATAATCAAAGCATATTGAGGATATTTTGATTCATCACGAGAATCTTCAATCATTTCAAAATACTGAATTGTTTCTTATCATTTCTCATGGAACGCTCCCTCCGTTGTCGGGATATTCAACGTTGAATTTTATGAAATCTGATGGAATCAGATAACCTAATAATTTCACTCCTCGCTTACTATATTATAGTAAAACATCGTGTGATAGTCTATTAGCCAAGAATTAAATTGAATTCTTAGTATATATTCCACTGAAAAATTTGCTGAACATAATATTGTAGAAATTTATTCATCTAGATATTTTTAACCTTATATCATGTCTGATGTCAATTCAGTTCTAACAGACAGTTGCCTTGACGACCGATGTAATTTCCAAACAGCGCCACTTTCAGTGGAAAAAACGAATTCTTCCAAAGCCCATCTTTGAATTCACCTTATCTTCGGTGCATCCTAGCACCTTTACTGCTCCTTTCCTTTAAATCTCTGGAATTCTATGGAAAGATTGTTGCGAATAAGATACATAGAATATTCTATGCATCTTTGTTGCGTAGATCATGTTACCTGTATCTATGTCTATGGCGTAGACTACCCATCATATATTTGTATTCTGTGCTACTCATAGAATTATTTCATGGAGTTGAATTGATGTGAGCGATTTCATACAATTCGTGTTTCAATTTGATGAAGATAAGAATGCTGATGGATGTTTCAAAATGAGAATCGGTGATGATGTAGTTGTGCATGATATTATTTTGGAAACAATTCGATATCGAATGGAAATCAAGTGAAACCCATTGTTTAAATAGTCAACAATAGTGCCACCAAAGCTCATAAGGATGAAGTAAGTACCTAAATACGTTTTCTCGAAAATTTTTGTTGATTCCACAATTCAGATTGACATTTTTTGAACCTGTAAAACTTAGTGCAGAAATGTAAATGTGCATTGAGGAATCTTTCCTAGTTTATACCTTTTTACCTTAACCGTTTCATTTGATGAGAATAATTCACAACTTGAAGACTAACCCTGTTTAATTTTCACATAAGTTTTTGCTTTGAAAAATAACTCGAAAAGTTCACATAATCACTGATAACTGAAAAACGGCCCAATTCATCAACCTGTTAGTAATCACTAGACCTGATTGTCTGTAATTTTTGAATTTGAACAAATGTGGCTTTTTTGGTTGGCCATTGGTATGTTCATTCATCATCATCAATAATCTGAATATGCAGACAAAACGTTCACATTCTAATAAAGTTTTGTGGTTCAGTTGACTAGTCCTCGTTCTCGTGACCTTGCTGATCATGTTGTGTATGTTAAGGAAGTTATATCGCCAGTCTGTATTTTGGTAATATTGTGAACATAAAATTTCGGGGAACCTATAGTTGATAGTTGGTCTCTAAGCTGTTTATCTCGGAAGCAATTAGCCGTCAGAATTATTAGTTTATACAAATGTCGTTATTTCATGAATTTTGCATGCAAATTTCGTGGAGTGGGACAATTAACATAGACAAATGGATGAATTAAGATATAAGATAATAATAATCAAAAACTCCTTTATTCAAATATTCTTCTACTTTATCTGAAATAAACTTACCCTGGATATCGACTGAACGACTTGAGATGTCATTTAGGATAACATTCATATATCCATAAGTATATGGAATGGTTTAGATATGAGAATCTCATAAGGGCCAATTGCACCGTATTACAAAACCATAGATTAGGTCCATAAGCAAGGTTTTGGTACAAAATTATCTTGCACCGTCACGTAATCCTCGTTAAATGGCCTTAACAGACTGTTATATTTAAGCCTACGAATTTGGGGGTTTAAAAGAAGGATTAATGGTAAGCTTCGGAATCTAACCCTACTTTCGAGCGATTTCGTACAAGTTTGACATTTTTCTGGACGTAACCTCCAGTTTGTTTACGTTTTTTTTTGTTTACATTGGACATTGACGGAGAACTCCTACGAGTTGATAATCAAATTTTGATTAAAAGTGGTTGATTTTCAGATGATATTTATGAAAAATGATATAGGGAGAAACTGGCATCACTAGGCATTGATTCGTATGTTCTAAAGCATGAAGAATTAACACCAGTATTTCCATTGAGTTCGTAAACTTAATGGTATTTCTATAAGCCTTCAACTATTTGAAATGAAAAAGTTACAATGATATGCTCATTTATTTCCAAGAGCGAATAGCAGAATGAAATCGAAGACATATTTGGAATGAGAAAACATATTTTCATGAAGATTCTTCAGTACTATTTCATTCAGTGATATATTACGTGGAAAGCTATCATGTACTACTTCATTATTGTGCAGGTGCTGTCTCTGTGCTATCATTATCCTCTATTATATATTAATTGGACTCAAAATACAACTACAAACGAATTAATATGAAAGAAATTGCATCCTCGTGTTAGACAATCTTCAAACGTACACCTTTGTCAATCCATCCATGATACTTCAATATTTATATAGAATACTTTTTAGTCTGCGGATCCACATCACAGTTTTCATTATCTTCGACCAAAAATTAACTCAATTCATAATATACTTATTACAAACAAAATAATTTAATAGAAAGTCTACTCTTAGGTGAGCCGTTCCTTATCGGAAAGTTGTTTCGGATAAATCAATACTATTCATTTATTCATCGCCAGGATTGTAATTCCATGCAGAAACTTAAATCTTGGGATATTACAAAATATGAGTTTACTTGAGTATATGACTATAAATTTGAATAAGCATTAAAGCCTGATGCAGAGGTAAGAGCACAGGTCAGTGGTAAGAGATCCCTATAGTCTTAATGATAATAAACAAGTCAGGAACATTACATGCAATATTTTTATGGAAGCTATAAAGTCTGTCATATATATTTTTTCGTTGGGTTTTTCAATAGATGCATCTTGATTTTTCATTACTTATGGAAATATGGTAGTAGTAACCCATAATAATGGGTTTCATCTTTTGAATTAAAATATTTCTTCAATTAGGGTTAAAATAAACAACATGAAGCTAGTCACAAGTACCAATTCATGAGAAAGTAACCAGATTTGTAGATTAATTTTAATCTAGTTACATTCAGCCTCGGTGCAAGCCGAATATTTAAAGCAGAGTTTAATAAGTTTATCGTTGCTTAACTAACTGTAGCTTAAGACGAAAACGGTGCAATTGGCCCTAAAACCCATAGAGGTCGACTCGTTTCAAAGGATTTCTTTGATTTTACGAAAACAACAAACTGCAAGCGGTTTTAAACGTTCCATAGGGTTCTACTCTCTTGTGACGCTTGAGAACAATATGAAAACATATTTTCCAAAATATTGTAGAATAAGATGAAGGTTAACTTTTAGTTCATAGAATGAGGGTTTTTCCTTTAAACGAAAATGCAGTAATTTTCTTGAAAAACCATTAGAACATCACATTTCAAACATTTAATTTCAATATTATATTTTTGAAAAATGTTTGATCACCTAAAACTGAAAAATAAAAATGGAAATTTGCATTTGAAAGGATTTGTCTTGAGTGCACGATATGGCAACGTCGAATTCAGCTTTCTCGGAAAGAAAAGGACATCAAATGTGTTACTTTGCTTATAGGAAAACAGAGATAGCTGTACTTCAATCTGTTTAGAGTAGGAGACAACGACCAATGAATAGAAAAAGAAGAGCGCAGACTGTGATACTGTCATATTACTGAAAAATCGCAAACGGAAATTGTTTGGTTCTATTGACAAAGAACACGTGTGTACCACAGAATAGGAATAAATATTTCATTATTCTATGGCAGAAAAAGCTATTCTACTAAACACCGTTGTCACTTCGTTCATGCCTGGCAAATTTCAAATCCCAATTTTGAAATCTGATTTCGAATACTTTCTGAAGGTAACTTGGGAAAATGATGAATCAACCCCTAATAATTATGCTCGAATTTGCATTTGCACAAATACCCAAATTAACCCAAATTCAGGAAAAACCCCCATTCAGTATAATTGTCTGGAGAGTCCAAATAATTTTTGCGCGCATGTTTAGGGAACAGCTTGCCAGCGTTCCGTCCAAATGTCTGTGATTTTCGAATATTGAGCCGAAAATTGGCACAAACGATAAAGTTCGTTTGATGACGAATCCGATGTCAAAATCGATTCTGTCTGACCAGCCGAGGACACGATTACTGCCAGAGGAAACGAGCTAGAGACTTGCAACTTTCAGGATAGGTCTCGTATATCACAATACGATGGTTGAGTTCGATAATGATACAAATCAGCCGAAAGAGATCGTCGAATTTATATATCGGACACCTATTAACTAAATGTTCTTTTGCTTACTCTTCATCTCCTGATTCGCACCGTGAACTTTCGACTGAATTCCACTTGAAGAAGAAACTATTACAACGACCATGACCGGTTCTAAGTCGATTCAAAATGCACCAAATTTTCCTAGGAAGATTAAAACCATGTAATTTTTCTGAAGGATCGCTGATCAAACCTTTGTTGAAAACATTACACGAATTCCATTCCGAACGCCAAATTTCTTCGTCACTCTTCTTGGAATAAAGAAAATCGTTAACCCATGAAGGTTTACGACATTTCAATCTAGAAGTTTTAGAATCCGGAATATAAGACATTATTAGGAATTGATTCGGAAAGGAATGATATTTATCCCAAGATTTGATCACTGCAACCTGTCTATGAATATGGAGCGGTACAATATTTGAAAGAACTGGTAACGACTGTAGAGGTGTAGATCTTATGATTCCACTAATGATTCTCATGGCAACATTAAGCTTTGTATCAATTTTACTAACATGCGCGTTGTTGAACCAAACAGGACAACAATATTAAACACATCATTGACTAAGTCAAACTTGAAGGCCTCCCCTTCAAAAAAGAAATAAGACAAATTAATAATAATATTCAATATTTAATACTTAAATTATAGTTAGTTGCTATAATACATTATCTGTTTTCGGAGGAGGAACATTTATCCATTGTAAACGTTTAATAACTGTTTCTCGAAATGTTTCTTCATCTCACAATTAAATATTATCAGTTTGTACTTTTTACATATTACACTTTTAAATCACTTGTGTCACTTGTTTAAAGTTTATACCTCGTATCTCAGAACCAGTAGATCTCCTTCGATGAGTCTTGAACCTGGGCTTCCAGACCTGAAAAAAAGAGAAATTCAGTTAATATCTAATTTCAATGGAGATATATGATGATAATAAAAATTTTCTAGAAAATCACTGACGTAAAAACAGTGATACCTAGAAAAACACAATGAAAGTCGATATATTTTTTTACCAATATCTCCGAAAATAAGAACCGTATCAAATTGAAAATAGGTTAACTGTTTAAAAACTCATATTGAATTCAAGGTCTGCAGAATTTCATTCATCTGATAAATAAAAGGTGTTTCAAATTGCGCAGTTTTTTTTTAAGAATAAATAAAATATAGATGGCGCACTGAATTCGTCTGGGTATTTTGACATTTAAGAAGTGTGATGTATGACATTTATAAAATTGTTGAATTATTTTATGAAAATCAATGTTCTGTGAAAGGTGTTTTCAGAAAATAACGTGAACTTTATGGTTTACATAATCGTCCATCTCAAAGCACTATTGGTCGAATTACTAAAAATTTCAAGAGACCGGTTCGATGGAAGATCAAAAAAGTGAAAAATACAGTCGTAGCAGTCGTTCACAAAAAAATATTGGTTTGGTTCGTGAAAGTGTTACTTAATGCCCTGGAATGTCCATTAGACGACGTTCACAACAAGTTGGACTTAGTGGGTCCACAACATGGCGTATTTTACACAACGATTTAGCTCTGAAGGCATATAAGGTTCAAATAACACAGGAACTAAAGCCATTAGATCATTTAAAACGTCGTTCATTTGTCAATTTCATCAATGAACAACCAGCTGATTTTCTCAAAAAATCATGTTTTCTGACACATTTTCAACTTGGTGGCTTTGTTTATGAACAAAATAGTCGTATCCAGGAAATATTCATGAGAAACCTATGCATCCTAAACGATAAACTGTTTGGTGTGCATTATGGTCAGGTGGTGTAATTTGACCTTACTTCTTTGAAAATGCTGCTGGTGAAGCTGTAACTGTCAATGGTGATCGATGTCATGATATAGATTATAATGTATTATCTAAAACATTATTACGCATGTGTTAACCCTACTCATGTACTGTAAATAATCGATTTTCAATAACAATATATTGATTGATCAATAACAACACATGGCGCTGCGAACATAAGTGATAAGTCAGTCGAAAATTCGTAAAAATTAAAAACTGCAAATTCCGTAAGAAAATTCACACCTTTGAAATAACGCTGAATATTCAAAAATTCGAGGTGAAAAATTCTACAACTACAACTACATCAAGCTGAAGTTGATAAATTCAAAACGCTCCAATATGGCGACTGGAATCACGCCACCAACACATATGAATTTCAATGGTTCACTGGATGAAAATTGGACCTTCTTTAAACAAAAATTCGAGCTGTATTTGAAGGCCACAGATCTCACAAAAAAATCTTCGGAGACAAAATCTTCAATTCTATTGAGCGTTATTGGCGATGAAGCTTTAAAAATATATAATAATTTCACATACGAAGATGAAGATGAAAATAAAATGGACTATGAAACGATTCTACGCAAATTTGATGAACATTTCAAACCACAAAAAAATATCACATATGAACGATATATATTCTTCACGAGGAATCAACAAGATGACGAGTCCATCGATGTATATATTGTGGAATTGCGCCAACTTAGTGCTACATGTGAATTTGGTGACCTTCGTGACAGTTTAATCAAAGACCGACTGGTTTTGGGAATACAAAATTCGAAAATCAGGCAAAATCTGCTTCAAACGAAAGATCTAACTCTTGAAAAAGCAATGGAATTATGTAAGATATCAGAAAGAACGGAAAAACAAATGAGATCTCTTGCGAATGAAGTAGCTGGATCGTCGATACATAAGATAAACAAATCTCGAAATGACAACAATACCACACAGTCCAACAAATATAATCCAAAATTTCAGGGAGAGAAAAAATTCCACTTCAATGAACGAAAACACAAAAACAAATCGAAACCAAACACTGGACGACATCAAGGATCTTCGAACTACAGCAAAGTTTTCACATGCAGAAATTGTGGTAATAAACATTCAATAAACGAGTGTCCGGCTTATGGAAAGAATTGTGCAAAGTGTGGTAAAGTGAATCATTTCGCGAAATATTGTCGATCAGTGAAAGAAATTTCTCTAAACAATTCAGGCTCTACTGATGTAATTTCTGATGAATCATGTTCTTTTTCAGATTTTTTCGTAAATTCAATTGGTAAGCAGAATGAGAATTCCAACTCACAATGGAACATAAATTTAAAATTCGAAAATAATATTCTGCTCAACTTCAAACTTGATACTGGTGCTGAAATTAATGCCATACCGGCAAGATATTTGAAAGTATTGAATATCAATGTGAATAATTTAATACCATGTAATTTGAAAATCTCGACTTATACTGGTACTAGAATTGATATTTTGGGTAAGTGCAACTTACTATGTCATCATAACGATTTTCATGGATATGTTGAATTTCATGTTGTGAATAACAAATATTCTCCTGCTATTTTGGGAAAACAAGAATGCGAGAGAATGAAATTACTTAAATTCATTGGATCTATCCAACAAAAAATATTTGATAAAAAGGAAATAATTGGTCAATTCAAGGATGTATTTCAAGGGGTCGGAGCTCTTAAATGTCAAGAATATTCTTTTAAAATAAATAATTCTATTCAACCGGTGATAAATCCTCCAAGAAAAGTTCCGTTTTCGTTGCAAAATAAATTAAAGAACCAGCTTAATGATCTTGAGAAAAAGGAAATTATAGCTAAAGTCAATGAACCAACTGAATGGGTCAATAGTTTGGTTTTAGTACACAAACCGAATGGTGATCTCAGAATTTGCATGGACCCACAGCAATTGAACAAAGCCATAATTTCTGAAAATTTTCCTCTTCCTACAGTGGATGAAATAATTGCTTCTTTGTCACATGCAAAATTTTTCTCAAAACTTGATGCTAGTCAGGCCTTCTGGCAAATTAAATTAAGTGAGGAGAGTTCCTTCAGATGTACGTTTAATTCACCCTTTGGTAGATACAGATTTTTGCGTTTGCCTTATGGAGTTAAGCCTGCGTCTGAAGTTTTTCAAAAATACATAAAACAAAATTTCGACGATATGGAAGGCGTTTTATCATATGTTGATGATTTTTTAATTTGGGGATCCACCCGAGAGCAACACGATATGCGATTAAAAAAAGTATTAGAGAGAGCTCGTGAAATTAATTTGAAGCTGAATTTGGAAAAATGTGAGTTTGGGGTAGATAAACTAAAATTTATGGGTCATATAATTTCAAGAAACGGCGTTGAACCTGATGAGGAGAAGATTTGTGCGATAAAAAATTTCAAAAAACCAGAATGTAAAAAAGATGTCGAAAGATTTTTGGGTATGGTTACTTATATTTCGAAATTCGTACCAAAAATGTCATTTGAAACCGAAAATTTACGAATCCTTCTTAAAAAAGATGTTTTATGGCACTGGGGTCATCAGCAGGAAGAAAATTTCGAAAAACTCAAAAATATTTTAATGAATAAGCCAGTACTACAATTTTTCAATAACGAACTACCTATTACGTTATCTGTGGATGCATCTCAAAATGCTATTGGTGCTGTTTTACTACAGAATAATTTGCCTGTTTATTATATTTCCAAATCATTATCAGATACGCAAAAGAATTGGGCGCAAATTGAAAAAGAAATGTACGCGATAACTTATTCATGTTTACGTTTCCATCAGTATATATAATTATGTATTTTGGGTTGAAGACTTGGTTTTTAAAAAAAACACTTTTATTTACAATAGAGAATATTACAATTCTGTGTAAACTATGACTATCGACTAAAGCTCTAGATCTATTTCTTCCCTTGAATCAAGGAAGAAGATGCTTTTATAAGCTATCTTATCTATAGGATGTGACTCAGCACTGCAGGTGTTCACTGCTGACTTTGCAGGCTGCAACATAGTAATATACAAATGTTTATGGGTACTCTGTGTATGTTACGTTGAATTAATATGGGGTGCGATTACATAATTCCTCCCCCCTTTGGATAAAGGTATCACCTCTTTGAGGTGTAGCTTTAAAATTATGAAAAACTTTACAAATAACCCAAATTACTGTTAAAATTATTATAAGAATCAAAATAATCATAAATGTTGATATCGATGAATTCCATTTCCAATCTTCAATTTCTTCTAGATGGATATCTGGAATCTTTTCATCCTCGAAGTCTGCTTTTTCTTCTTCCTTGGAGTGATTAGTAAAAATTGTAGGTTTTGGTAAAACGATGTACTTTTCTTCGTTTTTAACTTGGATGGGGTAAATTTCCTTTTGATTATTACTTATGATACATTTGGACTGGATTATAGCCATTGGCGGGGTAAAATGGTACTTGGTTTGCTGTGGGCATTTTTCTTGAATTTCCAAATTATTGATCGACAAGATATTTCCATCTTCCAATGTTTTTAAATTTGGTGTTGCGGGTGATTCTTTTCTGGGACAGCTTTCTAAATGAGTTTTCAGAACATTTTTCATGCATTCCGGAGGCTTGTCGAGGGAATCTTGATCACATAGGTAGTCTTCTTCTACTTGATGACATTGTTTCGTGGACCATCTTAGTTCCTCGTCTCGAGTGAGCATATAGGGGTTTGTGAAAGGAGGGGACAAATTCCGTTGAGGTATATAGTAAAACTTGTATAGGTTATATTTTTCTTCATAAACCGTTGGAATTGAAATTAGAAACAATAATGTTTTTTCTTTGAAAATGACTTTGGTATGACATATCTGAAAATAATCTTTCAAGTGATGCATCGGAATGATAGTATCGTTTTTGACAATTTCCGCAAATTTTGTGTAAGGGAGAATAGATTCATGCAGGATGTGCAGTCGTGCAAAACTCACTGCTGTCTGAATCTCATCTAAAATATTTTTGATATCTTTAATTTCAAAAGTCATAAGATGCATTTGTTCAATACGTTCTAATTGAGGTACAGTACGAAGCAATTTGAAGTTTTCTGTTAGTTTCTGAATTTTATTAATGTACTTATTTTTCAAGTCATTGATAATAGTAGCAATCTGTTTTTGATTCCTCATAAGTGTCTCTTCATTTTTCTTTATACTTTCAAAATAACCTTGGTAAAGCTCTTCGTCATCGGAATCTAATGTTCCAAACAATATCTTTGATATTTTGCCTCCAACATTAATTAATCCTCTTTTTTCTCGAATTCTCTGAGTTAGAAGTTCTTCTAATGTTTTTACATTTATTAAATTTGAATGTTGTAAATACTGATAATGAGCTGTCTGAGAAAACCCTAATTGTTTATTTTTGAAATGATCAATCTCTTTTTGATATTGGATTATTAGGTTTTCAATTTGGCTTAAATCAATATGATAAATCAATTGTATATGCCTTTTTGTAATATAGGCTTTTCCTAACAAGATTGGAAGGATATTATTTTCTAAGGGAATAATTGTGAGATTTGTTATCAGTTCTACTGCCTCGAGTATTATGAAAATAAATGTGACGTACTTCATCTTGATCTGAAACAAAATATTCAACTACTTTTTTCTTTGTTTTAAGATTTTCTTATGATAAATGTGTTTATTTTTCTTATCCTGAATTCTATGCGTATCGATTTCACGGGCATCTACTTTTTTGTACACGGGATCTAGTTTACGCGTTATGGGATTTTTATAAAAGTGGGGTTTTCATTCAGTTCATAACTACTTTTTGCTAAACGTCTTTCATTTAATTTATCTAACTTTTCGGTTGTCCTCTTTTGATTTTTCTCCAAGTGTTTTGTTATATCATTTAAATTCTCAATATAATTCTCAACGTAATTTTGAATTTTCTCATTGTGAGTTTGTTCGATCGGTAAAGAATAATTTAGATCTGCCTTTATTATTTGCATGGGCGTTAATTCTAGGCTAGAATGATTTGAATTATTATAACTTAACAAAGCTTGTGCCAATTTACTTTGGAATGTAGAGTTTTTAGATTCAATAGTTCTTATTTGTTCGATCAGGGTTGAATGAAATCTTTCTACTAAAGCATTTGAATTAGGATTGTAATTAGTAATGTAATGAATTTCAATTTGATGAATTCTGCAAAAATCTTGTACAACGCTATTTTTAAATTCAAGTCCATTGTCACAAGTTATTTTTTTAGGAACGCCATAATGACTGAAAAACATTATTAATTTATCTACAATTTCTGTTCCTGTTTTCTGAAGTAAAGGGTAACACTGACCCAATCTTGAAAATGAGTCTATAATGCTCAAACAATAATTTTGTCCAAATCTTATGGTATCACAATAGATGTGTGTAAAAGGTTTCGATCCTATCGGGTTTGGCTTGAACTGTAATTCAATGGGTGTTCTTTCGTACTTATGCCTTTGGCAAATTTCACATGCATTAATATAATTTTGAACATCTTTATTCATATTAGGCCAATAATACTTTTTTCTCAAACTTATTAAATTTTCTCTTAAGCCACGATGAATAGTCTTTGTTTCATGATATTGTTGAATTCTCAAAAGTTGTTCTTCTTTATCTTCTACGTCTTCTAGCGAAATATTTGAAATTTTGAAATTAAGGGTTTTATAATCGAATTTATTCTGTAAGATGGTTATAAAGGGTTTTTCCAATTCCTGAGACGCGAAATATACTGCGTATGACTTTTTAGGTTGTACGAATTCTTTAATAAACTGAAAAATATCTTTATCAATTGAATTAATGGACACTCTGAATCTGAGTTTGTCTCCGAATAATTTGATTTTTATAACATTAAAATTCGCTGCTGTTTTGAAAATAATCTGTAACGGATAGGCATTTACGCTTCTCTCAGTGTAAGGAATTTCTAAAATGGGATTTTCATTACCACTGTGTACTGTAATATCGCTATGTATAATAACATTTCCTGTTTTTAATTCACTTAAGTCAGCATTATCTAAAACTGGTAATTCCTCGTTAGGGTTAGTTAAAAGATCAACACATTCATCTAATTCATCGTCTGATATATGATTAATCAAAGAAATTTCGTCATCTTCGATTCCGTTAAAATCTTCAATATACTCATTTTTTGTTCTTGATAAATAATAAATAACCACATTAATTTTCGATTCGTTGAAAATATATTTGATCATATTGAAAATGCATGACCATTTCAGTCCATCTAACCCACTTGCTATTCGCGGTAATGCTAAATATTTCTCATTATTATATTCGCATAATTCTTTAAGCTTAATTAAACATTCAAAAACATCTTCATAATTAGGTTTATCATAATAAAATTCCTTTGTTATTAAGTAATAAATATTCTTGTCGTCTTTTCTAATAAATGCGACTTCACCTATACCCTTATTTTGTAACTTCAATTCATCTACATTTCCGTATTTATTTTTAAAAATTGTCGCGATTCCTTTACTCATTTCTAGATCTCTAGATACACAATGTGCAAATGAATACTTTTTAGGGGCTTTAAATAAGTTACCTTCTCTTTCTTTAACGTTATTTGATTCGGGAATATCATTATTTTCATTAAGTTTCAAAAAGTTTTCATACGTTTTCGCATTGTCAGTTTTCCATATAATTCTACTTAATGCATCTGCATTATTCATCGATCCTTTTCTATACTTGATTTCGTAATCGTATTCTTCTAACTTGATTCTCCAACGCATTAATCTTGAATTCGGTTCTTTTAATGAAAATAGCCAAATTAATGGTTTATGATCAGTATAGATCGTGAATTTCTTTCCGTAAAGGTATGGTCGAAAATGTTTACACGACCAAACAATTGATAATAATTCTTTTTCTATCGTGCTATATCGAAATTCTGCAGGATTTAAGGTACGACTCGCGTAGGCGATCGGAAGGTCGTCAGGTGGTTCTCCTTGGGATAAAACTGAACCTATCGCAAATCCTGACGCATCAGTTGTCAAAACAAAGGGCGCATTAAAATCGGGATATCGAAGAATTGGATGATTTAATAAATTGTTTTTGCATAATTTAAAGGATTCAATGTAATCAGGATCATCAATATTAATTTTTGCATTCTTTTTCAAACACATTGTCAATGGTTTGGTAATTTTTGCAAAATTGGGAATAAATTTTCTGTAATATCCTATAAGACCAAGGAAAGATTTAATTTCCTTTTGTGTTTTCGGAATAGGATAATTTTGAATAGCTTCTAATTTATTCGGGTTTGGTTTTATACCTTCAGGGGTTATGACATGACCAAGAAATTCAATTTCTGTTTTGAAGAAATGACATTTGTCTAACTGAATTTTCAGATTTTCTGACGCAAGTATTTCTAAAATATTATGAATGTCAGCTAAATGTTGTTCAATAGTTTCTGAAAATATTATTATATCATCCATATAAATGTAACATATTTTTCCAATAAAATTTTTCAAAACTTCGTTCATCAATCTTTGAAATGTTGCTGGCGCATTCTTAAGTCCAAAAGGCATTCTTAAAAATTCATAATGACCATTTTCCACGGTAAAAGCAGTCTTTTCAATCGAATTTTCATCTAACTCAATTTGATGGAATCCGGATGCTAAATCTAAGGTTGTGAAATATTTTTTATTACCGAGTTTGTCTAAGATAGAGTCAATTTGAGGTAATGGATACTTATCGTCAATAGTTTTTTCATTTAACTTTCTGTAATCTATGGCCATACGCCATTTAGTTTTTCCGGATAAGTCTTGTTTTTTTGGAACAATTACTACGGGAAATGACCACGGAGATATACTCGGTCTGATTATTTTCTTTTCCAATAAATCTTCAATTTGATTTTTCACTTCTTCACGATGTATCTCTGGGTAACGATAAATTTTACAGTGAACTGGATTTTCATCAATCGTTCTAATTCTGTGTTTTATTTTGCTTGAAAAATTCAATGGTTGACCCGGCAATTGAAGGACTTTATCATTGGTTTGAAAGATTTTGATAAGTTGACTTTTTATTTTGGGTTCTAAATGACTCAAATCTATAGGAATTCTTGTAGGATTTTGACAAACTTGTTGGTATTTAAAAGGTATTTGGCAAAAATCATTTTCTAAAACCATATTTTTGAAATCAATTCTCAAATCGTATTTATTGAGGAAATCTGCTCCTATTAGACCATCATAATTTTTATGAAATTTGTAAAGAACAAAGGGATGACAATCATTCATTTTTAATTCGGAAAATAAAGGTAATAACACTTTTTCATTTGACGTTTGTGATCTGAAACATGCAGTAAGGGTAGTATCTTCTCTAAAAATATTTTCTTTGAAATTATTATAAGCGAACTTCGGATCAATCAGACAAACGGAACATCCACTATCAATCAATAATTTACACTTAGGATATTCAAATTCTACATAGGGTAATTGATTATGATATTCTAGCGTTTGGTTTAAGTCAATTCGAGTTTTTCGACTGATTGACGAAAATTTTCATTAGGTCGCATCTTTGACGTAGATGGTTTTGATTGGCTATAGAAATTCTCTTTTCGCTTTTCCTGTTCAACGTGCGTTAATTCTTCAAACGTAAAATTCTGAGTATTTTCATTACGATGGTTATTATTTGGGTAATTATCATTGCGATTATTATAAAAGTTTCTTTGTGGATTAACATTGTATTGTGTGGAATAATTTGCTCGTTTTTGCGGGTAATTTCTCGTTTGTATAGACATTCTTTCAGGCGGAGTATTATTTCTATAATTTGGATTGGGCTTAAAAACATTAATATTTTGATTTCGTTGTGGATTTGATCTCTCGAAAACTTCGCGATGTGAAGGATAATGAGTTTTCACTTGCCGCTGTTGAAACTGAATCGGCTGAGACGGAAAATGTTGCTGATTAAATCTATTATAATGTGAATAGGTTGGTTGATTATTGAACGAATAATTATTTCGGCAGGTCGATTGATAATTGAATGCTTTATTCAAAGGTTGCATATTTTTATTTCGACGACTCTTATCTAATAATTCGTATTGTGCCATGTTGCACAGATAATCTTTCACGGCGTTGACTGTTTCGTCAAAGGAAAGTTCATTGTTGGTAATTAAATAAGTTCTCAGTTCTACGGGGGCATTAGAAATTAGCACTGTTTTACAAATTTTACGAATATTTGATTTATACATTTGTTTCTCAGGATCAGGCATTATATCAGCATCAATCCTATAATTTATTCGAATTTTCATAGCAATAATTTTATCAATGAAAGCTAATAAATCTTCGTTTGGTTTTTTGGTCAAAAATTGTAAACTATGTATCAAAACATCTAAATTAATATTATCGCCAAATTTGCTATATAAAAAGTTCTTTAATAATACCCAATTATCAGGAATATCAGATGTGGAAACCTCAGCTAGGGCTCTATCAGTCAGTTTCGATTTAACGACAGCATAACAATAATTCTTAACTATTTGATTTTCATCCGCAAACATCAATAGATATTGTTCGGAACTTTTAATGAAAGAATGAAGTTCATTTTCAATGCCAGAAAATTTAGGCAAGAGCATACCAAATTTTTCAGCTAGGGATAAATCTATTCTCTCTTGAGCCATCTTATTTATTTTCTTTTTACGACCCGAAAAATGTTTAATCGACGTAATCGTGAAATATATATAAAAAAAAAAACTAGAAAAATATTATAAATTATGAATATTGAAATAGTAATCGGTTTTTTATTTAAGAAACCTAGAAAAAACTCTTAAAAATCGGTTTTTTAAAGAAACCTAGGAAAAACTATACAAGTTCACTAATTTTTTACCAGATTAGGGAAACTGGGGAGAAATAGGAAATGCTCACCGATAGTCTTCGAAGTCGTTGCGGGCGCTACTCCGTCAATCGAACTCTCTGGTCTTCTACCACAGGTTCTTAAGGGTGTGCTTGATGGTTGAAACCAACAGGTATCTGATATGGAGCTGGTACACTGG
The DNA here is from genome assembly GCA_958510865.1 of Myrrha octodecimguttata. NCBI lineage: Eukaryota > Metazoa > Arthropoda > Insecta > Coleoptera > Coccinellidae > Myrrha > Myrrha octodecimguttata. Next base: position 76,426,296 of record OY294057.1, read on the forward strand.
ACACTTCTCTTCAGGCCTGGCACAATCCCATCCTCGTCGCCAATTATGTATTTTGGGTTGAAGACTTGGTTTTTAAAAAAAACACTTTTATTTACAATAGAGAATATTACAATTCTGTGTAAACTATGACTATCGACTAAAGCTCTAGATCTATTTCTTCCCTTGAATCAAGGAAGAAGATGCTTTTATAAGCTATCTTATCTATAGGATGTGACTCAGCACTGCAGGTGTTCACTGCTGACTTTGCAGGCTGCAACATAGTAATATACAAATGTTTATGGGTATTCTGTGTATGTTACGTTGAATTAATATGGGGTGCGATTACATAATTATATATGGAAAACATGTTACAGTCGAAACAGATCACAAACCTTTAATTTCAATAATTAAAAAACCTCTCAATGCTTGTCCCATGCGTTTACAACGAATGTTGATATCCATTCAGCCATATGACATAAAATTAATTTATAAACCTGGTACAAAATTGGTATTAGCAGATGCTCTTTCTCGCGCCTATGACTCGAATAAATGTTCTTATGATAAAGATGGAACATTGTTGAATGAAAATATAGAATATCAAGTTCTAGCTATAGAAAAAAGCCTACCTATTTCTACTACGAATTTAGAAAATATCAAATCTGAAATTAAAAAAGATTTGAACCTGTTGAAGGTTCTTGGTTTTATGAAGGACGGTTGGCCATGTAAAAAGAAAATTCCTGATAATTTAAAATCATACTTTATAAATAGAGATAATTTATCATTCTCGAATGGATTGTTGTTTTTCAATAACAGATTAATTATTCCACAAAGTCTACAGAGAGATATGCTTTCGAAATTACATTTGAGTCACCTGGGTAGAGAAAAAACTAAATATCGCGCACGAACACTATTTTATTGGCCGAATATGTCGCTTGATATTGATAATTTAGTTTCAAAATGTAAGTCTTGCATACTTTTTTCGAAAACTCCACAAAAAGAACCATTAATCAATCATGAAATTCCTGGGAGAGCATGGCAAAAAATCGGTATAGATCTTTTTGAATTGAAAGGTAGGTATTACATAGCTTTGGTTGACTATTTTTCAAAGTTCATGGACGTGAATTGTTTGAATAGAAATTCTTCTTCAGAAAGTGTGATAGACTACTTAAAACATATATTTTCTTTATTTGGAATACCAGATGAAGTTTTCTCAGATAACGGTCCACAATTCGCATCAAATGCTTTCAGATCTTTTGCCAAGGAGTGGGAATTTCAGCACACAACAAGCAGTCCTTATTTTCCACAATCTAATGGTCAAATAGAGAGAACAATAGGGACTCTTAAATCAATTTTGAAAAAATGTCTATATGATAACACAGATTTCAATTTAGCTTTGTTAGAACTTAGAAATACACCCATTGACAATAATTTATATTCACCTGCACAAATCCTGATGCACAGAAATTTGAAAAGTATTTTGCCTGTTACTTCAGAATATCTTAAACCTAAAATAATAAATAACAAACATCACAGTACTAATTTACGTCAAAAACAAAAAAATTATAAACGATATTTCGACAGAAACTCAAAAAATTTACCTAAACTCGAACTCGAGCAAAAAGTGTTCATTAAGAATAATGGTTTTTATAATTTACCTGGAATAATAACAAATATTGATGAACGTTATAGGAGATACAGTATAAAATTGAGTGATTCAAATAAAATAGTAACTAGAAATCGGCATCAGATAAAACCCGATTTAACTAATTCTAGAATTATTGAGAACACAAATGCACAATTACAAAATCCTCATTACATCACAAGGTTCGGAAGAATGTCCAAACCTCCAGATAGATTTACACCATAGGGTACTAAAAATTTTAAGGTTTCAACATTGTAAATTCTCTGAATTGTAAAAACTTTTATATTTTGTAAATTTTCTGTCCATAGATTAATAAGCTTATAGAAATTGTTTAGAAAGGGAGATTGTTGGGATTTGAGAAAAACATTATTTTGCAAAAAGGGGAGATGTCATGATATAGATTATAATGTATTATCTAAAACATTATTACGCATGTGTTAACCCTACTCATGTACTGTAAATAATCGATTTTCAATAAAGAAGAAGTTTCCGTTTAGACTTGATTGATCAATAACAACACAATCGATACCGTCGGATGATAATCGAATTTTTGTGGCCTGAATTAATGAATATTGATCTAGAGGACATTTGGTTTATATACAGGAGGGCGCTTCCCCTCACTTTGCAAATGACACAATTGATTTATTGAGACAAAAGTTTTCTGGACGAATAATCTCCAGAAACGGTGATGTCAATTGGCCACCAAGATCACGCGATTTGACACCGATGGACTATTTTTTTGGGTTATGTGAAAAGCCAGATCAATAAGAATAATCCACAATCGATTCCTGAACTAAAGGATGAAATTATTCGTGTCATTAGTCAGATAGAGTCTCAATTATGTCAAAATGGCATTGAAAATTTTATCAAAAGAGAGGACGTGTAGAGCTGCAAGAAGAGGCCATTTGACAGATATTATTTTTCGTATATGAATGTCATAACTGATACTTCAATAACCAATAGAAAGTTTTTGAAAATGAATGCAAATTATGTGTTTTATTTATTCTTAAAAAAACGCACGAATTCGAAGAAATTTCGAAATACTCTTTCAAGAATTTACTGTCGATACTTTCCCAACAAAATCGTTGTAACGTTGGTATTTTACGATAACTTTTCAAATTCCACTCCGATCAAACCAATAGTTCCTGAGATTTCGAGGAAATAACCATTTCAACAGCAGATTCTTCACGTCAAGTGACCATCTACTCGGAAATATTCGAGAATTACAGACATTTGTGCAAGAAGATTGCAAGTTGTTCCATTGAACAGCGTGCGAAAGTTTGTATAGGAAAAAAAACAGAAAAATCGAATACTTTTTTGTATTATTATCATACAATTTTTTCCTACATACAATTTCACAAGAAAGCTGAACAAATCAACATGAAAAGCTCATCACATCCAAATATTTCTGGGAACGAATTCAAAGGCAAAAAATATAACTCTCGAAATTAATCTCAACCCCAGTTATGTCGGTTTTCATAATTTTAATTAAATCTTATACATCAATAAGTAGCATGAAACATCTGGAGAGGCCTGCTGGAATTTTCAAATGAGAGGAAAAGGAAAACGGTGCCCTTATATTTGACCATAGGAACGAAGTTGAGGTATGAGGGTGGCTCTTTAAGAGAAAACACTATACCATCCTGGAACAGGTCAATTTTTGTTTCACTTTTACCCAATTTTTATGCATTTTTGAAGGATTTTTGTTGCACCCTGTGCCATCCCCATCAACCCTCTAATTTTTTGAATAGGGAAAGTGGGTCATGTGGTAATTTTTTGGCAAGGTCTTCGTATCTTCTTGACAGGCGTGCAGAAATTTTCAAGAAAAAATTTTTTTTTCGAAAAATTTGTTCAAAAAGGTTTTCAGTATGTGCACTTTGTCATGACTCATTTGCTTTGAGACGGTACCTGATTACTACATTTTTGTTCATGCACAACTTTCAACTCCTACGAACCCTTTAATGGAGAAAAAAAAATTTTTCACGTGAGGGGGTTGAAAGGGGTTAAAAGTTGTGCATGAACGATACTGTTATGGTCGACTTTCATTCGGTGACAAATTTCATCAGGTACCCTCGTCTCAAAGTAAATGAGCCATGACAAAGTGTACATACTGAAAACCTTTTTGAACTTATTTTTCAAAAAAAAAATTTTTTTTTTGAAAGTTTCTGCACACCTGTACAGAAGATACAAAGACCTTGCTAAAAAAGTACGACATGACCCACATCCCCAATTCGCAAAATTTAGAGGGTTGATGGGGATGGCACAGGGTGCAACAAAAATTCTTCAAAAATGCATATGAATTTGGTAAAAGTGAAACAAAATTGTCCTGTTTCAGGATTTTGTTGCCAAATATTTTTCTTCTGAGAAAATGAATTTGATCCATAATTTTGACGCGCACTGTGTATATTATGTTTGTCCACTTCACGGTGAAACACCCTGTATATGTAGTTGTTATTTCCTCAATTACTCAAGAAACACGAAGAAGAAGACCTGAAATCAGTGCTTCTGTAGAGTTTTTTCGATCACATTTTATTTCCCGCCAAAAAGTGCTCTGCTCAGGCCTCAGGGCCGGCAGATATCTAGATGGCTGGCTGCAATTATTATACACATAGATAGTTGTTGAAAGCGAGCACGAGGCTGTGGCAAAGCAGGGAAGTCTACAGAAGAGGGCCGCCCGTAAGAAATCAATAACTCGTTTGACCATCGTCGACCAATGGAAAAGGCCGAATCAACGGGGCTCCCCCTCCCCCCGGAGGACGGTGCGGCATCTTTCCACGACGTTAATTGTCATTCCGGCCCCTCATCACAACCACTTCAATATGGCAGCACACGGCCGTCATATCGGTCATATGGATATGACCGAGACATGTTCGGACCAAGGGTGGATAATCAGGAAGAGTTTTGGGAGATAGCTAACTAGCTATCGTTTTGCCCAAATGTCTGTAAGTTAAGAATTTCGACCCCAAAATGACAAAATAATTTCTCGAGTCGTTGTCGATTTCAATTTCTACTCTCTCTCAACGATGGGGGCTTTTCCTGAATTTGGGTTGTTACTGCAAATGCAAATTTGAGCATAATTATAGTGGGTTTGATTCATCATTTCCCAAAATTACCTTCAGAAAGTATTCAAAATCAGGTTTCAAAATTTGGGTTTGGAATTTGCCAGGGGTGCACGAAGTGACAACGGTGTTTAGTAGAATAGCTTTTTCTGCTATAGAATAATGAAATATTTATTCCTATTCTGTGGGACACACGTGTTCTATGTCAATATAACCAAACAATTTCCGTTTGCGATTGTTCAGTGATATGATAGTATGACAGTCTGTGCTCCTCTTTCTCTATTCCTTGGTCGTTGTCTTCTACTCTTACCAGATCGAAGTATAGCTTTCTCTGTTTTCCTAAGCAATGTATCACATTTGACGTCCTTTTCTTTCCGAGAAAGCTGAAGTCGATGATGCCATTTTTCTTTTCCAGTTTTAGGCGATCAAACATTTTTTTAAAAATATAATATTGAAATTATATGTAATATAATATAATAATCTTCCGTAGACAAGATACTTAAGTCATATTGCCATCTTTCCGATTAACATCAATATGGCCTTCATATTACTTGTTCTGTTTCTAGTGTTATAGCAATGTTTGTTATTAATTTTGTCATGGCAAAATTGCTATCATGGACTTCCATAATCGGTGATTTTAGAGCTGATAACACTTTATTTTGTGACTAATGAGCTTCAAAGAAGAAGATCATAACCATACTTCATAAACATTTCGTGAGTTTTCTATGATTTCGCATACAATCAGGCCTATTCTGTTTGCAAATAGCAATATTAGAATAATAATAATATTATAGAAAAAAGATGTTGCTCCCATAACAAAGTCAGAAATATTGGTATTCTGATCATCGATTCTGAGCAATATGATCTGTCACTTTAATATGAATCTTGCTATCAATATTGCTATCTTAGCAACCTCAAAATAGTACTTGCTATGCTTGATAGCAAGGAAAGTTAGAAAGGGAATATGGCAGAGAACCATTTGTTTCAGTTTAACTATTCCCATGCATTCGAGAATATTGAAAATAGAGACGTATGTGTTGGAAATGTGTTCAAAGGTTTTCTAGATTATTTTATTTTGAGGAGATGAGATGATCATTTTGATCATCCCAATCAACAACACTATAATTCTTTTGAGTTTCCAACAAAAAAGTTCATCAAATTCCGAATTATTAACGTTTGAATAAAATTGCTGCATTTGATTTCTGGTATCCAATATGTTATTGGTGTCCAGGGAATGGTCATTGGTAAATTTGACTTTAGTTGGTTTTTATCATTCGTGACATTTTTGAATAAGTTGATGTTCACGTGAATAACAAAACCGTAGATATAGAGATTATGTTGACAAAATCATTGGTAACTCACGAAATGTAAACGAAGTAGGACTATTTTCTTCTTCCTCATAGCTTTAAAATCACAAAATACAGTATTGTCAGCTCTAAAATCACCGATTGTGGAAGTTCATGATTGCAATATTGCTATGACAAAATTCATAACAAACATTAACACTTGAAACAGAAAACGTAATAATATCATGGCCATATTGCTATAAATTGGAAAAACAGCAATATGACTTGAGGAGTAAAGTTTATAGCAATACACAAAGAGAATCGACCTAATGACCTCTATCTACGGTTTTCGTTATTCATGTGAACATCGACTTATATTCAAAAATCTAGAAAAGCACTGCCGTGAAGACAGCAGCTTTTGCGCGCATGTTCAATGTAGATGACCGCTTCGGAAACGAATTTAAACATGCGTGCAAAAGCCGTTGCCTTCACGGCAGTGCTTTTCTAGATTTTTTTTCGATAAATTACTGGATTTCAATTCGTTCTAGTCTGTATTTTTAGAAATATTGGAAAAATAAAATTTTGAATGGGTGTATCTCCGGAATCATTGGGCGGATTTTACCCATTCACTACAAATCTACTCTACAAAAATACAGATCAGATCGAATTGAAATCCAGTACTTCATCGAAAAATTACAGTTCGAAGGTTCATACAGAATTTTATGAGGATGACAAGATAAGAAAATCAGAGAATTTTTTTTTTGTTCTAATAACACGATCATCACGAAACTTTGCATGAAGTTGTCTTTCAGCATCTTCAAACTAGCTGCGAAGTTTTATCAGGATTGAATTAGTATTTCTTGAGTAATACCGAAAAAAACATCGATATCGAGAAGAAAACCTCGAAATTTGACATATTTTTTCCCAATATCTTCAAAACTTATGATCGTATCGAACTGAAATTTGGTACACTGCTGTGAAATAGGACGCTCAAAGTCCGAGTGGAATTGTTTTTTGGATAAACGGTTTCCGGAAAAAAATTTTTTTGGAACAAAATTTTGAAAAAACATTTTTTTAATTTACCGACAATATGATCCGGACAAAATTTGGCTCAAAGTTGCGCGTCATTATACCCCACCTAATTGCAAAGTTCATCCAATCGCTCAAGTAGTTTCTGAAATAAAAAATAAATAACTTCAAAATTTCAAGTGGCTATAACTCCGAAACTGTTCGACCGATTTGGCCCATTAACGAACTCAACAGCGGCAATCCAATGCGCGACCTACCCTGATAGTTTCAAGTCGCCAGCTCACTCCGTTCGATAGTTATCGTGTCGTCAGCCGGCCGGATAAAATCGATTTTGATCCCTGATTCGTGATCCGTGAGTCCAACCTAGTCGTTTGAAACTATTTTCGGCTCAAAATTCAATAATTACATACATTTGGACAAAACGATAGAACATCCGCGCAAAAATATCAATTCATATAAAGTATAATATTTTGGGTTTTCCTTACAAATAATGTCGTTGATGTAAGATAGCTTCTGATAATGATTGTTTCCAAAATAACAAAGTTACTATCGGAATGAGCGTAATTCTATATAGCACTTCCTGATACTCTGCGAAATGTAATCAAGATAATCTTTGATAAGAAAGATTATGATGAGTTGTTGTTATTGAAAGTTGAAAGATAGTAGAAATTGGCAACGTCTCGCCGGATTATTTTGACTTTGTCGATATTTCAGTAGTGCCAACCTGCCTTGGTTTAAGTTTCAGTTGATAGACCTAAATTATGGCCTACCTGGAGACTTTATAAAAGTGAATGGAGTAATGTATAGCACTTCCTGATACTCTGCGAAATGTAATCAAGATAATCTTTGATAAGAAAGATTATGATGAGTTGTTGTTATTGAAAGTTGAAAGAGAGTAGAAATTGGCAACCTCGCGTCGAATTATTTTGACATTGTCGATATTTCAGTATTGCCAACCTGCCTTGGTTTAAGTTTCAGTTGATAGACCTTAATCATGGCCTACCTGGAGACTTTATAAAAGTGAATGGAGTATATAGTGACCCACGTAATTCCTTTGTAAACCAAATTATTCCCAAGACGTCAACTATCTAGTAAACATGTCAATCAACCAGCAAATCGTCTTCCTCAAAGTATAATCCCCATTACTGGAATATCGACTTCTTCACTCAGAATCCAACCATGAGAATATTCCTACCGTTTCAGTTATTATGGTAATCGAGTGCACTCTCGACCAGAACTACAAAAAAAAGACTACCTTTTTCCAACTTCTCCCATAAATTCTTCAGATGTCACCGTTTGATTTGACTGGTGTAGAAGGAATGAGGCTATCAAAGTGCCGATAGATGTTTTATAACATCATAGAGAGATAAAAAATTAAATAGAAACACCAGCGGAAAATATTTATTGAGGCCTCGGAATCGGTTCCTCTGTCCGACGATTCCGTCTAATAAATAAAATGACGAATAGACGAATTCGACAAAGGAATTCGCCGACAGCTAATTGGACCTATTTGGTCGCCTAGTCAGTTTTTGTCAACCACAATTTTTCTTGTGTGGTGATGGGAACGGAAAAGTAGTCCAAGATAGCGATTTTTGACGACTATAGTATAGAACGTTCTCTATTCTCATCTACTGAGAAGCGATACGCCCTCTGGCGATAGAAATTCGAACCATTTCAAGCTGATAGTTTTCCGAAGTGCCCGTTGTTCTAACGTGTCTGGCGTACTTTCTTTGAGCTTTCATGTTGTTCTCTGAGTTGAAAAAAAGTTTCAGCCAAATAGGGTCTACAGAACAATTAGCACAAAAAAAATAAAGAGTCCTCCTGCATTTTGTTGAATGGAGAGAGTTATTTTGCTCATTATTCTGTAGACCCTATTTGGATGAAACTTCAAGGTAGCATTTTTCATTGAAACTGAAATTTTGGAAGGGTATATCTGCGGAATCAATCGATAGTTTTTACTAATTCGCCAATTCGGCATTCTTTATTAAACTCCAAACTCACTCTACAATTATTAGGCTACTGAGTAGATTCTTCCGGATGTTATTCTGTTCACTATCAGTGGCTAGGCCGGCCGTAAACACATTAACTTTGGGAAGAATCGACATAGCGAATATTTTTGTAAAGTAGATTTTCAGTTTAATTAAGAGGGTTGAACTCGCCAATTATTCTTTAAGTAGTTATACCCATTCAAAATTTTGGATCAAATTTCAATCTACTACTTAATCGAAAATTATAGCTTGAGGTCAATACTTGTATACATGACTGTTTTGGCGACGGAACAAGCGCGTAACAGCTCCCGACCTCACGTCGGTGCTTTTCCAGGTTTTTCAATCCATAAAGACCATGTTTGGCTCAAAACTTGAAAATCAGAGACACTGAGAAAGATAATAACTTTTTGCTCAATATGTTTCATTGAACAAAATGAATATCTGATCGAGTTGAAAAAATGGTAATTATTGACTTCAATATTTCCCAAGAAATCCGATAAAGCTGAAATTTGAAACACTGTTGTTAAGTAGGGACGATTCCGATAAACTGCTCATGCGCTACGGAGAAGTACCGATAAAACTTCCTGGGAATCACCTCATGAAGCATTTGTAGAGGGTGAACAGACGCCGCTGTCGCGCATAATGTGACTGTAGGATCCGGTAAATGCTTCGACTATTCACCAGTAGATGTCGTGAACGGTCGATGCAAAGGAATATTCTACAGGGCGTAACAGAGTTGATGTGAAATATTCAAGGAATTGATAGAACAGATTATTCCCAACAAATTATGTGCTTCTTACTTTTTCCTTAACCCCCCCGGTTTCACAGATATCAATTCTTTTGTCTTTTTTGGAAACATCCCTACCTTGCTCAAGAAAAGAGAGTATATCTCCGGAACGACAAGACCTACGGCAATAAATGTGCTTTAACTCGAAAAAAAACAAGATGCTTCATTCACCATATTCAATTTTGCTCGAGCAAATTCAACAGGAACCAAAAGAACACAGGTCCAATAAGAAATTCATTCTAATGAGAAAATTGACATGAGATTTCATTCGCCATTATCTCGCAAAATGTTCCAGGTAAGGTATTCATTTTATAATGTTGAAAACTTCTCTCAAGTCTTCTCTTCTCAAATATGTCGCACGTTCATCAAGAAAAAGTCGCTGACATAGAAAAAATGTATATATCTTATGTTTCGGAAAATTCAAAGCATACATGGCTGTTCAGACTGAAACTGAGTCTTCGAGTTTTCGCTGTCGATTATATTAGAGTAAAATTCCAACGAAATCGGAGACATGCTTTCTGAAATATATGAATTTCTAAAATAAATCTCTTGAATTTTTCTATTGATGGCGGCCGATCAGACTGCTGACAGAATCAATTTTACCACGGATTCTTCATCAGTGAGTCCAACCTAGTCGTTTGACACCAATTTTGGTACAAAATTCGAAAATTACATCGTGACGAAATGATAACGCGCTGTTCCCCAGAACAAGCGCGTAAAAATAGGTCTTTTCTCGATATCGCTGTTTTTTTTCGGAATCACTCAAAAAATATTAATTGAAACATGATGAGACTTGCCAGCTATCTTGAAAATGCTGATGGACAACTTTGTGCAAAATTTCGTGATGATCGTGTCATTAGAACAATTTTTTTTTAAGATTCAATATTCTGTGATCTTCTGATCATAATACCCTCAAGAATTTCTGTATGAGCCTTGGAACTCTTATTTTTCGATAAAGTGCAGGAATTCAATTTGATCAAATCAGTATTTTGGGAAATATTGGGAAAATAAAATCTTGAATTGCGCGGAATCATTGGGTGGATTTTACCCATTCACGAATTCGGCCTTTGTAATGAAAGAACCTACCTAATATACAAATACCGAGATTCGAAGTTGTTTCTCTCGATATTTATTGTGTTTACAACCGTAAACACAGAAATGACTAATAACCAAAGTTTCACAGTTTCGTAAGAAAGGTGCAGTCCATGTCTCTGTGTCAGAGGGTAAAAATGAATAATTTAGAGAAGAGGAGGTAGTTCTCCAAAAACATTCAGCAACAGGAGAAAAGGAGTATATTTCGCAGAGACTGGAATATGTGTAGGGGTTGGTTGACAGCAGATTATATAAAAAAATTGATAATTATTTTAAAAAGTTTTCTGAGAGATCAAGAAAACATGGGACTTCAACAATATCGATGATTTCCCTTCTCAAAAACGAAAAAAATTTGGGCAAAATGGGAATTGTCTTTTTCGGACGTAATTGTATTTACGATTAACTGTCAAAACGTTCGTACAAACTTCTCCTTTGAATTTAATGAAAGATTAAACTCGGATCTAACTATTGATAATGACAATCGTTCGAAAACATTTAGAATAATTCAAAATTGACTGTGCGAGCGCGAGGAAAACACCCTGCTGCCACGTCAATGGGTTCATCGAATTTCCATTCTAAAATTAACCAGACAGTGAAGGAAAAAATTCTACACGACCGTGAAAAATTTACGCGAAGTTACGAAAAAACAAATTTTGCATTCTATACACCGAAAGTATCAGATTTGAAATTCAGATAGCGCCCATTCAGGAAATAGAAATGACCATAATTATAGTTGCATGACTGGTGTCAATCCATATCAGCCACTCATTCAACCTGACAACACGCAATGTTTATATGCTGATTAGACCAAACCCATATTGGATACTAAGTGAATAAAAGTGCTTTGGTTACAGTAAAAAACATCCCTGTGTACATGCCCCTCCTGTAATTGGAGAATTTCTTAAAAGGTTGTCATGAAGAACACGCTATAGACTTGCACTCAGAATTTCATCGTTGAACCAGACCTTCCCAGTGCTTTGACAGAGGTGGTTTATGGATACAGTAATGAGTCCTCACCACAGAACATAATCTCTATACTAAAATAACCACAAGGATTAATCGACGAAATATTCCATCTTGGTCAGAGCTAATTATCCAATAAACCAAAACAGCTACACAGAACAAGCGGCGTACCAGGGACAGCTGTTTCACAGTTTTTACTGATCATCAGGCCAACTTACCCCGGTTCTAATGACAAGATCATCACGAAATTTCGCACAAAGTTGTCCATCCGCATTTTCAAACTAGCTGCAAGGTTTCGTTATGATTGAGTCTGTATTTTTTGAGTAATTCCGAAAAACAACGGATGTTATTATTAATTATGGAACAAATTCATTTTCTCAAAAGAAAAATATTTGGCAACAAAATCCTGAAACAGGTAAATATTTGTTTCACTTTTACCAAATTTTATGCATTTCTGAAGGATTTTTGTTGCACCCTGTGCCATCTCCATCAACCCTCTAAATTTTTTGAAGAGGGAAAGTGGGTCATGTGGTACTTTTTTGACAAGGTCTTTGTATCTTCTTTACAGGCGTGCAGAAATTTTCAAGAAAAACATTTTTTTTTGAAAAATTAGTTAGTTCAAAGAGGTTCTCAGTATGTGCACTTTGTCATTGCTCATTTACTTTGAGACGATGGTACCTGATGAAATTTATCACCGAATGGTAGTCGACCATTACAGTTTTGTTCATGCACAACTTTCAACCCCTACGAACCCTTTAATGAAGAAAAAAAATTGGCATTGAAGTACCACCCGGAGAATCATTTTGCAGTACAAGATAAGTTGAATTAAATGTTCAAAATTACCACCATCGTTCTGGATGCAATAGTTAAAGCGCTTGACACGTTCTAATTTTTCACGTGAAGGGGTTGAAAAAGGGTTTAAAGTTGTGCATGAACAAAACTGTAATGGTCGACTTTCATTCGGTGACAAATTTCATCAGGTACCCTCGTCTCAAAGTAAATGAGCCATGACAAATTGCAAATAATGAAAACCCTTTTGAACTAACTAATTTTTCGAAAAAAAAAATTTTCTTCTTTAAAATTTCTGCACGCCTATGAAGATACAAAGACCTTGCCAAAACAGTACCACATGACCTACTTTCCCTATTCAAAAAATTTAGAGGGTTGATGGCGATGGCACAGGATGCAGCAAAAATCTTTCAAAAATGCATATAAATTCAGTAAAAGTGAAACAAAAATTGACCTCTTTCAGGATTTTGTTGCCAAATATTTTTCTTCTGAGAAAATGCATTTGTTCCATAATTTTGACACGCACTGTATACATTTCAGTCTTTGTGAGATATATCTGGTTAGCATCTCCTTCACTCCTCTTGTTAAATATTTTTGGAAAACTATATTCCCTTTTCCGAATTAACCATTTTATCCTCTAACGACACGCTACAACTATAATGACAATATGTCACAGAAAACATATAACCGATGGGTTCTGTGCTATGATTATGAAGTAAATCAACTTCGAGTGTCATAAAATAACTGTTTTTGATTAGTTAGAAAATTTAACATCAATTTGCGTTTCGAAAAAAAGGGGAGACAGGGATTGCTATATACTATCATCTTCAAGATCAAGCTTCAGCTGGACACATATGATTATTTCAGGTTTTGAGCTTCTACGAGGTTTGTCCAGAAAATACGTATAAACAATTCGGGGCGTCCTGTCAACGCGTTGTGGATCGGCGACCTGCTGGTCCCCCTCTCTATGCAATCCCCTCAATGCACAGTCTGCGAGCAAGTAGGATTTACGTGTGCTTGTTAACAGTAACCCCTTTTTCACCTGCCGTCGGCATGGAGCTCTCTGATTTAGGAACAGCGCATCAACATCAAGTTTCTTGCAAAGCTAGGTAAGAATGGTCGTGAGATTTTTGAGTTTTTGCAACAAGTTCACGAAGACAATCCTCTGAAGGAACCAATCGTCAACAAATGGTCGAAAAGGTTTCCGGAAGGCAGAGAAGATGTGAAAGATGACCAACGCTCAGGACAGCCCTCCACATCGAGTTCTGAGGAGAATGTTGAACGAATTCGTGGTTGTGTCTTTAAAGACCGTCGATTGATAGTTAGAATGATAGCTGAGGAACTACCAATCCCCAAAACAATCATCCACGAGATTTGGCACAAGGGGGCAGGTGAATACTTCATCACGACAACGCGCCTGCTCACACGTCTCTCGTTGTGCGTGAGTTCTTCACCCAAATCACAGTCACCGTAACAGAACACCCGCCTTATTCACCCGATTTAGCTCCTTGCAACTTCCTGCTATTCCCGCAATGCAAAATGGTGCCCCGGGGGCGGCACTTGGGGTATGTGGAAGGCAACAAGGCTGAAACGACACGGAAAATGAAGAGACTCACAACTGAAGACTTTCAGCGATCGTATCAGCAGTGGAAACGGCGTTGGCAGAAGTGTATATTGTCTCAGAGGGAGTACTTTGAAGGTGACCATTTTGAAATACCTGAATAGTTGTAAAATAAAGTGGTTATTCCACTTTTACAAGTATTTTCCGGAAAACCTCGTATGGTTTACCAACCGTTCGGCACTTGTTTGAAGATTAAGCCTGAGCTATACGTCGGTGAGCTCAAGGGAGTGTGCCATATGGAAGAACTGGATAGAAGCCTTATTACTCCATCAATAAATCACTTCAATTTCACCTTGCACTGTAGCTGCTCCTTCATTTAAACTAAAAATCTGAACAGAATTGAACAGTGCTTACCTGACATAGTAGGATAGGAAGAATAAGGTGAATCTATCGAGGGATGCTGCCAGTCCATCGCTTTACAAGGAGCATGAGATCCCATATGTAACCTAGAACCAGGCAGCAACAGCCCACCGTACTGAGCCGCCATATTGTGATGGTGGTAGTCGTGGACTGCCCGGTGATGTTGACTATATTGGTACCAAGCGTCCTGGTGGTAGTGTTCGGAATAGAGGTCTGCGGTGTTGCTGTGATGACTACTTCCACTGGCACCGCTGTAATGCTGACTATTCCAGAAGGAGGGGGGGAAGTTCCTAGCTGACATCGGCGAATCTGGAAAGGAGAATGTGAACTGCAGCAGATTCTAGATATGAGAGGATGTCTCTGTTGAAATTCGAAAACTCGTATATCGCGAATCGCAAGATGAAAATCGGACTGAAATTTCCGTGAAAGTGAAAACTCATTTGAAATAAAAAAGCCTGAACTGATTGAGGAAATGTTTCATGTCAACAAACTCTAGATGAGAATAAGCTGAGGAACTCGGAGAAAGTAAATAGAAATAATGTAAGAGATATATGAGCGATATCTGTTAGTTTAACAACTTTGAAGCGAATTTCAGCAGGTTCGGCCCCTCAAGCCTTAAAAGCTCCTGACTACATTGCTTTTTCAGATTTTTTTTGTCTTACGACCTGTATCGAAAGGTAGGCTAAAAACGCTGCAAATTTCACCCAAGGGTTTATTATTTTCTCAGTTAAATAACCCAATACCATTAATATCTCAAATAAAACTTGTATATTATTTCTTAACTCATTTTTTTTCACACCACAATTTGCAGCGTTTGCCTATATGACTCAGGGACCATTGGTTCTGAAAATTCGGTGGTATGTTTTCGAGAATTAATTATTTACCCCTACCCCCAGTTTTGAGCCCTTAGGGTACACCGATCCAACTGAAAAGCTTGGAGGATCAATCTCGAGCGACACACGATTTTTCTACCAAGTTTCACGGATTTCGGTTCAGTACTTTCAGAGGAAACGCCGGACAACGGACGGACGGATTTTTTTCATTAGTTCATTCAAACCTACATACTTCGGAATGTAAACTGTGAAATTTTAGAAGGAGTATTTTTTGGTCAATCCTTGCTGTTCATTATTTGATTTTATCAAATCATGAACCAAAATCGCAAATTCTTTTTAATGACGATGGATATCTTTCTCAAGATAGAATTTTATCTACCGAAGCAATGGTAATTGATTGGAGATAGAACAGATCTGCAGATTTGCCAAAAATATCAACCCTATACCTACTTGCCACATGTATAAAAAATCATAGGCCCATGAATTGAACCCTGTGGAATACCAATCAGCACAGGTGCAAAATCTGACGACATTTTGTCAAGGCAAAGCCTCTGAAATCTTCAACCGAAAGAAGAAGACAAATACCTCAAAACATTGGCGGTTAAAACGAAATCCTGACTGAATCTACGAAGAAATTCAAGAATGTTTCTACAAATATAGAGCCAACAACAGAAAGGTTATTCAAAGAACGGTACGAAGATGTTTCTTGAGGTGAGAAATTATCGCAAAAAATTATATAAATCGGTTGGGAATAGCGTGATTATGTTTTTGTTTATCCGCCACATGAATTAAAAAAGTATCGGCCATGAAACTGAACCCTGTGGAACACCAGACCGCACATGCGTGAAATCTGACGAAACGTTCTCAAGTTAGCCTCTGAAATCTCCTGCCGAAATAAAATCCCATTGGCGGTTAAAACAACATCCCGCCTTGAATATTGAAGTCTATGAAGACTTTCGAGAATGTCAAAGGTTGCAGATGAAATTTTCGAGTTTCAGCAACTGTCAAGCCAACCAGGACGGCTAAAAAATCTCGGAAAATGGGTTTTTTCAAGTAAGGTGAAAAATTATCGACAAAAACGATAGTAATCGGTTGGAACTAGCGAGATTATGTTTATGTTTATCCGCCACGTGAATTTAAAGTAATTAAAATTAATAGTATAGGTCACGGAACTGAACTCTGTGGAACCCCAGACAGACCAGACGTAAAATATGACGACATGTTGTTGGGTAAGCCTCTGAAATCTTCTGCCAAAACAAGTCTCAAAAATCCCAATGCATTGGCGGTTCAAACAACATCCCGCCTTGAATATTGGACTCTACCAAGAAATACGGGAATGTCAAAGATTACAGAGGAAATTCCCGAGTTTCATCAACTGTAAAGCCAACCCAGCCGGCTAAAAAAACGCGGCAAATGGGTTCTTTTAAGTGCTCGATGGAGATGTTTCGCAAGATGAAAAATTATCATCAGAAACGATAGTAATCGGTTGGAATTCGCGAGATTATGCTTATGTTTATCCGTCACGTTAATTAAAAGTAATAAAATCAAGTATAGGTCACGGAACTGAACCCTGTGGAACCTCAGACAGACCAGACGTAAAATCTGACAAGTTGTTGCGAAAGCCTCTGAAATCTTCTACCGAAATAAGATCCCAAAAATCCCAATGCATTGGCGGTTCAAACAACATCCCGCCTTGAATATTGGACTCTACCAAGAAATACGGGAATGTCAAAGATTACAGAGGAAATTCCCGAGTTTCATCAACTGTAAAGCCAACCAAGCCGGCTAAAAAAACGCGGCAAATGGGTTCTTTTAAGTGCTCGATGGAGATGTTTCGTAAGATGAAAAATTATCATCAGAAACGATAGTAATCGGTTGGAATTAGCGAGATTATGCTTACGTTAACCGTCACGTTAATTAAAATAAAATCAAGTTTAGGTCACGGAACTGAACCCTGTGGAACCTCAGACAGACCAGACGTAAAATCTGACGACAAGTTGTTGCGAAAGCCTCTGAAATCTTCTGCCAAAATAAGATCCCAAAAATCCCAATGCATTGGCTGTAAAACAACATCCCGCTTTAAATATTGAAGTCTACCAAGAAATACGGGAATGTCAAAGGTTACATAGGAAATCCTCGAGTTTCAGCAACTGTAAAGCCAACCGAGCCGGCTAAAAAAACGCGGCAAATGGGTTCTTTTAAGTGCTCGATGGAGATGTTTCGCAAGATGAAAAATTATCGCCAGAAACAATAGTAATCGATTGGAGATAGCGAGATTCAACACAAGATTGCAGATTTGCGTATCGCGGCCTCTCCCGGTCAGTATCTCATTATACCGAAGGCGACAATGCGACGGCAGAAAGGGGAAACCGATATTATTATCTCATTTTCACGCTTCCTCGAAATATCACTTTTCGATGGAGACGGTGGGGAATTCAGATGGAGAAATTGAGCAGGGTCCGAGCTTTATCGAGAGCCGTGATCTACGGACCGGTGCGATAAAATGGTAAAAAGGCCGAAGGTTCCCTCTCTGTTGTCGGCGGTTTCGGAGTTATCTATCAGCGGTTGGATTCGTGACAACTCAGCAGTGCGTTACACGAAAACTTGAAGAGATTTTTGGAAAATTGGGATTGGTTTTGTTTCGGGTTATCTGCAACCAAGAAACGTCGCTTGTGAATCATCAGATTTAAAAAAAACACTGCAAATTTTACACAAGGGTTTATTATTTTCTTAGTTAAGTAATAACCCAATATACCGTTGATATCTTGAACAACTTAGAACCGAATGCGATGAGTCATTTTCGATATTATTGGAAATTTCCAGCGTTTTTCTTTATATTTCAGGAACCACTGGTCGGAAATCATCTGGGTTAAATTTTTTAGGTTAAGTTATGCAACAGTAATCAATGTTTAGAGTTTCATGAAAATTCTGTGGTAAGTTTTCGAGAAATAATTTTTTTTCCCCCTAACCCCTTAGGGTACACTGATCCTGCTGAAAAGCTTGGAGGATCAACCCTGAGTGACACACGATTTTTCTACCAAGTTTCAAGGATTTCCGTTCAGTACTTCCAGAGAAAAGCCCCGAACAACGGACGGCGGACGGACGGATTTTTTTTATTCGTTTATTCAAATCTACATACTCCAAAACGTAACTGTGAAATTTTCAGGGGGGTTGAAATTTTTTTTTTGTTGGTCAATCACTAAGGTTTATTATTTGATTTTATCAAATAATAAACCAAAATCTAGAAAATCACTGCCGTGAAGGAAGCAGCTTTTGCGCGCATGTTCAATGTAGATGACGCTTCGGCAACGAATTTGAACTTGCGCGTGAAAGCTGCTGCCTTCACGGTAGTGCTTTTCCAGATTTTTTTCGATAAATTACTGTATTTCAATTCGATATAACCTGTATTTTTGGAAATATTGGAAAAATAAAATTTTGAATGGGTGTATCTACGGAGTCATTGGGCGGATTCTACCGAATTCGTGAATGGGTAAAATCCACCCGATGATTCCGCAGATATACCCATTCAAAATTTTATTTTTCCAATATTTCCAAAAATACAGATTGGATCGAATTGAAATCCACTACTTCATCGAAAAATGACAGTTAGAAGGTTCATACAGAATTTAATGAGGATAATATAACGAGAAGATCACAGAATATTAAATATTTGAAACAAAAAAAATTTAAATTTTTTCTTAAATTGTTGTAATGACACAATCATCACGAAATTTTGCACAATGTTGTCCATAAACATCTTCAAATCAGTTGCGAAGTTTCATCACGATTGAATCAGTATTTCTTGAGTAATACCGAAGAAAATAACGATATCGAGAAGAAAACGACGAAATTCTACATATTTTTTCTCAATATCTCCAAAAATAATAGCCGTATCGAATTGAAATTTGATACACTGCTGTGAAATATGAAGTTCAAAGTATAACTGAAATTTCTCTCGAATGTGATCTTAAGTTTCAGGAAAAAAATTTTTTTCGAATAAATTTTCAAAAACAAATTTTTTGATTGAGTAATCATACGATTTCAACGAAATTTTGCTTTGAGTTGCGCGTCATTATTCTCCAACTAACTGCCAAGTTACAATCCAATCGTTTCCAGTAGTTTCTGAAATATGAGGAAATAAACCTCAAAATTTCAAATGAAACTAGAACCAAATAAATTTTTTTCAGATATTTCCGAAAATAAATTGTGTATCTAGCTTAAATTTGATACACTCTGGTGAAGTATTTACTTTAAGGTGAATGCAAAAATTTGTCACCAACAAAACTAACAAAATTCTCGAAAAAACATTTTTGTTTTCTAAGGGTAAGATCCAAACAAAATTTTGAATATTTTTGCGCTCAGCAATCTAAAAATCATCTATTTTCAATTTGATTGCATCTGTACTTCTTGAGGCATTGAATTTTTAGGGTAGTTTTCTTTCATTAGTGCTGAATTTCGTGAGGATAGTATGATTAAAATATCGCAGATTATATGATCATCACGAAACTCCGCATAAGGTTATACCTCAGCATTTCTCAACTAGCTACCAAGTTTTCAGAAAAAATGAAATTTGACAATATTTGCAATATATCCGGGAATAAAAATCGAATCGAAGTAAAATTCTGTACATTGTTGAGAAATAAAGGGTTCAAGGTATGTGCTAATTTTCATTTAAATCTGATGAATAGTTTCCAAAAAAAAATTTCACTAGTTATACCGCTAGAGGTCAAATTATTTCCGTAAATTTCTTCGAGCTCATGAATATTTCGAAAATTAATATATAATTTTTTAAAAATATTCATGGGCAAGAAAAACTTTCCTGATTTAATTTGACCTCGAGTGGATTTCGGTAAGAAAATTCCACACCAAATGTGTTTATTCCCAACAACATCAATTTTCGTCTTCATCAAGTAGGTACTTGCAAAATAAAGAAGGTTTTGTCGACTTGATTATTTAATTACCATGGCAACTCAGTGAAACTCTAAGCTAGAAATTATTTCTGTTTTGAATTTGTCAAAAACAGCACGACGTAAAAAAATGTCTCGCTTCGGTCAAGAAAGTAAAGAAAATATTCGTCAGAAAATTAGGCAGTTGACACCCGCGAATACTAGGAAATCGAAGGCATGTGTATGGAAGCAGTTTATAAACATTCGCGCAGAAAAAGAGTATGATTTCGACCGAGCGGATATACCTACGGAGGAACTGGCGCTTATTCTTGAAGACTATGCCTTCAACATGCGAAAAAAGAACTCCCAGGACTACAAGGAGAGTTTTATCAAAGTTCTATGGAACTCTACAGCTAAGCAGTTGCAGGAATATTTTTTCGATAGGTATAATCGCAAATTTAATCCATTTTGTCATGATAAACGTCAAACAAATTTCCAGTAAAATTCGCTGTTGGGTACCCACGAGGAAAAAATGTCCACTAAAATTCATCCGTTGCGATGGTGATCTGTCAGAAATACACGTTCTGATTGGTTAAAAATGACATGTGTGGAATTTTCAAGAAAATTTCGATTTTTTCAAAAATACTAACCATTCGACAAGCTGCGCTTCGGTATGCTAAAACTACAGCTACCAAGTTTAAATCCGATCCGCCAAGTTGTTCACGACATATTGAGGAAATATAACCTCAAACATTCAAATAACTATAACTCCGAAACCGTTTTTCCGATTCGGTTCATTAACGAGCTCAACCGTCCCATTCTGATGCGCGACCTACTCTGGAAGTTTCAAGTCGCTAGCTTATTCCTTTCGATAGTTCAACTGACTCGTTTGAGACAGTCTTCGGCAGAAAATTCGAAAATTACAGATATTCGGTAAAAACGAAAGTGCACTGTTCTCTAGAACAACGCAACAACGGACCGAAAATGGAAGGTTCAGTCGTCTAGTGACAAATATTTCGCTAGCTCATTAAACCGCACTGTCGTCCGATTACGTCATCGGTAATACCAGACCATCTATAACCACGAAGAGTGGCTTTTTAGTGTGGGAATCGGGAGCTTCGCCGGCAAAGTCAAAAGAATAATCGACAATATAAAACTTAGGTTAACATTCAGAAATAAAAAAATAATCAGTCACCATTTGGTATAAATCACGTGGTGGAAGAGGCGACACCGAGACATTCTAGCTCGTTTCTTGGACCGGTCAGTAGACAGTCGATCCCCCTTTAGGAGTAGCGCTCGGAGTGTTCCTTTCTGCCGAAGAGACGGCCAACAAGTTTATGCAGTTTATGGGAGAGGTGCCGGACAACTGGGCAACTGCGTGCATCTTTGGAAGTTCATGGTTTCGAATGAAAACCGGTAAACTCACAAATTTTCTCGTCGCGAAACTGTTGATAATAGATATCTGTATCAATATAAGCAGTGTGTGCCCCGAATGAAAAATCTGCAGTCAAAACCTGGCAGTTTGCCAACTTCAAATTCGATACTGTCATTATTTTCGGAGATATCAGAAAAATATTTAAAATATCATGGTTTTTCCTCGATATCGTTGTTTTTTTCGGAATAATTAAAAAAATATTGTTTCAACAATAATGAAACTTGGTAACAAGTTTGAAAACCATGATGGACAACTTTGTGCAAAATTTCGTGTTTATCGTGTCATTAGAACAAATGGAAAGAAAAAATTCAAGTTTTTTTCAAATATTAAATATTCTGTGATCTTCTGACCATGATATCCTCATTAGATTTTGAATGAAGCTTCGAAGTGTCAACAAGTTTATGCAGTTTATGGTAGAGGTGCCGGACAACTGGGCAACTGCGTGCATCTTGAGAAGTTCATGGTTTCGAATGAAAACCGGTAAACCCATAAATTGTCCCATCGCGAAACTGTTGATAAAAGATATACGCAATGTGTGCCTCCGAATGGAAAATCTGCAGTCAAAACCTGGCAGTTTGCCAACTTTAAATTCGATACTGTCATTATTTTCGGAGATATCGGAAAAATATTTAAAATGTCATGGTTTTTCCTCGATATCGTTGTTTTTTTCGGAATAATTAAAAAAAATATTGTTTCAACCATAATGAAACTTGGTAACAAATTTGAAAACGACGATGGACAACTTGGTGCAAAATTTCGTGTTGCTCGTGTCATTAGAAAAAATTGAAAAAAAATATACAAGTTTTTTTTCAAATATTAAATATTCTGTGATCTTCTGACCATGTTATCCTCATTAAATTTTGAATGAACCTTCGAACTGTCAACAAGTTTATGCAGTTTATGGTAGAGGTGCCGGACAACTGGGCAACTATATGAATCTTGAGAAGTTCATGGTGTCGAACGAAAAGCGGTAAACCCATAAATTTTCTCATAGCCAAACTGTTGATAAGAGATTTCTGCATCAATATACGCAGGGTTAACTCCTGAAAGAGAAACCTGCAGTCAAACTTGTCAGCCTTCCTTGAACTCCATATTTCAAAGCAGTGTGCCAAATTTCAAGTCGATACGGTCATTATTTTCGGAGATATCGGAATAAAATATGTAAAATTTCATGGTTTTTTCTCGATATTGTTGTTTTCTTCGAAGTAACTGAAAAAATGCTGATTCGATCATAATGGAACTTGGTAACTAACTAGTTCGAAAACGATGATGGATCATTAGAACGAATTGAAAAAATTTCAAGTTTTTTTTTTCAAATATTAAATATTCTGTGATCTTCTGACCATATTATTCTCATTAAATTTTGTATGAACCTTCGAACTGTCAATAAGTTTATGCAGTTCATGGTAGAGGTGCCGGACAACTGGGCAACTGTATGAATCTTGAGAAGTTCATGGTGTCGAACGAAAACCGGTGAACCCATAAATTTTCCCATAGCAAAACTGTTGATAAGAGATTTCTGCATCAATATACGCAGTGTTTGCTCCTGAATGAGAAACCTGCAGTCAAAACTTGGCGGCCTTCCTTGAACTCCATATTTCAAAGCAGTGTGCCAAATTTCAAGTCGATACGGTCATTATTTTCGGAGATATCGGAATAAAATATGTGAAATTTCATGGTCTTTTCTCGATATCGTTGTTTTCTTCGAAATAACTGAAAAAATGCTGATTCGATCATGAAACTTGGTAACTAACTAGTTCGAAAACGATGATGGATCATTAGAACGAATTGAAAAAATTTCAAGTTTTTTTTTCAAATATTGAATATTCCGTGATCTTCTGACCATATTATCCTCATTAAATTTTGTATGAACCTTCGAACTGTCAACAAGTTTATGCAGTTTAGGGTAGAGGTGCCGGACAACTGGGCAACTGTATGCATCTCGGGAAGTTCATGGTGTCGAACGAAAACCGATAAAACCATAAATATTTTCTCATCGCGAAACTGTTGATGAGAAATCTCTCCATTCAACAAAATGCAGGAGGACTCTTTAATTTTTCCTCTTGCATTTTGTTGTATGGAGAGAGTAATTTTGCTTATTGTTCGGTAGAAAGAGACCTTATTTGGCTGAATTTGCTCAAAAAAGAGAAAGAAAAAAGAGAAAAACTTTCGAACCAAATAAATCTGTATTGCTGTGATTTCTCAAAATGTCAATTTGACAAAAGTCTCGGATCGAAACGAAAAATCGAAAGGGAATAATTCTTGAAATTTTCTGCTTTGTCTGATGAAAGAGTCAGATTTGTACTCTGAAACGTTACAGTTGGTTTTTTTATCGTTTGTTTTGTTTCTGTATTATTCATTAGGCAATCTATTTTCCAAGAAACTGCCAGGGCATTTTTCATGACAAAAACAATTCTTATTTAATTTTTGATAGTTCTGTTTCTGATATTGGGAGTGAAAACCAAAAAAAACCTAAAAAATAACTTTTTCATCTTTGCATATTCGACATAGCTACCCATCGATCCCACGAAACAATTACGAAAAAAAAACTTTTCAGGAGTGTTCACTGAGTGGTTCTCTAACTATAAACCATTCTAAAAACAAACTTGATGATCTCCTCATCAAACCAGATGAGAGACTCTCGAAAAGGAATTTTCAATTTCTTCAGAATACGGATACTGGATTACGTATCTACACCGATAGGCAAAAAACGTACTTAATACTATAAATAAATGTTTGAGTTTGTGCTTAAACGACAGTGTATCCTTTTAAATAAACGTTGGGTGACTTTTCTACCTGCTGGGCGAAGATTTATGACAGCTATAAACATGAATTGTTTATAGGTATATCGCCACGATCTTGTAGGAAACTGCTTTTGTGATAATAATTACGTCGGGTGAACATGTAGGACTTTCTATTATTTTCAGATGAAATGTGGAAGTGGAGAATGTTGTTGGAATGATGGTTCCTCGAGAGCTAATATTGCAATTAAATTAGCGAATTTTCGTGTTGCCACGATATTGATTATACTGTGCGGAACAAGCAAATGGAACAAATTCGTTAGCTCCAATATTACAAATTTTTGCGCGCATGTTCTAGGGGAACAGCGTGCTAACGTTTTGTCCGAATGTCTGTAATTTTGGATGATTGAGCCGAAAATGGTCTCAATCGACTAGGTTGGACTCACTGATGACGAATCCGGTGTCAAAATCGATTCTGTCCGGCCGGCCGACGACGCGATAACTGTCGACAGAAGTAAGCTAGCAACTTGAAACCTTCAGGATAGGTTGCGCATCAGAATGCCGCGGTTGAGTTTGTTAATGGGCCAAATCGGTCGAATAGTTTCGGAGTTATAGGCACTTGAAATTTTGAAGTTATTTATTTTTTATTTCAGAAACTACTAGAGCGATTGGGTTCAAACTTGGCAGTTAGGTGGAGTATAATGACGCGGAACTTTGAGCCAAATTTCGTCAGGATCATATGTCAGTAAATTGAAAAAAATTTTTTTCCAAAAAATTTTTTTTCCTGGAAACCATTCATCATATCCAAAAAAAGTTTTCACTCACACTTTGAGCTTCATATTTCACAGCAGTGTACCAAATTTCAGTTCGATACGATCATAAGTTTTGGAGATATCGGGAAAAAATAAATCAAATTTCGAGGTTTTCTTCTCGATATCGTTGATTTTTTCGGTATAACTCGAGAAATACTGATTCAGTCCTGATAAAACTTCACAGCTAGTTTCGAGATGCTGATAGACAACTTTATGCGAAATTTCGTGATAATCTTGCCCTTAAAACAATTCGAAAAAAAAAATTTCCATGATTTTCTTATCATATCATCCTCATTAAATTCTGTATGAATCTTCGAACTGTTATTTTTCGATGAAGTACTGGATTTCAATTCGATCTGATCTGTATTTTTGGAAATATTAGAAAAATAAAATTTTGATTGGGTATATCTACGGAATCATTGGGTGGATTTTACCTATTCACGAATTCGGCCTTCGTAATTAAGGTCCAAACCTTCTCTACAAATATCGAGTTTCTAAGTTGGTTCTTTCGGAAGTTCTTGTGTTTACGCAGTCGGCCGTCTGGCTTAATTACGACGGTCGAATTCGTGAATGGGTAAAATCCGCCCAATGAATCCGTAGATATACTCATTCAAAATTTTATTTTTCCAATATTTCCAAAAATACAGATTTGATCGAATTGAAATCCAGTAATTTATCAGTAAAAATTTCAAAAAGCACTGCCGTGAAGGCAGCAGCTTTTGCGTGCATGTTCAAATTCGTTGCTGAAGCGGTCATCTACATTGAACATGCGCGCAAAAGTTGCTGCCTTCACGGCAGTGCTTTTTGAAATTTTTTTAGGAAATTCCGGGACATGGCACTTCTGGTTTATTATTTGATAAAATCAAAAATGAATGAACTAATAAAAAAAACACTGCAAATTTTACACAAGGGTTCATTATTTTCTTAGTTAAATAACCCAATATACTGTTGATATCTAAAACAACTTAGAAACGAATGCGATGATTCATTTTCGATATTATTGGAAATTTGCAGCGTTTTTCTTTATATTTCAGGAACCACTGGTCGGGAATGATCCGGGTAAAATTTTTAGGTTTAGTTATGGAACAGTGATCAACGTTCAGAGTTTCATGAAAATTCGGTGGTAAGTTTTCGAGATATGATTTTTTTCCCTCTAAACCCCCCATTTAGTGCGCTTAGGGTACTCCGATCCAGCTGAAAAGCTTGGAGGATCGAGGGACACACAATTTTTTTACCAAGTTCCAAGGATTTCCGTTCAGTACTTCCAGAGAAAAGCCCCGGACAACGGACGGCGGACGGACGGATTTTTTTTATTCGTTCATTCAAATCTACATACTCCAAAACGTAAACCGTGAAATTTTCAGGGGGGGTTAAAATTTTTTTTTTGTTGGTCGATCACTAAAGTTTCCGGGAAACTTGGTAGCAAAATCGTGTGTCGCTAGAGATTGATCCTCCAAGCTTTTCAGCAGGATCGGTATTTTTCGAAAATTGACCACTAAATTTTCATGAAACTTTCAATGTCAATTACTGTTGCATTACTCAACCTAAAAAATATTACCCGGATGATTCCTGACCAGTGGTTCCTGAGGTATAAAGAAAGACTCTGCAAATTTTGGGGTGAAAAACTAATGAGTAGTATACAGCGTGCCAAACCTAACGTAACTCGTCAATAATTTTTGAACGAAAAATTATTGAGGAAAATCCTCGCATCCGTCGGTTTTAAATAAAGAAAGCACTTTATCCTGTGTTTTTTTTAATTTGATATTTCTCACCCCCTACGCCCCGCAACCCACTACCGTATTTTTTCAAATGGGAGTATATGTGTTGTGATACATCAAACGAAAGGTAATTTGATTACCTACTCAGCAATGTGACCAAAAGAAGAATTTGTTGAGCTGTTTTTTAATGGAAATTAGGAAATAATTTACAGACCATTATTCTTTAAAAAAAACTCGTTTTCACCAAACGAATTTTTTCATGAAAAATTGAAATGAAGTTTTGATATTTTTTCAAATGACACGATCATCACGAAATTCTGCACAAAATTGTGCATCAGTGAGTTTCGTCTTGATTGAATTTATATGTTCTCAGTTATTTTGAAAATATAGAAACAGAAAAAGTATGAATGCCGGTGTTTTCTAGTAAAAGACGTACAGAACAAATTGATCTTCTCTGGAAAGATTCCTTCATCAATTAACACCTATAATCACATTCTTCTGGTGATCTCGTTGCCTCAGTAAACTTCTTCAAAAGAAAGAAAAACTTCATTCATTATGGAAAAGTGACCATCTAGTGGAACAGTTTTTCTTACCCCAAGTCTTGGAAGCTTTAGTTCATTGAATATTACCACAATGCAATCTTCAGTCCAGCAAGTAGATAAGAAAGCGACTGAGGCAGATGTTCATTATTGAAATGCTTTATTATTAGTCTAATTAACATCATGAATATTTATAAGAAGTTCACCACAGAGAGATTAATATACACCTAGTGTTTTAATAAATTATATTTAACAAGTCCTATTGTGTGGAAACGTGAGGACTTACAAGACAACGAGAGAGGAATTTTTATGTGTTTCTATGTTTTGGAGTGTTTTGTTTCATCGAAAAGAGTTCAGAAAACAAATTCAATTTTCCGCGTGTATGTTCTATGGGTACAGCGTGCTATATAATAGGTCACGAGCAGTTTTGACAGTTGGGAGAGACTGGAGGACCAACAATAACCTAAAATGCATTGTTTACTATGGGAAAAAGCGATTTGTCTTGTGATTTTGTATGAAATTGGATATTTTAGAGTGAAATATTCACTATTGCATCATCTAGGAACTATATCCAAAGTACTTGATATCTTGTAACAATAACAGCTTCACTATACTTACGGAATTTTTCGAATAAATACAATTTTGCTGGTTGATGCTGTTGTTGCATGTTGCTTGGTTTAGTAAGGCAGGAAATACAATTCAAAAGCTAAGTTTTTTGAAGTCAATTCAGGTTTTCAAGCTCGAATAATCAACATCAAATCGATGAAAACTATCAATGAGTTGTTGAAGTATTTTCATTTGAATGGTAGGTACTAACCGGATGTGGAGAGGAACTCAATGTATCCATTATAAAAGAGAGAAATAAGAAAATTCTATGGGTTCTGAAGGAGAAAATTATATTTTCTGAATTAATTCAATAAAGAACTGCGCTCTAAAATGGAAATTCACAGAATAAATGTTACTTCGCAACTTGTCAGTTACCTCGGCAAAGAACATAGGATGGAGATTAGTCTCCGTTATCAATAAAACTTGAATTAGATACGATTGATTCATACCATTGACATTCAGGTATGCAATGACATCGAATTTTGAGCTGATTTCCATGTTTAGTCGAGTAATATCATGTACGTTATTTTGGTAGGGCATACCGAACGATTCGGGGTATGGAATATTTGAAAATCATAAGTTCTTAATAAGCATTTCTTTATTACTCGAACAAGACAGGATTTATAAAAGATATTTCCATTCAGATATTCAATGCAGTTAAATTTTTAGCTGATTCTCACTTAAGATGCAGTATTACTACTGACAATGTTTTGTTTGGGTATGCCGATTGATACCAGATAGGGAATTTTCGTAAAATCGTCAGTTTTTGATAAACATTCCTGATTGTTTTCACAAAGAAAAGATCTAAATCATCACTGGTCGGCCTATTAGCCTAATTTGATCACCCTTGAGTCGTATTTTAGAAACAAAAACCATCCACTGTGTCAATACACTGTTCCTATCTACAACACACAGGAATAACTGGCAGTGTCTAGGAATGAAAAATTTATTAGTACTATGATATCACAAAATATTTTCGCAATATTTTACCTCCATATGAAAGTAACAAGGTGCCTATATAATTTACTGCAACACACAAAAAGACTGTTGACTGAACTAACCAAAGGTCTGTTTATTTGCCTGTTTATGAAATCAGGGACTAATTTCATATTAAGTACACCAAATTCATACTATCCTTCTCAAAAAAAGTGAATATATCAATCCAAAATTTCCAAATGAATACGAAATCACGAGAGAAATCGCTTTTTTCCATAGTAAACTATGCATTTTAGGTCATTGTTGGTCCTCCAGTCTCTCCCAACTGTCAAAACTGCTCGTGACCTATTGGGAAAATAAAATTTTGAATGGGTACATCTGCGGAATCATCGGGTGGATTCTACCCATTCACGCAATCGGCCTTCGTTATTAAGTTATTTCAACTGAATTGTTGCAGGTACTAGCATTTTAGAAATTTTAGGTTGAAACAACCTAAAAATATTTATAATCAACCAAGATTTCGATTTGATACGTGCACATTCATTGTTATTCCCCCAAATATTTGCAGTGATTATGGTCGTAAGCTATGATTTCAATCCAAACTACTGGAAACTGTATTCTTCTGGTGCGTCATCTGTTGACGATGTTATATATATATCGAAGGTTCAAATAACGGGTGTTTCAAATTGCGCGTTTTTTTAAGAATAATAAAACACATAATTCGCATTCATTTTCAAGAACTTTCTATTGGTAATTGAAGTATCAGTTATTACATTTATATACGAAAAATAATATCTTTCAAATGGCTTCTTCTTGCAACTCTACAGACGTCCACTCTTTTGTTAAAATTTTCAATGACATTTTGAAATAATTGAGGCTCTATTTTACTAATGACATGAATAATTTCATCCTTTAGTTCAAGAATCGATTGTGGATTATTCTTATGGACCTGGATCTTCACATAACCCCAAAGAAAATAGTCCAATTGACATCACCTTTCCTGGAGATTATTCGTCCAGGAAATTTTTGTCTCAATAAATCAATTGTGTCATTTGCAAAGTGAGGTTTAGCACCATCCTGTTGAAACCAAATGTCCTCTAGATCAATATTCATTAATTCAGGCCACAAAAATTATCATCCGACGGTATCGATCACCATTGACAGTTACAGCAGAGCTTCACCAGCAGTATTTTCAAAGAAGTAAGGGCCAATTACATCACCTGACTACAATGCACACCGAACAGTGACTCGTTTCGGATGAATAGGTTTCTCATGAATAATTTGTGGATTTTCCTCACCCCAGATACGACAATTTTGTTCATTAACAAAGCCACCAAGTTGAAAATGTGCCTCATCGGAAAACATGATTTTTTGAGAAAAATCAGCTGGTTGTTCATTGATGAAATTGACAAAGGAACGACATTTTAAATGATCTAATGGCTTTAGTTATTTGAACCTTATATGCTTTCAGAGCTGAATCCATGTGTAAAATACGCCATGTTGTGGACGCACTAAGTCTAACTTGTTGTGAACGTCGTCTATAATGGACATTCCAGGATCTTTCACTTTCACGACCCAAATCAATATTTTCTGGTGAACGACCGCTTAGACTGTATTTTTGACTTTTTTGATCTTACACCGAACCGTTTTCTTGAAATTTTTTGATAGTGCTTTGAGATGGATCATTATGTAATCCATAAAATTCACGTAATTTTCTAAAAACACTTTTCACAGAACGCTGATTTTCATAAAATAATTCAATTATTTGAACGCGTTGTTGTATCGTGTACGAAGCCATTTTTATAAATGTCATACATCCCACATCTTAGATGTCAAAATACCCAGACGAATTCAGTGCGCCATCTATATTTATTTGTTCTTAAAAAAACCCGCAATTTGAAACCCCCCTCAGGTTGGATATTGTTACAAAGTTGAAACTCCCATATCGTAAATATATTATCTTTCAAATATTGAGAGAAAAATACCGAAATATAAAATGCCAAATTCGGCAAGAAGGGAAGTTTCTCGAAAATTTCGTCAGCAAATTATTCGAATCAAGATCGAAATAATAACTGCTGTTAGTTCTCAGAGTTCTTCATTCTGTACGTGTCTAATATCGTTAAAAAACTCAATAAAATCTTTATAGAGTGGAAAAATGTAACATGAGATACTTCTCTTTTGGTCGTAAAAATTCCTTGATACTAAATATTCATCGTATAAGTTTTAAGGGGCAAGTGCAACGAAAGCCATATAATGATGAACCAAAAGAGTCAAAAAACCTAAAGTTAAAGCCAGCCGAAGGATGACATTCTACGGCGGGGACCTCTCTCTAGATAACGATCTCAATGAGCAGCCACTAAATAAGTCCTGATAGATTTATGATTGTAATTATGAAAGTGAAATAATATAAATAACCGATGATATATGGTTGTTTCTACGAGACCTTTCGATTCTTTCGACATATTTGAAAATAGTCCATATCGTTCTGATCATTATATATCGACTGATCTCATCGAACTTATTCTATTATCCCCCAATAAGTGGTCAATATTTTTTAATTCGAACGAGTTTATTCGATAAATGTATTAATACATTCATCAAATTATACAGTTTTGGCCTGCATGTTCTAGGGGAACAGCGTGCTATCCTTTTGTCCAAATGTCTGTAATTTTCGATGATTGAGCCGAAAATGGTCTCAAACGACTAGGTTGGACTCACTAATGACGAATCCGGTGTCAAAATCGATTCTGTCCGGCCGGCCGTGGACACTATTACGGTCGAGGGGAGTAAGCTAGCAACTTTCAGGGTAGGTCGCCGCGTTGGAATGCCACGGTTGAGTTCGTTAATGGACCGAATCATTCGAATAGTTTCGGAGTTATAGCCACTTGAAATTTTGAAGTAATTTATTTTTTAATTCAGAAACTACTTGAGCGATTGGATTCAAATTTGGCAGTTAGGGGAGTATAACGACACGCAACTTTGAGCCAAATTTTGACAGGATCATACTGTCGGTAAATTCGAAAAAAAAAAATTTTTCAAAATTTTTTTCCAAAAAATTTTTTTTTCGGAAACCTTTTATCATAGTCGAATAGAAATTTCACTTGGTCTTTGAGCTTTATATTTCATAGCAGTGTACCAAATATGTAAAATTTCGAGGTTTTCTTCTGGATATCGTTGTTTTTTTCGGTGTGACTCGAGAAATACTGATTCAATCCTGATAAAACTTCGCAGCTAGTTTGAAAATGCTGAAAAATAACTTTTCGCAAAATTTCGTGATGATCGTGTCATTAGAACAATTTGAAAAAAAAACTTCTGTGATTTTCTTATCATATCATCCTCATTAAATTCTGTATGAACCTTCGAACTGAAATTTTTCAATGAAGTACTGGATTTCAATTCGTTCTGATCTGTATTTTTGGAAATATTGGGAAAATAAAATTTTAAATGGGTATATCTGCGGAATCATTGGATGGATTTTACCCATTCACGAATTCGGCCTTCCTAATTAAGGTCCATACCTTCTCTACAAATCGAGTTTCTGAGTTGACTCTTTCGGAAGTTCGGAAGTGTTTACGCAGTTGGCTGTTACATCATTTGGCATATAATGGGGGATTTTCCTTTAAACGAAAATACACTAATTTTCATGAAAAACTTTAGAACATCATATTTCAAACATATAATTTCAATATTATATTTTTAAAAAAATGTTTGATCACCTAAAACTGAAAAATAAAAATTTCAAAAAGCACTGCCGTGAAGGCAGCAACTTTTGCGCGCATGTTCAATGTAGATGACCGCTTCAGCAACGAATTTGAACGTGCGCGCGTACCAAATTTCAGTTCGATAGGATCATAAGTTCTGGAGATATCGGGAAAAAATATGTCAAATTTCGAGGTTTTCTTCTCGATATCGTTGATTTTTTCGGTATTACTCGAGAAATACTGATTCAGTCCTGATTAAACTTCACAGCTAGTTTTAAGATGCTAAAAGACAACTTTATGCAAAATTTCGTGATAATCGTGTTATTAGAACAATTTGAAAAAAAAAATTTATATGATTTTCTCATCATATCATCCTCATTAAATTCTGTATGAAACTTCGAACTGTTATTTTCGATGAAGTACTGAATTTCAATTCGATCTGATCTGTATTTTTGGAAACATTGGAAAAATAAAATTTTGATTGGGTATATCTACGGAATCATTGGGCGGATTTTACCCATTCACGAATTCGACCTTCGTAATTAAGCCCCAAACCTACTCTACAAATATCGAGTTTCTAAGTCGTTTCTTCCGGAAGTTATTGTGTTTACGGTCAGCCTAACGGCCGACTGCGTAAACACAATAACTTCCGAAAGAAACAACTTAGAAACTCGATATTTGTAGAGAAGGTTTGGACCTTAATTACGAAGGCCGAATTCGTGAATGGGTAAAATCCACCCAATGATTCCGTAGATATACCCAATCAAAATTTTATTTTTCCAATATTTCCAAAAATACAGACCAGATCGAATTGAAATCCAGTACTTCATCGAAAATAACAGTTCGAAGTTTCATACAGAATTTAATGAGGATGATATGATGAAAAAATCATATAAATTTTTTTTTTCAAATTGTTCCAATAACCCGATTATCACGAAATTTTGCACAAAGTTGTCTTTCAGCATCTTAAAACTAGCTGTGAAGTTTAATCAGGACTGAATCAGTATTTCTCGAGTAATACCAAAAAAATCAACGATATCGAGAAGAAAACCTCGAAATTTGACATATTTTTTCCCGATATCTCCAAAACTTATGATCGTATCGAGCTGAAATTTAGTACACTGCTGTGAAATTGGAAGTTCAAAGTGTGAGTATAATTTTTTTTGGATATGACGAATGGTTTCCGAAAAAAAAATTTTTTTGTAAAAAAATTTCGAAAAAAATTTTTTTTTAAATTTATTGACAATATGATCTTGACGAAATTTGGCTCAAAGTTGCGCGTCGTTATACTCCACCAAACTGCCAAGTTTGAATCCAATCGCTCAAGTAGTTTTTGAAATAAAAAATAAATAACTTCAAAACTTCAAATGCCTATAACTCCGAAACTATTCGATCGATTTGGCCCATTAACGAACTTAACCGCGGCATTCCAATGCGCGACCTACCCTGAAAGTTTCAAGTCGCTAGCTCACTTCGTTCGACAGTTATCGTGTCTACGGCCGGCCGGACAGAATCGATTTTGACACCGGATTTGTCATCAGTGAGTCCAACCTAGTCGATTGAGACCATTTTCGGCTCAATCATCCAAAATTACAGACATTTGATCAAAACGATAGCACGCTGTTCCCCTAGAACATGCGCGCAAAAATGGGAATTTGCATTGAAAGGGATTTGTCTTGAGTGCACGATATGGCAACGTCGAATTCAGCTTTCTCTGGGAAAGAAGAGGACGTTTAATGTGTTACTTTGCTTAGGAAAACAGAGATAGCTATACTTCGATCTAGTTAGACTGGAAGACAACGACCAAGGAATAGAAAAAGAAGAGCAAGGACTGTCATACTGTCAGGAAAAACCTCCATTTCGTAGACATACGTACATTCGATTTTCAAGACGTGAAAAGATAATTGCTTTGGCAACCAAACTAAACATGCTCGCAAAAGCTGCTGATTTTATGTCGGTGCTTTTCCATATTTTTTCATATATTGGCCTTTTGAGCCATTGTTTCAAACTTTTCAGCGGAGTCAACCTTTTTCGTTGATCCACGATTTTTTTTTGAAAATTAAGTTTGTATTATCGCTTCTCTTTAATTTGTCAACTGACCTATTGAATATTGATACGTCAATAAAGATAACTAATTAATGTCTATCGGATATCATTCAAACTTCGTATGAGATTCATCAATTAATTTCTTGGTGTATAACAAATCTATTAATAATTTATACCGATACCGCAGTGTAAGTTGTTAAGCACGTTACATTTAATGATAGGTACTCATGGATTTCGTAATTCCAGTTGTAGAACTCAATCCAATAAAATTATACAATATGTTTTCTCTTGAACAAATCAGGATCAATAGAATGGGGGTTTTTCCGGAATTTGGGTTATTTCTGCAAATGCAAATTTGAACATAATTATTAGGGGTTTGATTCATCATTTTCCCAAATTACCTTCTGAAAGTATTCAAAATCAGATTTCAAGATTGTCAAGAAGTGACAACGCTGTTTAGTAGAATAGCTTTTTCTGCTATAGAATAATGAAATATTCATTCCTATTCTGTGGTACACAGGTGTTCTTTGTCAATTGGGAACTTCTGCGAAGATGCCAGCGCCCTAGCGGTTAAATTTGGAACCTGTCCAAGCTAGTAGTTTTATGTAAACAAACCGTAGAAATGTGGTGGAGAACGAATATTTATTGAGCAGAGCTTGAATATTCAGAGAAATTATTATAATTTTGTGTAGGATTTCTTGAGAAGGAACTTTTCGTGTGGATCACGATATAAAATCGTGCTTTAAATCGTTCCTGGAGAATAATTTCGGCGTTATTTTAGTGTCTATTGCTTGGTGGATCAAAATGAACCAATATCCAAGTGTACTCAAGTTTCTGGAAAAATAGGCACCTCGATAAGTAATTGAAGGACGAATATGCAGGCTATATTATGTGGTAAATCTAGAATCAGTCCAAATGATATGACTTGTTCTCAATGTTTACAAACGAGTGAATCAATAAAATGAAAACAGATTCGCTGCTTTAGTTCTTTCGAATCGTATTTCTAAAGAAAAGGAAACAGATAGACATATAATTGATTTTATCTTCATATCACAACAGCTCAAGATACACATACATAATGAAAAATGTCAAAGCTGGTTCAACCTTTTTTATAAAAATGAAAAATATTTATGTATTTATATGAATAATTTCCGCTATTATCAACTATAACAGTATATCTAGTTTTTGTTAGGTTTTCAAACAGATAACTCTTTTTGAAAGTGATTCTGTGTAGTATGTGAGTAAGGTAGCTGCAGAAGTGCTCGGTTATTTCTCTGCAGAATTTTTCATTAATATTCTCCTATTTTCATTTACACCTAAAAACATCTGGACATGAAGTTGTTTCGAAATGAATACATTGTAATTTACCTTTGTGAAAATAAACATATTCAGAGAAATGCAGTGAATATACTTTCATGTATTTCGTGACCTGATTTCCAATCTTCAATTTATAAATTTAGGCCTTTCTTCTATCATTGAGTTTCCTGCCAAATGCTGTTTCCAAATTAACTTTACTTTTATTTGGCTTTGGAAAAAATGAAAACTTGAGGCAGTAGATGATTCTTTCTTCTTTGACCATGAATAACATTGAGTTGAGGCACACAACAATAGTAATTGCGGGAGAATGCCATTTCGAATAAATACAATCGAAAATTTTTATCGGAAAGAAAGGAATCGATTGATGAATATTACAAACACTTTCGGTATACCAAAATTTCAACTCGGAAAACGACACAAAAGCTCGAAATTGAACTCTAAAGAGTAAGCAAAACACGTTAGAATAATAGGCACGTCGAAAAACTACTAGCTTGGAAGTGTTCGAATTTCTATCGCCAGAGGGCGTATCGCTTAGCAGTAGTTGCGAATATAACCAAACAATTTCCGTTTGCGATTTGTCAGTAATATAACAGTACGACAGTCTGTGCTCTTCTTTTTCTATTCCTTGGTCGTTGTCTTCTACTCTATCCAGATCGAAGTAAAGCTATCTCTGTTTTCCTAAGCAAAGTAACACATTTGACGTCCTTTTCTTTCCGAGAAAGCTGAATTCGACGTTGCCATATCGTGCACTCAAGACAAATCCCTTTAAATTCAAATCCCCATTTTTATTCTTCAGTTTTAGGTGATCAAACATTTTTTTAAAAATATAATATTGAAATTATATGTTTGAAATGTGATGTTCTAAAGGTTTTTCATGGAAATTACTGCAATTTCTTTTAAAGGAAAACCCCCATTGTGTAAATTTATACAAATGTTGGCTTCGTTAATAGAAGAATCGCATCAATGGTTTCTGAATTATAGACGTCTGAAATGCATTTTTTTGAGGACCTTATAACCAGCAATAAACAAGAAGTTCCATATCTAAATTACGATTGGCAAATTCTGTGAAGAAACTTTTCCAATTGGTAGATCCACACAGTCATTGAATGATTTAATGATACATTGTGTAAATTTTAGAAGTAATATCAGGAAAAATGCAAAATACGTAAACTTCTGGTTCGTAGGGAGACAGTTCAAACGTTTAGCTTAATCATTTTTAAAAAGAAGTTAAGCAGCGCTGGTCGTGATAGGTACTCGGATGGGTTAACTCTGTCTATGAATTTGAATGAGCGAGTTTTATTTCAGATTTCACGTTATTTATTTCATATTTCGGTGGAACGGTTCATGTTCACGAATATTCAGATATCTCTTTCCAAAATAATGTGTTATAAAAAAAAAGTTACTTACCTTTCGTGTGCGCCGACGTCTTATCTAAGGCTTTTGAGAAATGTTCATCGACCACAGAGGCCGCGTCGCCCTGATAATGCGTGAACACCACGCAATTGGCCGATACATATTGAGCGCGCGACCCTCCTGCGTCCTGAGAATCTTCATCGTCACCTTGATGATGATCTGAAACGAAACGTTGAAACATTACCTACTTCTTTCTCAATGAGGAAATATGCCCTCTTGTCCAACATTATCAATATCAATTGAGTATAACCATTAGGTCTAATCGCACTATGAAGTGATCATCGATGAAAATCAGAAAAACGCTGCAAATTTTACACAAGGGTAATGTTTTTTGCGCGCATGTTCTAGGGGAACAGCGTGCAATCGTTTTGTCCAAATGTCTGTTATTTTCGAATTTTGAGTCGAAAATGGTCTCAATCGACTAGGTTGGACTCACTGATGACGAATCCGGTGTCAAAATCGATTCTGTCCGGCCGTAGACA
Organism: Myrrha octodecimguttata; assembly: GCA_958510865.1. NCBI lineage: Eukaryota > Metazoa > Arthropoda > Insecta > Coleoptera > Coccinellidae > Myrrha > Myrrha octodecimguttata. The sequence goes on from OY294057.1 coordinate 76,464,356, forward strand.
CGATAACTGTCGACAAAAGCAAGCTAGCAACTTGAAACTTTCAGGATAGGTGGCGCATCAAAATGCCGCGGTCAAGTTCGTTAATGGGCGAAATCGGTCGGATAGCTTCGGAGTTATAGGCACTTGAAGTTTTGAAGTTATTTATTTTTTATTTCGGAAACTACCTGAACGATTGGATTCAAACTTGGCAGTTAGGTGGAGTACAACGACGCGCAACTTTGAGCCAAATTTCGTTAGGATCATATTGTCAGTAATTTTAAAAAATAATTTTTTTTTTTTAATTTTTTTTCCATAAAAATTTTTTTTTCGGAAACCATTCATCCATAAAACATTATACTCACACTTTGACCTTCTAATTTCACAGCAGTGTACTAAATTTCAGTTCGATTCGCTCATAAGTTTTGGAGATATCGGGAAATAATTTGTCAAATTTCGAGGTTTTCTTCTCGATATCGTTGATTTTTTCGGTATAACTCGAGACATACTGATTCAGTCCTGATTAAACTTCACAGCTAGTTTAAAGATGCTGAAAGACAACTTTATGCAAAATTTCGTGATAATCGTGTTATTAGAATAATTTGAAAAAAAAAATTCTATGATTTTCTCATTATATCATCCTCATTAAATTCTGTATGAAACTTCGAACTGTTATTTTTCGATGAAGTACTGGATTTCAATTCGATCTGATCTGTATTTTTGGAAATATTGGAAAAATAAAATTTTGATTGGGTATATCTACGGAATCATTGGGTGGATTTTACCCATTCACGAATTCGGCCTTCGTAATTAAGGTCCAAACCTACTCTACAAATATCGAGTTTCTAAGTTGTTTCTCTCGGAAGTTATTTTGTTTACTATCAGTGGTTAGGCCGGTCGTAAACACATTAACTTTAGGAAGAATCGACATAGGGAATATATTTGTAGAGTAGGTTTCAGTTTAATTGAGAAGGTCGAATGCTGAAATGGGTTGAATAGGTCTCTTGCATGAATTTTTTTTATCATTGGAATCAAATATTCTATCCATAAGAACACTGAAAAACTTTATCCGCCATCAAAAATTTAAATGGTTAACGAGAAAATGCCCTTTTAAATTTGGCTCCGCATATCGGTTGTTTAAACGGACGAAGCTTCGCGGTTTCCGTGACGTATGGGGATATATCGACTCTCTCCCTTTTCTCGTACACTTTTCTGTCTAGCAAGCCAATAGACAGCGTCGAGCTGTATCGATCGGGGCATCGTGGAATAACGAGTGACGTAGGAGGCGAACTACCGCGTTTCACCCACTTTGGTTTTGCGTCCCGATTTGACGATTTTTAATACCGAATTATTCGAAATTCGCGAATTGTTGGAGTGTGAGATATCATACATTATGATTTTGTATCGATATAGAATGAGAAAAACATGCAAATATGATAATTCGTGTTACATGCAAGAGACCTATTCGCCAATTATTCTTTAGATAGTTATACCCATTCAAAATTTTGGATCGATTTGCAATCTAGTAGGTACTTGATCGAAAATTATAGCTTGTGGTTCATGCAGAATTTCGTGAGGACCATATGAAAAAATCCGCGTTTGGCAGGGTCAATACTTGTATAGATAACCGCTTTGGCAACGTAACAAGCGCGTAAAAGCTCCTGACCTCACGTCAGTGCTTTTCTAGGTTATGGCGCGCATATTCTAGGTTATGGCGCGCATATTCTAGGGGAACAGCGTGCTATCGTTTTGTCCAAATGTCTGTAATTTTCGATGATTCCATCCGGCCGGCCGTGGACACAATAACTGTCGAACGGAGTGAGCTAGCAACTTGAAACTTTCAGGGTAGGTCGCGCATTGGAATGCCGCGGTTGAGTTCGTTAATGGGCCAAATCGGTCGAACAGTTTCGGAGTTATAGCTACTTGAAATTTTGAAGTTATTTATTTTTTATTTCAGAAACTACTTGAGCGATTGGATTCAAACTTGGCAGTTAGGTGGTGTATAACGACGCGCAACTTTGAGCCAAATTTTGTCAGGATCATACTGTCAGTATATTTAAAAAAATAATTTTTTTCCAAAAATTTTTTTTTTTTCGGAAACCGTTTATCATATCCATAAAAAAGTTACGCTGTCAGCCGTTACGCCCACCGTCAACACAATAACCTCCGGAAGAAACAACTTAGAAACTCGATATTTGTAGAGAAGGTTTGGGGCTTAATTACGAAGATCCAATTCGTGAATGGGTACAATCCACCCAATGATTCCGTAAATATACCCATTCAAAATTCTATTTTTCCAATATTTTCATAAATACAGATCAGATCGAATTGAAATCTAGTAATTTATCGAAAAAAAATCTAGAAAAGAACTACCGTGATGGCAGCAGCTTTCGCGCGCAAGTTCAAATTCGTTGCCGAAGCGGTCATCTACATTGAACATACGCGCAAAAGCTGCCTTCACGGAGGTGCTTTTCTAGGTTTTTTCAGTTTGGAATTAGCTGGTATTTTGATATCAATATCGGAATTCAATCCAAGAATAAACATTCACCTCAATCTTATCATGAACAATAATTCACAAGGTAAATCGTAAACCGAGAGCCTCCCCAAAACACCTCTATCAGTCGTTCAATTGTTCGATTGATTTCTCGTTTCAAACGAATCGTTCGGATTCCGATTAACCATAAATGTTGAACGTATCGACGTAAGAATTCGGTAAGGTTGTTTTTCTTGCGAGACAATGAATAGAACGAGTCAGATTGTATGGTGGATATCTTATAATTCCGTTATTCCGATACGAAACTTGCCTTGAGAGCTTCTGCTTTGGATTAATCGGGAAAATGTATTGATTTCTTCGAGTATCGAGGTTCCGACTATTGTGCACTATCGGCAACTGGCTTCATGGAGCCTAAATAATAGCCTCTATGCACCCGCTCGACCATCTGGAGGTACAATTGAACTGATTTTCGTATTTCTTCGAAGCAGTTTCACGAGAAAAGCTTAATTCTGATTATACAGGGTGAGTCTTTAAGTTGTACATTAATTTTAACCATAGATTCCCCTCATCAAATAACACTTTTTGCGCGCATGTTCTTGGGGAACACCGTGTAATCGCTTTGTCCAAATGTCTGTAATTTTCGATGATTGAGCCGAAAATGGTATTAAAAAACTAGGTTGGACTGATGACGAATCCGGTGTCAAAATCGATTCTGTTCAGCCGGCCGATGACACGATAACTGTCGACAGAAGCAAGCTAGCAACTTTAAACTTTCAGGATAGGTTGCGCATCAGAATGCCGCAGTTAAGTTCGTTAATGGGCCAAATCGGTCGAATAGTTTCGGAGTTATAGGCACTTGAAATTTTGAAGTTATTCATTCTTTATTTCAGAAACTACTCGAGCGATTGGATTCAAACTTGGCAGTTAGGTGGAGTAAACGACGCGCAACTTTTAACCGAATTTCGTCAGGATCATATAGTCAGTACATTCAAAAAAAAATTTTTTTCGAAATTTTCTTTCAAAAATTTTTTTTTTTCGGAAACCATTCATCATATCCGAAAAGAAAGTCCACTTACACTTTGAGCTTTATATTTCACAGCAGTGTACCAAATTTCAGTTTGGTACGATCATAAGTTTCGGAGATATCGGGAAAAAATATGTCAAATTTCGAGGTTTTCTTCTCGATATCGTTGATTTTTTCGGTGTAACTCAAGAAATACTGATGCAGTCCTGATAAAGCTTCACAGCTAGTTTTGAGATGCTGAAAGACAACTTCTTGCGAAATTTCGTGATAATCGTGTCATTAGAACAATTTGAAAAAAAATTTCTCTGATTTCCTTATCATATCATCATCATTAAATTCTGTAAGAAACTTCGAACTGTTATTTTTCGATGAAGTACTGGATTTCAATTCGATCTGATCTGTATTTTTGGAAATATTGGAAAAATAAAATTTTGCTTGGGTATATCTACGGAATCATTGGGTGGATTTTACCCATTCACAAATTCGGCCTTCTTGATTTAGGTCCAAACCTTCTCTACAAATATCGAGTTTCTAAGTTGTTCCTTCCGGAAGTTATTGTGTTTACGCAGTCAGCCGTTAGGCTGACCGTAAACACAATAACTTTCAGAACCTACTGCAGCGGTTGCATTGAAACTTGGCAGTTAGTTGAAGCATAACGACGCGCAACTTGTAGCGAAATATTTTGGGATCGTATGGTTAGTCAATTTAATTTTTTTCAAAGAACTATCAACCATATTCGAAAATAATTTTGCTCATACCATGATCTTCATATTCTACAGCAGTGTACCAAATTTAAATTCAATACAGCAATTAGTTTTGGAGATATTGGGAAAAAATATGTTAAGTTCGTTATTTTGGGAGATTGTTGCGATTGTGCTCATTCAGATTGTTCTACACTGCAAATTTCATCAAAATTGTATGAGCCATACCAAAGTTATCAATAAAAGTAGAATCGATTGGAGCGAAATTTCGACATTGTCTTTCTTTGATGGAATTTTCTCAGAAAACTAGAAGTGTGCCAAAAAAATTAGAAACTCTCAAATGATGACTTATTATAGTAGAATCGTAGACAGATAGCATAGTTTTGGAAATGCGATGTACAGGGTGTTTTTTCAACCTGCTCAATTAACCTGGAATTATCACAATAACAACCACTTATTTTGAAAAAAACCTTGAAATTCATGAATGTCCTCATCAATATTGTACTTCGCTGAAAATTTCTCTAAAATCGAATAAGCCATACCAAAGTTATCAATAAAAGTAAAATCGGTCGAATCGGACAAATCACCCTGTATATTCTCAATAGAGACCCCCAACCATAAACCAAACATTGTTTCGAGACTGTCTTGACTAGTGTAAACTTATCCCAAAATCTGACGGTCTCCTCCGGAATCACCCTGTATAAGTTTCATTAAAGATATCAATGATATTGGGTTATTTAATTGAGAAAATAATAAACCTTCGTGTAAAATTTGCAGCGTTTTCGTGAAGCATTGACGCTGTTTTCGAATAGATTTCTTCAAATCTCAAGAACCCCTTTAACATGTTCAGCATCGGATGGCTCGAAATGTCTCCCATGCAAGAAACGGTCGTGCCATACTTCAAATCAAAGTTCGGTACATTAAATTCCTCTCAATATCTTACAGTTAACCCAGCATCAAACCTGATCCTACAAGCAATCACCCACTTTTTTATGAACTTCTGAAAGTCCTCAAGAACGCCAGCCATCGAAATTAATTAGATAACTAAGAAAATGTACCTCGACAAAAAGTAGCGCCTGACTGCTTTGACGTTGCCGTCAACAATGGCGACCGGGTTTTTCTGCTCCATTTCCGAGATGCGAACACCACCACTGAGATAATTCTGAGTACGATATTAAAGAAACATCGGGATCATTGATATTCATAAGGCATACGCAAATAATACGATAGGTATGGAAAATATTAATTAGGTTATGGAATATACCGATCGCTCGTATTGTTTTGTTTTGACGAAGATATTTTGACGAAATGTCTGTTATTTTAGACATACCTAGATTTTACTGACGTAAAATCAGCAGCTTTTACGCGATGACTTCACGTCAGTGCTTTTCTAGGTTTTCTTCGATAAAGTACTGGATTTCAATTCCATCTAAATGATTAAGAAGTAAAATAACTTATTCGCACTTTATATATTTATTTTCACAACAATTGTTTCGTCATGATAACATGACTTCATCAGGTGAGCATGGTAAGTGACTACATATTTAGGATACAGTTCTTTGAATAGTTGAAAAAAATGAAAAAATATGGTGCGAAATACAACAAATTATGGGAATTCCTGGGTTTCAAAAAAGGTTGAGTAAGGGAGATTTATTCAGATCCGTTTGGTCGTTGAGGAGAATCTGTATTTTATTGTACCTATTTATCTCCATTGCTTCCAGGAAGTTCAATTTTAGGGTCTTATTTTCCACGTGCAAAATTTCGAAATTGCTGTCGAAATCATGACCAGTCTCCAACAAATGTTTTGCATATGTTGAATTATGAGCTTCGCTTACGTATGCTTTCTGATGTTGTCCTATCCTAGTCCCAAATGATCTTCTTTCTATCTTTCTATCTTTAGCAGCTTAACTTTATTGTTTTTTATTAAATTTCCTAATGGGTTTCTAGTCTCTAGTTTCTGTGCTCTTTTTTTTCTATTCCTTGGTCGTTGTCTTCTACTCCAACCAGATCGAAGTATAGCTATCTCTGTTTTCCTAAGCAAAGTAACACATTTGACGTCCTTTTCATTTCGAGAAAGCTGAATTCGACGTTGCCATATCGTGCACTCAAGAAAAATCCCTTTAAATGCAAATCCCCATTTTTATTTTTCAGTTTTAGGTGATCAAACATTTTTTTGAAAATATATTATTGAAATGTGATGTTCTAAAGGTTTTTCATGAAAATTACTGCATTTTCGTTTAAAGGAAAAACCCCCATTAAGCCCCAAACCTACTGTACAAATATCGAGTTCGTTAGTCATTTCTTCCGGAAGTTATTGTGTTGATGTGGAATATAGAGCACGATCACTTAGATGGACTTTGATATTTCCCCTATATTTTTATGCCTGCGATTTTCGAAAGTTTATGATCTATTGTAATTAAATTCATTCCATATGGTAGAATGGCAAATTATGATACAAATTAAGCAGAGCCACCCATTTCCAAGAAAAAATTGAAAACGCGACAATTTTTTTTTTTTCACAACAAATTCTCGACTTATATTGAGCAATCACTGAGATGCTTGCTTCATGGACATTCAGTATCTGATGGTTCACTTCCCTCTGGTATAGTATTCATATTGGATAACAGGGCTTAGGAATTCAGTTGTATAGATCAACAAACCATAGCTAATGTGCCAAAGTTTCGCAAAATTTATTTGCTTCTTCAGGGCAGACCATAATTATGTTTTCCACAAGTTATAGTTTTCACAAATAAACAACATCGAAAACTCGAGAGTTCAGCTCATACAATTCCAAATTGAACACAGCAAATAAAAAGGGTGTTTCAAATTGCGCGGTTTTTTTAAAAATAAATAATATATAGATGGAGTACTGAATTCGTCTGGGTATTTTGACATTCAAGAAGTGTGGTGTATGACATTTATAAAAATATTAAATTCAAAAAGGTCTACTTTTTAAAGGCTATTGAAACAACAATTAAATACAGATTTTTCTGTATAACCTTTACATAATATCTTTCGATATTGATTTGATATCTTACGATATACTTTTATGTCTTCGACGTACTACGTCTTCAATGACAAAATTATTATATCAACTGGCATATAATGATCAAAGTAAAAAACTTGAGAAAAGTGTGAAAAAATGAAATACAACCTAAAAACAATACTAGACACAGTGTTTTATCTTCTATCTTTCGATTTAGAATCATCAGTAGCATTTATTCTATATTATACATCAAAAACTCACCACGTGTTTTGTTACGTACACTTCACTTCAATAACGGAAATAAGCAGGTTTAATTAAGTCCATACGCATGCTTGTTAGAATTGTGCATAGAAACAATAATGGCGTATGGACTTAAACCTGCTTATTTCCGTTATTGAAGTGAAGTGTACGTAACAAAACACGTGGTGAGTTTTTGATGTATAATATAGAATAAATGCTACTGATGATTCTAAATCGAAAGATAGAAGATGAAACACTGTGTCTAGTATTGTTTTTAGGATGTATTTCATTTTTTCACACTTTTCTCAAGTTTTTTACTTTGATCATTATATGCCAGTTGATATAATAGTTTTGTCATTGAAGACGTAGTACGTCGAAGACATAAAAGTATATCGTAAGATATCAAATCAATATCGAAAGATATCATGTAAAGGTTATACAGAAAAATCTGTAATTAATTGTTATTTATAAAAATGGCTCCGTAGACGATACAACGCGTTCAAATTGTTGAATTACTTCATGAAAATCAGCGTTCTGTGAAAAAAGTTTTCAGAAAATGACGTGAATTTTAGGGTTTACATAATCTCAAAGCACTATTCATCGACTTATTAGAAAATATGGCTTATTTTACAAAAGGATTCAGCTCTGAAGGCATATAAGGTTCAAATAACACAGGAACTGAAGCCATTAGACCATTTAAAACGTCGTTCATTTGTCGATTTCATGAACAAGCAGCTGATTTTTCTCAAGAAATCATGTTCCCCGATGAGGCACATTTTCAACTTGGTGGCTTTGTTAAAGAACAAAATTTTCGTATCTGGGGTGAGGAAAATCCATGAATTATTCATGAGAAACCTATGCATCCTAAACCAGTCTCTGTTTGGTGTGCATTATGGTCAGGAGGTGTAATTGAACATTACTTCTTTGTAAATGCTGGTGGTGAAGCTGTAACTGTCAATGGTGATCGATACCGTCAGGTAATAATTGAACTTTTGTGGCCTGAATTAATGAATATTGTTCTTGAGGACATTTGGTTTCAACAACTTTGAAAATGACACAATTGATTTATTGAGACAAGACTTTTCCTGCACGCATAATCTCCAGAAACGGTGATGTCAATTGGCCACCAAGATCATGTGATTTGCCACCGATGGACAATTTTTTTTGGGCTTATGCAAAAAGCCAGGTCTATAAGAATAATCCACAATCGATTCCTGAACCAAAGGATGAAAGTATTCGTGTCATTAGTGAGGTAGAGCCTCAATTATGACATAATGTTATTGAGAATTTTGGCGAAAGAGTGTACGTCTGTAGAGCTGCAAGAGGAGGCTATTTGACAGATATTATTTTTCGTATATAAAATACTTCAATAGGCGACTTCGGCCCAAGGTGCCAACCCACAATTTTCTTCACAAATTTACTATCACTGGGGAATGGGAATTTCGGGACAAATTCGAAATGATAAGGTTCACGTTATTTAGAAATATCCGTACAGGATGCCTCGGCTCCTCAAACAAGATAATTCCTTCCAAATATGTATAAGTTTTTGTTAGGCTGAAATTCAAATTGGGATTCCTGATTTCATGTTAATAGCGTCAAGTTTATGAAGGATATGTTCCGCAAATCAACTTGGTTATTTCGGTGGCCGGTTTTCAGTTCTGTAAATATGAAATATTCGCTTGGTTCCTGAAAAATTACGGAATTTGATTGATAAAAAAGCAATCTTTCTGTCGACAGAACATAAACATAGTAAGTCTATGCACCACAACGACAATCAATGTTTTATGGTAACATATCCATAGCATAGAACAATCTTCATTTACCTTATGATCTATAGACCATACCTTGTAATTTTTCCATAGTTGGTCGAGTTTTTTATTCACCAAATTGGTGTGGTGGAAGAGTGATGGATCCACCAAATCGTTTTTTTATTGTTGTTTGATTGACGTAAATGTCAAATTATCTAGTCCAACATCCACCATTTATGTTCTATGTCAACCACACTCCACCACAACCACACCATTTTGGGCAATTAAAAATCGCGCCCGTTGATTGTTGTCTCTTCTTTGTTCTATGGATCATAAAGTAAATAAAGATTGTTTTATGCTATGGATATGTTACCATAGAATATTGATTGTCGTTCTGGTGACAGAAAGAACGTTTTTTCATCAATCAAATTTCGTAATTAACCTTCTTTTCAGTAACCAACCGAATACTTCATATTTACGGAATGGAAAACCGGCAACTTAAGTAACCAAGCAACTTGGGCCAAAGTCGTCTATTACCAATAAAGAGTTTTTGAAAATGAATGCAAATTATGTGTTTTATTTATTCTTAAAGAAAAACGCGCAATTTGAAGCATTCTTTAATTTTGCGAAACGTTTGCACATTAACATTAGCTATGGTTTGTTGATCTATACCACTAATTTCCAATTCCAGTTATCCAATATGAATATTCATTCAGTATTCTGTTCACATAAAACTCAATTATCTTCTATTGCATCATCAACTCACCTTCGGTACTACTTCGCCCGTGCAGACTGCAGTCTTCTTCTTTCCCTATTCGAAGCGGACTGCTCGGAGACACTCCCCCCGTCGAACTGACTGATCCTCCTGAGCTGTGTGCTGATCCCTGAAGGTATATACTGTGTCCCGCGAGGGGGTGGGCGTCTGTCAATCCGCCGATAGAAGCACCGACGCTACTAGTCGCACTGGACTGTGGTAATGAGTGTGCTTCTTGCAGCCTTTGTACATTGAACTGGAAAATATAAGAGAAAGGTGGTTTCAGGGCATTATCAGTGATTTTGGTCGATTGGTGTTAAGATTCAAACCCTTGGGTGACCATTCTTGAAGATCTGGGAGAAGAACGAATGGGAGAACGCTTTTGATCCCCAGAATGTTCAAAGTCAAACTAGTAATACTCGTGAGCGAGAATACCCAGCAATATCTACGCAACGCTGTGCTCCCTGAACTCTGACAAGCTCCTTTATAAATTTCGTCCAAATTTACTATCACTGGGGAAGGGGAACTTTAGAGCAAATTCGACATGGTAAGGTTCGCTTTATTAATAAATAACCGTAAACGGTGCCTCGGCTCCTCAAACAAAATAATTCCTTCTAAATATAGGTTTTTGTTTTGATCATCTCTGATTGGTTGAAATTTAAGTTGGGATTCCTGATTTCATGTCCATAGTGCCAAGTTTACATTGAATATGTTCCGCAAATCAACTTGGTTATTTCGTTTGCCGGTTTTCCACTCTGTAAATATGAAATATTCAGTTGGTTCCTGAAAAAAATGTTGATAACGGAATTTGATTGATGAAAACGCGATCTTTCTGTCACCAGAACATAGACATATCAAGTCTATGCACCAGAACGACAATCAATGTTTTATGGTCACATATCCATAGCATAGAACAATCTTACCTTATGATCCATAGACCATACCTAGTAATTTTTCCATTGTTGATTGTTGTCTCTTCTATGTTCTATGGATCATAAAGTGAATAAAGGTTGTTTTGTGCTATGGATATGTTACCATAGAACATTGACTGTCTTTCTGGTGACAGAAAGAACGTTTTTTCATCAAACAAATTCCGTAATTAACCTTTTTTTCAGGAACCAACCGAGTATTTCACGTTTACGGAACAGAAAACCGGCAAGCGAAATGACCAAGTTGATTTGTGGATCAAATTCTATGTAAACTTGACACTATCGACATGACATCAGGAATCCCAACATAAATTTCTGCCAACCTTCATTTGAAAGGAATTATCTTGGGTAAACCCGCAAGATTTCCCGTCGCCGAGATATTGAAAAGATATTTACATCATTGTACGCAGTGTGTTTTCCTGAATGGCGGTCTCCCTTAATTTGGAAGATATGGGCCCCCAAATTTCCAAAATGAGTCTTTTTCAGGTCTTTTTTTCCACCATAAAAACGATCTCTCACTTCATCTGTATAGTTCACAAATCACCTTTGAACCTTCAACCAACAATAAGCAACACTATTTCTCAAGTATAATAATCAATATTTAATGAAAAAACAATGAAATAACTGGACAACCACTTAACCTCTATTCCTTCTGATTTCGACTCAGTCTAAAAGTGAAGTTTGGCAATGGCGCGAATTTCATCGGTCGGAATCGTGCCATCGTGCGTATTCGTGAATGACAGATTATTGCTGGCGAGAAAAATGAAATATGTTCTTAGTTCTTAATGTTGTTTACTGCGATACCCTAAATCTTTCAATAGGAGAATTCGTTTCTAATGAAATCTACGAGGTTTAAACACATAGTAATGGAATGAGAATACACCCGGATATATATTTCAACGTGAATTTTTTTCATATGTGATAGGTCGCGCACTTCCCAGATTTCCAATGAAATCGAGTTTATTATATAACCCATACTCTGAATCTCATTCTAAACTGGGACTATCTCGAAGACACAAAAAAACGAAGTAGATAAAAACCTCCCTATTTTGAAGGGGATAGAAAGAAAGTTGAAACGAAAATATTGAGAGTGAAACCTTAAACAAATATTCTCAATGATTTTGTCTTGATGTTAGAATAACCACCTCTTCTTCAGTGACAGAAGAATTTTCCTTGCAATCATATCCTCCAACTGTCCATCATTTCATATTTCCCGCCAGCAACTACTCGCCTGTCATAATACGTTGGCCAGCGATGAAAAGACGCTGTTGCCAAGCTCCGCTTTAACATTGAGAAGTATTTCGTAGAAATATAGGTTAAGGTTATTTAGGTTATTTTCACTTTTCTTCCTTTAAATAATGAATATTCTTGAAAGAAAGTGTCGCTATTCTTTGGTTGAAGGTTCAAAGATGGTTTATGAACTAGATTTGAGAAGTGTGAGATCATTTTTATGGCGGAAAAAAGGATCTGAAAATGCAACAATTTGGAACTTTGGGAGCCCATATCTTCCAAACAAGGAGAGACCGCCTATGTTGGCCTTCATATTTTTTGTTCAGGAACTCACACTGCTTACAATGATGTGAATATCTTACTTATAGCTTCGCGACGGGAAATCTTGCGGGTTTACCTGTTTGAGGAGCCGGGGCACCGTTTACTAATATTTGTAAATAAATCGAACCTTATCATCTCGAATTTGTTATGAAATGTTCCTTTCCCCATTGATAGTAATTTTGGACGAAATTTGTGGGTTGCCAACTTGGACCAAAGTCGTCTATTGAAGTCAAATGGACCGATAACCAATTTCCTGGAGTCGCCAGACGATGGCGCCACCGACCGACGCACGCTGGTTACTTCGATCCAACATAGCATAAATGCGTCGATTACGGTCGCTCTAACTACGCCGCTTCTCAGATTGTCATAGGCAGGTGCCAGAGGATTTAGCATATCTGATGAGTCCACCTTTGACACTGGCACCGGGACAACATTCTTCAAGAGTGCCGTCCTTCCAATGACGCGAAGTAACGAGAGGCGTCAAAAGCTCATCCACGAGATTCAGCACTTCTATAAACAGTAAAACTTTCGAAAGAACCGACCCGATATTTGTAGAGCAGATTTGATGCTTAATAACGAGATATGCTTTCCAAGTATTGTTTTCCCAATATCTCCGAAAATTCATCAGATAGAATTGTATTTTCCCACTGTCATTTGTGGATGGTGTGAACCTTTTACAGGGTTGCCAATTCATTCCATATTGTCGTCCGTTATTGTGTAGATGATCGGACTTTTCCAAGAACAAATGATGAAAAACGGCTTCTATACTGCAATGAATTCTCTTACCGCCTTGGTATTGACCTGTCGCAAGTGGTGGAACACTTGTACGACAAGAAATAAAACTTTATCGTCTATAGAACACTAGTGACTCCCTTGGAATGTCGCATTATTTTCCATCGATGAATTATTATGTTATGAAATCGGCATTTCTTTTATGTACCTAAGTCAACCTTTCAGCGTGACTAAATGTGGAATCTAATTGTTTTCATTCATTTCTTCACGCAGAAAACGACGTTGTGCCATTATTATCATCATATCGAGAAATTAGGAATATTGCAGTGTCAAAAGTACCGAAAATATATTAATGAAATACATAATACTCAAATACAAAAAATGTATGGTATCTCAAGAAGCCTGTGATAATCATTTTTCAAGATATCAATCAGAAAACGCTGCAAATTTTACACGAAGGTTTGTTATTTTTCCAGCAAATTCTTCAGCGATATTTACCACAGTTTCATCGCCGCGAGTACCACAAGTGAGAAGAATAGAACAATTTTTAAGATTGTCCGCCAATATCGGCTAGTAAATATTATGGAGGAATTCAAAGTTTTTTTGAAGAAAATTCTGAAATGCGAGCAGCATTTTCTGAAGTAAATTCTGAAATGCGAGTAGCCTTCTCAAGCCTGATGCATTTCGGAATATTCATCCAGAAAACTGCGATATTGGCGAGCTATCTTTTAAACTGTTTCGTTTCATTTATTTCAAATGCTACCTGGCTGGAAAAATTGAAGCTTTCCAAAATTGGATCATAGAACTCAAACCTTAGTCTAAGGCTCCTACCCTTAGTATAATATTCTCAACAATTCATGAGTTTTCCGGTTTGTTATTGATTTTTTTGCATAGGTATATCCTCCAATTTCTTTTGAAATATACATTATTTTTTATATTCACCCTTATTTCAAACTCTCAGTAGGAAAATATTGGATTTGGATTGGATTGGAAACTAGTAACGGATATCCACATGTTGACGATAATTGTACTACTCGAACCAAAATTGATGGAAACCTTCGATCAACCGAATTTTTGGGAAATCTCATCATTTTGAATTACGCTGCTCAATTTACGTGCTGCATGTAAAATTGGTATTCAGTTATACAAGAGTATTCATTGAGATTTCAATGTTTCAAATGAATTTTTTCGTGGAATTGGTTTTTTTTTGTATTGTGAAAAACCAATGATTTAAAAATAATATATAAGTTTCATTCAAGATATGAATGAGCTTCATGAAGAAATTCAATCTTGAATCCCGTAATCCGCAGGGTGATTCCTATAAATAATAATTTTATCCGATATTTAGTAGTTATGTTTCAGATATTGGGAGAGAAAATCCAAAATTTAATTTGAACTACTTATACGATTATGAAGAAGAATATCGATTGGGCATTTGCACATTGTGTTTATAAAATAATAAACGAATCCGTTAAAAATTTCTCGATACACAACCTGAATTACAGAGGCAGAATTCGTGAATGGGTAAAATACACCTAATGATTCTGCAGATATACGAATTCAGAATTTCATTGTGCAATACTTCCCACAAAGATAAAAGGTTCTCTTGAATCATTTTGTAACCACATTTGTTCAAGAAAATGGTATTGTTGAAAAGGTCCAACCAAATATTAGTTTCATTTTTCGATGAAATACTCTTGATCCATGTAAATATAATGATACTCTTGATTCAAATAAAATCACGTTTGGTCCAAATGAGAAATCTCACAACAATTACTGGATTTGCTTGCTATATTTATATGTTTCATATTTTCATTCGGGAATACTATGGCTTTGATAAACGAATGTACGATATCTCATTTTTGTATTTGAAATATTTCCATTTCTTTCACCAAGAGAATATAATATGTTCGCTGCAATAAGCTTCTCTCAAACACTAAAAATGTATGGTATCTCAAAAAGCCTTCCATAGTCATTTTTGAAGATATCAATCATAAATAAGGTGTAAATGGAGGATCACCTTCTTACAAGAGAGTTTTTTGAGAGCAGGGTTTCGAAGATCAAAGAGCAGAAGTCTTTTGAAACAATTGGCTTGGATATTATGTTTACTCTTGACCTCCAATCTAAAATAAAATTGTGTAGTCTGGAGTTCACAAATGTAGGTATACATGTGACAATGTTTGTGCACAACACACATACATGTAGGCATTTACCCACAGATTTCAATTCAAGCATTGTTCTCGAGTAATCAAACTTATTCTTAAAACCAACCGTTTCTTCTTGACTTTCGAGACTCTGTTCCCGAAAAACTCCCTTGATATTGATAGGTAGTTCTCCATATACACCAAATTAATAATGCATCATCAAAAACACCAACTCACTTGTTCACTATTAACTATGGCGGCCATGGCGTTGTTTCCTATCTAAATATCCATATTTTCTGTTAACCGGCAAATAACGGAATGAGTTGAGAATAGAAGTATACTGTTCAATTTCGAATTATTATTCTTGGGGGGCGATTATTCAATTCAAGAATATATTTTTATTTGATTTAAGAGATCCTTTTTCTCTGCTGCAATTTCTACAATAACAAACCAATGGTTCCATTCAAATATTGAAATAGATAACATGTTATGTAAGCCTCTTAACTAGTCTTAACCAATAATACATTTCTCTTAATAATCGATATGAATAATTTCAAACCAATCCCAAACCTCAAGTCTCCCTAATCAACCTTCTAGTTGCATTTATACCATTTAATACCCACCATAAACCAATAAGATATGTAGATTGGTGAAACGCTTTGTTGCGGCGTTTATAATATAACAGTTGCAGGTCTTGAAACTGCCATGATGGCATCGGTATCATTGTCGAATTCCTTCCCAAGCTAATCGGCTGCCAGCTACAGGCTCCCTATTATCTTTCAGAATGCGTGTTAATAGCGGCGAGAGTTTTTGCTTGTCACATATAGATTCAAGATATCTCGGCTTAAGACAAAGACTTCGTGGATGATGGTTCTTGTTGGTAATTCACGAGGTCGAATCAAGGTGATTGGGATACATAACAATGATGACATTATGGATTCTACACAGAGAAGAAGGATCTCTTAAATCAAATATGAACATATTCTTGAATTAAATAATCTAAATAAATAATAATCTAAATAATTCAAAAGTGACCAACATATACTCTATCCACTTTTATATATATAACTATCTCAGTTGGCCATGCTATTTTGACACATTTCACCGTGTATCTTTTGAAAATGTTAGGTTATTGTCATTTTCTTGTCAGATAACTGCACAACGTTGTCATCTCTACATAGAGGTCGTAGTGATTACGTATTTTTCATGATGTGAATTTACTATGGGAAAGTATTGAATTCGAGAAAATATGATGTGAATTCAGTAATTCCAAAGACCTGGCGAATGTTGAAGAAACTTTTTTCTCTGTTGATACTAGTAATATTTCACGTATATAAACATGGTTGCAAGATTCAGTTATACTATTTTCATGTACGGAAATCAAGAATCGGGTGTTGAAATTTTACTGAAAAATAATAGAGTAGTCCGTTACTTCGTGATAGTTCATACGAAAAAAAAAAACAAAAGTACCCGAGTACCCCCGCAGTGAAACTTCTAAACGAATAGACCAACCTATGGAATTCCCTACTTTTCGAAATTCTCAAGAAATACGTCTACAGAAAACATTTAAGTACCTTGTTGCACAACTTGAAATACTCCAGTATGAAAATGTTGTAGTACTACAAAACCTGTGTCACCTTAAAAGAACTAATTCTATCTACAAAGTTCTTGGCAATCTTTGTGAACGAAACACTGGGTTTTCACTCAAATACGTCGAAAATGTTGGATAGCTTTTGATAAATTATTGATTCCAAATCATCAGGGTTACTATTAGAAAAAGCAGATTTCAATTCTACATAGCACTTCCTGATACTTTATCTCTGCTTCTTCAAAACTACCTTCGGCATTTTTAGTTTCCAAACGTAATGATTATGTTAAGATTGAGAGTAGAAATCGACACCGCCATTTGGCAACGTCTCTGAAAATTATTTTGACATTGCCGTTATTTCACTACTGCCAACCTGCGTCAGTTTTAAGTAAAAAAAAACTTGATAGACCTAAATCATGGCCAACCGGAATAGTTTATTAAAGTGAATGGAGTATACCTTCGCAACTAGTCAGTCAAACTCCCTTTCCATTTAAGATTTTAGGGGCTGCATTCATCAACCTAACTGGGTTGAAACAAACTGATTGGACCAACCGTATAAGATGGCACCCTACGAATGGAAGTTTATGCTTTTTCGCATTTTTTTTTTCATGTTGCGTGGAATTGAGACTGAGATATTAAGAAAAAAATTTAAAAATTTGGTCGAAATGATAGCACACCGTTCCCTAGAAGATATGCCTAAAATGGAAGACGAAATGATACTACGGCATGCGCGGTAGCCATCGCTAACAATAACGAACCCGACACGGGCATTCAAAAATGATTACCGGGAAAATATCGAAGGTGAATTTGGACGAAATAAAATTAGCCAACGTTTTTCGTATCGCTACGGTCGGAAACCAGGCCCAGGCAACTCTATGCCGTGATCTATAGACTGACAAAAACAAGTTACTTGCTGAAATTATAAGTCCGGGAAGAGAGGAGCTTGCGATGCCGCGGAATGCTTTGATCGCGCCGACCATGGCATACTGCGACCCGTACCACGACTCGACAGAGCTCTCTTCGGGATTTCAGTTTTATAGGCTGGCTTTATGGGAATTTTGAATATTTCTTCCTCGACTTGGTTGAGGTTGGAGGGAAAAGGTTTACCTTCAAGCTTATTCTGTTGGCAAATAGCAATTTTGCCAGGAAAAAGATATTGCTTTCTTAACGAGATCAGAAATATTGGTATTCTGGTCATCGATTCTGAGCAATATGATCTGTCACTTTAATAAGAATCTTGCTATCAATATTGCTTTCTTAGCAACCTCAAAATAGTACTTGCTATGCTTGATAAGAAGATAAGATGGAAAGGTAATATTGCAGAGATTCAGTTGTTTTAGTATTATCTATTCCTTCCAATAATTCGAAAATATTGAAAATAGGGAAGTATGTGCTGAGGGAAATGTGTTCGAGGTTCTCTAGAATATTTTATTTTGAGGAAAATTCTTAGACTAAAATACCGGCATAGTAGATAACAGCTGAGATGATTATTCTAACCATCTCGACAACAGCAATAACTTTGAGTTGCCAACAGAAAAAATCATCGAATTTCTCATTATTAATGCCTGAATAAAATTGCTGCATTTGATTTCTGGTGACCAATAACATAATCTATTGGTATCCCGGAAGCTGGTCATTGGTCAATTTGATTTGGGATTTTCTGTTTCGTAACATTTCTGTATAAAGGCCAACGCTCACTTATCGGCAACAGCCCAGCCCACGGCACACCAGAATTGTATTCTTTCTATACAGGGTGAGTCTTTTAAATTTAATTTTAACCATTTAGACTTCTCTAATCAAATGAAAATTTTTTCCCCTTTGCCATTTTTTCCAGATTCGGCTCAAGTAAAAAGTTATAGGTAAGCATTTGAATTATTCTCAATGTGCTAATACACTCCTGCTGCACTTTTTTTGCAAGTTCACCGCAGTTATCTCTTACGGTGATCTCTTTTGTAGAATAACCAATCCATTGTTAGTAATTCAAAGAAACATGATTGAAAAACTTATTTACTCACTTAAGTCTTATGATTTGGTGCTTTTTGTGATATCATTTCAAGGGAAACATTTCACCACACTGGACTTGAAACACTGATCTTCATGCAATATCCAATCTCATTCTACAATAAGATTATACACAATTCCATCCTCGCCCATTCTCATATTGAAAACGCCATAATTATACTTTTGTCACGAAATTCAATTCAAATTATGATATCAACCAACTAACCTAAAAACATTCTCTAGAATGTTATGGTCTAGTCCATAGATGAACAGAAAATTCCATCGAATTTCGAATTATTAACGCCTGCATAAAATTGCAGCATTTGAGTTCTGGTAACCAATATTCTATTGGTATCCAGGAAAATGGGTTATTTGTCAATTTGTCTTTAATTCATTTTTCTGTTTCGTAACATTTTCAAATATAAGTCCATGTTAACATGAATCACAAAAACAGTAGATAGAGGTTATACAGGGTGAGTCTTCAAGTTGTACATTTACTTTAACCATAGATTTCTCTCATCAAATGAAACATTTTTTTCGTTCAGCGTTTTTCCAGATTCGGCTCCAGCAAAAAGATACAGGCTCTTTAAATTTCCAAAAAAATCATGATTTTTTGTAGCTTTGATATGGTAACTCCGAATGAGATGAATTTTGGTGTGAAGTTTTCTTTAACTATAACTCGTATTCTACACTAATCAATTTAACTACTCAAAAGAGTTTCCGAGTTAAAGAGTCAGCGACTCATAAAACTATACGAAATTAGCATGAAGAATGCAGATAAAGTTTATCTTATGTCATTAAAAGAATCTTCAATAATTTTGAAATACCTGATTATTCAACGTTGAATATTATAAAATCGGATAAAATTAAAAAATTACCTTATATTTATGGATCCGTCCCTGATCTAGTATAGGAATTTAATTAAGATGGGTTCACGTTTATCCGGACCATAGAATACACATAAATATTCATTTATTTCGCATAGAACTAATATTAGGTATATGCTATTTCGTGACCAGAACACAGATATAGTCCCTATCTATGGACTAGACCATAACATTCTAGAGAATGTTTTTGGGTTAGTTGGTTGATATCATAATTTGAATTGAATTTCGTGACAAAAGTATAATTATGGAGTTTTCAATATGAGAATGGGCGAGGAGGGAATTATATATAATCTTATTGTAGAATGAAATTGGATATTGCATGAACATCAAGTTGAAGATCAGTGTTAGAAGTCCAGTGTGGTGAAATGTTTCCCTTGAAATGATATCACAAAAAGCACCAAATCATAAGACTTAAGTGAGTAAATGAGTTTTTCAATCATGTTTATTTGAATTACAAACAATGGATTGGTTATTCTACAAAAGAGATCACCGTAAGAGATAACTGCGGTGAACTTGCAAAGTAAGTGCAGCAGAAGTGTATTAGCACATTGAGAATAATTCAAATGCTTACCTATAACTTTTTACTTGAGCCGAATCTGGAAAAAATGGCAAAGGGGAAAAGTTTTTTTTTATTTGATTAGAGAAGTCTAAATGGTAAAAATTAAAGTACAATTTAAAGACTCACCCTGTATAGAAAGAATACAATTCTGGTGTACCGTGTACAGGGCTGTTGCCGATAAGTGAGCCTTGGCCTTTATACAGAAATGTCACGAATCAGAAAATCCCAAATCAAATTGACCAATGACCAACTTCCGGGATACCAATGGAATATTGTTTACAAGAAATCAAATGCAGCAATTTTATTCAGGCGTTAATAATGAGAAATTCGATGATTTTTTTCTGTTGGCAACTCAAAGATATTGCTGTTGTTGAGATGGTTAGAATAATCATCTCAGCTGTTATCTACTATGCCGGTATTTTAGTCTAAGAATTTTCCTCAAAATAAAATATTCTAGAGAACCTCGAAAACATTTCCCTTAGAACATACCTATTTTCAATATTTTCGAATTATTGGAAGGAATAGATAATACTAAAACAACTGAATCTCTGCAATATTCCCTTTCTAACTTATCTTGTTATCAAGCATATAGCAAGTACTATCTTGAGATTGCTAAGATAGCAATATTGATAGCAAGATTCTTGTTAAAGTGACATATTGCTCAGAATCAATGATCAGAATACCAAAACAATTTCTGATCTTATATTATGGAAGCAATCTTATTTCTGGCAATATTGTCATTTTCAAACAGTATAGGCCTGATTATCCAGATATTTATGGGTCCTATACCTATATTGGGCAACCTTCAAAGATTCGGAAGACTGAGAAAATGCCAACCAAATTCAAGTAACATATTTTTCCCATTATACCCGCTATAAATATAGATTCAAACTGACATTCGGTACATCGTTGTTGAATATCGACTTCAATGGCTGTGCCAAATTTCATCCTACGTACAGGGTGTGCAAAATTCGTTGTCTACTGAAGGGATCTCGAGAACTATGGCAGCTGAAAGAAAACTGATAACACATTCCCTTTTTTCCTGACTAATCCAAATAAGAAAACAGATCCAGCTTATCGTTCATAGAACTTGAGTTATGAGCGAAAATTGAGAAATTGTCATTTTCAATAATGCTGAATAACTCGCTTGTTTGAACTCGTATTCGAAATCTGTTGATACATTCTACAGGCACTTTTTTAGGAGTAATTCAAATATAATATGACTGAATTTTTCAATCCAGCCATTTTCGAGAAATGAGAAGGATTTTGGATTTTTTAAATGTTAACTATGGTCAAAAGATCTCTTATCTTGCTACAAAATTTTTGCTGATTTCAAAAATGTATCATATGTTGCAATTCACATGAATATTACATGAGAAAATATTCATTACTTTTTTCCTGCTTTTCTATTCACTGTTGAATTTTGAGTAGGCTGACGTTATCATAGCTACGATTGAATATGCATTATCTTTGTGTGAACTTGCACCTCTATGATTGGAATCAGCGATTGTTGAATAAATATTTCTATGGTTAATTTGTCATAGTTCTTAAGATCAGCAATATTTTGGGTCATTGGGGATAATAAACAGATTTTCTATTGCTAATCTTAAGAACTATGACAAATTAACCATAGAAGTATTTATTCAACAATCGCTGATTCCAATCATAGAGGCTCAAGTTCACACAAAGATGATGCATATTCAACAGTGAAAAGAAGAGCAGGAAAAAAGTATTGACCATTTTCTCATGTAATATTCATGTAAATAGTGACATATGATACATTTTTGAATTCAGCAAAAATTTTGTAGCAAGATAAGAGATCTTTCGACTATAGTTCACATTTGAAAAATCCAAAATCGTTCTCATTTCTCGAAAATCGCTGGATTGAAAAATTCAGTCATATTATATTTGAATTACTCCAAGAAAAGTGCCTGTAGAATGTATCAACAGATTTGGAATACGAGTTCAAACAAGCGAGTTATTCAGTATTATTGAAAATGACAATTTCTCAATTTTCGCTCATAACTCAAGTTCTATGAACGATAAGCTGGATCTGCTTTCAGATTCGGATTAGTCAGGAAAAAAGAGCTAGAGAATGTGTTATCAGTTTTCTTCTAGCTGCTGTAGTTCTCGAGATCCCTTCAGACAACGAATTTTGCCCACCCTGTACAACTACACTCTCATGCTAACATCTTCAAAGATTCAAGCTTCTACAAGAAAAATTCTACGTGGATTCCATGTTTCCCATAATACAACAAAGTCAAAGTTTTTCACGATCGATTCCCATTCGTTCCGACGGAAAGCAATATAATCCAAAAACTAGTTGGAATCGTTTCAGTTCATTCCATTCATTGATCTTAAATCTGATTTCGTGAATATTAAAGATGCAAAATCCTTCAGAATGTTTCATTTTTGACAGAACCTAAAATCGTTCCAGGAAATTGCTTTCAATTTCCTTGTTTGTAAGATCAGGTGAAATATATTCCATTCAGTTTAATAAACTATCCCGGTTGGCCATGATTTAGGTCTATCAAGTTTTTTTTACTTAAAACTGACGCAGGTTGGCACTAGTGAAATAACGGCAATGTCAAAATAATTTTCAGAGACGTTGCCAAATGGCAATGTCGATTTCTACTCTCAATCTTAACATAATCATTACGTTTGGAAACTAAAAATGCCGAAGGTAGTTTTGAAGAAACAGAGATATAATATTAGGAAGTGCTTTGTAGAATTGAAATCTGGTTTTTCCCTGATAATTTGGAATCAATAATTTATCACAAGCTATCCAACATTTTTGACGTATGTGAGTGAAAACCCAGTGTATCCTTCACATAGATTCCCAAGAACTTTTTAAATTGAGTTAGTTCTTTTAAGGTGACACAGGTTTTGTAGTTCTATTATATTTTCATACTGGAGTATTTCAAGTTGTGCAACAAGATATTTAAATGTCTTCTGTAGACTTATCTTGTTTAATGTTTGAGTATAAAAAATATCGCAACAGCTTAACAAGTCTGATTAAGATAAGAAAGAATGAATATCTGCGAGATAAAATAGCACAAAATAGTAAAAATTCGAAAAAATTGTGGATGTGTGTGAAGGAAATGAATGGAAAGGG
The DNA here is from genome assembly GCA_958510865.1 of Myrrha octodecimguttata. Classification (NCBI taxonomy): domain Eukaryota; kingdom Metazoa; phylum Arthropoda; class Insecta; order Coleoptera; family Coccinellidae; genus Myrrha; species Myrrha octodecimguttata. The sequence goes on from OY294057.1 coordinate 76,487,785, forward strand.
AGAAGAATGTGACGAAATCGATTGTTTGAGGCTGAATGAGGTAGATGAATCTAGTGATAAGAAAGCCATAGCGGATCACCTTGCTGATTACTTTGCGAGTGTGGGTTCCCAGCTAGCTTCGAAAATAAAAAAGCCATCCAACTGTCAGTTCAGGGAAAAGAGGATCGTGAACTCTATTGGAACTTTAAAAATTGACACGCAGGAAGTTTCTGATGTGATAAAGAACCTAAAAAACGGCAAGTCCCCGGGTGTTGATGGGCTCACTGCTGAAGTATTCAAGGAACTAAGAAATAACATCGTAGAACCTCTGACACATATTTATAATACATGTTTTGAACAGGGTGTATTCCCTTCCTCCTTCAAGGTGGCCAAGATTAAACCTATTTTTAAGGAGGGTGATAGAAAGCTTCCTTCAAATTATAGACCGATATCCATAATATCCATACTGGGAAAAATATTTGAAAAAATTTTAAAAAAGAAAATTGTAAATTTTCTGGACAAGTACAAGATACTTGCTCATTGTCAGTATGGATTCAGGTGCAACAGGTCGACAGAGGACGCAATGGCCCATTTGATTGGAAAAATCTATGAAGCTCTTGATGATGGCACACCAGCTTTATGCATATTCATAGATTTAAAAAAAGCGTTCGACACAGTTTCTCATCAAGGACTGCTCGAATCATTGGAAAATGTCGGAATCAGAGGGAAAATGTACAAGCTTATGGAAAGCTACCTGGAGGAGAGGGAACAAATTGTTGTAGTGAACGGAGTCGAGAGTTGTAGAAGGGTGATGGATTATGGAGTACCACAGGGAACTGTCCTAGGACCCATCTTATTTTGTATTTACATGAACGATTTATTTCACATTCCTATATCAGGGGATATAGTTTCTTTTGCAGATGATACGGCTCTTTTTTATAAACATGAATCATGGGGAGCACTTAAGGAAATAGTTGAAAAAGATTTTGTTAAAGTTTTAAATTTCTTATCCTATAAATTGCTCACCTTGAACGCCGAGAAAACATTCTTCGTCCCGTTCACAAGTTACACAAGCGGTTTCCCAGATTTCGGCCCTTTAAAGGTCAACATGGAAGACAAAACCATATTTATTAAGGAAGAGCGTAAAGTGAGGTATCTCGGAATCATGGTTGACTCTCATCTTCGATGGAACCACCATGTTGATTTTTTAGTTAAGAAACTTCGTCGCCTTCTGTCCCTTTTCAGAACTTTGAGGGGGTTTTGTGACATGGATCAACTAAGATGCCTCTATTTCGCTCTTGTGCAGTCTGTTCTGGGATATGGAAACCTGGCGTGGGGTGGAGCGGAGAATTGTTACCTGAAGAAACTGGAAGTTGTGCAGAGACGCTTTTTGAAGGTTATTTATGGGAAAAATACTAGATACCCCTCAGATAATTTGTATCGAGAGGCGGAGGTCATGGATCTGCGTTCATTGTTCCTCTTGAAAATTCTTTGCTACCAGAACATATATGGTAGCTATGAAAATCTTGTCCCAAACAGCCACAGTTCCCGATCGTTGATGCATAACTACTATGTGCCTAGGATGAAGAAGACTATTGGACAGAGATCTTTTCTCTACCTTGCGCCAAGGTCATTCAATATGCTACCTTCAAACTTCAAAGTAATACGTAACCCAATCTTTTTCAAAAATAGGGTAAAAAAGTGGATCTTTTCACAGCATCGCTCCTTCATTTCGAATATGATCGATCTGAAAAATGCTTCTTTGGCCTGAATGAATATGTGTGTGTGTGTCTGTATGTTGCCTCTTGTCTTGTGAGCTGAACGGGGATATGGAGCTCATTTATGTCTCGGGTGACGGATTTCTTTTTGGCTGAGGGTATTATCTTACCACAAACAAGGATTTCCTTTAGTGGTAATAAATTGAGAATGTCGTCACTTCAAGTTTTTGTTTTTTTTCTTTTGAGTGGTACATGTTTCTTTATTCTTGTCCATGTTGATGTTATTAATGAATCATTGTTTTTCTTTTTTTCTTTATCTAGATAATCTGTACCTAAAGGCATAGAATAAAGGTTTATTATTATTATTATTATTATTATTATCTCTTGAGAATTTCGAGAAGTAGGGAATTCCATAGGTTTGTCTGTTCGTTTAGAAGTTTTACTGCAGGGTTATTCGAGTACTTTTATTTTTTTTTCGAATGAACTATCACAAAGTAAAGGACTACTCTATCCATAATTTTCAGTAAAATTTCAACACTCGATTCTTGATTTCCGTACAAAAAAAAGCATAACTGAATCTTCCAACCATGTTTAGCTACGTGATATATTTCCAGTATTAACAAGGAAAAAAGTTTCTTCAGCATTCGCCAGGTATTTGGAATTAATGAATTCACAAATTAGTTTCTCCAATTCATTATTTTCCCGAAGTAAATTCACATTTTGAAAAGTACGTAATTACTACGACCTCTATGTAGAGTACAATGTTACGAAGTTATCTGATAGGAAAATGACTATAACCTAACATTTTCAAAATATACACGGTGAAATGTATCAGAATGTCATGGCCAACCGGGATAGTTTATAAATATGAATCCTATTACCTATCATGTCTGAGAAATTTAGAAGGGCTCACTTTCTGATTCGAAAAAGCCAAGGTAAGGTACTAGAATAGATGAAACAGCCATAGTTGAAGATTTCCGAAGCACCCAAATCTAAAAATTTCGAAGTGAGCAATCAAAATTCCACTATCTGATCTATAAATACGTTATCTTATCACTAAATTTCTCCATATTTGCACCACCGCTTCACTCAGAATTAGAGAACCAGTAATAACAGAAAATTGCGGCAAATAAATCGGTTTGAACAAAAGGTAATGGAATAATATTTCAAATTTCACGTCAAAATATTCATAGGTTCAGAGAAAACTTCGTGTGTATATAACCCACCTCAATTTCCAAAAAAAATTTCAATTATTGAGCCATAGTTATAGTGTTCTCGATTAAATTTCTATATTTTCCCCAAACTGAGCTAACGATACATTAACTTTCGAGAACTCAACTAACAAACATTTTCAATATCTCCAAAAAATAAAAAGCTTCAAACACATATAAAGTTATTCCTCTCAGATATCACTCATGAAGTTTACAAAATTTTTCCAAAAATTCAGTCCCATCGAATGAACGGACAGGATAATTTTATGGTATGGTGTATAGTGAGTCAAGCAGTGTGTACAGTAACTGACACCTGAATGGGCGAACGAATTCAGAAGGGAATTAGAGAGAAGTGGATTCGATTCTCGAATTCTTTAAATTGGTATAGGTATTTGTACTTCCACCTATATGCAATAAATAATATGGGAACGAGAAAATTTTCAAGCTTACCCCAATACACAACAATATTCATTTTATGACAAATAGAAGACATAACATGTCAGGATATCATCAGGAAGACTGAGATATCATTTTAATTGATCATGGAAAATGTAGTTATAATTATGCTCCATTCATAATTACATATCAATTATAATTATATCGGTATATTAATTGTGAATGTATATCTACGAGTTTTAATTATATATTGATTGAAGTGATTAAATAGGTTTAGATGAAATCAACTAGTGTTTCACATTCTTCCTTTTTTGAATTTTCGTCGTGCAGGTGTTGAAATGTTCTAGCTTCATTATTATTAACTATTAACCCAGAAATAAATACTTAGTTAATGTTCTAGTATTGACGTGATGTTTCAAATTATAGTTTTCCCGGACAGTTATAGTATTTTCTTTTTTGTGCTTCGTAGCGTTATTTCTGACTTCTAAATACCACAAGTGTTTTTGACAGTTACATACTTTCCTATAGCAAAAATTGCAACATTGCCATCTTCAAACTTGATTACCTACAGTTTGAACACAGATATTTAGATGTTTCTAGTTGTAGGTAATTTTATATTATTTCATCTGATTTCGTGATTTTCCATTCAATATTTGCCCGAAGGGTCAGTACATTTTCAATTTTTAGGCATGAATGGTCGATAAAGATGCGACTTGAAATTTTTCACGTTATGCTGCGCATGTACAGGGTCGGCTAAATTGGACAGATGAAAACTGATGAATCCAGTAAAATATCAAGTATGTTATATTTTGAAATGCTAGTTTGAAGCTCTATCGAAATAGGTGAAAATATCCTGGGGGTTCCGTTTGAAAATAATATTTTCGTCGTGATGTCTCATAAATTATCAGTTCGTAAAAAATTCAATAAACGTCATTGAATTCTATGTGAGAAGTTGCCACGAGAATTTTTCCACAGAAACGAAAAATTTTCGAAAGAAGAAAAGATACAGCAATAAAGGGTTTTCCAATAAGAGGTGTTATTTTGAATAGCCCGCTATTTCGGTAGATGTCACTTTTGAAGCTGTCATTTATTTGACATTTGACAAATAGAAACTACGCCATTAATAAAAATGGAACGATACACGCTTCAACAACGTATTGAAATTATTAAAATTCACTATAAAAATGGTGAAAATTTAGCAGAGACGGTTCGTAAAACTCGAATATTTTTGGGTCGTCGTGAAGCACCTTCTCGGACCGCAATAAAGAAATTGGTGGAAAAATTGGAGCTGTCGGGACATGTTAGTGATGTGAAAAATAAAGCCCGTGCACGTCGCTCAAGAACAGCCGAGAATATTGCTGCTGTAGCCGAAAGTGTTGAAGAAAACCCAGGTTTGTCCATTCCTCGTCGTTCCTTGAAATTAGGCATTCCACAAACGTCATTACACCGAATTTTGCATTAAGATTTGGGTCTTAAGGCTTATAAAGTTCAGTTAACACAAGAACTCAAGCCGGCCGATCATCAACAACGTCGTGTCTTTGCTGAATGGGTCGTTGAAATGCATGAAAATGATCCGGAATTCCATCGAAAAAATCATCCTGAGTGATGAGGCCCATTTCCACCTCGGTGGCTTCGTCAACAAGCAAAATTGTCGCATCTGGGGCTCGGAAAACCCGAGAGTTATTGTTGAAAAGCCTCTCTATCCTCAACGTGTGACTGTTTGGTGCGGTTTATGGTCCGGCGGAGTCATTGGACCTAACTTTTTCGAAAATGAGGCTGGAGTAACAGTTACGGTGAATGGATTGCGCTATCGAGAGATGATTAATGATTTTTTATGACCGGAATTGGATGGACAACGTTTACTTTCAACAAGACGGCGCTAGGTGCCACACAAGCTTTTGCGGGAAAAGTTTCCGGACCTTGTTATCTCTCGAAGAGGTGATCACAATTGGCCACCGAGATCTTGTGATTTAACACCTTGCGACTTCTTCCATTGGGGCCACGTGAAAGAGAAGGTCTACGCCATTAGCCCAGCGTCGATTCAAGACCTCAAAGATGGAATTCGTGAGGCTATCGAGGACATAGGACAGCCTCTTTGCGATTTTGTTATGGAAAATTTCATTAAAAGGATATGGTCCTGTAAGCGTGGTCGTGGTGGTCATTTGCCTGATGTTATTTTCCACTATTAACGGCATTTCTTCTTCTTCTTTATAATGAAATGAACATCCGATCATTTATAATGAAAAATGGTATTTTTCTTCGAATATCAAAATACACCTCTTATTGGAAAACCCTTCATTTCTAAAATGAACATTTCCGACAAACCCCGGTAACTATGTTACAGTAATAGCAATAGAATTTCGGTTTTCGCCAATCAGTTTCCGATATCAGCAGTTTTCGTCTATCTAATAGGTACAGAAATAGGACTTACCATTCAAAAGTGTTCAATTCAGCCCAGCCTGTAGATGCGACGGTTATTCGTCACTGGGTAGGTATAATCGGTCAAACAATTTTCGAGTTATACAATCTGATTTTTTTTATTTTCCAAGAACTCAAAAAATATTTTTCTCGGAAAACAGGAAATCTGATTAAAATATGTTGTTTGGATGAAAAATGATGCTATGAAGACTTATATGAAATTTCAGTGAAATCTATTAATAGTGTTTTCGAGGTATGATATTTTTAGATTTGTTTCATTTTTACAGGGATATATAATCCTCATCAGTTCTCGCAATTTTTATTTTTGTGGTGATTAGATCCTCACGAAATTTTGTACAAGTTCACGCTTCGACATCTAACTATCAAGTTTCATACTTAGTACGGATCGTTATTTTTAGAAAGTTATATATGCTGGAACCGTCGATCGAATTTTGCGAACCCTCAATCAAGATACTCAAAAAATAATAAATATTTGAGGAATCTATAGATATGTCTTCTCAAAAATTAGAGCATATACGGCGAGTCGGTCACAGAATAGTCCTTTTAGACTATTTTCGACTCAAAATCCAAATATGACAGTCAATAGACGACTTCTGCCCAAGTTGCCAACCCACAAATTTTCTTCACAAATTTACTATCACTGGGAAACTGGAATTTCAGGACAAATAAGATAATTCCTTTCAAATATATAGGGTTTTGTTAAGATCATCTCTGATTGGCTGAAATTTAAGTTGGGATTCCTGATTTCATGTTTATAGTGTTAAATTTATATAGGATATGTTCCGCAAATCAATTTGGTTATTTTGGTTGCTGGTTTTCCATTTCGTAAACCTAAATATTCGGTGGGTTCCCGAAAAGAAGGTTAATTTCGGAATTTTATTGATGAAAAAACGTACTTTCTGTCACCAGAACGACAGTCAATTTTCTATGGTAACATATTCATAGCATAGGACAATCTTTATTTACTTTATGATCCATAGAACATAGAAGAGACAACAATCAACAATGGAAAAATTACAAGGTATGGTCTATGGATCATAAAGTAAGATTTTTCTAAGCCATGGATATGTTACCATAAAATATTGGTTGTCGTTTTGGTGCATAGACTTACTATGTTTATGTTCTGGTGACAGAAAGATTGCTGTTTCATCAATCAAATTCCGTAAGTAACCTTTTTTCAGGAACCAACCGAATATTTCATATTTACAGAACGGAAAACCGGCAACCGAAATCACAAGTTGATTTGCGGAACATATCCTTCATAAACTTGATACTATCAATATAAAATCAGGAATCCCACCTTGAAATTCAGCCTAACAAAAACCTATATTTAAAAGGAATTATCGTGTTTGAGGAGCCGAGGCATCTTTCACGGATGTTTATAAATAACGCGAACCTTATCATGTCGAATTTGTCCTGAAATTCCCGTTACCCAGTGTCAGTAAATTTCTGAAGAAAATTGTGGGTTGGCAACTTGGGCCGAAGTCGTCTATTGCAAAATGATAACGTGTGCTCCCTCTATCGAAAAATAATATTCAAAATCCCTTTTTTGCAGAATTCTAAATTGAACTAAATTATAATTTACAGAAAATAACCTTGTAGCCGAACTTATTGTGAACTTTGAACCCAAAAAAAACCTAAAAAATGACGCGAAATCCTCCCGAAATAAGCTTTAATCGATACTTAACTATTGACTTTGACATATGTCGCTAAAAGAATGAAATTATCTATGACTTTGATTGCGACGCAATCACTCACATTCATGAAGTCAATCGTTATAGGCCTTGTAATATGTCTGTCAAGCTTTTGTATAACTGAAACTGAGGTAGCTATAGGTTGGCAACAGTGAAATTCCGTCAAGGTTAAATAATTTTGCAAGACTTTGTCGATTCTTACATATTTTTATCAAACATTTTATGGTTTCGTTTAGTCGAGGGTTTAGTTACATACGTAATTCTTAAGAGTCTCATGTAGAACGGACAACGTCGCGTAGTTATCTGATAGGAACATCAGATAGGTACTATAACCTAATATTCTTGGTATGTGTCGAATTTCCATGGCCTAACGAATGAAATTATATCAGAATTAATAACGTTCATCGTTGAACATCTTCAAAAAAAATGTTTTTCAGTAGAAATGATGCAAAACTACTCAATTTTCTGAAATTTGAAATAAGCGGAGTTTTAAAGAATGAGTTGTTGTAGATATAACTATAGTTTTATGAACCGGTGACTATACAGGGTGTTCCTGAATTGGAGGTACAAATGAGGAAATTTCAAGGAAAAATTCCCAAAAACATGGGACCACATATGTTTCTTTTTCGAGATACAGGGTGCGTTATCATTTAGAGATTTTTTCTCATGGTATAAAGGTAACTGCATTTCACAAGATATTCAACTGAAATTTGGCATAGATATAGGGTGTTTCTTAAAGTTCACACAATGTGACCTGCCAATTAGTTAATTTAGATTGCAAATCTAAAGTGTTATATTTTGAAAAATTTCGAAAATTAGCATTGTTTGTAGGTAACTTTCTGCAATTAAAGAACCCCCTTTATATCTTGAAAAACCGGTGGAAGCAGGACAAAATAATAATACAAGAATATTTTCCAGAGTCACAGCATACTTCATACTGGAATTCATTTCATTCGGAATAAACATGTCAAAGCTACAAGCTACGAAATATCAGACTCTTTCTGTCATTTCAAAAGCCTTTTCCTTTCAACCAGAATCGAACCTGGATGAATAATCGAGCAAAACAGTTTTTTATTCGAATCTATGGTCAACATTAATATAGGTGCAACTTTAAGAATCACCCTGTATATGGAATTGACCGTATCTGCCTAATACTTTATTTTCATATTAATTTTGCCCTTTACTTTATCATTCGAAAATTTTCTTTCAAATTTTTTTAAGACACGATCATTACGAAATTTTGCTCAAAGTTGCCCATCAGAATTTTCAAACTAGCTTGTACTAGCTGCCGAGTTTCAACATGATTGAATTGGTATTTTTCGAGTTATTCCGGAAAAAAACGATATCGAGAAAAATACCACGAAATTTCACGTATCTCCAGAAATTATGGTCGTATCGAAAGGAAATTTGGTACACTGCTTTAAAATATGATGTTCAATGTATAAGCCGCAGCTATTTACGAATTTAATGAACAGTTTCGAAAAAAAAAATTTTTCGACAAAAATTTCGAGGAAGATTTTTTTCAGAATTTACTGACAGTGTGATCTCGACGAAATTTTGTGAAAAATTGTTCGCTGGAATTCATTTCATTCGGAATAAAATGTCAGAGCTACAAGCTACGAAATATCAGACTCTTTCTGTCATTTCAAAAGCCTTTTCCTTTCAACCAGAATCGAACCTGGATGAATAATCGGGAAAAACAGTTTTTATTCGAATCTATGGTCAACATTAATATAGGTGCAACTTTAAGAATCACCCTGTATATGGAATTGACCGTATCTGCCTAATACTTTATTTTCATATTAATTTTGCCCTTTACTTAGAGCATTTCAACAGGGCTAATTTCGAAAACTTCCATCGCCAAATGATCTCAAAATCATCATTTCTTATGCACCAAAAACACCCCCAAACATGTCGACACTTAGAGCTTTCAAATCACAACACAAGCTATAGATAAATCCCCGATCCTAAACTCACTCTGTCATATTGATGTGTTGCTGTGAAAGGGGAGCTAAAGGGACCAGTCCTCGGTACCGGATGTGCTGACACCGGCGGAGCAGCACCAGCCCTTTGGTACAAATACGGATAATAAGCCTGATACATAACTTCAGAACAACTCATATTACACCAATACGCATCGTATAATCCAAGTAGGCACAAAATTCAATCATCACACAATATCACAAATAGGTAAACATTCATTGTTCACATCTGAGGTCACTAACAACAACTGCTTTGTTTATATTTTGCATTCCCGCCGATTCTGATCGATATTACCGAAATAAATTAAACGCAACGCGAACGCTCAACACATATGTCCTACGTCGAGTTTTATTGAATACTAAAGGAAGACGTTCTATAAAAATTCCAAACCCCTTGATTCCTCCGAAGCTCCGCCTACTTATCCCCACTTCTAAGGGTAACTGACCCCGCCTTCCGGTTACTATAGAATTCCTGAAAGTGCGCCAATAGAAAACCTGTATTCCGCATGTGAACCAATGTAGGAGCTTAGTTGTTTTATGTGGGAACCTCCCGACCACGCCTATAAATAAGAAGTGGGGTATTCTGAGAACCATACTGATAATTTTAGTAAATTATAGGTTGCATTGTTTTGCGTGGTCCTATCGTAGTGTACTTGGACCTAGGGATGTTATGCCTACAAATATTGACTCGGATTTGCATCATGTGTGCGCCAATTATGGTCGCACACGGTAAATTTAGTTCTTTGATTCGTGTAATTATACGGCCGGCTAAAGAAAAAGATGAAAGGGTATGCATTATTGTTAGACCATCCTACAGGGGTAGAAGGGTGTTGTTTCGGTATATAACTTACAAATTCCGAGTTAACCGATGTAGTTCAGGGGGGAGAGAATATTTTTAATCTCCCGATAATAATTTCACAGGTCACGTTGAGTAGATAGGCCAATATAAATTACCACCCCTTATAACTTGTAGATATTTTTGCCTATTGAAAAATGAGATTCAGGTAAAAGTTTTCAGGTTATGGTTGGATTTCAATGAAAATGCTACAAAAATACAGTTGCGTGCAGATATCCTAAGATATCTCTTGAACTAGATATATAACTACCTAGTCCTCATCATACAATTATAACTAATGAAGACTTTCGCGATGAATTCACTTCTTCAAATAGATCGATTTCCAGCCTGGGGCTAAAAGTAGTTCCTTTATAATGTTGCAAAATGGCGAAAGAGTCGGGAATAAAAATTTTTAGAGCACGTTTCTGCGAATTTGTGAAAAATACTCGGAAACTTCGGATAAATTGATAAACCACATTACAGCTCTCAGAAAGTTCAAAATGTTCAAGATAATCTTTTCAATTCACTTATCTAAAATTTGCCAAATATTGTGAATAAATAAAAATGTACAGGATCTTCCTTATTTCAAATGGAACACCCTGTATCTAATCGTTTCATAAGAAGCACCTAACGACCAATCGTGAACACAATAAACAACTTAGAAACTCGATATTTGTAAAGTTTGGACCTCAATTTAGGAAAGTCGAAATAGTGAATATGCGTAAAATCCACCTAATGATTCCACATATGAAACCCGCATTCTTTTTTTCCAAAAAAATCCAAAAATACACAGATGAGATCGAATGGCAGACCAGTAGGAACTCGATTGAAAAATGACAACTTGCCGGTTCATTCAGAATTTCGTTTGCATAATAATATCAGAAGATAGCAGAATGTTGAATATATGAAAAAAATTTTTTTATTTTATTTTAATTTTTCTAATGACACGATCATTACAGAATTTTGCAAAGAGATTCAAAATTATGTGTTCCCAATATTCCCAAAAATTCATATAAGATCGAATTGAAATCCAGTGCTTTATCGAAAAATGACAGTTCGGAGGTTCATACAGAATTTCATGACGGTAATATGATCAGAAGATTACAAATACTCAATTTTTGAAAAAACATTCGAAAACTTTCTTTCAAATTTTTTAAGACACGATCATTACGAAATTTTGCTCAAAGTTGCCCATCAAAATTTTCAAACTAGCTTGTACTAGCTGCCGAGTTTCATCATGATTGTATTAGTATTTTTCGAGTTATTCCGGAAAAAAACGATATCGAGCAAAATATCACGAAATTTCACGTAATTCCAGAAATTATGGTCGTATCGAAATGAAATTTGGTACACTGCTGTAAAATATGAAGTTCAAGGTATGAGCTGCAGCGATTTTCGAATTTGATGAACAGTTTCGAAAAAAAAAATTTTTCGACAAAAATTTCGAGAAATTTTTTCTTCAGAATTCACTGACAGTGTGATCTGAACGAAATTTTGTGAAAAATTGTTCGCTGTTATGCTTCAACTAACTGCCAAGTTTAAATTGGATCGCATGAGTAGTTCCTGAAATATTATAGGAAATAAATCTCAAAATTTCAATTGACATTAACTCCGGAACCATTTGACAGATTTGTCCAATAGACGACTTCGGCCCGAGCTGCAAACCCACAATTTTCTTCACAAATTTACTATCACTGGGGAACGGGAATTTAAGGACAAATTCGACATGATAAGGTTCGCGTTATTTATAAATATCCGTAAAAGATGCCTCGGCTCCTCCAACAAGATAATTCCTTCCAAATATAGGTTTTTGTTAGGCTGAAATTCAAGTTGGGATTCCTGATTTCATGTTAATAGTGTCAAGTTTGAATAGGATACGTTCCATAAATCAACTTGGTTATTTCGGTTGCCGGTTTTCCGTTCTGTGAATATGAAATATTCGGTTGGTTCCCGGAAAAAAGGTAAATTACGGAATTTGATTGATGAAAAAGCAATATTTCTGTCACCAGAACATAGACATATTATGCTATGCACCATAAGGACAATAAATATTTTATGGTAACATATCTATAGCATAGATCAATCTTCATTTACTTGATCCATAGACCATACCTAGTAATTTTTTCATTGTTGATTGTTGTCTCTTCTATGTTCTATGGACCATAAAGTAAATAAAGATAGTTCTATGCTATGCATAGATGCATAGAACATTGGCTGTCGTCCTGTTAACAAAAATAACGTTTTTTCATTAATCAAATTCCGTAATTAACCTTATTGCAGGAACCAACCGAATATTTCAGATTTACGGAATGGAAAACCGGCAACCGAAATAACCAAATTGATTTGCGGAACATATCATTTATAACCTTGACACTGCTAACATGAAATCAGGAATCCCAACTTAAATTTCAGCCAATCAGAGATGATCTTAACGAAACCCTATATTTGGAAGGAATTATCTTGTCTGAAAAGCCGGGGCATCTTTTACAGATATTTATAAATAACGCAAACATTATCATGTCAAATTTATCCTGAAATTCCTGTTCCCCAGTGATAGTAAATTTGTGAAGAAAATTGTGGGTTGGCAACTTGGGCCGAAGTCGTCTATTGAGTGTGAAAGTTTCAAAGTCACTAGTTCACTTCGTTCCACAGTTATCGTGTCGTCGGCTGGCCGGACAGGATTGGTTTTTACACCGAATTAGGCATCAGTGAGTCCAGCCTAGTCGTTTGGGATCATTTTCTGTCGAAAATTTGAAAATAACAGACATTCTGACAAAACGATAACACGCTGTTTCCAAGAACATGAGCGCTAAAAACTGGCCTAGATTCGAAAGTTGAACCATAGATCCTTCTCCATTTCGCTACTCAGTAATGGGGGTTTTTCCTTTAAACGAAAATGTAGTAATTTTCATGAAAAACCTTTAGAACATCACATTTCAAACATATAATTTCAATATTATATTTTCAAAAAAATGTTTGATCACCTAAAACTGAAAAATAAAAATCGGGATTTGCATTTAAAGGGATTTGTCTTGAGTGCACGATATGGCAACGTCGAAATCAGCTTTCTCGGAAAGAAGAGGACGTCAAATGTGTTACTTTGTTGAGGAAAACAGAGATAGATATACTTCGATCTGGTAAGAGTAGAAGACAACGACCAAGGAATAGAAAAAGAAGAGCACAGACTGTCATATTACTGACAAATCGCAAACGGAAATTGTTTGGTTATATTGACAAAGAACACGTGTGTACCACAGAATAGGAATAAATATTTCATTATTCTATAGCAGAAAAAGCTATTCTACTAAACAACGTTGTCACTTCGTGCATGCCTGGCAAATCCCAAACCCCAATTTTGAAATTTGATTTTGAATTCTTTCTGAAGGTAATTTGGGAAAATGATGAATCAAACCCCTAAAATTTTGTTCAAATTTGCATTTGCAGTACTAACCCAAATTCAGGAAAAATCCCCATTCTATATTTTGTTATTGGACAATTTGCCTTTCAGGCTCAATTGATTTTTCGAAAAAAAACTATCCCCATAAGAAAGAATTATTATCCTACACTATACTGATAAAAAAATATTAAAAGGTGAAACAAATTTCTAAAAACTTTTATTTGACAGTGCCTCCCTATTGGAGCGAAAAATGAGGGAAAAGCAAACATTTCGAAGCTCTTTGATATTGGAGATTTCGATGAAAAAGTCTCAGAAGCTACTGCTGTGATGCAAGCCTAAAGAATGGCGCAAAAAATATTTCTCAAATTTTTTTTTGTTTCGGAGTTTACGGACTGCATTATCTGCACCAGATAACCTAATTATTTTGTTTAAATTACCACCACTTGAAACCCCGATACTGCCATTTCTCACAAATCTGTCTTAAGAGCAAACACTTCCATATGCTCGTAAATTACGGCTTCGCCCATTTTGGCAACACAGCAACATTCAAGTTTCATTAAATCATGGAGGGGAAAGAACTACCTCCGTGCATTAAACCTCGTTAATATCTCAAGGTCAGGCACTTTTTCACGATCTGCATGCTTCAACGGTGCCATAGCTGCGAGAATAAATATTAGAATTCGGAGAAATTTCGACGTTAATAGAATTCCACTCTTCACTCCATTTGAGTTTTTATTTTCCCGAAAATTATTGAATATAAAAAGTGGCAACTTGTGTAGTTTTACAATTTTTTTCAACCATTTGCACCCATAAAATTTTTCGAACAAAACGAACTCTGGCCCCCAAAAGTCACCTCTTTATATTCCAGGTATTGTTTGCTCTTAAGCAGCTTCGCGGCAAGGATTCCAGTTGTTAGAAATCTTCGAGAAAATTTAAAAACTGATATAATACGATTCTTGAAAATGGCGCGAGAATAAATATTTCAAAAATGTAGTTTTTGCGCGCATATTCTAGGGGAACAGCGTGCTATCGTTTTGTCCAAATATCTGTAATTTTCGAATTTTGAGCCGAAAATCGATTGTCAAAATCGATTCTGTCCGGCCGACCGTGGACACGATAACTGTCGAACGGAGCCATCAGCTAGCGATTTGAAACTTGTAGGGTAGTTCGCACATCGGCATGTCGTGGTTAAGTTCGTTAATGGGCCAAATCGGCCTAATAGTCTCGGAGTTGTAGCCATTTGAAATTTTGAGGTTATTTCCCTCATATTTCAGAAACTACTGAAGCGATTGGATTGAAACTTGACAGTAAATTGAAGCATAACGACGCGCAACTTTGAGCGAAATTTCGTTGAAATCGTATAGTCACTTAATTCAAAAAAATATTTTTTCAAAATTTTTTTCGAAAAAAATTTTTTTTTCTGAAACTATTCTTCATATTCGGGAGCAATTTCAGTTTTTCTTTGTACTTCATATTTCACAGCAGTGTACCAAATTTCAATTCGATACGGCCCTTGGTTTTGGAGATATTGGGAAAAAATATGTAGAATTTCGTGGTTTTCTTATCGATATCGTTGTTTTTTCGGTATAACTTAAGAAATACTGATTCAATCGTGATGAAACTTCGCAGCTAGTTCAAATCCATTTATATACAGGGTGATTTAGAACTGAATTAATGAAAACTGTTAAGAATAATGTACCTTTGTTTTAAAAGATATCGAGAAAGTTTATTGAGAAAAGCTGTTTGGAATGACGAGCTGCTGCAGGAACTCAAGTTTCAGATAAATCAGCCCAACTTGACTTTATAAGTTGGTCATGAACATTTTGTATACGCGACGTTTTTTTTAATGATCAAAATTTAAATTTTGAAAATATTTTTTTAACAGGGTTACGTGATACCGCAACATTTGGCCAACGTTCATGGAATTGTCTCATTACTCCCTGATACGAAATGTCTGCACCTTATTAGCCGTAACACTGCACAATAAACATTCTTTGTTCTATGGTCAGCATGTTTTTAACTGGAAAATTTTCGTTTATGACGAAAAAATTTAAGTTTTAACTCACGTCTGGCATTGGTAACCATGGATATTATCAAATATCTTCATAACCTACTGACAAAATCAAAGTCGATCGATTCATCTGAGAATCGAGATTTAGCCGTGTCTTTTGATTCCAAACAACTTTTCCCAATAAACTTTCTCGATATCTTTTAAAACAAAGGTGCTTTATTTCATACAATTTTCCTTAAATCAGTTCTAAATCACCCTGTATATTAATTGATTCGGTTCATTTTCTCAACATCTTAGATTGAGACCAAGCAGGAGCGATTCCCAGAATATCAGAGTCTAACTCGAAAATTTTTCGTCATTTACACCTTACCGGCACCCAATCCGTGGACACACTGTAGAAATTGTATGCTAACCATAGCAGCTGTGAAAATTTCGCTGGAAGATAAGAAAACGAGAATTTGAGAGCTTCAAAATGCATCGCGCCAATTTTAGATTTTTTACCTCGACAGAGTTTGTCTTATTATATAAAAGAGAAAATTATTATAGGGTATCAACGAATAAAAAACAGAAATAAACAACATTATATTTATTAATATTATAAGGTTGAAAAAGATCTCTGTTGGCACATGCATTCTTTTATATTAAAGATCAATGCATTTAAGTTTACATTCATCGGAGATCTGGCATATTACGATCCTTTCATAAATATAGAAAATACAAAAAATTTGTTAAGTATTTTAGTATTAATATATGAATATACCATCATATTCATTTATACAGAGTGTAACAGCCAAATGGAATAAATTCGATAACGAATAAATGAGGGGGTGTTAGGGAAAACGCTCGGACACGTCGATTTGTAATTTTAAATGCGCATAGTTTTCAAGAAAATAAAATTATATAGGGTGTTCCATGCGACCGTGGCCAATACCAAATTTCTTATTTTAAATGTAACCCCCTGTATATTATTTTTTTTTTTTGGATTCTTCAGAAAATTCTAGACATAATTCATTTACAATTTCCTATACCTATCTTCAACTTTTTCGGAAATATTAAATGTTTTCAGAAATGTTGAGTAACGTTAGAAGACAATTCTACACCAGATTAGCATGTTGCCAAGACGTTCGCGGCGAGCATTTTGAACATTTCCTACATTGACATTAATGTTTTTTTTGTTTTTTTTAATCATTAAGAAATAATCAGTATTACTTATTAGGTTTTAAGTGTAATGTACCGAATTTGTGAAATAAAATAATTTTTTTTATTCAAAACGTTGATTTTTGAACTAAATCTGAAAACACTAAATATTTCCGAAATAGTTAAAGATAGGTATGGGACATTGTGTATGAATTGTGTCTAGAATTCTCTGAAGAATCCAAAAAATAAATAATATACAGGGGGTTGCATTTGAAATAAGAAAGTTGGTATTGGCCACGGTCACATGGAACACCCTATATAATATTATTTTCTTGAGAAATATGCGCATTTAAAATTACAAATCGACGTGTCCGAGCGTTTTTCCCAACACGGCCTCATTTTTTCGTTATCGAATTTATTCCATTTGGCTGTTACACTCTGTATATAGGATGCAAATACTTGTAGGTATAAATTTAAGTATAAGTATTCAAATTTTTAATTTTCAAAATGTAAGTACAAAAATAATTTCATTCAGATAATTTTCTCAATGTAAGTATACACCATATAATATTATAGGGGCTATATCCATCCAGTTTAGATACATTTCAAAAAATAAGTACAAAAATAAGTATAATAATTTCAATTTTAAGTAACCGGTTATTTTCAACGGCTGAAATTTTTTTTTCAAAATAGCAAAACGAAAAAAAAGGATATCAAATGGGAACTTGGATTTATGATTTGTCACAGAGCAGTGGTTATTAAACTTGAATCGAATACTTTGGGGAGATACATACTAGCTTTCATAAAATGTTATTTCGTGAATTAAATTTGATGAAAGAATAATAATTTCAGGATAAAATGGTATAAAACATCTTTTCTGTACTTTTTAGCCCATGGAAACTCAAGTGGCTCAGATAATTACTTCAAAAATATTATAACATGCACAACAATTATTCTTCATGAAGAATTCCTTTTGAATATGCATTTGATGATTTCTTCAATTCCAATTTTCAATTGCCAAACCCATAGATCCAAAAAAGTTTGAAAAATATAAAATATAGAAATTTGATTAAAAAACATAATCTCTATTACAAACTTTCCTGAAAATGTAGACACATCAACTTTCCTGAAAATGATGGAAGTTTTATAGTTAGTATCAGAAAAAGCAGCACAGTAATATTTTTGATAGTTTATTGCATAAATTTTGAGAAATTATTAAAAAAAAATAAATCGGAAACCACTTCATGTAGAAGAATTTTGTGCTAGAGAGTTCTTGTTTAGAATTTTTCGATCTTCATCATCGGATTGTATAGCGAACATACTATTATTTTATCACCCTAGGGAGTAATGTCTTGAACGTTAATATACAGGATGTTCCTAAAATAGAGGTACTTACGAGCCCGGGAGATTCCTTGCTTAAATTCAAGGGAAAAAAGTGCTATAAACCGCAAAAGTATCGTTTTCGAAATACAGGGTGTTAAAGTTTGATTTTTTTTCTGTATCTGCACTTTACGATATGATGATAAAAGTTCAACGAATCTTTATGAACTATTGCTACAGATCAGGAGAATATCCATAAAAACTTATAATTAATTCTATTCATCGCAGCCTTCAAACTGGATTTTTGTGACGATTTGAATTTTTTTGAGAATTTCGAGAGAATGGTTAAAAAAATTGTTTCTCAAAATCGGTAGCAGATACGACTAAACTACAGGAAACCATAAAGCTTGATATCACAATAACGCTTCATTTTACAATTTTTCAAATCTAACAGTGGCTTGCCGAAAAAAAGTTCTGGAGGAAAACAGAGGACAGTTTTCCATAAAAATAGATCAAAATTGCCATGTCACATGTAATAAACTCTAAATTCTAACATCTATGTCAACTTTTAGAAGAATATCTTGTAGAATGCAGATACTATGAGAGAAAAACTAGAATATACAGTGCGGGTCAAAATTATGGAACAAATTAATTTTCTCAGAAGAAAAATCTTTGGCAACAAAATCCTGCTGGTCAATTTTTGTTTCACTTTGAACAAATTTTGATGCATTTTTGAAGGATATTTGTTGCACCCTGTGCCATCCCCATCAACCCTCTAAATTTTTTGAATAGGGAAAATGGGACATGTGGTACTTTTTTGGTAAGATCTTTGTATCTTCTCTACAGGCGTGCAGAAATTTTCAAGAAAATAATTTTTTTTTTGAAAAATTTGTTAGTGATGTTACTTCAATGCTGAAATAAATTTCCAATGTCACTCCATTTTTTTTCCATTAAATGGTTCGTAGGGGTTGAAAGTTGTGCATGAACAAAACTGTAATGGTCGACTTTCATTCGGTGACAATTTTCATCACCATTGTCTCAAAGTTAATGAGCCAAGACAAAGTGCACATCTGAAAACCTCTTAGAAGTAACTAATTTTTAAAAAAAAAGTTTTTTCTGGAAAATTTCTGCACTCCTGTAAAGAAGATACTAAGACCTTGCCAAAAAAGTTCCACATGACTTTCCCCCATTCAAAAAATTTAGAGGGTTGATGGGGATGGCACAGGGTACAACAAAAATCCTTCAAAAATGCATAAAAATTTGGTAAAAGTGGAACAAAATACTGTGAAATTTTCAGGGAGGGTTATATTTTTTTTTTTTTTTGGTCGATTACTAAGGTTTATTATTTGATTTTATCAAATAATAAACCAAAATTGACCTGTTTAAGGATTTTGTTGCCAAATATTTTCCTTCTGAGAAAATGAATTTGTTCCATAATTTTGACGCGCACTGTATTTAATACACTGGATCTCCAAAATGAAACATTTGCGGTCCCATGTTTGACGTTTAACAGACTTTTTTCCTCAAAATTATCAGGACTTTCTCCTTTTCATAAGTATCTACAGCTTAGAAACAACCTGTATACAGGGTTGATTTCATGATAGGATATCTTCGATTAATATTGTGAATATAAGGAAGCCTGTAAAAAAGGAACGAACAATTAAGTCGGGTTGCTAAATGAAAACTATTCCACATAATACTTCCTAACAGGAAGAAAAAAAATTATTAAATTTTTTTTCGTTAATTTCCATAGAGAGCTACGAACTTTTTGATTAGTCCAGAAACCACCCTTTCAACCATTTATTTTGTGAACACTCGTTATACAATCCGCACTTGTTCTACTCACTAACGAAAACGCTTTCGTTTCAAATTCAATCAATCACAGCTCAATCTTTTTTCTCCATGTAATGCTCTTCAGCTATCTTTCGTAACTTCTCCTCCATTTTGCTACCGGTTTCTGCTACCATCTTACTGAAGAATCCACTCTCGTTACGCAGCAGTTCATGTGGAGGTGCGAATTCCTTCAACTGTCCTGCGTCCATGACGATAACCTTGTCGGAATCCATGATGGTGTTCAACCTGTGAGCTACTGTGAGCACCGTACAGTTGGCGAAGTTCTTCCTGATGGACTTTTGGATCAACGCATCAGTTCTGGAAAGAAGATTGGGATGAACAAGTCGGTAAGAATAGATTTGAGGATATTTTGTGAGGTTTTTAACAAAACAAAATATTGAAAGGTAATAATCAAAAAATAGTAGTTTCTTCAATTAATTTTTTGTACTGATTCTTCTGATCTCTGAGATGTCATAGCAAAAATTGTATCTTAGTTTGTAACCATGATCAAATATGTTTATTTTTTTTACAATACCTACTGTTCTAAAGACAAAGAATATTTTAATTGTAATACGTTTGTGAATCTCCGTTATTGGGTATTTCGTGTTGAGATTCCTGATCATAAAGAATTGCGCGCAGGTTCAATGGAGATGACCGCTTTGGCAACGAATTTGAACTTGCGTGCAAAAGTTGCTGCCTTCAGGGCAGTGCTTTTCTAGATTTTTGCGCGCATGTTCTAGGGGAACAGCGTGCTATCGTTTTGTCCAAATGTCTGTAATTTTGGATAATTGAGCCGAAAATGGTCTCAATCGACTAGGTTGGACTCACTGATCCAGCCGTAGACACGATAACTGTCGACAGAAGCAAGCTAGCAACTTGAAACTTTCAGGATAGGTTGCGCATCAGAATGCCGCGGTTGAGTTCGTTAATGAGCCAAATCGGTCGAATAGTTTCGGAGTTATAGGCAGTTGAAGTTTTGAAGTTATTTATTTTTTATTTCAGAAACTACTTGGGAGATTAGATTCAAACTTGGCAGTTGGGTGAAGTATAACGACGCGCAACTTTGAGGCAAACTTCTTCAGGATCAGATTTTCAGTGAATTTTAAAAAAATTTTTTTTCGAAATTTTTTTCCAAAAAATTTTTTCTTCCGGAAACCATTTATCATATTCGAAAAAAAAGTCCACTCACACTTTGAACTTCATATTTCACAGCAGTGTACCAAATTTCAGTTCGATACGATCATAAGTTTCGGAGATATCCGGAAAAAATGTATCAAATTTCGAGGTTTTCTTCTCGATATAGTTTATTTTTTCGGTATAACTCGAGAAATACTGATTCAGTCCTGATGAAATTTCACAGCTAGTTTTGAGATGCTGAAAGACAACTTCATGCGAAATTTCGTGATAATCGTGTCATCAGAACAATTTGAAAAAAAAAATTTCTATGATTTTTCTTATCATATCATCCTCATCACATTCTGTATGAAACTTCGAACTGTTATTTTCGATGAAGTACTGGATTTCAATTCGATCTGATCTGTATTTTTGGAAATATTGAAAACATAAAATTTTGATTGGGTATATCTACGGAATCATTGGGTGGATTTTACCCATTCACGAATTCGGCCTTCGTAATGTAGGTCCAAACCTTCTCTACAAATATCCAGTTCCTAAGTTGTTTCTTTCGGAAGTTATTGTGTTTACGCAGTCGGCCGTTAGGCTGACCGTAAACACAATAACTTCCGGATGAAACGACTTAGAAACTCGATATTTGTAGAGAAGGTTTGGGGCTTAATTTCGAAGGTAGAATTCGTGAATGGGTAAAATCCGCCCAATGATTCCGTAGATATACCCATTAAAAATTTTATTTTTCCAATATTTCCAAAAATACAGATTTGATCGAATTGAAATCCAGTAATTTATCAGTAAAAATTTCAAAAAGTACTTCCGTGAAGGCAGCAGCTTTTGCGTGCATGTTCAAATTCGTTGCTGAAGCGGTCATTTACATTGAACATGCGCGCAAAAGTTGCTGCCTTCACGGCAGTGCTTTTTGAAATTTTTTTTCGATAAATTACTGGATTTTAATTCGATCTAATCTGTATTTTTGGAAATATTGGAAAAATAAAATTTTTAATGGGTATATCTACGGAATCATTGGGAGGATTTTACCCATTCACGAATTCGACCTTTGTAATTAAGCTCCAAACCTACTCTAAAAATATCGAGTTTCTTAGTCGTTTCTTCCGAAAGAAACAACTTAGACCTTAATGGGGGTTTTTCCTGAATTTGGATTATTACTGCAAATGCAAATTTGGACATAATCATTTTGGGTTTGATTCATCATTTTCCCGAATTACATTCAGAAAGTATTCAAAATCAAATTTCAAAATTGGGGTTTGGGATTTGCCAGGCATGCACGAAGTGACAACGTTGTTTAGTAGAATTGCTTTTTCTGTTATAGAATAATTAAATATTTATTCCAATTCTGTGGTACACACGTGTTTTTTGTCAATATAACCAAACAATTGCAGTTTGCGATTTGTCAGTAATATGACAATAGGTATGACAGTCTGTGCTCTTTTTTTTCTATTCCTGGTCGTTGTCTTCTACTCTAACCAGATCGAAGTTTGGCTATCTCTGTTTTCTTAAGCGAAGTAACACATTTGACGTCCTTTTCTTTCCGAGAAAGCTGAATTCGACGTTGCCATATCGTGCACTCAAGACAAATCCCTTTAAATGCAAATCCCTATTTTTATTTTTCAGTTTTAGGTGATCAAACATTTTTTTAAGAATATAACATTGAAAATATATGTTCGAAATGTGATGTTCTGAAGGTTTTTCATGAAAAATACTGCATTTTCGTGTAAAGGAAAAACCCCCATTACGAAGGCCGAATTCGTGAATGGGTAAAATTCGCCCAATGATTCCGCAGATACACCTATTCAAAATTTTATTTTCCCAATATTTACAAAAATACAGATTAGATCGAATTGAAATCCAGTACTTAAAATGACAGTTTGAAGGTTCATGCATAATTGAGGATACTATGATGAGCATTTTTTTTCAAATTGTTCTAATGACACGATCATCACGAAATTCTGCACAATGTTGTCCTTCAACATTTTGGAACTAGCTGCATCACGATTGAATCAGTATTTCTTGAGTTATACCGAAAAAAACAACGATATCGGGAAGAAAACTACGAAATTCTCCATATTTTTTCCCCAATATCTCCGAAACTAATAGCCGTATCGAATTGAAATTTGGTACACTGCTGTGAAATATGAAGTTCAAGGTATAACTGAAATTTTTCTCGAATATGAACAACAGTTCCAGAAAAAAAAATTTTTTCGAAAAAAATTCAAGAAAAAATGTTTTTCAAATTGGGTAACCATACGCTTTCAACGAAATTCCGCTCAAAGTTGCGCGTCATTATGCTTCAACTTACTGTCAAGTTCCAATCCAATCGCTTGAGTAGTTTCTGAAATATGAGGAAATCAACCTCAAAATTTCAATTGTCTATTACTCCGACACTATTTGGCCGATTCGGCCCATTAACGAACTCAACCTTTGTATTTTGAAATGCAACCCTCCCAGAAATTCTCAAATTGATAGAATTCTCCGTACGCCTGTACTCGTGGCGAGGGCCGGACAGAATCGATTTTGACACCGGATCCGTCATCAGTGAGTCCAATCTAGTCGATTGAGACCATTTTCGGCTCAATCATCGAAAATTACAGACATTTTGACAAAACGATAGCACGTTGTTCCCCTAGAACATGCGCGCAAAGATAAATGAAAAATAAAAATGAAACTTAATTTGTATGTAAAAACACTTACTGTGGATCAACATTAGCCGTAGCTTCATCCATGACTAATATCTTATTATTCCTAACAATTGCTCTAGCCAGACATAACAACTGTCTCTGACCAGCGCTGAAATTTGATCCTCCTTCACTGACCTTCATATCGAGACTTTCAACAACATGCTTCAGTTCAACCTATGAACAAAACCAAAAATATTGTTAAGAAATCTTAATTTTATTTTCACCGACTTACATTTTCCAGGGCTTGCCACAAAGTGAGATCATCGCTTTTCCCAAACGGATCCAGATTATATCGAACGCTTTCAGAGAACAGCGTTGGTTCTTGGGGTATTATGGAGATCTTACTCCTCAAATTTGACAGACCAACTTTGAAGATGTCGACACCGTCGATTTCTATGGAGCCTTCCGTAGGTGCTAACCTGAAGATTGCCGAGATGAGAGTTGATTTTCCTGCTCCTGTACGTCCGACTATTCCAATCTGGAAGGACAAAGATCCTTAGGATATGTTTGAAATGTAGGTTTGGGGAAAACAGGAAACCATCGTGAGGAATATGGGAGGAAAGTAATAAGATTGACGAAACTTAGACGATCTGGCAACGCTGCGTTGTTGTACCGGTCAAAACAAGAGATGTCAGATGCTCTGTTTGAGTTTTATTTCTGTACAATCTGAATGAAGAAAAATTTTAGGAAAGCACAAACGTGAATTCAGCAGCTTTTGCGCATATGTTCAAATTCGTGGGTGAAAAGAAAATTTTGCATATTTTGAAAAATGGTTCTAATTACGCGATGATCAAGAAATTTTGCACTAAACTGTGCATCAACACAGTTTATTATTACTCAGTTTCATCAAGATCAGTATTTATTTTTTGAATTATTATGGAAATGACAACGATACCGACGAAAAAACCTAGAAAAGCACTGACGTGAAGTCAACAGCTTTAACGTGCTTGTTCAAATTTCGAAATAGCGACTTGGAAAGTTCAGTGAAATTCAAATAAAATATAAAAATAATAATATAATTTTTTTTTTCAAATTTTTCTATGGATAATTCTTTTTATTGACACTGTTCATCTTCCAACCAAGTTTAATTTCGATCAGATAAATATTTTTCGAGTTATTGAAAAATCAAAATTTCAAGTTCAGTAAAATTCAAATAAAATATAAAAATAATAATATAATTTTTTTTTGAAATATTTTTATGGATAATTCTTTTTATTGACACTGTTCATCTTCCAACCAAGTTTCATTTCGATCAGATAAATATTTTTCGAGTTATTGAAAAATCAAAATGTCAAGTTCAGTGAAATTCAAATAAAATATAAAAATAATAATATAATTTTTTTTTGAAATTTTTTTATGGATAATTCTTTTTATTGACACTGTTCATCTTCCAACCAAGTTTCATTTCGATCAGATAAATATTTTTCGAGTTATTGAAAAATCAAAATTTCAAGTTCGGCATTTTTGGCTCATCAACGAACTCAACCGAGATATTCAGGATCAAATCCTAACCTGAATATTTCAAGGCTCTAGGTCCTTCCTTTCGAAAGTTACAGCGCACACGGCCGCCGGACGGACAGAATCAATTTTGACCACGGATTCTTCATCAATGAGTCCAACCTAGTCTTTTGAGACCGATTTCACCCCAAAATTCGAAAATTACAGACATTGTGACGAAACGATAACGTTCCCAAGAACCAGTGCGTAAAAGAAGGAAATTTAACATATTTTTTCCCAATATCTCCGAAAATTAAAATTGGTTTAAAATCGTGACTTCAACGTCTGTGCTGAATTTCATCGGAATCTGACTAATAGTTTCCGGAAAAATGGTTTAAACAAAATTAGGAAAATTTTTGAGAACTATACGTTCCCAACAAAATTGTGCAATCAGTTGTGCTAGGTTATTCTACAACTCACTATCTTGTTAGGTGTAGGTAGTTCCTGAGTAATGATAATAATAATCTTTATTTTAAGTAAAATGCCACATTTCTAAAAATATCGCACTCGAAATAAAATAGTGCCAATAGAGGTTTTTCCTGAATTTGGGTTGTTAGTGCAAATGCCAATTTGAACATAATTATTATGGGTTGGATTCCTCATTTCCCCTAATTACCTTCAGAAAGTATTCAAAATCAGGTTTCACAATTGGGGTTTGGGATTTGCCAGGCATGCACGAAGTGACAACGGTGTTTAGTAGAATAGCTTTTTCTGCTATAGAATAATGAAATATTTATTCCTATTCTGTGGAACACACGTGTTCTTTGTTAATATAACCAACAATTTCCGTTTGCGATTTGTCAGTAATATGACAGTCTGTGCTCTTCTTTTTGTATTCCTTGGTCGTTGTCTTCTACTCTAACCAGATCGAAGTATAGCTATCTGTGTTCCTAAGCAAAGTAACACATTTGACGTCCTTTTCTTTCCGAGAAAGCTGAATTCGACGTTGCCATATCGTGCACTCATGACAAATCCCTTTAAATGCAAATCCCCATTTTTACTTTTCAGTTTTAGGTGATCAAACATTTTTTTGAAAATATCATGTTGAAATGATATGTTTGAAATGTGATGTTCTGAAGGTTGTTCATGAAAATTATTGCATTTTCGTTTAAAGGAAAAACCCCCATTCAACAACTTAGCAATTTGCCATGCTATATGCCATAAATCCTTCAGTAGTGTATGGCCCTATCTTGAGCAGTAATTTAAAGACTAATTTTTTAAAAGTTTTAAAGCTTCTCTAAACTCTGATGTGTAAAGGTACCTTGTTGTAATATTTTTCACAGGCATATTCAGGACGTCGTTAGATTAGAGATAGCCATTGGACAGATAACCTCCAAAATTTAAACGAGTATAACTATGAAACAGTTTGGCCGATTTTACTAGTTAACAAACTCGTGGACACCGAAGACATGTGCCACACAGCTCATACCACATTGTACATTCTGCACAAGCGATATGAGGGCATGGTTATCTCACGTAGAGATGACGTGAACTGGCCACCGAGACTGTGCTATTTGACATCGTTAGACTCTTTCTTGTGGGGGAATCTTGAGTCGCAGGTCTGTGTGCATAAGTTACTATGCAAGGCAGCCCTCAAACAGGTCGGCGCTACGTGCCACACAGCTCATACCACATTGTACATTCTGCACAAGCGATATGAGGGCATGGTTATCTCACGTAGAGATGATGTGAACTGGCCACCGAGACTGTGCCATTTGACATCGTTAGACTCTTTCTTGTGGGGGAATCTTGAGTCGCAGGTCTGTGTGCATAAGTTACTATGCAAGGCAGCCCTCAAAGCCAACATAACCCTTGCAATCACAAAAATTCAGCCGGATTTAAGCGCAAGAGTCATAGAAAATTGAACATTCTGGATACTCGCCCCTTAGCTTCAACCTTCAATAATATCTCAAACGCTTTGTTCGATTTAAACTTGAAGATGAGAACCGCTAAAGGAAAGATCCAATAAGTAGTTAGATGAGTTCAAAAAGATTATTACACCTCTTCTCAACCAAATCGAGTAACTTAGTTGCTATCAAAGCACTGAACTCCTATGTCATAGACTCAAAGTTGATATGGGAGTGCCAAAGGGATCTCAATGAAGTAGGCAAGAACAACAAGGTCTCCTTAGTCTGGGTTACTGGGCACTCAGGAATCAAAGGAAATGAAGAGGCTAACACTCTAGCCAGAAAGGGAGCACAAACGCTACCTACAGGCCCAGAACCTTTCTGTGGTATAGGCAAATGCACCAATACGAAAGAGTTTTTGGAGAAGGAAGAATATGAAGGAGGAGCACTCTGGCGGAATTCTCCAGGAATGGAACACTCCAAAAAGTTCCTTCGGAACTTTGAAATGGTAAGGTCCAAAATTAATTGGATCTCAGTAAGAACAAGTTACGCCTCCCCACTGGTTTCCTCACAGGACACTGTCGCCTGAGGAAGCATATGATGAGAATGGGCTCATCAGAAACTGACAAGTGCAGATTCTGTGGAGAAGAGAAGGAAACTCCTGTTCACCTGATCACAGAATACCTCGCCATTGTGAGCCTACCCAAGAAATGTCTCAGAAGAATTATAGGACAGATACGAACTTAGCCTCCTTGAAGCCCTCACAGATATAAGAATTCATCAGATCTTTCGAGCTGGAGGGCGAGCTGTAGGTAGCGCAGTGCGAAAACAGCTCTGACAAGGGGGCACAATAGACCTTAAGGTCGCAATGGAATGTAACCCCTTACCAAACTATAACTAACTTAGTTAAAATACTATGAAAATCCAAATATTACCTTTTCTCCAGGCTCTATCCTCAAGGTCAGATTTTTCAGTACAGGATCTTCATCAGGAACATATCGCAGATATACGTTCTTGAATGTAATCCTGCCAGCTTCCGGCCAATCCCTAGGCGGCAAATTCCCAGGCAAAGAAGTAAACGGTCCTTCCTTGTCTATTTTTGTATATTGCAACACTCTTTCTACGCTGGTCATGTGGCTCGCCACATCTGCAGTGTTTCGGATTCCATATTGCAGCATGCCTATGATTATCAAACTTTGTGATATAACCAGTCCTACGTCACCCGCAAGTGCTGCAAAATAAATTAAATTTGAAGGACCAGAATTATCTGAACAATATACAGGTTATTCTTCCAGTTGTACATTGATTCCTCTGTTCGGCTCAGATAGAAACACATAAAACATTTGAATATTTCTCAATGTGCTTATACATTCCCGCACTATGTTTGTAGGTTCAACAAAGAAATCTTAGGTGCTTCTTGCAGTTTTATTGTAATGAAAATATTTATCTGTACTTGATCATTAAAAAAATACTATTCTTCCACTGTTCCACTTGATATACATGCAATATCCATTTGTTTCCACCATAAGATCCTAAACAATTTTTTCTTGCCCTTTCTCACACTGAAAATTACATAATTATCCTAATTTTCATCAAATTTATAAATGAATTATATGAAATCATACAAAGAGCGTGAACGCATTGATTGAATTCTATGATTTCAATGGACAGACATAGCCCCTCTGAATGTGGACTGGTCACGAAATAGATAAATATTACTGTGTATTCTACGGTCCGGATAAACGTGGGCGGAACTTTATTAAAAGCAGATCCACAAAAATAGGGAAATTTTTGGAATCTTCATCAGATTTTTATGACATCAACAATAAATATCTCGAAAACTCAGTTTGAGGACAAATAATAAAAAATGATTGAATATTCTGAAATGAAGATTATTTTAAAGACTCAAGATGAACTTATCTACATTTCTTATAGTTTTATGAATCGGCGAGTCTATTAAAGGGTGTTATGTCAGAGGTATAGAACTTAAAGTTAGCAACACTGGTTTTACCGGCGGCCATTCTGTCAGCTGTCGAGTAATTTGTGTTTAGTCTGGTCTGGCATTTCAACATGAATAGACTGACGCCTGAACACCGCTGCCAAATTGTGCACAATCAGAGCAATTGATTCGATTAACTATGAATCGTTTTCGCACAACGTTTACTCTAACTGTTAATACGCATCCACAGAGACATCGTACAGTGAGAACAGAAGAAGCCATTGCTGCTGTACAGCGTAGCGTAGAGGAAGACCCGAATCAGTCTATCCGCCATCGTGCACAGCTATAGGGCCATGATTACTGACTTTTTCGTTCCTCAATAGACGAGTTCGGCCCGAGTTGCCAACCCACAATTTTCTTCACAAATTTGCTATCACTGGGGAACGAGAATTTTAGGACAAATTCGACATAAGGTTCGCGTTATTCATAAATACCCGTGAAAGATGCCTCGGCTCCTCAAACAAGATAATTCTTTTCAAATATAGGTTTTTGTTAGGCTGAAATTTAAGTTGGGATTCCTGATTTCATGTTAATAGTGTCAAGTTTATAAAGGATATGTTTCGCGAATCAACTTGGTTATTTCGGTTGCCGGTTTTCCGTTCTATAAATATGAAATATTCGGTTGGTTCCTGAAAAAAGGTTCATCACGGAATTTGATTGATAAAAAAGCAATCTTTCTGTGACCAGAACATAGACATATTAAGTCTATGCACCAGAACGACAATCAATGTTTTATGGTAACATATCCATAGCATAGAACAATCTTTATTTACCTTATGATCCATAGACCATACCTGGTAATTTTTCCATTGTTGATTATTGTCTCTTCTATGTTCTATGGATCATAAAGTAAATAAAGATTGTTCTATGCTATGGATATGTTACCTTAGAACATTGACTGTCGTTCAGGTGATAGAAAGAACGTTTTTCATCAATCAAGATCCGTAATTAACCATTTTTTCAGGAACCAACCGAATATTTCATATTTACGGAATGGAAAACCGGCAACCGAAATAACCAATTTGATTTGCGGAACAAATCCTATATTAATTTGACACTATTAACATGAAATCAGGAATCTCAACTTGAATTTCAGCCAATCAGAGATCTTAACAAAACCCTATATTTGGAAGATATTACCTTGTTTGAGGAGCCGAGGCATCTTTTACGGATACTTATAAATAACGCGAACCTTATGTCGAATTTACCTTGGAATGCCCGTTCCCTAGTGATAGTAAATTTGTGAAGAAAATTGTGGGTTAGCGAGTCGGGCCGAAGTCGTCTATTGAACAACCATGATGTGCAGCAGCTGTGGTTTCAACAAGACGGCGCAACATGTCACATAGCTCGTGCCACAATTGATTTACTGAAAAAAACGTTTGATAACCGCATAATTTCAAGTTCCAGGCAGGTGAATTGGCCTTCAAGATCGTACGATCCAACGCCGCTAGACTATTTTCTGTGTGTGATATGTGAAGTCGCTAGTCTACGACGATAAGCCCAAGTAGTCGATCGTACTTGGAGGACAACATTCGCCGCGTTCTTGCCGATATATGGCCATAAATGTTGGAAAAAGTGATGGAAAATTGGACCTCCAGATTAGATTAAGTCCGAGCCAGCCGTGACGGTCATATGCCTGAAATTATATTTAAATTATAATGTCAAAAGATTATCTTTTGAATAAAGTCAATTTCACGTCAACTTTAAAAATTCATCCTTGTTTTATTCCATTTCAAACCTCTATGCCTCTAAAAAAACACCCTTTATGAATCCGTATTAAATAGGATCAATGTGATCACTGGGGAATATGTGGCATAGTTATAGAAAACTTCACATCAAAATTCATTCCATTCAGAGTAACCATGTCGAAGCTACAAAAAGAAGACTGATTTTTTTTTATAAATTTCAACAGCCTGAACTGAATCTGGAAAAATGAAAAGTGTTCCGTTTTATGACAGGAATCTATGGTTAAAACAAACAACCCAAAGATTAGCTGCTGGGACCAACGGAATGCGCCATTCTTTACCAAATGCTAAAATTATGATTCATATATTTATAATAATAACAATCAATATAGACTAACAATTTTCTCACCTTCATCATTGAGTAAAAACTGCACAGTGGTGATGACAAGAAATATAATGGACACCAAGTCCAGGTACAAACCAAAAGCTTCAAAGGCAGCTATGAACATATACCACGTAGAGGTGTGCTGATCCTGAATGGTATCAAATTCTCTTTTAACCATATCTTCAGCGTTAGCTGATCGTATTGTCGGTAAACCATCCAATGAAGCGGCAACATAGGAGAATACCGGTGCTTTTGCTACGAATGAAATGAGATAACGGATAATTCAAATCAAATTTTTGGTCCGTCATAATGTTCTCCGAATAATAAAATAAATAATAATATGCAAGATTTACGGGAAAGTAATGAAACTGATTTTCTATATGTCATAATTTGAATTTTTTTTAAAAAACTTAATTTTTCATCAAAGCGGTTTATTTTCGAAAACTATATAGAATATTCCCAAACTAGAGTTACGAACGAAGAGAGAAGATTCTTTGCCTAATTAAAAGGAACAAGTTCCATAAACATGAGTGCTAAGGTTTTAATTTTTTGAGCGTTTTTTTTCTCATAGATTTGCATTTCACAAGTTATTCTACTGAAATTTGGCATAGATACAACAAATAAAAGTTTATACAATGTGACCTGCCAAATTCGATTGCAAATCTACATGTTCTAGAAACGGCCCTTGACAAATAGTTTTAATTCCGAAATCCACAAGGGCATTTTCTATGAGTAATAATTTTCATTTAATTTTCAATAGTTCTTTTTCAGATATTGTATGTGAAATCCTAGACAAATCCCAAAATTTCCTGATATCGATATCTCGAATTCCATTAAGGGTGAAGCTGGCAACGCTGCGTTGATCAACACAGCGTTGCCTGATTGCTCACATTGTTGTCAGGTTATCACTTACTTGTTCCCTCAAGTCTTTTAACAGCTTGAGCTGCCTTCATGAAAACATCTCTGAACCAATACAGAACGGCTCCGAGAACAATCGTTGGGAATATCATCCACCAGGATTTGATGAAGGTCATACCGAGAATACCTGCAGCCACCAAAAAAATTTGAACTGCCGTAAGGGTAGCGTTCGGTAGAAGCTCATCGATAGACCCCATATCTTTGGAGAATCTATTCAAAATTCTTCCTGTAACAGACAGTGCAATTTTGTTGAAGGTCATGATGAAAATCAAGCCAAGCTGATGCAAGATATACAAGTATAGCTATTAGTCTGAGATCCCGCAGCAGAATTTTTTACAGTTGTTCGTTAATAGGAGAATATATATCTACGGGTTTGCTTATCGAAATGTGGCCGCATCATATTCAACAGACAGCAACCCTTATTTTTGACTAGATTTACCTCGAACACAGAAAAAAATTAGCTTTGATTTCATTTATAAATGAAAGATGTTCGTTAAAGAGTAACAAAATCGTATACTCCATTCACTTTTATGAACTATCCCGGTTGGCTGTGATTTAGGTCTATCAAGTTTTTTTACTTGAAACTGATGCACTCGTGAAATATCGGCCATGTCAAAATAATTCTCAGCGACGTTGCCACATGCCGATGCCAATTTCTACTCTCAATCTCCACATAATCAACAATTCAACATTTGGCAGGCATGCACGAAGTGACAACGGTGTTTAGTAGGATAGCTTGTTCTACTATAGAATAATGAAATCTTTGTTTCTATTCTGTGGTACACACGTGTTATTTGTCAATATAACCAAACAATTTGTTATTCGTTTCCGTTTGCGATTTGTCAGTAATATGACAGTCTGTGCTCTTCTTTCTATTCCTTGGTCGTTTTCTTCTACTCTAACCAGATCGAAGTATAGCTGTTTTCCTAAGCAAAGTAACACATTTGACGTCCTTTTCTTTCCTAGAAATTCGACGTTGCCATATCGTGCACTCAGGACACACCCCTTTAAATTTCAAATCCCCATTTTTCAGTTTTGATCATACATTTTTTAGAAAATATAATATTGAAATATGATGTTCTAAAGGTTTTTGATGAAAATTACCGCATTTTCGTTCAGAGGAAAAAACCCCATTCTGCAGCCGGAAATCGTACTATACAGGAACAATACAAACGAAAAACAAATCGAACTGTGGCGTTTCAGAGTACAAATCTGACTCTTTCATCGGTCGAAGGGGAAAATTTTAAAAATAATTTTTTTCGATTTGTCGTTCTGAGGTGAGACTTTGGTCAAAGTGTGTGATAGTTTCTCATGTAATTCTTCCAATTTTCTAAAACAAACGATCGAAAAAGGCCCATACCTTTCCTTTAAGTATCGATTAAAATGATACGAAATCCTCTCAAAATAAACTTTAATCCATACTTAAAGGAAGAAAGATATGGGCCTTTTCGATCGTTTGTTTCAGAAAATTGTAAGAATTATATAAGAAACTATCACACAATTTGGCAAAAGTCACAACTCAAAACGACAAATCGAAAAAAAAATATTTTTAAAATTTTCTCATTTGTCTGATGAAAGAGTCCCATTTGTACTCTAGAACGTCACAGTTGGCTTTGTTTATCGTTTGTATTATTACTGTATTGTTCATTGGGCAATCTTTTTTCCAAGAAACTAGCCTAGACAAATAGTTTAATTCTGCAATCCGCAAGGGCGTTTTTCATGAATAAACAATTTTCTTTTAATTTGTAATAGTTCTGTTTCAGATATTGGGAGTGAAAAACTAGAAAAAAAATAAAAAATGATTTTTAAACTCCTATTTTGTTGGAAAAATCCAAATACGATAAAAATTCTTGAATTTTAAATATGCTATCAGAAATATGAATAGAATCTCACCAGAAGGATTAGTGTCGAAGAACCTCATAGTCGCCTGGAGAACATTGGTAAAAATTGTATTATGCAAATTTGTAGATGCGTTCATACAAATTTTGTAGAACAGTATGGATCTCACTGAGGTTAAGATGATGGTCAGGACTATCAATAAAGTGTAAACCTTAATATAAAGATCATTTGTGTAAGTAGTCACATCATCAGGGATGAAATTATCACTCAGGGTTTCCGTTATGTTATCTACAGAATCCATCGTTGTAGAATATAAAAATTCTGTTATATTGTCAACTTGAGGGGCAAGCGTTGTTTCGAAGTCGTCTGTAGAATTTGAAATTTTAGGGATTGCGGTAGTTGAATTCACCATTGACTTAACCACATTATTTGTCCTGCAAACATATTACATATTTACAAATTCAGAATAACAAAAAACTTCACAAGTTCAAATATTCCGAAAAAGTAGAAACCCATGCAATACCCATAAGGAGCTGTTTGAATTAAAAATTTTTTTTGGTAACATAGATAGTATAATAGCAAGGAGTAAATGCTTGAAATTTGGAAAAAAAGTAGGGTTTAAAATTTTTTTAATGAAATTTGTTAATAATGTGTTTGTCCATCGCGGTTATCTATACACTTCCCAACACGTCTTGGCATTGATGCAAGAAGATGGTCTATTTCTTCTTGAGGGTTACCATTGGCGTCTGAATTTAAGATTGCAGCGCCACGGTGGCCAGTTTTAGAACCTTAGATACAGACAGATTTTGTTTTGATAGTTGATTTTGTACTGTTTGTTAGTGGTTGTTTTGATAATTTTTGATTTCACGATTTATTCAAAGACTTTTTAGACTTTTATAGTTGACGAGAGTATTACTGGGAGTACATATTCCATTCTTATAAAGTAGGTATGTATCATTCTTCAAGATTAGACAGTATTTTAATATTATTTATTTTCAGATCCAAATGGCAAGATTGCCTTTGGCGGATTTCTTAGGCTGTCTTGAAAGTTGAAAAACAGACAGTAGTGTAAAACATACTTTTTGGACTTTTTGGAATAATAGACAAATACTCATAACTTTACTATTTTTATAGCGAAGGACTAAATACTCAATATATTGTGAATAAAATGAATACATTCACATAAAACTAATGCTACTAGTACCGTGAGCCTTATTCATTATGGATTGACAAATAAATTTTCCAACTCACATATGATTGATCTTCAAATGCTGTAATAAACAAGACTTGTACAACTTTGCTTTCATCGGCAGGAGCACTTTGAGCGAACAGTATTCATCACTAGATATTTCCTTATTGAGACTCTTTTTTTTCAATAGTCAGTTCTACCACTAAAATATTTACGTTGTTTCTCAATGATCAGTTCAACAGGTAGATTTCTGGAAAGCATAGCATTCCTCTTAAGTAAATTTCTTTGCTTGCATTAGGGTTCGGGAAAAAAATTGTCTTCATGAATGTGATCTAATATTTCATGAGCAATTCGTGCTTACCTCTATAAAAATGATCATCATCGGTAAAATGCAGGTAACAGACTCTCATAAATCTTGTTTGTTGGTTTTTATCAATTCTTCAACACTTTCAGGCCCGACTTGTTAAAGGAAGTTTCTTTCACCCAAACTCGAAATTTTTCACCGGGATGTGGAAATCTATGGGAAGGGACATTTGATTTTGCATTTCCTCAGTAGAAGCTCTTGTGAAATCACACAAACGCCAAGAAAAATGCATAAACTTTCTCATTTTCTCAACATTTCTTTTAACTTGTCAATGATAATGTCTGTACCTCGGGTTACTCGGATAGCCACCAGAGGGAGTAGCGCTTATCTTCATTCGCCAATCCCAAGCTACCTGTACTTATGTCTCTGAGACGCCAGGGTCCGTTAGGGCTGGGGTAAATTTCCAAGCCTTCTATCCATGATGTCCCAAACGTGCTCTATGGGCGAAAGATTGGGGGATCTGGGCGGCCATGGTAAAAGATTCACATGGATCGCTTCAAAAAGATTTAAACTAACTCTGGCAACATAAGGTCGAGCATTCTCTTGCTGAAATATTGGATTCTCGAGCCGGTTAAGGTAAGGGAGAACATATGGCTCCTCTATTTCTTGAAGGTTACGCAGCGCTGTCATGTTACCTCGAATAAAGACTAAAGGTGGTCTTCTTGCATGTGTAATAGCATACCCCCATACCTTAAGGCCTACTGTCCGGTGTACATGACGCTCAACCTCAAAATGAGTGCCACGTCTTTCTCCCAGACGTCGACTAACCCTTTTTTGGTCTGTCATGTCCACCCAAGGAGAATGGAGATTCATCAGAGAAGACGACCTGATGCCATTCCACATTACAATGTTGTCGTTCTCTGCACCACTGTAATCGTTGCCGGCCATGCTGAAGCGTAAGAGGTAACACAAGATGGGGTCGATAATGCTGCAGTCCAAAAGACCTTATACGGCGGTAAACCGTTCGGACAGTTACGGGATGGCCTTGTTCTTTTAACCACTCATCAGCCAAAGATCGAGTTGTCGGAAATCGGTCTCTAATGGCCATAAAAGTCTTAGACGTCAATCTTGAACTTCATTTGTGCCCCTTCGACGTCCGGTGCCTACCCTTCTTCGATTTTGGGCATTATCAAACCACGCTTGACAACATCTCATAACAGTAGTTGGATTTCTGTTCGTACGGTTAGGGATTTCTCGAAATGACAACCCCGTCTCCCGTAAACCAATAATTTGACCTCTTTCAAATTCACTTAGCTGGCGATAAATTCCGCATACACGTGCTCTAGGCATTTTAACAACAACTAAACATCGACTTTGGATCTCCTAGAACAGCTGATACGTTTTCAAATTTAAAAAATTTGCGAAAAACGACTACGATATTTAAGTAACAAAAAATGTTTACATGAAAAAACCTTCACGATTTTTCTCTCCAAATTTTAACCATTTACTTCTTGCTATACTATCTATGTTTTACAAAGAAAAATTTAAAATTCAAACAGTCACTTCTGGGTGTTGCAGATTCTTTGTCAGTTAGTATATTTGAAATGAACCAGAAGGTCAGAAGCAAAAACAACGCTCTTCCACTTCCACTTGACATGAAAATTTTCTAATTCTACTTCTATTTTTCACTGAAATTCAGCAATGGACCTGAATTCACTGAAAAAAGAACTAGAATAGAAAAATTTTTTTATCAAGTAAATCTACGTTGTTGTGGTTTTTTGAAAATGTCAATTTGATAAAAGCCTTGAAATAGTGAATAATTGAAGGAAAATAATTCATCAAATTTTCTCTTTATTGTCTGATGAAAAGACAAAGTGAGTTCAAGCGACGGACGAAAAGCTCATAAAATGTATTTAAAATAAAAATATTTTGTTGAAACAACTTAATTTCAAGAGTTCTAGCTTCCATAAACTCACCAGAAGGTCACCCATAAATCACCAGCGTTGCAAACACATTGCGCTAGTATTAAGAGAGAAATTTCCAAAAGAAGAACCAGAGAACTGGCACCTGCTTTGTAATAATCTTTATAAACTGAGAATGGCATCGAACCCCTCTCTATGAGTTCCTGGGTTTCTTTGGGTTCTTCACCAGGTTCTTCTGTGTCTCCCATGCCAAAGGACTAAAATTTGTTTGAGATAAATATTTATAGGTGTTACAAACAGCAATATATACCTTCAAGGAAGTTGTTGATTTGATGGCGGTTGGTATTTCAGAAGGTGCAGGTTCTGTAGTACTTGTTTGTCTCAGTAGTTTCAATTCATCGTTGGAAAGCTCAGATGGTCTAGTGAATTTTTCTATTTTTCCCTGAAAATGTTGTTGAATGTTTGATAAATAAATTAGAATAGACATAACAACGTTTTGGGTTGATTATCAAAAATTAGGAAGTTTGAGTTTCTTATTTTAATAGTATACTCCATTCACTTTTATAAACGATCCCGGTTGGACATGATTTAGGTCTATCAAGTTTTTTTACTCAAAACTGACGCAGGTTGGCACTTGTGAAATATCGGCAATGTCAAAATAATTCCCAGCGACGTTGCCAAATGCCAGTGACAATTTCTACTCAATCTCAACATAATCATCACGCTTGGAAACTAAAAATGCCGAAGGTATTTTTGAAGAAGCAGAGACAGAGTATCAGGAAGTGCTATTTGAAATTGAAATATACTTTGTCTGATTATAACTGAATATATATAAGAAGCTATCCAACACCCAAAGATAACAGACTGAAGCTAAGCTGCATCCCAGTTTAGAAAAATTTCATCCCAATACAGTGTATCGTTCACATAGATTTCCAAGAACTTTAAAAATTGAATTAGTTCTTTCAAGGTGACACAGGTTTTGTAGTAGAACTACATTTTCATACTGGACTATTTCAAGTTGTGCAAAAAGGTATTGAAATTTCTTCAGTAGGCTTATTTCTTGAAAATTTCTAAAAGTAGGGAATTCTATAGGTTCGCCTGTTAGTTTAAGTTTTACTGCAGGGTTATTCGAGTACTTTTATTCGAACTATCACAAAGTAACGAACTACTCTATCCATCATTTTTCAGTAAAATTTCAACACTTCAATGGGATATGTCTTCTCTCCGCATGTGTCGCTGCGGTTAGACGCAATTTACCGCTCCGATAAGTTAAGTTTCTGTTATTCTATTCAGTTATCGAAATATTCCTGAAAATGGGATTAACATGTGAAAACAAGGCCGAAATAAGGGAAATCGTAAGGGAAACTGTTATTGCAGTACTAGATAATTACCTGGATAAGTTAGCTGATCAGGTTATGATAAAGATCAAGGACAGAATGGAAGAGGAATTTGAGAAAATAAAAGCAGCGTTTAAACATGAAGAGTTCACTACACTTCAAGAGGATTTAGAAAAATTACAGAAGGCAGAGTCCAATTTGGAACAATTACAACAGGATGGTAAAAAATCAAATTTGATTTTATTCTTAAGATATACTTTTATGTCTTCGACGTACTACGTCTTTGAAGACGTAGTACGTCGAAGACATAAAAGTATATCGTAAGATATCAAATCAATATCGAAAGATATTATGTAAAGGTTATACAGAAAAATCTGTATTTAATTGTTGTTTCAATAGCCTTCAACAAGTAGACTTTTTTGAATTTAATATACTTTATTCATCCTGACTGTCATGAATCACCGACTATTTTAAAAGAAATATGTGGGTTCAACT
Organism: Myrrha octodecimguttata; assembly: GCA_958510865.1. Lineage (NCBI taxonomy): Eukaryota > Metazoa > Arthropoda > Insecta > Coleoptera > Coccinellidae > Myrrha > Myrrha octodecimguttata. The sequence goes on from OY294057.1 coordinate 76,526,981, forward strand.
GGTTGTTGTTCAAACAAGCTGTTTAAATTGTCGATTTTGAACGAGTAGGGTCTTGAAGCTGATAACTTCGAAAAATATAGAATCATTGAGAATACTCACATTATTGAGCACTATGATGAAGTCGGCATGGTTCAAGAACTGTATCTGATGCGTAACCAATATTCGAGTTTTATCGTGTAAATGCTGCAAAATACATTTTTCAACCAGATGTTTCGCCACATGCGGATCGACAGCAGAAAGTGGATCATCGAATAAATATATATCGGCATCTCTGTAAACCGCTCTGGCTAAATTGATCCTAGCTCTTTGACCTCCACTCAAAGACACACCTCTCTCACCGACAATGGTTTTATCTCCAAAAGGGAACAGTTCGAAGTCCCTTTGTAAAGCACACGCTTTTACCACTTTATAGTATTTGTCCTTGTAGAACGGCTGGCCGAATAAGATGTTGTTCCTGACGTTCGACGCAAAGAGCCATGGTTCTTGAGAAGCATAGGACAAGGCACCACCAATTTCCATCTTACCGGAACTCAGAGGTAGCTCTTTGAGCAGAAGATGAAGGATGGAACTTTTTCCAGATCCTACATTTCCTACGATGCAGCAAAGGCTTCCTGAAAAACAAATCGGCTGTGTATTGCATTCAAGAAAAAAATCTAGAAAATCACTGAAGTCAAATTCCTTGCAAAAACGGTAACCTATTCACGTATAGGTAACAAGCAGTTTTGACAGTTGGGAGAGACTGGAGGACCAACAATAACCTGAAATGCATTGTTTACTATGGGAAAAAGCGATTTCTCTCGTGATTTCGTATTCATTTGGAAATTTTGGATTGATATATTCACTTTTTTTTTGAAAAGGATAGAATAAATTTGGTGTATTTAATATGAAATAAGTCTCTGATTTCATAAACAGGTAAATAAACAGACCTTTGGTTAGTTCAGTCAACTTTTTTTTGTGTGTTGCAGTAAATTATATAGGCCCCTTGTTACTTTCATATGGAGGTAAAATATTGCGGAAACATTTTGTGATGTCATAGTGCTAATAAATTTTTCATTCCTAGACACTGCCAGTTATTCCTGTGTGTTGTAGATAGGAACAGTGTATTGACACAGTGGATGGTTTTTGTTTCTAAAATACGACTCGAGTGTGATCAAATCAGGCTAAAATGCCGATCAGTGATGATTTAGATCTTTTCTTTGTGAAAACAATCAGGAACGTTTATCAAAAACTGACGATTTTACGAAAATTCCCTACCTTTTATCAATCGGCATACCCAAACAAAACATTGTCAGTAGTAATACTGCACCTTAAGTGAGAATCAACTAAAAATTTGACTGCATTGAATATCTGAATGGAAATATCTTTTATAAATCCTGTCTTGTTCAAGTAATGAAGAAATGCTTATTAAGAACTTATGATTTTCAAATATTCTATACCCCGAATCATTCAGTATGCCCTACCAAAATAACGTACATGATATTACTGTACTAAACATGAAAATCAGCTCAAAATTCGATGTCATTGCATACCTGAATGTCAATGGTATGAGTCAATCCAATCTAATTCAAGTTTTATTGATTGCAGAGTGATTGAAGAGAGAAAGAAGAAAGATCAAAATAGACGTGACAGATATAAGAGCAAAAATAGAGAAGTCAAGAAAAAAATCAAAGAAACTAAGGATCGATTCTGGGAGGAAAAGTGTTACCCAATCGAGAACTATATTGGGGGAGCGCAATCTACGGAAGTTTGGAGACTGATTAGATCACTCAAATGCAACGAGACAAACAAAACACTGAATCTAATAGACATGAATGACTGGGAAGATCATTATAGAATGCTGTTGACTGAAAACAGAGACTACAAAAGGAATGAGACAGGAGAGGGATATAGCGATGAGCAGGATAACAATAACTATAGAAGAAACGGAACAACAACTGAAGAGAATGAAAAATGAAAGATCGCCTGGCCCTGGTAATATACCAATAGAGTTGCTCAAGTATGGAGGTGCAGAATTAATCAAAAGACTGACGGCTTTCATGAATAGATGCTGTGGCATGGTCAAAACTCCTAAAGAGTGGAAACAAGCCTACTTAGTTTCGATTTTTAAAAAGGGGGACAGAAAGGATCCCAATTGCTACAGAGGCCTCAGTATAACTAGCAGCTTGAGCCGACTTTATGGCAAGATATTAAACTCTAAACTCAGCAAGGAGATGAATAATAAAATTAGTGAAGAGCAATCTGGATTCAGGGCGGGAAGATCATGTGTGGATAACCTTTTTGTACTGCAACAACTGGCAGAGAAAAAAATTGCGACGGGAGAAGAGTTGCATATGGTCTTCATAGATTTGGAGAAAGCATATGATACTATCCCCCGACAGAAACTTTGGGAAGCGTTAAGCATATTGAAAGTAAGCAAACGAATGCTGCAAATCATTCAGGAAATGTACAAAGATAATACTGCACTTATTAAAATTGGCAAGCAGTTATCAAAACCAATTTATACATCGAAAGGGCTGAGGCAGGGTTGTAGCTTGTCACCTCTGCTGTTTAACCTTTATATCGAGGTGGTCCTGACCAGGTGGAAAAGAGGTTGTGGGGAAATGGGCATTCCTGTGGGGGACCACAAAATATTCACATTGAACTTTGCAGACGATCAGGTCATCATAGCGCAGGACTCATTTGATGTTGAGTATATGATGAGAAAATTATACACAGAATACAAACAGTGGGGCCTGAGTGTAAGTCTGAAGACGACCGAATACCTGGTAGTAAACAGCGAAGCAAATTTTGAGGTACTCATCGATGACGATACGACGATAAAACAAGTAGAAAAATTTAAGTACTTAGGTGCGATGGTTGACAGAAATGGTATTGGTGCAGTCGAGATAAAACAGAGAATACAGGAGGCTAGAAAGATTATTGGCTTCCTCAACTCCTTGTGGTGGGACAGAGGTATCTCTAATCACACGAAGATACGGATAGGGAAAACGATGGTAGAATCAACTTTATGTTATGGCAGTGAAATATGGACCATCAATGCAGACCTTAAACGCAGACTGAATGCAGTTGAGATGGACTATCTGAGACGAAGTGCAAGAATGTCAAGGCTACAACATGCGACTAACGAGAGCATTAGAGATCGTTTACATGCCAGAGAGACAGTAATGAACCGAATCGAAATTAGAAGTCTGAAATGGTTTGGACACTTGATGAGAATGCCTGAACATCGATGGCCTAGACGAGTTTTTGAATGGGTCCCGCCAGGACGGAGGAAGAGAGGAAGGCCAAGACGCTCTTGGAATGAGGGGGTACGCCAATCTATGGAGCAGAGAAGGCTAAATGTGGAGCTGGCACAGGATCGAGAGGCTTGGAGAAGAGGACTGGGGAGACGGCACTAGGCTGTATCTTATTAATGTGTACATTGTATCATATTTTTAAGCCCAGAATATATATATTGATTGCAGAGACTAATATACAATCAATGTTCTTTGCCGAGGTAACTGACAAGTTGCAAAGTAACATTTATTCTGCGAATTTCCATTTTAGAGCGCAGTTCTTTATTGAATTAATTCAGAAAATATGATTTTCCCCTTCAGAACCGATAGAATTTCTTATTTCTCTCTTTTATAATGGATAAATTGAGTTCCTCTCCACATCTGGTTAGTACCTACCATTCAAATGAAAATACTTCAACAACTCATTGGTAGTTTTCATCGATTTGATATTGATTATTCGAGCTTGAATACCTGAGTTTACTTGAAAAAAAGGTTTTAAATTGTATTTCTTGCCTTACTAAACCAAGCAACATGCAACAACAGCATCAACCAGAAAGAATTGTATTTATTCGAAAAATTCCATAAGTATAGTGAAGCTGTTACTGTTACAAGATATCAAGTACTTTGGTTTTAGTTCCTAGATAATGCAATAGTGAATATTTCCCTCCAAAATGTCCAATTTCATACAAAATCACAACCCAAATCGCTTTTTCCCATAGTAAACAATTCATTTTAGGTTATTGTTGGTCCTCCAGTCTCTACCAACTGTCAAAACTGCTCGTGACCTATTTATTCCTCTAAACGCACCTTTACTTCCTGGTTCCTGACTGAAACATTTGGTGATCTTCTAATCATATTATCCTCACGAAATTCTGCATGAAACTTCAAGCTGTGAATTTTCAATCAAGTACTGGATTTTGATTCGATCCAATCTGTATTTTTGGTAAATTTGGCATTCTTTATTAACTTTTAAGTACCGACGTGTGATCTGACAGACACTCTGAGAGTACCAAAAGTCTAGATTCTTCCTACCCCCCTGAAAGTCTCTCGGCAGCGTTCATGGAGAGTGGCAGAAGTGAGTACAATTTTGGTGAATTATAATCTTTATATGATTCCGCGTGGTCCGTCAGACCACTTGTCTGTACTTGTGTTACCTTTTTTTTGTGCGGCTTCCCTCAGATGATATCACTTTTCTCTTTCATTTTTGATCGGATAGAAAAATGGATCAGCTGGGAACTTTAGGCATGAAGCAGACAGCAAAAATGCGAATGAAGGTCTTCTTGATGAAAAAAATTGATAAATAGGGTGCGTTTTTATTTTCATCGAACTGATTTATCGGTGTATCTCCCTCTCTCCCTTCTTTTGTTTTCCACCAAAGAAGAGAAAGATAGAGGTTAATCGATTAATCATTTCGATGGAAATAAAAAAGCCCCCATAGAGTTCTTGAATCAGACGCACCAAAAAAAGTGATTAGAGCAAGTGAAGCTCAAAACATCGAATCAGAAAACTCTGTCATATCTGTCCTCCCAAATAAAGCGTAATACTGCATACAAATGTGCACCTCGTGAGAAAAATGTGTGCCTACAATGCAGCAAACCTGTTTGCAAGTGAATATCGATATTTACTATATTTTGATGCCAGCGATTTTCAAGAAAACGGCTGATTTCATATTATATTTTCCTTTTTTCTGTTCCGTCAGTTATTCATCTTCAAAGAATAAAAAATGTACCAAGGAAATATATCTGTTTTGAATAAATGCCAATCATCAAGGCGAATGTGTGATTTAAAGCGGCAAAAAATCGAGACTGCAGTATTTTAATTTTATATTTACTATCAGAAGTGAAAATTGACAAATTAAATTTAACTTTTATCATAACTAGATAAGAAATAAAACTAACAATATTTTATTTTTGAGAGTAAAAAAAAATAAAAAAGTGTTTTTGTTGAAGTGATGGTGGTCGAGCAGACCCCATGTCGGTACTTATGGTACAAAAATAGGACCTTCGTACTCAAAGATTAAGGTCCACGGTTACTCTACAAATATCGAGTTTTTAAGTAGTTTCTTTCGGAAGTTATTGTGTTTTGAATTGGCTGTGAGGACTAACTTATAGTGCTGACAATAGGCCCATAGTTAACACTTGAAGGTTTATACAGAATTTCGTGGGGATAATATGATTAGAAGTAGACCAAATATTTTCATCAGGAAGTAATTAACAATACATCTTCACCTGTATTTTGCACAACTCACCAGGTTTCAACTCGAAAGTCAGGTTGACCAACGTATCCACAATCGGATTTGGTGTCCAGCTAGCGTGAACGTTCTCCAACTTCACCAAACCACGCTGCTCTCCGGAAATAGCCAGCTTCTTCAACGTTTCCGGTCTTTCACTCTTGCTCAGGAACTGCTCTATACGAAATATAGACGTCCTAGTTTCTGCGTAGTTCGACAGAGCGCTGGGAAACCATATGCAAATATACAGTTGAAGGGTGTTGATAATTTGCGACATAGAAAATACTACGTCCCCTGTGAGATCATTTCCTAGCAAAACGTACGTTACTACAATGATATAAAGTGTGAATCTTTCAGTGAATACCATTATAGCTGTGGATATTCCCTTGATGTAAGACGTTTTGGTTATCACATTAATTTCGTACCTGAAAATATAATAATAATAATAATAGCTCTTTATTTCAAATCACATCCAGCTACAGTTAATGAAATGAAATAGTGTCACAAAGGAATACAGAATGCCCACAATTGAAAAACTTATACAATACAATCTTCAAAACTGCAAGCCTCTAAATCAACAAGATATTCATATTATTGTTTTTTGAAAGCTTTTGTCTCTTTTAATATGGTAATAGATTTAGACACTAAGTTATAAATTTTTAAACATCTGTACTCAGCTTGCTTTTGGCTTGTTGTTATACAGGGTTTCTCAACAAGAACTTTGTTTTTCAATGTGGTAACACCGGCACCACATGACAGTTTTGACATTTAGTTTTTTGACATATTCGCAGTATATGCTTTGGCAATTGTTACAATGAATTCAATTTCGCTCGAAAATCGCATTAAAATAATTCAAATCCACTATGAAAATAGTCGTTCTGTTAAAGTTACATTTCGTAAAATTCGTGATATTTTCGGACAACATAAACGTCCTTCTGAGACCGCTATCAAGAATTTGGTCGCGAAATTTGAGTCGACAGGCTCGGTACAAAATGTGCCAAATGTGTTTGGTGTGCTATGTGGTCTGGAGGTGTGATTGGGCCGTTTTTTTTCGAATATGAGGCTGGAAATGCGGTAACAGTCAATGGATCACGCCATCGCGAGATGTTAACAACTGAATTTTGGCCTATTATTGATGACATGGATGTCACTGAAATATGGTTTCAACAAGACGGTGCCACATGTCACACAGCCAATGAAACGATCAATTTATTGCAAACCAAATTTCCCGATCGCAAAATTTCGCGAAATTCAGCTGTTAAGTGGCCGGCCAGATCGTGTGATTTAACACCACTGGATTATTTTTTGTGGGGCTTTGTTAAAGACAGAGTTTATACGGAGCCAATCGAATCGATTGCAGCCTTAAAACTCAAAATCCGTGATGTCATTAACGAAATAGACCCTCCATCGTGCCAAAAAGTGATTAAAAATTTTGATGAAAGAATCAACGTCTGTCAGCGAGGTCATGGTGGACATTTGTCAGATATAATTTTTCATTCATAATTGCCGAACTTTTCTCTTTGTAATACAATAAAAATTTTTATTCATTTTCCACTAAATTCTTTGTTTTATTTTGGTTTAAAAAACAAAGTTCTTGTTGAAAAACCCTTTATTATACTTGGGGTATATGAAGTTATATCTAGTCCATTCGCCATGGATGAATTGAAGTCTGCAATAAAGTGTACAAAATCTCGGAAGGCTGGTTTCGATGGGATTTATCCTGAGTTCATAAAACATTTGGGCAAAAAGGCACTATCTTCGTTATTATCTTTTTATAATGATATTTTGAATTCTGGAAATATTCCAACTGAATTTCGTAAGGCAAAAGTAATAGCAATTCTGAAATCTGGGAAAAATTCATCAGACCCAAGTAGTTATAGACCTATAAGTTTATTGAGTGTACCTTTCAAAATTTTAGAGAGATTAATTTTATTCAGGATAGAATCATCTGTTGAAGATATTCTGCAAAATTGTCAAGGCGGTTTTAGGAAAAATAGAAATTGTTCTGATCAAGTTGTTAGTCTCACTACTTTCATTGAATCAGGATTCAATAAAAAGTTGAAAACTGGGGTTGTATTTGTGGATCTTTCAGCAGCTTACAATACGGTGTGGAAAGATGGTTTAATATTCAAACTTCATAAATATCTGAAATGTGGAAAAGTAATTCGATTGATTGAAAATATGTAATCTGACAGAAGACTCCGTGTTTTTGTTGATGATGTTAGAAGTAGATTCAAAACTTTGAATAATGGGCTCCCGTAAGGATCAGATTTAGCTCCCCTTTGATGTAATTCATATTTATGTGATATTCCAGCAATTTCTTCAGAAGAATTCATCTTTGCAGTTGATATTGCTCTGGCTTTTCCTCACTCTGATTTTAAAGTCATTGAAAACACTCTACATACTGATTTAGAAATTTTGAAGAATTATTTTGTTGAGTGGCGTTTATGTCCAAATTCTAATAAAACAGAAGTCTTTTGTTTTCATTTCAATAATGCCGTTCTGAAACATAATTTCACTCCTTAATATCTTGGAGTTTAGAAACGTCTTTAAATTTCAAGACCCATTTGGAAAACTTACGCCTGAAGTTGAAATCTAGGAATGATATACTTCAAAAACTAGCTGATTCTTCATGGGGTGCTGACCCTACCACTGTTCGTACCGCCTTTGGTTTTTTCTGCTGCTGAATATTGTTGTTCGGTTTGGTTTAATAGCGCTCATGTTAGTAAAATAGATGAACAGCTTAATGTTGCTATGAGAATCATTAGTGGGACCATAAGATCTACACCTTTACAGTGGTTACCAGCTCTCTCAAATATTGTATCGCCACATATTCGTAGAAAGGTTGCAGTGATAAAGTCTTGGGATAAATATCATTCCTTTCCGAATTTATTCCCAATCATGTCTTATATTCCTGATTCTAAAATTGCTAGATTGAAATCTCGTAAACCTTTATGGATCAACGATTTTCTTTACACCAATAAAAGTGACAAAGAAGTTTGGCGTTCGGAATGGAATTCGTGTAATGTTTTCGACAAAGGTTTGATCAGCGATCCTTCAGAAAAAGTTCATGGTTTCAATCTTCATAGGAAAATTTGGTGCATTTTGAATCGACTTAGAACCGGTCATGGTAGCTGTAATAGTTTCCTCTTCAAATGGAATTCGGTCGAAAGTCCAAGGTGCGAGTGCGGAGAAGAAGAGGAATCAATAGAACATTCAGTTAATAGTTGTCCAATATATAAATTTGACGATGGTTTCAAGGCAATTCATTCGGTGTCTGATTCTTTTTTGAGGTGGATCGTGAACTTCAAATTAATTTAATGAATAACAAAAGATTTACTAGTTCATATTGGATTTTTCATCTTCTTTTCTTGTTTTCAGGAGTGATTCCAAGATTTCAACCTGCATCGAATAGGAAAGAAGAAATTTTGTCGATGAAAAAGAAGCCCTTCAATTAAAAACAACAATTTCATTACACTTATAAGGGGAGACCGAGTTTTTCCTGAGGTTTTTATCTGTGCTCTTGTATCATACGTAAAAATGTATGGTACCCCGTTTATATTTCCTCTGCTAATACTGTTATGACACATATTGTTTGATATAAAAAAAATGTACTGCTCATCTCAAAAGAATATATATATGAAGTTATTATTTCTTGTTTCATAGTACGTTTTCTTGTTCTGATATTTTTCGAATAGTTTTTCATTCTTCTTAACAAAAACTGCACATTCTTGTATATAAACCACATAGATGTCAGCAATCAATCCCATGCTTTTGAATACAAATCTGCAGGACTCATTGTATATCATATTCCTAAGAATCCTTATTGCTTTTTTTGGTAACACAAATAGAGGTTGAATATTACCATATACAGGGTGACCCATTTTAACTTAGGCAGCCAAATAACTCGAAAAATAAGCACACATATTCGGAATCTTTGGCTAAAAACACATACAATTTGTCTGAAACATTTTTCTCGATTCATGATAGATGGCGCTGTAATCGACGAAATTCAATTTCTTTGATTTCTCTTACTGAGAACCCATGCTTACGATTCTGCAATAAATTAACAATAAAAATACCACGTTTTCATTGTTAATACTCGAAATTAGTCTTAAAACAAACTTCTCATTATTTTTTATTACTCATTAATTACTTCTCAAGAAACTGCATATCGACTACTTCTGTAGGCGTATAATTTGCCATTTTACCAAAATTTTATCAGAGTACAAATGTTAAAAAAATACATAAACACTTGTAACAATGAAAACGTGGTATTTTTATTGTTAATTTATTGCAGAATCGTAAGCATGGGTTCTCAGTAAGAAAAATCGAAGAAATTGAATTTCGTCGATTACAGCGCCATCTATCATGAATCGAGAAAAATGTTTCAGACAAATTGTATGTGTTTTTAGCCAAAGATTCCGAATATGCAATAAAAAATAGGGGTTCCTATTTAAGATTTCAAACTTGCCCCCCCTCACCGCCCAGGGGGAAGGGTGGGGGGTCTCATTTTAACGTCATTGTACGTCCCCCTCGAAATGACGAAATTTTGATTCTAAACATTTTTTCGTAGTGTGCTTATTTTTCGAGTAATTTGGCTGCCTAAGTTAAAATGGGTCACCCGGTATAGTATGATTACATACAGGGTAATCCACGAGTAACTGTACATCGTTTAATGGTAACTTGAGAAGCCAGAAAACAACAATTTAATATGGGCTGAGGCCATTTGTTCCTGAGATACAGGGTGATTAATTTTTTTTTGGCAGACCCTTCAGATGGCTATAACACTTGAACCATTCAACGTATTTGCTTCAAATTTGATAGGTATTGTCATCTCAGGTAATCAAAGCCTTCATATGAACCATACCGAAGTAGTACAGACCAGGACACGGAAATTTTGATTTTTACTTGCAGCTCTAACGAAACACTCTGTACAAGGAATATCACTTTGTGGGTTTATATCATTGGATTCTGTATACTGTTTTCCATGTGAACGGCAGACCAACGGTTTGTTCCGAAGAATATTCAGAGTCATAAGTCTTAAGAATGTTACATGAGTTATACCAGGGGGGTGAAGCGACGGTAGGAAAAGTGGAAACAAGGACATACGTCCCCAACTAGTTTTGTTCTATCCTTTATTAGAAAAGGAGATGTCAGAAATATGTGTCGTAGATATGTATGTTCAAATGGATAAATGACAAAAATGACAGAACATTCATGGAATGACATTCATAAATGAAAATGAAAGACTTCTTAAATTTGATGCTGAAGGTACCGGGTTCGAATCCCGGCGAGGTCATGGATGTTGTGTAAAGTTTGGGGTATATGTTCCTGTGTTTAAAAAATGAAAATTGTCTACAGTTGAGTATGAATGAGAAGTATGCAATAAAAAAGTGTTACTATGATCTGTGTACATGGTTTAAGCCGGGCACATCAAAGAGATGGATGAATGAATGAATTCTTAAATATGTTTGTTGAAAAGTAACTAATAATAAGTGATATTTTCTAAGAGTGTGGCAATAATTGTGGTGATATTAATTAGTTTTTTAGGATTCAGCTGATGCAAAGGATAAAATATTTCAACTCGTTTTAGGTGCTTTCTTCAGAGTATAATGAAACGTTTGTTCAGAATTCAGATTATGCTGATGATATGATATTTTTATAGGTGCTTTAATGAGGTTCTTTTCAGGGATTACAAGATGTTAAGGTTTAGGGCGGTAGGTGAGATCTGATAAGTTTATGTTTTTATGAAGTTCAATTCTATAAATCTTACTGACTTTACCGTTATATTGAATCAAGAAAATGGCTCTAGTTTTATCTGCTTTCTTGCGAAAACACATATATCAGCAATTCTCTTGTTGGTAATAACAAAAGATTTTCTCGCTTCCCTAAAGACCCTGTCACCTGCATAACTTTAAAAGATATTTGTGAAATAAGTCCCAGCAAAAAATATTACTAATATTCGCTTATGTAGTGATTATTTTTCAGTCTCTGATTTCAATCAAATAACTCAACCGGTCATCTGATCAAGAAGGCTATGCCACAATGATCTGAGCTAATTCATCTACACAATGAGCATGACCATGGCAGACAATTTCAGCCAAAAATGTATTTCCAAATGAACCATCACCATCTAACGATTTTCATATGATTCATTCACCCAATGATAAAGACTATGTCAGGCATATTCCAGCCTGAAAATTCACATCGAAATGAATCAACATCTGACGATTCTTCTACGTCATATGTTTTTACTGACAAAAAGACATAGTAACCGACCTATTAAGATCTATCCTGAAAAGATTGATAATCACTATTTATATTCAAAATATATTTCAATATTTATGTTCTCTCATGTGATATTGATACTTTTTTTAATTTTTCAGAAAAGAGTGATATTGAGGGCAACCATCTACATCGATGGATTCCACCTGATTTCGACTGCCTATTGTGACTGGATGATTTTTTCCATCCCTAGACAAAACTGTTATTGTGTTTCAGTGCAGTGACAATTCTGATCCTAATAATAACTGGAAGGCTGTTGGGTGTTCACCCCACAAATATCTTTTTATCCATAATTCATAAACATCAAAGTGTAATTAAAATTTTATCAAGATAATTGTTCAGGAATTTTGTAGTTACACCACAAAGAACTTGAAATAACTCAAACCAAATTCCAACCGTGTAACACCTGTGGTTGGTCAAAAATTGTGTTAGTTTCATTGAAATATGTCATAGTTTTTGGTTTCTCTAGAAGCCAATTATACTTATTTGTTTTAGAAAACTGTCACCTACATTATAGTCATATTTGATATGGTGTGAGACAAATATTTTCTTATTTATTGTACAACGGAATATTTGAAATTAAATGAAAAATGTAATTAGTATATATTCGAGACATTCAGATTATTGTCTATTTTGTGTTTAAGTAGTTTCTTTTCAACTAGGTATTGGATAATTTTTGATGGCTAGAATATATTTCAGTTAGTAATTTTGCACATTTTTGAAGAGTATGAGAGAATATCTTTGTAAATATCATAGTTTATTGAAAAGTATATTATAATTATATGCGATTGTAAAAGTGAATAAATAAAGAAATTATCGTTTATAATGCTTTGCTTTGCATTTCTGAAGAATATTTTCTTCCGAATTATTATTAAGTTTGAAACACGGAATAGAAAACATTTTGAAAAATCCACGGTACAAATATTTGCATCCTGGAAAAATCAATATTTGACCACAGAACACCATCAAAATTCTAAAGTAAAATGACATAATTCAGCAAGCGGACACCCCCTAGAACCATAATGGAATATTCCCAACTATTTTTTTTGGCAGGAGCAATGTCACAAATGTTGCCCACAGTTTACAAGGGAGGTAGCACTTCTTATATTTGATGTTCTGTGAGTTATACTCTGTGTATTTATATTAACTCTCTATAATTTATATAATCACTTTTTATAATCAGATTGAAACCAACATGTTAGTGCACAACACCAAGAGCTTATTTCTGACTGACTCATGTATGAAGTTGGCCAAATTGCGACAACTTGTATGTAATATCAAATAGTGTTGTTAACATCATTCAAATATGACGCGCGCCCCCCAATGAAGTCACCACATGGGGAGACAAAACCTGGTTTCATATTATTCTGCTCAAGTATGGATACCCCTAAGGGTTTTTATTTAGGGTTAGGTGCGCTCCTTTTCTTCAGTTTCCACAGGGGATAAAATACATCTATACTCACTTTCTAAGCAAGGCCACCATTTTCTCGAATGGAACTTCCCATGCATACATCTTGATGACTTGTATACCCATCACAATTTCGTTCATTAGTTTAACCCTCCTATCTGTCCTTAGAGCTATCCTAAATCTCAATTTGCCTTGAAGTCGTGATAGTGTCCCTGAAACATAAAAAACAATCAAAGAAATGGTTCACAGAGAAGGAAGAGCTCCAGTAATAATAAAGTAACATAAATACAAGGACCAATATCTGTCGATGAATCAACAATTGGATGAACGTTATACTCATCGCTTAAAGTTTTATTCACTCGAAGGTTAGGGCTAGTTATAGTTACATTTTGGTTAAACCCGCAAGATTTCCCGTCGCCGTGATATTAAAAAGATATTTACATCATTGTACGCAATGTGTATTTCTGAATAAAAAATGTGAAATCGAACATAGGCGGTCTCTCCTTGTTTGGAAGATATGGGCCCCCAAAGTTCCAAATTGTTGCATTTTCAGATCCTTTTTTCCGCCATAAAAATGATCTCTCACTTCTCAAATCTAGTTCATAAATCATCTTTGAACCTTCAACCAACGAATAGCGACACTTTCTTTCAAGAATATTCATTATTTAAAGGAAGAAAAGTGAAAATATTAGACAACCACTTAACCTATATTTCTACGAAATACTTCTCAATGTTAAAGCGGAGCTTGGCAACAGCGTCTTTTCATCGCTGGCCAACGTATTATGACCGAAGAGTAGTTGCTGGCGGGAAATATGAAATGATGGACAGTTGAACGATATGATTGTAAGGAAAATGCTTCTGTCACCGAAGAAGAGGTGGTTATTCTAACATCAAAACAAAATCATTGAGAATATTTGTTTAAGGTTTCACTCTCAATATTTTTGTTTGAACTTTCTTTCTATCCCCTTCAAAATAGGGAGGTTGTTATCTACTTCGTTTTTTTTGTGTCTTCGAGATAGTCCCAGTTTAGAATGAGATTCAGGGTATTCCAATAAAATGGGTTATATAATAACCTCGATTTCATTGGAAATCTGGGAAGGGCGCGACCTGTATATCACATATGAAAAAATGTACGTTGAAATATATATCAGGGTGTATTCTCATTCCATTTCTATGTGTTTCAACCTTGTAGATTTCATTAGAAACGAATTCTCCTATTGGAAGATTTAGAGTATCGCAGTAAACAGTAAGAACTAAGAATATATTTCATTTTTCTCGCCAGCAATAATCTCATTCACGAATACGCACGATGGCACGATTCCGACCGATGAAATTCGCGCCATTGCCAAACTTCACTTTTAGACTGAGTCGAAATCAGAAGGAATAGAGGTTAAGTGGTTGTCCAGTAATTTTATTGTTTTTTCATTAAATATTGATTATTCTTGAAAAAAGTGTTGCTTATTGTTGGTTGAAGTGAGAGATCGTTTTTATGGTGGAAGAAGGGACCTGAAAAAGACACATTTTGGAACTTTGGGGGCCCATATCTTCCAAACTAAGGGAGACCGCCTGTTTTCGATTTCACATTTTTTATTCAGAAAAACACACTGCGTACAATGATGTAAATATCTTTTTAATATCACGGCGACGGGAAATCTTGCGGGTTTACCACATTTTGTTCGGGCTCACATTCCACTGCGACCTTAAGGCTCCTGAGATGACACTGTGTAATTTCATCCAACAGGTTTTATCGTATTCAGAATCATCTCTGTTTCCAAGGTTAATGGCTCTGATGATGGGTAATAACCGTGAAACTTCAGTAAGCGAATTCCTTGGTCAGAGCTTTCAGTGTAGATACTTTGGTTGATCGGATAATTCGCTCAGATCGAAGTGGGGTATTTGGTCTTTTATCGACAGATATTGGTCCTTGTGTTTATGTTAGTTCAATAAACAATAATATTGCCTTTCGTTAGAGTTTGCTGCGTTGTGCCGCATAGAAAACATGGTGCCGACAATTTTTGATTTATTTTGTTCCGAAAATCGGTCCAAACATTGTTAGAATACAGCGTAATTCTTGTAATTCAGATAGATTTCGCCGATCGGGAAATCTGCAGAAGCTACCCACATGTTATATCAAAACTAGTCGAATCAGAGATTTTTTTCATTTTCCAAGTTAGACCACACAGAATTTTCAAGAATTTCCGAAAATGAATTGATTTTGACAAATATAAGTTCTGATCGATCACCCCATTCAGTCAGAATGGCGAAAATATAAATATGGGTTTCCGTTCTCTCTATATACACAAATGTAAAACTGGATATTTTTGAATATTTATTACAAATGGTATTTATTATTTCATTATTTAGTTCATTGAAATGAAGTCTTTCAGAGTTGCATATTCAAAAGCCCTTTTAGAAAACATTTGGAAAGTTAGACACGATAAATCTTCCGGTTAGTAGTTCTGACAAATTCATACGATAACATGAACAGCGAAATGAATAATTCATATATCAATAATGATAAACATGAACACTTCCTCGAAATATCTTTTCAAGTATGTAACAAATTCATAACTTTTGAATTCGATGTTTTCATTAATAGGTACATACAAAGTTTATAAACTGAATTTTAATGAAAGGAGATCCAAACTAGCCAATAAAATTCATGAGAAATATCAATCTCCTGTTCTGTAATTACCGTTGTTTGACTTTTATTGCATCCATGAAAGTCTTTTAACAATAAATCCCATATTGCTTCTTATTCATATATACATATTTCATGTTATGAATCAGAAAATGTTCCACATTTTTGTTATACTCATCATATATATTATAAAGAATCCAACATGGGATAGGTCAACTAAACGAAGCAACTAGACAGAGCCATTATTTCAAATATCCAATTCATTTTCAGGAATATAGTTTCATCAGATCAATAAGTTTATAACTCCATTCATTTCAATTCTACTACCGCGTTTATCACTCGTAATTTTAGAGGGTGATTGTAGGAAAGCATGATGTAAGCAAAACATAAAACATGGTGTGCTCATCTGCTTTTTTCATTCAAATTCAAAGCACAGAATACCTACATATTTCTTTGAATTTGAATGAAAAAAGTGACGTCATCATTGCTAAATACGATCACAGAAAAGCAGATGAGCACACCATGTTTTGCTTACATCATGGTAGGAAAGTGTCCACATCTGAAGTACTCTATGCATTTTGGCATTCACAAAGACTTATAAAACAATATGGACATGGCTTAGAGAGAGAGGGAAACTGCAGAGAAAAGGATGGAACTAGTTCGGGCAAAACCATAGAATACCGCAAAATAAGACAGATCAGTTTGAAACCATAGACATATTAAACTCTATGGGTACGTTTTTATTTTCATCGAAATGATCAATCGATCAACGTCTATCTCACTCTTCCTTGGTGGAGCACGAAAGAAGAGAGAGAGGGAGATACACTGATTAATCAGTTCGATGAAAATAAAAACGCACCCTATTAGTCTATGTTTGAGAAACATTTTCTTCAAAAGTTCAAAAGTTATATTTGTGTTTCCGGAAAAATGTCAAGGCAAAATGTTATTTCATTTTGAATTAGATTATGAATGCTGTATAGAAGATATAATTTCCGTGTCGATTGTGTTTTCGTAAGCTTTTCGAATAGAATTTAAGTTCTTTTCTTTTAAATCGGATTAACTGCTAGATGAATAATGGTGAATTCATGCTCTGCCATTAATTGTACTTGAGATATAAAATGAAAGTAAAAAACAGTAATTTGGAAAGAGCGTTAAAAAAATTATATGAATATAATTTTGCTATGAATCCGAGCGCAGAAATGAATTTCGCACAGGTTTCTTTACTATTTAGTGCATTCTAATCGTTTGAGACCATTTAAGTCACAAGATTCGAAAGCTGCATACAGACACGCGAGCTGAGCGACTTTCGAGGCAATTTGATTCAGCTTTCCCGCAAGTTTGGACGGTGTTGAATGGCTCGCGAGCTGCTCACAACACCTTATATACTTGTGAGGCAGCTCAATCAAAATGCTTGATTTTATCTCTAGCTCGGCGTCATATTGCGCAAGTGAGATCATTCTTCATCTCACTCTCCATGCGCTATAGAATACCGGATATTTGTATCGTGTATCTTGTCTATGATCTTGCCCGAGCTAATTCCATCTCTCTCTCAAACCTCTCACTCGCTAGCTTATCCCCATTCGACTCTTCAGAAATGGATTCGTACGCCGTGTCCAGAGAGTATAATATGTTTATGGTCTATGGGCATCCGTAGGGTAAACAAGATTCTCTCACCTTGAATAGGAACTGCTTGAAATATCATAGCACCAATTCCAGCAAAAGCTGCATAGCCAACATATTTATACATGACGTAAGTACCTATAGTAGCCTGTATTGGCATAATTAATATATTAGGTAAAACGCTAACAGCTGTGTCAAATCTGTTGACGTCATTTGACAATAAATTAACTAATTTTCCTACGTCAGTATCGTCGAGGGATACTTTGTCCAGTTTCAGCACCTGAAATCAAACGTTTAGCATTTATATTACTATTTATTTACAGGAACTGACGACTTCGGCCCAAGTTGCCAACCCACAATTTTCTTCACTAATTTACTATCACTGGGGAACGGAAATTTCAGGACAAATTCGACATGATAAGGTTAGCGTTATTTATAAATATCCGTAAAAGATGCCTCGGCTTATCAAACAAGACAATTCCTTCCAAATGTAGGGTTGTGTTAAGATCATCTCTGATTGGATGAAATTCAAGTTGGGATTCCTGATTTCATGTTAATAGTGTCAAATTTATATAGGACATGTTCCGCAAATCAACTTGGATATTTCGGTTGCCGGTTTTCCATTCCGTAAATATGAAATATTCGGTTGGTTCCTGAAAAAAGGTTAATTACGGAATTTAATTTATGAAAAAACGTTCTTTCTGTCACCAGAACGATAGTCAATTTTCTATGGTAACATATCCATAGCATAGAACAATCTTTATTTACTTTATGATCCATAGCACATAGAAGAGACAACAATCAACAATGGAAAAATTACTAGGTATGGTCTATGGATTAAAAGGTAAATAAAGATTGTTCTATACTATGAATATGTTACCATAAAGTATTGATTGTCGTTCTGGTGCATATACTTAATATGTCTATGTTGTGGTGACAGAAAGATTGCTTTTTCATCAATCAAATTCCGTAATTACCCTTTTTTTTCAGGAACCAATCGAATATTTCATATTTACAGAACGGAAAACCAGCAACCGAAATAACCAAGTTGATTCGCGGAACATATCCTTTATAAATGTGACACTATCAACATGAAATCAGGAATCCCAACTTAAATTTCAGCCTAACAAAAAACCTATATTTGGAAGGAATTATCTTGTTTGAGGAGCCGAGGCATCTTTTACGGATATTTTTAAATAAGGCGAACCTTATCATTTTGAATTTGTCCTGAAATTCCGTTCCCCAGTGATAGTTAATTAGTGAAGAAAATTGTGGGTTGGCAACTTGCGCCGAAGTCGTTTATTGACGAAGTTCCCGGAATCGCACAAAATTGGAACTGATTCGAATTTATTATCTTTCGAGATACCCTTCATTTGGTTCTATGTTGACGATACAATCATGGCCATCCCAGAGAATCGAAAACCAGATATCTTGTCCTATTTCGAAAAATATGATGAAATGATCCAGTTTATCAAAGAAGAAGAAATAGAAGGTTCATTGCCGTTTCAAGATATCATGGTCACACGTGAAAGAGAAACAGGATGGTATTTATATACTAACAAAGAAACTGCAACACCCAGAAGTGACTGTTTAAATTTTAAATTTTTCTTTGTAAAACATAGATAGTATAGCAAGGAGTAAATGGTTAAAATTTGGAGAAAAAAAATCGTGAAGGTTTTTTCATGTAAACGCTTTTTGTTACTTAAATACTGTAGTCGTTTTGTGTGATTTTTTTGAATTCTACAACAAACCAGCTGTTCGAGGAGATCCAACTTCGATATTTAGTTGTTGTTAAAATGCCTAGAGCACATGTACGCGGAATTTATCGCCAGCTAAGTGAATTTGAAAGAGGTCAAATTATTGGTTCACGGGAGACGGGGTTGTCATTTCGAGAAATCGCTAACCGTACGAACAAAAATCCAACTACTGTTATGAGATGTTGTCAAGCGTGGTTTGATAATGCCCAAAATCAAAGAAGAGTAGACGTCGAAGGGGCACAAATGAAGTTAAAGATCGACGTCTAAGACTTTTATGGCCATTAGAGGCAGATTTGCGACAATTCGATCTTTGGTTGATGAGTGGTTAGGAGAACAAGGCTATCCTGTAACTGTCCTAACGGTTTACCGCCGTATAAGGTATTTTGGACTGCAGCATTATCGACCCCATCTTGTGGTACCTCTTACGGTTGAGAATCGCTGGCAACGATTACAGTGGTGCAGAGAACGACAACATTCGAATGTGGAATGGCATCCGGTCGTCTCTTCTGGTGAATCTCGATTCACCTTGGGTTCACATGATGGCCGAAGAAAGGTTAGACGACGTCGGGGAGGAAGACGTGACACTAATTTTGATATTTATGCTAGGAATCTTCCCTCTTAATCTTTTAATTTGTGAAAAAACATTCAGAGTTCGTTTCAGTGGTTCCTGAGTTCAACGCTCAAAAACGTACAAAATCACAGAATGTACAATTGCGGCGGTAGCTCAGTGGTTAGAGCGCAAGCCCCATGATCGTAAGGTCTGGGGTTCAAGCCCTTGGCCGGGAAATAACTTTTCCGGTTTTTAGGGGACCGTCCAACCATTCGCTGTTGGGTAAACAATTAACAGTGCTGTTCCTAACGTGGCGCAAGGAATTAGTAACAAAGCCTACACAGAACACACCCGGTATCCTAACTCGCACAAGCTTTAAGCTTCTGAGGGGTTTCGTTGAAGCCTAGGATATTCGGAAAAAATACAAATACAAATACAAATACTTCTTATATATCAAGAGAAACACAACTACTATCTCACCTTTCTATAAATAAGCGACGAACACGCTATTCTTATCCTCATTCCTATCCTGTTAGAGTTGATATTGGCATGATGGTTCACCATACAATTGAAAAGAGACAAAATTATAACAGCGGCTCCAAGAATCCATCCTTTCTCGTTATTTCTTGGAACAGTAGCGAAAAAATTTATGAAATCTGCTAAGATGACCGGCATGAAAAATCTGGAAGAAAAAACTTTGTTTCGAGGAATTGAAACACACAGTGAAAATTCATGAAAATGATAGTGCTCTTATTACGCGCTTGTTCTGGGGAACAGCGCGTTATCATTTCGTCACGATGTCTGTAATTTTCGAATTTTGAGCCGAAATTGGTCTCAAACGACTAGGTTGGACTCACTGATCCGTGGTCAAAACTGACTCTGTCAGTCCGGCCGTGTGCGCTGTAACTCTCGAAAGAAAGGACCTAGAGTCTTGAAATTTTCAGGCTAGGTTAAGATCCTGAATATCTCGGTTAAGTTCGTTAATGGGCCAAATCTGCTGATTGGTTTTTGTGCTACAGCCATTTGAAATTTTGATTTTTCCAATAACTCGAAAAATGTTTATCTGATCGGAATAAAACTTGGTTGGGAGATGAACAGTGTCAATAAGGAGAATTATCCATGGAAGAACTCAAAAAAAAATCTTTTTTTTCTGAAAATTTTTATATTTGATTAATATTTCACTGAAATTTCCGAGTCACCATTTCGCAATGTGAACAAGCGCTTAAAAGCTGGTGACTTCGCGTCAGTGCTTTTCTAAACTTTTATTTAGAAGTTTTCGTTCTGACTTTGAAATTGGTACATACTTCAAGGTTTGAGTGTCAACCCCAAAGTATCCTATTCAAATAACTACTTGCTCAAAATTCGAAAGAAACGAATGAAAGAGTTTATTCATAAACCTACATGAACACATGAAGTTCTGATCAGTAGAGCAAAATTTGAAAAACCACTTTTTCATATTTTTTCTAATAATTCAAAAAAGCACTGACGCGAAGTCAGCAGCTTTTGCACGCATGTTCAGAGGAGATGACCGCTTTGGCAACAAATTTCAACATGCTTTTTCAAAGCTGCTGACTTCACGTCAGTGCTCTTCAAGGTTTTTTCACGTTATTGTGGAAAAACTTCGATACCGAGGAAAAAAACACGAAATTTGACATATTTTTGCGCGCATGTTCTAGGGGAACAGCGTGCTATCGTTTTGTCCAAATGTCTGTAATTTTGGATGATTGAGCCGAAAATGGTCTCAATCGACTAGGTTGGACTCACTGATGACGAATCCGGTGTCAAAATCGATTCTGTCCGGCCGGCCGTAGACACGATAACTGTCGACAGAAGCAAGCTAGCAACTTGAAACTTTCAGGAGAGGTTGCGCATCAGAATGCCGCGGTTAAGTTCGTTAATGGGCCAAATCGGTCGAATAGTTTCGGAGTTATAGGCAGTTGAAGTTTTAAAGTTATTTATATTTTATTTCAGAAACTATTTGAGAGATTGGATTCAAACTTGGCAGTTGGGTGGACTATAACGCTGCGCAACTTTGAGCCAAATTTCGTCAGGATCAGATTGTTAGTGAATTTTAAAAAAATTTTTTTTCGAAATTTTTTTCCAAAAAATTTTTTTTTCGGAAACCATTCATCATATTCGAAAAAAAAGTCCACCCACACTTTGAACTTCATATTTCACAAAAGTGTACCAAATTTCAGTTCGATACGATCATAAGTGTCGGCGATATCGGGGAAACATGTGTCAAATTTCGAGGTTTTCTTCTCGATATCGTTTATTTTTTCGGTATAACTCGAGAAATACTGATTCAGTCCTGATGAAACTTTACAGCTAGTTTTGAGATGCTGAAAGACAACTTCATGCGAAATTTCATGATAATCGTGTCATTAGAACAAATTGAAAAAAAAATTTCTATAATTTTTCTTATCATATCATCCTCATCAAATTCTGTATGAAACTTCGAACTTTTATTTTTCGATGAAGTTCTGGATTTCAATTCGATCTGATCTGTATTTTTGGAAATATTGAAAAAATAAAATTTTGATTGGGCATATCTACGGAATCATTGGGTGGATTTCACCCATTCACGAATTCGGCCTTCGTAATTTAGGTCCAAACCTTCTCTACAAATATCGAGTTCCTAAGTTGTTTCTTTCGGAAGTTATTGTGTTTACGCAGTCGGCCGTTAGGCTGACCGTAAACACAATAACTTCCGGAAGAAACAACTTAGAAACTCGATATTTGTAGAGAAGGTTTGGGGCTTAATTACGAAGGTCGAATTCGTGAATGGGTAAAATCCGCCAAATAATTCCGTAGATATACCCATTCAAAATTTTATTTTTCCAATATTTCCAAAAATACAGATTTGATCGAATTGAAATCCAGTAATTTATCAGTAAAAATTTCAAAAAGCACTGCCGTGAAGGCAGCAGCTTTTGCGTGCATGTTCAAATTCGTTGCTGAAGCGGTCATCTACATTGAACATGCGCGCAAAAGTTGCTGCCTTCACGGCAGTGCTTTTTGAAATTTTTTTCAGAATATCTCCGAAAATGTTTATCGCATCGAACTGAAATTTGGCACACTGCTGTGAAATATGAAGCTCAAAGAATAACCGATTTTTTTCCGAATGTGATGAATTGCTTCGAAAAAAATTTCGAATTTATTTCAAAATTTGCTGAGAGCACGATATCAACGAAAATTTCCAAAAAGTGGCAGTTCCTTTTGTTTCAACTAGCTGCCAAATTTCAGTAGTTCTTCAAATATCAGGGAAATAACCTCGAAATTTCAATGGCTATAATTCCGAAACCGTTCAGCCGTACATCGTACGGCCGTAGTCGTGCATACAGATAGCCGGACAGAATCGATTTCGACACCGGATTTGTCATCAGTGAGTCCGATTTACTCGTTTGAGACTATTTTCGATTCAAAACTCGAAAATTACAGACATTTGGACTAAACGATAGCACGCTGTTCCCCAGAACATACGAGGAAAAAACTGAACAATCATATTCATACAGTGAACCCTGCGCATGCTTCATGGAAAAGAGTGCTATCATTTGTCCCTAACATCTGTAATTTCGTATTTCTGCTGAAAGTGGTCTAAAGAGCGAACAATACCTTGAATTGAACGCAGTGTTCATTGGCGGAACATGCGAGTAAAAATGTTGAAACATGTTATTTTATACTTTCACAGAACTTTTTAATGAGAAGTGATAACAATGCGAAACCACAGGAAACCGAGTGGGATACACGAGTTCTGATCCAACCGATCATGATATTGAATAATTAACCAAATCATATCGAATTCAGTTTTCCCTTCTACTCCCTTCTTAACATATTATTCTCACGAAATTCAGTGAGAACCTTCTAGATGTCATTTTTCAATCAAGTACTGAATTTCAATCCGGTCCTATCTGTATTTTCGAAAAAATTGGGCAAATAAAATTTTTAATGGGTATATCCACGGAATCATTGGGCGGATTTTACCCATTCACGAATTCGTTGTTCGCAATTGAGCCCAAAACCTACTCTACAAATATTAAGTTTTTAAGTCGTTCCTGGAGTCATTAATAGAGTAGGTACTGACCTCGATTACCTCGGCCGAATTCGCGAATGGGTAAAATCCGCCCACTAATTTCTCAGATATACCCATTCAAAATTTTATTCTCCCAATATTTCCAAAACTACAGATAGGATCAAATTGAAATTCAGAGTTTGACTGAAAAATGACAGCTTGAAGGTTCAGACAGAATTTCGTGTGGAGAATATGCTGAGATTACAGAACATTGAATACTTGAAAAAAAAATTAAGACTTTAAAGCAGCAAATGCAATAATTCTTTCAGATCGAAGCAAAATAAAAGTAAAAATCTAGAAAAGCACTGCCGTGAAGGCAGCAGCTTTTGCGCGCATGTTCAATGTAGATGACCGCTTCGGCAACGAATTTGAACTTGCGCGCGAAAGCTGCTGCCTTCACGGAAGTGCTTTTCTAGATTTTTTTTCGATAAATTACTGGATTTCAATTCGATCTAATCTGTAATTTCGGAAATATTGGAAAAATAAAATTTTGGGTAAAATCCACCCAATGATTCCGCAGATATACACATTCAACATTTAATTTTCCCAATATTTCCGAAAATACGGATTAGATCGAATTGAAATCCAGTATTTCATCGAAAATTGCAGTTCCAAGATTCATACAGAAATTAATGAGGATGATATGATAAGAAAATCACAGAATTTTTTTTTTCAAATTGTTCTAATGGCACGATCATCTCGAAATTTTGAATAAAGTTGTCTTTCAGCATCTTCAAACTAGCTGCGAAGTTTTATCAGGATTGAATCAGTATTTCTTGAGTTATACCGGAAAAAAAACAATATCAAGAAGAAAACCTCGAAATTTTAAATATTTTTTCCCGATATCCCCAAAACTTATGATAGTATCAAACTGATTTTTGGAACACTGCTGTGAAATATGAAGCTCAAAGTGTCAGTGAAATTTTTATTCAGATATCATGAATGGTTTCCGAAAAAAAATTTTTTTTTTTTAATTTACTGACAATATGATCCTGACGAAATTTGGCTCAAAGTTGCGCGTTAATTGCCAAGTTTGAATTCAATCGCTCAAGTAGTTTCTGAAATGAAAAATAAATAACCTCGAAATTTCAAGTGCCTATAACTCCGAAACTATTCGACCGATTTGGCCCATTAACGAACTTATCCGCGGCATCCGCGAACGACCCTGGAAGTTTCAAGTTGCTAGCTCACTTCGTTCGAAAGTTATCGTGTCCACGGCCGGCCGGACAGAATCGATTTTGACACCGGATTCGTCATCAGTGAGTCCAATCTAGGCGTTTGAGGCCATTTTCGGCTCAATCATTGAAAATTACAGACATTTGGACAGAACGATAGCACGCTGTTCCCCTAGACATGCGCGCAAAAACGATAAAAACTCGAAGCAGAAAATATGCCTAGATATAGTTTGTAGGCAACAATGCATACAGATGATATTTTCATTTTAATGGTGAAATATAACTGGAGAAAGCGAGTTTTTAATAGAAGATGTTTTTTGTTCCAATTCTTGTTAACTCTGAACAAGAAGAAAAATATTTTTGATGAAACTTATACTTTCGTCGATTTCGAAATGAAATGAAATACATACACTGCATAAAACTTAACAATAACATTCTGTTTAAAGTTTATTATTTTCAAGAAGGAATGACTGTTGGTTGACACGAAGCAGTAGCTGTTATTTAGCGTACCCAGTGTGAGGTAGAACTAGGCCACTAATATGACTATGCTATTGTAGCTATGGTCAACTTTTTGATCAAATTTACTCTATTTTTCACTATTGTTGCACGCATGATCTAGGTGAACAGCGTGCTATCGTTTTGGCCAAATGTCTGTAATTGATTGAGCCGAAAATGGTCTTAAACGACTAGGTTGGACTCGCGATGACGAATCCGGGGTCAAAATCGTTTCTGTCCGGCCAACCGTGGACACGACAACTATGGAACGGAGCCAGTTAGCGACTTGAAACTTGTAGGGTAGCTCGCGCATAGGAATG
Organism: Myrrha octodecimguttata; assembly: GCA_958510865.1. Classification (NCBI taxonomy): domain Eukaryota; kingdom Metazoa; phylum Arthropoda; class Insecta; order Coleoptera; family Coccinellidae; genus Myrrha; species Myrrha octodecimguttata. Next base: position 76,552,812 of record OY294057.1, read on the forward strand.
CCGCGGTCAACTTCTTCAATGGGTCAAATCGGTCAAATAGTTTCGGAGTCATAGCCATTTGAAATTTTGAGGTTATTTCCCTCATATTCAAGAAACTCCTGAAGCGATTGGATTGAAACTTGGGAGTCAGTTGGAGCATAACGACGCGCAACTTTGAACGAAATTTCGTTGAAATGTTATGGTCACTAAATTCGAAAAAAAATTTCTTTTTTAATTTTTTCCGAAAAATTTTTTTTTTCTGAAACTATCATTCATATTCGAGAAAAATTACAGTCATACCTTGAGCTCCATATTTTAGAGCAGTGTACCAAATTTCAATTCGATACGGCTCTTAGTTTTGGAGATATTGGGAAAAAATATGTAGAATTTCGTGGTTTTCTTCTCAATATCGTTGCTTGTATTCGGTATAACTCAAGAAACACTGATTCAATCGTGATGAAACTTCGCAGCTAATTCAGAGATGCTGAAGGATAATATTGTGCAAAATTTCGTGATGATCATGTCATAAGAACAATTCGAAAAAAAAAATCAATTTTTTTTTCAAATATTCAGTATTCTGTGATCTTAAGATCATATTATCCTCATTAAATTCTGTTTAAACTTTCGAACTGTCATTTTTCGATAAATTACTGGAGTTCAATTCGATCTTATCTGTATTTTTGGAAATATTGAGAAAATAAAATTTTGAATGGCTATATCTGCGGAATCATTACGGCCGGACCGTAAACACAATAACTTCCGAAAGAAAAAACTTAGAAACTCGATATTTGTGACGAAGGTTTGAACCTTAGTAACGAAGGCCAAATTCATGAATGGGTAAAATCCGCCAAATGATTCCGTAGATATACCCATTCAAAATATTATTTTTCCAATATTTCCAAAAATACAGATTAGATCGAATTGAAATCCAGTAATTTATCGAAAAAAAATTTCAAAAAGCACTGCCGTGAAGGCAGCAACTTTTGCGCGCATGTTCAATGTAGATGACCGCTTCAGCAACGAATTTGAACGTGCGCGCGTACCAAATTTCAGTTCGAGTCGATCATAAGTTCTGGAGATATCGGGAAAAAATATGTCAAATTTCGAGGTTTTCTTCTCGATATCGTTGATTTTTTCGGTATTACTCGAGAAATACTGATTCAGTCCTGATTAAACTTCACAGCTAGTTTTAAGATGCTAAAAGACAACTTTATGCAAAATTTCGTGATAATCGTGTTATTAGAACAATTTGAAAAAAAAAATTTATATGATTTTCTCATCATATCATCCTCATTAAATTCTGTATGAAACTTCGAACTGTTATTTTCGATGAAGTACTGAATTTCAATTCGATCTGATCTGTATTTTTGGAAACATTGGAAAAATAAAATTTTGATTGGGTATATCTACGGAATCATTGGGCGGATTTTACCCATTCACGAATTCGACCTTCGTAATTGAGCCCCAAACCTACTCTACAAATATCGAGTTTCTAAGTCGTTTCTTCCGGAAGTTATTGTGTTTACGGTCAGCCTAACGGCCGACTGCGTAAACACAATAACTTCCGAAAGAAACAACTTAGAAACTCGATATTTGTAGAGAAGGTTTGGACCTTAATTACGAAGGCCGAATTCGTGAATGGGTAAAATCCACCCAATGATTCCGTAGATATACCCAATCAAAATTTTATTTTTCCAATATTTCCAAAAATACAGACCAGATCGAATTGAAATCCAGTACTTCATCGAAAATAACAGTTCGAAGTTTCATACAGAATTTAATGAGGATGATATGATGAAAAAATCATATAAATTTTTTTTTTCAAATTGTTCTAATAACCCGATTATCACGAAATTTCGCACAATGTTGTCTTTCAGCATCATAAAACTAGCTGTGAAGTTTAATCAGGACTGAATCAGTATTTCTCGAGTAATACCAAAAAAATCAACGATATCGAGAAGAAAACCTCGAAATTTGACATATTTTTCCCGATATCTCCAAAACTTATGATCGTATCGAGCTGAAATTTAGTACACTGCTGTGAAATTAGAAGGTCGAAGTGTGAGTATAATTTTTTTTGGATATGATAAATGGTTCCCGAAAAAAAAATTTTTTTGTGAAAAAATTTCGAAAAAAATTTTTTTAAAAATTTATTGACAATATGATCTTGACGAAATTTGGCTCAAAGTTGCGCGTCGTTATACTCCACCAAACTGCCAAGTTTGAATCCAATCGCTCAAGTGGTTTCTGAAATAAAAAATAAATAACTTCAAAACTTCAAATGCCTATAAATCCGAAACTATTCGATCGATTTGGCCCATTAACGAACTTAACCGCGGTATTCCAATGCGCGACCTACCCTGAAAGTTTCAAGTCGCTAGCTCGCTTCGTTCGACAGTTATCGTGTCTATGGACGGCCAACCGGCCGGCCGGCCGGCCGGACAGAATCGATTTTGACACCGGATTCGTCATCAGTGAGTCCAACCTAGTCGATTGAGACCATTTTCGGCTCAATCATCCAAAATTACAGACATTTGGACAAAACGATAGCACGCTGTTCCCCTAGAACATGCGCGCAAAAATCTAGAAAAGCACTGCCGTGAATGCAGCAGCTTATGTTGGAATGTTCAAATTCGTTGCTGAAGCGGTCATCTCCATTGAACATGCGCGCAAAAGCTGCTGCCTTCACGGCAGTTCTTTTTAGATTTTTCTGTTTCCGATTTATACCCACCTGAATTTTTGCGCGCATGTTCTGGGGGAACAGCCTGCTATCATTTCATCCAAATGTCTGTAATATTCAAATTTTCAGCCGAAGTTGGTCTCAAACGATTAGGTTTGACTCACTGATGACGAATCAGGCGACTAGAAAATTTCAGGGCATTTTAGAATGCGAAGGTTAGTTCCTTAATAGGCAAAATCGGTCTAACGATTTCGGAGTTTAGCTATTTGAAGTTCTAAGGTTATTTCCCTGATATTTCGGGAACTACTGAAGCGATTGGATTGAAACTAGGCAACTAGTTAGGGCATAAGAATTTGCACCTCATGGCGAAATTTTTATTTTCGAAAACTATAAATTACATTTGGAACAAATTTTGGTTATTTTTTGAGCTTCATATTTCACAGCAGTTCACCAAATTTCAGATGGATACGATAATAAGTTTTGGAGATATTGTAGACAATATGCCGAATTCCATGGTTGTTTCTTGGCTATCGAAGATTTTTTCAAAATAACTCGAAAGAACCCGGGACAGCACTGCCGTGACAGCAGCAGATTTTGCGCGCATGTTCAAATTCGTTGCCAAAGTGGTCATCTCCATTGAACATGCGCGCAAAAGCTGATGCCTTCACGGCAGTGCTTTTTTAGTTTTTTGCGCGCATGTTCTAGGGGAACTGCGTGCTATCGTTTTGTCCAAATGTCTGTAATTTTGGATGATTGAGCCGAAAATGGTCTCAATCGACTAGGTTGGACTCACTGATGACGAATCCGGTGTCAAAATTAATTCTGTCCGGCCGGCCGGCCGGCCGTCCGTAGACACGATAACTGTCGACAGAAGCAAGCTAGCTACTTGAAACTTTCAGGATAAGTTGCGCATCAGAATGCCGCGGTTAAGTTCGTTAATGGGCCAAATCGGTCGAAATTTTTTTACAAAAAAATTTTTTTTTCGGAAACCATTTATCATATCCAAAAAAAATTATACTCACACTTTGACCTTCTAATTTCACAGCAGTGTACTAAATTTCAGTTCGATACGATTATAAGTTTTGGAGATATCGGGAAAAAATATGTCAAATTTCGAGGTTTTCTTCTCGATATCGTTGATTTTTTCGGTATTACTCGAGAAATACTGATTCAGTCCTGATTAAACTTCACAGCTAGTTTTAAGATGCTGAAAGACAACAAATTTCTATGATTTTCTCATCATATCATCCTCATTAAATTCTGTATGAAACTTCGAACTGTTATTTTCGATGAAGTACTGGATTTCAATTCGATCTGATCTGTATTTTTGGAAATATTGGAAAAATACAATTTTGATTGGGTATATCTACGGAATCATTGGGTGGATTTTACCCATTCACGAATTCGGCCTTCGTAATTAAGGTCCAAACCTTCTCTACAAATATCGAGTTTCTAAGTTGTTTCTTTCGGAAGTTATTGTGTTTATGCAGTCGGCCGTCAGGCTGACCGTAAACACAATAACTTCCGGAAGAAACGACTTAGAAACTCGATATTTGTAGAGTAGGTTTGGGACTTAATTACGAAGGTCGAATTCGTGAATGGGTAAAATCCGCCCAATGATTCCGTAGATATACCTACCCATTCAAAATTTTATTTTTACAATATGTCCAAAAATAGAGATGTGATCGAATTGAAATCCAGTAATTTATCAGAAAAAAATTTCAAAAAGCACTGCCGTGAAGGCAGCAGCTTTTGCGCGCACGTTCAAATTCGTTGCTGAAGCGATCATCTACATTGAACATGCGCGCAAAAGTTGCTGCCTTCACGGCAGTGCTTTTTGGACTTTTTTTATTATTCTCTTCTGAATAACTCAAAGCTAATAGATCCAATCAGATATAAAATTGATAATTATTTGCGAAACACCGCCGTGTTAATTCAAACAAGTTTATTCCGGGATATCATCACTATAGAAATTTTGAAAGAAAAATATTTCCAAAATATTAAATCTCATAAACAGTACGTTGGATTCAACTGAATGTCAGAAAAATATTTCGAGAGTTTCTACATTTCCCATGTATGAAATTCTAGAAAAGCACGGCCGTGAACTCAGCAGTTTTTGCGGTCGGGTTTGAATATGTAATGTGTGATATCTACACAGAAATTCCAGCTGAATATCTCGTAGAATGCAGACGCCACGCTAACAATAAAATACTAAAAAAATCTAGGAAAGCACTGACGTGAAATCAGCAGCTTTTACGCGCTTGTTAACATTGCGAAATGGTGACTTGGAAATTTCAGTGAAATTTTAATGAAATATAAAAATTTTCAAAAAAATTTTTTTTTTTCGAATTTTTCCATGGATAATTCTTCTTATTGACACTGTTTATCCTCCAACCAAGTTTCATTTCGATCAGGTCAAAATTTTAAAGAGTTGTAGCACAAAAATCATTCTGCAGATTTGGCCCATTTAAGAACTTAACCGAGATATTCAGGATCTTAACCTTACCTGAAAATTTCGAGGTCCTTCCTTTCGAAAGTTACAGCGCACACGGCCGGCCGGCCGGACAGAATCAATTTTGACCACGGATTCTTCATCAGTGAGTCCAACCTAGTCGTTTGAGACCAATTTCAGCTCAAAATTCGAAAATTACAGACATCGTGACGAAATTATAACGCGCTGTTCCCGAGAACAAGCGCTTAAAAATTTTTCAATCGCATCGCTCAAGTGGTTTCTGGAGTATAAGGGAAATAACCTCAAAAATTCAAATGACTCTAACTCCGGAATTGTTCGGCCGATTTGGCCCCTTGACGAACTCGACCGTCGCATTCTGCCCTATAAGTTTCGAGTCCTTAGGTCATTCTTACCGAAGGTTATAGTGTCCTCGGCCGACCGATGGACCAGGCAGAATCGATTTTGACATTGATTTCGTCATCAGTGATTCGTCTGAGACCATTTCTAGGTAAAAATCTAGAAAACCATTCCTATTTGTATCGAATGATATGAAATATATTGCTGTCAAGACTCAAATTTCTATGATAAATACTGTTTATTTGAGAACGAATATCCAATTTGAAACACATTGACAACTTACACTTTTTTGTTGTTAATCACTTTATGTATTTAAAGTTGCCTATTATTTCAATTATTCATTCGTTAATTTCGATAGTACTAAATAAATCTTTCAAAATGTTCCATGAAAGCAAAAATGAAAACAAATATTTTTCTAAAACACCCATTCAGCATTGAATTTTATAAAATATTCAATTACTCAGTTTATTTATTACAAACAGAGCCGAAAATGGTTATATATTATTCGACATAACACTCGATAATTCCAATCGATAATTGAAATATAATTGTCCAATTTTGAGATGTCTGTCGGTTAGCACGAAGTATCAGGGTATTTAGCTGTACCCACTGAAAGATGGTGTACTCTCGTGGACTGCCTCCGCCACAAGAACTTGGCAACACCCTGATCCCACTACAGCTAACTTTTTTACTGCATATTGGTCCAATATCTTTTTTTTAGTAAAATGGTCTCAAAATTCTACTAACATAACAAAAGGATGAATATCTGTCGATAAATCAAAAAATATCCCACCTTGATCCGAGCTAATCATCCAAGCAATCGATCTGATGATCGGTAACGACCGTGAAATTTCTCCTTGGAAATCGCTTCTTCGGTATATGTTTTGGTTGATTGGATGATTAGCTCTGATCAAGGCGGAGTATTTGTTGATTTAACGACAGATATTCGTCCTTGTATGATATCGGTTTCTTATTAAATTGCAGCTTTTCTCTATGTACCATCATTTCGTTTAAATGACTACAATGATCCCACTGAGGAAAAATCGAATAATAAATTCAATGGGGGGTTTTCCTTCAAACGAAAATGCAGTCATATTCAGGAAAAACCTTTAGAACATCACATTTCAAACATATTTTCAATATTATATTTTTGAAAAAATGTTTGATCACCTAAAACTGAAAAATAAAAACGGGGATTTGCATTTATAGGGATTTGTCTTGAGTGCACAATATGGCAACGTCGAATTCAGCTTTCTCGGAAAGAAAAGGACGTCAAATGTGTTACTTTGCTTGGAAAAACAGAGATAGCTATACTTCGATCTGGTTAGAGTAGAAGGCAATGACCAAGGAATAGAAAAAGAAGAGCACAGACTGTCATACTGTCATATTACTGACAAATTCCAAACCTCAATTTTGAAATACTTTCTGAAGGTATTATAATTTGGGAAAATGATGAATCAAACCCATAATAATTATGTTCAAATTTGCATTTGCAGTAATAACCCAAATTCAGGAAAAACCCTCATTCTGTGCAGCCGCCCGTCCGTCCGCCTTTCAGTCCGTCTGTAGGTGCTATAACTTCCAACGAATTAAACTAAATCGAATTCGATAGAGTGGATTCGAAGTTGGAGGTTATTTGGTCCAAACCTCAAGAAGAACTATGCGAATTAAAATTCCCTTTTTACGCGCTTGTTAGAAAACAGCGCGATATCGTTTCGACACAATGTCTGTAGTTTTCGAATTTTGAGCTGAAATCGGTCTAAAACTACTAGGTTGGACTCACTGATGAAGAATCCGTGATCAAATTTGTTTCTGTCCGTCCGGCTATCCAGCAGTGCGTGCTCTAGTTTTCGAACCTAGAATCTTGAAATTTTCAGGTTAGGTTTTGATCCTGTATATCTCGGTTAAGTTCGTTAATGGACCGAATCTGCCGAATGGTTTTTGTGTTACAGCCATTTGAAGTTTTGATTTTCAATAACTGATAACAATAAATAATAATATTTATCTGATCGAAATGATCCTCAGTTGGAAAATGAACAGTGTCAATACAAAGAATTATCCATGGAATAATCAAAAAAAGTTTTTCATATTTCATTTCAATTTCACTGAAATTTTCAAGTCACCATGTCGCAAAAAGAACAAGCGCGTAAAAGCTGCTGACTTCACGTTAGTGCTTTGCTAGGTTTTTAGTTGTACCTATACATTTGATTTTCAACTTTATGCGAAGATCTTATCATTAAAAATACTAATAAAAAACCTTAAAAAGCACTGCCGTGAGGTCAGGAGCTTTTACGCGCTTGTTCCGTTGCCAAAGCGGTCATCTATACAAGTATTGATCCTGCCAAACGCAGATTTTTTCTACATATGGTCCTCACAAAATTATGTATGAACCTCAAGCTATAACTTTCGATCAAGTACTAGATTGCAATTCGATCCAAAATTTTGAATGGGTGTAACTATCTAAAGAATAATTGGCGAATTCAACCCGTTCAAGCATTCGACCTTCTTAATTAAACTGAAAGCCTACTCTACAAATATATTCTTTATGTAGATTCTTACTACAGTGGATGTGTTTACGGCCGGCCTAACCACTGATAGTGAACAAAATACTTCCGGAATAATCAACTCAGTAGCTAATAATTGTAGAGTAAGTTTGGAGTTTAATTACGAAGGTCGAATTGGCGAACAAGTAAAAACTATCGAATGATTCCGCAGATACACCCTTTCAAAATTTCAGTTTCCCGATATTTACGAAAACATAGATCGAATCGCCCTCCAATGAAAAATGCCACCTTGAAGTTTCAGCGAAAAAGGATCTACAGAACAATGAGCAAAAATAATTAAGTACTCCTGCATTTTGTTAAACGGAGAGAGTTATTTTGCTCATTGCTCTGTAGACCCTATTCGGCTAAAACTATATTTTTCAGGAACTGACAAAGCTAACCTCAATAGAGCATTAATATTCATTAAAATCGGAAGAAAAAGCTTTACCTATCAGGAAAATAAAATGAAGGGTTTTCCTTCCAAAAAAACCAGTTAACTTCAAAATTTTTTCGGTAAACGATGCCGTTTTGCATTTCTAAGAATTGAATTCTGAATGCCCATAAAACACTCTATATGTGCCAATTTGAACGCTTTTGTAAGAGCAATATTATTCGAGATAGTTACTGAGTAAATTATAAACGATCACCTTGTACAACGTTCCTCTTGCACCGAATACAACTTTCGTAATCTTTCATGAAATCCGAAATCAAAACAAACAAATCTTTAGAACCTTTATTCGGCATTGAATATTATTTAATAACTATATCTATTGATAACATGTAGTTTGAGAGCATTTTTAAAATATTTGAGAAAATCATATTTCTATGTTGAATCCGAAATACAGGGTGTTTCTGAATTGATGCGAAAGATTTCAATGGGTGATTCTTTAGCAAAAATTAAGGGGGATCTTTCCTACAACTTTTTGTTCTACACCCCTTCCCCTCCAAGTTACAGCCCTTTAAAATCAGGAAAAAAAATTGTTTTCGTTTAATATATCCACTCTGAAAGGATTTAGAAAAATGAACTGACAGATATTGATGCTAATAAAATGACAGTTTTTGAGAGTTCCTGTTACCCTGAAATGTTATCACAAGCGGCTAAAAAAACAACCCCTATATTATTACACATCAGAACTTTTTAATGCGCCTATATTTTCCTATGTGCAAAATTGTTCCGAGAGGGCAGGAACAATTTGCAACGTTTTTATGCCTTGACTTATTATCATAAAGTTGTTAGCTTGATCACAAAAAAATAAAATACTGCTCAGACTCTCTCCGATAAATTCACTTTATTTTGGTCGAGAGGCGCCATTTATTATGATTTTTGTGATTGAAATTTTGTTCACGTTGTTACTAGTTTTTTTGTAATATGTTAATTGAAGTAGTACAATTATTCTTCAAACCGCTCTAATTTACAATATTCTTCAGCTAAATAAAAAATGCCATTTTTACAATAAAGTTCTATTAAGTTGTGAAAAATATTTGAAGTCATTATAAAAATGTCTGAAAATTAAAGAACATTAGGATAATAAAACTATTGGTCATATGACTTCATTTGACAGCCGCCTACTTGATTTTTTTCGATAAATGATAAACTCTCCGTGAAGTTATGGGCAAAGAGTCTGAGCAGTATTCAATTTTTTCTGATCAAATTAACAACTTTATGATAAGACGTCAGGGCATAGAAAAGTTGCAAATTGTTTCTGTCTTTTCGAAACAATTTTTAAATAGGAAAATATAGGCGTATTGATGAGTTCTGATGCAAAATATTATAGGGATTGTTTTTTCAACCCCTTGTGATTACATTCTGAGGGAACGAGAGGCATCAAAAACTGCATTTTTATCAGCATCAGTTATCTGCCAAAATCCATTCTTCTAAATCTTCCCAAAGTGGATATATTATATAAAAACAATTTTTTTACCTAATTTTAAAGAGCGGTAACTTGGAGGGGAAAGGGTGTTGAACAGAATGTTATATGAAGGGACCCCCTTAATTTTTGCTAAAGAATCACCCATTGAAATCTTTCGCATCAATTCAGAAACACCCTGTATATGAGAGCGAATATCAAACTTGGAAAACATTCATAACATACTCATTTTTTGTTGTCTATCACCTTATGTATTTAAAGTTGCCTATAACTTCAATTATTCTTTCGTTCTCTTTGATAGCACTGAACATATCGTTTAAAATCTTTTATGGAACCCGAAACGAAATCTTACATATTTCTAAAATGCACTCATTCGGCATTGAATAGAGATATTCATTAACTACGTTTATGATCACGAACAGGGCCGAAAGTGGTTATATGTTGTTCAACATAATACTCTATAATACTAATCGATAATTGAAATATAATTGTCCCATTTCGGGAAAACAGTCGGTTAGCACGAAGTATCAGGGTATTTAGCTGTACACCATAGCAGCCAGTGGTGTACTCTCGTGGATCCTGGGCCACAAGAACTTGGCAGCACTCTGATGCCACTGCAGCTAACTTTTTTGAATGATATTGTTTCCAAATTTTACGCTTTTGATTCGGGATCCATTTCGCCAAATATCTGTAAATTTCTTTTTTTTGCTGAAGGTGGTCTCGAATGAGGAAAGTCAAATGTCAAATTCAATCATGTCCAGCCGGATGTCTGACCGTTCTTTTGAAGGAACCTTATTCGAAATCGGCATGAAGGTTTCGAAGTTTTGAGGTTATTTCCTAGATATTCCTGATGATATCAGAATGAAACTTTGTTATTGGTTGTGTAATATGACTGGCAACTTATTGAGAAATTTCGTGGAGATTATATTGTTATGAATGAGAGAGAATGATTCAAAAACATTCTACATTCAAAGAAAAAATTGTGAAACTGTCTTTCTATATGAAATTTGAAAGTCTTCCAGGTCAATATTTGGCAACAATCTACCAAAAATCTTGTTATTCCACCGTTTTACGTATATAATACAGTAAACGTTGGAAAATTCAGATCAACTTGATTAAATTTTTTTTTCGAAAAAATCAAAAATCATTTTCTGAATATATCCATAACATTCCAATGAAATTTGGCACATGCCTTCAATTCAATATTTTACAAGCTTGATATTCTGCAATTTGTCGTATCTGATAAGGCTTCCGATAAAAAAAATGGAGGACAATTTAACGACAACATTACACTTAACGGTTTATTTCAATTGCCAACGAAAATATACAGGATATATAACCGAGTCTATACTCGGTTATATACCCTGTATATACCCCTATTTACAGTGCGCGTCAAAATTATGGAACTAATTCATTTTCTCAGAAGAAAAATATTTGGCAACAAAATCCTGAAACAGGTCAGTTTTTGTTTCACTTTTACAAAACTGTTATGCATTTTTGAAGGATTTTTGTTGCACCCTGTGCTATCCCCATCAACCCTCTGAATTTTTTGAATAGGGAAAGTGAGTACTATTTTGGCAAGGTCATTGTATCTTCTTTACAGGCATGCAGAAATTTTCAAGAAAAAAATTTTTTTTTTGAAAAATTAGTTAGTTTAAAGAAGATTTCAGTATGTGCATTTTGTCATGGCTCATTTACTCAGAGACGAATGAAAGTCGACCATAACAGTTTTGTTCATGCACAACTTCCAACCCCTTTCATCCCCCTCACGTAAAAATTTTTTTTTCTCCATTAAGGGCTCGTAGGGGTTGAAAGTTGTGCATGAACAGAGCTGTAATGGTCGATTTTCATTCGGTGACAAATTTCATCAGGTACCATCGTCTCAAAGTAAATTGTCAATGACAAAGTGCACATACTTGAAAACTCTTTGAACTAATTTTTCAAAAAAAAATGTTTTTTCTTGAAAATGTCTGCACGCCCATAAAGAAGATACAAAGACCTTGCCAAAAAAGTACCACATGACCTACTTTCCCCATTCAAAAAATTTAGAGGGTTGATGGGGATGGGACAGAGTGCAACAAAAATCCTTCAAAAATGCATATAAATTTGGTAATAGTGAAACAAAATTGACCTTTTTCAGTTCAATTGTGTATTTACAGTAGCCTGCGATTTCTATTTTTGTTTCTATCTTATTATCTTTGATAACACTAAGAACAAATTTTGAAATTTTTCAAGAAATCCTAACCGATAACAAGTAAATTCCAACATTCTGATTTCTTGCAATTTTTTCGTATCTAATAACGATTTAAAAAAAAAATCTCAACAACTCTAAGTTAAAGTTTTCTTCAGTTGAAATATATGTTGTACTATTTGTGGAAATTAATACATTCATTTCTTGAGGCTTCATCATTAAATACAGAAAATAAGAATTTGAAAAGATATCTTCGAAAACTCTGAATAAATAAAATTGATAACAAACTAATATTTTGTTCTTGTAGTCAATTCAATTGTGTATTACCAGTTGCCTGCAATTTCAATTATTCTTCCACTCTTGTTGATCATCGATAATACTGAGAACAAATTTTGAAAATTTCAAGAAATCTGAACCGATAACGAATATATTTTCTGGAACACTCAGCAAGAATTTAATATTTATATTCAATAACTTTTTTTCTCGATTCTAAAACAAGCTTGAAGCGGATTTATGTCATGCAGAATAACACTTAATGATTCCAATCAATAATCAGCGTTTATTGTTCCATATTTTTAGTAACTGTCGGTTAGCACGAAGCATCAGGGTATTTGGCTGTACCCAAAGATGGTACTCTTGGCGGTGGGGTTTGGGAGGCGCTCGCCCTCAAGAACTTGGCAATTCTGATGCCGCTACGGCTAACTTTTTTGTATGATTCTGGTTAATTTTTTTTTAATGAAGTGTCTTTCATTACGCGCTTCCTGAATTCGAATTAAAATGAGACAATCTTGGTTATTTTTGCGCGCATGTTCTAAGGGAACCGCGTGCTATCGTTTTGTCCAAATGTCTGTAATTTTCGATGATTGAGCCGAAAATGGTCTCAAACGACTTGGTTGGACTCACTGATGACGAATCCGGTGTCAAAATCGATTCTGTCCGGCCGGCCGTGGACACGATAACTGTCCAACGAAGTGAGCTAGCAACTTTAAACATTCAGCGTAGGTCGCGCATTGAAATGCCGCGGATAAGTTCGTTAATGGGCTAAATCGGTCGAATAGTTTCGGAGTTATAGCCACTTGAAATTTTGAAGATATTTATTTTTTATTTCAGGAACAACTTGAGCGATTGGATTCAAACTTGGCAACAAGGTGGAGTATAACAACGCGCAACTTTGAGCCAAATTTTGTCAGGATCATATTGTCAGTAAATTTTAAAAAAAAAATTTTTTTCAAGTTTTTTCCCAAAAAACTTTTGTTTTTCGGAAACCATTTATGATATCCAAAAAAAATTCCACTCACACTTTGAGCTTCATTTTTCACAGCAATGTACCAAATTTCAGTTCGATACGATCATTAGTTTTGGAGATATCGGAAAAAAATATGTCAAATTTCGAGGTTTTCTTCTCGATATCGTTGTTTTTTTCGGTATAACTCGAGAAATACTGCTTCAATCCTGATAAAACCTCGCAGCTAGTTTGGAGATGCTGAAAGACAACTTTATGCAAAATTTCGTGATGATCGTGTCATTGAAACAATTTGAAAAAAAATTTCTGTCATTTTCTTATCATATCATCCTCATTAAATTCTGTATGATCCTTCGAACTGTAATTTTCGATGAAGTACTGGATCTCAATTCGATCTAATCTGTATTTTTGGAAATATTGGAAAAATAAAATTTTGAAGGGGTATATCTACGGAATCATTGGGCGGATTTTACCCATTCACGAATTCGACCTTCGTAATTAAGCCCCAAACCTACTCTACAAATATCGAGTTTGTAAGTCGTTTCTTCCGGATGTTATTGTGTTTACGCAGTCGGCCGTTAGGGCGACTAGGAAACTCGATATTTGTAGAGTAGGTTTGGGGCTTAATTAAGAAGGTCGAATTCGTGAATGGGTAAAATCCGCCCAATGATTCCGTAGATATACCCATTCAAAATTTTATTTTTCAAATATTTCCAAAAATACAGATTAGATCGAATTGAAATCCAGTAATTTATCAAAAAAAAATCTAGAAAAGCACTGCCGTGAAGGCAGCAGCTTTGGTTGGAATGTTCAAATTCGTTGCCGAAGCGGTCATCTACATTGAACATGCGCGCAAAAGCTGCTGCCTTCACGGCAGTGCTTTTCTAGATTTTTTTCGATAAATTACTGGATTTAAATTCGATCTAATCTGTATTTTTGGAAATATTTGAAAAATAAAATTTTGAAGGGGTATATCTACGGAATCATTGGGTGGATTTTACCCATTCACGAATTGGGTGTTCGTAATTGAGGTCCAAAACTTCTCTACAAAAAAAATTGTTTCTTTCGGAAGTTATTGTGTTTACGGTTGGTCGTTAGGCTATTGGCAACGTTAAAGCATGTGGACCGTGGGCAAGCGCCTCACCTTGAGATATTGACGAAGTTAAATGAAACTCGAATGTGACTGTGTTGCCGATTTTTTAAACTCTTTTTGGGAAATCTTCAATTCTTTCGTTTGAATGCGCAATGTTGTTTATTTTTCCATTTTTCACTCCATTTCGGTTTTTGTTTTGCCGAAAACACTTGAATATAAAAAGTGGCCACTTAGGCGCATTCTTGCTATTTTCTTCAAGGATTTGCAGCCAAAATTTAAAAAAAAAATTCATTTTGGTCTTCCCATGCTCTAAAGGAGTTTGGGTTGACGCGCAAAGGGAAGAAATTATATGATAATGGATTTAATCTTAAAGTCATGTCCCCCAACAAACAAACCTGGCACCTTGTTTATTTTTCAAAACAAAATCTTCTAAATATACGGAGTTCAAGTTGAAATTGAATATTTCTCTGATACATAAACGATTCATATCCAGATAAATTCTAATCAAACAGACAACATATTGAAATCTCATTTTTTGCTGCTCATTTAATTGTGTATTTACAGTTGCATATAAATTTGATAATTCTTCCTCTTTCTTCTTTCTCAAAGCATTGAGAATAATTTTTGAAATCTTTCAGGATATCCCAAACAAAAATTTATATTTCTAAAACGCTAGGACTGCATATTCAATAACTAAACTCAACATTTCTACCAAAGAGAGCATAATGCAGCTAAATATCGTGTAGAATAATACTTCAAGATTCCATTCGATAATCGAGATTTATTGTTCCATATTTTTAATAACTGTCGGTTAGCACGAAGCAACAGGGTATTTAGCAGTACTCCTGGTCAGTACTCGGTGGTGGGACTCGCCTTAAGAACTTGGCACCCCTGATGCGGCTACGGCTAGCTTTTTCCAAGAATTTATAATTTTTATAATTTTTTTTTTCTGAACATATCAAAATTTTTAGCGAGCATGTTCCGAAGAACGCGTGCTATCGTTTTGTCCAAATTTCTGTACATTTCGAATTTTGAGACGAAAATGGTGTCAAACGACTAGGTTAGACTCACTGAAGACGAATCCGATGTCAAAATCGATTCTGTCCGGCCGGACGTATGCACGATTAATGGCGTACGGTGAATCCTATCGACTCGAAACTTTCTGGGTAAGTTGCATTTCAAAATGCGACCGTTATGTTCGTTAACCAGCAAAATCGGCCGAAAGGTTTCGGAGTTATAGCCATTTGACATTTTGAGGTTATTTCTTGATATTTCAGGAACTACTGCAGCGATTGGATTGAAACTTGGCAGTTAGTTGGAGCATAAAAACACGCAACATCTAGCAAAATTTCGTCATGGCCGTACTGACGGTACATTTCAAAAAAAATATTTTTCAACATTTTTTGGAAACTTGTTTTTTCGAAACTAATTATCGTCTTCAAAAAACATTCTGCTCCCACCTTGAACTCCATATTTCACAGCAATTCAATGCGGTAATTATTTTCGGAGATATTGGGAGAAAATATGTAAAATTTCGTGGTTTTTTTTCGATATCGTTGTTTTTTTCGGAATAATTAAAAAAATAATGATTCAAACATGATGCAACTTGGCAGCTAGTTCGGAAATACTGATGGACAACTTTGTGCGAAATTTCGTGATGATCGTGTCATCAGAACGATTTGAAAAAAAGTTTCAAATTTTTTTCTTCGAATATTAAATATTCTGTGATCTTCTCATCATATTATCCTCATGAAATTCTGTATGAACCTCCGAACTGTCATTTTTCGATAAAGTACTGGATTTCAATAGACGACTTCGGCCCAAGTTGCCAACCCACAATTTTCTTCACAAATTCACTATACTGGGGAACGGGAATTTCAGGACAAATTCGACATGATAAGGTTCGCTTTGTAAATATCCGTAAAAGATGCCTCGGCTCCTCAAACAAGAGAATTCTCTCCAAATATAGGTTTTTATCAGGCTGAAATTCAAGTTGGTTTCCTGATTTCATGTTAATAGTGTCAAGTTTATGAAGGATATGTTCCGCAAATCAACTTGGTTATTTCGGTTGCCGGTTTTCCGTTCTGTAAATATGAAATATTCGGTTGGTTTCTGGAAAAAAAGGTTAATTACGAAATTTGATTGATCAAAAAGCAATCTTTCTGTCACCAGAACATAGACATATTAAGTCTATGCACCAGAACGACAATCAATGTTTTATGATAACATATCCATAGCATAGAACAATCTTTATTTACCTTATGATCCATAGACCATACTTAATAATTTTTCCATTGTTGATTGTTGTCTCTTCTATGTTCTATGTATTATGAAGTGAATAAAGATTGTTCTATGTTATGGATATGTTACCATAGAACATTAACTGTCGTTCTGGTAACAGAAAGAACGTTTTTCCATCAATCCAATTCCGTAATCAACCATTTTTCAGGAACCAACCGAATATTTCATGTTTACAGAATGGAAAACCGGCAACCGAAATAACAAAGTTGATTTGCGGAACATATCCTATATAAATTTGACACTATTAACATGAAATCAGGAATCCCAACTTAAATTTCAGCCAATCAGAGATGATCTTAAAAAATCCCTATATTTGGAAGAAATTATCTTGTTTGAGGAGCCGAGGCATGTTTTACGGATATTTATTAATAACGTCAATGTCAAATTTGTCCTGAAATTCCCGTTTCCCAGTGATAGTACATTTGTGAAGAAAACTGTGGGTTGGCAACTTGGGCCGAAGTCGTTTTTTCGATCTAATCTGTATTTTTGGAAATATTGGCAAAATAAAATCTTGAATTTTACGCCTAACGGCCGAACGTTGACACAATAACGGAAGAAACGACCTAGGAACTCGGTACTAGTAGAATAGGTTTCGAGCTCAACTACGAAAGTCGAATTCGTGAATGGGTAAAATCCACCCAATGATTCCGCAGATATTATTTTCCCAATATTTCCAAAAATACAGGTTAGATCGAATTGAAATCCAGTACTTTATCGGAAAAAACCTAGAAAAGCACTGACTTGAAGTCAGTCGCTTTTGCGCGTATGTTCAAAGGATTTTACCAAGAGTGAACATGCGCGCGAAAGCTTTTTCACGTCAGTGCTTTTCTAGATTTTTTCTGTATTCCCTGGAATCTGCGCACCACTGATTTTTTGTTAAAACTCTATCGAAATTCAGTTATACCAGAATAAAACTTCTTTTCTATGAGCAATGATAAGGGATGGGTAAATTATTATAAGATGAACAACCCTATACATGTCAGGGACCCTATTCTTGGATGTGATGAACGTTATCTATCGTCCCATCACAATTTCACCGCGTATCCTTGACAACAGAGTCGACAAGCCTATTTTCTCCCATCCCCGATTCAAGAATAGGGACCCTGGTTGACAGAATCCTGCTTTTTTCACATACCGAAATGATAAACCTTATCTTGAAATTTAACGAACCAAAATACCGTTTCGTACTTGATTTGAATAAAACTGATTGAATAAGAATATTATCATAAGGTAACCTTCAATTCGACATTTCTTAGATAACGATGCATTATATTAGTTTGTTAGGATGATTATTATTTAAATCAAGAAATTGCATTGCATGAATGAATTCAAATTTATTCACGAATGACCTCAGCTTTAACACATTTTTGTTTGATATACAGAGCACTTGACAAACTGCAAATTTTAATTGACCGCGTTTATATCCGCTTTTATAGAGCATTTTTGTGAATCTTGGCGAATACACGTGAAAATCTATAAGCAGATATTTTTCTGGATTGATTAAATCTTTTCATTCCAGAATATTTCAGCTGTGCGTCACTGATAGTTTAAAAAATATACCAAAAATTCTTTGTTTCATTTAAATACATTTCACTCCCTTGTAACTTTTGCTCGCATGTTCTACTTTATCAGCGTGCCATCATTTTGTCCAAATGTCTCTAATTTTCGAATTTTCAGCCGAAACGACTAGGTTGGACTCACAGATGACGAATCCGGTGTCAAAATCGATTATGTCCGTCCGGCCGTGGACACGATAACTGTCGAACAAAGCAAGCTAGCGACTTGAAATTTTTAGGATAATTCGCTCATCGAAATGCCGCGGTTAACTTTCTTAATGGGCCAAATCGGCCGAATTATTTCGGAGTTATAGCCATTTGAAGTTTTGAGGTTATTTCCCTGATATTTTAGGAACTACTGAAGCGATTGGATTGAAACTTAGCACTTAGTTGGAGCATAACTACGCGCAACTTCATGCAAAATTTTGTGGGGATCGTATGGTCACTCAATTTAAAAAAATTTTTTTTTGGATAAAACATTCAGGGAGATCATGTTACAGAAAAAAATCCGCAAAATACCTTCTACATAAAAAGATATGAAATTTTGAAACCTCGCGAAACATACATGGGGTATTTTTGGATACTCCAAGGTGTGAGGAATCAAAAAAAAAATTTGACGTCACAACTTGGACCACCCTGTATATCAGGAGGTGAATAAAAGAACTACCTTATTTGGAGTTTGTCAAAAAGTATCTTGTACTTACGTGTACGCAACTGCTCTGACGAGGCAGAAAACTGTAATAACTGCGAATGGTTTCCAGAATGCTTTTTGAATTACTTTTTGTAAACTTGGCTTTCTTTTACTCTTTTCTGCCAGCCTTACTTCGTTCAACCATAATCTGAAATTCTCCATTTATTAATAAACCATCATGATATATGATATTTGTGATCCAACCTTTCCACGACATCAGTCAAGTCTTCGCTTGTGTCTGATTTGATTGTGTTGTAGACATCTTGCAGTTGCACATCGTGGGTATATCCATAAGTGAAGAATGGTAGGATCCAACTGAAAGATTTCGTTGAAATAAACTATTCTGATAAATTAATTGGATCCTTCATTATTTTGAATGTGGTCACTCAAATCTCAAAAATTAAACAAGATGAAAATCAACATTGGTGTAAATGATAGAGGGATCGATTTGTTTCTTATTTGAATTTTTTGGAAACTTCCATTTCGTCGATTTTCTTCTCTACATCGCTGCTTAGTGATTGGTAGGCATTGAGTTTGAATATTATATCAGTTTTCCGTTTTTTCTACTTTATTTTTGACCCTTTCAGTTGCATTTTAGAATTTCAAAAATGTAATACTCCACTATCCGTAAAATCATTGTATATCATATCCCTCTTTACACAATGGTAAAATAACTTGTTTTGTTTTCAAAGGATCAATCTATATTATAATGAATTTCAATTATCTTCTCCATTTTTTCAGGAGACGTTTAATTCAAAAGTCGTGTCGAAATTGAGAAAAAAACTCAAATCTACAGAGATATTTTTCTTCCAGTTGGAAATGTTCAAATTCAAATTGTCTACAAATGTAACTTAAATAAACATTAAAATTTACAGAAACCATTTTCAGAATGGACCTACGTCTGCTACTGGATAATAGATGGCGAAGTGCCTCCGAATAAACAGGAATTTCTTCTTTGTTTATACATAAATATATTTACTAGTTTTCTTAGTTTTTTTTACATATTTTATGCAAACATTGTGAATCTGAAACCTCAAATTTTGGGTATCAGTATAAATACGGTTTTAAACTCAAATCTCTTCTCTTTTCTTGTTTACTAATGAATTTGTCCCCATTTTCTCAGATTTTTATCTTTGAAATTAATTTCCGATTTTACGACCTCGGCTGAATAGTCTGATTGCAACAAATGTAATCATGAACAAATTCAATCTCAATGATATAAATTGAAATATCAAATATTCATGTGGAATTTTGAACAAGTGAAAGTCATGATATTGCAAATCTAGAATATATTTTTTTACTTCTCTGCTAATTGAACAATATTACTCTGCAAATTTGAATAAGATTAGAGGTATAATATTTTCTCAATCCAACTCCGGTTATTTTTCAATACATTGTATTTTCGTTTTATAATAATTCAAATTAAGAACTTCAAATTTTTATGAGTAGTTGAACTTTAGAAAATAACTTAAAATTTGTAAATTTTCTGAGGATTATTCATTTTATAAACTTTTCTTCGAAATGTTTGATTTTTTTATTATTTTCACGTGTGAAGGAGAATAATAAAAAAATAAAACATTCCTGAGAAAAGTTTATAAAATGAATAATACTTACAAAATTTACAAATTATAAGTTATTTCCTAAACGTTGTAGTAGGCCAAAAAAAGATATTTTCGTAATTCCAGAACTCTAGTCTTCAAATATATAAGTGAGCACCAAAGATATGAGTTTGCTAAAAATAATTCAAAATCTTATTTCCTTTATCAAGTTTTAAAACTTTCAAAACAATACCAATTTCAGTGAGGAAAGGTTGTTTCAAAACCAACCGTCTACTTCTTACTATCGAAAGCATTCCACATGAAAGTTCTCTCTTTTGTTTCCTCACAACAAAAACAGTTGAGTTGATTACAAATATGTGACGGAAGCTACATTAGTATTCAATATTCAAAATTGAGATTAATTCTTTGTGTGTTAGATCCATTGTTCAACACCAATAGTTCATCGACCTAACAGGCATTATTACAGATTGTTGTTGTCTACAGTGACAAATTTTTTAATGGGATAAGTGGAACTGGTGATAAAATTGAAAACGTTCTTGGTTGATTAGCATTGGATTTAATTTATATCAGAAAAAATATGACAAATCATTCTTTCAAGAATTCAGAAGGAAATTATCAAAAGAAACAGAATTGCGATGTAAGAAATATAAATAAGATAAGAGGAATATCTATCAATGGCTCGGAATATTATGTTAAATAAATGTTAATTTTGAAGGATAATTGGTGAACAATCACTCCTTTATAATAAAACGAAATTAAGTTACTTACTATTTGAATGCTACCTCCACTGAAATAAGTACATAGGAAAAACAGACAAATATCTAAAATAACTTGAATACATGGTGCATTATAGTTAGGTATAAGGTAAGACTATTACATTTGAAGAGGTTCATTAGAATGTTTTCAATTCAACTCTGGATACTAGTGGACAGTATAAAGAAATGAGATGTAGAAGAATTGTTTATTGAGTGAAAACTGTATAGAATAGAAAAGTTAGCCGATTACTATAGGAGACTATCTATTTCTCGAGTCTTCATCATAATTGGTTGTTTAGTTCAGAAATTCCTACACTTGTGGTAACACAGGCACATGTTGGAATTGTTAGGACAAAGTTGGATTCACTGAATCCGGAACACTCTTCGACAGTAGAAGACAAATTCTCTGTAGGAAATATTATCAAAATATGAATCTTGGAACTATGTATAATCCAGAAAGTATTTCACTAATGAACTGAAAACTACAAAGATATTGTTAAAAGGTTTGTCACAGCCATTCGGATCCTGTGAACACTTGATTTTAGTAAACAAATGAATTATTCGGCTATTAGACAATATTGATGTATTCGGGAAGTGCAAAACTTGGAAATTGCAATGGTTTTCAAAACAAGAAAGGTTTGTATCAGCATTAAAGCAAACTAAACTATTAACCATTTCTTTCATTCATAATATGTATTTAAAACAATCACCATTTCACTATTAGCAAAGAACTCACTTTCTCACTATTTGCAAAAGGATCAGTTCAAATACTCAAGAATTGTATACAGACAAATAATAATCTGAAACAATATTTATATTGGTTCAATATTATCATCTCATTGTACCTATTGTTGAATTAAATATTTGCGGATTACGGTAACTCACCAGAAGAACAACTTTGAAATGGGATTAGCTTTTCTTTCTGGACTAGGATTGTCAAATTTTTTAGTTGTATCCATTTCGGTTTATTATCCTGAAAAGTAAATAATCATGGAATGAATCTCATGATGGTAATTTATTATGGTAGACACAATTTTAAACTAAGAAAAATATTTCCGTATTTATTATTTAACCTCAATCTCAACTATCTCCCGAGGTCACAGACACATAACACCATGAGAGTGTATTTGATCTATCACTTGATATAACTATTTACCTACTGCCTACGATTTGGAAAATCGAACAGTTCAACAGTTGGTGTATGAATAAGATGATTTTATTGTCTCATTTCAAATTCGAATGCGTTCAACAATCCACTTCGATTTATCACACTCGAGTGTAAAGAACCAACTGAATTTATTCGTAGTCTTATTCGACAGTACGAAATTATTATCAGATATCGAGTGATAGAATATTTGTTTTCCTAATATGGATAACGATTATGACCTTGATTATTAGGATTAACTCATCTCAAAACGAAATATTTAGGTTGGATTCGATTGGAAATAGATATATTATCAATTTTTTTGTAGAACTGCACTCGCAAAAACAAGTGCTGCTTTCTTTTTGACGATTTGGGTAGCTCGGAGCTGCACCCGCGCATGAAATTTGTTAACCAATTTAAATTAAATCAAGTGATAGACGTCACTATTTCGAGTGCATTTCGTTAAATTAAATACTGCAGTATCATAGCGATTTCGTGTTGATTGTATCACTAAGTTAAATAATGCATATATATCTCAAAATCTATCAGACAGATTTCGATGAAATTTTGCGTAAAACTTCATGCCGTCATTTTTCAACCAAGTACTCAATTATACTTTCCGTAAATTTTTGTGGATACTTATAGAGACTCGATATTTTGTATAGCAGGCTTGTAGTTTAATTATGAGTCGTCCTTGTGAATGGGTAGAATGTGCACAACGATTCCGTATGCTCAAACCCATTTCGAATTCAATTTTTCAAATATTATCAGGAAATCCTGATCGAATTGGAGTCTAGTAGGTACCTTCTTGATATAAAAATGACGACTTCATGGGTGTGAATCGAAATTTCGTCAGGATCATATAGGATCGCGTAAAATCTCCTAGCTTCAGTACTTTTCTAGAATTTTTTGTGAGATAATAAACTTGCCTTCAGCAAAGATTTTACACTCAAACACATCAGGGAGTTACAATTCCGTTTTTAAATTCTTATTTTCTAACACCCATAATGAAAATAAACCGCCTGGTATAATTGAGGTGATAACTAATGATGTAGATAGGCTTATGTGCGTATTGCATTTGTTATCTGAGTCATTATGTAGATATAATATTTAACACAATGTGTCTATATGTAAGATCCAGAGTCTCAGCTAATCCAAAAATCGGCATTTTTTGATTTTGAACGAAATTGCTGTTATATGCTCTCATTCGACTTCATGATGAGGATTTGGAATTTTAAGGTTAGGTTCGAGCCAGAACTTTGAATAAAGAACAACAGGAAGAAGCATAACGCTTGTCTACTTCGTATATCAGTGGGACATTGGGGCCCATATTGAACTTCCAAGTATGACTCATGTTAGTTAGTTTCTTCAGACAAAGAAGTCTCGGAACAAGTTGTTCTCTCTTCAAAGTGAAAGGAAAGTCGGCCATATGCAACATCCATCCCGGACCCACTTTGTGAGACATTATGCTCCTTCCTTATGTTCTTTATTCAGAGAGCCAGAAAAAGTTTTTTGTGTTGGTACTTCATAACTTTGATATGTTTCATTTTGGTTGGTTGAGCATTTTCTGAGAGGAAACAGAACTTAAAATAGCTGTATCCTTTTGTACGTTTTCTTCTGGGGTTTCCCCCCCATATATATGAAACAGAAGTATTAAAATTAAATGAAAATAATTCTTTCATAAAAAAATCCCTTGCGAATTGCAGGATTGAACTATTTGTCAGAGGCAGTTTGCCTTAATGAACAATACCGGAACAATACAAACGATAAACAAAGCGGACTGTGACGTTTCATAGTAGAAGTTTGATTCTTTCCTCAGACAAATAAGAAAATTCTCAAAATTATTTTCTTTCTGATTCTCAACCAAATCAACAAAGACAACCTCAGAACAACCATCATGAGCAAGCCATTTAAGTGAATGTTATTCCTTTTGTACATGGACTTTCAGAAAAATTGGTGCTTAATTCAATATGAGAACGGTTTTCAAATCAAAAAAACATTTCAGATCCATACTAATTAAAACCAAACCAATCAACGAGAAACAAAAATAAAAAAAATTGTGTTTATAGTACCTATTCCCTGAGGAATAGAGACAGATACAAACATTCCAAATAGCAAAGCATGTGTTTGACTCTTGGAAATCACATGATATACAAAAATATTGATGTCGGAAACATAATTTGAAAAGAAAAATCAAACAGTCTCCCTGCATTCTGTTAAATTTAGAAAGATATTCTGCTCATTGTTCTGTAGAAATAATAATAATAATGTTTATTGAAGCAATAAATATATATTTGGCTGAATATACTCGACAAAGAGGTAGAATTAGAAAGCTTTATTCAAACCAAGTGCATCTGTAATTTCTTAAAAATGCCAATTTGAAAAAAAATCCACAAAACGAAAAATCGAAATAAGAAAATAATTCTGAAAATTTTCTCGTTTGTCTGATGAAAGAGTCAGATTTGTACTCTGAAACGTCACAGCACGCTTTGTTTATAGTTTGTATTGTTCCGGTATTGTTCATTAGGCAACCTATTTTCCTAGAAACTGCCATCCGCAAGGGAGTTTTTCATGAAAAAACAATTTTATCCAATTTTCAATAGTTCTGTTTCAGATATTTGAAGTGAAAACCCAGAAAAGATCTACAAAATGATGCATAATCTTCTCAAAATAGGCTTTAATCGATAATAATATCGGTTTCTCCGAAACTGTTCAGTTCATCAATAGGCCAAATCCGCCAATTAATTAACTAATTTGGACCCCAAATAACCTACCTTGAAGATTTCAAGACTCTGGGACTCTGGGGGTGTTTTATCATAAACTGGTCAAACATATATAGCCGTATAGATGACATTGGGAAAGTCATTTTTCCCTTATGACATATACCCCGTATTCGAAGCATAAGCGAGATACAGGGTGTCTAATGTCAACTTTGAGCAATATTCCAATAACTGCGGTGAGTTATGCGTGACCTTCGAAATAACGGTTTTTGGTCACATCTTAGTATTTTATAATGCTTAATTCAATTGTATTTTAGAAATCGGGAAAAAATATTTCAAAATGGTGGAAAACCTAAAAAGTTGGAATTGTTTGTTTTCGATTGCCAAATTGGATAGCATTATTTCAATGTACTCAATTTTCTGAGATTTTCCGTGAAAAATTTTTTCCAAAATTCAAACCCAACTTTTTTTTCACATATTTACAGCGAAAAAAACCTACTTAAACAATTTTTATTCGAGAAACTGGTGGCCCTACGGAGGCAAACATTATGCTAATGGGTCCCCAGAATGACCCGCATAGAAATATGAATTTATCAAAAAAACTTTGGTAGAAATCGAACTCTCTTCGCATTCGAAAAATAGGGTCAAATTCGATGAACTACCGTTGCTTGGCATTGGAAGTCATTATAATCAGAATAAATCTAATTTATTCGCGACCCTAGGTGAAGCAATAAGTTCGAATCCCATCGAAGTTTTTTTTTAAATTTTTTGTTTTGACAAATTCATATTTCTATCCGGGTCATTCTAGGGACCCATTAGCACAATTTTCGCCTCCGTAGGGCCACCAGTTTCTCGAATAAAAATTATTTAAGTACTCCGAGTGGAATGTTTGGAAGGTTATAAAACGAAAACGAATGGATATTTTTTCATTATCTTTTTACACCAGTGTTCGGAATAAAGAAAAGTTCAACCTCAAAAGATTTTGACCATTTTGGGTGAAAATTTTTTTTCACTGTAGACATGTAAAATAAAGTTGAGTTTGAATTTAGGAAAAATTTTTTCACTGAAAATCTTAGAAAATTGTTTTCATTGAAATAATTCTATCCAATTTGGCAATCGAAAACAAAAAATTTCAACTTTTGTAGGTTTTCCGCCATTTTGAAATATTTTTCCCGAATTCCACACAACAATTGAATTGACCACCAAACATTACTAAAATTTGACCAAAAACCGTTATTTAAAAGGTCACGCATAACTCGAAATATATCGAAATATTGCTCAAAGTTGACATTAAACACCCTGTATCTCGCTTATGCTTCGAAAACATGGTATATGCCGTAAGGCAAAAATGACTTACCCAATGTCATTCATACGGCTATAGAGTATATATGTTTGACCAGTTTATATGTTTATATGTATATATATGTTTGACCAGTTTATGATGAAACACCCTGTATCTCTACGGCTGATCATGCTGAACCATTTTCAGGGTATTTCAGCTACTTTCGGCTACAATTCGTTCATCTACGTAGCATGGTTAGCCAGATCCCCAGACCTGTTTCCAGTAGAATTTTTTGTGGGTCCACTTAAAATCGAAACTCTACGCCTCTGTGGAAGACTTAAGCAAATCGTCGACGAATTTAGCCCAATAACGCCTAAAATACACTAGAGTGTGGAGCGAATTGTGAGCAGATTTGATAAAATTGCATGGACTTTCCAAAATCATAATTTTTCTAATGACAAAATTCCCTGTTTCTTTTTCAATGTGACACGCTGTATATTGAAATGTATATCTTTCAATTGGGAAAGAAAATGATGCACCAACACACCATGTATTTCATGAATTTTCAGCTTATTTGAAAGTAAAACTCCGTATGAAAAACTTTGAAACAATTTTTCACTGTCCTTGAAGGATTATTCGATAGAAAATGTTCTAAAAAGTTTTAAGTGAATAAATCCCAAGAATTCACTGCATAGTTGCAGTGAATTCTCATTATTCTTATTATGTAGGCTTATCACTGATGATCTTGAAGATATAAAATCACTTTCGATTAAAACACTTTTATCACACTTTCCTATTCATGCTGTATTCTACTCATATTTTTCACAACTATGTGAATAGTACCGAGTGATAAACCATGCAGAAAAAAACGAATAGAAATTCTTTAAGTCCTTTATTCAATTCTTCATCTTCGTAAGTCCATACATACGCACATTTAAACATACATACAGACATACATAAATTCCTTAGAGGTATAAAATTTGAACCAAAACTATTCTGTTTAATTTTGTTTAAAGCCAGCAGGCTGTCCACAGGAAATAATCCCTATATCGTTAAACTACGTATTCAAAATTGATTTTGTCTTTCCAGATTTGGCACACTCGATAAATATATCATTTTTCCATATGGACAGCCCTTCAAAAACGCAGAATGGAAAAACAGTGAAATGAAAAATTTAACTACAACTAATAATTCTTTCGAATACTAATGAAAGACAATCAATATATCGACATCAAAATGGATATGAAAAATTCATATAATTTGAGGTGAGAAACTCATTCGAAGGAATGGAAAAGTAAATCTTATTCAGATAATTTCTAATCAGTGCTGTAGCAGAATTCGAGTTTTTTTGGAATGTAGAAATTTTCTAGAGAAACCAAGAGTTTTGTAGATCTGGGCAATCATTTAAAGCATTTTATTTCCTACAATTTTAACTTCATTTTGCATCGCAACACTGTTCCTGCTTTGAAATGAGCAACAGAAGCACAGGGCCGTAGCTAGGGTATGGCAAGGTTGGTTAGTGCCTTACCTTGAATGTAGGGTAGTAAGAACAGCAACATATAAGGTCATAATTTGTTTTTATCATCCACATCTTAAGAAACGCTCATCAAAAAGCTAGCAAGTACTTTGGGGCTAGCAACAATATCAAATTGAGTACGGACCATGAAGCTTATCAATACTCTAGAAGATGTCACACCAAATCTAGCTTACAAAAATTCCCACCACCTTTGCCTCTCAGGTGGCTTTGAAAGTAAGTGCATGTCCTAATTGAACTTCTGAGATTGTTTGTGCATTCCGTTGAATATGTATAAAAGGTACTTCAACAACATAATATAACTGAAGCAGTAGGCAGAGAGATGTTTCTGTTTGGTTCTTAACTGACAAACTGTAGATTCCTGTAGCTTTACAGGAATATCCTAGATTTGGGAGAGCACTATGTTTGGCGCCTCTAAGTAGATTAGAGCTCTCAAGAGCTATTCAATCTGATGATAAACAGTTGTTTTCCCACTCAGAGAAAAACGAACATTTTGTCGAGGCTTATTTTGGAACATGAACCTAAATTAGTCTTCGTTTCCTGGAACAGAGAGTCCATAATCCTTACCCTATTGATGAGATGATGATCTCTGCTATCCTCAACACGAAAAACTACAAGAACATAAGAATTTCCTTCAATACAACTGATGTACATATAACCTATCTTCTCTTTATCCTCGCAAAAATCAGAATCTGTATGGTCTTGAAGTTCTACTGGTTGTTTAGTATAAACTTATGTTTGTGAGAGCGGTAGTAGTGGATAATACCACTTCAGGATACTACAAACATATATAGAAGAAAAATTTGTTGCAGTCTATGAAAGAGTCTCTTTGATATCTAACAAATCAAACTAGCTAGGGCCATCTTTTAATCCTAGAACCTCTTCAGCTCGAGCAACTGGGAAACTAGATAAAAAAATTGGTAGAAGAGAGCTATTTGACAGAATTGTTACAGAATGGCGAATGAACCGGGACCAATCACTTGCTGTGTAGGTTTTCAGAATTTTTTTAAAATCTGAGAACCATCGAAAGATCATTTTCCATAGTTCACTTGTTAGCTCTATTTCGCAAGTTCCTCCCAGAGAAATTTCATCCGAATTTTTTCAAGTTTAAACTCCCCACTGTTCTCACCCAATGGGGGTTTTTCCTTTGAAGGAAAATGCATTAATTTTCATGAAAAATCTTTCGATCATCACATTTCAAACATATAATTTCAATATTATAATCTTAAAAAAATGTTTGATCACCTAAAGCTGAAAAATAGAAATGGGGATTTGCATTTAAAGGGATTTGTGCACGATATGGCAACGTCGAATACAGCCTTCTCGGAAACAGAGATAGCTATACTTTGATCTGGTTAGGGTAGAAGACAACGACCAAGTAAAAGAAAAAGAAGAGCACAGACTGTCATAATACTGACAAATCGCAAATGGAAATTCTTTGGTTATGATGACAAAGAACACGTGTGCACCACAGAATAGGAATAAATATTTCATTATTCTGTAGCAGAAAAAGCTATTCTACTAAACACCGTTGTCACTTCGTGCATGCCTGGCAAATCCCAAACCCCAATTTTGAAATCTGATTTTGAATACTTTCTGAAGGTAATTTGGGAAAATGATGAATCAACACCATAATAATTATGTTCAAATTTGCTTTTGCGGTAATAACCCAATTTCAGGAAAAACCCCCATTCAATTAGTATAGCAGGCTACCAACTTCTTGTGGATAATTGCATTGATCCACTCAGTGAAAAGTTGCTCACTCCAAAAGCATCAAAAATTTGGTCGAGGCAACCATTAGAACTTTGGCCCCACTGAGCCATTGTTTCACAGTGTACTTAGAAATCTCAGAATGCAATACCACCAAAATGTCGATTTCTCTTACGAAACAGTTATTTCTACTGAATTATCCTCTTGTAAAACGAATGAGCTTTCACCGGAAACAGTCATAAAAAGCACAGTTCAGCCAAATGTTATCGTGGAGGTCAGATATGAAAAATTCAATTCTTTCAGATGTATTAAAGTACTAAATGTTAACGTGGTTGACGTCATTTCCAACCTCCACGATCCTATGGCTGTACCATGACAAAATCATACATACATTTAGCATTTCGAAGGTGCTTCCACAATAAAATTTCTGATAGATAACAAATTTAAAATATCTTGATACAACGCAAACAATTCATTAGGTAACCAGTTTCGACTTGAGCAATTCAGTGAACTTAAGTTTTCATCAACAAGAATATGAGTATTTTCAAGACTTTTATCAATATGGAGAGTATTTTTTTCGAAATTGGAAAATCAAAAGTAGAAGACTTTGTGCGGAGACAAATTGATTCTATATGTTTAAACTTTTATTCTTCGGTTCACTATGTATGGAATGCATCAAAAGTTTCCGAATAATTATTGATCAATAAATCAAACAGAAGGTAAAACGAGGCCTTCAAATGGTTTCAATTACAAATGTATAAGTTATTTGCTGGAATGAAATTTATGAAAAACATTTTCTAAACTAAAATACATCTAAGCGGTGTTATAAATATTTGTGGGTAAGTATAAACACATAAAAATATGCAAGCAGAAATTATATCAACAAATATATTCCTAACGCTCTTATAGTTCTTCGAAAAAATCAATACCAATTATACTATTATGTATTTTTAAAAAATACATTAAGTTCCTATTTTGATATATCTACCCATGGTTCAACTATTTCCTAAATTTTATATAATATTTAATAATAATATGACAATGCTCTAGCTCATTCACTAATGATTTTGTTCTTGATTGTTTTGAATTACGTTAACGATCTTAAGAACTAATTGGTGAAATGGTAGTCAATGAAACGTTGTAACACATTTTGAGTTAATAGGAATATCTTATGAGATCTATAATAAAATAATTCATCCCTGAATCATTTGATAACTATAATAAGAAAATTGTCGTTGAACATTTTATCAAGATTCTTCCTCGAAAAATTACGAAAGTTGTACGATTCATGGATGAAAATATAAAGACCAGAATGCTTTCAAATCAGTTCCATCGGTTCTTAAAAAATGGAAAAATGCAAAACCAGGTTCATAACAAAAAATACAGAACATATTCGAATGTGTGATGATCACTTGGATGACCCCTGTATAATAAATTTTAAACCATCGAAGTGACCTTTTTTCGATGAATGGAATTCGAATATTCTCGCTTGCGAAAACTCAGGGAATTTGTTGAAAAATGGTCATTTCGATAGCGCATTATTTGTATGTCTAAATTTCCATCTTACATACCGTCAAAATTTGCCACAAACTCAGTACAATTTTTTGAGACATATTGTTCAGTCGATACTTAGCATCTTCATA
The DNA here is from genome assembly GCA_958510865.1 of Myrrha octodecimguttata. Lineage (NCBI taxonomy): Eukaryota > Metazoa > Arthropoda > Insecta > Coleoptera > Coccinellidae > Myrrha > Myrrha octodecimguttata. The sequence goes on from OY294057.1 coordinate 76,584,113, forward strand.
GTAAGTATTTTTATCAACAAAATTTTCGATATCTTCAGCTTTAGTAATGTTTTTGGTAGGAGTGGAATTTAACATCAGACGAGTATCTGATTCGCTCTTGGTAAATATTTTTTCAGAAGAAGGTTGTATCTAAAACATTAGAATTAAAAAAAAACTTTCATCATCCATTCTAAATTCGAAGTGTCGGAATTGCCCACTTCTCAATCTTGTTATTTTCGCCCATAAAAAATTGATATGAAAGTTGTTGGATTTTAATTGAATTTCTATATATTTTTGAAAAAATCAGTGACAGATTTTGGGAGATGCAAGAATATATTTTTCGTGAAATGGGGCACCATATATATTATCGAATTTTTGGAATAATATTTTTTCCTGATGTCAAAAATATATCGATAGTCACTTCTATTTCCCACCAATGTTTCGAAATAAAATATGTAACATATCTGGATTCAAGAAAAAATTGAATTTCTGAAATATACGAGGTATCCCATTATAAAAAAGAATATTTTTTTGTATCTCTTGGAATGTGCATTCCATGTCACTGTTTTTGATGACATTTAATCGAAATTCAAAATGAGTTGCACCAATAAGAAAACGATTTCCTCTATCCATTGTTCTTTTTTGGTACATCTTGGTCGAAGTTTTCCAAGTGGAAATCGAATGAATTGCTCCCAAAAATTCTAGCAAAACTTCATTTTACTATACAGGGTGAGTCTTTGACCTTGCAGAATATTTTAACAGAAGATTCCTGAAGCCAAAAGAAACACTTTTTTCCCTTACCATTTTTTCCGATTCGGCTTGGTTCGTAAGATACAGACTATAAAAAAATTTAATTTTCAATTATATCTCGCGAACGATCTCACCGAATGAGATGCTTTTTGGAATATAGTTTTTTATTGATATGATGAATGTTCCTGGATTACAAAATTTCATCCACATCCTCCAGTTTCTTCAATATGACCATAACATTTCATAAAAATACCAGAAATTCAAAGAATCCAACTTTCAAAAATAATTTGAATGCTATTCCACGAATTTTTGACCATTTTGGAAGGTAAAAGTATTCCTTATTTTTTTTCGTATGATGCGCCGTTTTCGAGTAATATGAAATTCAAAAATAAAAAATATCTGTGAAATTCCGAGAATTGGGTACTTTGGCTGATTGCAACTCTGTTCAAAAAATTCACAGAATTCAATTTTTCCGCCTTGCCACGTCTAAAAGTTGAGAATGGAATCATAGATTTATAGTTCAGTTCAGAATCATAGACTATACGAGTGTATGCATAGAATTAGCATGTTGTGTGTCGTTTGATTTCGAAGAGTTCTTTCTTTCTGTTCGTCAATTTGGCAACGTTTGTACGTTCATAGATAAATTAGGTACCTCTGTTTTATTTATTTATGAAAATGAAAGTTTGAATGGGTTATGTCTGAATCTGATAATTCTTGGAGAAAATGAAATACACAAAGAAAATTAATAATTACAAATTGAAGATGAATCTCAAAGCTAATATGAGTGATAGCTAGATGAATTTCTCATTATCGAAAATGAAACCAAGAGAAGAATATTCAACTTTTATCGCCACGAAATTTGGAATACCTAACATGTTTATTGTACTATAAATACAACTTTTTTCACCAACTGGAATGTAAAAAGTAAGTTGACGCTTGTTTTCATAACAGAGTTGCTTATTTCGAAGATTTGAATGTTATATCTTAGGCTTGGAAAAACTTCAGTGTTCAGGTTTCCAGGGGCGGCTAGCCTATCATGAAAATTTATAATGCCTATATCTTCTTATCTAGACCGAATCGGAAAAAAATGGTAGAGGACAAATGTGTTTCTTTCAGCTTTAAGAATCTTCTGTTAAAATATTCTGCAAGGTCAAAGACTCACCCTGTATTTGAAATTCTATGATGTTCTTTAAACTGGCGTCAAATTGGAACCATAGTTTTTTCGGAATAAGTATCATTTCTTCCGCATATTTTCAATTCAGTTCAAATAAAAGGCTTCTTTGATTCTTGTTTCAATTTGGACCACAATTATAGAACACCCTGTATTTCACCAATTTTCTCATCAACACCTGCATTCATCTGAAACATCCTACACAGCATTAATACAACGATAAGTCAAAACCGGAATTAGAGCGTACAGACTTCTAGTTACATTCCCGTATAAGTCTCACACCAGTACACTCCCATGGTGTCGAATCCTGCAATCTTGCAGGCCACGCTCGCCGTTAAATTCCACTCCTGGAGTGACTTAGAGCTAAGAAAGTGAAAAAGAGAAAAGAGACAAAACAGACACGTGGTTTTCGACAATAAGGTTCGAGAAAAAAAACGATAAGTTGAATTAATGCTGATTGAAAGTGTTATGTATTTCCAAAGCCCCTGTACTCGTTTCTACGAGGGACTTACGCGAAGCACTAAGAACGGTCGAGGAGATTTCTCTGCCCTTGCGCGGGAGAGTGGTAGAGGTAGCCCCTAAACTACAGTCTCTTGGCTTCCACACGGGTGACCCTACAACATACAGTTTCAATTACATTTTTGAAGAAAGTTTTTTTTTTTTTGGTATACGTACTCAAATTTTAAGGATTTAAAAAAATTGAAAGGGTTATGAGGGGTCTCGGAAAATTACGAAGGACGCTTTGTGCCATTTTCTGGATAGAAAAAATTATTCACCAGGCCTACTTTGAACCTGAACAGAGGTTGAGTTGAGAAACCTCGTTATTAAGCACTTGTTCTGGGGAAAAGCGCGTTATTATTATAAAATACCGACCAAGACTTTTTGCCAAATTTCGTGAGAATCGTAGCGTTGGAAATATTCTTTTGAATTCCACCTACAGATTTTTTTTTTGCGAAAAATTTTTTCTTAAATTTTTTAAAATTTTTCCTCAAAAATTCTTCCCAAAATTTTTTCTCAAAATTCTTTGAACTCATGTTTCAGTGAAGAGAAGGAACTAAGAGTGAAGAATGATTTTTAACGATTAGTTCGGGCTCTTTCATGAAGAATTCGTAGTCAAATCCAGGTATGTACAGGGTGGGCAAAATTCGTTGTCTACTGAAGAGATCTCGAGAACTACAGCAGCTAGAAGAAAACTGATAACATATTCCCGAGCTCTTTTCTCCTGACTAATCAGAATCTGAAAACAGATCCAGCCTATCGTTCATAGATTTTGAATTATTAACGAAAATTGAGAAATTGGCACTTTCAATAATGCTGAATAACTCGCTTGTCGAAATCTGTTCTTACATTCTACAAGCACTTTTTCATGAGTAATTCGAATATAATATGATTGAATTTTTTAAACCAGCTATTTTCGAGAAATGAGAAGGATTTATGATTTTTCAAATGTAAACTATAGTCGAAAGTTCTCACATATTGCTACAAAATTTTTGCTGATTTCAAAAATGTATGATATGTTGCTATTCACATGAATATTACGTGAGAGAAAAATCAAATACTTTTTTCATGCTTTTCGATTCACTGTTGCATTATAAGTAGGCTGGCGTCACCATAGCGACCGTTGAATATGCAAATTAAACATAGAAATATTTATTCATCAACCGGTGATTCCAATCATAGAAGCTCAAGTTCACAAAAGATAAATCATATTCAACGGTCGCTATGGTAACGCCAGCCTACTCATAATTCAACAGTGAATCGAAAAGCAGGAAAAAGGTATTTAATTTTTTTCTCATGTTATATTCATGTGAATAGCAACATATGATACATTTTTGAGATCAGCAAAGAATTTGTAGCAAGATAAGAGAATTTTCGACTATAGTTTACATTTGAAAAATCATAAATCCTTCTTATTTCTCGAAAATAGCTGGTTCGAAAAATTCAGTCATATTATATTTGAATTACTCCTGAAAAAGTGCCTGTAGAATGTATCAACAGATTTCGAATACGAGTTCAAACAAGCGAGTTATTCAGCATTATTGAAAATGACAATTTCTCAATTTTCGTTCATAACTCAAAATCTATGAACGTTAGACTGGATCTGATCTGATTTCAGATTCGGATTAGTCAGGAAAAAAGAGCTCGAGAATGTGTTTTTCTTCTAGCTGCTGTAGTTCTCGAGATATCTTCAGTAGACAACGAATTTTGAGATCTTTTACTCAATATACTGATGCGGTAACATTCAAACTTGAAAAAGAAGTTGTAAAACGTAGACCCACAGACCAGTGCAACATCGTGAATATTGTATAGCTAGAAAAATTCGAAAATGTCCAAAATTTTTGTTGAAAACATTTTTCTTTCGGAACGGTTCTTCAGATTTCAAAAAAGGTATTAACCATTCAGCCAATATTCAAGCACAGTGCACCATCTTCGGAGATATCAGATAAAAAATGGATATGAAAACTCGGTATTGTTGATGATTAGATGAAACTGATTTAAAAGCACTGACGTGAAATCAGCAGCTTTTACGCGTTTGTTTACATTGCGAAATGTTGACTTGGAAATTTCAGTGAAATTTCGATGAAATATGAAAATTTTCGAAAAAATATTTTTTTTTCGAATTTTTCCATGGATAATTCTTCTTATCGACACTGTTCATCTTCCAACCAAGTTTCATTTCGATCAGATAGATATTTTTCAAGATATTGAAAAATCAAAATTTCAAATGGATGTAGCACAAAAACCATTCGGCAGATTTGGCCCATTAATGAACTTAACCGAGATATTCAGGATCTTAACATGAAAATTTCAAGACTCAAGGTGCTTCCTTTCGAAAGTTACAGCGCACACGGCCAGCCGGGCGGACAGAATCAATTTTGACCAAGGATTCTTCATCAGTGAGTCCAACCTAGTCGTTTGAGACCAATTTCGGCTCAAAATTAAAAAAATTACAGACAACGTGACGAAATGATAACGCGCTGTTCCCCAGAACAAGAGCGTAAAAATATTTCGAATTATTATTCGAAATTTTTGGATTATTTCATACATTCATGAACGCAAACTTCGGTATTAAGCTCCAAACGTACTCTACCAATTTTGAGTCCATAGATTGAGTTTCCCGAAAGTCCATTATCACAAAAACTTCTCAAAAGAATGACATGGAATCTAAATATTTGTACTCAAATTTGGGGCTTCATTACAAGAGTATAATTCATGAATTGGTTAAATCCGTCCGATAATTCCGTAGATATGATTCTCAGGAATTTTGCATGAACCTTCACGCCGTCATTTTTCGACCAAGTACTAGACTTAAATTCGGTCAGATCTGAATTTTTGGAATTATTGGAAAAATAATAAAGTGGATTTTACCCATTCTGGACTTCGCTTTTCGTCCAATGGTGCTCTACAAAGATTGAGTTTCTAAGTTCATTCTTTCGGAAGTTATTGTGTATACGATTTATTGTATATACAATATTGAATACCTTGATATTGAAGAGGATAGTGTAAAGAGAATTTTTTTTGAGTCGGTTCAAAGTCCCTCAACGTGATTTTCTGAGACGAAGCCTATTGGAAGAGTATCATGAAATTTTTTTACGATTCCAAACATCAAAATTTCGATTGGAATTGAATGATTGTCCTACTAATATTCCTGATATTGTATCGATTGAATTGTATTTCTTCTCTAATATTGAGGAATATATGTTAATGGTGTATTTTCCTGAAATTTACGTATTCATTCTAGTCACTATTATTGTACTACAAAGCATTATTTTGGGATCGAGTGACTTGACAATGAAATAAGGTTAATAAATATAATAAGGAAAGTGAGTACGTATGCTATAGATATCATGGGTCGTTTGAAATCCAATAGACATAAAGCTTCACTAGTTCTAATGCAAAAGCGGGGTAGCTACAAAAATAAAAGAAAGAATAGGAAAGAACATCAAGAATCTTATGGCACTGGTTTTAATTTTCACCTTGCCGAGTATATTGAAAATTAAAATACTCGATTGTCTCAGTCTTTACTTGTCGGAAATTCATCTTGATGATTAAAAGTAAAATAACTTATTTCCGCTTTATATATTATTCACAACAATTGTTTCGTCATGATAACATGACTTCATCAGGTGAGTATGGTAACTGACTACATATTTGGGATACAGTTCTTTAAATAGTTGAAAAAATGAAAAAATATGGTGCGAAATACAAGAAATTATGGGAATTCCTGGGTTTCAAAAAAGGTTGAGTAAGGGAGGTTTATTCAGGTCCGTTTGGTCGTTGAGGAGAATCTGTATTTAATTGTACCTATTTATCTCCATTGCTTCCAGGAAGTTCAATTTTAGGGTCTTATTTTCCACGTGCAAAATTTCAAAATTGCTGTCGAAATCATGACCAGTCTCTAACAAATGTTTTGCATATGTTGAATAATGAGCTTCGTTTACGTATGCTTTCTGATGTTCTCCTATCCTAGTCCCAAATGATCTTCCCGTTTGACCAACGTATACATATGGGCTACCGCAGTTCAACTCCAGACTTTCTATCTTTAGCGACTTTATCTTTATTGTTTTTTATTAAATTTCCTAATAAGTTTCTAGTCTTAAATGAAATATGGTAATTATTATTTTTATTTAGATATCTTGCTATTTTTTCAGAATCTGAAAAAATAGCAAGATATCTAAAGAAAAATTTTTTCAGAATCTGGAAAAATAGCAAGATATCTAAAGAAAAATAATAATTACCATATTTCATTTAAGACTAGAAAATCATTAGGAAATTTAATAAAAAACAATAAAGATAAAGTCGCTAAAGATAGAAAGTCTGGAGTTGAACTGCGGTAGCCCATATGTATACGTTGGTCAAACGGGAAGATCATTTGGGACTAGGATAGGAGAACATCAGAAAGCATACTTAAACGAAGCTCATAATTCAACATATGCAAAACATTTGTTGGAGACTGGTCATGATTTCGACAGCAATTTCGAAATTTTGCACGTGGAAAATAAGACCCTAAAATTGAACTTCCTGGAAGCAATGGAGATAAATAGGTACAATAAAAAACAGATTCTCCTCAACGACCAAACGGACCTGAATAAATCTCCCTTACTCAACCTTTTTTGAAACCCAGGAATTCCCATAATTTCTTGTATTTCGCACCATATTTTTTCATTTTTTCAACTATTTAAAGAACTCTATCCCAAATATGTAGTCAGTTACCATACTCACCTGATGAAGTCATGTTATCATGACGAAACAATTGTTGTGAAAATAAATATATAAAGCGAAATAAGTTATTTTACTTTTAATCATGAAAATTAAAAAGTATGTTGACAGGAGAGAATTCAGAACCTCTTGAAAAATCACAGATAACTATAGAATTTTCTTATGAAGAATTCAAGCTTCAAGAGAGGTTTGGAATTTTCACCTTGTATTATACGAAAATGTATTGAGATCTAGTTCAATGCCCCTCGTATGCAGTTTATGATGAAATTTTCAGAGAATTGTATTCCCAAATGTCTGTATGTTGATAAGAAGGGTGCAGGGGTAGAGACATCGCGTACATCGTGTGTTCGGTTTTGAGAAGATCTAGGGTATTGAAACCCATCTAGAATAAAATTAATGTTCAACATGAAGACTGACTGTCCATGAGCTGAAAGTCTGCAAATATACTCCATTCACTTTTATAAACCATCCCGGTTGGCCATGATTCAGGTCTTTCAAGTTTTTTTACTTAAAACTGACTCAGGTTGGCACTCGTGAAATATCGGCAATGTCAAAATAATTCTTAGCGACGTTGCCAAATGCCAATGCCAATTTCTACTCTCAATCTTAATATAATTATCACGCTTGGAAACTAAAAATGCCAAAGGAAGTTTTGAAGAAGCAGAGACAAAGTATCAGGAAGTGCTATTTAGAATTGAAATCTGCTTTTTCTGATAATAATCCTCATAATTTGGAATCAATAATTTATCACAAGCTATCCAACATTTTCGACGTATGTGAGTGAAAACCCAATGTATCGTTCACATAGATTCCTAAGAAGTTAGCAAATACAGTTAGTTCTTTTAAAGGTGACACAGATTTTGTAGTAATACTACATTTTCATACTGGAGTATTTCAAGTTGTGTAACAAGGTATTTAAATGTCTTCTGTAGACATATTTCCTGGGAATTTCGAAAGGCAGTGAATTTCATAGGTTTGTCTGTTCCTTTAGAAGTTTTACTGCAGGGTTATGCGACTAGTTTCATTTTTTTTTCGAATGAACTATCACAAAGTATCGGACTACTACCATTATTTTTCAGTAAAATTTTAACACTCGATTCTTGATTTCCGTCCAAGAAGATAGCATAACTGAATGTTATATAGATACATGTATTGTATACGTGAAATACTTCCAGTGTCAACAGAGAAAAGTTTCTTCAACATTCGCCAGGTCTTTGGAATTATTGAATTCACATAATATTTTCTTGAATTCATTATTTTCCCAAAGTAAATTCACATTTCGAAATATACGTAATAACAACGACATCTATGTAGAGATGACAACGTTGTGTAGTTATCTGACAGGAAAATGACTATAACCTAACATTTTCAAAAGATACACGTTGAAATGTGTCAGAATGACATGGCCAACCGGGATAGTTTATAAAAGTGAATGGAGTATATATTATATTTCAATATTCAGGTAACTCATATATGACATGTGAGTTATCCAGAAAAATATATTTCTGCATATTTCTAATTTCAACTGACATGTCATACGATGTTGGTATCTTGACATATTTTCTGAGGGAAATTTTGATACATACACATTTTTTAGGAAGAAACTCCTGAAAGATTCAAACTTCAACACCCTGTATCTCAAAACCAAAGCTTTAGCGGCCTCATATTCGTAAGCATTTACCCTCCTGTGGAAATTGAAACCAGTGCCATTCGATAAGCAAGGGAGCATTATAAAGTGTTATCATCTACGCGTTATATAAATTTCAGTCGAGTGTTCGGTGCCCCTACAGATAACATTATGCCGGTTATACATGTCAATATGCTAAGTGCAATTCTCTGTGCTAGTTTGTAACATATCGCTTAGAGTCTACGTCATATCACATCCCTCAAACAACACATCCTCAAAAGTTTATCTCGTCCAGAGTCGCGTCTTTCGGGAAAGAGATGGCGGAAGAACCGCTCCTCTTTCTTTTGATAGGCGCATGCGCGCGATGCTATCCGTTCTCCGACTTCCCATGCAGATAGCACTCTACGCATGTCGGATTGTCGATTGTCAAAATTTTCGAGGGATTTTTCAGCGAGGATTTCAGTTTTTTAGGACTCTTCACTTTAGCCTCGGAATTTTTGGGGCTCGCGTCCCTCGAGCGCCTGCTTCCGTTTGGGCTGACTCCTCTGTTGGGGCTGGCGTTTCCCCCTCTCTTCGCCGTCTTGTGGGGGCTCTCCTTTTTGATATGGTTAGGACTGGCGCCTCTCGAGGATTGTTTTTTGGGGGAAAGGTTTGGGGATTTTTGCTTGTCGGAGTGCACTTCGACTTTGATCAATTTTGTGTTTTTTTGCTTACCTAGGTCTTCTGACTTGATGGGGTGGAAGTCTTCTGGGTTGTGAGATGACTGGATCAGTTTCGCTTGGCTTCCCGTACTGCCCGCTGATAACGTTGAGGTAGTGCTGGTGAAATCAAAACAATAATTATCGACCTTTTCAATCTTTCATATACAGGGTGAATCTTTAAGTTGTACAGGGTGGGCAAAATTCGTTGTCTACTGAAGAGATCTCGAGAACTATAGCAGCTAGAAGAAAACTGATAACACATTCTCTAGTTCTTTTTTCCTGACTAATCCGAATCTGAAAACAGATCCAGCTTATAACGCATAGAACTTGAGTTATGAGCTAAAATTGCGAAATTGCCATTTTCGATAATGCTGAATGACTCGCTTCTTTGAACTCGTATTCGAAATCTGTTGATACATTCTACAGGAACTTTTTTAGGAGTAATTCAAATATAATATGACTGAATTTTTAATCAAGCCGTTTTCGAGAAATGAGAAAGATTTTGGATTTTTCAAATGTAAACTAGAGTCGAAAGATCTCTTATCTTGCTACAAAATTTTTACTGATTTCAAAAATGTATCATGTGTCGCTATTTACATGAATATTACATGAGAAAATTGTCAATACTTTTTTCCTGTTGTTCTTCTCACTGTTGAATTATGAGTAGTCTGGCGTTGCCATAACGACGATTGAATATGCATTATCTTTGTGTGAACTTGCGCCTCTATGATTGGAATCAGCGATTGCTGAATAAATATTTCTGTGGGTAATTTGTCATAGTTCTTAAGATAAGCAATAGCAAATCGGTTTATTATCCTTAATGACCCGAAATATTGCTTATCTTAAGGACTATGACTAATTAACCAAAGAAATATTTATTCAGCAATCGCTGATTCCTATTATAGAGGCGCAAGTACACACAAAGTTGATGCATATTGAACCGTCGCTATGGTAACGTCACCCTTCTCATAATTAAACAGTGAATAGAAAAGCAGGAAAAAAGTAATGAATATTTACTCATGTATTATTCATGTGAATAGCGACATATGATACGATTTTGAAATCAGCAAAAATTTGTAGCAAAATGAGAGATCTTTTGACTAGTTTATATTAAAAAAATCCAAAATCCTTCCCATTTCTCGAAAATGGCTGGATTGAAAAATTCAGTTATATTATATTTGAATTACTCCAAAAAAAGTGCCTGTAGAATGTATCAAAAGATTTCCAATACGAGTTCAAAGAAGCGAGTTATTCAGCATCATTGAAAAAGACGATTTCTCAATTTTCGCTCATAACTCAAGTTCTTTGCGCGATAAGCTGGATCTGTTTTCAGATTCAGATTAGTCAGGAAAAAGGAGCTCGAGAATGTGTTATCAGTTTTCTTCTAGCTGCTATAGTTCTCGAGATCTCTTCAGTAGACAACGAATTTTGCCCACCCTGTACATTGATTTAAACCATCGATTCTTCTAATCAGATAAAAACTTTTTTCCTTTGCCATTTTTCCATATTCGGCCCAGGTAAAAAGTTATAAGCATATAATATTTCTGCTAATACACTCCTGCACTTTTTTTGCAAGTTCGCCACAGATGTCTCTTACTGTGATCTCTCCGGCAGAATGACCAATCCAATGTTTGAAGTTCAAAAAAAAAATGATTGAGAACTCATTTACTCACTTAATTCCTATGATTTGGTGCTTTTTGCGATATTATCTCAAGGTAAACATTTCACTACATTGCACTATTGAAACAATGATTTTCCACTCGATATTCTTGAGATATTTGATTTCATTCCACTATAAAATTATACACAATCAGATCCTCGTCCACTTTCATATTTAAAACTACGTAATTATTCTTATTTTCATCAAACTTATACATGAATTATATGAAATCAATAAATTAACCTAAACACATGAATTGAACTCTATGGAAAGTCGGGTTCATAGACATGAGGACTTAGGGCCGTATTTATAGTTGTTCCTTGAGGCTTCCTTAAACTGAAGGCCGCCTTGAATTTGCTTTTCTATGGAAACAAATACAAGTTTGTTTGCATAGAAACATAGAAAAGCAAATTCAAGGCGGCCTTCAGTTTGAGGAAGCCTCAAGGAACAACTATAAATACGGCCCTTAGCCTCCATATCTGTGGTCTGATCACGAAATAGTATAGACCTAATAAGAGTTCATTAGTTCTATGCGAAATTGATAAATATTTCTGTGTATTCTATGGTTCGGATAAGTGTAGACGGAATTTAATTTACCGCCTTTACTAGGTCAGGGACGGATCAATAAAAATGAGGTGATTTCTCTAATTTTTATCAGATTTTATAACATTCAACGTTGAATATTTGCAAAACGGTGCGTTTAAAGAAAAATTATAAGGAATAATTAAGTATTCTAAAATGATTGAAGATTCTCATTTTGACATAAGATGAACTTCATCTGCAATCTTCATGCTAATTTCATATATTTTTATTAATTTTTGAGTCTATAACTCGGAAACTGTTTGAAGTAGGATGAAAGTGATAACTGCCGAATTTGTGTCATATTTATTGGAAACTTCACACCAAAATCCATTTCATTCAGAGTCACCATATCAAAGCTTAAAAAGAAAAGCTGTTTTTTTTGGAAATTCCAACAACCTGTATCTTTTTACTGGAGCCGAATCTGGAAAAATGGTAAGTAAAAAAAGTGATTCATTTGATGAGAGGAATCTAGGGTTATAATTAATGAACAACTTGAGACTCAACCTGTATACTCAATTCACTTTTATGAAGTCAATTCTTACATCTTCATCAACGACTCAAATTACTTCAATCCGACATATTTTAATTATATAGCATAAATTTCTCAAACTTTCATCGCCTACTGACTGACTTCATGAAAGGGAATGGAGTATACATCAAGGAGTCAAGTTTGCAGAGGAGAAAGTTCTAGAAAAGAACTGACGTAAAATCATGGGCTTTGAGCGTTTGCTTAGATTCGTTAACAAAGCGGGCACTAATTTATGTGTTAACTTTGCTAAAGACAGCTTTATTTTGTGGTTTGCGACTTTCGAATTACAAGAAGACGGTATTTTATACCTCCGAAACGTAGGCACGTTGATTAAAATTTGAGAGCAAAAAACATGAAGCCCAAATTCCTACATAGTTGTTTTATTTAAACCATGTTCATGGATGAAAACTGGACTGATGATAATGATTTTGTTTTACCTCAGTGTGAGATGATTTGGTGTTCTTCCTAGCGACTTCGTTTTGACACAAGACTGCGAGTCCTCTTCACCTTCAGATTTGAAACCCTGGTCGTGTTCTTTTTTTGCATCTGCAAAAAAATTCTATCAAAACAGTGGCCTTAGAATAGAGCAAGGGTGGCAGTAAAATTGTCAGCATTCCTCGGGAATCAAGGTACACGCCACTGTCGATGTTGTGTTCACTTTAATAAACTATCCCAGTTCGCCATGTAATTACGTATTTTTCAAAATGTGAATTTACTGTGGGAAAAAAATGAATTTGAGAAAATATTATGTGAATTCAATAATTCCAAAGACCTCGCGAATGTTGAAGAAACTTTTTCCTCTGTTAACACTGGAAATATTTCACGTATATAAACATGATTTAGTTATGCCATTTTCTTGTACGGAAATCAAGAATCCAGTGTTGCAATTTTACTGAAAAATAATGGATAGAGTAGTCCGTTATTTTGTGATAGTTCATTCGAAAAGGAAAAAAAAAATTCGAATAATCCCGCAATGAAACTGCTAAACGAACAGACAAATCTATGGAATTTCCTGCTTTTCAAAATTCTCAGGAAATAAATCCACAGAAGACATTTAAATATTTTGTTGCACAACTTGAAATACTCCAGTATGAAAATGTAGTAGTTCTACACCTTAAAAGAACTAACTCAGTTTACAAAGTTCTTGGGAATCTATGTGAACGATACACTGGGTTTTCACTCACATACGTCGAAAATGTTGGATAGCTTGTGATAAATTATTGATTCCAAATTATCAGGGCTACTATCAGAAGAAGCAGATTTAAATTCTACATAGCACTTCCTGATTCTTTGTCTCTGCTTCTTCAAAACTACATTTGGCATTTTTAGTTTCCAAGCGTGATGATTATGTTGAGATTGAGAGTAGAAATTTTCATTGGCATTTGGCAATCATGTTTTGATAGTAACCCTGATAATTTGGAATCAAAAATTTATCACAAGCTATCCAACATTTTCGACATATGTGAGTGAAAAACCAGCGTATCGTTCACATAGATTCCCAAGAACTTTGTAAATTGAGTTAGTTCCTTTACGGTGACACAGCTTTTGTAGTACTACTACCTTTTTATACTGGAGTATTCAAAGTTGTGCAACAAGGTATTTTAATGTCTTCTATAGACATGTTTCTCGAGAATTCCGAGTGCAGGGAAATCCATAGGTTATTTTGTTCGTTTAGAAGTTTCACGGCAGGGTTATTCGAGTACTTTTATTTTTTTTCGAATGAACTATCACAAAGTAACGGACTACTCTATCCATTATTTCTCAGTGAAATTTCAACACTCGATTCTTGATTTCCGTAAAGAAAATAGTATAACTGAATATTCCAACCATGTTTAAATACCTACGTGAAATATTTCCAGTATTAACAGAGAAAAAAGTTTCTTCAAAATTCGCCAGGTCTTTGGAATTATTAAATTATTATTTAATATAATAATATATAATATTTTCTCAAATTCATTTTTTTCCCAAAGTCAATTAATTTTTTTTTGAAAAATACGTAATTACTACGACTTCAATGTAGAGAGGACAACGTTGTGTAGTTATCTGACAGGAAAATGACTTTAACTTAAAATTTTCAAAATATACATGGTGAAATGTGTCAGAATGTCATGGCTGACTTGCAAAGTTCATAAAAGTGAATAGAGTATAAGGTTACCTGCTGCATCTGCAATCGTTTTACTCCTCATCCTGAAATTTCCGGTATTCTCCTCACCATCTTGATTCAATTGGTCATAATCTATGTTACCAGCCGAGTGTCGTTGACTGGGCTTCGATTTTTTGACTTTTCCTAAAGTATGGGACCCTCCCGATATCACTATCGTATGTTTCGCAGTAGGTCTTTCCAGAGTTTGACTGCTCAAGCCTTCTCCTTTGTGACCTGTCACGAGGAGTATGCCAGGACCACTTCCGGGTTTCGTAGATGGGATCGACATGTTCCTGACGGACTCCCTGATGATCTGTCTTATTGTTTTAAGGAAGGCGTTCCTAAAATCAGCCGTGCTGTAAATGAAAGACGACTTCAATTTGAGTTTTCACATTTTTCCATATAGATTTCTCGATGGAAGAATCGAACACAAATCTTAGGGAGATATCGAGGACAAAACCACGAAATTTGACATTTTTTTCCTGGTTTGTCCGAAAATTATAATCGTATCGAACTGAATTTTGGTGAGAGAATGTGAAATACGAAGCTCCAGGTCTACGCAAGATCTTTTTTGGAAGATGATAAATTGTTTCCGAAAAAAAAATTTGAAAATTCTTTTTTCAATTCACCGACAAGACGATCTGCTTGAAGTTGTGAGTCGTTGTGCATCAACTAACTGCCAAATTTCGATCCAATCGATTCAGTAGTTCCCGAAATATAAGGGAAATAACCTAAAAATTTCAAATGGTTAACTCCGACACCGTTTGGCTGATTTTTTCCATTAGCATATACAGAGAAAAAGGATCTCTTCAATCAAATATAAACATAATCTTGCATTAAACAATCCTCCCACAAGAATAATAATCTGAAATTGAACAATATACTTCTATTCTCAACTCATTCCGCTGTTTGCCTGTTTACATGCATTTTCTTGAATCGAATTCAGTTGAAACAAAACATACGTTCTCTTCACTTTAGAAAACAATTTCAGCTAATCATAGTTCTCTTCGATCAAGA
Organism: Myrrha octodecimguttata; assembly: GCA_958510865.1. Lineage (NCBI taxonomy): Eukaryota > Metazoa > Arthropoda > Insecta > Coleoptera > Coccinellidae > Myrrha > Myrrha octodecimguttata. Next base: position 76,599,492 of record OY294057.1, read on the forward strand.
ATATCATTTCTTATTTAATGTGTTCTGATATCGAAAGCACGTACACGTGACTCCCTCGACCAATAAGCGGTATTAGCGCTGAAGACGCGTATGGAATGTAGAATCACAGACCAACAAGACAAATCACTTCATCGTTTGCGGGAATCGCGTCTTTCTGACCTTGAGAAATACAACAGACATAACCACACTTTCTTCTTCCTCAAAACTGCTGTCAAATTAAATACTTAATTTTGGAATATCTAAAACCGAAATGTAAAAACGGATTTGTTGACTCAGGAATCACAAGATTAAAATCAGACTAAGATTTTTCGATGAAACCATTTGAAACGCAAATTTACACTCCTATAGAAGAACTCGGTTGGAGTAAATAAAAATTTTGGAAAAATGATATGGAAAACCAGTTTACCTTAATAAGAGAAGCTTTGCAGTGACAATTATAGGTCTCTATGAAAACCCCCAAAATCTCCTGGGAGTTTGGGTGTGTTCTATTTCATTGCAAACCTTTTTCTAATATGTTTGAATGCAATTGAATTAATGTGTAAGAAATTAAGAAACTTTAAAAATTTATAAACAAGAAATAGACTTCCTTTAAAAACTACATTGTCTTATCTTTTCCATAACACTATCAATTATTACTCATATAAATATGTTATTCGTTAAGTTTTCAGTAACTATATTGTAGTAAGTATACCATGTTTACGTGAAGTCTGTCAAACTGTTTCAGACACTGGTTTTTACATAATTCAATTCAGCAACTTGAGTATAATCCATAATTGCTTCACTATTTTATCAATAAAGAATATATACAACAGTAATTCATTAAGAGGTACTTTTTTGGCGAAAACTTGTTCTTTGAAATCAATGCATCAAGCAAACAGAAACATACTATTGTATTAAATGGAAAATGTATAGGTTGTGATACTTTCACATCAAATGAGATTCATTTCAATATAAAATCAAACTATGAATAGACCAACTTTGTTCGATTCCAATCCTTGTGGTTGTGCAATCATATAAAATTTTATTAGACATCCCATCGTTTTAATTGAATAATCGAGGTTGTAATTCTTTTACTTCAGTTGCGATTCCTTTATTTTGAACAAAATAAACATTATGTTCGATTCCAATTCTTGTTTGTGTGAAGTTAAAACATCATATAATGAGGACTTTCATCATAAAATAGAACCTCAGAGATGACCAAACATTTGATTTTGTTGTGAAAACAGTTTGGATTATATTCTAAAATGGAATAGATACGAAATTATTCATCAAATAAATAGGACAAAAATTCATTTCAGTTTGTTTACATGTTTATAACCTCTTCAAGCGAGTCCAAAAGCGGGGAGAGTGACGTAATCCTATTCCTGCAATCTGATTGGCACCCCAAAGCACCCCAAACGCCTGCTAAAATTCTGATTAGCTCGATTCAGGGTCATATCTGCGTTGACATAGATTTCCTAAGTAAATGAGGCGAGTGGTTTATCTGGTTGATCTGTGGTAGAATCGCAAAACATACGGATATTCAGATGGGAAACAACGCCATGGCCGCCATCGTGAATAGTGAAAAAGTACGTTTGTGTTTTTGATGGTGCATTATGAATTTGTTGTATATGGAGAACTACTTATCAACATCAAGAGAGTTTTTCGGGAACAGAGTTTCGAAAGTCAAGAAGAAAAGGTTGGTTTTAAGAATAAGTTTGATTACTCGAGAACAAAGTTTGAATTGAAATATGTGGGTATATGCCTACATGCATGTGTGTTATGCACAAACATTATCACATGTATTCGTGAACTCCAGACTACACCATTTTTTTTTAGATTGGAGGTCAAGAGTGAAGATAGTAAGACTTCTGCTCTTTAATCTTCGAAACCCTGTTCCCAAAAAACTGTCTTGAAAGAAGGTGATCCTCCATTTGCACCTCATTCATAATAATTGATATTTTCAAAGATGATTATGAAAGGCTTCTTGAGATACCATACATTTTTAGTATTCGAGAGCCGCTAATTGCAGCGATCATGTTATATTTTCTTGGTGAAGGAAATGCAAATCTTCAAGAGAAATATTTCGAATACAAAAATGAGAAATCTTACATTCGTATCAAAGCCACAGTATTTCCGAATGAAAATACAACACATATATAGCAAACATATCCAGTAATTAACATTAAAACAGATAAAACACTTGACTACGTTCACAATTTTTAATTTAAAATATTTTGTTGACATGCATGTTTCGGGTTTTACCCCATTATCAAAACTGAAACGAAAATACATGGGACTACACAAATATACATCACATTACAGATGTTAACACCGTTGATAAGCGGAACTCCAATTGATCAATAACAATTGGTAGTTTTTGTTCGTGTGCCGATGATATTTCTAGAAGGTCTAGTCTTTTTCCTTTCTCTCCTTCATGCAAGATTGTTCTTTTATTGAAATCTATAAAATGGTTGCAAGTTATACAATGTGTGGAGAAGCCAGTTGTGGATTTGTTTTGAAGAATTGACTTCTTATGTTCTTCCACTCTGACTTTGAGAGAACGACCGGTCTGACCAATATAAAATGCAGGGCATTCGTCACAGAAAAGTTTATATATACACTTTTTCTTATTTGTACATATATTAATAATATCAATACTATTTCGTCTCAACCTATTACAAATTTTGTCGCTTACTTGCGGAATATAGTTGACATATACAAATTTCTTTATATGGTCTTCGAAAGGACCTGATGGGTAAATACTTCCTAACAGTCTATCATGTTGTTTTCTAAATATAAATTTTTATATTATGTCAGGGGAGAAGCCATTGTTCTTCGCTAATAATTTTAACACTCCAACTTCTTTTTTGAAATTATTATCTGACAACGGAGTTGAAATTGATCTATTTACAAGGGAATGAAACGCTGACATTTTAATTCGATATGGATGTGAACTACTGTTATGAATCAGTGTCAGAAAAAGTGGGTTTTCTGTATATATCAAATTCAAGATGGTCATCTTCCCTTTTGACATGCATGTCAACAAAATATTTTAAATTAAAAATTGTGAACGTAGTCAAGTGTTTTATTTGTTTTAATGTTAAAAACGATGTTTCACCAGGTGTTGAGCGAGCAATAAAGTTCGATATCCAGTAATTGTTGTAAGATTTCTCATTTGGACCAAACGTGATTCCGCTTGGATAAAGAGTATCATTATTCATTGTTGTAATATTTGGTTGGACATTTTCAAGAATAACCTTCTCTTGAAAGAATGCTGTTTCAAATTGATTCAAGAGAACCTTTTCTCTGTGTACAAGTTTCAAGTCGCTAGCTTACTGCGTTCGACAGTTATCGTGTCATCGGCCGGACGATTAGCCAGTCAGGCAGTATCGATTTTGACACCGAATTCGTCGTCATTGAGTCCAATCTAGTAGTTCGAGACCATTTTCAGGAAAAAAAAAATAGAACACTTACGAAACGATAGAACGTTTTTCCCCATAACTTGGGAGCAAAAAAATTATTCCTATCTGACTCACCTATTCGATAGTACGTAGACTTTTTCCGATCGCCTTTGTAATTGACTTCTAAGATGAATCAGTTCCCATAAAAAGTGAGAATCCATATCTTTGGCAGAGGAAGCCCTAACCTGAACTTCCGTTACCGGAATGAGCACCTGATACCTGATTATTTCCACTTCTGAGCTTGAGGCTTTACTCGTCACACCCTGTAGATAAAAGTGAAATATTGAGTTTATTGGATTTATAAGCTTCCATGGGAAATATTACCATTAATTTTTTCTTCTGACGCAGTCTTTCTTTACATAAAAATACAACGGCAGTCTTGAACACAAAACACATGGCGTGTAGTTCTAGTCCTTTCTTTATTTTTCCCAAGAAGTCTGAAATATTCAGCCATTCAACGCCTCCATAGTAAAGGAGGTCTCCAGGACTCAAATCGATCGGCTGCAAGAAAATCAAGAAATTATTGGTTGGATTAGGAATAGCAAGCACTGATGTTTCCGTGTATACTTGGAGAAACTCAAGATCGTATAGGAGATACAATTTACAATGCGATATTCAAGACAGAATTGATTTTTACATACAGTGCGCAAAATTATGGAACAAAATCATTTTCTCAGAAGAAAAATATTTGGCAACAAAATCCTGAAACAGTTCAATTTTGTTTCACTTTTACCAAATTTATAGTAATTTTTGAAGGATTTTTGTTGCACCCTGTGCCATTCCCATCAACCCTCTGAATTTTTTGAATTGGGAAAGTAGGCCATTTGGTACTTTTTTGGCAAGGTCTACTGTATCTTCTCTACAGGCGTGCAGAAATTATCAAGAAAATTTTTTTTTTCGAAAAATTAGTTAGTTCGAAGAGGTTTTCAGTTTGTGCTCTTTGTCATAGCTCACTTACTTTCGGACGATGGTACCTAATGAAATTTTTCACCGAATGAAAGTCGACCAAGTTTATATAGGATATGTTCCGCAAATCAACATAGTTATTTTGGTTGCCGGTTTTCTGTTCCGTGAATATGAAAAATTCGGCAGGTTCATGAGAAAAAGGTTAATTACGGAAATTGATTGATGAAAAAACATTCTTTCTGTTACTAGAACAACATTTAATGTTCTATGGTAACATATCCATAGCATGGAACAATCTTCATTTACTTTATGATCCATAGAACATAGAAGAGATAACAATCAACAATGGAAAAATTACTAGGTATAGTCCAGAAAATAAAATATTTGATTAACAATTTTGATTTGACTTCAGTCATTGATACACAGATGAAAGGATATCAAATATTTATGGTCTGTGATTCTCATTTCGTCTGGATCGTTCGTTTACTTCAGATAAAATCTGATAAATCCATAAGATCTGTGGTCACGTGACCAAAAAATCTGTCTCCTCTCGGATGCAATAAACGAACGCAGCAATTGTTTTATGGTAACATATCCATAGCATAGAACAATCTTTATTTATCTTTTGAGCTATAGACCATACCATGATGTAAGTAAAACATGGTGTGCTCATCTGCTCATCTGTATCTGTATCATATGTATTCTGTGCTTTGAATTCGAATGAAAAAAGTAACGTCATCATTGGTGGACACGATCACAGATGAGCAGATGAGCACACCATGTTTTACTTACATCATGGTATGGTCTATAGCTCAAAAGATAAATAAAGATTGTTCTATGCTATGGATATGTTACCATAAAACAATTGCTGCGTTCGTTTATTGCATCCGAGAGGCGACAGATTTTTTGGTCACGTGACCACAGATCTTATGGATTTATCAGATTTTATCTGAAGTAAACGAACGATCCAGACGAAATGAGAATCACAGACCATAAATATTTGATATCCTTTCATCTGTGTATCAATGACTGAAGTCAAATCAAAATTGTTAATCATATATTTTATTTTCTGCAGTGTTATTATTTCTCGGCTCGTTGGAAGAAATGAGTATAAAATGTAACTTCTTGAGAGCTGATTAGAGAAGAATATCAAATACTGATCGATTCTGTTGAAGAGGGCGACGAACGAACAGTTCTGAAAAAAATACAAGGGCTTGCTGAAGAAACATGGCCCTTATTTGCAAATCAACAGTTTGAAGATTCCTTAAAATGTTTCACAGTTATATGAATTCACCGATAATTGTTTAAATCATTATTTGTTCATATAATAGTAGACGAAATTCAATGATAAGTGATATCCACCTTGCCATCAATAAAAATTTGGTTCTCAGAATCTTGTCTGATTTAAAGTTACTTGGCCTCTGTAAATTAGACGTCATTAGTAGAGAGAATTGTTTATTTATTATTAAGACCAGAATATTCCAGATGTTGAGCCTTTTGCCTAGGTGTAGTAACGGAATTCTGAACATAATTATTCTCGCCGGTTGGCATTTCTGATGTATTTTTTTGAAATGAATCAAGAATGTACAAACGCCAATAAAGCTAATTATATATATTCCCACTCAAAAAATTACTTTTGTCCGAACTGTGCTAACGGAAAAAACCAACACGAAATGAAAATTGAACGGAAATTATTTCTGGGTAATTGATATCAACAAGATGTCAAATTTACTCCATTAAAAACCTCCGATCTTGTCAATGATACCGAAGAAAAAGATCGTCATCGACTCGCTCTGATTTTGTTTGACGATCGGTTGACATCTGTGGTCTCCTACATCTGGATGTAATTAACGAACGACTCAGGAGCAATTTGAGCAGTCTGATGTGAAAAAGGAACGCCCCTATTGATTGTCGTTCTGGTGCATAGACTTAATATGTCTATGTTCTGGTGACAGGTAGATTGCTTTTTCATCAATCAAATTCCGTAATAGACGACTTCGGCCCAAGTTGCCAACCCACAATTTACTTAGCAAGTTTACTTTCACTGGGGAACGGGAATTTCAGGACAAATTCGACATGATAAGGTGCGCATTATTTATAAATAACCGTAAAACATGCCTCGGCTCTTCAAACCAGATAATTCCTTCCAAATATAGGTTTTTGTTGAGATCGTTCGTGTTTCGGTTGCCGATTTTCCGCTCCGTAAATATGAAATATTCGGATGGTTCCTAAAACATGCGCGTGAAAAAGGTTATTTACGGAATCTGGTTGATGAAAATGCGGTCGATTTACTGTCACCAGAATGATTTTCTATGGTAAATATCCATAGCATAGAACAATCTATGTTTACTTTAGGTTTGTTTTGGTTCCGAGTTCAGATCTGTTCGAGACGGTTATAGCTTAGACCATAGATCTGTGCTAGAACCGTCCCGTACAGTTCTGAACTCGAAACCAAAACAAACCTAAAGTAAACATAGATTGTTCTATGCTATGGATATTTACCATAGAAAATCGTTCTGGTGACAGTAAATCGACCGCACTTTCATCAACCAGATTCCGTAAAAAACCATTTTTCACGCGCTTGTTCCAGGAACCATCCGAATATTTCATATTTACGGAGCGGAAAATCGGCAATTGAAACAACAGAGTTGATTTTCTGAACGTATCCTATGAAAATTGACACTGTTTGCATGAAATCAGGAATCCCAACTCAAATTTCAGCCAATCGGGGACGATCTTAACAAAAACCTATATTTGGAAGGAATTATCTGGTTTGAAGAGTCGAGGCATGTTTTACGGTTATTTATAAATAATGCGAACCTTATCATGTCGAATTTGTCCTGAAATTCCCGTTCCCCAGTGAAAGTAAACTTGCTAAGTAAATTGTGGGTTGGCAACTTGGGCCGAAGTCATCTATTAACCTTTTTTTTTCAGGAACCAACCGAATATTTCATATTTACAGAACGGAAAACATGCAACCGAAATAATCAAGTTGATTTTCGGAACACATTTTATATAAACTTGACACTATTAACATGAAATCACGAATTCCAACTTAAATTCCAGCCAATCGGAGATGATCTCAACAAAAACCTATATTTGGAAGGAATTATCATGTTTGAGGAACCAAGGCATCATGTCGAATTCGTTCTGAAATTTCCCTTCCCCAGTGACAGTAAATTCGGACGAAATTTGTGGGTTGGCAACTTGGACCGAAGTCGTCTATCAACAAACAACTTACCTGCTTGCAAGATTTCTGATGTTGCCGAAACAAATGATCGAATATTGCCCCATATTCCTCGTGGATCCTCTGCATTTCGTTGATGTGTTCCGCAACTTTCTCCATTCCCTTTAAGGCCTCTGAAAGCAGAAAAAAAAATAAACACATCGAACGGAAATTCCTTGTTTTTTTCCGTCTCATTTACCCAGTAAATGCTGATGTTCGTCCGTGTTAGAATCCGTCAAATTCCTGAGTTGCTGCAGTAACAGCGGATATCTGAGTATCCTTTGAATGGGTTTAATTAGATAAGATTCCAATGTCGAAGAATGTTGCTGTTTAGGGTTTCTCGCAGCTAAAAATTCCTGAAGTGCCTGATTGCCCTCGTCTGAAAATCAAATTGGGGTGAGTATGTGAGAGATGTGATGGTATACTCCATTCACTTTTATAAAGCAGCCCGGTTGGCCATGATTTAGGTCTATCATGTTTTTGTAACCTAAACCAAGGCAGGTTGGCGCTCCTGAAATATCGACAATGTCAAAATAATTCGACGCGAGGTTGCCAATTTCTACTCTATTTCAATAACAAATAACAATTCAGCTTGAGCCATAATAAACTATTAACATTTCGCTTTGATTGTATTGTATTGAGCCTTAAGTAGGTAGTCATGTTTGAATTGAACAAATTCTTTAACGAATAATTTCAAAAGTTATATATTTCGTGGAATTGTTTTGACAGGAAGAAGTACATTGAAAATGAACTTGGTATATCCTATGTTGGCAGAACATTGAATTTTTATGCACGAAAATAACATGAATTATACAATATCTCATTCAATGCTATTTTTTCTAATATTTTAGGAATTAAATATTTGAGTTGACTTCAAAGTATGTCCATAAAACATAATTCCATATCTTGTTTTTGACTCGAGTACTGCATGATAGGTAGTTTTCATGGAGAATTTATCCAGATATCTTGTCATTACACCCAAAGATAACAGACTGAAGCTAAGCTGCATCCCAGTTTAGAAATATGTTGATCCCAATCCAGTGTATGTATCATTCACATAGATTCCCAAGACCTTTGTAAATGGAGTTAGTTCTTTTTGAGGTTAACTGTGACACAGGTTTCGAAGTACTACTACATTTTCACACTGGAATATTTCAAGTTGTGTAACAAGATATTTAAATGACTTCTGTAGGCTTATTTCTTGAGAATTTAGAAAAGTAGGGAATTCGAAGTAACGGACTACTCTATCCATAATTTTTCAGTAAAATTCCAAAACACTCGATTCTTGATTTCCGTACAAGAAAAAAGCATTACTGAATCTTCCAACCATGTTTACATACGTGAAATATTTCCAATATTAACAGAGAAAAAAGTTTCTTCAACATTCGCCAGGTCTTTGGAATTATTGAATTCACATAATATTTTCTAAAATTCATTACCTTCCAAATATAGATTGACATTTTGAAAAATAAGTAATTACTACGACCTCTTTGTAGAGAGGACAACGTTGTGTAGTTATCTGACAGGAAAATGACTATAACCTAACATTATCAAAATATACACGGTGAAATCTGTCAGGATGTCATGGAAACCGGGATACTTTATAAAAGTGAATGGAGTATATGCTTGTGTTATAAAGTTGTTAATTCAAATTGCTGGGTGGCCAAAAACGTGTTAAGTGAGCTTATTGGATTCGATTTCTGAAAGACTTTCAGAAATGCACTGATACTACGATATCCGGCTGCAGAATGGGGGTTTTTCCTGAATTTGAGTTATTACTGCAAATGCAAATTTGAACATAATTATTATGGGTTCGATTCAACATTTTCCCAAATCCTTCCGAAAGTATTCAAAATCAGATTTTAAAATTGAGGTTTGGGATTTGCCAGACATGCACGAAGTGACAACGGTGTTTAGAAGAATAGCTTTTTCTGCTATAGAATAATGAAATATTCATTCGCATTCTGTGGTACACACGTGTTCTTTGTCAATATAACCAAACAATTTCCCTTTGCGATTTGTCAGTAATATGACAGTATGACAGTCTGTGCTCTTCTTTTTCTATTCCTTGGTCGTTGTCTTCTACTCTCACCAGATCGAGGTATAGCTATCTCTGTTTTCCTAAGCAAAGTAACACATTTGACGTCCTTTTCTTTCCGAGAAAGCTGAATTAGACGTTGCCATGTCGTGTACTCAAGACAAATCCCTTTAAATGCAAATACCCATGTTTATTTTTCAGTTTTAGGTGATCAAACATTTATCTAAAAATATAATATTTAAATTATATGTTTGAAATGTGATGTTCAAAAGGTTTTCATGAAAATTACTGCATTTTCGTTTGAAGGAAAAACCCCCACTGCTCATCGAGTATTTGCTTGAAACAAATTTTTTACACACATTGGTTAATAGGAGAATATATGTCTACAGGGATGCCTATCAAAATGTGCCCGCAAGTATCTTTGAACAGAGATGCTTTGAAAAAGGATCTAGATACTAGATGAGTTACTATTTGATAGAGTATCCGAAGTTACTTTGATTGAATAGATACTCTTCAAAAAAGAGAACTTAGATACCTATCTCAAAGTTCCTTTTCAAAAAAGATAAGATACTTTCTAAGTCCCTTTATTTTTACGTAAGATGGCCTAAAAGCAACCTCCTTAAAATACAACAACCCCAAACAAACAATGAATGATGATGAATTATATGTAGCACTGAACAATTTTTGACACATAAAAACAAGATACAGTTCCTTTTGAAAAGTATTTAAGATAGTAACTAAGATATTTTTTTCGGACAGCTCTGATAGCAATATACAGGGTGTTTCACCATAAACTGATCAAACATATATAGTCGTATAGATGGCTTTGGGGAAGCCTTATGATAATACCCCGTTTTCGAAGCGTAAGCGAGATACAGTGTGTTTAATGTCAACTTTGAGCAATATTCTGATAACTGTGGTGAGTTATGCGTGACCTTTGAAATAACAGTTTTTGGTCACATCTTAGTATTTTTTGGTGGTCAATTCAATTGTTGTGTAGAATTCTGGAATAAACATCTCAAAATGACGGAAAACCTACAAAGTTGAAATTTTTTGTTTTCGATTGCCGAATTGGATAGCATTATTTTAATGTACTCAATTTTGTAAGATTTTCCGTGAAAACATTTTTTCAAAATTCAAACTCAACTTTTTTTTACATGTCTACAGTGAAAAAAAAATTCACCCAAAATTGTTGACCTATGTCGAGGTTGAACTGACCTTCATTTTGAACACCGGTGTGAAAACAGAATGAAAAAAGATCCATTGGTTTTCATTTTATAGCCTTCCGAAATTTCTGCTCGGAGTACTTTAATAATTTTCATTCTAGAAGCTGGTGGCCCTACGGATGCCAAAATCATGCTAATAGGCCTCCAGAATGACCTGGATAGCAATATGAATTTATCAAGAAAAAAAATATTTTCTAAAAAACTTTGGTGGGAATCGAACTCTCTCCGCATTCGGATAATAGGGTCGAATTTGATTAACTACCGTTGCTTGGTAACGGACATCATTATTATCAGAATAAATACAACTTATACTCGGACTATTGTCCTTAAGTGGAGCGAGTTCGATTCCCATGAAAGATTTTTTGAAAAAATTTTTTTTCCTGTTAAATTAATTATTCTATCCAGGTCATTCTGGGGGACCATTAGCACGATTCTGGCCTCCGTAGGGTCACCAGTTTCTAAAATAAAAATTATTTCAGTACTCCGAGCGGAATCTTCGGAAGGCTATAAAATGAAAAGCAATGGATATTTTTTCATTCTGTTTTCACAGCAGAGATCAGAATAAAGGTTAGTTCAATCTCGAAATATTTCAACAATTATGGCTGAAAATTTTTTTTCAGTGTAGACATGTGAAAAAAAGTTGAGTTTGAATTTTGAGAAAATTTTTTCACGGAAAATCTTAGAAAATTGAGTACATTAAAATAATGCTATCTGATTCGGCAATCAAAAACAAAAATTTCAACTTTGTAGGTTTTCCGCCATTTTGAAATATTTTCTCCAGAATTCTACACAACAATTGAATCGACCTCCAAAAAATACTAAGATGTGACCAAAAACCGTTATTTCAAAGGTCACGCATAACTCACCACAGTTATCAGAATATGGCTCAAAGTTGACATTAAACACCCTGTATCTCGCTTATGCTTCGAAAACGGGGTATATGTCAGAAGGCAAAAATGACTTTTCCAATGTAATCGTTTATAGCCGTATGGCTATATATGTTTGACCAGTTTATGATGAAACACCCTGTATATGATAATACTTCGAAAAATCACGACTGTCATTCCGCAATTGGCCGCACCCAAGATGCAATAAGGGTTGCTCCCTGTTGAATATGATGCAGCCATATTTTGATGAGCCACCCCGTAGATATATATTCTCCCATTGACAAATGTTTGAAAAAAATGGGCCTTTTTCTTCGGAAGTTTTAGTCCAAACTAATCGTTCAAAACCATGTTCGGCTCAAAATTCGAAAATTATAGATATCTGACGTTTTTTTGACACAGTACTAGATGCCTCTTAGTCGTTTGGATCGAAACCTAAAAGTCATAATTTTTTTGGACTAGCAGCAGAAAGAATCAACTTGTGTTTTAAGTAGGTATCCAATGAAGAGGACTTGAAAAATGTGGATAGTTTACTTACTTGGATGAAGGACCTTCTGGGCTTTGCTATGACTAGCACAAAACGAACTGTATAATTTGAAATGGTTGACATAGTATAGGAAAGCATTGCCGATGGAGAAAAGAATATTCTGAAAAAAGATTAACTTTAATATATACTGCCTAAAAAACTCATTTCAACATTTCTCTCCAGGTCCCAGCATGAAGTAGTTGACCTTACTGAAACACTGACCTTGAACTGACTCAAATATTCGAATTTGTGGAAATCAGCTTCCAGTTCAACTGCTTCCTCCAAATTCTGGAGGAATTGTCTTTGGAATGTGACTATTTCTTGTATGTTACCAAACAACGCGTTGATTTCAGCACTGGACAAGAATGTTTCCCTCTTCAAAGGCTGTAGGTAATCCTCCAGAAGGTTGTTGAGATCCTGAAATCGATTTAGGTATCAGTTAATTCATCTTGGATATACAATCTCTGTTTCTACTTTGATAGTTCAAAAAAATAATTGATAGTGCGAGGACAGAGTAAAATGAATCTTGTTGCTCATATTGCAAGGATAACAAAACAGTGTGTAACTACCCTCTACTCCACTTACACTTTCTGCATCTAACGTACGTTTCGGAAACCGAGTTTCCTATGTCAAAGACATTCCGTTACTAACTGAAGAGAAACTTGATTTCCGAAACGCGCGTTCGACGCAGAAAGTGTAAGTGGATTAGAGAGTAGTTACACACTATTTTGTTATCAGTATTCTATCCACAGTGAACTCAAATAATTATATCGAAAGGAATTTTTTCTAATAAAAATCTAGAAAACCACTGACGTGAGGTCAGGAGCTTTTACGCGCTTGTTCAAATTCTAACTATTAGATCAACACGTTATTTTGCACCTAGTTGCGTGTTGGTAATCTCCACCTGATTACGGAGTTTCAATCTGATTGCATTTGTACTTCTTGAGATATTACGGAAATAAAGTTAAAATTCCAAATAACAACGAAATTTGACAAATTTTTTTTTCCTTATATCTCCGGAAGTAAATATCGGATCGAATTGAAATCTGTAACATTGTTGTTGAATACTGACTTTAAGGTTTGTGCCAAATGTCTTCGAAATCTAATCAATATTTTCGGAAAAAAAGATTTCGAAACTTTTCGAATAAACATTTTTTTAAAATCGTCCAACAACTGGATCCACTCGAAATTTTTCGTCAAGTTGTGCGTTGGTATTCCAAAACTGTCCAAGAAGTTCCATTTTGATCGAGTCATCACTTCATGAGATATCAAGGAACGAACCGCAAATTTTCAAATGGACCGAACTCCGAAACTATTCAACCGATTCCACCCATTAACGAACCTAACCTAGATATTTGGACGCCAAACCTATCCTGACAATTTCAAGTCACTAAGTCTTTTCCTTCGAAAGTTAGAGCTCATACGGGCGGACGGAAAGAATTGAATTTGACCAAGGATTCTTCTTCAGGGAGTTCATCCCAATCGATTAAGACCATTCTCGGCTCAAAATTCGAAAATAACAGACATCGTGAAAAAATGATAACGCGCTGTTCCCTAGAAAAAGAGCGTAAAAACGTGTGGCAACATGCGTAGACATCTCCAAATCATTATAAATCAATCAAGCGTCAATTGATCCGCTAATCGACACCAATCTACCAGACCACCGTTAAATTAGCCACTAATAATTAATCAATCAATTACCATTGGACTGATAGATTCCATGATCAACTGACCGACAAATCATCGAATTACCTTAACATAAGCTCTCTCTGTGTCGACAAGCTCCAAGATGACTTTCCTCAATTTTTCAGAATCCGACAGTTGCTTCGAAGACGAGAACATGGTGTTGGAGGTGGAACTCAGGACACTTCCTGTTGGACTTGACTTCCTGGTTTCTATAGGTGATCTGCAGAAACCGGTTACTTGCTCCGCGCTCTTCAGTAGATTTTCTATTTCGAAGGAGTTGGTCCTAGAGCTCACTTTGATTCCTGAGTCTGTCATGGAAGAAGGTGGGTTGTCTGACTCAGTGGAGTAACGGTCCTTACCGGATGAACAGTCTGCGAATATAGAGGAGCATTAGGAAAAATCTCAGTATAAAATTTTGAGTTATTATAATATATTGTGGTCCTCAACTAACTTTCTGAAAGCATAGTGCAGTAATTCCCTTGAAACTTGATCGGTATATCTTCACACCGACAGAAATGAGAAAGTTGTGTATGTTGATAACTTACAGGGTGCCAATTGATGAGTTTCAAAGGGCTCTAAAAGAATATTAGAGTTGGAGCAAAACACTGTTATCCATTTGAATCAATAAGAAATATAGTTTCCGTGCTGAAGATCTTAGAACGATATTGCTAAGATGGCTATCTTCAGCAGCAATGCACTGATCTAGTCGATTTCGGAAGTTTTCCACCGCTTTTCGGCGTATAGCGAGCGTAATGGCCCAGATTCCTTAGGTTATAAGCTTTTTTTTGGTATGGCAGGATGTATGACCACTGTTAAAGGACCTTATCTTTGAAGTAGCCACAATGAAAGAAGTCGCAGATGCTTAGATCAAGTGAGCGCGCTGGCCATCCCACGTCCTATCTCAGTGAGACCAGTCGCCATGGGAATATTTGTCTCAAAACAGCTAATGTATTTCGAGTTGTGTGGGCTTTAGCTACATCCTGCTGGAACGAGACGTCAGCGAGATCATGTTCTTCCAAGTTTTTCCAAGTCAGACTGTAGGAAGGTTTCCAACATCGAAACGTAACTCTGGGAAGTCACAGTGAGGATGAAATTGTCTTCCCAGAGAAAGTAACGGATTAACTCCAAATTGGGACACAGAACACCGAATTGTCTCCTGTTAAGTGAAGTGGTCTTTCATGTAGTTGACCAGGATAAACTACAGACCATTAGTGGAAATTTTGCATATTAACTGTTTCACAAAGGTGAAATTTTCGTAAAACGTAAGAATGACTAAGCCTCGGTATATCCCAATCCGAATAATGGAGGTGACTAGAAACTGTAGATTCTGAGGAACACGAGAAGCTCTTTCAAACCTACCTGTCCCCACAGAAGCTCGGAGAATGACCCTCCGCCACTTGTCAATCAGCTCTGGTGCGCCCCTGTGAAGTAGTAAATTCTTAAGCTACGTTATTCAACAAAGATATCCCTCGTTCATACGGAAGAGGACGCTGCGCTCAATCTGGCAAAATATGTTTGACAAGTACTGTTAATAATAGTTCTGATATTCTCTTTATGAACAATCATCTTCAGAACATACGCCAATCTTCATATGTATCTTGGAGTACTTGATCTGTCAGCTAGAGATTAGCTGATCATGTCTTTCATTACCAGTCTTGAATATAGTTTACTACTTGATTTCACGAAATCAATCTCCATATGAGATATATGGAGCCCTGAAGCCTGCACCTTTGATACGTGAAAAATAAGATTGGCCCAGGTGTGGAACCTCGCTGAACACCTTCCTTAGTACCACTAGTGATCAATTGATTCAAGTTGTTGTGTAGTATACCTATATATGAGGGACGAAAAATTTACCTGGTGCTGGAACAATCAATCCCGAAATCATCTCCTCGCTGATACCTGGAGGCTCTGAAGGTGGCGGGGGACACACAAGGCTCTCTATCATGTCATCTGTTGCTCTCAGTATCCCGGCCAAGTCAGGTGGTTCTTTTCTGGATGATCTCATCATCATACATAGCGCCAGTTCTTCCTGAAGGACGCTCTCCAGGTACATCATGTCCAAATCGGATACGATGGCCCCGTTTATGACCATGATCTCATCCCCCTTGATGATGCCGTTCTGCATGGCTACGCTCTTGTCTTCGACCCTGCTGACGTAGCAACAGAGTTCGTCCTGTCTGTCGGCGTTCTCCACCAGTTCGGCTTCCACGCTGAAGCCCCACATTTGTTCTAACGTACTACGGGCCAGTTCTACCTGGTATAGGATTTTGGCACAAACTTCGACCACCTCATGCGTGTGCAACTGGAAGAAAAGAAATAATTATTATGAAACAATTTTCGATTTCCGCTGATTTCGTTTGTTTTCATAACAGGTGCTTTGTCATATCATGACTTCTTCAGTGAGTAGCTATATGTAACTACTACTTGTACAATGCAATACAGAGCCGGATCTAGGGCGTGGCGAGGGAGGCATTTGCCACGGGCGCCAACCAACTAGGGGCGCAAAATCATGATTTTTTTTCTTGAAATGATGTTTTTTCACTTCAAAATCCATTCATATTTTAGAGCGGTGCTATAGTGCATGCACCTGTTGTACAATATGCGGCGACAAGTAGTTACCAATAAATTAACAGATCATGAATTCACACTCGTCGGTCGCCCTACGATTCCCGATCGCGTCCAGATGTTTGTTATTCGAACACTAAAGACCTCAATTAGCGGCAAGTTCAGGGGGAGTTTAATGGTTCGAGCTAGCAGCGGTAGCGCTCCGTCTAGGGTCGGTTTCTTGACGGCATGACAAAGAGATTCAGACCCTCCACATTATTCGCCGAATCGTTCATCACACCGGCTTTGATAAGGGTAATGTATTTCGAAGACGTTTACGACCGATAGGCTTGATGAAATCACCCCAGTCTTATTAATACTACTTTTTTTTCTCGCATGTGGGGTACTTCCATGCAGCGGCGCAGTTGATGGCATTAATAAGAAAAATAGGAACCAGAAACTTATCATTATATTTTATATTATGTGCAATACCGCAAATAACGTGATCGTGCAAGCCGGCCGGAAAGTTATTCGTGCTGGAAAAAGTTTAAAAATTTCAATCAGGTATGTTTGAATAATTCAATTTTGAGTTGAGGATTTTTGTGCGTTCGGTTAGATTATATTCTGTCCGTGCACACGAGAGTCAATCATTTTCGAGAGATATAACTTAGAGACTGCAAAATTTATAAGGTTATGTTTGGGTTGGGACTATGTCGGCGATGTTATCGTTCGAATTTTATTTGCGAGATCCCAAATTATACCGATTCAATTCAAATTGCGTTGTACCATAATCACACGAGTTTTCATATGTATAAGAAGAAGTTGGAAAAAAAAAATCAAAATGTTGAGAAGAACAAGATAAATTTATCGAATCTCTAGTATTTTATTAATCAGCTTCTTAGCTACGGGTACTACAGGAAGAGGATCAAATTTCGATCAAATGAATAGTATGGTTCTTGACTTTCACTGAAACATGAAATCTTTTTCTGTTCTCCTGACATCTGTCGAGCATTGAGACAATTCAGATATGAATATAAACCAGCGCGCAAAACATTCCGATTCGACATCCATGCATTTTCAGAATCTTATATAATTTTAGGTTGATATAACCAACTGAAATGCCGCCCAAGAAACTATCAGGATCGCAATCTCGGAAGATTAGGGATAAAAAATTATTAGACTTCGGACAAGGAAAATTCTTTTGACGAGGAATCAAGACTTACTGAGGTTAAACCTGAGCCAGTTGATTCTAATGACCCTACATCATGGCGAATTACAAAAAGTAATATTAAAATGTTCGTTATGACCTTTGTTGGCATGTGTGTTCTCTAATGTTTTTCAGTTTCTCATTTACACTTTCATTTATTGTTTTTTTGAAGCTTTGAATGCTTATATCTTATTTTGAGAATGAGTTATTCTGTTCGCTTCCTTTTTGTTTTCTTCATACCGTCATTATCGTATATTAACACGTTTGTGAGTTCTCTTCACTACCTCATAAGATACATGGGATAGTAATTTCTATAAACATATTGTTTGATATACCTAAGAATCTAATGCTCGTTCTCAAAAGAACATAATAATAGTAAAATATCTTAGGAATAGAATAAATACTATAATTTATGAAAAGTATGTACTTAGCCAATGAAAACAAAATTTGAAAAGGGCGCATTTCGATAACTTGCCACGGGCGCTGAAATCCTAGATCCGGCTCTGATGCAATGGATGTTCTTACATAGTGAGGCCACAGACCAATAAGACAAATCACTTCATCGTTTGCGGGAATCGCGTCTTTCTGACCTTGAGAAGAATAACAGACCTAACCACACTTTTTTCGTTTTTTTCTTCTGCTGAACAAAACAGCTCTACTTTCGAATATCTTGAATCGGAATGTATAAATGGATTTGTCGGGATTCTGGAATCACAAGATTTAAATCAGACTATGATTTTCGATGGAACAGGAAACGATTTGAAAAGCAAATTCCTGATACCAAAGCGAGTTTTTCGTATTTTCTTAAACTCCTGCGAAAATAAGTTGAAGAACTCGGATGGAGTAAATGGAAAATTATGGAAAACCTTATTTCCTCAATCGGAGATCCGTAAGGTGAACATATGTATGACACAGAAGTTTTCTAACTTGAGAACTTTTGAAAAGTTGACATGAATCCATTGAAGGAAAACTTTAGATATCTCTTATATGTACAGGGTGGGCAAAATTCGTTGTCTACTGAAGGGATCTCGAGAACTATAATAGCTAGAAGAGAACTGATAACACATTCTCGAGCTCTTTTTTCCTGACTAATCTGAATCTGAAAACAGATCCAGCTTATCGTTCATATAACTTGAGTTACGAGCGAAAATTGAGAAATTGTCTTTTTCAATAATGCTGAATAACTCGCTTGTTTGAACTCGTATTGGAAATCTGTTGATATATTCTACAGGCACTTTTTTAGGATTAATTCATATATAATATGACTGAATTTTTCAGTCCAACCATTTTCGAGAAATCAGATGGATTTTGGATTTTTTAAATGTAAACTATAGTCAGAAGATCTCTTATCTTGCTACAAAATTTTTGCTGATTTCAAAAATGTCTCATATGTCGCTATTCACATGAATAATACATGAGAAAATATTCCTTACTTTTTTCCTGCTTTTCTATTCACTGTTGAATTATGAGTAGGCTGACGTTACCATAGCGACGATTCAATATGCATTAACTTTGTGTGAACTTGATTGCTGAATAAATATTTCTATGTTTAATTTGTCATAGTCCTTAAGATCAGCAATATTTCGGGTCATTAGGGATTATAAACAGATTTTCTATTGCTAATCTTAAGAACTATGACAAATTAACCATATAAATATTTATTCAGCAATCGCTGATTCCAATCATAGAGGCGCAAGTTCACACAAAGATAATGCATATTCAACCGTCGCTATGGCAACGTCAGCCTACTCATAATTCAACAGTGAAAAGAGAAGCAGGAAAAAAGTATTGACAATTTTCTCATGTAATATTCATGTAAATAGCGACATATGATACATTTTTGAAATCAGCAAAAATTTTGTAGCATGATAAGAGATCTTTCGACTATAGTTTACATTTGAGAAATCCAAAATCTTTCTCATTTCTCGAAAATGGCTGGATAAAAAAATTCAGTCATATTATATTTGAATTACTCCTAAGAAAGTGCCTGTAGAATGTATCAACAGATTTCGAATACGATTTCAAACAAGCGAGTTATTCAGCATTATTGAAAATGACATTTTTTCAATTTTCGCTCATAACTCAAGTTCTATGAACGATAAGCTGGATCTGTTTTCAGATTCGGATTAGTCAGGAAAAAAGAGCTCGAGAATGTGTTATCAGTTTTCTTCTAGCTGCTATTGTTCGCGAGATCCCTTCAGTAGACAACGAATTTTGCCCACCCTGTACAAGAGGCAAATGGATTCACCCAAATTACTTGCACTTTATTGCTCCGAGCCAACTGAAAAGCTGTAGGAAGGCACAAACTATGAAATCTGAAAGAGTGGAGAAAATGACAGGAGATTTATTGAGGGACGATTCAATAGAATCATCAGCATATACGTTTTGATCTTTAAAGTGACTGATACTTATAAGTCTCTAGGAAACCCCTCAAAAGCTTGTGAGGGTTGAGGGTTCCGAAAGAAACAACTGAGAAACCTGATATTGGTGGAGTAAGATTGGAACTGAATAACGAAGGTCAAATTCAAATCCACTCAATGATTCCGCAGAAATACCCATTCAAAATTTTATTTTTCCAATATTTCCGGAAATACAGATTGGATCGAATTGAAATCCAGTACTCACTTGATTGAAAAATGACTTTAGGATTAATACAGAATTTCGTGAGGACAGTATGATCAGTAGATCTTACAATACTGAACATTTGAAAAAATGAATTTGAAATTTTTTTTCAATGTGTTGTATAATGACACGATCGTCACGAAATTTTGCAACGAGTTGTTCATCAGCAAATAAGTTACCAAGATTCATCATGATTGAATCAGTATTTTTGAGTTATTCCGGAAAAAACAACAATATCGAAAAAACCCATGAAATTTGACATATCTTTTTCCGATATCTCCGCAAATTATAATCGCATCAAACTGACATTTGGTACGCTGCTGTGGAATATAAAGCTCAACGTCTGAGCCAATATGATGAATATAGTTTCAGAAAAAAAATTCCTTCGAAAACAATTTTCAAAAAACTTTTTTTACGTTATGGTTCAACTGAAATATCAGGAAAAAAACCTGGAAACCGTTCGGCTGATTTCACTCATTAACGTACTTAACCGTCGCATTTTGAAACGTAACAAATCCTCAAAAATTCAAGAGTCGATAGGAATCTCCGTACGCCAGTAATCGTGCCTACAGTCGGCCGGACAGATACGATTTCGACACTGGATTTGTCCTTAGTGAGCCCAACCAGACAATTCGGCAAAACGATAGCAAGAGCCCGCTTTTTCCCAGAACATGCGCGCAAAAAACGGCGTGAAGGTTCATGCAAAAAAGTAGGAATTGGTTTCACGGAGAAGTAAGAGCTCCAGTATCAATAAATAACATAATCACAAGGACGAATATCCGTCGATAAATCAACAAATATTCTCCCTTGATCAGAGCTAATCATCCAATCAACCAAAACACCTACGCCGAAGAAGCGGATCCAAGTAGAATGACTACAGCTGTTTCACAATTGTTATTGATCGTCAGGTCAACTTAACTTGGATAAACCTCAGAGAGTTCTCTCGATACTTGTTACCTTTCAGAAGGACCGCTGCAGTATAACAACGTACAGCGCGCCATCTGCCAGGAGAATCTTGCGAGTCTCACCTTCGAGTGCAGAATACTTTGATCGATGTGTATGACGGGAATATTTGTTGATTTATCGACGGATATTCGTCCTTGTGATTATGTTATTTATTAATACTGGAGCTCAGCAAAGACCACAGTAATTCCCTTTACTCGGAAGAGAAACCTTCCAGCTATGAAGTCCATTTCGGTAAATGGAGTTGTTGTAGGATGGAAGTCTGAAGTCAAATATCTGGGAATCACCCTAGATAGTAAGCTTCTGTGGAATGAGCATGTTAAAATTACTGCTAGTAAAGCGATAAGGGCTTTAATGGTGTGCAAAAGACTATCCGGCAAAACTTGGGGGTGTAACCCTAAAATACTGAGATGGATGTACATCATGATTGTAAGACCGATAATAACATACGGGGCAGTAGTTTGGTTTGCTAAAGCAGGGCAGACAAGCACGAGGAAAATACTCGACAAGGTACAAAGGCTTGCCTGTGTTTGCATCACTGGGGCTATGAGAACATGCCCGACTAGAGCACTTGAGGTCATCATAGATCTCAGTCCTCTACATCTAGTGATCAGAAGGGTAGCCCATGAAGCCATCCTTAGAATCTCTAGGGAAGGTACAGGTAATGAGAGAATCAAAAGTCAGAGAGATTGGTCCTCCCTGAACAAGTACATCTCATTAGCGAACCTACCTAGTGATGTTATGATTAAAAAAGTACGCATCGAGAAGAACTTTGACTCAATGCTATGTAAAAGGGAAGAATGGGAAAAGGAATACACTACCCAAAAACTCAAAGTAAATACCGTTAAATGGTATACAGATGGTTCTAAAACCACGACGGGGGCCGGCGCTGGAGTATACGGGCCTAGAACCGAATGTACACTATCGCTAGGCTCCTACTCGAGTGTTTTTCAGGCAGAAATACTTGCTATCGAAAGATGCATAGACATAAACCTGGAAAGAAACTATCAAGGGTGTGACATAGTGATCCATTCTGATAGTCAGGCTGCTCTATTAAAGCACTGAACTCCTATGTCATCGACTCAAAGCTGATATGGGAGTGCCGAAGGAAACTCAATGAAGTAGGCAAGAATAACAAGGTCTCCTTAGTCTGGGTTCCTGGGCACTCAGGAATCAAAGGAAATGAAGAGGCCAACAGTCTAGCCAGAAAGGGAGCACAAACGCTACCTAGTGACCCAGGACCTTTCTGTGGTATAGGCAAATGTACCTATAAGAAAGAGTTTTTGGAGAAAGAAGGAAATGAAAGAGGGACACTGTGGAGGAATTCTCCAGGAATGGAACACTCTAAAAAGTTCCTTCGGAACTTTGAAATTGCTAGATCCAAAAATCATCTGGATCTCAGTAAGAATAAGTTACGCATCCTCACTGGTTTCCTCACAGGACACTGTCGCCTAAGGAAGCACATGATGAGAATGGGCTTATCAGAAACTGACGAGTGCAGATTTTGTGGGGAGGAGGAGGAAACCCCTGTTCACCTGATCACAGAATGCCTCGCCATTGTGAGCCTGCGCAAAAGATACCTTGGACAGGAGCATTATAGGAGGAATGAGAACTTAGCCTCCTTGAAGCCCTCACAGATATTAGAATTCATCAGAGCTCTAGAGCTGGAGGGCGAGCTGTAGGTTGCGAAAACAGGTCTGACAAGGGGGCACAATAGACCTTAAGCTCGCAGTGGAACGTAACCCCTTACCAACTATCAACTATCAATACTGGAGCTCTTTCTTCTCCGTGAAACCAATTCCTATCTTTGTTAGATGTTGGACGTTTTCGTCTTGTGGGAATCCACATGAACCGAGTGTTTCCAATGTCGTGACCGTTTTTTGTAAAGCTGCAATATCGCAGTTACAGCGACCATGATGCGACAAAAGGATGAACGTCATACACATCGATCAAAGTATTCTGCACTCGAAGGTGAGACTCGCAAGATGCTCCTGGCAGATGGCGCACTGTACGTTGTTATACTGCAGCGGTCTTTCTGAAAGGTAACAAGTATCGAGAGAACTCTCTGAGGTTTATCCAAGTTAGGTTGACCTGACGATCAATAACAATTGTAATAAAAAAAAAGCAATAGTTCAATTAAACTATTTAATAAATGCCATCATCAGTCTTCAACACTGGCCTGAAATCTGGAAAAAGGCCTTAGTCATTCCAATTCCGAAATCAGGCAAAGAAAAATCTTCCCCAAATAGTTATAGACCGATAAGTTTGTTGTCGACGATCAGTAAACTAACAGAAAAAATTATACTCGATAGACTAACGAGATTACTGAAAAAAACGGAGATGCAGGATCCACATCTATTTGGCTTTAAAGAAAATCACAGTTCTGTTCAACAAATTTGCAGAATAGTAGTGGACGCGATAGGCAGTTTCAATAAGAAGCAGAATACTGTGATGCTTTTCCTTGACATTGAAAAAGCATTTGACAAGGTCTGGGTTAAAGGACTGATATACAAAATGATCCAATTGAAACTACCCCCCTTCATTATAAAACTAATCGATTCCTATCTGAAGGATAGAACCTTTTCGGTAAAAGTGAACAACTCTTTATACCAAATAAAACAAATCCAAGCAGGAGTACCTCAGGGATCAATCCTTGGGCCCAGTCTTTTCAACTTGTTTATGCATGATATTCCAGAGTTTCCCAACACAAACTTGGCACTTTTTGCTGACGACACTGCAATTTACGCAAAATCTAACCATGCGACTGCAGCAAACCGCCTGCTGCAGTACCACATGAATGTTTTAACAGAATACTATGCGAATTGGAAGATAAGTATAAATGAGAACAAAACTGAACAAATCGTATTCAGCAGAAAAACAAACGAAAACAAAATTTTTTCAGAATTAAAAGTGAACAATCATACAATAAAACCTAAAAACACAGTGAAATACCTAGGAGTAGAGCTAGATTCTAGACTTAACTTCCACAAACATGTTGAAAATTCGGTTGGTCCAGCCTATGCAACATATAAACCACTACATTCTCTATTGTGCAGGAGGAGAATATTAGATCAGGAAAGTAAAAAACTTATTTACACTTCAATCATCAGACCAGTAATGACATATGCTGCACCCGCATGGTGTCACCTAAAACCAACGCCCTTAAGGCCACTTCAACGTTTTCAAAACAAAATGTTAAGGTTAATCACTAACCGAAATATGTATACACGCATAACGGAACTCCACGAGTTGGCGGGAATCCCAACAATCAGAGAGTATGTCGACAAAATATCCTCTACATTTTATGAAAGACTGAGTTATGTGAGCGATCTTACGAAAGGAATTACCAGAACCAGAAGCCACAACAAGAACCCCAATGACAAACATACTCTTCCATATGAAAATCTGCCGATTTTCTACAAGAGTATATAAAGCATTCATATCGTACAAATTGTACATAACAAAATGTAGTATGGGTAACCATCGGCATTTTGTCCATTGCCTTAAACAGGTTTTTTTTTCCTCTTTTCCTGTATGTGTATAACCATTCAAGTATTCAAGTCATAAACCCAACAGTCTGTAAATATTTTCACAAGGAAACATTCCATATTTTATTAAAATTATAGTGAAGCAAAAATAATTGCAGGAACTATTATCCTTATAACCATCTTAAAATAATGTCTGCATTGTAAATACCTCTGTACATAAATTGTAAAATAAAGTTTTGATTGATTGATTGATTGAATAACAATTGTGAAACAGCTGTAGTCATTCTACTCGGATCTGCTTCTTCGGTGTAGGTGTTTCGGTTGATTGGATGATTAGCTCTGATCAAGGGGGAATATTTGTTGATTTATCAACGGATATTCGTCCTTGTGATTATGTTGTTCATGCAAAATTTCGCTTTCCAGATCTCTTTGTAGATCGAGAATAATTCATCCGTAACATAAACAACCTGCCCTTATTCATCCAACAAATCGGTTCGAAAACATTTATTTCTTCGCCGGGAAACATATCTAGATGGAATGCAAAACCGGGAATTGAAATATTGTGGACGTGATCAAATTACTGATACGCGTATTTTTTTTTTCGCATATGTCATGAGGCGATTAACTGGGTTACCGTTTATTCGTGTCGTTCCATATTTAATGGATTCGACAAAATCAATTTTACTATTGGAATCGAATGACAGTGGTGGCACGAGCAAAATACGACTTCGGTCCAAGTTGCCAACTCATAAATTTTGTCCAAAATTACTATCACTGAAGAAAGGGAATTTCAGAACAACTTCGACATGATAAGGTTCGCTTCATTTATAAATATCCATGAACGGAGCCTCGGCTCCTCAAACAAGATAATTCCTTTCAAATATAGGTTTTTGTTAAGATCATCGCCGATTGACTGAAATTTAAATTGGGTTTCCTGATTTCATGTCGATAGTGTCAAGTTTACATAGGATATGTTCCGAAAATCAACTTGGTTATTTCGGTTGCCGGTTTCCCATTCGGTAAATATGAAATATTCGGTTGGTTCCTGAGAAAAGGTTAATTATGGAATTTGATTGATGAATAAACGTTCTTTCTGTCACCAGAACTACAGTCAATGTTCTATGGTAACATATCCATAGCATAGAACAATCTTCATTTACTTTATGATCCATAGAACATAGAAGAGACAACAATCAACAATGTAAAAATTACTAGGTATGGTCCATGATGTAAAAAACATGGTGTGCTCATCTGGAAAATGAGTGATGTCAGCAAGATTAAAATACGAAGAGTTGTATATTCTGTGCTTTGAATTAACAAGCAAATTCAGAGCACGGAATGAACAACTCTTTGTATTTTAATTTTACTGACGTCACTAATTTTTCAGATGAGCACACCATGTTTTTTACATCATGGTATGGTCTATGGATCAAAAGGTAAATAAAGATTGTTCTATGCTATGGATATGTTACCATAAAACATTGATTGTCGTTCTGGTGCATAAACTTAATATGTCTATGTTCTGGTGACAGAAAGATTGCTTTTTCATCAATCAAATTCCGTAATTAACCTTTTTTACGCGCTTGTTCTAGGGAACAGCGCGTTATAATTTCGTCACGATGTCTGTTATTTTCGAATTTTGAGCCAAAATTGGTCTCAAACGACTAGGTTGTCAAAATTGATTCGATCCGTTCGGCCGGTCGTGTGCGCTGTAACTTTCGAAAGATAGGGAACATGTAGTCTTCAAATTCTCAGGTTAGGTAAAAATACTGAATATCTCGGTTAGGTTCGTTAATGGGCCAAATCTGCCGAATGGTTTTTGTGCTACAGCCATTTGAAATTTTGATTTTTCAATAACTCGAAAACTATTTATCTGATCGAAATTAAACTAGGTTGGAAGATGAACAGTGTCAATAAGAAGAATTATCCATGGAAAAATTCGAAGAAAAAATTTATTTTTTCTTGACAACTTTTATATTTCATTTAAATTTCACTGAAATTTCCAGGTCACCATTTCGCAATGTGAACAAACGCGTAAAAGCTGCTGACTTCACGTCAGTGCTTTTCTAGATTTCTTCAGGAACCAACCGAATATGTTATATTCACGGAACGGAAAACCGGCAACCAAAATATCCATGTTGATTTGCGGAACATATCATATATAAACTTGACACCAATAACACGAAATCAGGAATCCCAACATAAATTTCAGCCAATCGGAGATGATCTTAACAAAAATCTATATTTGGAAAGAATTATCTCGTTTGAGGAGCCGAGGCATCTTTCAAGGATATTTATAAATACCGCGAACCTTATCATGTTGAATTTGTTCTGAAATTTCCCTTTTCCAGTGATAGTAAATTTGGAAGTCATTTGTGGGTTGGCAACTTGGACCGAAAAAGTCAGAAGCGCATGTTCAAAGAAGATTCAGCAATGAATTGGAACATGCGCGCAAAAGCTGCTGACTTCACGGCAAAGCTTTTGTAGGTTTTTTCCAATCAAGTACTGGATTTCAGTTCGAACCCATCAGTATTTTGGAAATATTGGGAAAATAAAATATTGGTTATTCAAGGTCGGCTTAGCGGCCGATCGTAAGCACAATACCTTCCGAAAGAAACAACTAAGAAACTTAAGTTTGGACCTTGATTACGAAGGTCGAATTCGTGAATGGGTTAAATCCACCCAATGATTCCACAGATTGACCCATAAAAATTTTTTTTTCCAATATTTCCTAAAAAACAGATTAGATCAAATAGAAATCCAGTACATGATTGAGAAATGACAACTCACAGAATTTCGTGAGGATGATATGATCGCAAGAACGCAGAATATCGAATATTTGAACAAAAAAAAATTGAAATTTTCTTTCAAATTGTTCTAATAACACGATCATCACAAAATTTTGCACAAAGTTGTCCATCAGCATTTTCAAACTTATAACCAAGTTTCATCATGATTGAATTAGTATTTTCTGAGTTATTCCGGAAAAAACAAGGATACCGAGGAAAAATGAGCGAAATTTGATCGATTCTATCCAATATCTCCGAAAATAATGACCGTATTGAACTGAAATTCGGTAAACTGCAGTAAAATATGATGTTCAAGGAATGGACAGAATTTTGTTGGATTATGACGAATATTTTGTGAAAAACATTTTTTTCGAAAATGATTTTGGGAAATTCTGTTTTGAATTTATTGATGATCCCGGAAAAAATTTCGCACAAACATGCACGTCATTATGATTCAACTAATTGCCAAGTTTCAATCTGAACGTTTGAGCAGTTTCTGAAATATCAGGGAAATAACGTCAAATCTTAGAATTGCTATAACTCTGAAACAGTAGGACCGATTCGGCTCATTAATGAACTTATTGGCGGAATTCTGATGCGCTACCAACCCCTAAAAAATTCGCTAGCTTGCTCCGTTCGGATATTCTGTCAGCCGGCCGTCTGGACGGACAGAGTCGATTTCGACGCTGGATTCGTCATCAGTGAGTAAAATCTAGTTGTACGAGACAAATTTCGCGATAAAAATTCGAGAATCACAGACATTTGGACAAAACGATAGTACGCTGTCTCCCTAGAACAAAATCGATTATCCAGAAGGCGACGAGCCGCCACTGTTGACGCCCGAACGGAGATGAGGAGAATTTATGCAGATCACGTAGGGATCGTGTTAGGGCGAAAATCGGATTGACACGTGAGATGAGGAATTTTGGCGAACTAATTATTATCACATATTCCTGAAACCGACATGCGAGTAATTTTCATTGTGTGGGATATCAACCTGTTTACTAATGAAACATTAATGAAATCAATTTGATGCCGATCCGCAAGCGTGTCGACTCGACGAAGGGCAGGTCTGTTTAAGTGAATAGTTTGTGTTCAGTCGAAAATTGGAGTCCAATAATGGTAACTCCTTAGTTATGAACTATACTAACTGACAAAGAAACTGCAACACCCAGAAGGAGCTGTTTAAATTTTACATTTTTTTGGTGAATCTAGATAGTATAGCAAGGAGTAAATGATTAAAATCTGGAGAAAAAATCGTGAAGGTTTTTTCGTGTAAACATTTTTGTTACTTAAATATTGCAGTCGTTCTTACGAATTTGTCAAATTTAACCACAAACTAGCTGTTCCAGGAGATCCAAAGTCGATGTTTAGTTGTTGCTGAAATGCCTGGAGCACGTGTACGCGGAATTCATCGCCAGCTAAGGGAATTTGAAAGAGGTCCAATTATTGGTCTACGAGAGGCGGGGTTGTCTTTTCGAGAAATCGCTAACCGTACGAACAGAAATCCAACTACTGTTATGAGATGTTGTCAAGCTTGGTTTGGTAATGTCCAAAATCGAAGAAGAGTAGGCACCGGACGTCGAAGGGACACAAATGAAGTTCAAGATCGACGTCTAAGACTTATGGCCATTAGAGACCGATTTGCGACAACTCGATCTCTGGCTGATGAGTGGTTAGAAGAACGAGGCCATCCTTGTAACTCTCCGAACGGTTTACGCCGTATAAGGTATTTTGGACTTCAGCATTATGGACCCCATCTTGTGTTACCCCTTACGGTTGAGCATCGCCGGCAACGATAACAGTGGTGCGGACAACGACAACATTGGAATCTGGAATGGCATCAGGTCGTCTTTTCTGATGAATCTCTGTTTTCCTTGGGTGCACTTGATGGCCGAAGAAATGTTAGACGACGCCGGGGAGAAAGACGTCACACCCATCTTGATGTTGAGCGTCATGTATACCGGACAGTAGGCTTTATGGTATGGGGTGATATTGCACATGCAAGAAGATCACCTTTAGTCTTTATTCGAGGTAACATGACATATGCCATGTGTTCTCCGTTACCTTAACCGGCTCGAGAATCCAATATTTTAGCAAGATGATATTCGACTGCATGTTGCCAGAGTTAGTTTAAACTTTTTTGAAGAGACCCATGTGAATATTTTGCCATGGCCGCCCAGATCCCCCGATCTTCCGCCCATAAAATGAATACATTCACATGAAACTAATTCTACCGTGAGCCTAATTCATTGTGGGTCCTCGAAAAAACCCTTCCAACATTCATAAGATTGTTTTCAAAGGACCTGTATAATAAACGTTGTGCGGCTTCGATTTCATCGGCAGAAGCACTATGTGAATGAAGTTTTCAACACCAGATATTTGTTTAATAGATTACTCTGTTTTAATCGCTTAGTTCTTCCATTTAAACATTTACGTAACCCCTTAATGATCAGTTCAACAAGAATATTTCTGGAAGGCATAGCATTCCCCTTGAGTAACTTTCTCTGTTTAGTTTAGAGGTCTGTAAACAATTGTCTCCATGAATTTGATCTGAACCTCATTTCAGGAGAAATTCGTGTTTACCTCTATAAAAAGGATCATCTTCGGTAAAATGCAATTGAAATTCTGTCACAGATCTTGTTAGTTTGTTTTTACCAATTTGGAGTTCCAAGTTGCCAAGAATTTTTTCGATACCCAGCACTTTCAAGCCCGATTTCTCAAAGGAATTATGTTTTACTCAAACTCAAATTTTTTTACAGAGCTGTGGAAATATATCGGAAGGGACATTTGAGTTTGCTTTTTCCAGTGAAAACACGTCTTGTGAAATTATACAAACTCCAAGGAAAATGCATAAACTATCTTATATTTCTTGACATTTCTTCTAACTTGTCTATAATAATCTGGCAATCAGGTCGTTTCTGTTTGCGTATTGCTATGAACCTTGATTCTAGTCATATTGCTATCTGTCTAATTTATAGCAATATGGTCATGATATTACGTATTCTGTTCCGAGTATTATCGCAATGTTTGTTATGAATTTTGTCATAGCAATATTGCTATCATGGACTTCCATCATCGGTGATTTTAGAGTTGACAACACTGTATTTTGTGTCTTTAAAGCTACAAGGAAGAAAAAATAACCCTATTTCGTGAGTTTTTTTCATGATTTCGCATACATAACCTCTATCTACGGCTTTCATTATTCATGTAAACATTGGCTCGAAAAATGTTACGAAACAAAAAGAGTCAAATGGACCAATAACCAATTTCCTGGATACCAATAGAATATTGGTTACCAGAAATCAAATGCAGCAATTTTATTCAGGCGTTAACAATTCGAAATTCGATGGCACCTCAAAGAGATTGCTGTTGTTGTGGTGATTAGAATAATCATCTCAGCTGTTGTCTACCATGCCTGTATTTCAGTCTAAGAATTTTCCTTGAAATTAAATATTCTAGAGAACCTTGAAC
This sequence comes from Myrrha octodecimguttata, assembly GCA_958510865.1. Taxonomy (NCBI): domain Eukaryota; kingdom Metazoa; phylum Arthropoda; class Insecta; order Coleoptera; family Coccinellidae; genus Myrrha; species Myrrha octodecimguttata. Next base: position 76,630,517 of record OY294057.1, read on the forward strand.
ACTTGAAGCATGCACTTTTTTTATTCATGTAAACATCGACTTATACAAAAAATGTTACGAAACAGAAAAACCAATTCAAGTCAAATTGACCAATTTCCTGAATACCAATAGAATGTTGGTTCCCAGAAATCAAATGCAGCAATTTTATGCAGGCGTTAAGGATTCGAAATTCGATGAACTTTTCTGTGGGCAATTCAGAGGGATGGCTGTTGTTGAGATTGAGATCAATAGAATAATCCAAATATCTCCATGACAACGACACTAGGGTCCTTTACCTGGCAACATTTGAATCGGTAGCTAGATACGGAATAATCTTTTGGGGTGGAAATAGCAACATTGAAAAAATATTCACCATCCAAAAAAGAACGATTAGACTGATGAACAACATGACATATAATCAATCATGCAGAACAGTATTCAAAACATCTAACCTTATGACAATCTATGCTCTGTATATTTACGAATGCCTGATGTTCATCTTTAAACATACAGAAATCTTTAAAGAAAATACTCTTTCACACAGATACCCAACAAGAACCAAAGAGTTCTTTTACCCCCAGCATCGATTGACTGCAACAGAAAGAGGTGCTCACTACATGTCAATAAAGTTTTTCAACAATCTTCGGCCTGGATTGAAATCAATAAACAAAATAAGCATTTTTAAACGAGAAATCAAGAAACTACTCATAGATCTGGAACCGTATAGTTTGTCTGAATTTCTTAGCATGTAATATATTTGTATTTATTTCTTTTTTGACACTATTTCATTCTATGTTGCCAATGTTCTGAACTTGTAGCAGCTTACTCTGAAATAAAGCTCTCTTATTATTATTATTATTATTAATCATCTCAGCTGTTGCTTACTATGCCGGTACTTTAGTCTAAAAATTTTCCTAAAAATTAAATATTCTAGAGAACCTCGAACAAATTTCTATTAGCACATACTTCCCTATCTTCAATATTTTCGAATACTTGGAAGAAATAATAACTGAAACAAATGGATTTCTGTAAGATTCCCTTCCTAACCTATCTTGTTATCAAGCAAAGCAAGTTCCATTTTTAGGTTGCTAAGATAGCAATATTGATAGCAAGATTCGTGTTAAAGTGACAGATCCTATTGCTCAAAATCGTTGATCAGAATACCAATAATTCCAATCTTGTTATGATAGCAATATCTTTGTCCTAGCAATATTGCTATTTGCAAAAAGAATCGTCCTGATTATCTGGTACTCTGATAGACATCAGAGGGATTATCGTTCATCTTCATTCGACAATTAGTTTAGTATAAAACAATATTTTTTCGTTATAATTATTTTTCATCGATTATACCAATTCGAATTCAATATTCATAGTAAATACAGAATATAGTCTGTAAGGTCAGCTATTGGGAATGAATAATTCTCATACCAAGTACCAAGTAGATTTTTAGAGCCACTCTGTATTTCTCCTCCAGTTATGACGTTCAAATCGTGTTCAGAATGTGAAGGATTCCGGTTGAATACAAACCGAATTTCATATTCCTGAAGGACCTCACGGCAACCTCTGCAACTTCTATCGATCACCTCGTACACTGTAGAGGTGATTCTAGTTTCGAATCCTGGGATCATTAGAGTTCGAAATGGAATTGCCTCTGCTTAAAGGATCTATTCAGTTATTGTGAGCGAGGTGACGGTTGTGGCGTAAGCATGAATGGACTTTGCCCTAACGATATTCCGGAAAATTTTAGGGTTAGGTGATTTTCCCTGAGCTGCCTTCGAATTCATTAAACAAGTGCGTGTTTCGGTCATTGAAATGTTTGAATTCAACCGTGTCTTTATGTGCATTGTAAACTGGGAAATTGAGACAATAAAGGCTGCTTTTGAAGGTTGGCTATGTACAGGGTTGGTAAACATACAGTCGTTTCGAAATGTCATCAATTTTGTGCTCAATGTTGCGACGTTATTGTGGTGGGCGCGCTATATTGGAATTATGTTAACAACACTATTTTATATTATACCGGGTGTCCCACGAATACCGTTCGTTGAATTATTTTGAGGAATGAATCAAAATTCACATTTGCAATTTCGGACTTGAGCTTTTATTAGAGAAACGACTGAATGTAAATTTTTTGGGATTCTTGGGAGTTCCGGTTTTACCGTTTTTGCGCGCATGTTCTAGGGGAACAGCGTGCTATCGTTTTGATCAAATGTCTGTAATTTTGGATGATTGAGCCGAAAATGGTCTCAATCGACTAGGTTGGACTCACTGATGACGAATCCGGTGTCAAAATCGATTCTGTCCGGCCGGCCGTAGACACGATAACTGTCGAACGAAGTGAGCTAGCGACTTGAAACTTTCAGAGTAGGTCGCGCATTGGAATGCCGCGGTTGAGTTCGTTAATGGGCCAAATCGATCGAATAGTTTCGGAGTTATGGGCATTTGAAGTTTTGAAGTTATTTATTTTTTATTTCAGAAACTACTTGAGCGATTGGATTCAAACTTGGCAGTTAGGTGGAGTATAACGACGCGCAACCTTGAGCTGAAGTTCGTCAGGATTATATCGTCGGTAATTTTAAAAAAAAAATTTTTTCGAAATTTTTTTACAAAAAAATTTTTTTTTCGGAAACCATTCATCAAATCCAAGAAAAATTATACTCACGCTTTGACCTTCTAATTTCACAGCAATGTACCAAATTTCAGTTCGATACGATCATAAGTTTTGGAGATATCGGGAAAAAATATGTCAAATTTCGAGGTTTTCTTCTCGATATCGTTGATTTTTTCGGTATAACTCGAGAAATACAGACTCAGTCCTGATTAAACTTCACAGCTAGTTTTAAGACGCTGAAAGACAACTTTATGCAAAATTTCGTGATAATCGTATTTTTAGAACAATTTGAAAAAAAAAATGTCTATGATTTTCTCATCATATCATCCTCATTAAATTCTGTATGAAACTTCGAACTGTTATTTTCGATGAAGTACTGGATTTCAATTCGATCTGATCTCTATTTTTGGAAATATTGGAAAAATAAAATTTTGATTGGGTATATCTACGGAATCATTGGGTGGATTTTACCCATTCACGAATTCGGCCTTAAGGTCCAAACCTTCTCTACAAATATCGAGTTTCTAAGTTGTTTCTTTCGGAAGTTATTGTGTTTACGCAGTCGGCCGTTAGGCTGACCGTAAACACAATAACTTCCGGAAGAAACGACTTAGAAACTCGATATTTGTAGAGTAGGTTTGGGGCTTAATTACGAAGGTCGAATTCGTGAATGGGTAAAATCCGCTCAATGATTCCGTAGATATACCCATTCAAAATTTTATTTTTACAATATGTCCAAAAATACAGATATGATCGAATTGAAATCCAGTAATTTATCAGAAAAAAATTTCAAAAAGCACTGCCGTGAAGGCAGCAGCTTTTGCGCGCACGTTCAAATTCGTTGGCTGAAGCGGTCATCTACATTGAACATACGCGCAAAAGTTGCTGCCTTCACGGCAGTGCTTTTTGAAATTTTTTAAATGGAAAGTTTGTTGATGTTTTATGATGAAAATAGAATCCTTATGGAATTCTGAGTTGTTTCAATGTGAAATTTTCATGACGTTTCAGAGTACAAATCTGACTCTTCCATCAGACAAAACTGAAAATCTAGAGAAAATATTCCTACACATTTTCTCGTTCGTCTGATGAAGGAGTCAGATTTGTACTGTGAAACGTCTGAGTTCGCTTTGTTTATCGTTTATATTATTCTTGTATTCTTCTTAGGCAATCTCGTTTCTAAGAAACTGCCCTTGACAAATAATTCATTCGTGCAATCCGCAAGCGTGTTTCCCATAAAAAACAAATTTATTTATTACTTTTTATGTTTTTTTTTGGTTTTTACTTCCAATATCTGATACAGAAATATTAAAATGAAATAAAATTGTTTTTTCATGAGCAACACCCTTTCGGATTGCAGGATTAAAGTATTCGTCAAGGGCAGTTTCGCGCGCATGTTCTAGGAGATCAGCGTGCTATCGTTTTGTCGAAACGACTGTAATTTCCGATGATTGAGCCGAAATTGATCACAAACGACTAGATTGGACTCCCTGATGACAAATCCAGTGGCAAGATCGATTCTGTCCGTCCGACCGGCCAGCCATGGACACGATAACTGTCGAACGGAGTGAGCTAGCAACTTGCAACTTTCAGGGTAGCTCGCGCATTGCAATACTGCGATTAGGTTCGTTAATGGGCACAATCGGTCGAATAGTTTCGGAGTTATAGCCATTTAAAGTTTTGAAGTTATTCATTTTTTATTTCAGAAACTGCTGGAGTGGTTGGTTTGAAACTTGACAGTTAGTTGAAACATAACAACGCGCAACTTTGAGCGAAATTTCGTTGAAATCGTAGGGTCACTCCATTGAAAAAAAAATTTTTTCGAAAAAAATTTTTTTCTTCTGAAACTATTGTTCATATTCCAGAGAAATTTCAGTTATACCTTGAGCTTCATATTTCACAGCATTGTACCAAATTTCAATTCGATACGGCCCTTGGTTTTGGAGATATTGGGAAAAAATATGTAGAATTTCGTGGTTTTCTTCTCGGTATCGTTGTTTTTTTCGGTATAACTCGAGAAATACTGATTCAGTCGTGATGAAACTTTGCAGCTAGTTCAAAGATTCTGAAGGACAATGGTGCAAAATTTCGTGATGATCCATGTCATTAGAACGACTTGAAAAAAAAATTCAAAAATTTTTTTTCAAATATTCGATTCTCTGTGGTCTTCTCATCATGTTATCCTCATTAAATTCTGTATGAACCTTCAAATTGTCATTTTCGATAAAGTACTGGATTTCAATTCGATCCCATCTGTGTTTTTGGAAATTTTGGGAAAATAAATGTTTAATGGGTATATCTGCGGAATAATTGGGTTGATTTTAACCATTCACGAATTCGGCCTTCTTAATTAAGGTCCAAAACTTTTCCACAAATACCGAGTTTCTAAGTTGCTTCTTCCGGAAGTTATTGTGTTTACGGTTGGCCGTTATCTGATTCCAACCTTCGCAGATTTCGCGCGCGCGTTGCCGAAGCGGTCATCTACATGCGCGCAAAAGCTGCTGCCTTCACGGCAGGGCTTTTCTGGATTTTATAAATTTTCAATGATTCCTATTTCAGATATTGGGAATGAAAACCCAGAAAAACCTAAAAATTCTGAAAACATTCGGTCTATACTGGATGTATGAGCTTTGGAACAATATCAAATTCAACTGGTCATTACTTTTGAAAGAGTTTTCGATATTAGGATACCCACTCTTTGAGAAATTCCGGACACAAAATTTTCAAACTACACAAAAAATACAAATACTCTAAAAACTCACGTAGGTATCAATAAGGTCACTTCTATGTGGTACAAAGTAGTTGTGTTCCTCCATGTCCCGTCTCTTTTTAACCCTGATAAAATGTTCTGTTGAGTTGAGGTTCTTCCGAGCACAAGCACTAGCTAGGAACTCCTCAACAGACATGGATTCTCTCACGTAAACAGTCGCGTTCGTGTTATCAGGCAGTGATACTTTGACAGATTTTTCGGAGTCCTCTCTGCTGGACATCTGGTAGAAAATCAGGAAAAAATACGTTTAGATTATGATTATTATTACATAAAGGAATTGAAGATAGATTGAAGGGGATGATAACTTCAATTAGAATGATAAAGAAAATTACAGAATTGCACTAAACAAGCTATTATAGCTTGTTCAATTTTGAAGCCAATAGACGACTTCGGCCCAAGTTGCCAACCCACAATTTTCTTCACAAGTTTACCATTACTGGGGGACGGGAATTTCAGGACAAATTCGGCATAAGGTTCGCTTTTTATTTAAATATCCGTAATAGATACCTCGGCTCCTCGAACAAGATAATTTCTTCCAAATATAGATTTTTGTTAGGCTGAAATTTGAGTTGGGATTCCTGATTTCTTGTTAACAGTGTCAAGTTGATAAATGATATGTTCCGCAAATCAACTTGGTTATTTCGGTTGCCGATTTTCTGTTCTGTAAATATGAAATATTCGGTTGGTTCCTGGAAAAAAGGTGAATAACGGAATTTGATGGATGAAAAAGCAAAGATTTGTTCTGAAATTCCCGTTCCCTAGTGATAGTAAATTTGTGAAGAAAATTGTGGGTTGGCAACTTGGGCCGAAGTCGTCTATTGCTCCCAAAAAATTTCGATAACTTTCACGCGGACATTTTAGCGCGCATATTCTAGGGGAACATCGTTTTGTCCCAATGTCTGTAATTTTCGATGATTGAGCCGAAAATGGTCTCAATCGACTAGATTGGACTCACTGATGACGAATCCGGTGTCAAAATCGATTCTGTCTGGCCGGCCGTGGACACAATAACTGTCGAACGAAGTGAGCTAGCAACTTGAAACTTTCAGGATAGGTCGCGCATCGGAATGCCGTGGTTAAGTTCGTTAAGAGGCCAAATCGGCAGAATGGTTCAGAGTTAGAGCGATTTGAAATTTTTTCCCAGATATTTCAGGTACTACTAGAGCGGTTGGATTGAAACTTGACAGTGAGTTGAAGCATGACAACGCGCAACATTGAGGAAAATTTCGTTGGAATCGTATGGTCACTCAATTCCGAAAAAAAAGTTTTCAAAATTTTTTTCGAAAACATTTTTTTTTCTGAAACTATCGTTCATATTCGAAAACAATTTCAATCATACCTTGAGGTTTATATTTCACAGCAGTGTACCAAATTAATATTCGATACGGCTCTTAGTTTCGGAGATTTTGAGAAAAAATATGTAGAATTTCGTGGTTCTCTTCTCGATATCGTTGTTTTTTCGGTATAACTCAAGAAATACTGATTCCAAGGTGATGAAATTTCGCAGCTAGTTCCAAGATGTTGAAGGACAATATTGTGCAAGATTTCGTGATGATCGTGTCATTAGAACAATTTGAAAAAAAACTTCATTTTTTTTTTCAAATATTCAATATTCTGTCATCTTCTCACCATATTATCCTCATTGAATTTTGTATGAACCCTCAAACTGTAATTTTTCGATGAAGTACTGGATTTCAATTCGATCCAACCTGTATTTTTGAAAATATTGAGAAAATAAAATTTCGAATGGGCATATCTACGGAATCATTGGGCGGATTCAACCCATTCACGAATTCGACCTTCGTAATTAAGCCCCAAATCTTCTCTACAAATATCGAGTTTCTAAGTCGTTTTTTCCGGAAGTTATAGTGTTTACGACCTTTGAAATGCAACCTACGCTGAAAGTTTCAGGTCGATAGGATTCCCCGTACGACCGTAATCGTGCGTCCGGACGGCCGGATAGAATCGATTTTGACTCCGGTTTCATCATCAGTGAGTCCAACCTAGTCGTTCGAGGAGACCATCTCAGGCTCAAAAATCGAACATTACAGACATTTGGACAAAACGACAGCACGCTGTTCCCAGTTACATGCGCTCAAAAACTTGAATAGTACTCCTTTATTTTGCTGAACGCGGAAAATAATTTCGTCTATTATTTTATAGAAATAATGGATTTACTACACAAAAAAGCAGAATTGAAAAATTTTTATATCAAGTACATCAATCTCATTTTTGAAAACGTAAAATTGACAAGTTTCGACAGAAAATAATTATGCATTTTTTTCGCTTTTGCTGTTGAAGACACATAATACAGGGTCTTTCACGAGGAACCTCACCCATATTTATACGGGAAACTACTGAACGTATTTTCATGAAATTCAGCACTTATAAGTATTTCACGATGCTGATGAAATCTAAAATATTTTCCGGAAATGACGTCAACTTCCGTTTTTCGAATTAGAACACCATCTTTTTATTGCAGTAATAGATTCCTTAGAAAATTTCAATTTATTTTGATGTAACATTTTTCAGTTTTGGTTGGAAAATTCTCTCTGAGCGGGAAAATTCGAAAATAGAGCTCCGCTGAAACAAGAATAACTTCGAGGTTTTTGGATGGAAAATTTTCATTTTTGGGATTTTTCAAGATGTAAGATTGATGTATCCACTTCAAAAATCGAAATCGCGATTCATGATACAGGGGGTGAAAAAATCGCTTTCAAAGTTAGGGATGACAAAATCGTGAAAAATCTATTTTTTCAAATTAGAACCCCATTTTTTTATGGCAGATATTGAATCTACGTTAAAAAATAATGTGAGTGTATGCATCACACCCTTGCCCTAAAGTGGATATTTTCTGAGTTATTCACAAAAAACTGTTTTTCGTCTTGAATTTTCTGCTATTTCTTTTCCCTTCACGCCAAAAAGATGACATTTTCAGGAACTGTTACTTAAACCATGTTTTAGATTTTACTACCCTAATATGCAAGAGAAAAAAGTTACAGGTTGTTCCTAAATAGATGGCGAATTTGGATTCGAATTTGTATCGGAAACCTCTTTATTTCAACTAATCGGCCATCGGTTTTCTCTCCAGTGATAAATAAATAATTCCTTATGAACCTTATGCAAAAACTTACCATGTTTTACATTATTTTTTTTTAATGATAGATATCATTACTTACATCTGCCAAATTCCTCTTTATTCAGTAGCATTTTGTGTTTACTATTAATTTGGTGATAATTCGTATTAAGTTATAAAATCGATCACTATGCCTAATTTTACCAATGAAGATTATTTAAATCTCATTCTACTTCATGGAGAATGTAATAAAGTTGTAGATAGAACGATTCGACTGTTCATTGAGAGGTTTCCTGACCGACCCAGACCAACGAGAGATACCATTAACAGAACCATGACAAACTTGAGAAATGTCGGATCTTTCGTTAAGAAAACTACACAAAGAGAAAAAAGTGTAGTAGAAGATGAGAACAACGAAATTACAGTTCTTGCATATTTTCGTGTGAATCCTCAAAATTCTCTCAAAGATGCCGAGATTGATCTGGGATTATCTCAATCGAGTGTTTGGAGAATATTAAAAAAACATAAAATGCACCCATATAAATTCAATAGGGTACAGCATTTGAAGGAAACTGATTTCGTCAGGAGAACAGAGTTTTGCGAAGCTATGATGATTCGATTTCAAGAGAATGAAAACTTTTTGGACTGTATAATTGGGACAGATGAATCTAAATTCACAAAGAATGGTTCTTTCAATAGGCATAATAGTCATTATTGGGATGAAGAGAACAACCACCACTTCAGACAATGGAACTTTCAAGAGACCTGGAGTTTCAATGTTTTTTGCGCCATCAAAAATAATGCAATTCTCGATGTTCACATTTATGATGGGACTTTAACTGGTAAGATAGAACACTACACATGTTTGCATTATTTAAAGAATGTTCTCCCTTAGGAGATAGATATTCTGACATATTGACTCGAATAATTGAGCCGCTAGTACAGAACCATAATGACTTATGGTATCAACAAGATGGCGCGCCTCCACACAATTCACTCAATGTGTCAAATATCCTCTACAGGCTATTTGAAGATCGATGGTTGGCGAACAATGGTCCACATCTTTGGCCACCACGTTCTCCCGATTTAACTCCTTTAGACTATTATGTTTGGGGTAGACTGCATAGAACGAGTCAGAAATGCGTTCAGGTTTGTTTAGATTTTTAGATTCATAGTTTTGAAACTCAATTTGGTTTTTAAACACTTTTGCAGATCTCTTCCTCCCGATGGAATAAGAAGAGCAACGCACGAAGCATTCCTTAGACGTATAAATAAATGTCTAGAAATTAACGGTCAAAACTTTGAGCATCTTCTCTAGTTATAACTGCGAGAGTTTGCCATGGTTCTCCTAATAGTAACTTGAAGTCGGTTTCAAGAAGGGGTGAAAAATCTACAGCATAGTTCAAATAACAGTTCCTGAAAATTTCATCTTTTTGGCGTGAAGGGAAAAGAAATAGCTGAAAATTCAAGACGAAAAACAGTTTTTTGTGAATAACTCAGAAAATATCCATTTTAGGGCAAGGGTGTGATGCATACACTCACATTATTTTTTAACGTAGATTCAATATCTGCCATAAAAAAATGGGGTTCTAATTTGAAAAAATTGATTTTTCACGATTTTGTCATCCCTAACTTTGAAAGCGATTTTTTCACCCCCTGTATCATGAATCGCGATTTCGATTTTTAAAGTGGATACATCAATTTTACATCTTGAAAAATCCCAAAAATGAAAATTTTCCATCCAAAAACCTCGAAGTTATTCTTGTTTCAGCGGAGCTCTATTTTCGATTTTTTTTCGAATTTTCCCGCTCAGAGAGAATTTTCCAACCAAAACTGAAAAATGTTACATCAGAATAAATTGAAATTTTCTAAGGAATCTATTTCTGCAATAAAAAAATGGTGTTCCAATTTGAAAAACGTCATTTCCGGAAAAACCGGAGGTGCTCATGCCTTGAAAATATTTTAGATTTCATCAGCATCGTGAAATACTTATAAGTGCTGAATTTCATGAAAATACGTTCAGTAGTTTCCCGTATAAATATGGGTGAGGTTCCTCGTGAAAGACCCTGTATAGACTCTGAATTCTCTCGCTCCTTAGATCGTTCACATTATGTGAAGATATTTTTATTAGTTAACATTTTATCAAGGATCTGCCCTTGTCAAAATGATGAATTCTGCAATTTGTGGAGGCCATTTCAATAAATAATAATTACATTTGATTCCTAATATTCCTTCTCAGATATTTACGTAAACCTAGAAAAAACCTGAAAAATAACATCCTTCCAAAATATCCTTCAATCGATATTTTCAAGGAAATTCCAGTCTCTATTAAAAAAAAAAAAAATCTCACCTGCATCGACCTCCGACTAGACCCGCTGTTCGACCTGGACAGCATTGGAGGCCTTCTTTTTGTTGCTCCTCGCCCGGCCAGCAAATTGTTCAGTAATGAGGGACTCCTGGCACAAATGAAAGCGTGGAAAGATGAAACCGTGAAGACACCAAGTTTGTTCAATGTGTTTTTCGTTGTTCTCGAGACGTGGGTTAATAGGGACTGCAAAAAATCGTAATTAGTATTGAAATAGGGGCGGGCGAAATTAATCGTAGATTTTAACGAGAATTTTCAATTCGTATCTCTCTGTGAACGTTGTGTGGTATCACCGATAACTGGGGCATAATAGGACTTATTATACAGATTGAACGTTTTTTTCATTATCTAGATTCGGCGAAACTTTAAGCTTTTGATCATATGAACCATTTATTCAATTGTCATTTTTCCAGCTTCAGGTGAGAATTTATTAGTATTTAAATATTTTTCGAACTCAAATCAAAACTAGTCAACTTGACAGAGAATATTCCTACAATCTGAAATAATTTTGCGATACTATTTTCGATATCGCTATCCTACCATATACCTGATAGGTCTCTTGCATGTATTTTTTTCATTATTGGAATCGAATATTCTATCCATAAGAATACTGAAAAACTTCAATTGCCGTCAAAAATTCAAATTTTCAACGAGAAAACGATCTTTTAAATTAGGCTCCACATATTGGTTGTTTAAACACTCGGAACTTCGCGCCTTCCGTGACGTACCGCGATATATCCACTCTCTCCCTCTTTTCGTGTACCTTTCTCTCTAGCAAGCCAATAGGGAGCGTCAGCTGTATCGATCAGGGCATCGTGGAACTACGAGATCTATCGCGTTAACCCCACTTTGGTTTTGCGTCCCGATTTGACTTTTTTTAATACCGAATTATTCGAAATTCGCGAATTGTTGAAGTGTGAGATAGCATACATTATGATTTTTTATCGAAATGGAATGAGAAAAATCTAGGGAAGCACTGACGTGAAGTTGGCAGCTTTTACGTTCTTGTTTACATTGCGAAATGGTGACTTGGAAATTTCAATGAAATTTAAATGAAATATGAAAATTTTCAAAAAAAATTTTTTTTTAATTTTTTTCATCGATTATTCTTCTCCTTGATACTGTCCATCTTCCAACCAAGTTTCATTCCGATCAGATTAATATTTTTCGAATTATTGTAAAATCAAAATTTAAAATGACTATAACACAAAAACCATTCGGCAGCTTTGGCCCATTAACGAACTCAACCGGGATATTCACGATCAAAATCTAACCTGAAAATTTCAAGCCTCTAGGTCTTTTCGTTCGGAAGTTACAGCACACACGGCCAGACGACAGAATTATATTTGACCACGGATTCTTCTTCAGGGAATTCAACCCAATCGTTTAAGACCATTTTCGGCTAAAAATTGGAAAATTACAGACATCGTGACAAAATGATAACGCACTGTTCCCTTGAACAAGCGCGTAAAAACATAAAAATATTATAATTCGTGTTACATGCAGGAGATCTATTGTACTCCAACGTACTAATACGTCTTGAATGACAAACCTAAATTATGTCCACTGGCCATAATAAAATACTTGGAATCAAAACTTGTGAAAAGGAAAAAAAAAATCTGTATTATTCAATGATTTCTCAATGTGGTACTACGAACAGAATAAAATAGAATATATCTTCACTGCTAGGTACTAAAAAAAATAGTGTCAAAACAGATTAATAATTGTATGGACTACATGTCATAGAATTCTTTTATATCATCTTATTTCATTTACATTTCTTATTATTCATTTTTGAAGTTTTTCATGTTTTTTTTTGGGATGTGAATAAACAATTTATTGAATATAATAAGACAAGAATGTGACAATTTTCCTCATTAATTGTGAGGTGATCTTCTGGATATACAGAGTGGGCCTTTGAAAACGAAACAGAGCCATTTACAGGCGAATTGGCCACAGTTGTTGAAAACGCCGGGACAGGTCGATTTTCGTTTGTAGGGGGACACTTTAACGGGGGCTCCCACCCTCAAATTTTAAATGAGGAATATAGGCTGTGTTACGAGATTCGAATCGAATTCGATTAATTAATGGATTTTCATAATTCACATTAGTATATTTCCTGATTCGTGATGAGAAACTGAGATTTTTTCGACTTGTTGATTGTTTTTTTATTTTAAGCTATGGGTTTTTAGACATTGATTTCTAGAAGTGAAATAGTCACCCCCTAAGCAGGCTGGCTACCCCTCTCGAATTTTAAATAAGGGGGATTGGCCATGTGATACATCATTTGAAAGCTCATCACTTCAACTTTTTATAATTTGCAGCTTTTTGTACAATTGAATTCAATTTCTAATTCACAAAGTATCGGTTCCAAACTGAAGTTGAACCTTCTTTAAATTTTCCTGATGTAAGAAAGTTTTGACATTTTCGCAAGAATATTTGTCGATTCAAGTAACTCAAGGAACGAAATAATAAACAAAATCGAAAAATATGACAAAGACTCATGCAAGACCACGAAAAAGGAAAAATTCTCAGGGGATATAATCAAAAACCAATAATTATTAAAATTAATAATAAAACTGAATTGTAAAAAAAGTTGGAAATTATAAAAAGTTGAGAGGGGTAGCCACCCCGCTTACGAGGTTGCTATTTCTTTTCTTGCAGTCAATTTCTAAGAATCCATAGTCTCAAAATAAAAAAATAATCATAAATTGAAAAAAAACATTCATTTCTTATCACGAATCAGGAAATATTCTCATATAAATTATGAACATTCATTAAAAAGTCAAATTCGATCTGATTCTCGTGAAAAGTACAAAAGTGGAAAGCTGACGTCAAAAGCTTTCATATGAGGTATAACACAGCCTATATTCCCTATTTAAAATTTGAGGGTCGGATCCCCCGTTAAGGGGGTGGTTATTTCTCTAATTATTTTTGCGTCAAAAAGTGTCCCTCTCCAAACAAAATCGACCTGTCCCGGCGTTGTAAATGACTGTGGCCAATTCGCCTGTAAATGGCTCCGTTTCGTTTTCAATGGCCCACTCTGTTTATGATGTGGATGTCTACTTTCGTTCCCACTCGAATTCACATTTTTGGTAAAAGTATGTTTATTCTGGAAAAGGAAATTCAAGCATTCTTTGAACTATGAGAATGTTATTGTGTTCGTACCAGCGTCTGGATGATTTTGTATATTTGAGACCGAAGATAATCCTCAGGACCTTTTTTCTGCGCAGTTAAGTTGTTATTTATGTTTCTATACACAATGTTTACACGCCCCTACTGTTTTATCAGTAGGGTATAGAACAAATTATACAGTACTTGATATCCATTGAATCCTCTTATGATTTGGTTCTCATTGCAGTATTATTGTATCGAAAATTTTGTGTTATAAGTATTCCACTATTGAATAACTGAATTTCCGCTCGCTATTGAAGGAAAATACAATTGTTTCTACCAGGAGATTATGCACGTTATCGCCCATTTTCACATTGAAAATCCATAAACACCCTTATTTTCATAAAATTTATGAGTTAATTATTTTAAACCAAATATGTTAGTTTGAACCATGTTTTTGGTGTCTGGTCACCAAATACAGAAGAAACTATGAGAATTCTGTGGTTTGAACAAACAGGGGTGGAACTTCATTCAAAGGAAGTTTCTTGTTAGCAGAGCCAGATCTAGGGCGTGGCGAGAGAGGCATTTGCCACGGGCGAAAACCAACTGGGGGCGCAAAATTATGATTTTTTTTCTTGAAATGATGTTTTTCCACTTCAAAGTCCCTTCATATTTTAGAGCGGTGCTAAAGTGCATGCACCTGTTGTACAATATGCGGCGAAAAGTAGTTACCAATAAATTAACAGATGATAAATTCACACTTGTCGGTCGCCCTACGATTCCCGATCGCGTCCAGATGTTAGTTATTTGAGCACTGAAGACCTCAATTAGCGGCAAGTTCAGAGGGAGTTTGATGGTTCGAGCTAGTGGCGGTAGCGCTCCGTCTAGGGTAGGTTTCTTGACGGCATGACAAAGAGATTCAGACCATCCACATCATTCGCCGAATGGTGCATCACACCGGCTTTGATAAGCGTAATGTATTTCGAAGACGTTTATGACCGATAGGATTGATGAAATCACCCCAGTCTTATTAATACTACTTTTTTTCTCGCATGTGGGGTACTTCCATGCAGCGGCGCAGTTGATGGCATCAATAAGAAAAATAGGAACCAGGAACTTATCATTATATTTTATATTATGTGCAATACCGCAAATAATTAATACTGCAAAATTGAAAGGTTATGTTTGGGTTAGGAATATGTCGGCTATATTATCGTTCGAATTTTATTTGCGAGATCCCAAATTATACCAATTCAATTAAAATTGCATTGTACCATAATTACACGAGTTTTCATATGTATAAGAAGTTAGAAAAAAAAATTAAAATGTTGAGAAGAATACGAAAAATTTATCGTATCTCTAATATCTTATTATTCAGCTTCTTAGCTATGGGTACTACAGAAAGAGGATCAAATGTCGATCAAATGAATAGTATGATTCTTGAGTTTCACTGAAACATGAATCCTTTTTCTGTCGTCCTGACATTTGTCGAGCATTGAGACAATTCAGATATGAATATAAACGAGCGCGCAAAACATTCCGATTCGACGTCCATGCATTTTCAGAATTTTATATAATTTTAGGTTGATATAACCAACTAAAATGGTTTTTCTGTTACAATTATTCATTTATGACCTTTGTTGGCATGTGTGTTCTCTATTGTATTTCAGTTTTTCATTCACACTTTCATTTATTGTTTTTTTGAAGCTTTGAATGCTTATATATTATTTTTAGAATAAATTATTCTATTCGCTTCCTTTTTGTTTTCTTCATTCCCTCATTATCGTATATTAATACGTTTGTGAGTTCTCTTCTCTACCTTATAAGATACATGGGAGATTATAGTAATTTCTATACTCATATTGGTTGATATACCTAAGAATCTAATGCTTGTTCTCAAAGGAATATAATAATAGTAAATTATCTTAGGAATAGAATAAATACTATCATTGATGAAAAGTATGTAGTCATTGAAACAAAAAATTGAAAAGGGCGCATTTCGATAACTTGCCACGGGCGCTGAAATCCTAGATCCGGCTCTGCTTGTTGGAACTGAATAATTTTCAAAGAAGCAAAATGACGCTTAACCCTTCAAACACATAGCAGTACACCCATGTTCCATATTCCATATTAGAACCTCTCTGTTTTGCCTGGCATCATCTGTGAGATATTCAACTCAGATAATCAAATGATATTGATTTGTACAATCTCTGATGATCTTTTTGGGCCAAAGTTAAACTGTTAACTTTTTCATACAACAAAGACCTTTTCCTTCTATTTTTGCCGATGAAAAAAATTGTATTAATTCTTATTAAACCAATCATCACGAGAAATACTGACACTCATAAACGAAACTTTCCGGAAAACCCCAACTGCTAAATGAGAAGTCAATAAATAACAAAGCAGAAAAAAGTTCGGATCGCTCTGCCAAAGTTACGAATTCTTTATGTTCCCTTTAGTATAAACGGCCTTAATTTATAACCTTCCACGGTATTAATTGTACAAACTTAAACTTTCCTGAATGAATAATTTGCATGCATCTCGAATTGAAGACCGCAGGAGCTGTTTCAGCGGTTTCCACCAAAAGTTCAGAGCAAAACTATTACAAATTTGCCAGTCGAAAGTGGTCTACAACAAAGAAGGAAGTTATTCTGTATAAATGAAAAATATCACGGAATACGAGGGCTCTACTTTTTTCGCTGGGCGAATCTAATGAATGATCTAATACAGACTTCCGAACTTTTGATAGTTGATAGCAGCCATATTGTTCAAGCTATATTTAACGGATTGTCCGACAACTATTCAGTCTATTTTGTCGAATCACCATAGCCAGATACAGCGTTCAAAAACACGCGTAGATGTTGACATTCAGGTCGATTCTGTTTTCAAATAGCAAAATTGCTAGGAAAAAGATATTGCTATCATAACAAGATTGGAATTATTGGTATTCTGATCAACGATTTTGAGCAATTCGATCTGTCACTTTCACAAGAATCTTGCTATCAATATTGCTATCTTAGCAACCCCAAAATAGTACTTGCTCTGCTTAATAACAAGGTTAGAAAGGAAATTTGATTCCTTGGTATCCAGGAAATTGGTTGTTGGTCAATTTGACTCTTTTTGTTTCGTTACATTTTTATGTCGATGTTTACATGAAGCCGTAGATAGAGGTTGTGTAAGTCGAAATCATGAAAAATCTCACGAAGAAGGGTTAATTTCTTCTTCTTTGTAGATCTGAAGTCACAATATACAGTGTTGTTAGCTCTAAATTCACGGATTATGGAGGTCCACGATAGCAATATTGCTATGCCAAAATTCATAACAAACACTGCTATAACACTCGGAATAGAATACATACTATATTGCTATGAATTAGAAAGATAGCCATATGACTAGAATAGCAAGGTTCAGAGCAATACGCAAACAGAATCGACTTGATTGTTGAATGAAAATATGTGTTTCTTCTCGGCCAACGATCCGTATGCTTTGCCTATTTTACGGTTCCCCTAATAGTCCTACAGAAATAATTATTCGTAGATTGGTAAAAAAAAATAGGACTACTGGTCAAGTGAATCATGAACCAACATCTGTACGACGACGAAACGCAAGATCTGGCGAAACGTCACGAAGTGTGCACGATAATTCTAGGCAGTCGCTTTCGCATCGGACATAAGTACGCGACCTTTCGCACACCACAACTTGGAGAATTTTGCGTGGTGACTTGAGCCTGCACCCGTCCAAAACCTAACTGAATGTGGGAGCTGAAGGTGAGCTACCTTAAATGATGAATAATGCTTGTGGAATAGACAAATCTTCAGCAAATAGCACCATGTCTGAAGAATTGGAACATCCACAACCAAAATGGTCGAACGAAGGATTATACTTATTCACATGGGATCAAAGTGCATCCAATTTGAAGGCATATAATCTTCTCAGGTGTAGATAGGCTGAGCTGATCATACCACCAACCAAAGGTACTACACAAAGGACGATTGTTCAAGGAATTCATGTACTGCATCATTGGATGAACCACCTCTGCGTAAAAGCTTTGGTTGGTGGTTTTGAGAAAGAAAAAGAGAATGAAGAAAGATAACCCATGTACTAACGAGATCTACCCTTAGAGAAACTGAGGCCGAATTTGAACTAGAAATGGGCTCTGTATGATGAAACAATCCATTTTGTCCAGGCACCATGGAATCAGAATCGTGAGGAAATCCGTGAAGAAACGATATATGGTGAGAATAACTGAGGCAGCGTTTTGGTCAACATGATATATTCAATTAGAATCTATGTAAACTGTTGAATAAATTTGATGGACCAGGTAAGAATAAGGAAACCTTCTGGTCGTGGTAGCAAGACATTAAGTAAATGAGTAGATTCCCAAAAGAAATGAATTTCAAAGTTTTAAGGCTTCAGTCCCATTTCATGAGAATGAAACGTAATGGAACTTTTGGATAAACCGAAAGAACTGATAATGAAAAGGGAGCTTTTAGATCAGGATTTCACGAGATTAAAGAAAAAAGTATATCTCGAAGTCCAATGATCTTGGAAGCAATAAGACCTCTTCCATCAGGCCGACACGAAAAAATTGCATGAATTGGTAAGAATATGGAATGTTTTCGGTGGAGATATCGAAATACTTCAGGAATATGTAAAACTCGAGGACCAGTGAGCTTGAAATGAATAAGGCTTCAATCCTCGGCCATAAGGCCAGAACATTTTTGTAGCTTCGGTGATCAGTTTCAGGTCCTGATTAGAAATGGTTCGAGCTGAAACATGAATCCTTAGAGACTGTACCAAAGCATCTTAAGCCTCTGAAGAGGCACACACTTATTGATCAGCTATAATAGATCAGCAGTGGCATTTAGATTCAACCTGTGTCTATGGTGTCCCTTGCCTTATCCATATCTTTGGTTGAACAGCCCATTTGTAGGTTCGTGAGGACATTGATTATTTCAATTACTTTGGAGGACATGTGAAAAGCAATGCACATGAACATATGAAAACTCCCAAACGAGTTGAGTGAATTTGGTAAGAATGTAGGAGTCTGAATAAAATTCTAACCACTTAGGAAATGATTCAATCTCGAAGATCAATAATCCAGAAAGCAATGAGCTTCAAACCCTTCGCATAAGGAAGTATGGAAAGTCCTCAATAAACCAAAATAATCAAGAAGGAATACAAAAGCCTTCTGGTCAAGATATTTTAGCAATGAAACCTAAAGACCAAAGAAATGAATGAAGCTTCATTTCAGGTAACGCCGTTTTTGTAGATTGAGAAATCATGCCAAGGAAAGTTTTAGGTGATCGGCGAAATTATTCGAGCTTGGATATAAATTGTTATTATACATTATTTCCAAATCCACCCAACAGGACCTGAAAATTCACACCTCCTTAGCTTTAAACATGAATTGAATATTTCTTAAAGGGTCTTTCAGAACAAAAAATCACTATAGCTGTATTCTAAATCATGCAAGCTGGTCCTGTAGCACCGTAGTCCGAATGGCTTATTCCTATATTTTGGGGGCAAAGTTTCTATTTCAAATCAACTTCAGGAAGGAATATTCCATCTATTGATTCAGTTCGCACAATTTACAGTTCTTTTTCTATTAGCACGCCATACATTCATTTGAACCTTTCTGGAACCCAGCAGGAATGTCAATTCGCGAAATCCTAACGACCTTTCCACATGTCAGAATTTGAGAAATTACAAGCTACGAGCGCCGCAAATCGAACAAAAGCGCTGATGACTTTTCGCGTCTAAACTCACTTTAGGGTTGGGCAGTTCCCCGCTCTGAAGGCTGGCCATGTAGCAGCGCAGCCTGAACTGCTCGCAGTGGAGCCGTTCCAGGTTCTCCTCCCATTGCATGACTTGATTGGCAATCTGCTGGCGGGCTTCCGAGTCTCCGACGACGGACTGTTGCATTTCCGCCATATGCTTCAACTTGTAATCCTGAAAAATAAAACTTCGGTAATTGAGGACGCCACAATAGATTAATCAATATGGCGGATGGAGGTAACGTGCTACGTCTTCCTGTTTTTGACTGGTATTGCTCGGAGCAGGGGCAGAATTGATGGTGATGGGGTTTTGCAGTGGCGGCTCGTGATTTATTCGAGAGGTTGAGATGCACGGTGTAGATACAAACATGTAAGATTTGAAAAATGGATTTTCGCTTTTTCGTGCATGTTCTACGGTATAGCGTGCTACCCTCTTGCCTGAATGTCTGTCACTCTCGAATTTTCTACCGAAAATGGTCACTGATGAGGAACCCGAAGTTGAAATCGATTCTTTCTGGCTAATGAAATATTTGAATCGAAGATTTACGAAAATTGAAGTCAGAGAAGACTACTTGGTGAAGGTAACTCAAAAATATACTGCATTCACTTTTATGAACTATCCCGGTTGTCCATGACTTAGGTCAATCCAGTTTTTTCACTTAAAACTGACGCAGGTTGGCACTCGTGAAATATCGGCAATGTCAAAAGACGTTGCCAAATACCAATTTCTACTCTAACTCTCAGTCTCTCAATCTCAACATAATCACGCTTGGAAACTAAAAAAACGAAGGTAGTTTTGAAGAAACAGAGTCAAACTATCAGGAAAAGCTATCTAGAATTGCTTTTTCTGATAGTAACCCTGATAATTTGAAATCAATAATTTATCACAAGCTATCCCACATTTTCGACGTATGTAAGTGAAAACCAAGGAATTATATTTTATATGAATTGATATTTATTTTTAAGCTGCACATCGCCACAATGAGAAAAAATTTTAAGTGAAAGAGACGACAAAGAATTTCCTTCTATTGGAGCACCCAAAAAAAAACTGACTATAGACTTCATTTTGAAGATCTGCAACGATAAATTTGGAATTATAATTAAAAAAATGAACACTTTCTGATTTATACACTACTCACTTCTGCAAAAGAACATTTGGAATATAACGGAGGACGGACATCACTTCTCAAAATTATAAAATCAATGGGTTACAAATACAAAAGGGTAAATGAACGCAATATTTATGCGAACAAAAAAATTTGATGTATACGTAATTACTACGACCTTTATGTAGAGGGGACAACGTTGCGTACTTATTTTACAAGAAAATGACTATAACCTAACATTTTCAAAATATACACGGTGAAATGTGTCAGATTGTCATGGCCAACCGGAAAATTTTATAAAAGTGAATGGAGTAAAAGTATCAATGAAAGCTCAATTTTGGAGGATGTCGCATAGTTTGTTTAGGATTTTTCTGGGTTTTCACTCCCAATAGCTGAAATAGAACTATTAAAAATTAAATAAAAAATGGAAAACTCCCTTACATATTGCAGGATTGCACTAGTTGTCAAGGGCAGTTTCTTGGGAAACAGATTGCCTATTTGACAAAAGTCTGAACTCAAAACGAAAAATCGAAAGGAGATAATTCTGAAAATTTTCTCCTTTGTCTGATGAAAGAGTCAGATTTTTACTCTGAAACAGTTCGCTTAGTTTATCGTTGTATTGTTCATTAGGCAGATTGTCTCTTTGACAAAAGTCTGAACTCAAAACGAAAAATCTAAAGAAGATAATTCTGAAAATTTTCTCCTTTGTCTGATGAAAGAGTCAGATTTTTACTCGGAAACAGTTCGCTTAGTTTATAGTTGTATTGTTCATTAGGCAGGTTGTCTCTTTGAAAAGTCTGAACTCAAAACGAAAAATCGAAAGAAGATAATTCTGAATATTTTCTCCTTTGTCTGATGAAAGAGTCAGATTTTTACTCTGAAACAGTTTATCGTTATATTGTTCATTAGGCAATCCGTTTTTCAAGAAACTGCCCTTGACAAATAGTTTAATCCTGTAATCCGTAAGGCGTTTTTCATAAAAAAACAATCTTTTATTTAATTTTTGCTAGTTTCAGATATTGTGAATGAATACCCAGAAAAAACCTGAAAAATGTAACTTACACAATATTGATAAAATATCCACGTTAACAGTTTACAGGAAATCTGCAGTCGAAAATAGGCGATTTCTTTTAGTTTGGAAGAAATGAGCCCCCGAATTTTTGGATAGATGCAATTTTAGATCACTTCTTTCACCATCAAAACGATCATTCGTTTCTTAAAGAAAGTCGACAAAGCATGTTTGAACCTACAGTCGACTATTAGAGAAATTTCCTTCAAGAATAACTCATATTTAATGAAAAATAATTAGGAATTTTCGGAGCTTTCCTCTGAAAGTACCGAACCGAAATCCGTGCAACTTGGCAGAAAAATCGTTTGCCGCTCGAGATTGATCCTCCAAGCTTTTCAGCAAGATCGGTGTACCCTGAGGGCTCCAGACGGGGGTTGAAGGGAACAAAAATTATTTCTCGAAAACTCACCACCGCATTTTCATGAACTCTCAACGTGGATTACTGTTGCATAACTCAACATAAAAATTTTCCCCCGGTTGATTTCCAACCAGTGGTCCCTGAGTTATAAAGAAAAACGCTGCGAATGAGGGTTTTTCCTAAATTTGGTTCATAACTGCAAAGGCAAATTTGAACATAATTATTATGGGTTTGATTCATCATTTTCCCAAATTGCCTTCAGAAAGTATTCAAAATCAGATTTCAAAATTGGGGTTTGGGATTTGCCAGGCACACACGTATTCTTTGTCAATGTAACCAAAAAATTTCCGTTTGCGTTTGTCAGTAATATGACAGTATGACAGTCTGTGCTCTTCTTTTTCTATTCCTTGGTCGTTGTCTTCTACTCTAACCAGATCGAAGTATAGCTATCTCTGTTTTCCTAAGCAAAGTAACACATTTGACTACCTTTTCTTTCCGAGAAAGCTGAATTCGACGTTGCCATTTCGTGCACTCAAGACAAATCCCTTTAAATGCAAATCCCCATTTTTATTTTTCAGTTTTAGGTGATCAAACATTTTTTTAAAAATAAAATATTGAAATTATATATTTGAAATGTGATGTTCTAAAGGTTTTCCATGAAAATTACTGCATTTTCGTTTAAAGGAAAAACCCCTATTGTGTTGTGAAAAACTAATGAGTTATGAATAATATATAAGATTTATTTGAGATATCAAAGGGATTGGGTTTAACTGAGAAAATAATAAACCCTTGTGTAAAAATTGCAGCGTTTTTCGAGGAGTAACGAGGTTTGATTGATATGGGTAGAATTCAAAGCATGAAACAATTTCGACGAAATAAATCTGATGTAATTGAACGTTTCGAATGTCAAAAGGTTTTTTTCCATCATGATCTTGAACTTGGCTTAATCAATAGCGAGAATAAGGATTCCTGTGAAAGGAATCAGTGGTAAAGTTACCGAACAGCTTCTCGGAATACTTGAACTGAAGAGACACTTCTATAGTTACACTTGAAGCAAGATGCCGAATTCCAACAGCATGTAGACACACTTCAGTAGAGAAATATGATTGGAATTCTCAATTAATCTCGAAATCAAAGAGACTGCTTCACCTACGACGGAGGATACACAAGCTCATGAACAACAGAAATTTGAACGACTCACTCAAACGATAGATGTTTGAGTAGGACCACGTTCAACCCGCATCTGCCATCGATATCGCAGATAATTTTGAATCGAGACTAGACTAAAGGTGAAAAATATTTGGTGTAGCGTTGTGTACAGGGTGAGCCATATTGAACACTTTTGATTGGGAAGTCCTATGATGAAATCGGTCTCAGAGAGTCAATTTTCCTGAGAAACTCACAACCACAACTTCATAGCTAATCATTTTTACATATTTATCGGGTGTTTTTCGAAAATGTTCATTTTAGAAATACTGGTGTAAACTTTCTTCTGTTGAAAATTTTTCTCGTCTGCGAAGCCATTCTCGTAACAACTTCTGTATTTTCTGCAAACTGATATAATAATTTAGGAGAAATCACTATTCACCTGATATTTTTCTGGAGTTATATTCGAGATATTGAATTTACCACTTTTCTCCCTCGGATAAGTTGGACGATGCGACGGTGATTGAAACTATGAAAATTTTAGTTATCAAATATATATTGAAACAATGACAGATTACTTTTCACCGACACACAATCAAAGCCTACAATATTCAAGCGATGAAATTTGAAAATGAAATGTCTCGAACAACACTTCATGAAAATAACTAGTATGCTATAAATTTGAAAAGCCTATTTCAAGCTTTCCCAAAAATGGAAACAATTGAAATTTTCTTTGAAATCGTTCTAATGATCATCACGAAATTTTGCGTCAGCATTTCTTGAAACTAGCTATCTAGTTTCATCACGATTGAATCAGTATTTCTGAGTTATTCCGCGAGGTTGCGCGTCAGTATACTCCAATTAACCGTAAAGTTTGAAAATTTCCATATTCCATTTGAATTTTCTGAGGAACAAATCAAGAGAAAGATTCAGAGAATCATTTCAGAAATTCATATATTTCAAAAAGCATATCTCCGATTCCGTTTAAATGTTATTCTAATCGACACAGGAAACTCGAAGACTCTATGTCAGTCCAATCAGATATGTATTCTTTGAATTTTCCTTCTAAAGAGTTCAAAATATTTGTTCGCATCGACCTTTCACTGCATCTACACGATCATCACGAGATTTTGCACAGAGTTGTACATCAGCATTTTTGAAACTAGCTTTCTAGTTTTATCATGATTGAATCAGTATTTCTAAGTTATTCCGGAAAAACAACGATATTGAGGAAGAATCCACGAAATTTTACATATTTCTTCAAAAACATATAATCGTATCAAATTGAAATTTGGTGCGCTACTGTGAAATATATAGTCGTTATACTCCAAGTAATATAAAGAAATATAAAGGAAATAATATCAAAAATTCAAATGACTATAACTCCGAAACCATTAAGCCGATTTAGTTAGTGCATGAACAATTTTAAACACCGCATACCGACGGACCAACTATCTTAGAAGTTTCTTGTCGCTAGGTTGGTCCTTTTGACAGTTTTCATGACTCCTTCGGATTTTAACACCGGTGTCATCATCAGCAAGTCCAACCTAGTCCTCCGGATAAAAAATCGAAAATGAAGTGAAACGTGCGTGCAAAAACGATTCTTTAATTTACAGGTTTCCGTTGCGAAACGGAACTGTATAAGTGGTAAACACAGCTTCACTATGGGAAACCTAGAAAAGCACTGACGTGAAGACAGCAGCTTTTACGCGCTTGTTCACATTGCGAAATGGCGACTTGGAAATTTCAGTGAAATTTGAATGAGATATGAGAATAAAAAAAAAATTTCCTATGGATAATTCTTCTTACTGACACTGTTCATCTTCCAACCAAGTTTCATTTCGACCAGATAAATAATTTTCAAGTTATTGAAAAATCAAAATTTCAAATGGCTGTAACACAAAAACCACCAGGCAGATTTGGCCACTAACAAACTCAACCAAGATATTCAGGATCTTAACCTAACCAGAAAATTTCAAGATTCTAGGTCTTTCCTTTCGAAAGTAAGAGCACACACGACCGGCCGGCCGGACAGAATCGAACTTGACCACGGATTCTTCGTGAGTGAGTCCAATCTAGTAGTTTGAGACCATTTTCGGCTCAAAATTTGAAAATCACAGACATTGTGACGAAACGATAACGCGCTGTTCCCCAGAACAAGCGCGTAAAGATGTAAAGGGTATTCCAATAGGAGGTGTTATTTTGATATTCAAAGAAAAATGCCATTTTTCAATATGAATGATCTGATGTTTATTTCATTATAAAGAAGAAGCTATGCCGTTAATAGTGGAAAAAAACATCAGGTAAATGACCACCACGACCACGCTTACAGGACCATATCCTTTTAATGAAATTTTCCATAACCAAATCGCAAAGTGGCTGCCCTATCCTCGATAGCCTCACGAATTCCATCTTTGAGGTCTTGAATCGACGCTGGGCTATTGGCGTAGACCTTCTCTTTCACGTGGCCCCAAAGGAAGAAGTTGCAAGGTGTTAAATCACAAGATCTCGGTGGCCAATTGTGATCACCTCTTCGAGAGATAACACGGTCCGGAAACTTTTCCCGCAAAAGATCAATGGTTTCGTTGCTTGTGTGGCACGTAGCGCCGTCTTGTTGAAAGTTAACGTTGTCCAGATCAATACCATCCAATTCCGGCCATAAAAATCATTAATCATCTCTCGATAGCGCAATCCATTCACCGTAACTGTTGCTCCAGTATCATTTTCGAACAAGTAAGATCCAATGACTCCGCCGGACCATAAACCGCACCAAACAGTCACACGTTGAGGATAGAGAGGCTTTTCAACAATAACTCTCGGGTTTTCTGAGCCCCAGATGCGATAATTTTGCTTGTTGACGAAGCCACCGAGGTGGAAATGGGCCTCACCACTCAAGATGATTTTTCGATGGAATTCCGGATCATTTTCATGCATTTCAACGACCCGATCAGCAAAGACACGACGTTGTTGATGATCGGCCGGCTTGAGTTCTTGTGTTAACTGAACTTTATAAGCCTTAAGACCCAAATCTTTATACAAAATACGGTGTAATGACGTTTGTGGAATGCCTAATTCCAAAGAAAGACGAGGAATGGACAAACCTGGGTTTTCCTCAACACTTTCGGCTACAGCAGCAATATTCTCGGCTGTTCTTGAGCGATGTGCACGGGTTTTATTCTTCACATCACTAACTTGTCCCAACAGCACGAATTTTTTCACTAATTTCTTTATTGCAGTTCGACAAGGTGCTTCACGATGACCCAAAAATGTTCGAGTTTTAAGAACCGTCTCTGCCAAATTTTCACCATTTTTAGAGTGAATTTTAATAATTTTAATACGTTGTTGAAGCGTGTGTCGTTCCATTTTTATTAATGGCGTAGTTTCTACTTTTCAAATGTCAACAAATGACAGCTTCAAAAGTGACTATTCAAAATAACACCTCTTATTGGAGAACACTTTATGTTGCATTCCAATAGCGTGTAGATACCCTCAAGTAAGAAAGGAGCTCTCAAATCATCTCCAATTCAAAGAGACTATCTCTCAGAACACACCAGCACACAGGAACCTTATGAACTTCCGCAATGGCGAAAATGTTCATACGAAATAAACATTATATTCTCTTCCATAAATCCAACACAGAGATGATAATCTCACTTGGTCACGATATAACGACATATAAAACTAACAAGGCCGTCCCATAAGATGGATTTAAAGCCACTAGAGCGAGATTTTCGCGCCGATGCTTTTCCAACAACTTCGCAGCCGAGGAACTTGGGCCGTTGATCAAGTAGGCGTGTATAGACCCTCTGACGTCAGCGGTTATTTCAAAAAAATCGGTTCGAGTATCCTTTCTGGGAACGGGTTGGGATGAAAACGGGCGTAGTTCGACCTGATAAAATACCTGGAATTTTCGTAGAAAATGTGGTTGTTTTAATGGCTGAATGTTCGTGGATGCCAGGGGATTTTATGCAAGTTTTATTTGATTCAAGTGGATTTTTATGAAATGAAAAATGGGGAAAGGATTTGATGAAGCTTCTAGCAATGGAATTTTGTAATAACTGCAAGATGAAATTCGATATACTTTTTTACGCGCTTGTTCTGGGGAACATTTCGTCACGAAGTCTGTAATTTTCGAATTTTGAGACGAAATTCGTCTCAAACGACTGTGTTGGACTCACTGACGAAAAATCCGTGGTTAAAATTGATTCTGTCCGTCCAGCCGGCCACGTGCGCTGTATTTTTCGAAAGAAAAAACCTAGAGTCTTTAAATTCTCAGGTTAGGTTGAGATCCTGAATATCTCGGTTAAGTTAGTTAATGGGCCAAATCTGCCGAATGGTTTTTGTGCTACAGCCATTTGGAATTTTGATTTTTCAATAACTCGAAAAATATTTATCTGATCGAAATGAAATTTGGTTGGTAAATGAACAGTAGCAATATGAAGAATTCCTCATAGAAAAATTTGAAACAACATTTTTTTTTTAATTCTCATATTTCATTTAAATTTCACTGAAATCCCCAAACCGCCACTTTATAACCGAGTACTATATTTCAGCCCAATCAGGTTTCCTGATTTTTCTGATGAACAAATCAAGAGAAAAATTCAGAGAATTCATTTCAGAAATTCAAATATTTCGAAAAGCATATCTCCGATTCCGTTTAAATTTTATTCTATCGATACCGAAGACTCTGTTTCAGTTCGATCAGATATGTACTCTTTGAATTTTCTCTATAAAAAGTTCAAAATATTTATTCGCATCGACCTTTTACGGCATGAAACTGGTGAATAGTCGAAGTCTTTCCTGAATCCTACAGTGACAATATGCAGGACAGCAGCGTCAATAGATCGTCAATCGAATTATTGCAGTCGTCTGTTTACACTCTTAACTTCATGAGGTGATTTCCTAGAAGTTTTATCGGTATTTCCCCGTAGCGAATAAACAGTGTATAGTTCGATTAAGTACTAGATTGCAATTAGATCCAAAATTTTGAATGGGTTCAATAACCTAGAGAATAATTGGCGAATTCAACCCATTTAAGCATTCGACCTTCTTAATTTAGCTGAAAACGTACTCTACAAATATATTTCCCATGTCGATTCTTCCTAAAGTCAATGTGTGTACGGCTGGCCTAATAACCGATAGTGAACAAAATAACTTTTGTTAGATTCTACTCAGTAGAATATTTCAGATGAATATTTTTCGACCTATTGAGAAATCTAAATTTCAAATGGATATAACACAAAAAAAATCCGGTAGATTTGGCCCATTAACGGACTCAACCGAGATATTCTGGATTTAAACCTAACCTGACTATTTAAAAACTCTAGGTCCTTTCTTTCGAAAGTTAGAGCGCGCACGGACCGCTGACCGGACGGACACAATGAATTTCGACACCGGATTCGTCATCATTGAGTGCAACCTAGTCGTTTGAGACATTTGGACAACACGATAGCATGCTGTTTCCTGTAGAATATACGCGCAAAAATGAATAATTTGCAAACGCTGTTGAAGCATATCTCTTTTTTACGTTCTTGTTCTGGGGACAGCGCGTTATCATTTCGTCATGATGTCTGTAATTTTCGAATTTTGAGCCGAAATTGGTCTCAAACGACTAGGTTGGACTCACTGATGAAGTATCCGAGGTCAAAATCGATTCTGTCCGGTCGGCCGGCCGTGTGCGCTGTAACTCTCGAAGGAAAGGATCGAGAGTCTTGAAATGTTCAGGTTAGGTTAAGATCTCGAATATCTCGGTTGAGTTCGTTAATTGGCGGAATCTGGTGAATAGTTTTTGTGTTATAACCATTTGAAATATGAAATATTCTTCTGATCGAATTTAAACTTGGTTGGAAGATGAGCAGTGTCAATAAGAAGAAATATCCAAGGGAAAATTCGAAAAAAAATTTTTTTTCTTTTCGAAAATTTTTACATTTCATTGAAATTTCACTGAAATTTCCAAGTTACCATTTCGCAATGTGAACAAGCGCGTAAAAGCTGCTGATTTCACGTCAGTGCTTTTCTAGTTTTCATCAAACAACCGTGTATAATCTTTAATCATAAGGATCAGAATGAAGAATTCGGTTTCCATCGTGAATACATACGCCTAATTCAACAGACTTCTCATTTATCAAAGACGTAACGGGGTGTAACACTACCCCTTTGTCACCTGAGGGTGGGTGAATTATAGCTCATCTACAACGCTGACTCAGAGGATAAACGAAGAAAACTTCATGGGGAAAAACCAAATATGTTTTAATAAATCATGGGAGAAGAACGATACCTTCGAAACTTCTGGAGTGATAAACGAAGAAAGTTGAAATTGCTATGGCTTTTTCCCTTATTGGATGGGACAAAATTCCAGTATTTCACTGTCTTTCTGAAACAAACAGCAAGACAGGGTGTCCTAAAAATAAGCGCATCGATGAAAAATTTTGAACACACAAGGATGAGTGCTCATCGTTGAAGAATGAAAGAAAATCTTTTTCCTGGAATAGATCATTGTGAAACAACCAGTATCCTTTTTGCGAGCAAGTTCTTGTGGAACAGGTTGCTATCGTTTTGTCCAAATGTCGGTAATTTTCGATTTCTGAGCCGAGAGTAGGATGCATTTTAGAATGAGACGGTTAAGTTCTTTAAAGGGAGAAATCGGAAGAATGGTTTCGGAGTTCTAGCCGTTTGAAATATTGTGGTTATATTTCCTAATATTTCAGGAAATATTGTAGCGATTGGATTGAAACTTGGCTGTAGGTTGGAGTTTAACGATACGCAACCTCTCGCAACATATTTTTGTGCAGTCGGAAGATCCAAAAAAAATTATTTCTCAAAATTTTTTGGAAATTCTTTCTTTCGAAACTATTTATCATATCAGTAAACCAACTTGCTCACACCTTGAGCTCTTAATTTCACAGCAATGTACCAAATTTTAATTCGAAAGGGTATAATTTCCGGAGATATTGGAAAAAAATATGAAAAATTTCGTGGTTTTTTCTCAATATGGTAGTATTTTCGGGATTAGTCAAAAAATACTAATTCAATCGGAATGAAACTTGGCAGCTAGTTTGGAAATGCTGATAGAGAACTCCGTAAAAAGTTTTGTTATGATAGTCATTAAAGCAATCTGAAAAAAAAAATTAATTTTTTTTTCAAATATTCAATATTCTGTGATCTTCTGGTTATATTATCCTCATAAAATTCTGCATGAACCTTCGGACTGTCATTTGTCGACGAAGTACTAGATTTCAATTAGATTTCATCTGTATTTTGGGAAAATAAAATTTCAAATGGGTATATTTGCGGAATTATTGAGCGGATTTTACGCATTCAGGAAACAACTTAGAAATTTATTTGTAGATTAGTTTGGACCTTAATTACCAAGGTCGAATTCGTATATGTGTAAAATGAGCCGAATGATTCCGTAGACTCATTTATAATTTTGATTAATCAAATTTTATTTTTTAAATATTTCCTAAAATACACATAAGATCGAATTAAAATCCAGTACTTCATCTGAAAAAACCTAGAAAAGCACTGTCGTGAAGTCAGCAGCTTTTGAGCGCATGAATATCACCAAAAGTTGACATACGGTCAAAAGCTGTTGACGTTAGTGCTTTTCTTGTTATTTTCTTAATATTTGCATCTTCTGGTTTTCCATTTGTTCAGATGTGTATTCGAAGAAAATCAAAGATATAAATAATGTGAGGAATCATAAAGCTTATGAATGAATTCGTAAGTGGAATAATACTTTGAATGAATCCGCTGAAAGAAAGCAATTCAATATTTTATTTTTTCGACACTTAAAAACATGTTTATTATCTAATCTCCCAAAAATGCAAGAATTGGCTTACACGAAATTTCGCTTTCAATATTGAAAGAACAGAGCTCGTACAATTCCGCTTCGTTACATTGCAATTGACTACCATTGTGAAAAAAAATCGATACTGATCCCTTTACAACACGAAACGTTTTCCATTTCGCGCATAAAATGAAACAGCCGATTGAATATATTTCCGAAAAGTTGGAGCATTCATTCAAAAGGAAGAAGATAACAGAGGAGCAATATTTGACTTCAGAGGGTGAAGCAAATGGATGCCAGAAACACAAAAGTATCAAGTTGGTTTATAAGTTTTCAGAGCTTTTCCTCTCGACTGTGAAGTGCAGTAGGAATCGATTCGAGTCTCGTCAGTGAAACTTCAACTTATGCAAATATTTTTGGTCTTTTGCAGTGCTCGGTGCTCCAGTTAAGTTGTTCCTCTTCCACCCAGAGTAAAATTAAATTGAAATAATTCATCGTGTGTAGAGATTTGCGCCTTTCCATTCGAATCAATTTCAATGTTGAGGAATATTATATTAAGGCAAGTAACCTCAGTTTCCACTCTGAAAGATCTCGTTTTCTATTGAATTCATGAAGAAATTTCTATATTTCCTTATTCCATACTATTTGAATGATGAGTGAAGGGAAAAAAAACGGGATGACATTTATAGGCCTTTTTGTGGGAAATTTCAAAGATTGACCTGGCAAGTGATATAAAGAATGTGAGCCGTGAACGATACGGAGCAATTCAAACAGATTCTTAAAATCGACATGGCAAGCGATCGACCCATGCTCCTGCACCATTTTGTATCCTCATACATTGGCTGTCTTGCAGATGTTTTCTATTGCAAATATCGGTTCAACAAGGTGAATCTATCACTATTGACTTTTTGATAAAAAGAATGTGCCATTTTCCATCATTTCCCAACCGAATACAAAGCTCGAAAATTTCCGTTACATCATTGCAAATGATTTTTCATTGTACAAAACATCGATACTGATCCCTAAATAACACGAAACGTTTTCTATTTCGCGCATAAAATGAAACACCCGATTAAATATATTCCCGAAAAAATGGAGCATTCATTCAAAACGAAGAAGATAAAAGAGGAGCAATATTTGACTTCCGAGGGTGAAGCAAATGGATGCCAGAAACACAAAAGTATCAAGTTGGTTTATAAGTTTTCTGAGCTTTTCCTTTCGACTGTGAAGTGCAGTAGTAAAAGATTCGAGTTTCTTCAGTGTAACATCAACTTATGCAAATATTTTTAGTTTTTTGCAGCTCTCGGTGCTACAGTTAAATTGTTCCTCTTCCACCCAGAGTAAAATTAAATTGAAATAATTCATCGTGTGTGGAGATTTGCGTCTTTCCATTCGAATCAATTTCAATGTTGGGGAATATTATATTGAGGGAAGTAACCTCAGTTTCCACTCCGAAAAATCTCGTTTTCTCTTGAATTCATGAAGACATTTCTATATTTCCTTATTCTATACTAGTTGAATGAGGAGTGAAAGGAAAAAAATGGGATGACATTTTTAGGCCTTTTTGTGAGGAATTTCAAAGATCGAGCTAGCAAGTGAGCTAAAGAATGTGAGCCGTGAACGATACGGAGCAATTCAAACAGATTCTCAAAACCAACATGGCAAGCGATCGACCCATGCTCCTGCACCATTATGCAGCATTAAACATTGACTTTCTTGCAGATGTTTTCTATTGCAAAATCTGTTCAATGAAACACCCGATTGAATATATTCCCGAAAAGTTTGGGCATTCATTCAAAACGAAGAAGATAAAAGAGGAGCAATATTTGACTTCAGTGGGTGAAGGAAATGGATGTCAGAAACACAAAAGTATCAAGTTGGTTTATAAGTTTTCAGAACTTTCCCTGTCGACTGTGAAAAGCAGTAGGAATCGATTTGAGTCTCGTCAGTGTAGCTTCAACTTATGGCAAATATTTTTTGTTTTTTGCAAGGCTCGGTGTTCCAGTTGAATTGTTCCTCTTCCACCCAGAGTAAAATTAAATTGAAATAATTCATCGTGTGTGGAGATTTGCGTCTTTTCATTCGAATTAAATTCAATGTTGAGGAATATTATATTAGGGGGAGTAACCTCAGTTTCTACTACGAAAAAATCTCGATTTCTCTTGAAATCATAAAGAAATTTCTATATTTCCTTATTTTACACTATTTGAATGAGGTGTGGAGAGAAAAAAATGGGATGACATTTTGGCCTTCTTGTGGGAAAGTTGAAAGATCGAGCTAGCAAGTGAGCTAAAGAATGTGAGCCGTGAACGATACGGAGCAATCTAAACAGATTCTTAAAATCGACATGGCAACCGATCGACCTATGCTCCTGCACCATTTTGCAACTTTAAACATTGACATTCTTGCAGATGTTTTCTATTGCAAGATCTGTTCAACAAGGTAAATCTATCACTATTGACTTTTTGATAAAAAGAATGTGCCATTCTACATCATTTCCCAACTGATTACAAAACTCGAAAATTACCGTTACATCAATGCAAATGACTCCCATTGTGCACAAAATCGATACTGGTCCCTTAACAATATGAAACGTTTTCCATTTCACGCTTAAAATGAAACACTCGATTAAATATATTCCCAAAAGTTGGAGCATTCATTCAAAACGAAGAAGATAACAGAGGAGCAATATTTGACTTCCGAGGGTGAAGGAAATAGATGGTAGAAACACAAACGCTCAAGTTGGTTTACAAGTTTTCAGAGCTTTCCCTATCGACTGTGAAGTGCACTAGGAATTGATTCGAGTCTCATCAGTGTAATTTCGGCTTATGCATATATTTTCAGTTTTTTGCAGTGCTCTGTGCTACAGTTAAATTGTTCCTCTTACACCCAGAGTAAAATTAAATTGAAATAATTCATCGCGTGTGGAGATTTGCGTCTTTCCATTCGGATTAAATTCAATGTTGAGTAATATTATATTATGGGAAGTGACTTCAGTTTCCACTCTGAAAAATCCCGTTTTCTCTTGATTTCATGAAGAAATTTCAGTGAAATTTTTGCAAGATATTTCTTTATTCTATACTATTTGAATGGGGTGTGATAAGAAAGAAGTGGGATGACATTTTGGCTTTTTTGGGGGAAAGTTAAACTATAGAACTAGCAAGTAAGCTGAAGAACGGGATCCGTGGACGATGAGGGGTAATTTGAAAAGATTTTTAAAATTGACACGGTAAGCGATAGACCCGGGCGCATACACCATTTTGCAACTTTATACATTGGCTTTCTATGTTCATAAAGTTAGCAGAACCACTTGCACGGAAGTCAATGAAAACCATCTCATTTATTGTCGTATATTTGTCGAGAATTTGTCGTGAAAGAAAAAAATTTGTCGCGCTTCTAGTTTTTTTTTAAGGGATGGCTCTGCTAACTTAATATTAAGTTAGCAGAGCCATTCTAAAATATGCCTCGAATTCGATCAAAAATGTTATGAGTAATTGTCGAGTATTAGTCGTAGACGATCTTACCTGAAAAAACCAGAAAAAACCATTATTTTATAGCTTTTTTATAGGTTTTAATGAAATTTTCTGGTTTCTCAGGAAATTTGTCAGATTCAGCAACACTGCATTGGTAAATTGATATTTCAGGTATGTTTTTCGTATCATTATTGACTGATATTGGGTTGTATATGTTAAATCTTCTATTTCCTGAGATGAACAATTTTCGTTTCAATGCTGAATAATGGAAATATTCCATTATCACGGATATACATCGACGTAACTTTGTGATACAAGAAAGTTGATTAGATGACCGTTTTTTCTTCCGAAAATGAGCTGAACGATTGGGGGACGACCAAAACATATTTGTCGTGAAAGAAAAAAATTTGTCGCGCTTCTATTTTTTTTAAGGGGTGGCTCTGCTAACTTAATATTAAGTTTTTTTTATTTGTCGTGAAAGAAAAAAATTTGTCGCGCTTCTAGTTTTTTTTAAGGGGTGGCTCTGCTAACTTAATATTAAGTTAAAGTTAAAACAGATATGTTTTGGTCATCCTCCAATCGTTCAGCTCATTTCCGGAAAAAAAAACGGTCATCTAATCAACTTTCTTGTATCACAAAGTTACGTCGATCTATATCCGTGAGAATGGAATATTTCCATTATCCAGCATTGAAACGAAAATTGTTCATCTCAAGAAATAGAAGATTTAACATGAACAACCCAATATGAGTCAATAATGATACGAAAAACATACCTGAAATATCAATTTACCAATGCAGTGTTGCCGAATCTGACAAAGAATCCAGAAAATGTCATTGAAACCTATAAAAAAGCTATAAAAAAATGTTTTTTTCTGGTTTTTTCAGTTTAGATCGTCTACGACAAATACTCGACAAATATACGACAATTAATGAGATGGTTTGCATTGACATCCGTGCAAGTGGCTCTGCTAACTTTATGGACATTGGCTTTCTTGAAGATGTTTTCTATCGCAAAAGTCTGTTCAACATGGTAAATCTATCACTATTAACTTTTCAATGAAACGAATGTGCTATCTTTCATCCTTTGCCAACCGAGTACAAACAAGAGTCGAAAAATACTGATACCACATTGCAAATGATTTTCCATTGTACAAACATCGATACTGATACCTTAATAACACCGAACGTTTTCCATTTCGCGCCTATAATAAAACAACCGATTAAATATATTCCCGAAAAGTTGGAGCATTCAGAATGATGAAGATAAAAGAGGAGCAATATTTGACTTCAGAGCGTGACAGAAATGGATGAACGAAAACACGAAAGTATCGGGTTGATTTATAAGTTTTCAGAGCTTCCCTCTCGATTTTAAAGTGCAGTAGGAACCGATTCGAGTCTCGTCAGTGTTACTTCGGCTTATGTAAATATATTTAGCCTCTTGCAGTGCTCGGTGCTTCAGTAATATTGTTTCTTTTCCAGTCAGGGTAAATCTGAATTGGAAAAACTCATCGTATGTGGAGAGTTTTATCTTTCTGTTCGGATTGATTTCACTATTGGGGGATGGTTTTTTGAGGAAAGAGTGATTCACGTAGAGCTTAGTCTCGAAATGAAAAACTCACTCTTTATAACCTTTTTGAGGTTATAAAGATTTTGGAAAATGTGTTTTACCGCATTTCATTTGTCAAGGAAAGAAGAAGGTGTAAGTAAAATCTGTGGCATTATTGTTTCTATGCACAATTCTAACAAGCATGCGTATGGACTTAAACCTGCTTATTTCCGTTATTGATGTGAACTGTGCGTAACAAAACACGTGGTAAGTTTTTGATGTATAATATAGAATAAATGCTACTGATGATTCTAAATCGAAAGATAGAAGATGAAACACTGTGTCTAGTATTGTTTTTAGGTTGTATTTCATTTTTTTACACTTTTCTCAAGTTTTTTACTTTGATCATTATATGCCAGTTGATATAATAATTTTGTCATTGAAGACGTAGTACGTCGAAGACATAAAAGTATATCGTAAGATATCAAATCAATATCGAAAGATATTATGTAAAGGTTATACAGAAAAATCTGTATTTAATTGTTATTTTCGAGTTATTGAAAAACCAAAATTTCAAATGGCTGTAGCACAGAAACCATTCGGCAGATTTGGCCTATTAACGAACTCAGCCGAGATATTCATGATCTTAACCTAACCTGAAAATTTCAAGACTCTTAGTCCTTCCTTTCGAAAGTTACAGCGCACACGGCTGGACGGACAGAATCAATTTTGACCACGGATTCTTCATCAGTGAGTCCAATCTAGTCGTTTGAGATGAATTTCGGCTCAAAATTCGAAAATCACAGACATCGTGACGAAATGATAACGCGCTGTTCCCCAGAACAAGCGCGTAAAAATAGTTTATAAGTTGAAGAGAAAACCTTAATACATGGTATAATGAATTCTCAGTGCCGAATTTGAGGAAATTATTTAAATATATACAATAACGATGATGACATTCCACAAAATATTCAAAATACCAAGTGAAAACCTGATGATGTTGACTTTGACAGATCAAGACGTCAATTCCAGAAGATGATTAGAAAATTGTTCTGTTTGGTGAGATTTAATGTTCGTGTTTGAGTTGTGTGTAGTATGTAGCTCAGTTTTTTTTAGATAGTTATGAAAACTGATCAATAAACTCTAATATTTTTATTATTATTATCTCAATCAATCTGTCCAAAAAGGTGAATCTATCGCTAGGATCAATTGATGTCCGTCACAAGTTTCCCCTAACGCTGTTTGGCTTTCCGATTAAACGAATGTGCTATCTTTAATAATCATTTTCCAACCGAGTTCAAGACTCGAAAATTACTGATGGAATGACATTTTGGCCTTTTTGTGGCAAAGTTGAAAGAAAGAGCTAGCAAGTGAGCTGAAGAACGTAATCCGTGAACCATACAGAGTAATTTAAACAGATTTTTAAAATCGGCTTTCTTGCAGAAGTTTTCTATTGCAAAAATCTGTTCAACATGGTAAATCTATCACAATTGACTTTTTGATGAATAGAATGTGTCATCTCTCATCATTTTCCAACCGAGTACAAGATACCTCATTGCAAATGAGTCCCATTGTGCAAAAATCGATACTGATCCCCCAACACCGAACGT
Organism: Myrrha octodecimguttata; assembly: GCA_958510865.1. Classification (NCBI taxonomy): domain Eukaryota; kingdom Metazoa; phylum Arthropoda; class Insecta; order Coleoptera; family Coccinellidae; genus Myrrha; species Myrrha octodecimguttata. The sequence goes on from OY294057.1 coordinate 76,668,300, forward strand.
TTTCCATTTCGCGCATATAATAAAACACCCGATTAAATATATTCCCGAAAGGTTGGAGCATTCATTCAGAATGAAGAAGATAAAAGAGGAGCGATATTTGACTTCAGAGCGTGAAGGAAATGGATGAGCAAAAAACGAAAGTATCGGGTTGATTTATAAGTTTTCAAAGCTTCCCTATCGATTTCAAAGTGCAGTAGGAAACGATTCGAGTCCCGTCAGTGTAACTTCGGCTTATGTTAATATATTTAGACTTTTGCAGTGCTCGGTACTCCGGATATATTGTTTCTGTTACTCTCAGGGTAGATTTGAATTGGAAAAATGTATCGTATGTGGGGATTTGCATCTTTCTGTTCGAAATAATTTCAATATTGAGAAAAATTATATTTTAGAAAGTATCCTCAGGTTCCACTATGAAAAATCTCGGGTTTTCTTGAATGCATGGCATAATTCTTGAATTATAGCTACATAACTATTAAAATTGAATAAGGTCTAAGTCACGGCGAGCTTTCTTCGCCATTTTGCGACTATATTAATTGGCTCTTATGCCGATGTTATCAACAAAGTTTTTTGCACTAAGATCAATTGATGACTTTTTCTCTAACGCCAATTGTCTTTCTGATGAGCTATCTGAAATTATTTTTAAATCGAGTACAAGACTCAAGAATATCTATTGGGTGGCAGTGTTGTCAACAAATTTGCACTAGAGCACTCAAGAGCACCATTCCTCCCGGGTGAAGAAAATTTTGTGAGATGTGCATGACATTGATCCATTTATCGTTTCACGGAATCTGCGATTTTTCAGATAGTACAGCACGCTCACAACTTGGAAACACCGGTTTCATGTAATTTCTCCCATTTTGCCGGCCACATACGCTCCGGTCTACCCTAGAGGTTGACCTGTGCAGATCTCAGACCTGACGCCGTACATGTATGAGATGGTCGAAGGTCTCGCATATATGCCCAGGTCCAATTTCACCTCTTCTCCTGTCACCTGTGCAGGTCTGTACCAATACACGCACCGGTTGACCTGTGCAGGTAGACCTGCGCAGGTCAACGTCTCCGGTAGATCGTAACGTGTGAGTCCGGCATTAGATGGCCGCATCGAACAACAAACGAATGAATGTTTTCTGGACATAAAAGAGCTTCAGTTTAAAACATTGAACTAACAGAAACGGGAGTACAAATATTGGCCAATCAATCAGAATACCCGATGATTTAGGTCTATAAAGTTTTTTTTTACTTGAAACTGACGCAGGTTGGCATTCGTGAAATATCGACAATATCAAAATAACTCTCAGCGACGTTGCCAAATGCCAATGACAATTTCTACGCTCAGTCTCAACATAATCACCACGCATGGAAACTAAAAATGCCAAATGTAGTTTTGAGGAAGCAGAGACAAGGTATCAGGAAGTGCTATGTAGAATTGAACTCTGCTTCTTCTGATAGTAACCCTGATGATTTGGAATCCATAATTTATCACAAGCTATCCAACATTTTCGACGTATGTGAGTGAAAACCCAATTCAGTGTATCGTTCACATAGATTCCCAAGAACTTTATAAATTGAGTTAGTTGTTATAAGGTGACACAGGGTTTGTAGTACTACTACATTTTCATACTGGAGTATCTCAAGTTGTGCAACAAGGTATTTAAATGTCTTCTGTAGACTTATTTCTTGAGAATTTCGAAAAGTAGGGAATTCCATAGGTTTGTCTGTTCGTTTTGGAGTTTTACTGCAGGGTTATTCTCTTTTCGAATGAACTATCACAAAGTAACGGACTACTCTATCCATTATTTTTCAGTAAAATCTCAACACTCGATTCTTGATTTCCGTATATAAAGTATGACTGAATCTTCCGAGCATGTTTATATACGTAAAATATTTCCAATGCTAACAGAGAAAGTTTCTTCAACCTTCACCAGGTCTTTAGAATTATGAATAATATTATAATATTTCCTCAAATTCATTATTTTACCAAAGTAAACTCACATTTTTTGAAAATAAGTAATTACTACGACTTCTATGTAGAGAGGACATCGTTGTGTAGTTATCTGACAGAAAAATGACTATAACCTAAAATTTTCAAAATATATAATGAAATGTGTCAGAATGTCATGGCCAACCGGGATAGTTTATTAAAGTGAATGGAGTATAGGTTTATACGTTTTCAATCCAGAATATGTTTATTTCAATTATAAAAGAATTGAAAATAGATAGTGTTCGCGAGGTATTGCTGTTGCTTGGAGATTTTATCCATCAACAGATAGTGCTTCGGGAGTTCCCTACAATCTGCCAAGTTACGAAGTCGATTAAGCAGCATTCAAGACCGAAATCGGGACCGAAGAAGCAATCTGGTAATCCCATTCAATAAGTCTGCTTCGAAAGGTGCATTTCAAATTGGAAACGAATGAATGCATTCGCAATCGACCCACATCACCGTCTACTCGATAAAACGGTTTCGGAACGAAGTAACGGCTGCAGTCGAAAACAGTGGCGGCTCTTAACCTTTTCACGCGCTGTAATTTTCGAATTTTGAGGTGCAAATGATCTCAAAATTTAATTTTGAATACGCATGGGTTATTAACCCATCACTATAGGTTCTGTGGATAGATGAGTTACAACGTGGGTGCCAGATATTGAGGGCTGCGGGTTCAATACCAGCAGTAGAGAGATTTTTTTCATCTGATTAAAATTATTTATTTTTTTTTATCTGACTTGAATTGTGCATAGGTTTCTGAAGTATTGGGACGACGACTGACGAAAATTTTCATTAGAAAAGTATAACCAGAAAAATTATAAGAATCCGAAAATTTTATATACAGGTTGCTTCAGAATACGATGCGATTTTGAGGAGAAAAGTTCAAAGTAACCTATGTTCTGAAACCTTTAACATTTTTGCTACAGGAAGTAAAGTTTTGAGAAACGAATCGTTCTTTCATCGTATCATCTGATAGTTCTATGAAATTTGTCACAACACAGAGGATTTCTGCCTATTTCCTGATGTTGAAGGTATTTCAATATTGAAACCAGTGCCACCTGTGAACGATGTGGACAATTAATTTCTAGAAAAATATTGTGTAATCATGTGAGTATTTTTGAAATAAAACTTAATGGATATTAAAGACACTGTGGAATGTAACCTCCTACCAAATTATGAACACTAAATATGAGGTTCAAGGCCTGTGCAAATTTATTCGAGATCAGATGAATACTTTCCGAAAAATTTTTTCTTGTGAATCAATTTTCGGATATTTTTTTTATGTCTTTATAATAAGATCATTATAAAATTCTGCATTAGCATGCGCATCAGCATTTTTTAACTACTCATCAAATTCCATCAAGGTATTTTCAGTATACGATACCGAGGAAAAATCACAAAACTTGTGATATTTTTTCCAAAATTTAGAGCGGATCGAACTGAAATTTGGTACGCTATTATGAAATATAGGTTTTGGAGTCAGTGCAAACTCTCTTCAGAATCTGATGAATATGAACCAAAAAAATTTTTTTCAAGATAAATTTCGAAATTGTTTTTCAAAATTGTTCTGAAGAAACGATAACCACGAAAATCTGCACGAAAATGAGTACTGGAATTCCGAAAAGAGTCAGCAATATCAGTTTTTTTTTTATCAAAACAACGATACAGAAAAAAAATCCATGAAATTTGACATATTTTCTTCCAATATCTCCGATTGAAATCAGATCTAAATGAAATTCCGTACAATATTGTAAAATAGCTATTAACAGGTGTGTGCAGTTTTTTCACATCTATGATACATGTCACAATTTATTTTTTTATTCAATTTATTCCCGATATTTTATAAGATTTCTAGTTCGAAATAACCAATTATGGATCTATGGGAGATGATTTCCCAATGAAGGGGCCTGTAGCGTTCTTCGTGAACCTGAAGTTCTGAAATATCATCGCTTGGAAGACTGAGCCTTGTCGAAAGACCCTCTCGGTCAGAGAGCAAATGTAGGTGCTATTATTTATTGCTTCCTTCTGGTTTTCTGCCCCTCTTTCTGTTTCAGATATTATGTCAAGATATTTTGTCAAAATGAATTCAAGATGACGAAAAAATTATTATACGGGGGGGCAGAATTTTTCCTGAGATTTTTATCTGTGCTCTTGTATCATACGCAAAGATTTATGGTACCCCGTTTACATTTCCTCTGCTAACACTGTGATATACGAAAGCATGTGATGCTCGTTCTCAAAAGAATATATATACATCTAATTGAAAGTTAAAAAAAAATTATAAGAAATAAATTCAGAAAAAAACATTTTTATTTATAAATAGTACAATCCAAACAACATGAAGTTGCTCGTTATCATGCTACACATAACCCACAAGATTTTATTCAATCGCTCTATTAGTTCTTGAAATATTAGGGAAATATCCTCCAATTCAAATCACTGTAATTCTAATATTGTTTGGCCGATTTGACCCATTATCGGATCTGACCATTGCATTTGAAAAAGCGACCTAACCTGAAATTTTTTAGTCGATTCGTTCTCGAAACTCCCATAACTGTGCCTACGTTAGATCGGACAGAATCGATATTGACACCCATGGGGCCGATTTTTGAATCTCGATTAAGAATTGAAGAGTATGACAATTGCCGTAAGTCCGCGTCGATTTTCTAAGTTAAATATAAACAACAAGTAGACATGACCTGCGCATGAAACCGAATGTCACTCGACAATCGAATGTTATATCTCCTAAACTTCGTACCACTCGTTGCTAAGTCGAAGAAAAAGGTGATAAGGTTATGTTTATAATCAGATTTGAAATTTCTCGATATCTAATCTGGCATTCAGTTCATTTCTTGAATATTTCCTTGAAAACATAGTCTAAATGGCGAATAGAACTCTCACAAAGTTTGCAGATGCTCGAGAAATCTCAAAAACCGACATCATCATATGACAATTGTCATACTCTTGATCAAGATTCAAGAATCGGCCCACTGGTCATCACGTGGTCGATAAGATCATTTTCGGCTCGGAATTCGAAAACTATATACATTTGGGAAAATCGATGACGAAGTGTTTCTCAGAACGAGCACTTTAAAGGTGTTTTATTAAATGAGGAAATCTATGGTTAGTATTAAAATTCAACTCAAAGAAAACTCGCAACTACTGCTAAGCGATACGCCCTCTGGCGACAGAAATGCGAATACTTCCAAGCTAGTAGTTTTTCGACATGCCAATTATTCTAACGTATTTTGCTTACTTTTTTGAGTTCAATTTCGAGCTTTTGTGTCGTTTTCCGACTTGAAATTTTTGTATACCCAAAGTGATTGTAATATTCATCAATCGATTCCTTTCTTTCCGATAAAAATTTTCGAAATGGCATTCTCCCGAAATGACTATTGTTGTGTGCCTCAACTCAATGTTATTCATGGTCGAAGAGGAAAGGATCATCTACTGCCTCAAGTTTTCATTTTTTCCGAAGCCAAATGAAATTAAAGTTAATTTGGAAACAGCATTCGACAGGAAACTCAATGATAGAAGAAAGGCCTTGATTTAGAAATTGAAGATTGGAAATCAGGTCACGAAATACATGAAAGTATGTTCACTTTATTTCTCTGAAGATGTTCATTTTCACAAAGGTAAATTACAATGTATTCATTTCGAAACAACTTTATGTTGAGATGTTTTTATGTGTAAATGAAAATAAGAGAATTTTGATAAAAAATTCTGCAGAGAAACAACCGAGCACTTAAGCAGCTACCCTTCTCACATACTACACAAAATCAGATTCAAAAAGAGTGATCTGGTTGAAGACCTGACAAAAACTAGATATATTGTAATAGTTGATAATAGCTGAAATTATTCATATGAATACATAAATATTTTTCATTGCTATAAAGGTAGGTTAAACCAGCTGTGACATTGTTCATTATGTATGTGTATCTTGAGCTGTTGTTATATGAAAATAAAATCAATTATATGTCTATCTGTTTCCTTTTCTTTCGAGATACGATGCAAAAGAACTGAAGCAAAAAATCGGTTTTCATTTTATTGATTCACTCGTTTGTAAACAAAGAGAACAAGTCATATCATTTGGACTGATTCTAGATTAACCACATAATATAGCCTACATTAAGCACTTCTTCACATTAATTAGTCCTCAAGTTACTTATTGAGGTATCAATTTTTCCAGCAATTCAAGTTAACTTAAATATTGGTTCATTTTGAAACACCAAACAACAGACTAAAATACCACCGAAATTATCCTCAAAGAACGATTTTAAGCACGATTTTGTTTTGTAATCCACACGAAAAGTTCCTTCTCAAGAAATCCTACATAAAATTATAATAATTTCTTTAAATATTCAAGCCCTGCTTAATAAATATTCGTTCTCCACCACATTTCTACGGTTTGTTCACATAAAGCTACTAGCTTGGACAGGTTCCAAATGTAACCGTTAGGACGCTGGCTTCCTCGCAGAAATTCCTTATTAATATTTTCAGGGAGTGCAGTGTTTGCCGTTGCCCTCCCTGCACCACCCGCCACTGGTTAACACTCTCCGGGATTCGCCCCATTTCACATGGCGTGCTGTAAATCTATACCGCCATTCGTTACAGCGCTTTTAAATTTTCCCCTCAACTGCGAGGATGGTAGCGGGTTGCCGTTCTGCGGTTCTGGAACGTTTCCAATATTAGGAAGGTCTCGTTTAGATGTGGAATCTGGATTATGACGTTGTTTCGTCCTGAATAATCTGGTTTACGTGTCGGCATTTTTAGAAATTTTTCCGTCGTTGGGTGACTCGAAATGATTTATTCCGGTCGGAATTCCGAATTGCTGAGGCCACCGCGTGATAAGCAAATGCTTTGCGGCTGCAGGATTTGTGGGGAAATTAGATACATGACCTGAGTTTCGCCATCAGATTTGGTTCCGTGTTTTGGATTTGTTTGAATGACATTTTCAAGGTTGGCGCAGAGTTAAAATATTTAGGTTGAGATCATTAATTGGTAAAATCTACACATCAGTTTTAGAGCCGACACATTTGAAATTTCAAGATTATTTCCTTAATGATTCGAAAAAACTAATCCTATCAGATTTGAACTAAACTCCATTCACTTTTATAAACTATCCCAGTTGACCATGACATTCTGACACATTTCACCGTGTATATTTTGAAAATGTTAGGTTATAGTCATTTTCCTGTCAAATAACTATACAACGTTGTCCTCTCTACATAGAGGTCGTAGTAATGACGTATTTTTCAAAATGTGAATTTAATAATTCCAAAGAATGTTGAAGAAACTTTTTTCTCTGTTGATACTGGGAATATTTCACGTATATAAACATAGTTGAAAGATTCAGTTATGCTATTTTCTTGTACGGAAATCAAGAATCGAGTGTTGAAATTTTACCGATATTTCACGAGTGCCAACCTACGTCAGTTTTAAGTGAAAAAACATGACAGACCTAAATCATGACCGACAGGGATAGTTTATAAAAGTGAATGGAGTATAGATAAATATTCGATGTCATATTCCCATACGCACATGCGTATGCTGAATTCATTTAGGTTGATGATTTCCTCAGTAATTCGTCGAAGTTTGATTGATTATTTCTGATATATAAAAAAGACTAAGGGATTCAAACCATACATTTCTTTCTCAATATTTCCATGTGTAGTATAATTTGTCAATATGAACACCTGAGGCCATTACTCTGTTACAATTCTAAGGTCCGGAGAAGAGTGATGTGTCAGGAGAATGTTGTGGTCTGTGGTTGTACTCTGTGCTCCGGTGATAGTTTTTAGTCAGATGATGTTGGCAGATAATATGCAGTCGTTATGTTATATTATGTCTCATGAATGAAGAAACTAGTGACTTAATGGTGAGATCAATATATATGGTTCGATTGCGCTCTATGGCATCTTGCACATGAATAAGTATCAGATCGAATTGAAATCTAGAACTCGATTGAAAAATGGCAGGTTGAAGGTTCATGCAGAAATATTTTTGCGCGCATGTTCTAGGGGAACAGCGTGCTATCGTTTTGTCCAAATGTCTGTAATTTTGGATGATTGAGCCGAAAATGGTCTCAATCGACTAGGTTGGACTCACTGATGACGAATCCGGTGTCAAAATCGATTCTGTCCGGCCGGCCGTCCGTCCGGCCGTAGACACAATAACTGTCGACAGAAGCGAGCTAGCAACTTGAAACTTTCAGGATGGGTTGCGCATCGGAATGCCGCGGTTAAGTTCGTTAATGCACCGAATCGGTCGGATAGTTTCCGAGTTATAGGCACTTGAAATTTTGAAGTTATTTATTTTTTATATCAGAAACTACTCGAGCGATTAGATTCAAACTTGGCAGTTAGGTGGAGTATAAGGACACGCAACTTTGAGCCAAATTTCGTCAGAATCATATTGTCAGTAAATTTAAAAAAAATTTTTTTAGACATTTTTTTCCAAAAAATTTTTTTTTCGGAAACCATTTATTATATCCAAAAAAAACTTACACTCACACTTTGAGCTTCATATTTCACAGCAGTTTACCGAATTTCAGTTCGATACGATTATAAGTTTTGGAAATATCGGGAAAAAATATGTAAAATTTCGAGGTTTTCTTCTCGATATCGTTGATTTTTTCAGTATAACTCGAAAAATACTGATTCAGTCCTGATAAAACTTCACAGCTAGTTTCGAGATGCTGAAAGACAACTTTATGCGGAATTTCGTGATAATCGTGTCATAAGAACAATTTGAAAAAAACAACTTCTATGATTTTCTTATCATATCCTCATTTAATTCTGTATGAAACTTCGAACTGTTATTTTTCGATAAATTACTGGATTTCAATTCGATCTGATCTTTATTTTTGGGAATATTGGAAAAATAAAATTTTGATTGGGTATATCTACGGAATCATTGGGTGGATTTTACTCATTCACGAATTCGGTCTTCGTAATTGAGGTCCATGCGCGCAAAAGTTGCTGCCTTCACGGCAGTGCTTTTTGAATTTTTTAGATTGTTGTGATGACACGATCATCACGAAATTTCGCACAAAGCTGTACATCAATATTTCGGAACTGAAAACCGACCCAAGTTTAATTAGGATTGGATCAGTATTGTTTTGAGTTATTCCGAAAATACTGAAGAAAAACACGAAATATATAGGAAACTATCTGAAATTTTTCACATTGTTGTGAAATATGGAGTTCAAAGTCTAACTCAAATATATTTTTTTTTCACAATTCACAGAACCATACGATCTCAATAAAACGCTGTAAAATTTTGTGCGTTGTTTTTTTCCAACTAACTGTCCAAAACGGCCCCTCGAAGATTTCAAACGTCATATTCAATTCAGTTTGTTTACAGTGCCACATTTTACTCCTTTCATCTCAAAACGGGATAGGTAATATATCGAGAAATATTTGAAGGCAACAGTTTGGCTTTTTCAAGAAATTTTCGGGTGCCAATAGTTGGAACAAATAGAAACAATGCGCAAATTTGCTACTTGTGCGATTCCAGCAATTTCGGGGAAAATAAAATGAAACGGAGGGAGAGAAAATGACATAGTTATTTCTCACGAAATAAATAAGTATATCCCAAAAATTAAATTTCAGAAAATAATCTGTGAAGCCTGCAAAACAACACCCCGTTTCCTCTTCTCATCGTCGAGACTACCGAAATTCAAAGCATTCTTACAGTTCTTGATGCTATCGGCATCGTTGAAGCATGCAAACAGTAGGTGGGTGCCTGACCTTGAGGTGTTTATGAGGTTCTATAAATCTAACTTTCTGACGCGTTTCTCTTTGCTCATGAATTATCCATCATTCCGAAATGACCGTGTGAGGAATCAATATTTTGTATTTCACTAACCGAGTCCAAAAGTATAGTCTTTGGAAAATGCGGGCGGACTACATGAAATAATTGAATACCATCCTGGTCTTAAATTTCAACATCCCATAATGGAAAAGTTAACAATTCCATCCATTCCAAAGTACAAGACGAGGAAACACCATCAAAAGCAAAAAAATTCCCGGAAAATTCCCAAACGGAAACTAGTGAAAACTTCCTCGAGGAATATCACGTTCATTCCTGAACTGTCGGTCGGAAGTTCCGACCGAAGAATTCGCCCTTTGGGGCCCTTAAAGGTAGACTGGAATGCAAGTAGGTGCCTTAATTTAACCGGTTTTATATGGTAGAATCCCTAATTTCAGTAACTGCGATGTGAGAGAGAGTTTGACTGTAGTTAGTTGGTTATTTTGTATTAATGTAACTTTGGGGTGGAACTGATCTTGGAAGGAATGACTAGATAGGGAATTTAATGGAGAACTTATGAGAGATATGGAATTTGATGCTGTGAACTGTTTTATGTGCATACAAGGAGTTCTAGATCTTGGAAAAGACCGACACCAATGGTGCAGTGGGTTATGCCTGTACGCTCTAGAACTCCTACTTGAGAAATTCTCCGCTGACACAAGCTTAAGTATTGACACATGCTCAGCAAATTTTTTATCCCTCAAACACACCTTCGTCAATTCTCGGCGAAGTTCATGGATATTGGTAAAATCAAGGATGTTTCCACGTTTTCATGTTTGTCGCACTGAAAACTTGCCATTATATGTTCTCGGGTATGGTTACTTCAAGATGGTACAGTTAAGTTTGTTTGTATAGAAGTTTTTTGCAAAATTCTAATAGAAAAAATGCGCACCCTGTATATGTAACGAATTTATCTTTGAAATCGCCTTTCTTTACAGTTTTATCAGAAGTGAGGTTATTTGATCCGTCAAGTCAAAAGACGACTTCGGCATAGGTTACCACAATTTTCTTCACAAATTTACTATCACTGGGGAACGGGAATTTCAGGACAAATTCGACATGATACTGTTCGCGTTATTTATAAATATCCGTAAAAGATGCCTCGGTTCCTCAATCAAGATATTTCCTTCCAAAAATAGGTTTTTATTAGGCTGAACTTTAAGTTCTGATTCTTGATGTCATGTTAATAGTATCAAGTTTATAAAGGATATGTTCCGCAAATCAACCTGGTTATTTCGGTTGCTGAATTTCCGTTCTGTAAATATGAAATATTCGGTTGGTTCCTAAAACAAAGGATAGTTACGGAATTCGATTGATGAAAAAGCAATCTTTCTGTCACAAGAACAAAGACATATTAAGTCTATGCACCAGAACGACAATCAATGTTTTATGGTAACATATACATAGTATAGAACAATCTTCATTCACCTTATGATCCATAGACCATAACTAGTAATTTTTCCATTGTTGATTGTTGTCTCTTCTATGTTCTAGAGATTATAAAGTAAATAAAGACTGTTCTATGCTATGAATATGTTACCATAGAACATTGACTGTCATTCTGAGGACAGAAAGAACGTTTTTTTATCAATCAAATTCCGTAATTAACCTTTTTGTCAGGAATCAACCCAATATTTCATATTTACGGAAGGGAAAACCGGTAACCGAAATAACCAAGTTGATTTGCGGAACATATCCTATATAAATTTGACACTATTAACATGAAATCAGAAATCCCAACTTGAATTTCAGCTAATCAGAGATGATCTTAACAAAACCCTATATTTGGAAGTAATTATCTTGTTTGAGGAGCCGAGGCAACTTTTACGGATATTTATAAATAACGCGAACCTTATCATGTCGAATTTCTCCTGAAATTCCCGTTACTCAGTGATAGCAAATTTGTGAAGAAAATTGTGGGTTGGCAATGTGGGCCTAAGGGGTCTATTTTCCTATAGAAAATGCCTACAGAGTGGATGATTTATGGCATCTGTGTTACTTCCGAAAGAGGGAAGTGCCCACTAGCATGACGGCCATCAAGAACAGGGACACCATGTATCAAGTTCTATGCAATCACTATAATGAATTCGTAGAAAATAATCTTCATTCCCTGAGCACAAACTGTTCATCGAAAATAATTTGAGCAGTTTCATTAAAATTTTTGTATCTTCGGACTCTTCAGCTGAATTGAATTTTCAAATGGTAGGTTCTCTGAAATTATTGCACAAAGCGATATTATCGTACAACTCTCCCCTGTGTTTATATCTATAAAGCTATCCTATTTGTTAAAAATAATTTGAAGGACTTCATTTGAAGTGCTGACAAACATAACTACAAGACAAGGCATGGTAATCTTGTTCGAATACCGCTTCTTCGGACAACTTTCTATAAAGAGTATACAGGTATACAGTTGTTCAATAAACTACCAATCGCTATAAAAGAAGTCCAAAATCTCTCAAAGATCTCCTGTTGCAATACTCATTCTATAATCTGAATGAATTAATGGAATGTACCTTTTAATACCTTGTATCTACATATTTATATGTTCACTTGTGCAACAGCATATTTTATATGTATTCTGTTTTCTCTACTGACTTTCCCAATATCGTGTGAATGAACTCAATGGAATGAAATATTAATTATTTATTATTTATTTATGAAGTGAAATATTTTAGACAGTAAAAATCAGATCGAGCTGAAATTAATTTAATTATAATCTAGATACTTCAAGAACTCAAGGCTAAAATTCAAGAAGGACAACAAAGCCGTATTTTGGCAACATTTTTATCTAATGTCGGACCCAAAATATATCAAAGATTGTCCGCACCATGTATTCTATGCACCTATCCGTAAACCAACCAAACCTGACTCGAAATGCCGTTGATGGATTGACTCAATTAAATATGATTTCCATGACGGTGTCAATCAGTGACATGCGATGGGGCATCCCGAACTGTACGGTTTGTCTACAATCAACTAATTGGCGTTACGCAACACAATTGAAGCCGTCCTTGATTGATTGAAGATATTCTAGGGCATCCGCCAATTTAACCTGATTGAATAATTTACCCGATCAGAAGGATGGCAGATGCGAACATCAACATACCTACATTGCAAACTATACAAGGCGTATTCAATGATTTCCTTCGAAAGAAATAGTGGCAACAGACGACAGGCCTGATAGAATAGGAATCTTGCATGCATTTTTTTTTACATTGAAATTAAATATTCTAACCGTAAGACTTCTGAAAAACTTCAACCGCCGTAAAAAAAATTTCAACGAGAGAATGATCTTTTAAATTTGGCTCCGCATGTCGGCTGTTTAAACGGACGAAAATTCATGGCTTCCATGACGTACCGGGATATAAGCACTCCCTCTCTCTTCTCGTGTACTTTTCTCTCTAACAAGCTAATAGACAGCATCGGATGCATCGATCAGTGAATCGTAGAAAAACGAGTGACGTAGGAGGCGATCTGACGCGTTTCTTCCGCTTCGACCTTGAGTCCGGATTTGACCATTTTCAATACCGAATTATGCAAAATTCGCGAATTTTTGAAGTGTGTGATAGCATACATTATCATTCTGTATCGATATAGAATGGGAAAAACGAGAGAATATGATCATTTGGGTTACACGCAAGATACCTATTGAATTAGATATTGAATTCTTCATCAGTGAGTCCAGCCTATACTCCATTTAGGAAATTTTCGGCAGAAATTATAAACTTACAGACACTTGGGCGAAATTATACCTCACTGTTCTACCGAGCAATTTGTCATCTGTCTGGAATAATTCGTGAATTCAGCATGGATATGACATAAAACAAAAACATTGTAAATTCAGCGACCGCGCTTTCAAACTTAATCGAAAGAAAAGCATAAATTGCATTATTTTACATAGAACTTACCGTCTCTATAGCCTTTTCTAGCCTGAATATTTCCTCCTGCAATAGATGTAGCGTCCCAGTCTTCCCACGGTGTCGAGCAAATGCTGCTGCGCATGCACTATGTATGCTGTTCACCCAATTTTCCAGTTCCACCTGAAAAAGCCATTTCTACGTCAAATTGGTATCACTAAAGAAAAAGAAAGTTGTTTACACTATTCCTGAAAAATTTTTAACCCCTGAAGATGCATGAAAAATCGAAAAGAGTTTTCCTCAGCTTTTTTCCGTGATTCCGCTTTTTACTATATTTCAGAAATTTTGAGCTGCATCAAGATTACTGAAAATGGAACAGAATTTCAAAATGTTAAGTTTTGTAGAATGGAACTCTCACGACAAAATAGAAGACATTTATTGAGGCAGAAAATCATCGTGAATGTTCGTCATCGGCTCAATTATACAGTTTATGGTGAAACACCCAGTATATAATTGGTTTTTATGAATATGGAGTATTCTTGGAAAAGATCCCCAAAATCGTGTCGTTTAGGTTCACAGATGATTTCTGATGAATTGAATTATTAACAAACTTTATCATGAATCAGAAAGAATCATAATTTTCCTCAAACATATATAGCATGACATACAGAGTGAGCACATATATATATATATATATTCTTTTGAGAACGAGCACATACTCTAACCAGACGTAGAGAAGGGACCTGGTGAGTACAATTGGGGCAGTGAAAAAATAATTCCTTTCTCCAGGACTTCACAGGGTGATTATTCAAACTAGTGGGAGACAACACAGCCAAACTTATCGACGGAATTTATTGGAACTTATAACTGAGACATGTAAATGAGACCAGGGCGGGATTTAATTGATTATGACCGGACTCATTGATACTCATTCAAAGGTTCCAGGATGAAAAAAATATTTTTTATAAATTTTAGAATTTCGATAGAGAAGGAAGAATTGGATTAACTCGTGAATGAATGGGATAGTTATGGTTATAGTTTGGTAAGGGGTTACATTCCACTGCGACCTCAAGGTCTATTGTTGCCCCCGTCATAGCTGTTTTCGCAGCGCTACCTACAGCTTGCCCATCAGCTCTAGACCTCTGATGAATTCTAATATCTGAGAGGGCTTCAAGGAGGCTAAGTTCCCATCCCTCCAACAATCCTCCAGTCCAGCACCTTCCTTGCACCGGCTTACAATGGCGGGGAATTCTGTGATCAGGTGAACAGAAGTTTCCTCCTCTTCCCCACAGAATCTGCACTCATCAGTTTCTGATAAGCCCATTATAATCATGTGCTTCCTCAGGCGACAGTGTCCTGTGAGGAAGCCGGTGAGGAGGCGTAACTTGTTCTTGCTGAGATCCAAATAATTTTTGGAACTTTTAATTTCAAAGTTTCCAAGGATTTTTCTGGAGTGTTCCATCACTGGAGAATTTCTGCAGAGTGCTCCTTTTTCTTTTTCTTCCTTCTCCAAAAATTCTTCCTTGTAGGTGCATTTGCCTATACCTAAGAAGGGTTCTGGGCCAGTTGGTAGAGTTTGTGCTCCCCTTCTGGCTAGAGTGTTAGCCTCTTCATTTCCTTTGATTCCTGGGTGCCTGGGATAGGGAGAACACACTGCACATATTTATGCAAATATCTCATAGATATCGACAGGATAATAGGTAGGAGTATCTTTATATACTTTCAAAGTTCCCTGCAATGATGAAGTCATACCAAGACTTCGCTCTCAGGAACACCCGGAATCCTGCTGCACAGCAAACTTGCCTTCTCGTAGCAAAGCGAAAAATCGAAGAGCTGGTTAACTCACCTATCGAACATCTAGCATTTACTGACCTCAATAAAGCTTTTGATAAATGTAATCATGGAATTTTAAGGAGGAAGCTATTATCATTCGGAATCAATGCCCGATTACTTGACTGGTTCATGTCCTATTTGGATCGTCGTACCCAGAGGGTAAAAGTTCGACCTTCGTTCTCCTTATCATATGTGGCCCCTTCGGGCGTTCCGCACGGCAGTCACCTTGGGCCAATTTTGTTCCTTATATACATCGATGACATCGCGACTTGCCTTAGGTTCGCGAGATTTCTCTTATTTGTCGATGACTTGAAGGTTTTCATGATAGTCAATTGTCTGCTTACACATGAATTTTGAATGGTGAAACATTGAGTGAGGTTAGTATCGTGAGGGACTTGGGTGTTATGTACGACTCCAGAATGAGTTTCAGTGCGCATATTGACGGAATTGTAAACAGAAGTTTGGGGATGCTTGGTTTCATTATGAGGCATTCGTATGAATTTAAGAATATCAACACCATTAAGCTTCTATACTTAAGTTTAGTTAGACCCCAATTGGAGTTCGCGTCCTTTGTGTGGTGCACTTATACTTCGATTATGTTTGTACTATTCATGTTATTCATGTAATTCTATATTTTTGTGTAGTTGGATTTATCCCGTGAATAATTAAATGAATGAATTGTAACGTATGTAAGACTAAACACTCTGTATAATTATTACGTGAAGACTAGCAAGGTCCATAGAACTTCGAATCATCCATAAAACGTGCTCAGATGGATTACCTACTGATATTGAATTCCCACGTCTGTTATCATAATATGCTTGTAAACACCTTGACAAAACATATAAAATATTTTGTTATTGTATTATGAGAACAGTGAGTGAGTGGGAACAATGAAGCGGAACGTTCATTGATGTGTCATGCCGTAGTATTTGCCCATAGTAATTAAACCCTCTAACGAGTTCTTCGAGTGTTATTTCCAACCCCTCTCCTGTACAAACCAACTGGACGAACCAACCCCAACCGGGGTACACCACATGGCGATCCTGCCAGTTAACTGAAACACCACATGGCGATCCTGCCAGTTAAATAAAACACCACAGAATAAATAAATTTCCCACACGACTACACTGACTGCTTTTCCATCTTATTAACTCACCTGACAAGGGGCCTGGAAGAGATAAGCGTCACCGAACGCCGTGCTCAGGCAGAAGATATAGTCCCTCTTCGGGTGTTCCGGAATGGGCTGCATGATTGCTCCATCCACTATAATCAGGTGTTTGGGGGCCGCCTCGACAGATCGACCCTCGCGGGAGTCGCAGGGGTAGAAGAGCAGCGTCGTGCCCTTCAAGCATACCCAGTACCCTTTCCAACCACGCTTGCGCGCCAGTTCGATCTGGTGTTTCTTCCTCAGGAGCCATTTCTTGACGCTCAGAAATCTGAAAGAATAGTAAAAATAGTTTCCGTAAGGGTACGGGCGTTTCTACTATGATTTTTGGTGAAAAACACTGGAGAACTTTAAGAGAGCACTGATGTAAAGTTAGCAGCTTTGCACCGATGTTCTTTCGATGTTTCCAGAGCGTTAGGCCGATCGTAAACACAATAACTTCCGAAAGAAACATCTTAGATACTCCATATTCTAAGAGTATATTGGACCCTAATTACAAAGGCCGAGTTCGTGAATGGGTGAAATCCATCCAATGATTCCGCAGATATACACATTCAAAATTTCATTTTCCCAATATTTCTAAAAATACAGATCAGATCGAATTGAAATCCAGTGCTTCATCGAAAAATGACAGTTCGAAGGTTCACACAGAATTTCATGAGGATAATATGATCAGAAGATCACAGAATACTGCATATTTGAAAAATAATTTGAATTTTTTTTTCGAATTGTTCTAATGAAACGATCATCGCGATATCAGGACAATTTTACAATTTTTTTCCAATACCTCCGAAAATGATAACCGTATCGAATTGAAATTTGGTACACTGCACTGAAATATAGAGTTCAAGGAGTGAGCGAATCGTTCTCCGAATATGAAGAATAGTTTCGGAAAAAACATTTTCAAGAAATTTTGAAAAAATAATTTTTTTCAAATTTACTGACAGCACCACCACAATAAAATTCTGCGAGAGGTTATGTGACGTTATACTTCAACCATAGAACTCTATATTACTATCTGGAAAGGACCCGACCCTTCTTCAACTAAGCTCAAAGCGTAACAAGGGGCAACGAAACAAAGATAGCGCTAATTACGGTAACCTCTCCCTGTCACATTCATTGAAGTAAATGGCGTTTAACGGCTCAAATTTGGTTTTACTCGGAAATTCAGGTAGTTTGGGTATTACATCGTTCAGAAAGTGCAATATTTTTGAAAATGAATATCTATTTTTCTCTGATATGCCATTACTTTCTCTGCCTTCACCGCGTGTGGTTCAAAAAGTGGAGAATTATGTTGGTGTGAGCTGTGCATTGACGATAGACGATGGTTTCATCATTATTGCAATAAATTTAAATAATAGGAACTTAGGAAAATACTTCTCGAAAAGCACTGACTTGAAGTCAGGAAAATTTAAGCGCTGGTTAAAATTCATTGCCAATGCGAAATTTGACATACTTTTTTCCGATATTTTTGGATATGTGTGTCGAATCGAGCTGAAATTTCGAACATTGCTGTTCAGATTCGACTTCAAGGTCTGCGCCAAGTTTCATCGAGATCTCATTGATAGTTTCCGAAAAAAAAATTTTTTTCACGATTCTTCATGCAATCAGTTAGCAAGTTTCAATCTGATCGCATCAGTTCTTCTTGAGATATAGAGGAAATAAAATAATATATTTGAAATGGATATAACTTCGAAATTGTTAGGTAAATTTTACCCATTAACGAACTTATTTTGAATTTTTTAAGTCGCTATAGCTTTTCTCGGTAGTAAGTTATCGTGACAACTGGCGGCTGAACAGAATTCAATTTGACATTGAACTTTTCATCAGTGAGTCCAACCTGGTCGCTTGGAACCATTTTCTGCAAAAAAACGCAAATTTACGGAGGATGATAACGCGCTGTTCCCCAGAAAAACCGCTCACTAAGTTGAAATTTCACTTGAACATGTGTGATCTTCTACAATCCTGCCTTCTTCACGAATTTAGACAGAAAAAATTCAGGTTCTCCTAATTTGAAATGAAAAATTAAAAAGATTTAGAATAAATGCGACAGAGTTCTCTTTACAGCAATGAGGAAGAAAGAGATAGATACCCGTCCAATTCGCAGGTTGCATAAGCAACGAATTGGCTTCACTTGTCGCTCAAAACGGTTCCCTTCCAGGTATATAATATAGAGTTCATTGGCTTCAACTAACTGCCGAGTTTCAATCCGATCGCTCCAGTATTTCCCAAATATCAGGAAATAACCTCAAAATTTCAAATGGCTTCAAATCTGAAACCACTTATCCGATTTTGCCCGTTAATGAAACAAACCGTCGCATTTTCAATTGCAACCTACCCTGAAAGTTTCAAGTTGATTGGATTTTCTGTAGGCCCGTTATCGTGTTTACGGCCGGCCGGAGAGAATCGGTTTTGACACCAGATTCATGATCAGATTTCATTTTCAGCTCATTATTCGAAAATTATAGACATTTGGACAAAATGATGGTACGTTGTTTCCCTAGAACATGCGCGTAAAAATGAGCGATATCGAATCTTCTGAAGGAAGCGATATATTCAAGAGGGCTGGGAAATCGGCTGTTTCGCAATTATTCCCGAGAAATATTGAATGAGTCAAATTCAAATTATACTTGAATTATTTCAATATTTCAAGGAATATTTTCAGTCATTCTCACTAGTAAGTGTAAGTTTCGTTCACCTTAAGTAAAGTACTGACGTGAGGTATTGACCCTGCCAAACGCAGATTTTTTCATGTGGTCCTCAAGAAATTCTTCATGAACCTCAAGCTATAATGTTCTATCAAGTACTCGATTGTAATTCGATCCAAAACTTTGAATGGGTATAACTATCTGAAGAATAATTGGCGAATTCAACCCATTTAAGCATTCGACCTTCTTAATCAAACTGAAAACCTACTCTACAAATATATTCCCCATGTCGATTTTTCCTGAAGTTAACGTGTTTACGGCCGGCCTAACCACTGATAGTGAACAAAATAACTTCTAATTAGAATCTAATCAGTAGCTCGATAATTGTAGAGTAAGTTTGGAGTTTAATTACGAATGCCGAATTGGCGAATTAGTGAAAACTATCGAATGATTCCGCAGATATATCCTTTCAAAATTTCAGTTTCCTGACATTTCCAAAAACATAAATCGAATCGCCCTTCAATGAAAAATGCCACCTTGAAGTTTCAGTCAAATAGCGCCTACAGAACAATGAGCAGAATAACTATCTCCATTAATGCAGGACAATTCTAACAAAATGCAGGAGGACTCTTAATTTTTTTTGCTCATTGTTCTGTAGACCATATTTTGCTGAAACATCAAGGCAGAATTTTTCTCTAGACCCAAGGTTCTTTCTTTCGAATAGTTACAGCGCACACGGCCGGCCGGACGGAAAGAATAAATTTTGACCACGGATTCTTCATCAGTGAGTCCAACCTAGACGTTTGAGAGCAATTTCGGCTCAAAATTCGACCTCGTGACGAAATGATAACGCGCTGTGCCCCAGAACAAGCGCATAAAAATCTAGCAACAAACGCAGTAACAGTCGTTCAATCGTGCAAAAATTGGAATGAATAAATAAAAAAGTGATGGATCAAAATTGAACTATAAATCATTAAATAATTCTAAAAAGCATTTTTCTGAAGGCAGATACGGAAACTAATAATCTGAAAGTTTCGGTCTTTGATCACCAAAGATCCCATTCCGTATAAAATAATTAATTCCATCTGTCTGCAGAGAGTGCCGACCAAAATGTGACATACAATTTTATTAATTTGAACAAGTCTTCAGCAATACCCTCGTTATGAAATAATAATTAAACCACGAACCCTTCATATCTCTCTCAAAGAAAAATCCCACATTTTCTGATAGATCCGAATGAAAGGAATAAAATTAACATACATAAATATGCAAGGCACTGCTTAATGCGAGGATTTCCCTGAATTATTCATAAAATTTGAGGATCAGTTACCGCGTAAGCAGAATCTGGAAGTTTTAAATTTTGTATAATGTTCGTGGTGGAAAAGAATCTCGCGATGGGTCGAATAGTAGAGTCGGGATGCAGAAAACACTCCGTTCCCTTCTCTGAAGATATTCTGGATTGTTAAATATGAGGTTTTTTCGGCAATTTCGTGAATTACTGCGTTAATATGGAAATAAGGTATAGATGGTCCCAGAAATATCCAACTACATTACTCAAATCGATAGAGATTCAACAAAATCACCAGTAATTATTCCTTTTTCATTGCGCCCATGTTTTGCCCTGTAGCGAGCGCCCCCTCTCAGCTCTTTCTTAAGTCGCGCGCGCAGTATCATCTCTTGCGTCTTAAGTACCCTACGTTACCTGCTCGTAACGCTTGGCCACGTCATCGGTCAACGTGTAGGGGGCGCTAGCGCGCACGCTGTCCCGGTTGGGTCCTCTCAAGATCTCGGATATAGGCTCATCCCCAACGGTCTGGTACACTCCCTTGTGGTCCTCACAAGGGGTGTCCACTCACGTAGGCATGTAAACGGCTTAGTTTGGTGCATGCCCTGACGAGTTCCCCCAAACTAAGCCGGGACGAAACGTGATACTGTCCCAAAGAGGTTGAAGCTACCTCGCAAACCTTCTAAATCTTCAGTGGTGACTTTCCGACGTGATTAATTTCAACGACGGTGTCACAGTTTCTGTCCCTTCGCGATCATCTTCGCTTCCGATGAGAACCTCGCTTGTCACTGTGTGATCCTATCCGTTCCTCTCTCGGCGATGGTTCAGCAACCATCCCGAGGAGGTTCCACATCGCCACTTCGCTCTCGTGCTTCAATTCGCTGCTCAGAGACGTGCTCACTGATGCACCCAGCTCACTGCACGATAACGAGTGGTATAGGAACTCACAAGTGGCGCAGCGTTTCTCAATCCGGGCTTCTCACATTTTCAAAGGCACACAACTGCTCCGCATCACGGCCGCACTTGTGGGAAATCTTCTGTCCAATACGGCCATGACTACATTCCGTCAAAAGCTGACCTCCTCTAAATCGGTCACACTCCTCGAACGACGAGGCAGAGCGCTCTAGCACACAGTTTACACGGCTCAACTCAAAACGGTCTGGTCAACCGTGCTCAAACGCCGTACACTCGTGCTCAACAGCGCAGCAATGGCAAAACGGCTCGCTCACAGCCGCGTTTTAGAGGAGACCACCTTTTCGGTCTCGGTCACATCCCTCCAGATGCATCCTTCTGGTATCGCTTTCACTGGAAGGGGAGTCCTGTAGCGAGCGCCCTCTCTCAGCCCTTACTTAAGTCGCGCGCGCAGTACCATCCCTTGCGTCTTAAGTACCTACGTTACCTGCTCGTAACGCTTGGCCACGTCATCGGTCAACGTGTAGGGGGCGCTAGCGCGCACGCTGTCCCGGTTGGATCCTCTCAAGATCTCGGATATACGCTCATCCCCAACGGTCTGGTACACTCCCTTGTGGTCCTCACAAGGGGTGTCCACTCACGTAGGCATGTAAACGGCTTAGTTTGGTGCATGCCCTGACGAGTTCCCCCAAACTAAGCCTGGACGAAACGTGATACTGTCCCAAAGAGTCGCAAACCTTCAAAAGCTTCAGCCCAAATGTCTGTAATTCTCGAATTTTCGGTACTGTGAAACGACTGAGTTCCCTTTGTTCATCATTCATATTATTCCTGTATTGTTCATTAGGCAATCTCGTTTCTAAAGAACTGCCCTTGACAAATAATTCAATCATGCGATCCGCAAGGGTGTTTCCCATAAAAACAAATTTTTTTAGGTATTTTTTCTATTTCACTTCCAATATCTGATACAAATATTAAAATTAGATAAAATCGTTCTTTCGTGAGAAACGCCCTTGCGAATTGCAGGATTAAATTATTCGTCAAGGGCAGTTCTTGCGCTAATGGAACATCGTGCTATCGTTTTGTACAAATATCTGTTATTTTCGAATTTTGAGCCGAAAATGGCCTCAAAGGACTAGATTGGACTCCCTGATGACGAATTCAGTGTCAAAATCGATTATGTCCGGCCGGCCGGCCGTGGACACGATAACTGTCGAACGGAGTGAGTTAGCGACTTAAAACTCTCAGATTAGGTTGCGCATTGGAATGCCGCGGTTGAGTTCGTTAATGGGCCAAATCGGTCGAACATTTTCGGAGTTATAGCCATTTGAAATTTTGAAGTTATTAATTTTTTTATTTCAGAAAATACTACAGTGATTGGATTGAAACCTGGCATTTAGGTGGAGTATTTCGACGCGCAACTTTTAGCGAGATTTTGTCGAAATCATACTGTCAGTAAATTTAAAAAAAAATTCATCATTCATCATATTTAAAAAAAATGTCCACTTGGACTTTGAGCTTCATATTTCACAGCAGTGTACCAAATTTCAGTTCGAAGCAATCATAATTTTTGAAGATATTAGGAAAAAATATGTCGAATTTCGTAGTTTTCTTCTCGATATTGTTGTTTTTTTCGGTATTACTCAAGAAATACAGATTCAATCATCATAAACTTTGCAGCTAGTTTGGAGATGCTGAAAGACAACCTTGTACGAAATGTCGTGATGATCGTATCCCCATAACAATTCTACAAAAAATTTCAAATTTGTTTTTTCAAATATTCGATCTTCATATCATTTGAGCTGTTATTAATGTACTGGATTTCAATTCGGTCTGACCTATATTTTTGGAAATATTGAGAAAATAGAATTTTGATTGGGTATATCTGCGGAATTATTGGGTGGATTTTACCTTTTCACGAATTCGGCCTTCGTAATTGAGGTCCAAACCTTTTCTACAAATATCGAGTTCCAAAGTTGTTTCTTTCGGAAGTTATTGTGTTTACGGTTGGTCGTTAGGAGAGCAGTTAGAACACTTCCACAAATCTTTAAATCTCAAGAATCTAGTATTTTCCACAGTATTCCATTTAAGGTGTGCAAAGGATGGAGAGGTATTACAGTAGAATCTGCGTATCAATTAATCATTCTATTCGCAACTACTGCTAAGCGATACGCTCTCTGGCGATAGAAATTTGAACACTTCCAAACTAGTAGTTTCGACGTGCCCGTTATTCTAACGTATTTTGCTTACTTTTAGAGTTCATTTTCGAGCGTTTGTGTTGTTCTCCGAGTTGAAATTTTGATATACCGAAAGAGTTTGTGATATGCATCAATTGATTCCTTTCTTCCTGATTGAAATTTTCGATTGTATTAATTCGAAATGGCATCCTCCCGAAATGACTATTGTTGTGTGCCTAAACTCTATTCATCGTCAAAAAAGAAACGATTATCTACTGCCTCAAGTTTTCATTCTTTGCAAAGCCAAATCAAAGTAAAGTTAATTTGGCAGGCAACTCAATGATAGAAGAAAGGCCTGGATTTCGAAATCGAAGATTGGAAAACAGTTCACGAAATACATGAAAGTATGTTCACTGCATTTCTCCGAAGATGATTATTTTCATAAAGATAAATTACAATGTATTCATTTCGAAACAACTTCATGTCCAGATATTTTAGGTTCAATGAAAATAAAGGAATTTCGATGAATAATGCTGCTCCTGCAGAGAAACTACCGAGCACTTCTGCAGCTACCTACTTCACATGCTACACAAATGATATTCAAAGAGAGTGATCTGGTTGAAAACCTGACGCAAACTAGATATACTGTTATAGTTGATAATAGCTGAAGTTATTCATATAATCACATCGATATTTTTCATTTCATAATAGGTAGGTTGAACCAGCTGTGACATTTTTCATTTTGTAAGTGTATCCTGAGCTGCTGAGAAATGAAAATAAAATCAATCATATGTCTATCTGTTTCCTTTCTTTTCTTTCGAAATACGATGCAAAAGAACTAAAGCAGAAAAGCTGTCTTTTCATTTTATTGATTCACTCGCTTGTGAACAAAGAGAACGAGTCATATTATTTATACTGATTCTGATTTACCACATAATATGGCTTGCATTCAGTACTTCTTCACATTGATAAGAGTCCTTGAATAACTTATTGAGGTGCCTATATTTCCAGAAATTCAAGTAAACTCGGACATTGGTTCATTTTGATCCACCAAGCAACAGACACTAAAATAACATCGAAATTATACTCTAGGAACGATTTGAAGCACGATATTATGAAGTCATCCAAAAGAAAAGTCCCTTCTCAAAAAATCTTACACAAAATTATGACAATTTCTTAATTTTTTAGCTCTGCTTGATAAATATTCGTTCTCCACCACATTTCCACGGTTTCTTTACATAAAACTACTAGCTTGGACAGGTTCCAAATTTATCCGTTAGGGCGCTGGCATCTTAACAGAAGTTCCCAATCAATAACCTCCATTGAGTAGAATCACTTGAATTCAGTATTTTTCCATGAATTGAAGAATTTCAAAAATAGACGTTTCCCAGAATAAGCGCGTAAAGATATCAATGAATCAAAATAATTGGCAATTCCAACTTTCCAATATACTTCCCATATTTCTCAGAAAATATCTACCACCTGTTGATTTTCTTCGACTAAAAAAATTCCTCGGTTTCATTAGCCGATATTGAACAACCCAGAAACCGCTAAATCAGCCTCGCCCCGGCGGGAAACATTTTCCGACAGCTATAAATAGAAAAGTTCGAGCGACGCACCTTGAGGAAATCGCTAATGAGCCACCTTCGTACTAACTTGACGGAGGCAGACTGGATTAAATTGAAAATAAAATACACCCAGCGGAGTGTGTTATAATGAAAGTGCTTTCTAATTGACGAAATTCCGGAACGATTTTACGAAACGCGCGTTTGATAGGTGCCGAGGGGTAAGGTTATCCTTTTCTAACGTTAAATTTCACCGATAAATGTACCCATACGATTTATGGGGGGCCCATTAGCATGGCGAGATATTAAGACTAACCTCAGAGTCATTATTTTCCTATCTGTCATTTTGCCGAGTGTGCAATTTTGCATACAGGGGGTTCTGAATTGGCGTTATAGGGTTGTCATAAGTAGCACACAAAATTGGTTAAACGTTGATATATTGCACCAATATAAACTGACTGACAAAGAAACTGCAACACGCAGAAGGAGCTGTTTAAATTTTAATTTTTTTTTGGTAAAACATAGATAGTATAGCAAGAAGTAAATGATTAAAATTCCGAGAAAAAAATCGTGAGGGTTTTTTTCATGAAAACATTTTTCACTATAGGGAAATAAATAGTCTAAACACTGTTGAAAAGAACCATTTTTATTGTCTAGGACGACATGTTTCGATTATAAAAACCATCATAAAATCTAAAAAGATAAAATATATAATGCAAGTACAAAAAACTTAGTAAGCTGCCTGAATAAGATGGAAGGTGTGAAATCTTATGAGGTCATATCAAAAGGTTTGAACTATGAATCAAGCAGACGACGTTTCTTTTTCCTGTTAGGTACTTACCAATATTGGTTCTAAAATAAATACATGCTGGTCGAGCTTCTACAAGTATTCAATGAAACTCAATCTAAGCCAGATCGTAATAACACATTAAAAGAGGCAGGGAAGGGGCTCAAATATATTTTCCTCCCTATTCCTGTCATCAAAAAGATGGCAGAAAACTACGAATCAATTCGTCAACAAACATGTGGAAACAATTCGCCTGTCGTAAACAAAAGAAAACGGGACTGGGGAAACAAACACATGATGTTAATGAGTCTGAATGAAGTGTCACAGAGGAGAGTTGTTATCTTCTTACCATATCATTCACAGTAACGTAACAAATACATAAAATCAAAAGGAACGAACCCGAAAAGAAACCGAACTCAAATAAGTCTGTAGGTGTCCTGTATTGTATTCGTCATTTTAGCATTATGGGTATTCACTGTTTTGTCCTTCAGGTGTTTGTAAATTTATAGTTCTTCAATTACCTCCTGTCTAAACCCAAAGTAACATTGGTGTAGCAGGGTAGAATTTTGTAAGATGTCGAAATGATGTTTTTGGTTCTTGAAATGTACGCCGAAAATTGACTTGTTATTGTCAAGGACTCTTTGACTAGTAAGATGTTCTTTTATTCTAGTTTCAAAAGTTCTACCAGTCCTTCCCACGTAGACTACATTGCATCCTGGTGTGCCACAATTGATTCTGTAAACTCCTGACTTCTTCAGTGTTGGAATTGCATCTTTATTATGTATAAGATGTTGTGCAATTTGATTGGTTGGTTTAAAAGCAACCTTAAAGTTATCAAAACTCCTAAGTATTCTGGACATTTGTGAAGAGATTTTCCCGTAGAATGGTAGGCTAACGAATTTAATCTGTTCTTGTTCTGTATTTGTTGAGACTGAACCAACTTCTGTGAACTCTAGAGAACTCCTTGAGGTGTTCTTTTGTTGACATTTAGTAATCAGGTTCTCAACAACTTCCGCACTAAATCCATTTTCAGATGCGATGAACTTAATTTTGTCAATTTCTTTCATCTTACGGTCTTCGTCTAGTGGAATTCTGGGCATACGGTATATATACGAGGAAATGGCTGATTTTTTATGGTTGTAAGGGTGGGATGATGAAATGTGAACAGAATGGCTGGTCTTCGAGTAGGTTAAAACATTCTTTGTTACTTAAATATTGTAGTCGTTTTTTGCAAATTTTTTAAGTTTTACAACAAACCAGCTGTTCGAGGAGATCCAAAGTCGATTTTCAGTTGTTGTTGAAATGCCAAAAGCACGTGCACGCGGAATTTAGCGCAAGCTAAGTTAATTTGGAAGAGGTCGAATTATTGGACAACGGGAGAAGGGGTTGTCATTTCGAGAAATCGCTAATTGTACGAACAGAAATCCAACTACTGTTATGAGATGTTGTCAGGCTTGGTTTGGTAATGTCCAAAATCGAAGAAGAGTAGGCACCGGACGTCGAAGGGGCACAAATAAAGTTGAAGATCGACGTCTAAGACTTTTACGGCCATTAGAGACCGATTTGCGACAACTCGATCTTGAGCTGATGAGTGGTTAGGAGAACAAGGCCATCCTGTAACTGTCCGAACGATTTACCGCCGTATAAGGTCTTTTGGTCTGCAGCATTATCGACCCCATCTTGTGTTACCTCTTACGGTTGAGCATCGCCGGCAACGATTACAGTGGTGCAGGGAACGACAACATTGGAATGTGGAATTGCATCAGGTCGTCTTTTCTGATGAATCTCGATTCTCCTTGGGAGCATATGATGGCCGAAGAAGGGTTAGACGACGCCGGAGAGAAAGACTTGACTCTCGTTTCGATGTTGAGCGTCATATACACCGGACAGTAGGCGTTATGATATGGGGTGCTATTGCACATGCAAGTAGGTCACCTTTAGTCTTTATTCGAGGTAACATGACAGCGCTGCGTTACCTTCAAGAAATAGTGGAGCTATATGTTCTCCCTTACCGTCATCGGCTCGAGAATCCAAAATTTCAGCAAGATTATGCTCGACCTCATGTTGCCAGAGTCAGTTTAAACTTTTTTGAAGCGACCCATGTTAATCTTTAGCCATGGCTGGATAAATCACCGAAGAAGGTACCCATACGATTTATGGGGGCCATAAGCATGGTCTTAATATTCATTAAGACTAAACTCAGAGTCATTATTTTCCTATCTGTCATTTTGCCGAGTGTGCAATTTTGTATACAGGGGGTTCCGAATTGGAGTTCTAGGGTTTCCCTAAGTAGCACACAATATTGGCTAAATATTATTTCCATATTGAACCAATATAGATTCATTGTGCATCTAAAAAACCTAGAGAAGCACTGCCGTGAATGCAGCAGCTTTTGCGCGCATGTTCAATGGAGATGACCTGCTGGATTTCAATTCGATCCAATTTGCATTTTTGGAAATATTGGAAGAATAAAATTTTGAATGGGTATATCTACGGAATTATCAGGCGGATTTTACCCATTTACGAATTCGACCTTCGTAATCATCCCCAAACCTACTCTACGAACATCGAGTTTCTAAATCGTTTCTCCCGGAAGCTATTGTGTTTAAGTTCGGCCGTTAGCCTTAATGATGAAGGCCGAATTTGTGAATGGGTAAAATCCACCCTATGATTCCGTAGATATACCCATTCAAAATTTTATTTTCCCAATATTTCCGAAAATACAGATTAGAACGAATTGATATCCAGTATCTTATCGAAAAATTACAGTTCGAAGATTCATACAGAATATCAGAATATTGAATATTCGAAAAAAAAATTTGAAATTTTATTTCAATTTGTTTCTTAGGCATGATCATCACGAAATTTCGCAGAAAGTTGTCCTTCAGAATCTTCTAACTAGCAGCCGAGTTTCATCATAATTGAATGAGTCATACCGGATGAAACAACGATATCGAGAAAAAAAGGACGAAATTTTTTATATTTTTTCCCAATATCTCCAGAAATTATGGTTATATTCGGATGAATTTGGTACACTGCTGTGAAATATGATTTTCAAGGTATGAGTAGGTGTTTTTTCTGGATTCAATAGATTATTTTCGAAAAAAAATTTTTTTCCTGAAAAAATGTCGGAAAAATTTTTTTCAAAATTCATTGACAGTGTGATCTGAACAAAGTTTCGTGAAAAGTTGGAAGTGGTCATGCTCCAACTAAATGTCGAGTTTCAATTCAATCGCATGACTAGTTCCCAAAATATCCGGAAATTAATCTGAAAATTTCAAATGACCATAACTCCGAAACCATTCGACCGATTCGAACTTTAAACCTCCGCATTTCAGAGCGCGACCTAATCTGGAAGTTACAAGTCGCTAGCTTGCTTCTTTCGACAGTTATCGTGTCGTCGGCCGTCGTTTCTATGAATGACTCTTCTTATTGATACTTTTTATCCACCAAAAGTTTCGATCAGATGAATATTTTTCAAGTTATCGAAAAATAAAAATTTCAAATGGATGTAACACAAGAACCACTGGGCAGAATCAGTCCATTAACGAACTTAACTGATATATTCCTGATCTTAACCTACCTTGAGAATTCCAAGACTCTAGGTCGTTTCTTTCAGAAAGTTAGAGCTCACACGGACGGCCGGCCGGACAGAATCGATTTTGACACCGGATTCGTGATCAGTGAGTCAAACCTAGTCGTTTGAGACCATTTTCGGGAAAATTCGAAAATGACAGACATTTGGATGAAACGATAGCACGCTGTTCCCCAGAACATGCGTACAAAAAGGGTTCCATTTGAAGAAAAAAACTTATGGTTAAAATTAATGTACAATTCGAAGACTCACCCTGTATTCTTCCCAATATTGCCCTATATTGGAACCAGTTGATTGGGCCAATATTGTTAAGAACTAAGATCGCCAATATAGGCCAGATATAAGGATGAGTTGATTGGACCAATATTGTTCTTTCGATTAACCCCCAATATCGGACCAATATTAGGATTTGTTGATTGGGACGATATAGTAAACAAGTACCATGACCAATATCGGCCCAATCTTGGAAAAGTAACCCACCCTGAGGAAATTGCTAATGAGCCACTGTCGTACCAACATGACGACGGCAAATTGGATAAAACTGAAAATAATACAACCAGCGGAGTGTGTAATGGAGAGAGAGCTTTCTAATTGATGAAATTCTGAAACGACACAAAACGCGAATTTGAAAGGTGCCGAGTTCTCCTTTTCTAACGTTAAATTTCCCCGATGAACGTACCAAAACGATTTATGGGAAGCCATTAGCATGGCGGGATATTAAGACTAACCTCAGGGTCATCATTTTCCCATTTCTGCCGTTTTGCCGTGCGCAAGTATGAATATAGGAGGACGTAGTTTTATTGAAAGTGTATTTGTTATTATTGGAATCGATTATACTATCCGAAAGAATACTGAAAAGATTAAATCACAGTCGAAAATTACAAGGAAAAAACCTAGAAAAGCACTGACTTTGGAATGGATACATCCACCAAATTATTGAGGAGATTGATGAATTTTAGAAAATATTATGTGAATTCAATAATTCCAAAGAATGTTGAAGAAAATTTTTTCTTGTTAACACTGGAAATATTTCACTATATAAACATGGTTGAAAGTTTCAGTTATGCTATTTTCTTCTACGGAAATAAAGAATCGAGTATTGCAAATTAATGGAAAATAATGGACAGAGTAGTCCGTTACTTTGTGATAGTTCAATCGGAAAAAAAATAAAAGTTCTAGAATAGCCGTGCAGTAAAACTTCTAAACGAACAGACACACCTATGAAATTCTCTACTTTTCGAAATTCTCAAGAAATAAGTCTACAGAAGACATTTAAATACCTTGTTGCACAACTTGGCATACTCTAGTATGAAAATGGTAGTACTTCAAAATCTGTGTTACCTTAAAAGAACTAACACAATACAGAGTTCTTGGGAATCTATGGGAACGATACACTGAATTGGGTTTTCAATCACATACGTCGAAACTGTTGGACAGCTTGTGATGAATTTTTGATTCCAAATTATCAGGGTTGCCATCAGATCAAGCAGATTTCGATTCTAAATAGCAATTCCTGATACTTTGTCTCTGTTTCTTCAAAACTACCTTCGACATTGTGAGTTTCCAAGCGTGAGTTTATAGATTATATTGAGATTGAGAGTAGAAATTGGCATTTGGCAACGTCTCTGAGAATTATTTTGACATTGAGAAAAAACTTGATAGAACTAAATCATTTCGAACCGGGATAGTTTATAAAAGTGAATAGAGTATAGACTCCACTGACTTCCACTCTTCAGTGTAGATATGCAAAGGTCTGAAAATATTTCATGGACAAAGTTCAAACTGATCTAATAGACCATAGCCAACTTCAACACCCTGTATCCCGAGAACGAAAGGTTTGCGTTCCTATGTTATAGGACTTGTTTTCCTTAAATTCATGGAAGAAATCTCACATTTTTATTTGTACCTGCAATTTAGGAACACCCTGTATATATCGATTTGAAATTAATGTTAAATATCCAAAACTTACTTTGCGA
Source organism: Myrrha octodecimguttata (assembly GCA_958510865.1). Lineage (NCBI taxonomy): Eukaryota > Metazoa > Arthropoda > Insecta > Coleoptera > Coccinellidae > Myrrha > Myrrha octodecimguttata. The sequence continues at coordinate 76,699,893 of OY294057.1, forward strand.
TCTGAGTAAATTCTACTACTTGATTGTATACAGTGCGCGTCAAAATTGTGGAACAAATTTATTTTCTCAGAAGAAAAATATTTGGCAACAAAATGTTGAAACAGGTCGATTTTGTTTCACTTTTACCAAATTTATGTGCATTTTTGGACGATTTTTTTTGCACCCTGTGCCATCCCCATCCACTCTCTAAATTTTTCGAATAGGGAATGGTCGACTTTCATTCGGTGGCAATTTTCATCAGGTACCATCGTCTCAAAGTAAATGAGCCATGACAGAGTGCACATACTGAAAACCTCTTTGAACTAACTAATTTTTCAGGAAAAAAATTTTTTCTTGAGAATTTCTGCACGCCTGTGAAGAAGATACAAAGACCTTGCCAAAACAGTACCACATGACCTACTTTCCCTATTCAAAAAACGCTGCAAATTTTACACAAGGGTTTATTATTTTCTCATTTAAATAACCCAATATGCTATTGATATCTCAAAAAACTTATATATTATGCATGACTCATTGGTTTCTCACAACACAGAAACCAATTCCATGAAATAATTCATGTGAACATGCATAACGCTAAATGAGTAGCAAAATTTAAAATATTTTGAATGAGAAGAGACGTTCCACAGTCGTTTCACCTCTTGAAAAATCTAACTATTTTCCACAATTATTAAATTTCGTGTCCGTATTCTACAACTGAAAATGAACTACAAATCAGATAGGGTTTGTCCTTTTTGAGATATTAGGGAAATAACCTCAATATTCAAAATGGTCACGAAATTTTTTGCCAATATCTGCACAAATAAATATCGGTCAAAACTGAAATTTGAAACACCGTTTCTAAATGTTGACTCTGAAACCTGTACCAAATTTCATTGAACTTTGATGAATATGTATCCGAAAAAAAAATTTTGCACTAAATCGAGTGTCTATATTTCACAATTAGTCATGATGTTTCAATCCGAACGCGTTCGTATTTCTTGATACTGAGGAAATAAACTCAATCTTTGAAACTAACACCAATACGTAAAACAAAATTCAAGACTTTCCGCTAATATCAAATGTGTAGATGTGATTTCTACTGGGATCCAACTTTGAAAAAAACTTCTGAAAAATATTAATGAAATGAAAAAAAAACTCAATCTTTTTTTCCACAGCAGATAGATATCCCATTCACTTCATTTACAAAGTATACACCATACAAACTGAAAAACTAAAGTAATTTTCAATAACATTTCTGTAACAATTAAATATATCGTGAACCTCGTCAGGTTGAATTCGAAAGAATAATTCTAGATTATAAATTTCGTTCGTTGTTATCGTCGTCAGATACACTCAACCAAGAGGGTGTCAAATCCGAAAATAAAGACGTGAAATTCAAACAAGTAGTTTGCCGACAACCAGATGATGATACATGCGGAATATTTTTGTCTACGCTATATCCCTTGTCTAAGGTCACAGACCCCATTCAGAACAGGTAGATAGATTATCGGCTCCTTACTTTAGTCTAAGGCTCCGACCCTTAGTATTAGATTCTCGACAATCGACAATTGATGAGATTTGCGGTTTGCTATCGATTTTTTTGCATATTATATCCTCCAATTTGATTTATCATATAAATGCTCATTATTTTCTATATTCACGCTTATTTCAAACTGTCAGTACGAAAGATTTTGGGTTTCGATTGAAACCAGTAACGGATATCCACAGGTTGACGATAATCGTACTACGCAATCCCAAATTGATGGAAACCTCCGATCAAACGAATTTTTTGGAAATCTGCATTATTTAAAATTGCGCTACTTAATTCGCGTTCTGCATGTAAAAGTGTTATTCAGTTATAAAAGAGTATTTATTGAGATTTCAATGTTTCAAATGAATTTTTTCATGGAATTGGTTTTTGTGTTCTGAAAAACCATTGATTTATGAATAAAATGAAGTTTCATTCAAGATATGAATGAGCTTAATGAAGAAATTTAATATTAAATCCCGTAATCCGCAGGGTAATTTCTATAAATAATAATTTGATCCGATTTTCGGTTGTTATGTTTAAGATATTGGGAGAGAAAACCCAAAAATATTTAATCTGAACTACTTACGATTATGAAATTGTCGAGAACATTTGGTAATCAATATTTTCATCTTCTTTTAGATGTATGAATTGTAATTCCAGTGAATTACAATTTTAGAACTGAATGCGATGATGTCATTTTCGACATTATTGGAAATTTGCAGCGTTTTTCCTTGTAACTCAGGAATCACTGGTCGGAAATCATCCGGGTGAAATTTTTTTGGTTTAGTTTTGCAACAGTAATCAACGTTCTGAGTTGCATGAAAATTCGGTGGTAAGTTTTCGAGAAATAATTTTCTTACCCCCCACCCCCCCATTTTGAGCCTTTAGGGTACACCAATTTTGCTGAAAAGCTTGGAGGATCAATCCCGAGCGACACTCGATTTTTCTACCAAGTTTCACTGATTTCGGTTCAGTACTTTCTGAGAAAAGCCCCGGACAACGGACGGCGGACGGACGGATTTTTTTTAATTCGTTTATTCAAATGTACATACCCCAAAACGTAAACTGTGAAATTTTCAGGAGGGGTTAAAAAAATTTTTTTGTTGGTCGATCACTAAGGTTTATTATTTGATTTTATCAAATTATTTGATTTTATCAATAATAAACCAAAATTTAAATGGTTGATGGGGATGGCACAGGATGCAACAAAAATGCATATAAATTTGGTAAAAGTGAAACAAAAATTGACCTGCTTTAGGATTTTGCTGAATATTTTCCTTCTGAGAAAACGAATTTGTTCCATAATTTTGACACGCACTGTATAAAATGCGAAGGTTCATGCCAAATTTCAGCGAAAATTTAGTTATAGTTGCTCTAACGCCGAATCACTCCTCGATTAATCATATGCGATCTTTTGGTTATACAGTCATCACGAAATTCTGTATGAACTTTCAAGGAGTCAATACTAAAACAAGTATAAGATTCCAATCCAATTCGATATGTATTGTTGGAAGTTTGAGTATAATCGCGAACCGTTCGGTACATTTCACCCTTTCACGAAATAAAAGCGAGACAAGCCATCATTTCTCCCCCTCATGAACGGTCGTTTAAGCTCACCCAAATCCCTACAGAATCCAATATCCCTCGAGCGCAGATAATTCGATATGCCATCAGTCAACATTCCGCGTCTGCATCCTGCCATTACCCGCCAAATTGATCAATTAGCCCATTTAACCTATCAAAGCCGATCCCCTGTCACCTTGACGATAATTTGACGGACACCTAAATAATCCTAGCGGGCTCAGTCAACGATGCCGTTCACAGTGACAGCGGTCCTGGCCGCCCTGATCCTTTCTCCCTACGTCGTCCATTCCCTCGTCGACAACGCCAACCTGATCTGGTACGAAAAGGACAACCGAGAGCCTCAATATTACTACCACATCAACCAACGGGCCCCTGAAGGATTGAAAGCGACCAGGAAGATAATCGTCAACCAACGGATCGCGAGACTCCAACAGTACAGTTACGCTGACTTAAACAACCTCGAGGAACTTCACATAGACTTCTGCAAGGTGAAGGAGATAGAACCGGGCGCTTTTCAGCTCCTGGGACCTTTGGAAACGTTGACTTTGTGCGGGAACAACATAGCAGAAATCGAAAAAGGTGTTTTCAACGACGTCCAGGTGCAAAATCTCAACCTATCCAAGAACTACATAACCTACATTCACCCCCAAGCGTTCGACAACGTAACCTCGTTGAAAAACCTCATCTTGGACTACAATCAGCTGAAGTGTTGGAGCGGCGATTGGTTCAAAAACACCCCCGTTTTGTTGAATCTCTCATTTCGACACAATCTTTTCGAGGAACTGCCAGACAACGCTTTCGTTAACTTCCGAAGTGAAATAAAGAACAACAGCAGGTTATCTTTCGATTTCGGCCACAACAAGATCCATTTGATTCATCCGAGGGCTTTTAAATGTGTGGAGATGCTGGACGTTCTCAATTTGGAGTACAATAAGCTGTTGATGTTGAAGGTGGAGACTTTCAGGAACGTGACGAGAATTAAGCACTTAATTTTGAAGGGCAACCCGCTGACTTGCTTTCCCAAGGAACTGCTGCTGGTGATTTTGGCGAAGGTGCAATACCCGGCTATTTGACAACATGTGATTGAACGTGCAGACACTGCCATTTTAAGTACAAAATAATCAAACGTTGTGTTCATATATGTATTGGAAATTTATGTATTTTGGGAGTTTTAGTTGTGGAAATAGATGTATGTATCGTTTTGGTTCATTTGTGCATTTCCTGGAGTTCTGAGTGCTTCAAGGTGATCGAAGAAATTTCATGAATTTGTTGAATTTGCCGTCATAAAAGTTTCGGAAAGATGAGAAGTTCATTTTTTTTCTGGATAATAATTTTATATCGAAAAATAAAATTTTCGACCATTTTACAAAAAAACGTGTTATCTGAAATTTGCACCAGTTCATTTTCATACCATGGAAAGGGTGGGTTAAAACTAGATTAAAAACATTGTGCAGAAGCAAAATTCACGATATTTATTTTTAGATTGATGGAATATACAAGGTGAGTGAGTTGCCTGTTATCAGGTATTTCATATAACATTTTTCTAGGTTTGGCACGAGTATAAAGCTACAGGCTGTTGAGTTTCCAAAACAGGAACATTTTCAGTTTGAAGATTTAACATGATTTTTTCAAATGGGATAAATTTATGTGTGAAGATTTTGACTCCAATTCAAATTTGAAAATTTTCATTCCTTCCTACTTCCACTTTATTCCTTGTTGTAAACTATTCGATTCATAAAATATCTAGAAAAGCACTGACGTGAGGTCAGGAGTTTTTACGTGCTTGTTCAGATTCTAACTATCAGATGAATACAAAATTTTGCACTTATTTGCGTGTTGGTAATCTCCACCTGATCACGAAGTTTCAATCTGAGTGCATTTGTACTTTTTTAGATATTGCGGAAATAACATTTGAATTCCAAATAACTCCGGAATCTGGCACATTTTTTTCCTTATAACTCCGAAAGTAAAAACGCTGCAAATTTTACACAAGGGTTTATTATTTCCTCATTAAAATAACCCAATATGCCATTGATATCTCAAAAAACTTATATATTTTGCAAAACTCATTGGTTTCTCACAACACAGAAACCAATTCCATGAAATAATTCATGTGAACATTGAAATCTCAATAAATACACTTGTATAGTTGAATAACATTTCGACATGCAGAACGCTAACTGAGTAGCAAAATTTAAAATATTTTGAATGAGAAGAGACGTTCCACAGTCGTTTCACCTCTTCGAAAATCTTACTATTTTCAACAATTATTAAATTTCGTGTCGGTATTCTACAACTGAAAATGAACTACAAATTAGATAGGGTTTGTCCTTTTTGAGATATTAGGGAAATAACCTCAATATTCGAAATGGTCACGAAATTTTTTGCCAATATGGATGAATGGATGAAAAGTAAACCGATTATTCCAGTGAATTACAATCTTAGAACTGAATGCGATGATGTCATTTTCGACATTGTTGAAAATTTGCAGCGTTTTTCCTTATAACTCAGGAACCACTGGTCGGAAATCATCCGGGTGAAATTTTTTTGGTTTAGTTTTGCAACAGTAATCAACGTTCTGAGTTGCATGAAAATTCGGTGGTAAGTTTTCGAGAAATAATTTTCTTACCCCCCACCCCCCCATTTTGAGCCTTTAGGGTACACCAATTTTGCTGAAAAGCTTGGAGGATCAATCCCGAGCGACACTCGATTTTTCTACCAAGTTTCACTGATTTCGGTTCAGTACTTTCTGAGAAAAGCCCCGGACAACGGACGGCGGACGGACGGATTTTTTTTTATTAGTTTATTCAAATCTACATACTCCAAAACGTAAACTGTGAAATTTTCAGGGGGGGTTAAAAATTTTTTTTTGTTGGTCGATCACTAAGGTTTATCATTTGATTTTATCAAATAATAAACCAAAATCGGATCAAACTGAAATTTGGAACATTGTTGTTAAATACTGACTCTTAGGTTTGTGCCATATTCCATCGAAATCTAATCAATATTTCCGGAGAAAATAATTTTTCATCGAAAATTTAAAACATTTTCCAATCCATTTTTTTTTTAAATTTTCCAACAACTCCGAAACTATCCAACCGATTCCACCAATTAATTACAAACCTAATCTAACAATTTCAAGTCGCTAAGTCTTTCCTTCGAAAGTTGGAGCACATACGGACGGTCGAAGGGACAGAATTGAATTTGATCACGGATTATTCTTCAGGGAGTTCAACCCAATCGTTTAAAACCATTCTCGGCTAAAAATTCGAAGATAACAGACATCGTGACGAAATGATAACGAGCTGTTTCCTAGAACAAGCGCGTAAAAAACAGACGATCCCAATTCAATAACTTCCGAAAGATCAACTCGGCAAACCGATATTTGTGAGGTGTGTTTGGACCTTCATAACGAAGACCGGATTCGAGAATGGGTGAAATCCACCAAATGATTCCGTATATAAATCCATCCAGATTTATATCGGCTCAATATTTACAGCAATATAAATTTGATTGAATCGAATTACAGTTCTTGATTGAAAAACCTGAAGAGCACTGAAGTGAGGTCAGGAGCTTTTACGCACTTGGTCCGTTGCCAAAGCGGTCATCTACACAAGTATTGACCCTGCCAAACGCAGATTTTTTCATATGGTCCTCAAGAAATTCTTCATGAACCTCAAGCTATAATGTTCTATCAAGTACTCGATTGCAATTCGATCCAAAACTTTGAATGGGTATAACTATCTGAAGAATAATTAGCGAATTCAACCCATTCAAGCATTCGACCTTCTTAATCAAACTGAAAACCTACTTTACAGATATATTCCCTATGTCGATTTTTCCTAAAGTTAATGTGTTTACGACCGGCCTAACCACTGATAGTGAACAAAATAACTTCTTATAAGAATCAACTCAGTAGCTTGATAATTGTAAAGTAAGTTTGGAGTTTGATTACGAAGGCCGAATTGGCGAATTAGTAAAAGCTATCGAGTGATTCCGCAGATATACTCTTTCAAAATTCCAGTTTCCCGATATTTCCAAGAACATAGATCGAATCGCTCTTCAATGAAAAATAACATCTTGAAGTTTCAGCCAAAATGGGCCTATAGAACAATGTGATGTGTTCACATGTATTGAGTTATTTCATTACATTCATACATGAATTTTATGGTATGATAAAATTGTGTATGATTTAGGGTCAAGTGGTGTAAAAACGAGACACTTTTCAAATCTGTCCGTTTTCTTAATAAAAGGAGTAGTCCAAACGGTTTAAAAATTTTTTGTGATATATACATGTACAAATTGAAGCAGTTGGTAATTTTTGCAAATTGTTGGAAAATCTGTGACAAAAATTAAAATTGCTCGTTTTTAGCCTGCGTTTTGGGTAAAAACGAGACAACGTAGGCAAAAAACGAGACTTGCTTCTTTAACGTGCATTGAATTTATTTAGAAGGTTGGGTTAAATTCAAGACATAGGAGGTTAAATGAATAAGTAATTGTGAATATTTTAATTTCTGTATTCTGAAGAATAAACAAAATTTTGGACCCTTATAGATATATATATATATATATATATATATATTCCCTTATAGATAAGAGTAACAAAACACAAAGTTGATTCTAATTTACAGAACTATAAAAACCAAAATAAGAATTTTTTAGCATGAAAGTAATCATAAATAATTCATCAACTTCATTTAATCATTTAACATTATATTTATCCAAATTTATGTTAAATTGGAACTGTTTAGCAGGACGTTGTGTTCCTCCTTGAACAGTTGGAGCAGGAAGTTGGCATTCTGTGTCTGTCATGGGTACAGAATATTTTTTTGCGATCTCTGGCTCCAAAAATGTGTTACCGTTGCTCCGAAGATATGTAACATCAACTTTTCCTTCTCCAAGCTGTTCAATTTGTGCCACATAAAAAACAAAGTTTTGGACTTTGTTGCAAATCTCACCAAGATGTAGTCACCTTCATTCATTTCTTTGATATCTTCGAAGTCGCTTGTCTATCTGTCACTCTCATCGTTTAATTCAAGGCTTTCTAAGTCCTCGTCATCTTCACTCTCAGTCACACTTGATTTCTTTTTGCTATCCTTCTTTTCCCGAACATTTTTCTTGTTCTTTTGTTCAATTCAACTTAAAAATTCCGTAGATGTTAAAACTGTGCCCTTTATCTTTTTTCTGGCCGCCCAATATGTTAACTCGCCTTAATTAATCAACTCCAAAGCTTTTTCTATATCTTCTTCAGTGTACGGTAGTACTTTCTTAACATAGGCCTTTGGCATTTTTCTTCTGTCTCCTTTTTTACCCACTGTTGTCTCGTTTTTCGACCACCACTTGTCTCCTTTTTTGTCTTTAATACTGTGATACACCTGGCACATAAACGCGACAAAATGTGGCAATGTTCTAAATTCGCCTTCAATACGAGGCTTGTATAATGCTGGGATTCCCCTAACGCCGACCGTACCAGACTTCGAGTGTTCGCGCTGTGAGTAAAGTTCGCAGTCACCGCTGTAAATTTTCAAGGTCACTTTTTGCAGAGTTTATTGGTGCAATTTTATTACATTGGTTTCAGTTTCTTTCACAACTTTTCAATTTGGGAAAATATAACCGAAATATTAAACTTCGTTCGTGAGATTTTTACATTTTGAATGAATGTATTTTATTATGATTTGTACCATTGTCTCGTTTTTACACCACTTGACTCTATAGAAATGAGTATGAGAATGGGTATTTTCAAGTGGAGATCTGTTGTGTTTCAATAGTCAAGGATATTTCCATTACAAATTCCACAATATGAATCAAACCCGAATAATAATTATTGATTTTATCGATGTGAGTTTAATATCCCAGACACCAGCAACATAGTTATTCTACAAAACCGACTAAATCGAGTGTCAACCGTATTGTTTGAGTAAACAAACTACAGGAGTGTATTAGCACATTAACCTTAGCCGGAACTGGAAAAATGTTTCACGAAAAAAGTGTTTTATTTGATCAGAGGAATGCTGAAAAGCTTCAACCCGTGACAAACTGAACCCTTTAATCTCATCAAAACCGCCATGAATAACTTAGTATGATTTATACCCAGAAATTTGCATATAAAATCTATACCTACACATTCATCATGCTGTACAATTTCACGGCTAATGCTGATTGCAACGCGTTCAATTAACAGTAAATGTTTACGTAAGAGAATAATGAGCCTTTTGTAGGCATAGAGTTTATTAAATTTGAGCTGCCGGTTCAACGGATTCATATGAGATCGAATCATCGTGTAGAATGATCAGGAATAGTGAAATTATTGAGGGTTGAATAAAAGTCGGCCAATGGAGGGTTGAGCGATAGTCTGGAATGAGATTCCTAATTTTTACCGGCTTGTTCTAGGGAAGAGCGCTCTCATCAGTGAACCTACCTATTGATGTTATGATTAAAAAAGTGGGCATCGAGAAGAACTTCAACTCAATGCTATGTAAAAAGGAAGAATGGGAAAAGGAATACACTACCCAAAACTTCAAAGCAAATACCGTTAACTGGTATACAGATGGTTCTAAAATTACGATGGGGGCCGGCGCTGGAGTATACGGGCCTAGAACGAAGTGTACACTATCGCTAGGCTCCTACTCGAGTGTTTTTCAGGCACATACTTGCTATCGAAAGATGCATAGACATAAACCTGGAAAGAGACTATAAAGGATGTGACATGGTGATCCATTCTGACAGTCATGCTGCTATCAAAGCCCTGAACTCCTATGTCATCGACTCAAAGCTGATATGGGAGTGCCGAAGGAAACTCAATGAAGTAGGCAAAAACAACAAGGTCTCCTTAGTCTGGGTTACTGGGCACTCAGGAATCAAAAGAAATGAAGAGGCTAACACTCTAGCCAGAAAAGGAGCACAAACGCTACCTACTGGCCCAGAACCTTTCTGTGGCATAGGCAAATGTACCTATAAGAAAGAGTTTTTGGAGAAGGAAGAAAATGAAAGAGGGGCATTCTGGAAGAATTCTCCAGGAATGGATCACTCTAAAAAGTTCCTTCGGAACTTTGAAGTTGCTAGATCCGAAAATCATTTGGATCTCAGTAAGAACAAGTTACGCCTCCTCACTGGTTTCCTCACAGGACACTGTCGCCTGAGGAAGCACATGATGAGAATGGGCTTATCAGAAACTGACGAGTGCAGATTCTGTGGGGAAGAGGAGGAAACTCCTGTTCACCTGATCACAGAATGCCTCGCCATTATGAGCCTGCGCAAGAAATATCTTGGACAAGAGCATTATAGGAGGAATGAGAACTCAGCCTACTTGAGGCCCTTACAGATATTAGAACTCATCAGAGCTCTAGAGCTGGAGGGCGAGCTGTAGGTACCGCAATGCGAAAACAGCTCCAACGAAGCGCACAATAGACACTAAGGTCGCAGTGGAGTTTAACCCCTAACCAAACTATAACTATAACTATAGGGAACAGCGCGTTATCGTTTCGTCACAATGTCAGTTACACCCCGAAGAACAATTCATGATCAAATTAAATTCTGCCGGTCCGTTCCAACTTTCGAAGTAAAGGAATTAGCCACTTGAAATTGTCAGATTAGGTTTGAAGTCAAAATATCTTGGTTGAGTTCGTTCATGGGTAGAATCAGTCGAATAATTACAGAGTAAGTCTCATTTGAAATTTTGAGGTTAATTCATCCATATCTCAGGAAGAACTGAATCGATCAGATTGAAACTTTGTGAACAGTTTTGGAATACCAACGTGCAATTCAGTGCGAAATTTCGTGATGATCCAGTTGCTAGATGATTTAAAAAAATGTTTAATCGAAAAATTTTTGAATTTTCGATGGAAAAGAGTGTTTATCTGGAAAGATCGATTAGAATTCAACAATTCTCCAATGTTTAACTTCAATCCAATATTTACTTTCGGAAAATATGCAAAATTTCGTTGTTATTCGGAATTTTAAGAGCAAGCAATACCTCAAATATAACGGGGTAACTATTGAAGCCAGCAGAACGACACTGCGTTTTATCCTATTAACGTCGAAATTTCCCCAAATTCTAATATTTCTCGGGGCTATTGGCAACGTTGAAGCATGCAGATCGTGAAAATATAATGATATGAAAGGAGATCTCCAGGTCTTTCCATCAGAAAGTAAAAGTGACAATACGTGAAAAGATGACCGCTTTGGCAACATGTGCGCAAAAGCTACTGACTTTTTATTTTTAATTATTATTATTCATTGATCTTTTATACCGTGAGAAAGATCTTGTGGATTCTGAACTGAAGCTTTCATATTCAAAATCACTCCAAAAATTTCGAGTTTCAAAACTATATCGCGTTCACATCTGGCCTCCAGCCAAAAAAAAATTTGTAGAGTTGCATCCATTTTATTGCTTGAAAAGAGGAAAATTTTATTATCAATAAATGAGTTATCGGTTGAAAAAATATGAATGTGATCCGGTCTATCGCACAAACCTGTAGAATTATCGGGAATATTGTGTGCTGAAAATAGGTCAGTTGATGAAGTGGTGTATAATTCTGATTGCAACGAAATATTCAGGGAAACCCAACGCATTTTCCATGATAATATTTTCGATTTAATCAGAATAATTTGAATTTTCATCTGGGTGCATTATAGGAATCATAGTTGAAATTAATAGTCGAATGGAATGTGTAAAAGGGGGCCAGGAATGACCAAATATTTCATTTGCATTTTGTGATATTAGCTTGCTTGTTCCGGATTCCAAAATTGAATATAATTCATTTTATTTAAAATTCAATTCATTGACTTTTTATTGACGTTGATTACGCAGAACATTGGAATAATTTTCGATAGAGCAGTTTACAACCAAATTTATTTTGTAACCGTGAAGAATTGTTAAAGTTTAGACTATTCGAAAAGTACTAGATAGGGGAGTTTCGATATAAATAAGCTTTTAGACCATGGGGTACCTGAGGGGGCCATTGGTGGCAAAATACATTGGAAAATCTGTTTAGTGTTTCTCAAAATATCCAAAAAGGTGCGTTTAAGGAGAAATTATAAGGAATAATTGAGTATTCTGAAATGATTGAAGATTCTCATTATGACATAAAATGAACTTCATCTGCAAGCTTCATGCTTATTTCTCATAGTTTTATGAATCGTTGAGTCTATAACTCGGGAACTGTTTGAAGTAGGATGAAAGTAATTACTGAAGAAAATGTGTCATATTTATAGAAAACTTCACACCAAAATTCACCTCATTCGGAGATACCATAAGGTTGAAGAGAAAAACTGATTTTTTTGGGAATTTAAACAGCCTGCATATTTTATGGAGTAGAATCTGGAACAATGGTAAAAGAAAAACTTGTTTCATTTGATGAGAGAAATCTACGGTCAGAACTAATGTATGTAACTTAAAGACCTGTATAGGGTTTGCTCAAGTAACCCCCCTCTTTTTGCGCGCATGTTCTAGGGGAAAAGCGTGCTATCGTTTTGTCCGAATCTCTGTAATTTTCGATGATTGAGCCGAAAATGGTTCCAAACGACTAGGTTGGACTCACTGATGACGAATCCGGTGTCAAAATCGATTCTGTCCGGCCGACCGTGGAAACGATAACTGTCGAACGGAGCCAGTTAGCGACTTGAAACTTGTAGGGTAGTTCGCGAGTTATAGCAATTTGAAATTTTCAGATTATTTCCCCCATATTTCAGAAACTACTGGAGCGATTGAATTGAAACTTGGCAGTTAGTTGAATCATACCGACGCGCAATTCCGAGCAAGATTCCGTTGAAATCTTATGGTCACTGAATCAAAAAAAAAAAATGAAAAAATTTTTTTTTCTGAAACAATTATTCATATTCGAGAACAATTACAGTCATACCTTGAGCTCCATATTTCATAGCAGTGTACTAAATTTCAGTTCGATATGGCTAGTAGTTTTGGAGATATTCGAAAAATATATACAGAATTTATTGGTTTTCTTCTAGATATCGTTGTTTTTTTCGGTAGAACTCAAGAAAAACTGATTCAATCGTGATGAAACATTGCAGCTAGTTCAAAGATGCTGAAGGATTATATTATCGAAATTTCGTGATGATCGTGTCATAAGAACAATGCGAAAAAAAAAATTCAAATTTTTTTTTTCAAATATTCAATAGTCTGTGGTCTTCTCATCATATCATCCTCATTAAATTCTGTATAAATCTTCAAAATGTCATTTTTCGTATATATATATTCGGGTATATCTGCGGAATCATTAGGTGGATTTTGACCATTCTCGAACACGGCCTTCGTAATTAAGTTCTAAACCTTCTCTACAAATAACGCATTTCTGAGTTATTTCTTTCGGAAGTTATCGTGGTTACGGTCTGGCCGTGAAGGCAGCAGCTTTTGTTGGAATGTTTAAATTCGTTCCGAAGGGGTCATCTACATTGAACATGCGCGCAAAAGCTGCTGCCTTCAAGGCAGTGCATTTCTAGATTTTTTACGTATAATCGACTGAAATATTAATGTCAACATAAGGTAGTATGCCAACCGGTATTTTCGTCCGTCAGCTCACATTTTTTTTAGAGAAAATCGATTTCCTACCAACACGAACGAATTGAAATTTTCTGTTTTGCATGAACAAAGTTATCATCGTACACCTTCTATTGTCTGAAACACTTTTTCTTCTTTCCTTGCTATTATCCAGAGATGACTGCATATGACGAAAAATAATAATTGAACGATTCCCTGTTGTAACCGCAGAAATTTTTCCATTCGAAATTAATTTTTTACAGGCAAGCCATAACATCTCTTTTGCATATGAAAAGCATCGTCTATAGTCTATCTGTCAAGTGCACTTCGAATGGATACAAAATGCAAATATTCACGCATTATTTCGCACCAAATTGCTGCCCAATTTTTTGTTAAGCTCTGTGTCAAATTGGGACTGATGGATGGTTCTGAGCATGAGCTAGGACAGCAGTTTTGTTTTTATCTGATGTTCTCCCACGTCACCCAAAGATTTATGCCTCTTTTCAGTTGCGAAAATGATGACGAAAAAATTCTAGAGAAGCACGGATTTGAACTACGAAGCTTTTGCGCGCATGTTGAAATTCGTTTCATTTTGTAGGTTTTTTGTGGGTTTTTATTGCCAATATCTGAAACAGAACTATTGAAAAAATTGAATAAAATTGTTATTTTGCGGAAAAATCCCTTGAGGATTGCAGGAATATCTGTCGAGGGCAGTTTCTTGGAAAACAGATTGCTCAATGAACAATTCAGGGATTACATACACGATAAACGAAGCGAACTCTGTTGTTTCAGAGTGCAAATCGGACTTTCCCATCAGAAAAAAACGAGAAATCGGTTCTCGGTTGTCTGAGAAAAGTGTCAGATTTGTACTCTGAAATGTCACTTTCGCTTTGTTTATCGTTCGTATTGTTCCGGTATTGTTCATCTGTTTTCCAAGAGAATGCCCTGGACAAATAGTACAATCCTGCAATCCGCAAGGGTATTTTCCCTAAAAAATCTAGAAAAGCACGTGAGGTCAGGATTTAAAATTCCAAATAACAGCGAAATTTGGCACATTTTTTTTCCTATTATCTCCGAAAGTAAATATCGGATCGAATTGAGACTGGAACATTGTTGTTAAATACTGATTCTCAGGTTTGTGCCAAATTTTATTGGAATCTTATCTATATTTTCAGAAGAATAAAAAAAAAAAATTGAAAATTTTTAAAGAATTTTTTTTTTATTTTCGAACAATTGGATCTACACGCAATTTTCCGTTGATTTGCGCGTTATTATTCCGAAACTCATAAAGCTTTATGGATTAACGATTTTCTTTACACCAATAAAAGTGACAAAGAAGTTTGTCGTTCGGAATGGAATTCGTGCAATGTTTTCAACAAAGGTTTGATCAGCGATCCTTCAGAAAAAGTTCATGGTTTCAATCTTCCTAGGAAAATTTGGTGCATTTTGAATAAACTTAGAACCGGTCATGGTCGCTGTAATAGTTTCCTCTTCAAATGGAATTCTGTCGAAAGTCCAAGGAGCGAGTGCAGAGAAGAAGAGGAAACAATAGAACATTTGATAGTTGTCCAATATATAAATTTGACGATGGTTTCGAGGCAATTCATTCGGTGTCTGATTCTTTTTTGAGATGGATCGTGAACTTCAAATTAATTTAATGAGTACTAAAACATTTACTAGTTCATATTAGTTTTTTCGTCTCCTTTTTCGTTTTCAGGTATGATTCCAAGATTTCAACCTGCATCGCATAGGAAAAAAGAAATTTTGTCGATAAAAAAGAAGCCCTTCAACAAAAACAACAATTTCATCACACTTATACGGGGAGGCAGAGTTTTTCCTGAGGTTTTTATCTGTGCTCTTGTATCATACGTAAAAATGTATGGTACCCCGTTTACATTTCCTCTGCTAATACTGTTGTGACACAAATTGTTGGATATAAAAAAATGTACTGCTCATGTCAAAAGAATATATATATATATATATAATTTTGAAGGAACTATTGGGTAAAGTGGTCAAAAGATTATAAGAAAATATCGTTTTTTACTGCCAAGCTTTCGGATCTTTATTGGATTCTTTCTCAAGGCTAAAATACAATACAAAAACATTATGAAACTATATGAAAATGGTTAATATAATAGAAAACTTACCCGCGAATGATATTCAATACAAAAACACTGAGAGATTGAAGAAATTTTGTTTGAAATTATTGATTATTGTCATTTTGATGATTTGAAAAGTCAATGTGAAATTTGGCTATCTTGTTAATGTATATTTCAGAAAATCGAGGTAAAATACTCTATGAATGTTAACATGAATTTTGGATTAATGTAGTTTCATATATATATATATATATTTATATATATATATATTCCAAAACTGTCCACGAAGTCTCAATTTGATCGGGTCAATACTTCATGAGATATCGAGGAATTAACCTCAAAATTTCAAATGTGCCCAACTCCGAAACTATCCAACCGATTCCACCCATTATGGAACTCAGCCGAAATATTTGGACTCCAAACCTAATCTGACAATTTCAAGTCGCGAAGCTTCTTCCTCCGGGAGTTAGAGCACAAACGACGGACAGAGAGAATCAAATTCGATCACGGAATCTTCCAATCATTTTCGGCTCGAAATTCGAAAATAACAGACATCGTGACGAAACGATAACGCGCTGTAAAATTAATTAAAATTTTTATTTTACAGAAAACGTCCTTGTGGATTGCAGGATTGCAATTTCTGAAGGGAAATTTCTTGGAAAACAGATTGCTTGATGAAAAGTACAGGGTGGGCAAAATTATTATTATTATTATTATTATTATTATTTACAAAATCAGAGTTGAGGATAACCTATACAACTCAAAGAAAATACAATTGATGCTCAACGTGATCGATATACACAATTCAAAATAAAATAAGAAAATCAAATGTAGTACTAACAAAAAACAAAAATTGAAATCAAAATACACTAAATAATAAATTAGTTGGCTACTGAAGGGACCTCGAGAACTATAGCAGCTAGAGGAAAACTGATGACACATTCTCGAGCTCTTTTTTTCTGACTAATCCGAATTTGAAAACAGATCCAGTTTATCGAGCATAGAACTTGAGTTATGTGCGAAAACCGAGAAATTGTCATTTTCAATAATGCTGAATAACTTGCATGTTTGAACTCGTATTGGAAATCTGTTGATACATTCTACAGGTACTTTTTTAGGAGTAATTCAAATATAATATGACTGAATTTTTCAATCCAGCCATGTTCGAGAAATGAGAAGGATTTTGAATTATTCAAATGTAAACTATAGTCGAAAGTTCTCTTATCTTGCTGCAAAATTTTTGCTGATTTCAAAAATGTATCATATGTCGCTATTTACATGAATATAACATGAGAAAAAGTTCAATACTTTTTTCCCGCTTTTCTATTCACTGTTGAATTATTATAAGTAGGCTGGCGTTTCCATAGCGACCATTGAATATGCATTATATGTATTATTATTTATGTCGTTCTGGATATTCCTCGAAAAAGACTTCCCTTGCAACTCAGCTATTACCATTCGCTTGAATATAGCATACCAACATATCGGATTTTTCGTAATTTGGAATATGTCGGGCCATAAGGGATAATTAACCGATTTGCTATTGCAAATCTTAAGAACTATGACAAATTAACCATAGAAATATTTATTCAGCAATCGCTGATTCCAATCATAGAGGCGCAAGTTCATACAAAGATAATGCATATTCAATCGTCGCTATGGTAACGTCAGCCTACTCATAAATCAATAGTGAATAGAAAAGCAAGAAAAAAGTATTGAATTTTTTCTCAAGTAATATTCATGTAAATAGCGACATATAATACATTTTTGAAATCAGCAAAATTTTGTAGCAAGATAAAAGAACTCTCGACAATAGTTTACATTTGAAAAATTCAAAATCCTTCTCATTTCTCGAAAATGGCTGGATTGAAAAATTCAGTCATATTATATTTGAATTATTCCTAAAAAAGTGCATGTAGAATGTATCAACAGATTTCCAATACCAGTTCAAACAAACGAGTTATTCAGCATTATTGAAAATGACAATTTCTAAGTTTTCGCTCATAACTCAAGTTTTATGCGCGATAAGCTGGATCTGTTTTCAGATTCGGATTAGTCAGGAAAAAAGAGCTCGAGAATGTGTTATCAGTTTTCTTCTAGCTGCTATAGTTCTCGAGATCCCTTCAGTAGACAACGAATTTTGCGCACCCTGTACATAAATAATATACAGGATAAACAAAACGAATTGTGTTGTTTCAGAGTACAAATCTAACTTTTTCATCTGACAAAAAGGAGAAATCTGTTCCTGGTTGTCTGATGAAAGAGTCAGATTCGTACTCTGAAAAGTCACAGTTCACTTTATTTATCGCTTTATTGTTCCGATATTGTTCACGAGGCAAAATGTTTTCCAAGAAACTGTCCTTGACAAATAGTTCAATCCTGCAATCCACAAGGGCGTTTTCCAAGAAAAAAAAAATTATTTAATTTTGGTAGTTCTGTTTCAGATATAAAGAGTGAAAACTCAAAACAAATCTATGAGACCTCTTTGTTGGGCGAATATCTAGTTTATTAATGGGTTTTGTTATTGTTGTGCCGACTGTCCACCTGACGGCAGCGCAGATGTAGAATGATAACTAGAATGAACACACGAAATTTCCTCAGAATTTCAACAATGAAAAACTGCCAATGTGTTTACATTCAGAAGCTCAGCAGCGTTAAGCGAGATCAGTACATGAATGAGCGACCGGTCTAGCCCTGCGAAATTGAACGACCGCTCTTCACGTCAGTGATCTTCTAGAATCTATTGCCGCGAACAGTCGCCACTTCAAGATTTCATCCTGTACAATTAAATTCAATTTATGCAGAGGTCCTAATTCAGATTTGAATAATTTCATTGAAATTCGAAATTTTCTTCGAACCGTCCTTGGATCCCAGGCCACCAAGTGCTCATTTCAATCATTTTAATTGGAAAGAGGTTCATCCTTGATTGCGAAGAATTTGATGCGCAAGCAATTACTTTTCGGTATAATTTTTAATTCGGAAGGACTGGAAGGAGTCTGTTCGTTCCTTCAAGGTGGCGAAACTGTTATTCAAAGAAAAAAATATGTAAATGTGGTTTGACGAACAGGAATGGGCGGAAGATGGCGCCACTACAGCAGAGAATAGATATTAGGTCTTATAATACAGTGCGCGTCAAAATTATGGAACAAATATATTTTCTCAGAAAAAAAATATTTGGCAACAAAATCTTCAAACAGGTCAATTTTTGTTTCACTTTTAACATATTTATATGCATTTCTGAAGGATTTTTCTTGCACCCATCAACCCTCTTAATTTTTTCAATAGGGAAAGTAGGTCATGTGGTACTTTTTTGGCAAGGACTTTGTATCTTCTTTACAGGCGTGCAGAAATTTTCAAAAAAAAATTTTTTCTCGAAAAATTAGTTAGTTCAAAGAGGTTTTCAGTATGTGCAATTTTTTTCTTGAAAATTTCTGCACGCCTGTGAAAAAGATACAAAGATCTAGCCAAAAAAGTACCACACATGACCCACTTTCCTTATTCAAAAAATTTAGAGGGTTGATGGGAGTGCAACAAAAATCCTTAAAAAATTTCAAAAAGCACTGCCGTGAAGGCAGCAGCCTTTGCGCGCATGTTCAATGTAGATGACCCCTTCAGCAACGAATTTGAACATGCACGCAAAAGCTGCTGCCTTCACGGCAGTGCTTCTTGAATTTTTTTTGGATAAATTACTGGATTTCAATTCGATCTAATCTGTATTTTTGGAAATATTGGAAAAATGAAATTTTGAATGGGTATATCTACGGAATCATTGGGCGGATTTTACCCATTCACGAATTCGACCTTCGTAATTAAGCCCCAAACCTACTCTACAAATAACGAGTTTCTGAGTCTTCGGTCAGCCTAACGGCCGACTGCGTTAACACAATAACTTCCGAAAGAAACAACTTAGAAACTCTATATTTGTAGAGTAGGTTTGGGGCTTAATTACGAAGGCTGAATTCGTGAATGGGTAAAATCCACCCAATGATTCCGCAGATATATCCAGTCAAAATATTATTTTTCCAATATTTCCAAAAATACAGATCAGATTGAATTAAAATCCAGTATTTCATCGAAAATTACAGTTCGAAGGTTCATACAGAATTGAATGAGGATGATATGATAAGAAAATCACAGAAATTTTTTTTCAAATTGTTCTAATGACACGATTATCACCGATATTTGCATTTAGTTGTCTTTCAGCATCTTCAAACTAGCTGCGAAGTTTTATCAGGACTGAATCGGTATTTCTAGAGTTATACCGAAAAAAACAACGATACCGAGAAGAAAACCTTGAAATTTGACATATCTTTTCCCGATATCTCCGAAACTTATAATCGTAACGAACTGCAATTTGGTACACTGCTGTAAAATATGAAGCTCAAAGTGTGAGTGGATTTTTTTTTTGATATGATGAACGGTTTCCGAATAAAAAAGTTTTTGGAAAAAATTTGGAAAAAATTTTTTTTTCTGAATTTACTGACGATATGATCCTGACGAAATTTGACTCAAAGTTGCGCGTCGTTATACTCCACCTAACTGCCAAGTTTGAATGCAATCGCTCAAGTAGTTTCTCAAATAAAGAATAAATAATTTTTCAAAATTTCAAGTGACCATAACTCCGGAACTATTCGACCGATTTGGCCCATTAACGAATTTAACCGCGGCATCCTGATGCGCGACCTCGGACGGACGAAAAGTTATCGTGTCCACGGCCGGCCGGACAGAATCGATTTTGACACCGGATTCGTCATCAGTGAGTCCAACCTAGTCGTTTGAGACCATTTTCGGCTCAATCATCCAAAATTACAGACATTTAGACAAAACGATAGCACGCTGTTCCCCTAGAACATGCGCGCAAAAATGCATAAAAATTTGGTAAAAGTGAAACAAAAATTGACCTGTTTCAGGAATTTGTTGCTAAATATTTTCTTCTGAAAAAATGAATTTGTTCCATAATTTTGACGCGCACTGTATACCTTACATTTTCAGCGCGCATATTCTAACAGCGTGCTATAGTTTTGTCCAATTGTCTGTTATTTTCGAATTTTGAGCCGAAAATGGTCTCAAACTACTAGGTTGGACCCACTTATGACGAATCCGGTGTCAAAATCGTTTCTTTTCAGCCGGCCGGCCGTGCACACGATTAAGGGCGTACAGAGAGTCATTTGAAGTTTTGAGGTTATTTCCCTGATATTCTAGAACTACTGAAACGATTGAATTGAAACTTGGCAATTAGTTGGAGCCTGAGGATTCGCAACATTTTGCGAGAATTTGTTGAGATCGTTCGGTTAGTAAATTCTGAAAAAATGTTTTTCAAGATCTTTTTCGAATGAAATTTTTTTTCGTAAACTATTAATTCAATTCGGAAAAAAAACTCACAGCTTGAGCTTCATATTTCACAGCAGTATACCAGAATTCGGTTTGATAAGATAATAATTTTTCTCCCTATTACCGAAGTTATTTTCATAATAACTCAAAAAAAAACTAAAAAAGCAATGACGCGAAGGCAGCAGCTTTTGCGCGTATGTTCAATCGAGCTGCCATTGTATAATTAACTCCTAGATTTCAGATCGATCTAATCTGTATCTCCGAGTGAAATTCCGAAGAAATATCTGTTATTGGGTGGATTTTACCCATTCACGAGCCGGAGACCGGCCTTCGTTATTAAGGTCTGGCCCTACTCTACAAATATTAAGTTCCTGAGTTGTTTCTTCAAGAAGTTATTGTTTTTACTATAAGCCGTGTGGACGACTCAAACAATCGAGCTGAAAATTCTAAACTAACCACTCATTTGGGCAAAACCATAATGAGCTGTTCCCCAGACAAGCGCATAAAACATCTCCCATTTTACATTCCGTATTTCAAATTCACTACCACAAACTTCCTGAGACCAGACTCAAGATGGAGAGATAAGAATAATAAAATCACTCAGTTCTCAACAATCTCGGCAAATATTCATATGTTCGTCCAACGACGCTAATTGAGCTTCCAACAGTTAGCAACCACCAAAGTTGGATAATTTGCAAGTTATCGAGCCTGGCAACTTTCCAGATGTCCCGGAGTGCTCTTGTCTTAGACAATTGTCAGACCATCTTGGGATGGAATAATCTCAGAAGGTGACGTCAGCCTCTAGATGATGTCACGTATATGAACATGGATAGGTATTAAGTTTCCCTCCAACTCCGTATGTTTGAATATCAGGGGGCTATCTAAATGAGCGTTCCTCGGCAGGCACTGTTGCCAAATTTTCTAACCGACCAGAAACATGTAATTCTCAACAGATCACTAGAAGCTCATTTTGTACATGTAGCTAACTTCATATTCATCGGACGAAACATATCTGTGAAATATTTTCTGTGCTACTTTGTCATCATAAAGGGTGTTTCTATTAAAGGTATAGAACTTTGAAGTGGAATAAAGCAAGAATGAATTTTTAAAATTGACTTTATTCAAAGGATAATCTTTTGGCATTATAATTTAAATATAATTTCTGACATATGAACGCCACGGATGGCTCGGACGTAATCTAATCTGGAGGTCCAATTTCCAGTCACTTTTTCGAACATTTGTGGACGTATATCGGCAATTACGCGGCGAATGTTGTCCTACAATAGGTCGATCCTTTCGGGCTTATCGACGTAGACTAGCGCCTTCACATATTCCCACAGAAAATAGTCTAGCGGCGTTAAATCGCACGATCAGGGCCCGGAGCATGAAATTATACGGTTATCAAACGTTTCCTTCAATAAATCAATTGTGGCACAGGCTGTGTGACATGATGCGCCGTCTTGTTGAAACCACAGCTGCTGCACATCATGGTTGTTCAAATAAGGAACGGAAAAGTCAACAATGATGGCCCTATCGCTGTGCACGATGGCAGATAGACTGATTCGGGTCTTCCTCTACGATACGCTCTACAGCAGCAATGGCTTCTTCTGTTCTCACTGTACGACGTCTTTGTAGATGCGTACAGTTCGAAGGTTCATACAGAATGTGATGAGAATATTATGATCAGAATATCGCAGAATATGGAATATTCAAAAAAAAAATTTTTTTTATAGATTGTTCTGATGACACACGATCATCACGAAATTTCGCACAAAGATGTCCAACAGCAAATTGAAACTAGCTGCCAAGTTGCATTGTGATTGGAACAGCAGTTTTTGAGTTATTCTAAAAAAGCTCAAGGTATGATCAAAATTTTAAACTGAATGTAATGAACAATTTCCGAGAAAGAATTTTTTTTCCAGTCAGTATACATACTTCTTATTGTCTATAATGAAATCAAACTCTGCCTTCATTCAGCTTATATAAAATATTTGCAAGTAATCAGGCTAAGCAACCTCAAATTTCCTCTGAGATAATTCTCAGACCATCTTCGAATGAAAAAACCTCACAGAAGCTCTGGATAAAGGCACTAAATAGGAATACGTTGAGGATGTAATTTTTCCCCGACATAATGGTGAGATTACCGTTAGATGCCTCCAGGTTCGAACTATTCCAATTGGATTCTATGTAAACCCCAATCTGCTAACTCATTTCTATGGCGTCTTATCGTATTAACAAGGATCCAAGATTGGAGCTGGCTAAGCTTCTTGAATATTCGTTCGATAGTGAATATCTCGTTATCACATCCTTAATGGTAATAGAGAGGCTCCCTGTCGCGATATTGCGATGAAATATCTCAATAGATTTGTCTCAAAGTGGTTAAAGAGGGTTCAATTCGGGAATCTCCTTGAATAATAGCAGGAATGTATATTGGGCATCTTCAGGCAGACAAATAGGTATGGGCTTTGTTCTATTCGATTTGGAAGGAAGGTTAGAAACAGCATTGTATAAAGACCACGTTGGTGTTTAAACAATGGTATCAGTTCGCATTTGAGCTATCCCTAACATGGTCTTTAGAAAGAATTTATAAAAAATTGTTTTTTTTTGGTCCGCATGTTCTATCTTGCTATCTTTTCGAACAAATATCTGTAATTTTCGAATGTTGCGCTGAAAATGATCTCAAACGACTAAATCACTTCTGAATCTTTCATGCGTGGATACCTTCAATGGGGGTTTTTCCTTTAAACGAAAATGTAGTAATTTTCATGGAAAACCTTTACAACATCACATTTCAAACATATAATTTCAATATTATATTGAAAAAAAAATGTTTGATCACTCAAAACTGAAAAATAAAAATGGGGATTGGAATTTAACGGGACTTGTCTTGAGTGCACGATATGGCAACGTCGAATTCAGCTTTCTCGGAAAGAAAAGGACGTCAAATGTGTTACTCTGCTTAGGAAAACAGAGAAAGCTATATTTCGATATGGTTAGAGTAGAAGACAACGACCAAGGAATAGAAAAAGAAGAGCACAGACTATCATACGGTCATATTACTGTCAAATCGCAAACGGAAATTGTTTGGTTATATTGACAAAGACTACGTGTGTACCACAGAATAGGAATAAATATTTCATTATTCTATAGCAGGAAGAGTTATTCTACTAAACACCATTGTCACTTCGTGCATGCCTGGCAAATTCCAAACCCCAATTTCGAAATCTGATTTTGAATACTTTCTGAAGGTAATTTGGGAAAATGATGAATCAAACCCATAATAATTATGTTAAAATTTGTATTTATTTATTCTTTTATTTATTTATTTACACAGGAACACAAACAGGACAAAGTCCTGTAATAACCCAAATTCAGGAAAAACCCCCATTCTATCAATTCTGAAAAATCCAAAATGTGAAGTGTTCTTCTTCTTCCGGCGACAATTATGTCCTGATCCAATTCCCTGAGCATTCCGGAATGTCAGCAATGTCGAGTATATCATTGGAATTTATGACCGAAAATAGTTCGGCCCAAATGACGAAAACAAAAGCCATACATAATGCATATTATGTTGTTATCCAGTTTTCTTGTCCCAGAATCGCTATGCCTTCGACAAAAAACAGGGTAGATGCCTCTGTAGAAGATAAATGTTTAGAAATAGGAGTTCAGAATGATGTCAACTGTCCTCTGAAATTTATTTGCGGAAAAACTCGTTCGTGGAACTTGAAGAATATTTCTTATGTTGACTTCGCACAATGATGAAATTTATATGCTAATATCTTCTATTTGTCAAAACTTATTCGGACAAATCGTTCGAGTTATTGAGCGATAATTCAAACTGGTTGTTACAAATTTCTGTAGTTATCTATCGTGTGATTCTGACAGAAATTCGCCATAATTTTTACGCGCTTGACATGGGAAACAGCGCGTTATCGTTCTGTCTAAACGTCTGCCATTTTCGAATTTTTAGCCTTCCGGTCTCATCGATGTTGGTGGTCAGATAAATAAAATATAAAAAAGACAATCACAGAACTTACTTCTCTAAAATAAGTTATAAAACACAAAATATGCAACAATAAGTAAAATGGTATTTTGAAATATGTCACTCGTTTTAAATTGAATGACACAGACAAGATGCAAGTTCTTATGCTTAAACTAGTTACCAAGTTTCAATTCAATTGCTTAAGTAGTTCAAATGGCTTTTACTCCGAAACCGATCAGCCGATACACTGAAAGTTTCAAGTCGATAGGATTTTCCGTTCACCCGTAATTGTGCATACGGCTGGCCGGACATAATTCGTCATCAGTGAGTCCATCCTAGTCGTTTGAGACCATTTTCAGCTCAGAAATCCAGTAATTCATCGAAACAAAATCTAGAAAAGCACTGTCGTGAAGGCAGCAACTTTTGCGCGCATGTTCAAATTCGTTGCCAAAGCTGTCATCTACATTGAACATTCGCGCAAAAGCTGCTGCCTTCACGGCAGTGTTTTTCCAGATTTTTTTATTATATCATCCCTTTACTCTTTTTGTCTCCAAATCACAAACATACTGAAGTACTACTCACTTCGGCGTTGCCGAGTATATCTCGAAAATCCGAAAAAGGACGTCATTGCCATATCCACCTAGTTTTTCCAGAATAACTCAAATTTTTTGAATTTAATATTCAAATTTTGTTGTTCTCCCAAAAAAAACCAAAACCCCCCAAAAAACCCCCATACATGCCCCCTCGTGTGTCATCATAATAAAGTCAAAAATTAATATTATTAATTATCGAACCAGCGTTAATCTAGATCTCAACTCACGCAGATGAACTTTGTGATTAATCGAGTGAGTTATGACCACAATTTGATTACTATAGGTAAGTACTTCATTCACGACTTCAACAATAAATACTCAGATACAAGCATAGGGGATGAACTTTATCAACAAATTACAAAAATAAAAGATGGCCATCAGAATTTTTTGGAGATTTGAGTCAAAAAATATCCAACTTTCTTCATTTACCGTACCTGCAAATCGATCAGTTCTTGTAGAGTTCGGTGGCTTCAGCGATTTTAAATCTTTATTTTCAGATTTTATAGTGAGTTATAGTGGTGAGTTATTATTAACTCACGTTGTTTATAGTTACGATAAATTTCTCGAAAGAAGTTGAATAACGAATATATATTCCAATAGAGCAGTTCCAGCTCTCTATGGTTCATCAAAATGAATCAGCTGATGGGATGGTTTTGTGCGTCCTTTGGCATTTGTCATACGTTGGACGTAAAACAACCTCACTTTCCCCGTTTGTTTATGTTATGAAGTAGAGTATTTTCAACAATTTCAGGATAAATTCACTAGTAAAAATGTTTTATTTTAATAGAATCGGTGAATAACTAGGCCAAGTTATTGTTTCGTTGTGAAATACAACATGAATACACCGAGAGACGAAGGAATCTGATTTTTCAGATATATGGTACTGTAGACTTTATATTTGAATATTTGCATTTTTGACCCATTCCCCTAAATTTTATCTGGTATTGGAAGGAATAGAATACTATGTGAACTGTCCCAGAGAAAGCAAACATCCTATATTCCCGACATAAACTGAAAAAATTGTTCTGACAAAGTAACAAACTATGGTAGTTTGTTGGAAACATTTCCACACTGGTGAAGAAATTATGTTAGACTATCTACTCAATTCATTCTGTTTTATAAGTTGAATCATGATGAACTATGATAAGAATATTTCGTGTTTGTTATACACATTTCAAGAATTATATCAGACTACGATAGCTGGCATTATGATGGACAAACCCATCCTGATTGGTAACCACTCACAACTCTATATTATATATAAAGCCAATCAAGGCAATTCGTTATGTGATAGGTTTCTCAAAATATTGCATGTAGTTTAAATAATAATGAACCAGATAACTTCCTCTGTTCTCAACCAAACACGTTCCAATGTGGCTCGACTACCCAAGGATTGAACTTCAACATTTTGTTATTTGTAATATGTTTCGAATTGACCTTATTGTCAATTAAATATTATGAAAGCCCTAATGTTGCATCTGCATAATAAAAAACATTTTATATGGATAGTAAAGCATTTTCTGAGGATGAATCGAAATCGGTGTTCAAGAAAAAAAATTCATATGAATTATTTTAATTGAAGGTTATGATAGCACTGACATAGCAACTGCAGACCAATATTGTAGTAGTTGGATAATGTGTAAGAGATAACGTTATTTGAAATAGTACTGAGTAGTTCTCTGGAACCCATGTTTTTTCCATTCCATACATTTGTTGGGTTACATTTTGCTGTTAATTTTCAGGAATAAATGAGCCAAACATTTTACTGCTTCATTTTCAATAGTTGCCATCTCTGATGTTGATACTCTAGGCTTTAGAAATTAAGAATAAATACTGCAATTTCCATTTATATCGTTTTGAATGATTATCATCTGAAATTGAATATCAGTTAATCAGATCCATTATCACTAAATTCAACTTGTAAAGAAAATTAAGTCACTAAAATCTACAAATAATCGCTCTTCGCCAATGTAAACAAAGCGAATGTATTCCTTCGTCTCTCGTTGTATTTATGTTGCATTTCACAACGACATAAAAACTTGGCCTAGTAATTAACCAATTCTATTAATATAAATCATTTCAACTTGTGAATTCATCCTGAAATTGTTGAAGCTGCTGTACTTCATGACATAAACATAGCACAGATAACAAATGTCTTTTTTCAAAACTGCCATTCTTCGGTCACAGAATAGATACCTCTATATTCTGTGCTTCGGCTGTCCCCCCCCCATCGGCCATGTTGTGACGTCAGCTGGAACTGCTCTATAGGAGTAGATAAAGAAAATTTGTACTCTCTATAGAGGGAATTAATCGAATATAATCTAAATATTTTTTTCACTCACCCTGCCTTCCTAACGGCGCCAGTACAGTTGAAAGAAGCTGCTGCCGTTCCAGTCTGCTTGGCTTTATAGGGGGAGTTCATAATGCTTTCCCCATCATCCTCGTCTGAGACGGCGGTCGTCAGGGACATGCGGTCATCATCGGAGATCTGAATACAAAAAAAAGAATCGTTTCAGAGGAATCGGATAATTAAAGACCTCAAATGTCTTCCTCAGAGGAAGGATTGCACGAGGGTGGTGTTGCCGAATCTTCGTTACGTCTACCCTCTAATTTACATAAGTTCTCATTATGATTCCAATTGATGATTAAGGAGAAAAGATCAGAATTCTTCTTCTTAATCACTGTTAAGTTGAAATGTGAAGGTTCGACATAGTTGGATTCATCTTTGTCTTTGGTTGTTTTTCGTAAGCTGGCATTGACCATTTACTCTCTGGGATTGCTGTTTGACGCCTAATTAACGGACGATTCAACACAATACCTCACGAACCAAACAACTTAGAGATGCAAGATGGCTTCCTCGGAGAAAGAATCGCACGAGAGCGGTGTTGCCGAATCTTCGTTACGTCTATTTTTTGTATTTATATGTTCAGACCATCCTACGCTTCAACGAAACCCCGCAAAAGATTGAAGCTTGCGGGAGTTAGGATACAGGCTGTGTTCTGTGTAGGCTTTGTTACTAATTCCTTGCGCCATGTTAGGAACCGCTCTGTTAATGGGGGTTTTTCCTGAATTTGGGATATTACTGCAAATGCAAATTTGAACATAATTATTATAGGTTTGATTCATCATTTTCCCAAATTAACTTCAGAAAGTATTCAAAATCGGATTTCAAAATTGGAATTTGGGATTTGCCAGGCATGCACGAAGTGACAACGGTGTTTAGTAGAATAGCTTTGTCTGCTATAGAATAATGAAATATTTATTCCTATTCTGTGGTGCACACCTGTTCTTTGTCAATATAACCAAACAATTTCCCTTTGCGATTTGTCAGTAATATGACAGTATGTGCTCTTCTTATTCTATTCCTTGGTCGTTGTCTTCTACTCTAACCAGATCGAAGTATAGCTATCTCTGTTATCCTAAGCAAAGTTACACATTTGACGTCCTTTTCTTTCCGAGAAAGCTGAATTCGACGTTGCCATATGGTGCACCCAAGACAAATCCCTTTAAATGCGGATCCTCATTTTTATTTTTCAGTTTTAGGTGATCAAACATTCTTTTAAAAATATAATATTGAAATTATATTTCTGAAATGTGATGTTCTCAAGGATTTTCATGAAAATTTCTGCATTTTCGTTTGAAGGAAAAACCCCCATAGTTCACCCAACAGAAAACCGGAAAAGTTATTTCCTGGCCGAGGGCCTGAACCCCAGACCTTACGATCATGAAGCACGAGCTCTAACCACTAAGCTACCGCCGCTATCCTTCTAATATTCTCATCATGATTGATAACAATTCTTTTCTTATTCACCGAGTTAAAAATGTTGGGGTTTGCTCTCTTTGCTGCATTGTTAGTGTTCACACTTAGCCATTTAAATTCTGAGATTGGTGTTTGGCGCCTAAAGGCACCACTAGTTAACACAATAATTGTCGAAACAAACGTCTTACAGACTTTAAATGTCTTCCTCAGGTAAGGAGTTGCATGAGGGCGGTGTTGCCACATTTTCGGTTCGACAATCCTTCTTATATGAGTTCTCAGTATGACTAGAAATGATAGTTAAAAAAGATAAGAATTCTATCTCTTATTAACTGAGTGGGTTATGTAAAGGTAAACTAATATTAATTTGATATTTTTAGTTGGCTGCATTGATTGGTCAATGTCTGCCATATTTATACTCATATTCTGTTCACCCTGAGGTTGTTTGGCGCCCAAAAACGTCAATTGCCGACATATTAAGTTGAGGAGCAATCGACTTGGACACTATAAATGCCTTCACAAAATATAGAATTGAACGAGAGCAGTGTTGCCGAATCTCCGTTAGGTATACGCCTCTCATACAAGTTCTCATTCAGATTCGAATTGATAATGAAAGATAAACTCAACGGGAAGTTAACTTTAACTTTAACTGAAAATTAAGCAGTAATTTCCAGTTGAAGTTAGATTTGCAGGGTAATCTTTTTCAGGTGGTTTGAGTTTTCGGCTGACATAAGGGGAATATAACCTCGATTTGTTTGTTGTTATGATATTTTCGGAAACATGTTAGCAAGATATAATTCACTTCATTTTTAATTCACGATGATGAAGATGACATGAATATTGTTGAACATCCTCGTTGAGAGATATTCACTTCATTTTTGAAGAACTTTTAACTGACTATGACGATGATGCCATGAAAATTGTTGAATATCCTCATTGAGAAAGGCTATTTAGAAATCGGCTGAACATTTGAACTTATGGGAAGAAACGGAATTCAAAAACCGATTTCGCTTATCTGGACACTCTGCACGCCTGTAATGGAATACATATTCTTAGAAATTGTGCTGTGACGCTAGTGATGCAAATGTGTTGATTACACGCATTATGCAGCTTGTTCTTTCTTGATAGTTGCTGGAGATTTTAGGGGTTTTCACAAATCAACTACACTGGCTGTATTATCAGATATGTCTCACGGAAATTATATGCTTTATTATCTATTTACATCAAAATGCCTGCTATGAACCTCACTCGAGTAATAATCCAATCTCGAGAGTTCCTCATGGCATATTATTGTAAAGAAAATACTCTTTCTGTTCAACTATTATAAGATGTCAATGGAAAATAAATCATTGGCATTTATTCTTTTCGGTGCCTAATATAACAGATGAAAGTTGTAAATGCGTAATGAAGCATAATAATTTATACACATTATTTAACTTTTAAGATGAAAGGAAATCATCACAATTGCAATGGATTCTTTTCTTATAGTAATGGCCAAGCTGGTAGCTGTACCAATACTAGATATCAGGGCTCCATAACCCTGAGCCACACAAACCATTACCATATCTTTTAATCGAATGACAATTTTTGCAAATTCAGTGTTGAGATTATTACCACTCCCAGTGTCAGTTGAAAATACTTGCCCGTTGGTGAAGAGTGAAGTATTTGTAAAAAATTCTGTACCTAATTAGATTTGGACAAATTTTATTGTAATTGTTATATAATTCCTGAATTGAATGTATCTCATTATTGTCAAAGTTTTTCCTTTTAAGCTTTCATTTCCAATATATTCAGTAGTGGAAGTAGTTTTTTCAGTTAGGTGACCGAATAAATACCCAAACACCCCTTCCATATTGGAAAAGTATAAGAATTCAAAATTGATCATTGCAACTCTCCCTCAAATCAGTAATTTTATTTTTATGGAAACCACAATCCATTAAGCTCCCTGATACATAGTGCGAATATTTGTCAATAAATGATTTGTTTATTCCTATCATATTTTGAAAGGGAGTATTTTTCAAAACTCCAGCTTTTCCAACCCAGAAATTGGGGTTAGATTTATTACAGAATCTCAAACTATTTCATTCTCCTTTTCATAGAAATCATCACAGTATTTCTTGTCTATGATAGAAATGAGACTTTTATAATCCCGACATTTTTGAGCAAAAGTTAATTTTCAGTTAAAGTTAAAGATAACTTTCAGTTAAGTTTTATAATACCGGCCCTTAGTATGATTTTATTGAAAATCCCATGTTTTGAGTGAAAACCACCTGTCAATAGATCTTGAATATTTTCAGCGTTGTGGTGTTACCGCTCATATCAAAAAGCAGTAGGAACTTTGATGCTTGGAGATAATTCGAATGAAAACTTGCTCGAAAAACCTACAATTTAGCTATGGTTATATGTTACTGCGTTTGAAAAGAAATTTAGTTCTCTTTCAACACATCCCATTATAAACCGAGCATTCTTATCGAAAAATCGCACTTTTAATAGTTTCAGTATGTCTTGAAAGTGCCTCGGATTGTGAATAAACCTGTTTGATTCAAGACTTATTTCATTATTCGGGAATGAGAAAATGCAGTCAATCAAAAACTCGCAAAGTTATCTGTACTTTCTCATACAACCGGCAACTCCAAAACGCTGAAAATAAATAGACCAATGAAGCTGTGGTTTCTACTCAAGAAACCAAATTTTGAATGAAATCGTTCTTCCTAGAAATATACATAAATATATATATATAGAGAAGACTTTTTCTCTTGAATATGACCGTTGATTGATTTTGAGAATTGTTCGTTCGTAATATTCGAATATTTTATCTGGAGCATAAGATAATCACCAATTCAAAAAAATTTCAAAAAGCACTGCCGTGAAGGCGCGCATGTTCAATGTAGATGACCGCTTCAGCAACGAATTTGAACATGCACGCAAAAGCTGCTGCCTTCACGGCAGTGCTTTTCGAAATTTTTACTGATAAATTACTGGATTTCAATTCGATCAAATCTGTTTTATGGTCAGCCTAACGGCCGACTGCGTAAACACAATAACTTCCGAAAGAAACAACTTAGAAACTCGATATTTGTAGAGAAGGTTTGCACCTTAATTACGAAGGTCGAATTCGTGAATGGGTAAAATCCACCCAATGATTCCGTAGATATACCAAATCAAAATTTTATTTTTCCAATATTTCCAAATTACAGATTTGATCGAATTGAAATCCAGTAATTTATCGAAAAATAACAGTTCGAAGTTTCATACAGAATTTAATGAGGATGATATGATAAGAAAATCATAGAAATTTTTTTTTCAAATTGTTCTTATGACACGATTATCACGAAATTTCGCACAAAGTTGTCTTTCAGCATCTCAAAACTAGCTGTGAAATTTTATCAGGACTGCATCAGTATTTCTCGAGTTATACCGAAAAAATCAACGAAATCGAGAAGAAAACCTCGAAATTTGACATATTTTTTCCCGATATCCCCAAAAATTATGATCGTATCGAACTGAAATTTGGCACATTGCTGTGAAATATGAAGCTTAAAGTGTAAGTGGAATTTTTCTTTGAATATGATGAATGATTTCAGAAAGGAAAATTTTTTGGATCCTGACGAAATTTGGCTCAAAGTTGCGCGTCGTTATACTCCACCTAACTGCCAAGTTTTAATTCAATCGCTCAAGTAGTTTCTGAAATAAAAAATAAATAACTTCAAAATTTCAAGTGCCTATAACTCAAAAACTATTTTACCGATTTTTCCCATTAACGAACTCAACCGCGGCATTCTGATGCGCAACCTATCCTGAAAGTTTCAAGTTGCTAGCTCGCTTCTGTCGACAGTTATCGTGTCTACGGCCGGACGGACTGCCAGCCGGCCGGCCGGCCGGACAGAATCGATTTTGACACCGGATTCGTCATCAGTGAGTCCAACCTAGTCGATTGAGATCATTTTCGGCTCAATCATCCAAAATTACAGACATTTGGACAAAACGATAGCACGCTGTTCCCCTAAAACATGCGCGCAAAAACACAGTGATGGGAATTCTGAATGATTCAATCAAACGAAAGCAACCTTCAATAATTGCACATAAATTATGAAAATTGTTTAAAATAATTTTCAACCCAACGAAATTTCGCACAAGCTCGAAAGTCAGTTCTTTCCAACAAATTACCAAGTCACTTTCACATCGGTGGTCTTTGAGTTCCTAATATGTGAATTAAGAGATGGAAGGCCCGTCAATATACAGGTTGTCCTTTGATGATAAGGTAATATTTAGGAGAGCGATTACTAGAGCCATTTTTGAAAAACAAATTTTCGTGAAGGTATGTCGTAAACGTGCTTACCTTTGAGATAGAGGGTGGTGAATTTTTCAAAAATAAATCGATTTTTTTAACCACAATAAGGCTGCTGTATATATTTCTATGAAATTCGTTGCACGTTCCCAATTTATCAAGATAAATTTTCTGATGTGAAAAATAATTTTGTCATTTTTACGCGATTGTTCTGGGGAACAGCGCGTTATCATTTCGTCATATGTCTGTAATTTTCGAATTTTGAGCCGAAATTGGTCTCAAACGACTAGGTTGGACTCACTGATGAAGAATCCGTGGTCAAAATTGATTCTGTCCTTCCGGCCGGCCGTGTGCGCTGTAACTTTCGAAAGGAAGGACCTAGAGTCTTGAAATTTTCAGGTTAGGTTAAGATCCTGATTATCTTGGTTAAGTTCGTTGATGGGCCAAATCTGCCTAATGGTTTTGTGCTACAGCCATTTGAAATTTTGAGTTGTCAATAATTCGAAAAATATTTATCTGATCGAAATGAAACTTGGTTGGACAGTGTCGATAAGAAGAATAATCCATGGCAAATTCGAAAAAACAATTTTTTTTTGAAAATTTCCATATTTCATTGAAATTTCACTGAAAATTTCCAAGTCACCATTTCGCAATGTGAACAAGCGCGTAAAAGCTGCTGACTTCACGACAGTGGTTTTCTAGATATTCACCATGGGTTGCATGGGTTTCGTACTGAATATTTCCGGGAGAAAAAGGAACGACATTGCTTTTTCGCAAGTTCAAAATCATTTTTGAAATAAATTTCTGGAAGAATTTGAACTCCTGATAAAATCCGGTATGGCGCATGATTTTCGCTTGACATAATTACAATCGTTTGACTTCAGCTTTAAACTGCTGAAATTTTCAGCCCATTCGCGAGCAATGGGGGTTTTTCCTGAATTTAGGTTATAACTGCAAATGCAAATTTGAACACAATTATTATGGGTTTGATTCATCATTTTCCCAAATTACCTTCAGAAAGTATTCAAAATCAGATTTCAAAATTGGGGTTTGGGAT
Source organism: Myrrha octodecimguttata (assembly GCA_958510865.1). Classification (NCBI taxonomy): domain Eukaryota; kingdom Metazoa; phylum Arthropoda; class Insecta; order Coleoptera; family Coccinellidae; genus Myrrha; species Myrrha octodecimguttata. Next base: position 76,734,589 of record OY294057.1, read on the forward strand.
TTGCCAGGCATGCACGAAGTGACAACGGTGTTTAGTAGAATAGCTTTTTCTGCTATAGAATAATGAAATATTTATTCCTATTCTGTGGTACACACGTGTTCTTTGTCAATAAAACCAAACAATAGAGCACTAGCGTCAAAATCAGCTGCTGGGGGGACAAACAAAGAGATTTCCCATAAGAGCTACTGTTAACGTTTAGTGTGTTATCTGAGTGGAAAAACATTTTGAGATTGTTTTTTTCAGTTAATTTTGATCATTGAACCTTTTTGAATACCTTCAGGTAAGAGAATAGTTTGCAAGGATGATTTGAATAAAGGTTTTTCCAGTTTAAATATACCCACTACTGTTTGTTACATACATTGTTATGTCTCCTTTTTCAGATTAAATTCAACTATGAAATTTTTTGCAGCTGTGAGCTCTAGCCATCGGTCCAATAGTGATAATCACACCCATTTTTTTAGATTTTTGTCGTTGAAAACTAAATAGAAGCAGGTCAAACCTGCCAAGGTGGAAAGAGAAAGTACGCTTGCTTTTATCTCTACATGGGGATGACTTCCCCGATTCTAAAGCGAAAAATTCTTTTATTTTCTGCATTATCTTTAACGGGTAATGAACTATCAAAGTTACTTAACATATTTATGGATAAATATCATTTCAGGACAACCTTTGAACGAACTTGGCATTGGAATGATATTCAAGATACAATAACAATTATGAATTTATATAGTTACCATAAGCATGGCATTCTGAAATCATAAACAGAAGATAATGGTAACAGAAGTAAAACACACAACTGTGAACATTTTTGTGGCATTATTTTCTTGATGGAATATGTCTTCCGACAGGAGTCTCACGTTGAATCTATAAATCCTAATATAATTCCAGTATTCTCTAGGAGGATCTTAGACCTTAAAAGTTTGTGAAAATACAGACCAATCATAGTAGGATATTGCCAGATACTGCAAGTTGATGCCAAAAGATTAATATCGGCAAAGTGTCAAACAATCAGTTAAGCCTCAAACATACTTTATTGAATGAAAATATTGAGTAGAGTTCCTTTCATTGTATTACAACCACTGTGAAAATAAATACTTATTTATCTCATGTTATTATTCAAATATAGAACTCTCAACTACAAATTGTTGTTCACTACTTGAAAATATGAAATCATCTATTTTCCTGGATAATGTTAATCTCAAGCCTCCAAAGATTGCCAACAACTTAAATTTGGGAAAACAACCCAAACTTATAAAATGAACAATAATCTGCAGCACCATAACAAATGTCAGTTTACAATAACAATAACAAACTCTTTGTTTGTCCCCCCAGCGGCCATGTTGTGACGTCACCTGCTAGTGCTCTATTGCCGTTTGCGATTTGTCAGTAATATGACAGTATGACAGTCTGTGCTCTTCTTTTTCTATTCCTTGGTCGTTGTCTTCTACTCTAACCAGATCGAAGTATAGCTATCTCTGTTTTCCTAAGCAAAGTAACACATTTGACGTCCTTTTCTTTCCGAGAAAGCTGAATTCGACGTTGCCATATCGTCCACTCAAGACAAATCTCTTTAAATGCCAATTTCCATTTTCATTTTTCAGTTTAAGTTGATCGAACATTTTTTTTAAAATATAATATTGAAATTATATGTTTGAAATGTGTTGTTTTAGAGGTTTTTCATGAAAATTACTGCATTTTCGTTTAAAGCAAAAAAACCCCATTTTCACTGTATTTTGACAATATCCAGCCCGCTTCTCAGACTCGTAATATCAAAGAGTGTCGGCATCTTGATTCCTATGAAACTGTCAGCTGTCAAATCGTTTTTCTTTCAGGGTTGCCAGCACAAATTGCAAATTCAAATCCTTCGAGAACACTGGGCCACCTTCATTCCTAAAGATTTAGTGTGAAACATACTGAAATGCCCATTATACATTTCTAAACTTACTTTTGTCACGATCCCGTACTGTTCGAAATGAACAACGGAAATAAACATGTACATCTTCATTTCGCACGAAAGGGTATAACTTCAAATGTACCTTATCTAGATAGCTTTTGCCAGGGGATGCTAATTACATAGTTCCAGGACCTGAACCTACAGATAATTTCGGACGGATTCCCGCAGACCCTCGGGACCGACCTAAGCGCCCCCTATTCAAAAACAGCGAAATTACCAACACTGGAAAGTAACTGCCGCATAAGGGAAATTACGCCAATCCCGTCGGATTTTCTGGGTGTTCATGGATTCTCCCGATTTTGTTGTTGATGAAGTCAGCTTGTTCTGGACCAGTGAGATGGAAAGTTGGAGATAATCAGGAGTCGTTGAACCATTCTGTTTGTCAGTCGGGGGTAATTTGGATCTTGTCTGTTTATGGCAAAATTCATCGAGTTGGGATTATTTTTTTCGTGGGAAAAGGTTGATGTTTCGTGAATATTTGGTTGAAGATTGCTATCTTTTTTGAACGCTTGGATGATTTCGTAGCGTCACAAATGGTGATGCTGTTAGAATTTGTTAAAACTCAATTAGAGTAGATGTCAAACTATTCAAGATTTATGAGTTTACGAATTATTTCAACGATCTCATAACAGGGATATTATCTTGCCCAAATGTTCTTCGTTTTAGAAACGAAAATGGCATCAAAAGACAAGTTTGGGCTCACAGATAAAAACTTACAAGAGCACTGACGTAAAGTCAGCAGCTTTTGCACGCTTGTTCACATTGCGGAATGATGACTTGGAAATTTCAGTTAAAATAGTCTTCCATTTATAATTCTTCCTATTAACACTGTTCATTTCCGAGTTAATGAAAAATCGTAATTTGAAATGGCTGTAACACAGAAACTACACCGCAATTTTGGCCCATTAACGAACTCAACCGAGATACTCAGGATTGAAATCTAACCTGAGAATTTCAAGACTATAGGTTCTTCCTTTCGAAAGTAAGAGCACACACGGCTGGCTTGGCGACCAGACTGCCTGCCGGACAAAATTCAAATTCGACCACGGATTCTTCATCAGTGAGTACAACCTAGTCATTTGAGACCGATTTCAGCTCAAAATTCGAGAATAACAGACATTGTGACGCACACGATAATGCTCTGTTCCCCAGAACAAGCGCGTAAAAATCCAAGGTCAAATTAATTTTTGTTTGAATAACGATAAATGAACAGGATGAACTAGCAACTCGAAATTTCTAGGATAGGTCAGTTCCGGAGTAACACCAATTCGAATTAATTTGAATTTTACTCAATATTTCAAGAAACACCGATGTTCTCAGATTGACTTGAAAATCAGTAGGAACAAACCTTAGACAAAGGTTCCTTTGTCTGAGGAACAAACTGAGTTTCAAACTCATGCAAAATTTCGTGGTGAAAATCGGGTTGAAAATTATTCAAAATTTTGTGTAGGCTTCTTTTAATTTCGAAAATACTCTGTCCAAATTCGGTGAAATTTCGTACGAAATTTCAAAAGTCATTTCGAATAGACGACTTCGGCCCAAGTTTCCAACCCACAATTTTCATCACTGGGGAACGGGAATTCCAGGACAAATTCGACATCATAAGGTCCGCGTTATTTATAAAATTATATATATATTATATATTATATTATCAGTAAAAGATGCCTCGGCTCCTCAAACGAGATAATTCCGTCCAAATATAGGGTGTTTGTTAACATCATCTCTGATTGGCTGAAATTTAAGTTGGGATTCCCGATTTCATGTTAATAGTGTCAGATTTATATAGGATATGTTCCGCAAATCAACTTGGTTGTTTCGGTGGCCGGATTTCCACCGTAATTATGAAATATTCGGTTGGTTCCTGAAAAAAAGGTTAATCACGAAATTTGATTGATGAAAAAACGTTCTTTTTGTAACCAAAACGACAGTCAATGTTCTATAGTAACATATCCATAGCATAGAACAATCTTTATTTACTTTATGATCCATAGAACATAGAAGAGACAACAATCAACAATGGAAAAATTACTAGGTATGGTCTATGGATCAAAAGGTAAATAAAGATTGTTCTATACTATGTAACCATAAAACATTGATTGTCGTTCTGGTGCATAGACTTAATATGTCTATGTTCTGGTGACAGAAAGATTGCTTTTTCATCAATCAAATTCCGTAAGTAACCTTTTTTTCAGGAACCAACCGAATATTTCATATTTACAGAACGGAAAACCGGCAACCGAAATAACCAAGTCGATTTGCGAAACATATTCTTTATAAAGTGGACACTATTTACATGAATCATGAATCCCCACTTAAATGACAACCTCACAAAAACCTATATTTGGAAGGAATTATCTTGTTTGAGGAGCCGAGGCATCTTTTACGTATATTTATAAATAAAGCGAACCTTATCATGTCGAATTTGTCCTGAAATTCCCGTTTCCTAGTGATAGTAAATTAGTGAAGAGAATTGTTGGTTGGCAACTTGGGCCGAAGTCGTCTACTGACTTGACCTCTGAATAAAGAACATTGTTCTCTATTCAAAGGACTTGACGGATTCAATAACCTCAATTCAACAAAGAAAGGCGATTTCAAGGATGAATTCGTTAAATATTACAAGGTGCGCGCCATTTCTATTAGAATTTTGCGAAAAACTTCTGTACCTAAGGCGAACAAACTTTATCGTACCATCCTGAAGTAATCATACCCGGGAACAAAATCCTCCCGAAAATCGAATCGAATGAATATGGGATAAATGTCATAACGACAGGCCCTAAATAATGAATAATTCAAGAACAACAGGTGTTCCAGCAAGTTTCACTGGGAATAAATCATTTCTTCTGACGTTTATGGATTTGTTCGAGGTGAATTTTAGCTTAAACATCCGTGTAATAGGATAGAATGGAAGGTTGTATGTGAAGAGGCTGTATTAATACCAGAATTTCTGGGAATTTAATTATTGTGAAACTACAAGGTGTCTCAAAAAAAATTTATACTCCAATAATTGAAAATAAAATCAATCGTTTATGGAAAATATATTTATCAGTTATTAAAAAACACTCTATGGGAATTTATTTCTTGAAAATAATGTCGTCTAAATGCTTTCCCTCGCGTTTGCGACATTAAATATTGAAATTTATGATGACAGATTGGCAGGTTGGCTTCGTGATGGCTCCCATTTCGTGGAGGATATTCTGTTTTAACTGGTCCACGCTTTAGATTTGAGGAAACTCCACAGGAAAAAGTCCATAGGAGTGAAATCAGGAGTGCGTGGTGGCCAACTGATGTCACCTCTTCTCGATATTAATTTACCTGGGAAAATTTCACGAACTCGTGGCAGAAACCTATTCGACGTGTGTGACGTTGCTTCATCCTGCAGAACCCATGTTCTTCGATTATAGCCAGGAAAATTTTGCAGTTCAGGCAACGAAAACTTATCTAACATCCTAAAAATATATAAAATCAATATATATATATATATATATATAATGTATTTTTTTCAGGGTATAGCGACTCTCGTTGTTGGAGTAAAAGGAAGTACTCTTTTTTCTAAACCAAGCTTTCGCAATTTGTTTATTGCTTCTTCAGGGTTTCTATAATACAGAACATCTATCAATAAATTAAAAACATTCACAATATTGCATGGTTCCTACCGAAAGTGAGGTTAAACATGAAACCAGCAACAACAATCATGACACAATACGTTTTTAACACTTAAATATTCTACTTAAGTTGCAAGACACTAATTCGAACTTCATGGATATCAATTTGTACATTCTTAAAATTCTCAAATTTTATCTTTCTACGTTCTATAATAAAATTTTTATTTTGATTTGTCTATCTCAGTTGTCTAATTGCGTTTTTCCCAAAGATTGTCACCTCTCAATGACAACAACAAATTGCGAAAGCTTGGTTTAGAAAAAAGAGTACTTCCTTTTACTCCAACAACGAGAGTCGCTATACCCTGAAAAAAATACATTATCAATACTACAGACTCTGATACACAATTTATATATATATATATATATATATATATATAAAGCTCTGAATTTACTGTACGAGCACGTCCCCTTTCATCTTCAAAAAAGTATGGACCGATAATTCCTCGCGATGACATTGCAGTCCATACGGTCACGTTTGGCGAATGAAGGAGTTTCTGATGCTTACATTTGATTGGTTGCACTCCAAAAGCGACAGTTTTGCTTCTATACGTGCTCATTAAGATGAAAATGAGCTTCATCGGAGAATAAGATGTTACATGTTTGTAAGCGCTCAATTGCTTGTTTACGAATTCTAGCCTCCGAATGTCATCCTGGGGTTTAAGTTCTTGCACCAATTGAATTGTATCGGTATGCAGCTTCAGACCTTAGTGCAAAATGCGGTGTAGCGATGATCTATGCACATACAAAGAGCACTTGCACGCTTCCGAATGGAGAGGTTAGGATCATCGCGAACAGACTGATTAGTCCGTTCCACATTCTCTTCCCATCTCGATGACCTTGGTCATCCGTATTTTGGTTTACGATGTGTTGAACCAGTCTCCTCAAAGTTCTTCACCAAATTCCGAATGAGAGGAATGCTTGGTGCATCATTTGAGTGACGTAAACCTCGAATATTGCAGAAGGTTCTTCTGACAATAGTCGCAGAATTACAGATTTCGTAAAACGCGCACGCACCAAACTCCAGCGAAAGGCTCCATAGAAACTAAATTTCCAAGAGCCAGGCTACCGATTAACATAACCCTCGCGCCCCTCAGAAGCCCTGCGTTCACACAGGAAGCTAAGCAAATATAATATTTCTTTTGAGGCACCTTGTATTCCCATTCAGAATTTCGTGCGGATTATATGGAAAACAATGAAAACTTGAGAGCAATGCACCAGATTCACCTTACAATCTATATCATCTTCGTATACACTTTCACCATTAACAGTACCAATAAAATAAATTGTCCAGGGAATTTGCTCGAAGCTTATTCCACTGAAAATAAAATGTGGATATACGTACAAACTGAGTAGGTAAACAATGTTTGTTACGTATATTTTTCGAGAAAGGGCAATACAAGCTTAGGGATATCGAACATTATGGCATGTGTAAATAAATCCCAGTATTAGCAGAGGAAATGTAAACAGGGCACCATACATTTCAACGTATGATACAAAGGAAGAGACCTCTTCAATAATTTTCTGTTTTTCCGTTGCCCAATATTTCATTGTGATCTCAACATTATACGGCTCACGAAAAAATGGAACGAAAAAAGTCATTTACTTCTAATTTCTATGAAATCACTCAATCAGTGTCAACACATTCATTGAACTCTATGAATCTGGACAGAGAGAAGAAAAGTAAATCTCAGTGGAATGGACATGGCTGTAGCTTCATTCGAATCCTTCACTAGCCCGTGGGCGATACTGGAAATTTTCGAATTTTTATCAGAATTCATAACGTTCAACGTTGAATATTTCAGAAACGGGGCGTTGCAGAAGAAACAAGGATGAAAAACTTAATGTTCTTCGGGGATGGAAAATTCATATGAAGTCCCTGAATGAAATTGATTGTCATTTTTTCATGAATAGACTAGAGTACCAGGTGGAGTAGGATAAAAGTGATAATTAGTATACTCCATTCAGTTTTATAAACTATCCCGATTAGCCATCACATTCTGAAACATTCATTCGAAAATGTTAGGTTATGGTCATTTTTCTGTCAGATAACGACACAACGTTGTCCTCTCTACATAGAGGTTTAGTAATTACGTATTTTTCGAAATGTGAATTTACTTTGGGAAAATAATGAATTTGAGAGAATATTATGTGAATTCAATAAATCCAAATACCTGGCGAATGTTGAAGGAACTTTTTTCTTTGTTTTCACGTATATAAACATGGTTGAAAGATTCGGTTATGCTATTTTCTTGTACGGAAATCAAGAATTGAGTATTGAAATTTTACTGAAAATGATGGATAGAGTAGTCCGTTACTTTGTGATAGTTCATTCGGAAAAAAAGTACCCGAATAACCCTGCAGTAAAACTTCTGAACGAACAGACAAACTTGGAATTCCCTAAATTTCGGAATTCTCAAGAAATAAATCTACAGAATACATTTGAATACCTTGTTGCACAACTTGAAATACTCCAGTATGAAAATGTAGAAGCACTACAAAACCTGTGTCAACTTAAAAGAACCAATTCAATTCACAAAGTTCTTGGGAACCTATGTGTGAACGATACCCTGGGTTTTCCTTCGAATACGTGGATCATGTTGAATAGCTTGTGATAAATTATTTATTGATTCCAAATTATCAGGGTTAATATCAGGAAAAGGAGATTTTAATTCTACATAGCGCTTCCTGATACTTTGTCAAAACTACCCCCGGCATTTTTAGTTTCCAAGCGTGATGATTATGTTGAGATTGAAAGTAGAAATTGCCATTGGCATTTGGCAACGTCTCTGAGAACCCGTACCGTAGCCGTACCCGTTTCTCCGTAGCAAATCCAAATATGGAAAAATAGAAAATGAACAATTTTTTTTATAAGAGCCACCTATCCTAAAAGTTTCAAGTCGATAGGATTCTCCGGTCCAACCTTCTCGCTTAAAACAATTTTCTGACGAAAATTCGAAAACCACAGACATAGTGGCAAAAAAATAGCACGTTCTTCACTGAAACATGTGCGCAAATCTGAATGCATTATTATTCTAGTAATATCACACGGTAAATTCACTGCCGAATCCATTTGAACGAAACCTGAAGCTCCATGAAATACAGAAACTAGACTACAAAATGTTTTGGTAACATCGTATGTTTTATTCAAAAACGCCAAAACATTCCAGGGTTTCCATATCATCTTCATTTTTATTCCGACCAGAAAAAGCTGTTTTTGGTGGTTGCTATTGATTCACGCGGGCAATAAATCATTCATGCTTTTCACGGGCCATTATGGGGCAGGTATAACGGCTAAATGTAGGTACACATCACGTTCACAACGCTGTCAACTATGAAAAATTTCATCTAAAATTCATGGCTTGTTTTGAGGGCTACGCTAACAAATGAAACGCTCAGATTTCACCTGCGCTGATGTATTCAGAGCATTACGTATGCCAAGAGCAAGGTCGTTCAACACACAATGCCTTTACGCATACTGGGTTTTAAAAGGTAGGTTTTTCTTCAACAGAAACAGGAACTCCTCAAAGAAGGATTGTGGAGAAGGTTACATACACAGAGTGTGGAATTCTGAGTAAACGAAGTTTAAATGAGCCTTGTTGTGCACAAGACGAGTAAATCCATCAACAAACCTAGAAAAGCACTGACGTGAGGTCAGGAGCTTTTACGCGCTTGTTCCGTTACCAAAGCGGTCATCTATACAATTATCGACCCTGCCAAACGCAAATTTTTTTATATGGTCCTCACGAAATTCTGCATGAACCTCAAGCTATAATTCTCGATCAAGTACAAGATTGCAATTCGATCCAAAATTTTGAATCGGTATTACTACCTAAAGAATAATTGGCAAATTTAACCCATTCAAGCATTTGACCTTCTTAATCGGTATATCATGGCATTGATCAGGGTTTACAGGTGGCTGGATTATTTTTCGATCTTTCCTGCGCATTCGATACACTTTTTTTTCAGTTTATTTTGAGTAAATGCTACAGTTTGGGTTTCAGGGGGGTGTTTTTGGATTGGTTGGGTAGCTACCTTGACCAGAGAAATATGCGTGTTGAAATTGACAATACTTATTCCGCTCAATTCCCAATAGGTTGAGGGGTTCCACAGGGCTCTGTGCTGGGACCACTACTTTTTCTATTATTCATTAATGATTTGCCCATTCACTTGAGACCATTTCTATTGGTGTTATTTGCCGATGATACTTCGGTTGTGGTATCAGCGCGGAGTTACGAGGAGCTTCGCAGCGCTTGTAAGAAATTATTTATTATTATTCGTCAATTGGTGTCGGTCCAACAGAGTTGTTGTGAATATCAATAAAACTGTTTACATTCATTTCAGTACTAGGAAAAACACTGTAGATACTGTTGTACTAAATCACTCCAACTTCAATTTAATATCAGCCGAAGAATGCAAATTTTTGGGAGTCTATGTTGATCGGAATTTAACCGTGTCTACTCAAATCAGTTTTCTCTGTAAAAAGCTCAATAACTCTTACTATGCCATCAATAGGGTGAAAGACATGCTACCTGTCAGCTCATTAATGCAGATCTACTACAGCCTAGTATATAGTCAACTCTCCTATAACATCTCACTCTGGGGAAACTGTGTAGAATTTAACAGAGCTTTCATAGCTCAGAAACGGATAATTCGTTTAATTTTTAATTTAAGTTCTGGAACATCTTGCAGACCAGTTTTCGTTAAAAATAATTTGCTCTCTCTACCATGTATATATATATATATATATATTCAAATGTTTAATATATGCAGAAGGAAATTTACTGAATTGGACCAAATTATGTGACAACCACGAATATAGTACTAGGAGCCAAGAAATTCTGCTTATACCTAAGCACAGAACACAAAAATTTGAGCATTCTCCCATGTACCAGAGTATAAAATTGTATAATTGCCTACCTAAAACTTTGAAGTCTCTCAAATTGCAAACCTTCAAAAAGAAAATCAAGGAGTTGATAATTGATAAATGTTATTACTCTACTGTGGAATTTTGTAATGATCGTCCGTCACTTATCATTGATTGATGAATTGTTTTATTTGACCTTTCCTATGCACTTTTTTGTCTAAAAGGATCAATAAACGATTATTATTATTATTATTATTATTATAATTAAACCGAAAACCCACTCTACAAATTTATTCCCTGTGTCGAGTCTTACTTCCGGAAGAATCTACCTAGTAGCTTGATAATTGTGGAGTAAGTTAGGAGTTTGATTACGAAGGCAGAATTGGCGAATTGATAAAAACTATCGAATGATTCCGCAGATATACCGTTTCGAAATTTCAGTTTCCTAATATTTCCAAAAATATAGATCGAATGGCCCTTCAATTAAAAATGCCACCTCGAAGCTTCAGCCAAAAAGGGTCTACAGAACAATGAGCAGAAAAAAACTGAAGAGTCCTCCTGCATTTTGTTAAATAGAGAGAGTTATTTTGCTCTTCGTTCTGTAGACCCTATTCTAATCTTATGTTTCGCAGAATTCAAAGAAAACATATCTGTTCAGACTGGAACCGAGTCTTCGAGTTTTCGCTGTCGATTATTTTAGAGTAAAATTTCAATGGAATAGATATGCTTTTTGAAATATATGAATTTTTAAAATAAATCTCCTGAATTTTTTTATTGATTCAGGAGATTCAGGAAATCTGATCGGGCTGAAATGAAGTACTCGGTTATGAAGATTTCAGTGAAATTCAAATGAATATTTTCGAAAAAAAATTTTTTTTTTAATTTTTCTATGGATAATTCCCAGATGAAAAATTTTTTCAAGATTTTTTTCCAAACAATTTTTTTTTTCGGGAACTGTTTATCATATCCAAAAAAATTCCACTCGGACCTTGAGCTTCACATTTCACAGCAGTGTACCAAATTTCAGTTCGATACGCTCATAAGTTTTGGAGATATTGGGAAAAAATATGTAAAATTTCGTGGTTTTCTTCTCGATATCGTTGTTTTTTGCGGTATAACTCAAGAAATACTGATTCAATTCTGATAAAACTTCGCAGCTAGTTTGAAGATGCTGAGAGACAACTTAATGCAAAATGTCGTGATGACCGTATCATCCTCATTAAATTCTGAACGAACCTTCGAACTGTAATTTTTCGATGAAGCACTGGGTTTCAATTCGATCTGATCTGTTTTTTCAGAAATATTGGCAAAATAAAATTTTGAATGGAACGGCCGACTGCGTAAACACAAGAACTCCCGAAAGAAGCAACTTAGAAACTCGATATTTGTAGAAAAGGTTTGGACCTTAATTACGAAGGTCGTATTCATGAATGGCTGAAATCCGCCCAATGATTCCGTAGATATACCCATTCAAAATTTTATTTTTCCAATATTTCCAAAGATACAGATTAGATCGAATTGAAATCCAGTAATTTATCGAAAAAAAATCTAGAAAAGCACTGCCGTGAAGGCAGCAGCTTTTGCGTTGCCGAAGCGGTCATCCACATTCAACATGCGCGCAAAAGCTACTGCCTTCACGGCAGTGCTTTTCTAGATTTTTTCAGAATTATTCCGAAAAAATAACGGATCCGAAGAAAACACTACGAATTTGACCCAATATCTACAGAAATTATTACTGTATCGAACTGAAATTTGGCACACTGCTGTGAAATATAAAGCTCAAGGTGTGAACAGATTGAGAGTCGAATATGATAAATAGTTTCCGAAAAAATGAATTTTTCGAAAAAAATTTTGAAATGTTTTTTTTTTCAAATTAACAGACAGTATGATCACAACAAAATTTAGCAAGTTTCACAAAAATCACTCCAGTAGTTTATGGAATATCGCGAAAATAACCTCAGAATTTGAAAAAGGCGATTTTGCCCATCAACGAAAATTCAATGAATGAATGAAGGAACTTATATTTTCTGTACATTTCTTAAAGACATAAAATTCTTTGTACCATTGCAGGATTCATCATGAAAAACAATGAATAACAGAAGTTACCAAACAGTTTTGTCAACGTACTCTCCCACCAACAGCCTCCTTACCTCAGCAACCCTTTGGCCTTAAACCTCACATATTGCGCCACCTCTCCTCTCTATGAACCATAGACATATTAAACTCTCTGGACATGGCTTACGAGCCACTCAACCCTGTCCAAACTTGCCTCGAAAGTCGCTCAGCTAGCGCGTACGCAGCTTTTGAATTTTGTGCGTTAGATGGTCTCAGGGCCAATTGCACCGTTTTCGTCTTAAGCTACAGTTAGTTAAGCAACGATAAACTTATTAAACTCTGCTTTAAATATTCGGCTTGCACCGAGGCTGAATGTAACTAGATTAAAATTAATCTACAAATCTGGTTACTTTCTCATGAATTGGTACTTGTGACTAGCTTCATGTTATTTATTTTAACCCTAATTGAAGAAATATTTTAATTCAAAAGATGAAACCCATTATTATGGGTTACTACTACCATATTTCCATAAGTTATGAAAAATCAAGATGCATCTATTGAAAAACCAACGAAAAAATATATATGACAGACTTTATAGCTTCCATAAAAATATTGCATGTAATGTTCCTGACTTGTTTATTATCATTAAGACTATAGGGATCTCTTACCACAGACCTGTGCTCTTACCTCTGCATCAGGCTTTAAACCTTATTCAAATTTATAGTCACATACTCAAGTAAACTCATATTTTGTAATATCTCAAGATTTAAGTTTCTGCATGGAATTACAATCCTGGCGTTTGTAACATGAATAAATGAATAGTATTGATTTATCTGAAACAACTTTCCGATAAGGAACGGTTCACCTAAGAGTAGACTTCTTATTAAATTATTTTGTTTGTAATAAGTATATTATGAATTGAGTTAATTTTCGGTCGAAGATAATGAAAACTCTGATGTGGATCCGCAGACTAAAAAGTATTCTATATAAATATTGAAGTATCATGCATGGATTGACAAAGGTGTACGTTTGGAGATTGTCGTACACGAGGATGCAATTTCTTTCACATTAATTCGTTTGTAGAGTTATATTTTGAGTCCAATTAATATATAATAGAGGATAATGATAGCACAGAGACAGCACCTGCACAATAATGAAGTAGTACATGATAGCTTTCCACGTAATATATCACTGAATGAAATAGTACTGAAGAATCTTCATGAAACTATGTTTTCTCATTCCAAATATGTCTTCGATTTCATTCTGCTATTCGCTCTTGGAAATAAATGAGCATATCATTGTAACTTTTTCATTTCAAATAGTTGAAGGCTTATAGAAATATCATTAAGTTTACGAACTCAATGGAAATACTGGTGTTAATTCTTCATGCTTTAAAACATACGAATCAATGCCTACTGATGCCAGTTTCTCCCTATATCATTTTTCATAAATATCATCTGAAAATCAACCACTTTTAATCAAAATTTGATTATCAACTCGTAGGAGTTCTCCATCAATGTCCAATGTAAACAAAAAAAACGTAAACAAACTGGAGGTTACGTCCAGAAAAATGTCAAACTTGTACGAAATCGCTCGAAAGTAGGGTTAGATTCCGAAGCTTACCATTAATCCTTCTTTTAAACCGCCAAATTCGTAGGCTTAAATATAACAGTCTGTTAAGGCCATTTAACGAGGATTACGTGACGGTGCAAGATAATTTTGTACCAAAACCTTGCTTATGGACCTAATCTATGGTTTTGTAATACGGTGCAATTGGCCCTCAAACGATTAGAATGCACTAAATAGTGAAGAAACCTGTGCGAAATTCATTTCTTCGCTCGGATTCATAGCAATTATACATTCATTTGATTTTTTAACTATCTTTCCAGATTATTGTATTTTACTTTCATTTTATATCTCCTCATACAATTAATGGCACAACACAAATTCAACATTTTTCCCCAGTGAACCCGGTTTAAAATGAAGGAAATCAAATTTTATTCAAAACGCTCACGAAAACACAAAAAAAATGGGAATTATATCTTCTATACAGTCTTTATATTCTAATTCAGAATGGAATAACACAAAATCTGATTTGAAATACTTCGACTTGCAAAACTTTTGAAGAAAATGTATTTCAAACATAAACTTATAATAACAGTCTATGGCTTCAAACTGATCTGTCTTTTTTTTGCCGTATTCTATGATTATTTGGCCCGCCCAAGTTCCATCTTTGTCGGCCCGCTTCCTCTCTCTTTAAGCCATGTCCATATAGTTTTATAGGTCTATGCTATGAACCCTGGAAACGTCATTAAATTAAGGTCACATCCGAAGAAGAAAATGACATCAAAGATTCTCCTACCCCATCCTCCTAAAAGCTTCATAGCCAACTTCGTATTATTGGATCACGGATTTTTCATTATAATATTCATTTCCAACTGACGAAACTACATTTGACATTCCGGCAAAGGAAAAAGACACCGTGAACGACCAAGGAGCATAGAAAATTAAGTGGTCTTCCTTTAATAGCGATGTTCTCGAGACAAGCCCGTCAAGAGTCTTCTCGCTTCCTGTTGAAGGGCCACTTGTTGACTTGAGCAGCCTCTTCTATCCCAAGCCGTTTCATATGTCGAAAGTGCTTCACTTAATTGAAATTCTATAAAAGTGTCCAATTGAAGATCGTCTTTCTTGTGAGAGTAGCTTTCTTCTTTATCTGGTTATTCTAACTCGTTTCTTTCACAGCTCGAAAATTTTCTATATTGCACTAATCGAACAAGATGTGGCTAGGGGCGAGCTTAAAATATTTAGAAAAGCTCTGACGTGAAGTCAGCAGCTTTTGCGGGCATGTTCGAATTCGTTGCCAAAGCGGTCATCTTTTCACGTATTGACCCTACCAAAAGCACTTTGAACATGCGCGCTTTCTGGATTTCAATAGACGACTTCGACCCAAGTTGCCATCCCACAATTTTCTTCACAAATTTATAATACTATCACTGGGGAACCGGAATTTCAGGACAAATTCGACATGGTAAGGTTCGCGTTATTTATAAATATCCGTAGAAGATGCCTCGGCTCCTCAAACAAGATAATTCTTTCTCAATATAGGGTTTTCTTAAGATCATCTCTGATTGGTTGAAATTCAAGTTGGAATTCCTGATTTCATGTTAATACTGTCAAGTTTATGTAGAATATGTTCCGCAAATCAACTTGGTTATTTCGGTTGCCGGTTTTTCATTCCGTAAATATAGAATATTCGGTTGGTTTCTGAAAAAAAAGGTAAATTATGGAATTTAATTGATGAAAAAACGTTCATTCTGTCACCAGAACGACAGTCAATGTTCTATGATAACATATCCATAGCATAGAACAATCTTTATTTACTTTATGTCCCGTTGAACATAGAAGAGACAACAATCAACAATGGAAAAATTACTAGGTATGGTCTACGGATCATAAGGTAAATATAGATTACTCTATACTATGGATATGTTACCATAAAACATTGATTTTCGTTCTGGTGCTTAGACTTGATATTTCTATGTTCTCGTGACAGAAAGATTGCTTTTTCATCAATCAAATTCAGTAATTAATCTTTTTCTCGGGAACCAACCGAATATTTCATATTCACAGAACGGAAAACCGGCAACCGAAATAACCAAGTTGATTTGCGGAACATATCCTTCATAAACTTGACACTATTAACATGAAATCAGAAATCCCAACTTAAATTTCAGCCTTACAAAAATCTATATTTGGAAGGAATTATCTTGTTTGAGGAGCCGAGGCACCTTTTACGGATATTTATGAGTAACGCGAACCTTATCATGTCGAATTCGTCCTGAAATTCCTGTTCCCTAGTGATGGTAAATTTGTGAAGGAAAATTGTGGGTTCGCAACTTGGGCCGAAGTCGTCTATTGGATCTGATCTGTATTTTTGAAAAAATTGGAGAATGAAATTTTGAATGAATATATATGTACGGAATTATTTGGCGGACTTCACCCATTCACGAATTCAACATTTGTAATTGAGCCCTAATTCCCGAATGGGTAAAATCTTGCCAATGATTCCGCAGATGTACCCACTCAAATAGCCAAAATTTCCGAGAAAAATAGATCCAGTACTTGATTGAAAAATTATTTTCAAAAATTTTCAAAAACACAGATGGGATTGGAATTAAAACCAGTTCACTATCGAAAAATGGAAGCTTGAAGGTTCATACAGAATTTCATGAGGATGACGTCATGATCAGAAGATCCCAGAACAATGAATATTTGAAATAAAATATTGAAATTTCTTTTTTTGCGCGCATGTTCTAGGGGAACAGCGTGCCATCGTTTTGTCCGAATGTCTGTAATTTTGGATGATTGAGTCGAAAATGGTCTCAATCGACTAGGTTGGACTCACTGATGACGAATCCGTTGTCAAAATCGATTCTGTCCGGCCGACCGGCCGTAGACACGATAACTGTCGACAGAAGCAAGCTAGAAACTTTCAGGATAAGTTGCGCATCAAAATGACGCGGTTAAGTTCGTTAATGGGCAAAATCGGTCAAATGGTTTCGGAGTTATAGCACTTGAAGTTTTGAAGTTATTTATTTTTTATTTCGAAAACTACCTGAGCGATTCGATTCAAACTTGGCAGTTAGGTGAAGTACAACAACGCGCAACTTTGAGCCAAATTTCGTCACGATCATATTGTCAGCAATTTTAAAAAAAAATTTTTCGAAATTTTTTTCCGAAAAAATTTTTTTTTCGAAAATCATTCATCATATCCAAAATAAAATCCACCCACACTTTGAGCTTCATATTTCACAGCAGTGGATCAAATTTCAGTTCGATACGATCATAAGTTTTGGAGATATCGGGAAAAAATATGTCAAATTTCGAGGTTTTCTTCTCGATATCGTTGATTTTTTCGGTATAACTCAAGAAATACTGATTCAGTCCTGATTAAACTTCACAGCTAGTTTTAAGATGCTGAAAGACAACTTTCTGCAAAATTTCGTGATAATCGTGTTATTAGAACAATTTGAGAAAAAAAATTGCTATGATTTTCTCATCATATCAACCTCATTAAATTCTGTATGAAACTTCGAACTGTTATTTCTCGATGAAGTACTGGATTTAAATTCGATCTGATCTTTATATTTGGAAATATTGGAAAAATAAAATTTTGATTGGGTATATCTACGGAATCATTGGGTGGATTTTACCCATTCACGAATTCGGCCTTCGTAATTAAGGTCCAAACCTTTTTTACAAATATCGAGTTTTTAAGTTGCTTCTTTCGGAAGTTATTGTGTTTACGCAGTCGGCCGTTAGGCCGTCCGTCAACACAATACCTTCCGGAAGAAACGACTTAGAAACTCGATATTTGTAGAGTAGTTTAATTACGTAGGTCGAATTCGTGAATGGGTAAAATCCGCCCAATGATTCCGTAGATATACCCATTCAAAATTTCATTTTTCCAATATGTCCAAAAATACCGATATTATTGAATTGAAATCCAGTAATTCATCAGAAAAAAATTTCAAAAAGCACTGCCGTGAAGACAGCAGCTTTTGCGCGCACGTTCAAATTCGTTGCTGAAGCGGTCATCTACATTGAACATGCGCGCAAAAGTTGCTGCCTTCACGGCAGTGCTTTTTGAAATTCTTTTAAATAATCTAATGACACGAGTCGAATTTTGCACGTAGTTGTATATCAGCGTATTTCAAAAAGCTGCCAATCATAATTGGATGAATATTTCTTGAGTTTTTCCGAAAAAAAAACGATATCGAGAAAAAAATCACAAAATTTGAGATATTTTTGCGCGCCTGTTATCGTTTTGTCCGAATGTCTGTAATTCTCGAATTTTTTCCCGAAATTGGTCTCAAACGACTAGATTGGACTCCCGGATGACGAATCCAGTGTCAAAATCGATTCTGTCCGTCCTTCCGGCCGTGGAATGAGCTAGCGGCTTGAAGCTTTCAGGGTAGGTCGCGCATTGGAATGCCGCGGTTGAGTTCGTTAATGGGCCAAATCGTTTAAATAGTTTCGGGGTTATAGCCTTTTGAAATTTTGAAGTTATTCATTCTTTATTTCAGAAGCAACTACATCGATTGAATTGAAACTTTGCGTTCAGGTGGAGTATAACAACGCGCAACTGTTAGCGAAAGTTTGTCGGAATCATACTGTCAGTAGATCAAGGAAAAGTTTTTTTTCAGAATTTTTTCTGATTTTTTTTTTCAAAAACCGTATATTATATTCAAAAATGTTCCTTTACGACTTTGAGCTTCTTATTTCACAGCGGTTTACCAAATTTCAGTTCGATACGATCATAATTTCTGGGGAAATTGGGAAAAAATATGTCGAATTTGGAAGTTTTCTTCTCGATATCGTTGTTTTTTTCGGTATAACTCAAGAAATACTAACTCAATCATGATAAAACTTCGCAGCTAGTTTTAAGATGCTGTAAGACAACTTTGTGCGAAACTTTGTGATGATCGTAACATCAGAACAATTCCAATTTTTTTTTTCAAATATTCGATATTCTGTGATTTTCTTATCATATTTCCTCATGGAATTCAGTATGAACCTTTGAACTGTCATTTTTTGAAAAAGTACTGGATTTCAATTCGATCTGATCTGTATTTTTGGAAATATTGGAAAAATAAAATTTCGAATGGGTATATCTGCGGAATTATTGGGTGGATTTTACCCATTCTCGAATTCGACTTTCGATATTAAGGTCCAAAACTTTCTACAAATATCGAGTTTCTATGTTGTTCCTGCCGGAAGTTATTGTATTTACGGTTGGCTGTTAGACCGACCGTAAAGCTCCAATTTAAGTATCATTCGAACTCATCATTCTCTCAAGAATAACTTAGCGCGACGCGAATTATTGAAATACCAACCTACCTTCTTCAAAAATATCTCGTTACAGCTCTGTGCGTCCAAGTTCCCCTTCCAATGAAAATGTCTGTATTTAAAACTACCGAGAAATCTCGTCCTGTCCAACTTGGACACCTCAATCACCAACCGCTTTATATCCAGTCTTTTCACTTTCGCGCAATGTTTCTTGTATCTCTTCTTCCTCAACTCCTTCTCGTCCATTTCGCTGACTTCACCCTGCGAGGTCAGCCCCTCCTCCGCGACCCACGCACTCAAAACGGTCTCGATAAAACTAAACAAATGCTGCACGTTGGGCTCCATTTTAGAGTAGGCCACTTGGGAGGATATGTTGTGGTTTGTGCATACTTGCAGCAATAAATTTTCGCCGAAATGCACGGTTTTGTGCCTTCTTCTCTTCGACAAGAGGGATTTCTCCGGAGATATGGCAACGCCGTTACTGACCTGACCCCTGCTAGAACCACAGGTCGCATTTGACTCTACCATCTTATGCACAGACTCGCTTTGAGATAAATTTTACGAAATATATATATGCTTTTTTCCGAACTCTTTTTGTTTTACTTTAATTGGTGTGTTTTTTGACATGGGCAAAAGGCACTGCGTTTAGCATTTGATCAAATATAAAATGTTTGTTTTAACAGTTCTGTATATTTCTTATCACAGTGTTTGACGAATTCAACAATGTTTATAATATAATATATTTTCGATAAACTATATTTTAAATTCTTTAATTCACTTATATTTATTTCATAGCTTAGGTTTTATTTGCATCTGGGAAACTGAAGAGAAACCTGGGATTGTTTGTTAGTGGAAATAATGTTTTGTTCAACATGGCCTTCGATGTGAAAGCTGCTGAAGGATTACTTTGACATATCCTCATAAATAATCGACCCCTACTTGGCACACGCGCTTATGATGCTTGCACTTCTGATTTCTGGTTTATCTCATGATAATATGAGCCTATGTAAGTATAATTGCGGAAGACTCCTTGAATGTAACTCGCGTAACTTTATCTGAAAGATTTCCTAATTCCTGTATTGTATGCTGGTCTTTTATTATTTCTATGCCTCAAATGTCACATTGTGGTTCCATATACTCATTGTTGTATTCGGGAGAGATTTGCGAGATACAACTTACACTTGAACGTGAGCACGTGGTTCCAAATATTCTCGAAATGTTCTCAAAATCGACACATTGAGCAATCGAGCCCGGCACATGCACCCTTTTGCAACTCAGTATATCCTTGTTAAAATAAACGGTAAATCTCTCTATAGCTGGGATTAATTGATGGCCTACACTTAGTTATTTCGGCAAAAATTGAATGTGATGTGAATTGGGTAGAGCTAGATTCAAGCATCTTAAGATTCGTTGAAATTCTGAGGTCGTTTGTTATCAAGTGTTGGTGACAGCACGTGTGAGATTTTAATATATAATAAAGAATAGATACTATTGCTGATTCTAAATCAAAACAAAGAAGAGGAAACATAGTCTAGTATTATTTTTGTCTGTTACTTAATTGTGTGACCATTTCCTCAAGCTTTTGACTCAAAACGTTTGCCAGTTGATATAATATTTAAATTTGTCATTCAAAACGTGGAAGTTTGAAGACAATGAAAGTATATCGTGATATATCAACATCTGAAGGTATTCCCAACAGAAAAAACATATATTTTTAGATGATTTCATCATAATCCTTCATGAAGAAGATCCATTTGAAGTTAATTTTCAAACTGATTCCTGGATTCTAAGATATCCATTCACGTCTTTCCACGAAAAAAATCATAAATCTTCGCATCTATAGAGGAGCACATCAAAGCTCAAGGGAAATGGAAAAGCCTCCTTCATATATGTTTCTGAAAGATGAAAATATCAATTGAAAGTGGAGGAATTCCGGTGGGGGCAGCACAAGTGAATACCTCGCGAAAGTGACGTCCTACGCACTCGACGTCAACAATAGGATGGAAAAAATTATATTCGAAATATCGATTCGTTGCCCTGGAAGGCAACAGGGAGAATGAAGAGATATCATATGAGCAGTTGATCCTTGATCCTATTTGGTTCGTGACTAAGAAAAAGCTGTAACAATCGAATTCCTTCATTCTAAATGGATTTGTATTCCCTACGTGGTATGAGAAAGTGAATATATCGAGGGGTTCACAAGAATGTACCTTCAAATCAATTTTTTCTGAGTTGTAATTTGATAATGAACTGAAAGAAACTATCATGTATGATTGTTGTATAATTTGTTTGTCTCAATGCCTTTCTGAATAATTTCGTGAAGAATTCTTTTTTTTCTTTGCTTCCAACATACAGTATATCAATTTGAAATGGTACCTCTCATTTCTCGGCTCAGAAAAAAAATGAGAAGAGGTAGACTTTGGTTTGTAAGCGAAACATTTTATATGGTTGGTTATGATCAATCAGTTAAACTCCTTCGAGCAGGATGACAGCAACTTCTTCAATCTTCAATGGAAAGGGGGGATTGAGTTACACTTTGTTTTGAGGGTAATTCGATTCCTTCTTCACAAATACCGTACACCGTTGTTGGAACTCCTTCTATTCATCAATCTCAAGAAGTGGAGAAAATAACTGAAGAATTCAATAAATTCTGGATGTTCGGTTTAGTTTTTTTCACACGTAGGATTCTCTGGTATTCTAAAAAATGCTGTTATTTGGCCTGTTAGTTAAAAAATTCAGGGATCACGCTAACACCTTCCGATTTGAGATTTTAGGAGTTGCTGTCCTCACGGACCATAGGGTGATATAAATTGAATGGAACTAACCGTATAAAGGTTGATTCTCACTATACGTTCCGTAACCTTCCAGTATGACAAAAGGACATTTTTACCTACTGAATTTTATCTTGAATCGTACGGAAGGGATACTGAAACATTACGGAATGTAGATTGAGAATCAACCTTTGAGGCACCTCAAGGAACTCAGGCTTACCACTTTTTCCTTTTTTTTTCTGATTTTGCATGGGGGGCAGAGTTATTGAGGGGTCTAACCTTTCAAATTGACACATTGTATATATATTTTTCATTTCAGTAAACTTCAATACACATATTATCGAATATTCATTCGGAATACGTGAAAATTGCTAAGTTACTAATTGGTGAATGCACTGGTTGATTTGAAATATAATGAATTATTCATCTGGGCAGGGTGACGCTTCGAAAATCGAAATTAAGAACATTTCTATGAAAGCAGTAAGATTGAATTAACCTAAAAACTATAAACAATCCTCTGAACCTTTCAAGTATGCACAAAAATTCCCCATTAACAGATCGCTACTGGCTCATTCGCCATTTTGTAACCCCAATAGCGCAAACTGGCATCAATATTTTGATGTTTCTTTCGTAACAACCGATTGAATTGATCTATTGAAGGACAAGGAAGATTTCATAGGATGAAAAGTTAGCCTTTGAACTAAGAGAAGCCCAAATTGAGCATTTTTCCAAAAAAAATTAATTCTCGTACATAGTTTTGTATGGTGTCAGCATCATTATTTGATTTCATCAAATAATAAACCAAAAAAGAGAGAAGGAGCATAATTGGAAAAGCAAAAATTCAGTAATAATCAGCTGTATCGAAAATTTGTGGTATTGACTTACTATTCACAACCACGTCTGAGATACCAACTGCATTGAATATTCCAAAGGTTACCAGTTTCATGTGACGTTAGGTCATTTGAGGGGAAAAAAGAAGACTGGAGAATGTTTGTTGATATCGAGCATGTCTGTCCTCACAAATAACACGGCTCCCCATTCCCTGTCGATATTGAAAAACTGTTTCGTTGCCCATAGCATTTTTCAATAATATGATAATGGAGAAATAAAAAGATGGTAGATAAAATTTATCGTCTTCTGTCAGAAAAAAGATCGATGAATAGTGACCTAAAATGCAAACAAACATGAGAAAATCATCGATTTTCCGCTTGTTCTAGAACATCAAGCAAGAAATACCCATTAACGTTCAATATATACTTTTTGATAAATGTTTTCTCTGCATGTTTCATTCAATCGAATAGTGCGAGATACATTCATGACGTTCAGTTGTACTATTCACAAATGTTTAGGTCATATTTTAGGTCAACTTCCATCAAAATCGACGGAATCTAATGGCTTCGATTAATCTTCCACAGAACTTCGCAATCCGAAAACATCCAATCTATAAGTTGTCAACTTTTCAACACAAAAAGACGAGTTGCTAGAAAACTAAACTTTGGCAAATGTGCCGAGAAAAAGCATCTGAAGACAAGTCAATATGAAAAACTTCATTTTGACAAAGTGGAATTGATGTAGTTTAACATGATTTCTGATTGGAAACGAATTCCATATAAGTTTGTTCAAAGAAGTTATGTAATTCTTATTTGATGAAATATTGAACTGAATATACTGTGGAATCTTTTCCGCATCTAAATGCCGGGAACCATATAACACTTCAAGAATAATTTGAACTTTCGATGTACAAAGAATGAGACATTTTATCCTTGAATAGATTTTAGATGAAAATTTTCGAAAAATATCAATTAAATCAGTAGAAGTCACAGGAAATGCAGCCAGAAGGTAGATTTCACTATAAATTGATATTTGAGTGATTTCTCAATTTTATTTTTTTATTTTTCTTAATTAATTTATTATTAATTTTATTCCGTCACTTTTTGTATACCGGAGATAACTAAAAAAATTATGAAATTTGTTGAAATGTTAACCTGAATATACTGTGGAATCTTTTCCGCATCTGAATGCCAGGAACCATATAACATTTCAAGAATATTTTGAACTTTCGATGCAAGAAGAATGAAACATTTTATTTGAATAGTTTTCAAAAAAGTTACAGTTAGCCTAACGGTATTTCGAATGATATCTCAGTCATACTTTGAGGATGTAGTTCAAAGAGGGTTACCCTTTATTTTTTCGAAAAGCCTTAGATTTTCTCAAACTTTTACTGATTTAATCATCATTTGATGAAAATTTTCGAAAAATATCAATTAAATCAGTAGAAGTCACAGGAAATGCAGCCAGAAGGTAGATTTCACTATAAATTGATATTTGAGTGATTTCTCAATTTTATTTTTTTATTTTGCTTAATTAATTTATTATTAATTTTATTCCGTCACTTTTTGTAAACCGGAGATAACTGAAACAAATTATGAAATTTGTTGAAATGTTGACCTGAATATGCTGTGGAATATTTTCCTCAACAAAAAGCGAGGAACCATAGAAAACTTCAAGAATATTTTGAACGTTCGATGTACGAAGAATGAGACATTCTATGCTTTTTCAAATGAAAGAACATATTGTTGAGAATTCTGTATGTGCTCATGCAAGGGCGGAACAATTTCAGATATATCTTCGAAGTTTTCCAGCCTTCTCTGCACCAGATTCTTACAAATGCATTAAATTTTTTATATGGGTACATAGAGAGTCTTTCGATCTGGTTATCTTCCGAAATAACCTTTCCTCTTCAGAGTGAACTATTTTCAATGATTATTGCTGAGCAACGAGGAATATTTCGCAGAAATTTCGGAGCAGATTACGAACAATCCCGAAGTAGTGCATAAAATCCTTAACCTCAAAAAGTTTATATATATGTGTGATGTAAACAAAATTCAGTAATTACTACTAGTGTTCTGGATATAACCTTTTTCAGAAGAATGCCAATAATATATCTCCTTCTTACATGCAAAAAAAAATAAATAGTGAGTTGGTATGGGGGACATTTATGAGGTTAGTTCCAATAAATTTGTAGCAACAATGTGAGCGTGAACATAGCAACCTCTAGAATCTCAAATGGGAAAATGAGTTGAGTGACATCTAGTTTTGAAAGAAATTTAGTGACCTTTTTCAAAAACTCCATACACTCGAACTTTTTCACTTGTACTTTGGAAAAAAAGAGTTATAACTATTCATAGCAAATGTTGCAATAAAACAAGAAAAATTTCAAAAAGCACTGCCGTGAAGGCAGCAACTTTTGCGCGCATGTTCAATGTAGATGACCGCTTCAGCAACGAATTTGAACGTGCGCGCGTACCAAATTTCAGTTCGATACGATCATAAGTTCTGGAGATATCGGGAAAAAATATGTCAAATTTCGAGGTTTTCTTCTCGATATCGTTGATTTTTTCGGTATTACTCGAGAAATACTGATTCAGTCCTGATTAAACTTCACAGCTAGTTTTAAGATGCTAAAAGACAACTTTATGCAAAATTTCGTGATAATCGTGTTATTAGAACAATTTGAAAAAAAAAATGTATATGATTTTCTCATCATATCATCCTCATTAAATTCTGTATGAAACTTCGAACTGTTATTTTCGATGAAGTACTGAATTTCAATTCGATCTGATCTGTATTTTTGGAAACATTGGAAAAATAAAATTTTGATTGGGTATATCTACGGAATCATTGGGCGGATTTTACCCATTCACGAATTCGACCTTCGTAATTAAGCCCCAAACCTACTCTACAAATATCGAGTTTCTAAGTCGTTTCTTCCGGAAGTTAT
Organism: Myrrha octodecimguttata; assembly: GCA_958510865.1. Classification (NCBI taxonomy): domain Eukaryota; kingdom Metazoa; phylum Arthropoda; class Insecta; order Coleoptera; family Coccinellidae; genus Myrrha; species Myrrha octodecimguttata. The sequence continues at coordinate 76,760,522 of OY294057.1, forward strand.
TGTGTTTACGGTCAGCCTAACGGCCGACTGCGTAAACACAATAACTTCCGAAAGAAACAACTTAGAAACTCGATATTTGTAGAGAAGGTTTGGACCTTAATTACAAAGGCCGAATTCGTGAATGGGTAAAATCCACCAAATGATTCCGTAGATATACCCAATCAAAATTTTATTTTTCCAATATTTCCAAAAATACAGACCAGATCGAATTGAAATCCAGTACTTCATCGAAAATAACAGTTCGAAGTTTCATACAGAATTTAATGAGGATGATATGATGAAAAAATCATATAAATTTTTTTTTTCAAATTGTTCTAATAACCCGATTATCACGAAATTTTGCACAAAGTTGTCTTTCAGCATCTTAAAACTAGCTGTGAAGTTTAATCAGGACTGAATCAGTATTTCTCGAGTAATACCAAAAAAATCAACGATATCGAGAAGAAAACCTCGAAATTTGACATATTTTTTCCCGATATCTCCAAAACTTATGATCGTATCGAGCTGAAATTTAGTACACTGCTGTGAAATTAGAAGGTCAAAGTGTGAGTATAATTTTTTTTGGATATGATGAATGGTTTCCGAAAAAAAAAATTTTTTGTAAAAAAATTTCGAAAAAAATTTTTTTTAAAATTTATTGACACTATGATCTTGACGAAATTTGGCTCAAAGTTGCGCGTCGTTATACTTCACCAAACTGCCAAGTTTGAATCCAATCGCTCAAGTAGTTTCTGAAATAAAAAATAAATAACTTCAAAACTTCAAATGCCTATAACTCCGAAACTATTCGATCGATTCGGCTCATTAACGAACTTAACCGCGGCATTCCAATGCGCGACCTACCCTGAAAGTTTCAAGTCGCTAGCTCGCTTCGTTCGACAGTTATCGTGTCTACGGACGGCCAACCGGCCTGCCGGCCGGCCGGCCGGACAGAATCGATTTTGACACCGGATTCGTCATCAGTGAGTCCAACCTAGTCGATTGAGACCATTTTCGGCTCAATCATCCAAAATTACAGACATTTGGACAAAACGATAGCACGCTGTTCCCCTAGAACATGCGCGCAAAAATGCTAAATATTATTTTTTATAACAGGTTCAATAACAGCGTTTCCAGAAATATCAGCTAATTCCATGTGTGAAAAAAACAGAACTGATAAACAGATTACTGAATCAGTTGTTGCATTCTGCAGGTACTTTCTTCAATTCTTCAGAAGTACTAACAAAAGGTCGAGTGTACGGCATTTTTACGCGGTTGTTCTGGGGAACAGCGCGTTATCGTTTCGTCACAAATGTCTGTAATTTTAGAATTCCGAGCTGAAATTGATCTCAAATGACTAGGTTGGACTCACTGATGAAAAATCCGTGGCCAAATTTAATTCTGTCCGTCCGTGTGTGTGTACTGTAACTTTCGAAGGTCATAGAGTCTTGAAATTCTCAGGTTAGGTGTTGATCCTGAATATGTCAGTTAAGTTCTCTTATAGGCCAAATCTGCCAAATGGTTTTCCTGCTGCAGCCATTTGAAATTTTGATTTTTCAATTACACGAAAAATATTTATCTAATCGAAATGAAACTTGGTTTGTAGATGAACAGTAGTAATATGAAGAATTATCCATAGAAAATCAGGATGAAATTTGGGACATACCTAACAATATTTCAACTCGATCAGATATTCATTTTACTTATTCCATGAAATATATTAAGCAAAAAGTTATTTCATAACGCACTCGTTCTAGGGAACAAAAGCGTTATCGTTTTACGTAGGGTCTGTGACTTGGAAGTTTTGAGCCAAAAATGATCTTTATGGATTGAAAATATTCGATTTTTTTCCGAAAAATTTTCATCAGAAAGAAATGAAAATTGGCACAGACCTTGAGGTCAAAATATAACAATGGTGCTCCAAATTTCAGTTTCAGCGGATTGTCTGCAGAGAAATTGAAAAAAAATGTGAAATCTCTTGGCTATATAAAGTTTTGAGATGATTTTCTTAATTTCTCGAAAAGAAGTGAACTTTTCAAAATTGAACTTCTTTAATAGTAATGCCAACGCATAACTTTCGAGATTCATGTTGAAAAACTTGTTTTTTCGAAAACTATTCATAACTTTACCATGGAGTTCGGCACAGACCTTGAGGTGAATATTCAACAACAGTTCTTATATCAAATTTCGGAATTCGATTGGCTTTTCATCTTGGGAGATATTGGGAAGGAATAAGCTCAATTTCGTGCTTATTTCATCGCTATCATTGTTGATTAATTCCGAAATAACTAAAAAATATATGTATATCCGATCATCTATTGCAAGAGTATGTATATCTAAGGGATCACAGGATGGATTTCAAGAATTTGGCGTTCGTAATATAACTCCAAACCTGCTCTGCAATTATTAAGTCTCTAAGCAGATTCTCTCGGTACCTATTGTGTTTACGATCAGCGGTAAGGCTAAACGTAAAGAGATTAATTATGGCAGCCGAATTCGTGAGATTGAACAAGCGCGTAAAAACTGCTGACTTCACGTCAGTGCTTTTCAAGGTTTTTTGAAAGTGACATCAGATTACCTTGAGGAGAAAATACGTGTCACTCAATCCCTTTCCTATTTAAGATTTTAGGAATGCTGCCAGCATTCTCACAGGTTTGATACAAATTGATATGCACCAACTGAATAAAATGACCTCCTATGAACCAAAGGTGACCTCTTTTGGCATTTTTCTGATTTGGCATGGAGGCTTAAATTTAATGGTGATAACTTTTCAAATTGGCATACTGTGCACATTCTTTCAAGGCAGCAATGTCTATAAAGAGTATTTTTTAATTTTCATATAAGGCAAAAAAACCATTAGGAATTTTAAGAAAAAGGCAAGCTATACCAAAAATATTCCTTGATCGCTGAAGAAATGCATTTCCCAATATTTCTGCATAATTTCCAGAAATAACGAAAAATAGCCGCAACAAACTAATGCATAAACTATAGATCAAAGCGATTAGTTCTTGAATAACTTCACATGGAGTAATTCCATAGTTCTTCCATAGATAGAACATATCTTCTTCAAATTAAGTACATTTTGAATGATATCTAACTCAAGAGACCTGCATATACAAGTTATATCTCAAGTTAACGAATCTTAAAATCCACACGATCAACTTTCAAATTTAATTTCATCCCGTTAGGCTCAATTCCGAATCATCCACATTGTTGTCAAAGCTAATCCTCCTCTTAAATCTCCTACAAACACATCAATCGAGAACAGCAGCCGTATCAACATCGAAGGACCAAAAGTCGAAACAAGATATCGCATTCATAACCGACGCGAAAATCAAGACACCCAACCGTGTACCACCTTTGGGGGAGATAACGACACATGACACGTTTAAACGAATTAGTAACATGAACACTGCTGTTTGAAACGAGACTATCTCTAGGGGGGGCTGTACGGAACAATAGAAACGGGATCAAGTGTTATCAGCACGGTACATGACGTCAAACTGAGACAGGAGCCAGTCGAGTTCGTGGCTATTCGAATATTGTAACGGTCGCGAACGCGAGATTGTAACTGTTTGTAACGCTACGTACGTTGCACGTTGACGTAAAATTTTGAAACGGAAAGCGTCTGAAATGGATCATTTATAATTTCTTACTGGTTTGGAAAAAAATGAAATTGAAAACGAACGATGCAAGTTCTCTAATAATTGGTTGAATTGAAATTTTTACGTGCTTGTTCTTGGGAACAGCACGTTATCGTTTCGTCACAATGTTTGTAATTTTCAAAGCTTGAGTCCAAAAAGATCATAAGCGATTGGGTTGGATTTTCTGAAGAAGAATTCATGGTTTAGTTCAATTCTGTCAGTCCAGCCGGTCGTCCGTCCGTATGTGCTCTAACATTCGAAAGAAGAGACCTTGCGACTTGAAATTGTCAGATTAGATTTGAAGTCTTGATATCTCGGTTGAGTTCTTTAATGGGTCGAATTGTTTCGAAGTTTGAAATATTGGGGTTGATTCCCCGATATCTCATAAAAAACTGATTCTATCGGATTGGAATTTGGTAGACAATTTCGAAATATCAACACGCAAGTCAGTGCAAAGTTTCGTGTGGATCCAGTTGTTAGAAAATTACAAAAAAATATTTATTCGAATATTCTTCGAATTTTTGTTTAAAAATTATTTTCTCCGGAAATCTTGATTAGATTTCAACGAAATTTGACAAAATCATTAGAGGCAGTATTTCACTACAATGTATCAAATTTCAATCTGATCCAATTCTTACTTTCAACGATATAAGAAAAAATATATGCCAGATTTCCTTGTTAGTAGAAATTTCAACGTTATTTACGACATATCTCAAGAAGTACAAATGCAATCAGATTGAAACTTCAAAATCAGTTGAAGAATACTAACGCAGGGCCAGGTGCGAGATCTAGTACTCAGAATTTGAACAAGCGCGTAAAAGCTGATGACCTCACTCGAGTGCTTTTCTAGAATTTTTTGTTCAACGTATATAGTCTTTAGTTCAGCCTTGTTTTTTATCGAAGATCGAATTTCAATATTGGCTGGGTAATTGGCCTTATCAGTTTCCAGAGTTCTTTCCATTGCTTGCTGGTTTCCGGCCGACCGTTCGTAAACACTACTACTTTCAATAAAAAGATCTAAAAAGAGACTTGGAATTTTCAGGGTAGGTTTGGAGACTTAATTTCTAGCTGAAGATTCCGAAGTTTTTGGCGCCTGAAATTCAGTTTCCTCAATGAACCAAAAACGAATCATTCGATCCAGGTTGGACTCCATTTTGAGGAGGCGCAAATTCGTGCAGAATGTCATTGATGAAGTAGAAAAAAACTTTCCGCAAATTTTTTAAATTTTTGTATGAGAGTTGTGCATGTCGGAAATATCTACCAAATTGGGCTGAAATTCTTCAATTACAGAACAAACCCGGTATCCTAGCTCGAACAAGCTTTAAGCTCCTGAGGGGTTTCTTTGAAGCCTAGGATAATCGGAAAATACAAATACAAATTTGAAATGAACCATGTAGTTTTCTAGAGTCAATATCAACTGTCATTAAATTCTTGAAGTTATGAAGATTTTTGAAAGTGTTTTTCACCGCGTTTCATTTGTCAACGAATGGTGTAGAAAGCGTGGAAATACTGTTTCTATGCACAATGGGTTTTTTTTCTGAATTTGGGTTATTACTGCAAATGCAAATTTGAACAAAATCATTATGGGTTTGATTCATCATTTTCCCAAATTAACTTCGGAAAGTATTCAAAATCAGGTTTCAAAATTGGGGTGTGGGATTTGCCAGGCATGCACGAAGTGACAACGGTGTTCAGTAGAATCCTTTTTTCTGCTATAGAATAATGAAATATTTATTCTGTGGTACACACACGTTCTTTGTCAATACAACCAAACAATTACCGTTTGCGATTTGTCAGTAATATGACAGTATGACAGTCTGTGCTCTTGTTTTTCTATTCCTTTGTAGTTATCTTCTACTCTAACCAGATCGAAGTTTAGCTATCTCTGTTTTCCTAAGCAAAGTAACACATTTTGACGTCCTTTTCTTTCCGAGAAAGCTGAATTCAACGTTGCCATATTGTGCACTCGAGACAAATCCCTTTAAATGCAAATCCCCATTTTTATTTTTCAGTTTTAGGTGATCAAACATTTTTTACAAAATATAATATTGAAATTATGTTTGAAATGTGAAATGTTCTAAGGGTTTTTCATGAGAATTACTGCATTTTCGTTTAAAGGAGTAACCCCCATTCAACAAGCTTGCGCATGAGTCTATATCTGCTAAATTCTGTTATATTGAAATGTAAGTAAAAACACGTGGTAAGATTTCGGCATATAACGATGAAACACTTTGTCTAGTATTATTTTTGGATTGTATTTCATTATGTTATCGTTACCTCAAGTTTTTTAATTTCTCGGAGGACAATTCGACAGGCGAATGATACCTCCAACTTCAGCAGTAATTAATTTAGTGACATTCTAGTTTTGAATGACTCTCGCTATTGGCTGCAACGTCGATTATCACCAAGATAGAGCTTCGTATTAATATGCCGCTGATGTCAGATGATGTTTATTGTGAAGTTTCTGAACCAGTGGACTGGCCGGAGAGTTCCTATAGAATGTCCAGCCACACCTTTCCCCTCTATCTCTTTTCGTAGGGCAACTTAAAATCGAAAGTTCATTTCACATTTTGCGGAATCACGCCAACGAATTTCGACAAAAGTAGATGAATTGCTCCAGAATATGAGGCAGAAGTCTGAGCAAAATTTTTAAAATTGTATGGAAGTTGGAGCAGCTCGTTTTGAGCATTCCTTCGATTGAACGGTTCAAGGCACTCATTATCTTCCAGTGCAGCAATAATAATAATAATGATAATAAAAATAATGATGATAATAATTCATTTTTCATTTCCAAAGTCACCTTTGAACTAATAGCAGTTTCAATCAGTAGAATGGAACATAAACAGTAAACGGTGAAACAACCACTTATCAACACATCATTCATTTTCTCGAACATATTCATCATGTCCCAAAGAATTGCTGACTTTATCTGGAAATTCCCAAATTCTCAAAACTTCTTCAAATTTCTGAACTTCATTCTAAGTAATGCATCATCAATTCCCGATCATCAATGCACGAATGTTCCCTATAATTGTTTCGCCACTCCACGACTCCTTCAAGCCAGCCAAACAACCTTACATATTAAAATATGCGAAAACTATTTCTCCTATTCAAAGAACTACGTAACACCGTAATACCCCGCCGGAACTGTCACAATTGTAACGCCCGGAGCATCCTTGACAGGAGCCAGCGCGGCTGACTGTAGAGACCTCTGCAGTCTGTAGCGCTGGAATCGCGAACTAACTGGAATCGATTTGTATTTACATCCCTCTTTCTTCGCGAACCGTGTCTGTGTACACGGCATAGGCGATACTCTGTACACCAACGTCCTACCTGCTTGTAACAACCTCCGACACCTACTTTGAAACAGAAGAAACTTTTAATGAGTTGTCGCCAATCTTTGATACGTCGTGTCGATCTTGTTCCAAAGAGAGTTCCGCTCATTTGAAATTCAGAGTTATGCATATATGAATCGAATCAAGTGTAGGTTTGGATGTAACTGTTGCAGAACGGATGTTCGTAGTCGATTTCTAAGAAGCCTGTTGCTAATTGGTGGAGTACAGGGTGGGCTACAGGAATTGAACTGGTGATAAATTTATTTTTCGATGGTCAGGAACTGACCTTAAAACGCTGCAAATTTTACACTAAGGTTTATTATTTTCCCAGCTTGATGTGCAGCGATATTTATCACACTTTCATCGTCCTGAGTACCACAAGTAAGAAGTTTGACATTGGAATAAAACAATTTTTAAGAATGTCCGTCAATGTCTGCTAGGAAATATTATTGGCGAATGAGGATGGGAGCTACTCGTTTTGGTGACTATTCGAGTAACCCGAGGTACAGACATTATCATTGACAAATTAAAAGAAATGTTGAGAAAATGGAAAAGTTTATGCATTTTACTTGGCGTTTGTGTGATTTTACAAGTGATTTAACTGCGGGAAAGCAAACTCAAATGTCCCTTCCCATAGATTTCCACAGCCCGGTAAAAAATTTGGAGTTAGGGCGAAAGAAACTTCCTTTAAGAAGTTGGGCCTGAAAGTGTTGAAGAATCGATAAAAACCAACAAACAAGATTTATGAGAGTCTGTTACCTGCATTTTACCGATGATGATCATTTTTATAGAGGTAAGCACGAATTGCTCATGAAATATGAGATCACATTCATGAAGACAATTTTTTTCCAGACCCCTAATCTAAGCAGAGAAATTTACTTAAGAGGAATGCTATGCCTTCCAGAAATCAACCTGTTGAACTGATCATTGAGGAACAACGTAAATGTTCTAGTGACTATCGAAAAAAAAAGAGTCTCAACAAGGAAATATCTGGTGATGAATACTCTTCGCTCAAAGTGCTTCTGCCGATGAAAGCAAAGTTGTACAAGGCTTATTTATTATAGCTTTTTTAAGAACAATCATATGAATGTTGGGAAATTTATTTGTCAAACTATAATGAATAAAAATAACGATACAAGTAGCATAAGTTTTATGTTAACGTATTCATTTTATTCACAATATATTGAGTATTTCGTCCTTCGTTATAAAAATAGTTAAGTTATGAGTATTTGTCTATTATTCCAAAAAGTATGTTTTACAATACTATCTGTTTTTCAACTTTCAAGACAGCCTAAGAAATCCACCAAAGTCAATCTTGCCATTTGGATCTGAGAATAAATAATATAAAAATACTGTCAAACCTTGGAAATATCCCCGTAATTTTAGAGTTGCTACACTCAATTAGATTGGAGGATGATACATACCTACTTTATAAGAATGGAATATGTACTCCTAGTAATACTCTCGTCAACTATATAAGTCTAAAAAGACTTTGAACAAATCGTGAAATCAAAAATTATCAAACCAAACACTAACAAACAGTACAAAATCGACTATCAAAACAAAATCTATGTCTGTATGTAAGGTTCTAAAACTGGCCACCGTGGCGCTGCAATCTTAAATGCAGACGCCAACAGCGGGATTCAAAGTTTTTCTGAAGAAAATTCTGAAATTCGAGCCGTTGTATCAAGACTCATACATTCCGGAGTATTCATTCAGAAAACTGCGATATTGGCGAGCAGTCTCTTAAACTGTTTAATGCCATTTCTTATTTCAATTCCTACCTGGCTGGAAAAATTGAAGCTTTCCAAATTTGAATCATAGAACTGAAACAGGTGGATCATCGGCTCCTACCTTAGTCTGAGGCTCCAACTCTTAGTATTACATTCTCTACAATTGATGAGTTTTCCGGTTTGTTATTGTTTTTTTTTCATATATCCTCCGATTTGTTTCATCACATGAATGCTCATTATCTTTTATATTCACCCTTATTGGATTTCGATTGATACCAGTAACGTATTAGTATTATTTTAAATTACGCTACGCAATTCGCATTCTGCATGTGAAAGTGTTATTCAGTTATACAAGACCATTTATTAAGGTTTCAATGTTTCAAATGCTTGGAGGATCAATCCCGAGCGGAACACCATTTTTCTACCAAGTTTCACTGTATAGAACTTTAAATTGGCAACATTGTTCTAACTGACGGCCATTTTTTCAGCTGCCAACAAGTGATTTGTATTTGTGTTAAGTTTGGTCTGGTATTTCAACATAAATAGACTGACGCTTGGACAACGCTTCCAAATTGTGCACATTTGCTTTGAAAATAATGGTTCGGTTCGAAATACGTATCGCGCTCTACCTTCATTTTATGGTCAACAAAAGCGTCCATCAGAGCAATTAATTCAACTAACTATGGACAGTTTTCTCACCACGTTTACTCTAACAGATGAAACGCATCCACAGAGACGTCGTTTGGTGTGCTTTATGAGCTGGTGAAATCATTGGTCTGTACTCCTTTAAAGCTGGCCAGAACGTTACAGTCAATGGTGACCGCTATAGAGCCATTATTTCTGACTTTTTCGTACCTCAATTGAACAACCATGATGTGCAGCAGCTGTGATTTCAACAAGACGGCGCAACATGTCACACAGCTTGTGTCACAATTAATTCACTGAGGGAAACGTTCGATAACCGAATAATTTCACGTTCCGGGTCCGTGAAAAGGCCTCCAAGATCGTACGATTCAACGCCGCTAGACTATTTTCTGTGGGGATATGTGAAGTTGCTAGTCTACGCCGATGAGCCCGACACGATCGACCACTTGGAGCACAACATTCACCGCGTAATTGCCGATAAACAGACACAAATGTTGAAAAAAAGTGATTGAAAATTGAACTTCCAGATTAAATTACGTCCGAGCCAGCCATGGCGTTTATCTAGGCCAGAAATTATATTCAAATTATAATGCCAAAGATTATATTTAGAATAAAGTCAATTTCAAGTAAATTTTTAGAATTCATTCTAGTTTCATTCCATTTCAAAGTTCTGTACCTCTAAAAAAACATCCTTCATAAATTTTGATTTTTTCACGTCCTACTGTTGAAATAAGTATAGTTGGTAACGGGAATGAGGACTGAGGTAATTAGAAAAACTAAATTTTCGCCGACGTTTCGTCTATATTTTTAGACCTTCTCGAGGCTCATTTTAGAGTTGCTCTATATTAAAGGTGGTAAAATTGGCAACAAACATAATTGAAACTGTGGAGTTACAAAGAATTCCGACAAACTTTGATTGACTTATGTATTGTGTTTGTCGTTTGTCGGAATTCTTTGTAACTCCACAGTTTCAATTATGTTTGTTGCCAATTTTACCACCTTTAATATAGAGCAACTCTAAAATCAGCCTCGAGAAAGTCTAAAAATATAGACGAAACGAAATTTAGTTTTTCTTATTACCTCAGTCCTCATTCCTGTTACCAACTATACTTATCCTTTATAAATATTGTACATACTTTGTACATCGCCGTCCTCACTGCTTGTAACAATTCCCGACACCTACTCAGAAACATAAGAAACTTTTAATGGGTTGTCTCCTATCTCTGATACGCCGCTTCGATCTGGCCCCAAAGAAAGTTTTGGTCATTTGGAATTCAGAGTTATGCTGTATGAATTGGATCAACAAGAAACGTGTAGGTTTGGATGTAACTGTCGCAGGATGGCTTTCTACAGCACACAGTGAACGTTATTTTCAACGGATCTTCTGAAGATTTTGGAAACGAAAAACTGGAATAATCCTGGAAAATAATGTTCATTTTGCCTAGAGAAAGTGCTTGAAAAGGTATGTACAAATAATAATTTTCTTGCCTCGATATTTTTGCTATGTTTTTCTCCGGAAATAAACATCAGATTAAATTCAAATTCGGAAAACTCTGTGGTCAATAAATTAACCAAGACAGTTGGAGTCCGAACCTAATCCGACAATCTCAAGTCGTTAAGTAATTTCCTACGAACGTGAGAGCACATACGGACAGACGGACAGAATTAAATTTGACCACGGATTATTTTCGGCTCAAAATTCGAAAATTACAGATGTTGTGACGAAACCATAAAAAAAGGCGTAAAAAGGCTTATCTACGCGCTAGGTAGATCTAACCTAGTACTAGTTTTCTAGGGCTCCTCTTCACATTAGGGACGGTGCCCGATTTTGATCCTGATTTTTTTATAGATGCAGTTTTTCATGAAACATCGATTGGTGCCAATCTCAACTCCGGCAAGCTCGTAGTTTCGAAGTTATTAATTTTTGAAAATTGCAATTTTCTCTCATATTTCGACAACACATATGCATTTTTCCTTGGTTATGTCTATCAAAAATATAGATTGTGGTTTTTTTCTATGGTTTGTATGAGTTCCACTACAGAATACAAACATAAATCCTCCCAAAATGTTAAGAATTCTATGCATCTAAATCCTACTCGACACTCGATTGCGTTTAGATACTGTCGTCTTTTAATTTTCACATTTTTGGATTGACGGTTATTTAACTTTCAAATTTTCGATTCGGAAGCAGTAGCAACAATACGAGATTGTGGACTTGTTCCGATTTACTAGAAGAGATATGACCAAACATAACGAAGGCACCAGTGGTGAGACTATGTGCAATTAGTACACAAAAACATGCAACAGACCTCTTCTGATTAGTTTTTCTCGTGGAATTTCTATATTGTATGATAGAAATAATGAAATATTCAATTAACTATAGCTCAATGTATTTGTTTACGGAGGAAGGTAGAGTTATGCTTTTTATTGGCGTTTTAAAAGATGATGATATTGACCAAAGTTTATGCTCGAATACGATAGCAGCATGATGAGATATCGATGAATCCATTCAATAATTTGATGTTTTATGTTAAATTCAGTACAAAAAATCAATTTCCAAAAAATATCTCCCAAACTACGATTTTACCGGATTCGAGACTGATACCGATCGATATGCCTAGAAAAACTGAATATATTTAAAAACCGATCAAAAATCGAACATCGTCCATAAAATAGAGTATGGTTAAGTTTAATTTTATTGTCTGGTTAGGTTAGGTTAGTTTAATTTAGTACAGTGCCAGTTTGAATCAGAAACGGAAATTTAATTCAGGATTGTGCCTTGAATTTCGTGTTCTGAGTTGTAAAGCTACTTGGTTAGATCAGTTTAGTTTAGGGCAGTGCCAGTACAAATCTGAAGAGTAAATTAAATATAGAATAGTGCCCTTGAATTTCGTACTCTGAGTTGTTGAGGATTTTGGTTAGGTTAGGTTAGTTTAATTTCTTACAGTGCCAAGTCCGAAGGGGGCGGGGCCATTCAATCTCATCTTCAAGTTGTTAAGGTTCTTTGCTAGGTTAGGTTAGTTTAGTCCCAGAAGAGGAAATTGAATTCAGGAGAAATCAAGGTCTTTGGTTGAGTAAGGTTGAATGGATTTGGGACAGTTACAGTCCAAAGCACAAGTTGAAGTTAAGCGGTACTATCTAATAATGAAATCATAATGGCTCCAGCCTCCAGGAGATTTCAGACGTTGTAATCTGTGATTTCGGGAAAGCCACAAGTCGGTGGCCGCCCTAATGCTCGGAATATTCTTCTATGATTTATCTCCGAATATTTCATGGTCCTGCTAGACAAATATACGCCAACCATCGAAAATGTTGTCTATATGTAACAAATACGTCAAATTCAGTACCAAAAAAATGTGATTTCAATAATTAATATCTTCTGAACTGAGAGTTTGACGGGGTCGAGACTGGTATCAATCGATTTGCTACGAAAAACTGCATCTATAAAAAAATCAGGATCAAAATCGAGCACCGTCCCTAAAGTAAAGTTTTACCGTTTTTTTGTATTTCAAGACTCATCTTTTATGATCTTACCCATGGTGGAAATATATGTATATGATATATTTCCACCATGATCTTTCCCGTTATAATTGAACATGCTCTGAACGTGTAGCTACGGAATACAATTCCCGTGGAATTTCGTGAGTAACATAGTGAAATTTAGCCTTGTGAGGCACCTATTATTTGTTGATCAAATAAGGGAAGTCAACGAGAGGAAGACCTCAAATTCCTTCTGCAGTAAACGTACAATTCAAACAGTCTTGCACGCTCTAGCGAAATAACATAAAATTTCGTTAATTAAGTCGAAATTTCTCCTGTCAGAATTTGGGGGGTTCCGTTCTGCTTCACAGTGCAGAATTCCTAATAATGGTGACAATTATGAAGCAATACATAAACGAAAGTACCAGCCTACTACGCGATAGAGGTTGGAAGGGAAAATCTCTATGTAATTTTGAAGTGTTCGAGTCCATTTAAGTTGATAATTATTTAGGATTATTGGAAGTTCGCATCAGATTGAGTAGAATAATGAATGAACAAAATACGGAGGCCGTTCGAAAGTACAATAACTTCCAAAAACAATTCGGGGACTCGATCTTTGTGAAGCAGATTTGAATGTTGAGAGCAAACTCTACCACCTGCTGGTAAATTACCATTTAGGCGACACACTTAAGTTCAATAGACGACTTCGGCCCAAGTTGCCAACTCACAATTTTCTTCACAAATTTACTATCACTGGGGAACGGGAATTTCAGGACAAATTCGACATGATGAGGTTCGCGTTATTTATAAATATCCGTAAAAGATGCCTCGGTTCCTCAAACAAGATACTTCCTTCCAAATATAGGTTCTTGTTAGGCTGCAATTCAAGTTGGGATTCCTGATTTCATCATGATAGTGTCAAGTTTATGAAGGATATGTTCCGCAAATCAACTTGGTTATTTCGGTTGCCAGTTTTCCGTTCTGTAAATATGAAATATACGGTTGGTTCCTGAAAAAAAGGTTAATTACGGAATTTGATTGATGACAAAGCAATCTTTCGGTCACCAGAACATAGACCAATTAAGCATATGCACTAGAAAATAATCAATGTTTTATGATAATATATCCATAGCATAGAACAATCTTTATTTACCTTATGATGCATAAACTATACGTAGTAGTTGATTGTTGTCTCTTCTATGTTCTATGGATCATAAAGTAAATAAAGGTTGTTCTATGCTATGGATATGTTACCAAATAAAATTGACTGTCGTTCTAGTGACAGAAAGAAAATTTTTTCATCAATCAAATTCCGTAATTTACCTTTTTTCAGGAACCAACCGAATATTTCATATTTACGAAATGGAAAACCGGCAACCGAAATAACCAAGTTGATTTGCGGAACATATCCTATATAAATTTGACACTTTCAACATGAAATCAGGAATCCCAACTGAAGTTTCAGACAATCAGTGATGATTTTTACAAAACCCCATATTCGAAAGAAATTATATTGTTTGAAGAGCCGAGGCATCTTTTACGGATATTCATAAATAACGCGAACCTCATCATGTCGATTTTGTCCTGAAATTTCTGTTCCTCAGTGATAGTAAATTTGTAAGGAAAATTGTGGGTTGGCAACTTAGGCCGAAGTCGTCTATTAAACCTCGTTCATATCTCAAGGTCAGGCACCTGCCTAAAGTCTGTATGCTTCAACTATGCCAATAACCGCAAGAAATATTAGAATTCAGAGGAATTTCGACCATGATGGAAGAAAACGGGATGTCGTTTTGCCGGCTTCAGTGATTATTTTTAATTTCGGATGTACTTGATTCTTTCGTGAGAATGCACCGTGGTAATTTTTCTATTTTTCACTCCAGTTCAGTTTTATTTTCCTGATAATTCTTGAATATCGAAAGATAGCAACCTTGTGCATTCTTACAGCTCTGCTCAACCAATCACACCCAAAAAATTTCTCGAAAAAAACGAACTCTGGCCCTCATAAGACACTCCGTTATATTCGAACTCTTGTTTGTCCCTAATAAAGATTGCTGGAGTTGTGAATGTATACAATTCATATGTCATCCTGACATAATACATGTCACAAGTTTTTCACTTTATTCTCGATATTTCATTAGATTTCTAGTTCGAAATGAACAATTATGGATCTATGGGAGATGATTCCCCAATAAAGGGGCCTGTAGCGTTCTTCGTTTATCTGAGGATCTGAAAATCATCGCTTGGAGGACTGAACCTGGTCGAAAGACCCTCTCGGTCAAGAGCAAATGTAGGTGATATTATTTACTGCTTCCTTCTGGTTTTCTGTCCCTCTTTCTGTTTTCAGAAATTATATCAAGATATTTTGTCGAAATGAATTCAAGATGACGAAAAAATTATTTTCCAATGAAAAAGATGCCATCCATCTTCTATAAACAAATTACTACACTTATACGGGGAGACAGAATTTTTCCTGAGGTTTTTATCTGTGCTCTTGTATCATACGCAAATAAGTATGGTACCCCGTTTACATTTCCTCTGCTAACACTGTGATATATCTTAAAATGTAATGCTCGTTCTCAAAAGAATATATATATATACAATTCATTCAATCATTCCGTAGATATACCCGATTGAAATATACTAACGGACAAAAAAACTGCAACACCCAGAAGGAGCTGTTTAAATCTTAATTTTTTTTCGTAAAACATAGAAAGTATAGCAAGGAGTAAATGATGCAAATTTGGAGAAAAAATCGTGTAGGTTTTTCATGTGAACATTTTTTGTTATTTGAATATTGTATTCGTTTTTTCGAAAATTTTTAAATTTTACAACAAACCATCTGTTCGAGGAGTCGATGTTTGATTGATGTTGAAATGCCTAGAGCACGTGTAAGCGGAATTTATCGCTAGCTAATTGAATTTGAAAGGGGTCGAGTTATTGGTCTACGGGAGGCGGGGTTGTCATTTCGAGAAATCGCTAACCGAACGAACAGAAATCCAACAACTGTTATGAGATGTTGTCAAGCGTGGTTTGATAATGCCCAGACCAAGAAGAGTAGGTACCGGGCGTCGAAGGGGCACAAATGAAGTTCAAGATTGACGTCTAAGACTTACGGCCATTAGAGACCGATTTGAGACAACTTGATCTTTGGCTAATGAGTGGTCAGGAGAACAAGGCCATCCTGTAACTGTCCGAACGGTTTACCGCCGTATGAGGTCTTTTGGACAGCAGCATAATCGACTCCATCTTGTGTTACCTCTCACGGTTGACTATCGCCGGCCACGATTAAAGTGGTGCAGAGAACCTCAACATTGGAATGTGGAATGGCATCAGGTCCTCTTTTCTGATGAATCTCGATTCTCCTTTGGTGCACATGATGGCCGAAGAAGGGTTAGACGACGTAGGGGAGAAAGACGTGACACTCATTTTGATGTTGAGCGTCATGTACACCGGACAGTAGGCGTTATGGTATGGGGTGCTATTGCACATTTAAGTATTTCACCTTTAGTCTTTATAGTAGGCACTTATGGCCATTAGAGATCGATTTCCGACAACTCGATCTTTAGCTGATGAGTGGTTAAGAAAACAAGGCCATCCTGTTACTGTCCGAACGGCAGATGGAGCTCTGCCTCACTATGTCCCCAACCAGTGGATGGCTCAGAGGGATCCTATAAACTAGTAGACCACTTCTTCAGGTATGAACCTCTAGTCTCTTCTTCATGAAGTCACGTAGAAAAAATGTATGCCACAGGAGGCGCCTTTCTTGTAGAATTAAGCCAGCAAAAAGTCAACGAATCTGGCCGTTTCACCTTCGAAATGCTCCAGAATGTTATAAGCAGAATTTACTCCATTTTATAGAAAATGACGGATCTCAATTTGAGCATTTGTTACAAGTATTCACTTATCACGTTTTTCTGAATAAATTACATACATATTTTGTCGTTGTAATCGGTTATCATCTTACAGGCCAGATAAATTGGGTGACATTCCATTTTCAAAGTCGAATATAACGAGGACGAATGATCAAATCTCACAAAAAATTATATTTTATATTCAGAAGAACATAGCGCATGACTCTTGTATTAAGAACAAAATTGGCAGTACGAGAGATTTTCGAAAATTTTGACTTTACTAGTTTTAGATACTTATAACACATTTTCATTGTGACACCCTGTAAAGGGAAGTGGTTTGCACACTGCATGAAAGACAACTATGCCATCATTTCTTCGGTTTCTCCCTAAATAATGCAAGAACTCTATCTGAGCATTTAATCCCAAGAGAAATAAAAAATGGATATTAAGTGATAGGGATGAGGCACATAAAATGGAAAGTAACCCATGGAAGTAAATGGTTTCCATTAGCTGATCGACTCTGGATTTGAATATTCCCCCATTTCCGATTCTGGAGAGCAATTTTCAGGTCGAAATGTGTACACATGCTGAATTCATAGCGTGTTTCAACTAGATGTTTAATTTCCGAAAAAGCCACTTTATGAGAGGGATAGTCAATAATTACCACTCGAAAGATGTCCATAAAGTTAGCAGAGCCACTTGCACGAAAGTCAATGAAAACCATCCCATTAAATGTCGTATATTTGTCGAGAATTTGTCGTGAAAGAAAAAAAAATTGTCGCGCTTCTAGTTTTTTTTTAGGGGTGGCTCTGCTAACTTTATATTAAGTTAGCAGAGCCATTCTGAAATATGCATCGAATTCGATCAGAAATGTTATGAATACTTGTCGAGTATTTGTCGTAGACCATCTAACCTGAAAAAACCAGAATAAATCATTTTGTTATAGCTTTTTTATAGGTTTTAATGAAATGTTCTGGTTTCCCAGGAAATTTTTCAGATTCGGCAACACTGCATTGGTATATTGATATTTCAGGTATGTTTTTCGTATCATTATTGACTGATATTATTTGTATATATTAAATCTTCTATTTCACGAGATGAACAATTTTCGTTTCAAAGCTGAATAATGGAAATATTCCTTTCTCACGGATATACATCGACGAAACTTTGTGATACAAGAAAATTAATTAGATGACCGTTTTTTCTTCCGGAAATGAGCTGAACGATTGAAGGAGGACCAAAACATTTCTGATCTAATTTGATGCATATTCAAGAATGGCTCTGCTCTGCTAACTCAATATTAAGTTAGCAGAGCCACTCCCCAAAAAAAAATCTAGAGGCGCGAAAAATTTTTTTCTTTCACGACAAATTCTCGACAAATATACGATAATAAATGAGATGGTTTTCATTGACTTTCGTGCAAGTGGCTCTGCTAACTTTATGGACATGCTTGAAAGTGTGAACGCCAGAGCTTAACGTTTGCATGTTTCTCTACGAGAAAACTTAGTCTTAATTTCTTGACAAGGTCTGTAATTCTTCACCTTCGAGCCAATAGAGAACGCAATAACTTTAGAAACGAACAACTCAGAAATTCGTTATTTGTAGAGTAGCTTTGGACCTTAATTACCCAGGATGCATTAGTGAATAGGACGATTCAGCGAAAATATTCTGCGGACATATCCCTTCAACGATTTAGGGATTTTGAAAAATCTCAACATCGACACGATAACAGATCGATACGAGCCCCTTCGCCATTCTGCACCTTTGAATATCAGCTTCTGTGTCGATGTTTTCCTTCACGAGTTTTATTTATCCTTTAGCAATTAAGTGAAGCGTAAATCATCACGATATAAAACACGAATTGGAAATATATCCGGACGATATTCCGACTTGTTTGAGAGAAGAAAGAGCTAACAAGTAAGCCGGAGAAAGCTATCGCTCTACGATCCCGAGTATTTTTGAAAAATTTTCACACAAACACACTAAGTGATCTATTCCGTATTCTGCGCCATTTTGCCAAGATATAAATAAAGTTATCGAACGAATGGTCAATATTCTGAAACTAATGAAAGCTCATTGAATATAAGAACAGACAGCCTATACTCCATTTACTCTCATAAATTATTCCGGTTGGCCATGACATTCTGACACACTTCACCGAGTATATTTTGAAAATATTTGGTTAGAGTAATTTTCCTGTCAAATAATTACACAACGTTGTCCTCTCTACATAGAGGTCGTAGTAATAACGTATTTATCAGAATGTTTATTTACACAAATCTAAGATTTTATCGAACGATTTATGCTGTAAAAATTTGCGCAGGAAAGTAAATTTGGCTGCAACAACATGTTCTTGTTAACATAAATTTTGCGTTCATTTACACTTTTGAATTTGTAACCCATTGATTTTATAATTTTAAAAAGTTTTGTCCGTCCTCCGTTATGTTCCAAATGTTCCTTTGCAAAAGTGAGTAGTGAATCAATCGGAAAGTGTTCATTTTTCAAATTATGATTCCAAACTTGTCGTTGCTGATCTTTTTTCGAGATAAAGTTTCCAGTCGGTGTCTTTTTTGGGTGCACCAATAGAAGGAAATTCTTTGTCTTCTCCTTCACTTGAAATCTTTCTTATTGGATTGATGTGCAGCTAAAAAATAAATATCTTTGCTTATAAAATATAATACCTTGGTTTTCACTCACATACGTCGCAAATGTTTGATAGCTTGTGATAAATTATCGATTCCAAATTATCAGGGTTACTATCAGAAAAAGTAGATTTCACTTCTACATAGCATTTCTTGATACTTTGCTCTGCTTCTTCAAAACTGCCTTCGGCATTTTTAGATTCCAGGCGTGATGATTATGTTGAGATTGAGAGTAGAGATTGGCATTTGCATTTGGCAACATCTCAAAGAATAATTTTGACATTGCCGATATTTAAAGAGTGCCAACCTGCGTCAGTTTCAAGTAAAAAAACTTGATAGACCTAAATCATGGCCAACCGGGATATAGTTTATAGAAGTGAATGGAGTATATATGTGATTTACTGATATGACGACTAATGCTCAACTATTAAGATTAATCTGGGGATTAATAATCAAAGCACGCTCGTAAAAATTGTCTGAATTCTTTCGACGCAAAGTTGGTACAACTGTCTTTCTACGCGCCTGTTCTAGGGAAAAGTGCTTTACCGTGTTGAACTAATTTCTGCAATTTTCTAATATCGAACGATTTCGCATTATTTTACAGGTTCTTATTATAGGTTCTATGTACTAATTTCTCAACGTTTAAAAATTGAAAGATATTATTATCCATAAAATACGCCCTCGTGGATTGTGGAATTCGAACTGATTGTCGAGGAAAGCACTGCCGTGAAAGCAGCAGCTTTTGCGCGCAGGTTCAATGTAGATGACCGCTTCGGCAACGAATTTGAACTTGCGCGCGAAAGCTGCTGCTTTCACGGCCGTGCTTTTTCAGATTTCTTTTCGATACATTGCTGGATTTCAATTCGATCAAATCTGTATTTTAGGAAATATTGGAAAAATGAAATTTCGAATGGATAAATCTACGGAATCATTGAGCGGATTTTACCCATTCACGAAGTTGACCTCCGTAATTAACGTGTTTAAGCAGTCGACCGTTAAAAACTCTATTCGCAGAGAAGGTTTGGACCTTAATTACGAAGGCCGCATTCGTGAATGAGTAAAATCCACCCAATGATTCCGTAGATATACCCATTCAAAATTTGAGTTTCCCAATATTTCCAAAAATACAGATCAGATCGAATTGAAATCCAGTACTTCATCGGACAATTAAAGTTTGAAGGTTCATACAGAATTTAATGAGGATGATATGATAAGAAAATCACATAATTTTTTTTCAAATTGTTCTGATGATACGATCATCACGACATTTTGCATAAAGTTGGCTTTCAGCATCTTCAAACTATCTACAAAGTTTTATCAGGATTGAATCAATATTTTTCGAGTTATACCGAAAAAAGCAAAGATATCGAGGGAAAAACCTCGAAATTTGACATATTTTTTCCCGACAACTCCAAAACTTATAATCGTATCGAACTGAAATTTGGTACACTGCTGTGAAATATGAAGCTCGAAGTCCGAGTGGAAATTTTTTCTGGATATGATTTACGATTCTCGAAAAAAATATTTTTTGGGAAAAAATTTTGAAAAAATTTTTTTTTTAATTTACTGACAGAATGATCCGGACAAAATTCGACTCAAAGTTGCGCGTTGTTATACTCCACCTAACTGCCAAGTTTGTATTCAATCGGTCAAGTAGTTTCTGAAATAAAAATTTAATAACTTCAAAATCTCAAGTGGCTATAACTCCGAAACTATTCGACCGATTTCGCCCATTACCGAACTCAACCGCCGCATTCCAATGCGCGAGCCACCCTGAAAGTTTCAAGTTGCCAGCTCATTCCGTTCGACAGCTATCGTGTCCACGGCCGGCCGGCTGGCCGGCCATCGATTTTGACACCGGATTCGTCATCAGTGAGTCCAACCTAGTCGTTTGAGACCAATTTCGGCTCAATCATCGAAAATTACAGACATTTGGACAGAACGATAGCACGCTGTTCCCCTAGAACATGAGCGCAAAAAGCAGATTTCAATTCTACATATAGCACTTCCTGATACTTTGTCTCTGCTTCTTCAAAACTACCTTCCGCACATTTAGTTTCCATGCGTGATGATTATGTTGAAATTGAGAGTAGAAATTCGCATCGTCATTTGGCAACGTCGCTGAGAATTATTGTGAGATTGCCGATATTTCTCGAGTGCCAACCTGTCAGTTTCGAGTGAAAAAACTTAATAAACCTAAATCTTGACCAATCGGGATACTTTTTGGAAGTGAATGGATTATACTCGAATACTCTAATAGAACTAATCAATAATCCTCATTTAAATATGAAACCAAGATCAGAATATCTCCAGACCTAGGATGTCAAATTAAAGATATGGCCATCACAGGATAACATGCTCTATAACGTCATCCTGATCGAAACAATAAGGTTTACATTGCAAGATGGCACATCCATTCAGTTTCTGAACTGGAAACAATAATGCAGCGAATAAAAATTTGCGGCGCTCTTGCATTGTTCCGTGAAAGCGTCATAGTCTGCGAATCGATTCGAGTTACAGAACGCCGGCCACATCGCGGCTTACCGCAGATTGAACCGCATCGTGCGGCCAGCTCTCAAACTGAGCGAAATGCGGTACACCGCACACTGAGCTTTCATTCTGGACCTCTGAGCTTCCGAACTCTCTTTGCCGAATAAATTAATCATTTTTGCGAGAGTTATCGTTGTGAGAGGGATCCTTTTATATCTCGAGATTAGAGAACAAAAATAAATATTAACCATCGAAAGTTGCTGCATTGTTTTTCAAAATATTCCGCATGAACATATATGATTGATGGAAATTTGATAGTTTCTGAAAAAATTTGTTTGAATTGGTAATCTTCAACCAATGAAGAAGTTTAATTCTGATCGCAATAGTTTCTCTTGGATAATGGGGGTTTTTCCTGAATTTGGGTTATTTGTGCAAATGCTAATTCGAGCATAATTATTAGGGGTTTGATTCATCATTTTCCCAAATTACCTTCAGAAAGTATTCAAATTCAGATTTCAAAATTGGGGTTTGAGATTTGCCAGGCATGCACGAAGTGACAACGGTTTTAGTAGAATAGCTTTTTCTGCTTTAGAATAATGAAATATTTATTCCTATTCTGTGGTAGACACGTGTTCTTTGTCAATATAACCAAACAATTTCCGTTTGCGATTTTTCAGTGATATGACAGTATGACAGTCTCTGCTCTTTTTTTTCTATTCATTGGTCGTTGTCTTCTACTCTAACCAGATCGAAGTATAGCTATCTCTGTTTTCCTAAGCAAAAAACACATTTAACACCCTTTTCTTTCCGAGAAAGCTGAATTCGACGTTGCCATATCGTGCACTCAAGACAAATCTCTTTAAATGCAAATCCCCATTTTTATTTTTCAGTTTTAGGTGATCAAACATTTCTCAAAAAATATAACATTGAAATTATATGTTTGAAATGTGATGTTCTAAAGGTTTTTCATGAAAATTAATGCATTTTCGTTTAAAGGAAAAACCCTCATTGATGGGGGTTTTTCCTGAATTTGGGTTATTTGTGCAAATGCTAATTCGAGCATAATTATTAGAGGTTTGATTCATCATTTTCCCAAATTACCTTCAGAAAGTATTCAAATTCAGATTTCAAAATTGGGGTTTAGGATTTGTCAGGCATGCACGAAGTGACAACGGTGTTTAGTAGAATAGCTTTTTCTGCTATAGAATAATGAAATATTTATTCATATTCTGTGGTACACACGTGTTCTTTGTCAATATAACCAAACAATTTCCGTTTGCGATTTTTCAGTGATATGACAGTATGACAGTCTATGCTCTTCTTTTTCTATTCATTGGTCATTGTCTTCTACTCTAACCAGACCGAAGTATAGCTATCTCTGTTTTCCTAAGCAAAGAAACACATTTGATGTCCTTTTCTTTCCGAGAAAGCTGAATTCGACGTTGCCATATCGAGCACTCAAGACAAATCCCTTTAAATGCAAATCCCCATTTTATTTTTCAGTTTTAGGTGATCAAACATTTCTTAAAAAATATAATATAGAAATTATATGTTTGAAATGTGATGTTCTAAAAATTTTTCATGAAAATTAATGCATTTTCGTTTAAAGGAAAAACCCTCATTGATGATGATCATTCCATTATATGCTATAATATACTTCTGCATGCATTTGAACCAATTGTTGAAGCACATTTTCCACTGCTCCATCCAAAAATATAATTGAAATCATCGATGCACTATTGATGATTTAATCCACTGTGCTGTACCCGTTTTAGGCTTTGCCTTGACACCAACTACTTTCTTGTCTTGGGTTAGCGCCGTATGGCGGGTTCAAGACTCCTTTAGCTAGATTTTAGTGGGGTGAGGGCGGAAGCTATAAGCCGTATGGCTGGGTCACAAAAAAAAAGAACCCACTCCTAACTAACAAGTAGAGTATTTATATTGTGATGAACCGAATGTGGAATGGTGACCGATGATCCTTAGCTCTAGAACCCTTTTGAGCTCTGTCAATCTACATATTGTTATTCCACTGATGGTGGCATTCCGAAATGTAACTGTTTCCACTATGTACCTGTTTAATACATCCTATTCATCGAGGTTATTTATACAGAGGTATATTTGACTCTATGTATCATACATAAGAACCTAGAAGTACTGACCGTTGAGTGTCTTCTCATAAACCTGTTTTACATCTATACTCCATTCACTTTTATAATGTAGCCCGGTTGGCCATGATTTAGGTTTATCAAGTTTTTTCCCTTAAAACTGACGCAGGTTGGCACTCATGAAATATCGGCAATGTCAAAAGACGTTGCCAAATATCAATTTCTACTACTATCAATATCAATCGATTCTAGATTTCTAAATCTCAGCATAATAACGCTTGCAAACTAATAAAAATGCCGAAGGTAGTTTTGAAGAAGCAGAGGCAAAGTATCAGGAAGTGCTATGTAGAATTGAAATCGGCTTTTTCTGATAGTAACCCTGATAATTCGGAATCAATAATTCAACACAAGCTATGCAACATTTTCGACGTATGTAAGTGAAAACCAAGGAATTATATTTTATATGAATAGATATTTATTTTTTAGCTGCACATCAACACAATAAGGAAGATTTTAGGTGACAGAGACGACAAAGAATATCCTTCTATTGGCGCACCCAAAAAGACTGAACTGAAGACTTTATTTTGAAAAACCCGATTCTTGATTTCCTAACAAGAAAATAGCATAACTAAATCTTTCAACCATGTTTATATACGTGAAATATTTCCAGTATTAACAGAGACAAAAGTTTCTTCAACATTCGCCAGGTCTTTGGAATTATCGAATTCAAATAATATTTTCTCAAATTCATTACTTTATCAATGTAGATTGACATTTGAAAAATAAGTAATTACTACGACCTCTATGTAGAGAGGACAACGTTGCATAGTTATCTGACAGGAAAATGACCATAACCTAACAATTTCAAAATATACACGGTGAAATCTGTCAGGATGTCATGGCCAACCGGGCTACATTATAAAAGTGAATGGAGTATACCTTTGCTATTTATTGGCGCCTAAATGGCGGAGGTATTCCTACAAATGAGGCTTATGAGAGAAATGTATCTGTTGGACAACTTTCATGGTTCTTTGCTTCATTCATTAGAGATTTGATATCACCGATTGCCTGAGCTTAATTGACTTCCATATTCACTGCTAACTGTTCCTGATGTTATATTGTAATGAATATCGGTTGGAAGTTTTTCCAAGGCATTCTTTTTCCTCCTGCAAGAGTACCGCACCGAATAGCCAAATTGTTGTTTTATTTATTCTAACCTGAACTTCCACTCAATCTTCTCTCTCACATCTCTGAATTTAAAAATATTTTGGGTTGCGAACACAACGTAGAGTCCTTTTCCTTTTTACTAGACGATCACAGCGTATTGGCCATGGCTGGGTTTTAAGTCAAGGTAAACGGGTACAAAAAGGGTGGTATAGTACACCACGTTGATAGTTGTAAAAAAATGATCACTGTCAGTTGCCAGGTTGCAACCCAGGGTTGTCCGATACCGAAATAAAAAAGACAGCCCTCGTATACTGAACTGATTGAATAGAATGTGAAGCGAGCTTGAACTCGAAATTCGGACGAAATTTTGGCTTCCTTGGGTGAAGATTACGAGATAGAGGCAAAAAGTTAACTAAAGAACGTGATGTTTAGAATATTTCAAATATTTTTTAAAAATGCCTATAAATGACACGCTTATGGATCGAAGCAGGTTCATTCGCCATTTAGCAACTGTCAGAAATAGCTTCGAGTCGTTCTTAAATTCGAAATAGAAACATTAAGAAGATATTTCGAATTCTTTGAGAAACGTTGCCAGATAAGGTAACAATCCAGCAAACAAAAGAAATAGATCTTTCCGGAGATCCTGAGTATTTTCCAAAAATTCTCACAAGGCACATTAAGTGATCCATTCAATTCATGCACCAATTTGCAACACTACATTTTTTTCTCTGGTGCCGAAGTCTTTTACCATGTCTTTCGCATCAGCATATCAATTGAATGGTCCAAATAGCAATATATATCGCTAGTATTCATAGATGGCCTTCACCAGTTTCAACCATCGATTGAAGGTTATTTTTGGAGGATTTTGCATCATTTTTTGGATTTTTTCTGGGTTTTAACTCCCAATATCTGAAACAGAACTGTTCAAAATGTGATAAAATTGTTTTTTATGGAATCTTTTTTCTCAAAATTTTCATTTCGGGAACTGCTCATCATATTTGAAAAAATTGAGCGCAGATATTGAGATTCATATTTCGCAGCAGTGGGGACGTTATTGTGTTTACGGCCATAAACACTTACCGTGGGTTTCACAAAGCTTGATCCTCCGATTAACGCTCTGATATTCTGTGGTGTTGTCAAAAATGAACTGAAATTGAGCATAGAATTGTCTTGATCAGAACAATCACGTTAATCAGAGCTTTGTGAAACCCGCTATTAGAAAACTAC
Source organism: Myrrha octodecimguttata (assembly GCA_958510865.1). Lineage (NCBI taxonomy): Eukaryota > Metazoa > Arthropoda > Insecta > Coleoptera > Coccinellidae > Myrrha > Myrrha octodecimguttata. The sequence continues at coordinate 76,786,820 of OY294057.1, forward strand.
TTAGAAACTTCTTTATAATTTCTCCTTAAACGTTTTGCAGATATTCAACGTTGAATATTAGAAAATCGGATAAATTTCGAAAAATCATTTAATAATAATGGATCCGCCCCTGATCTAGTGAGGAAAGTGAACTAAGCTGGGTTCACGTTTATCCAGATCATAGAATATACATAAATATTCATCTATTTCGCATAGAACTAATATTAGGTATATGCTATTTCGTGACCATACCACAGACCTAACCATAACATTCATATGTTATGAGTCCATGGTAACAATCCACAGAATATTTTCAGCTTTGTTGATTGATTTGATTTATATTTATAAATTTCGTGAAAAAGTATAATTATGGAGTTTTCAATATGAGAATGGGCGAGCATGGAATTGAGTATAATTTTAGCGGAATGGAGTTGATATAGCATGAATATGAAGTTGAAGGTCAGTGTTTCAAATCCAGTGAAGTGGAATGTTTTTCTTGCGATAATATCGCAAAAAGCACCAAATCATAAGAATAAAGTGAGTAAATGTGTTTTCTCAATCTTGTTTCTTTGAATTTCAAACCTTGCATTGGTTAGTCTCCAGAGAAAATCACCGTAAGAGATCTGCAAGTAAAAAAAGTGTTTTATTTGATGAGAGGAATCTATGGTTAAAATTAATGTACAACTTGAAGACTCGCTCTGTATATTCTCCTATTTGCGTCTGAATTTAAGATTCCAGCGCCACGGTGGCCAGTTTCAGAACCTCAGATACAGACATAGATTTTATTTTGATCGACGATTTTGTACTGTTTGTTAGTGTTTGGTTTGATAATTTTTGATTTCACGATTTATTCAAAGACTTTTTAGACTTATATAGTTGACGAGAGTATTACTGGGAGTACATATTACATTCTTATGAAGTGGGTATGTATCATTCTTCAATCTTATTGAGTGTAGCAACTCTAAAATCACAGGGCAAGATTGACATTGGTGGAATTCTTAGGCTGTCTTGAAAGTTGAAAAACAGATAGTATTCTAAAACATACCTTTTGGTATAATCGACAAATACTCATAACTCTACTATTCGTATAGCGAAGAACTAAATACTCAATATATTGTGAATAAAATGGATACATTCATATGAAACTAATGCTACTTGTATCGTCTTATTCATTATGGATTGACAAATAAATTTTTAAACACTCATATGATTGGTCTTGAAAAAGCTGTAATAAATAAGCCTTGTATAACTTCACTTTCATCTGCAGAAGCACTTTGAGCGAACAGTATTCATCACCAGATATTTCCTTGTTGAGACTCTTTTTTTTCAATAGTCAGTTCTATCAATAAAACATTCAAATTGTTCCTTAATGATCAGATTTCTGGAAGGCAGAGCATTCCTCTTAAGCAAATTTCTCTGCTTGGATAAGGGGCCTAGAGAAAAATTGTCTGAATGAATGTGTAATATTTCATGAGCAATCCGTGCTTACCTCTATAAAAATGATCATCATCGGTAAAATCAAGGTAACAGACTCTCATAAATCTTGTTTGTTGGTTTTAATTGATTCTTCAACACTTTCAGGCCCGACTTCTTAAAGGAAGTTTCTTTCACCCTAACTCCAAATTCTTTACCCGGCTGTAGAAATCTATGGGAAGGTACATTTGAGTTTGCTTTTCCTCAGTAGAAGCACTTTCAAAATCACACATACGCCAAGAAAAATACATAAACTTTCTCATTTTCTTAACATTTCTTTTAACTTGTTAATGATAATGTCTGTACCTCGGGTAACTCGGATAGCCACCAGAGGAAGTAGCGCATATCTTCATTCGCCAATTGGCAAATATTGGTAAAACATCAGTTCGAAGCAAGTACTCGATGAGCGCACTTAATCTGCAGCAGGATCTCAGACTATTCATGAAACGTGAGTCATGAGCTCTTTTGGGAAGTATTCATGTTTATTATCAGCCGTCAGGCATTAATCCTTCAAAAAATACATTTACGGCCGAAACGGCCTCCAAATCACATGGACGAAACCAAAACCAAGTGAAAAAAAACGTAATTAAAAAACTATTTCAACGCGAAAGACGAACACAAAGAAAGCAATGAGATATGAGCATCAATTTCGGCAGAAAGTTTCTCGTTGAACTAAAACGAATGCGATGAAAAACTAGAACATGTTTGCGACGTTCGCAAGCCGGCGAATAAAAAAAAATAAATGAAATCTCTTCCTGTTCTGGACCGCAAGGGGTTCCATTATTCTTCATAACAAAACTGTTCAAGATATCATTTGGAGGCTCTTCCTCCCCCTCAGAAGGAGAAGAGCGAGGTGTGTGGCACGGGATAAGAAAAATTATATAAAGCTCGAAGATGTCTGAGAGAATTCTGTTGGCGGACGTTTTTAAAGGTCCCCATAGATCCTCCAAAGGAAAAGTCTGTTGCATTTATATCTGCTTTCTGGAGAACAGCGTATTATCATTTCGTTAAGAGGCCTGTAATTTTCGAATTTCGAGCCGAAAATGGTCAATGGTGTCAAAATCGATTCTATCCGGCCGGACGTCTGTATGCACGATTTCGGGAGTACGGAGGACTCTTTGAGGGAAGGATGCATCCCAAAATGTGACGGTTGGGTTTGTTTATGGGGAGAATCAGTCAAATGGTTTCGGAGTTTCGAAATTTTGACGTTATTTTATTGATATTTCGAAAAGTATTGGAGCGATTGGATTGAAACTCGGCAGGTAGGTGAAACCTTATGACGCGCAACTTTTGGCGGAATTCCGTTGAAATCGGCTGTCAGAAAATTCGTAAAAAAGCTTTTTTTCGAATTTTCACGAAAAAATTTTTTTTGCTCGCATATTCCAGGGAAAAAAACGTGCTATCGTTTTGTCCAAATGTCTGTTATTTTCGATGTTTCAGCCAAAAATGGTCTCAAACGATTAGGTTGGACCCACTGATGACGAATCCGGGTTCGAAATCGATTTGCAAGCTAACGACTACAAAACTAGTAGGGTAGTTTGCGCATCGGAATGCCGCGGTTAAGTTCGTTAATGGGCTAATTTATTATAGCCATTTGAATTTTTTAGGTTATTTCCCTGCTGAAGCAATTGAATTAAAACTCAATAGTTAGTTGAAGCATAATGACGCGCAACTTTATTCAAAATTTCGTTGGGATCCTACGGTCACTCAATTTTAAAGAAAACTTTTTTCAAAATTTTTTCTGAAAACATTTTTTTTCGGAAACTATTTTTCATATCCGAAAAAAATTCTGCTCATACCTTGAGCTTTATATTTCTCAGCGGTGCACCAAATTTCAATTCGATATGGCTATTAGTTTTGAGGATATTGCGAAGAAATATGTAAAATTTCCTGGTTTTCTTCTCGATATAGTATAACGTTGTTTTTTTTCGTTATAACTCAAAGAATACTGATTCAATCATGATGAAGATGCTAAAGGACAACTTTGTGCGAAATTTTGTGATGGTCGTGTCCTTAAAACAGTTTGAAAAAAAATTTAAAATTTTTTTTTTCAACTATTCGATATTCTCATATCATCTTCATTCAATTCTGTATGAACCTTCAAACTGTCATTTATAGATAAAGTATTGGATTTCAATTCGATCTTATCTATATTTTTAGAAATATTGGGAAAATAAAATTTTGAATGAGTATATCTGCGGAATCATTGGGTGGATTTTACCCATTCACGAATTCGGCCTTCGTAATTAAGGTCCATATCTTCTCTACAAATATCGATTTTCTGAGTTGTTTCATTCTGAAGTTATAGTGTTTAAGGTCGGCTGTAAATATATTCAATATTATGCGATTTTATGACCATCTTCTTTTCATTATGGTCTTCATAAATTCTGAAATTCCGTATGAACCTCCAAACTCTCATTTTTCGATCGAGTACGGAATTTCAATTCGATCTTACCTGTATTTTTTGAAATATTGGGAACATTAAAATTTGAATGGGTATATCCATCATTGGATGGATTTTACCCATTCACGAATTTGGCCTTCTTTATTAAGGTCCAAACCTACTCTATCATATCCATAAGATTCGTTGTTTTCATGAATTTCTGAATGAAGTATATGGAAGCACTCAATAAGTGTAAACACATTAATCAAACAGTATGAATTCTTCGGAAAGTCTGCCATAGAGATAATCTGGCTAGAAAATAGAGAAATAGATCTGTGTTTTCCGTGTTCCGGATGAAACTACGTGCAGCTCAATTCGAAACCTCTACTTTCTCAGAGGAGGATCCAGAAAATAGTAAATTTCTCGAATTTCATCAGACTCAAAAACATTCAACGCTGATTATCTCGAAAACGGTGAAATTCAGAAAAAATTGGAAGGTGTATAATTAAATCTTCTAAAATAATTGAAGATTCTTATGATGATTTGAGATAAACTTCATATTCTTTCTTCATTCTAATATACTGTGCGCGTCAAAATTATGGAACAAACTCATTTTCTCAAAAGAAAAAAATTTGGCAACAAAATCCTGAAACAGGTCAATTTTCGTTTCACTTTTACCGAATTTGTATGCATTTTGAAGGATTTTTGTTGCTCCCTGTGCCATCCCAATCAAACCTCTAAATTTTTTGAATAGAGTAAGTGGTCATGTGGCACTTTCTTGGCAAGGTCTTAGTATCTTCTTTACAGGCGTGCAAAAATTTTCTAGAAAAAAATTTTTTTTTTTAAAAATTAGTTACTTCAAAGAGGTTTTTAGTATGTGCACTTTGTCGTGGCTCATATACTTTGAGACGATGGTACCTGATGAAATTTGTCACCGAATTAAAGTCAACCATTACAGTTTTGTTCATGCACAACTTTCAACCCCGTCACGTGAAAATTTTTTTTTCTCCATTAAAGGGTTCGTGGGGGTTGGAAGTTGTGCATGAACAAAACTGTAATGGTTGACTTTAATTCGGTGACAAATTTCATCAGGTTCCATCGTCTCAAAGTATATGAGCCATGAGAAAGTGCACATGCTAAAAACCACTTTGAAGTAAGAGAGATACAAAGACCTTGCCAAAAAAGTACCACATGACCCACTTTCCCTATCCAAAAAGTGTACAGGGTTGATGGGGATAGTACATGGTGCAACAAAAATCCTTCAAAAATGCATAAAATTTTGTAAAAGTGAAACAAAAATTGACCTGTTTCAGGATTTTGTTGCCAAATATTTTTCTTCTGAGAAAATGAATTTGTTGCACTGTATACTTTAACTAGGAAACCATTTTGAGCATACAAGAAGTGGCTACTGAAGAATATGTCTCATAGTTACGGAAAACTTCACACAAAAAATTTTTTTTTGGAAATATAAACAGATTGTATCCTTTCACAGGAGGCAAATCTGAAAAAATATTAAGGTAGGTGAGTGTTTTATTCGATGAGGGAAATCAATGATTGAAATTAATGTGCAACTCAAAAACGTATCCTATATTGGTTTTTGTGGCGAACTGAATATGTGAAATATCGTGTTAGAAACAAGAACTTATCATTTCCTATTTACAGTTCCTGGTTCCCCAGCTAGCAGCTGTGCTTTCCTAATCCTCACCTGTCAAGAAACTCCTGCGATTTCGAAAAAAGTGTGTGGGTTCGGTCAGCTGCCGTTCAAACACGTTGCGTTCGAAATGGCTCATCCTGAACTAGATCTGTGGGGACCTTTAAAAGGGCAAATCGAGGTGTGTTCCCCGGGATGAGAAAAATTATACGAAGCTCGAAGATGTCGGGGAGAATTCAGTTGGCGTTCGTCTTTTAGAAAAATGAGAAATAAATCCCCTTCTGTTTCCTGGAAGATGAAGACTATGAACGTTCAATTTTCGTTACGCTCGATGAAACTCCAGATTGATGTGGATAATTACATTTTAATTGGGAGATTTCATTATCTGCCTCTGGCCGTAATGAAGTTGTCAGCTTGAAAGCAAGTAGAAAAGCTGGACATTTCACGGGTTGTCTCCTTTGTCTGCGATATTTCGAACGGAAATAGTTATTGACTTGAAACTTTCAAGGTTAAATGCAGGTCATAATCCTGCAACTTATTAGTTATTGGTTGAAATCCATAGGTAGTTTCGAAGTTTTCCACATTTCAAATTTTGAGGATGATTTTCCAATATCTTTAGATGTATTGAACTCAGGTAATTTTAGTTGTAGATTGAAACTATGGGTAGAATTTTGAGAGAATCGCATCGTTAGAAAATTTCGAAGATATCGAAGATTTTTCAATTTTTGCGCGCATGTTCTAGGGGAACAGCGTGCTATCGTTTTGTCCAAGTGTCTGTAATTTTCGATGAGTAAGCCGAAAATGATCTCAAACGACGAGATTGGAATCACTGATGACGAATCCGGTGTCAAAATCGATTCTGCCCGGCCGGCCGGCCGTGGACGCGATAACTATCGAACGAAGCGAGCTAGCGACTTGAAGCTTTCAGGGCAGGTCGCGCATTGGAATGCCACGGTTAATTTCGTTAATGGGCCAAATCGTTCGAACAGTTTCCGAGATATAGCCACTCGAAATTTTTAAGTTATTTATTTTTATTTCAGAAACTACTTGAACCATTGAATTGAAACTTGGCAATTAGGTGGAGTATAACGACACGCAACTTTGAGACAGATATTGTCAGGATCATACTGTCAGTAAATTCCGAAAAAAATTTTTCCAGAATTTTTTTCCGATAGGTTTTTTTTTCGAACACTATTTATCATATCCAAAAAATTCCACTCGGACTTTGAGCTTCATATTTTACAGCAGTGACCAAATTTCAGTTCGATACGATCATAACTTTCGGAGATATCGGGAAAAAATATGTCAAATTTCTAGGTTTTCTTCTCGATATCGTTGTTTTTTTCGGTATTACTCGAGAAATAGTGATTCAATTCCGATGAAACTTCACAGCTAGTTTGAAAATGCTGAAAGACAACTGTATGCATAATTTCGTGATTATCGTGCCATTAGGAAAATTTGAAAAAAAATGTCTGTGATTTTCTCATCATATCATCTTCATTAAATTTTGTATGAACCTTCAAACTGCAATTTTTTAATGGAGTTCAAGATTTCAATTTGATCTGATCTGTATTTATGGAAATATTGGAAAAATTAAATTTCGGATGGGTATATCTGCGGAATCATTGTGTGGATTTTACCCATTCACGAATTCGGCCTTCGTAATTGTGGTCCAAATCTTCTCTACAAATATCAAGTTTCTAAGTTGTTTTTTTCCGAGGTTATTGTGTTTACGGTCGGCCCTAACGGCCGACTGCGTAGACACAATAACTTCCGAAAGAAACAATTTAGAAACTTGATATTTGTAGTGTAGGTTTGGGGCTTAATTACGAAGGTCGAATTCGAGAATAGGTAGATATAGCCATTAAAAATTTTATTTTTCCAATATTTCCAAAAATACAGATTAGATCGAATTCAATTCCAGTAATTTATCGAAACAAATCTGGAAAAGCACTGCCGTGAAGGTAGACGCTTTTGCGCGCAAGTTCAAATTCGTTGTCGAAACGGTCATCTACATTGAACATGCGCGCAAAAGCTGCTACCTACACGGCAGTTCTTTTCTAGATTTTTTCTGGGAATATTTCCCCGTATTAGAACGAGATTCAATCAAATTTCAGTTCCATCAGAGATTCATAATTGCAAATTTTGGACATACAAAATATAGAATTCAATTGTTATTCCCTCAGTGTTTCAAAAAAACTTAGAAAAGCTTCTGACTTCACGTGAGTCCTTTTCTAGGATTTTTTCGATAAAGTACTGGATTTCAATTCGATCTAATCTGTATTTTTGGAATTATTGGAAAAATAAGATTTTGAATGGGTATATCTACGGAAACATTGGGTGGATTTTACCTATTCACGAAATCGACCTTCGTAATTAAGCCCCAAACCTGCTCTACAAGTATCGAGTTTCTAAGTTGTTTCTTCCGGTGGTATTGTGTTTGCGGTAAGCCGTTCGGCTGAGGAATCGATATTTGTAGAGTAGGTTTTGACCTCAGTGACAAAGGCCGAATTTATGAACGGGTAAAATCCAGTCAATGATTCCGCAGATATACCCATTCAAAATTTTATTTTCCCAATATTTCCACGAATACCGATAAGATCGAATTGAAATCTAGTACTTGTTCGAAGGTTCATATATAAATTCAGTAGGATATTATGATCAAAAAGAAGATCACAGAAGATTTGAAAAAAAACTGAATTCTTTTTCAAATGGTTCTAGTGACACAATCATCACGAAATTCTGCACACAGTTGTCCATCAGCGTTTTCAAACTAGCTGACAAGTTTCATCATAATTATTAGTTTTTGAGTTATTTCGAGAAAAACAATGATATCGAGAAAAAAACACGAAATTTGACATATTTTTTCGCAATTTCTTCGAGAATTTTTATCGGACTGAAATTTGGTACACTTCTATGAAATATATAGCATAGGGGATAACTGAGTTTTCTTTCAGATGTAACGTACAGTGTCCGAGAAAAAAAATTCTCGAAAAAAATGTTTTCGAAATTTACTGATAGCACGATATCAACGAAATTTTGTAAAAGTTGTCCTTATGCTTCAACTAACCACCAAATTTCAATTCAAATACTTTAGTAGTTCTCGAAATATCAGAAAAAAAACTTCAAATGGCATAACTCCGAAATCGTTCGACCGATTTTACCCATTGACCAACCCAAACTTAGCATTTTGAAATACAACCTACCCTGAAAGTTTCATATTAGTTACATTACATTACATCATCATCATACATATTATAATGAATGAAGTTGAACTCTAGCACACGGTAATTCAATAAAATACAATACAAAAATATAACTAGAAACAGTGTTTCATCTTCTTTCTTTCGATTTAGAATCCTCAGTAGTATCTATTCTCTATGATTCGTCAAAATCTCACACGTGCTTTCACCCTCACTTGATTTCAAACGTACTTAGCTGGTATTGGCGTCTGAATTTAAGATTGCAGCGCCACGGTGGCCAGTTTTAGAACCTTACATACATACATAGATTTTGTTTTGATTGTCGATTTTGTACTATTTGTTAGTGTTCGGTTTGATAATTTTTGATTTCGCGATCTATTCAAAGACTTTTTATACTTTTATAGTTGACGAGAGTATTACTGGAAGTACAGGGTGGGCAAAATTCGTTGTATACTGAAGGGATCTCGAGAACTATAGCAGCTAGAAGAAAACTGATAACACATTTTCGAGCTCTTTTTTCCTGACTAATCCGAATCTGAAAACAGATCCAGCTTATCGTTCATAGAACTTGAGTTATGAGCGAAAATTGAGAAATTGTCATTTTCAATAATGCTAAATAACTCGCTTGTTTGAACTCGTATTTGAAATCTGTTGATACATTCTACTGGCATTTTTTTAGGAGTAATTCAATTATAATATTCGGATTAGTCAGGAAAAAAGAGCTCGAGAATGTGTTATCAGTTTTCTTCTAGCTGCTATAGTTCTCGAGATCCCTTCAGTAGACAACGAATGTTGCCCACCCTGTACATATTCCATTCTTATGAAGTAGGTATGTATCATCCTTCAATCTAATTGAGTGTAGCAACTTTAATATTACAGGGATATCTCCAAGGTTAGACACTATTTTAATATTATTTATTTTCAGATCCAAATAGCAAGATTGACTTTTGTGGATTTCATAGGCTGTCTTGAAAGTTGAAAAACAGATAGTATTTTAAAACATACTTTTTGGAATAATAGACAAATACTCACAACTTTACTATGCGAAGGACTAAATACTCAATATATTGTGAATAAAATGAATACATTCACATGAAACTAATGCTACTTGTACCGTAAGCCTTATTCATTATGAATTGACAAATAAATTTTTCAACACTCATATGATTGGTCTTGAAAAAGCTGTATCAAATAAGCCTTGTACAACTTTGCTTTCATCGGCAGAAGCACTTTGAGCGAAGAGTATTCATCACCAGATATTTCCTTGTTTGAGACTCTTTTTTTTTCAATAGTCAGCTCTATTACTAGAACATTTACGTTGTTCCTTAATGATCAGTTCAACAGGCAGATTTCTGGAAGGCATAGCATTTTTCTTAAGTTAACTTTCTCTGCTTGGATCATGGGCCTGGAAAAAAATTGTCTTCGTGAATGTGATCTAATATTTCATGAGCAATTCGTGCTTACCTCTATAAAAATGATCATCATCACCTCTAAAATGCAGGTAACAGACTCTCATAAATCTTGTTTGTTGGCTTTTATCGATTCTTCAACACTTTCAGGCCCGACTTGTTTAAGGAAGTTTCTTTCACCCTAACTCCAAATTTTTTACCGGGCTGTACAAATCTATGGGAAGGGACATTCGAGTTTGCTTTTCCTCAGTAGAAGCACTTGTAAAATCACACAAACGCCAAGAAAAATGCATACATTTTCTCATTTTCTTAACATTTCTTTTAACTTGTCAATGATAATGTCTGTACCATGGGTTACTCGGATAGCCACCAGAGGGACTAGCGCTTATCTTCATTCGCCAATAGAACTACTTGTCAAATGCGAATACTTGTGCATAGAACAATATTGCCAAAAGTTTCACACCCCCTTCTTAATTTGACAAATAAAATGTAGAAATTTACACTTTCAAATCATTTGAGCATTGACCGGTTGAATTGTCCATCCTCATCGATAGGACAACCCTCAAATGCTAGTCACGAAACCGGCAACTAGATTGGTTTGTTCGTAGATATTGAAAGACGCGAACTTAATTGAATAGATGGGCCTATGGGGATAAATCCGAAATCTCAAGTTTAGTTATATGTGTCAATGAATCTGCTGTGGGGAATTCAATTTATTATTAAAGCGGCAAATCCCTGTCTACGCTACAACTCACGCTCACAATACAGACGAACAAAGGGATTCAGATAGATATATTCACTCAGCACTCACGCCGTGTGGTTGAAAGCAGAATGATTGTGGATTTACCGGATAGGAATACGTATGTAGTCGTAGTAGAGGTAGGCATTAGAACAATAGGATGTGGAATAAAAAAAAATATGTAGAATAGAGATGCTGATTTCATTTCGATATGCTCTTTTTGCTTTGATATGGATCGTTAACTCCAAACAAATTTGAATACGCTGCAAGTTTTACGAAAGGGTTCAATATTTTCTCAGTTAAATAACCCAATACCATTGATACCTTAAATAAAACTCATACAGGGTGATTCCGAAAGAGACCGTCAAATTTTGGGATAAGTTTACACTAGTCAAGACAGTCTCGGAACACTGTTTGATTTATGGTTGGGGGTCTCTGTTGAGAATATACAGGGTGGGTGATTTGTCCGATTCGACCAAGTTTACTTTTATTGATAACTTTGATATGGCTTATTCGATTTCAATGAAATTTTCAGCGTAGTACAATAGTGTTATTTTTTCAAAATAAGCGGTTGTTATTGTGATGAATCCAGATTAATTGTGCAGGTTGAAAAAACACCCTGTACAAAGCGTTTCCTAAAGTACGCTATCTGTTAACGATTGTACTATTATAAGTCATTATTTGAGAGTTTCTAATTTTTTTGGCACACTTCTAGTTTTCCGAGAAAATTTGTTCAAAAAATGATAATGTCGAAATTTCGCTCCAATCGATTCTACTTTCATTGATAACTTTGGTATGGCTCATCCAATTTTGATGAAATTTGCAGTGTAGAACAATCTGAATGAGTACATTGAATAATCGCAACAATCTCTCAAAATACAGTGTTGTAGTTGTGATAACTTCAGAGTTTCAGATTAATTGTGCAGTTGAAAAAAAAACAGCCTGTACATTGCTTTTCCAAAACTTTCTTATTCGTTGCAGATTCTACAATAATATGTCAACAACCAGAGGTTTTTGATTTCTTTGGCACACCTCCGGTTTTCCAAGAAAACATTTTTGAAGAAGAGCATTATCGAAATTTGGCTCACAAGCAGTGAGAGTATTCCGCACTAGGTAAGAAAGCTGTATATTTCAAGGATGCAAAGTTGTTCGTCACTTCTAAAATATTCTTTTCAAATTCTAAATACATTCTGAATTGAATGATTTCATACAAAATATTAGCAATTAAATATGAATTTGGAATTTGAAAAGAATATTTTAGAACTTAAGAACTGCTTTGCATCCTTGGACAATACAGCTTTTCTACCTAGTGCGGAATACTCTCACTGCTTGTGAGACAAATTTTGATCATGCTCTTCTTCAAAAATGTTTTCTAGGAAAACCGGAGGTGTGCCAAAGAAATTAAAAACCTCTGAATGATGACATATACTTGTAGAATCTGAAAAAAAAAGAAACTTTTGGAAAAGCAATGTACAGGGTGTTCTTTTTTCAATTGCACAATCAATCTGAAATTCTAAATTTATCACAATTACAACACTGTATTTTGAAAGACCTTTGCGATTGTTGAATGTACTCGTTCAGATTGTTCTATACTGCAAATTTCATCAAAATTGAATGAGCCATACCAATGTTATCAATGAAAGTAGAATCGATTGGAGCGAAATTTCGACATTGTACTTTTTTTGATGGAATTTTTTCAGGAAACTAGAAGTGTGCCAAAAAATTAGAAACTCTCAAATAATGACTTATTATAGTAGACTCGTACACAGATAGCGTAGTTTTGGAAATGCGATATACAGGGTGTGTTTTCAATCTGCTCACTTAACCTGAAATTATCACAATAACAACCACTTATTTTGAAAAAAAACTCTGAAATTAATGAATGTCCCATCAATATTGTACTTCGCTGAAAATTTCTCTAAAATCGAATAAGCCATAAGTCTTTTATATTTCGTTATCGGACAACCCTGGGTTGCAAGACCAATTTCGGTTCAATAATCGAAAATTACAGACATTACAGACAAAATGATAGCACGCTGTTCCCCCTGAACATGCGCGCAAAAACTTAAAAATATTTCAGGATTCTTCTAAATAATCTTTATGTCTACAGCTATTTTGTCATTTGCCATTTATTCACCTATATGCCTTGTATACAGGGTGGGCAAAATTCGTTGTCTACTAAAAGGATCTTGAGAACTATATTCCTGACTAATCCTAATCTGAAAACAGATCCAGCTTATCGTTCATAGAACTTGAGTTATGAGCAAAAATTGAGAAATTGTCATTTTCAATAATGCTGAATAACTAGCTTGGTTGAACTCGTATTCGAAATCTGTTGACACATTCTACAGGCACTTTTTTAAGAGTAATTCAAATATGATATGACTGAATTTTTTAATCTAGCCACTATAGTTCTCGAGATCCCTTCAGTAGACAACGAATTTTGCCCACCCTGTACGTATATTCCGCGATCTTCCAATCGATTCAACAATCGGCAAATGAACCAAACACCATAATTGATGTTGCAAAGTTACAAGCCGGTAGTGTTGATTTAATCCGCCCAGTCTGGAAACCAAACATTTCCCATGGTACAACGTTTACGTCAACAGGGCTCTATCTGATTCCCTTGCCATGCGATTTTCGTAGGGTATAATTACGTAGATTATATTTAGGTAGCAACTATGTGCGTAAACCACCGCAAATAACTGGCATTATAAACAAGGGGAGGTTGTGAGATCTGGAGAGTATTCTGCGGTAAATTGTTATGATTAGCTCTGACGAATGATCGCGTCATACGGGGGTTGCTGAGATGTTCATCAAGCAACTCGTATTTATCGAGAAATGAGCAGGGATGAAGCACTGCTTTCCCTTCGGGGAAGATTTTTGACTGAGGTAATATAGAACGTTCTCTATACATGGTGTAACAAAGTTTATGTAAGAATATTCAAGGAGATGATAGTGCAGATCATTTCCGATAAAAAATGTGCTTAGAACGTTTTCCTCAAACCGCCTGGTTCTACAGATATAAATTCTTTTGTCTTTTTTGAAAACTTCCCTACTTTGCTCTAGAAAATAGACTATTAGCGGGTTTCACAAAGCTCTGATTAACGTGATTGTTCTGATCAAGACAATATGCTCAATTTCAGTTCATTTTTGACAACACCACAGAATATCAAAGCGTTGATCGGCCGATCAAGCTTTGTGAAACCCACGGTATATCTCCGAAAGTACAAGACGTACGGCAATAAATGTGCCCTGATGGAAGGAGAACGAAATGCTACATTCACTGTATTCAGTTTCCCTAAACAAATACAACAGGAACCAAAAGAACTATCAAAACAGTGTTTCAAATTGCGCAGTTTTTGTAAGATGGCACTGAATTCCTGGGAATTTTGACATTTAAGAAGTGTGATGTATGGCATTTATAAAATTGGCTTCGTACACGATACAACAACGCGTTCAAATTGTTGACCTATTTTATGAAAATCAGCGTTCTGTGGAAAGTGTTCTCAGAAAATTACGTGAATTTTATGGTTTACATAATCGTTCATCTCGAAGCACTATTGGTATAATCATTAAAAAATTTCAAGAGACCGGTTCGGAGGAAGATCGAAAAAATTAAAAATACAGTCGTAGCGGTCGTTCACAAGAAAAAATTGATTTGGTCCGTGAAAGTGTTGCTGCAGACCCTGGAATGTGCATAAGACGACGTTCAAAGCAAGTTGGACTCAGTGGTTCCACAACATGACGTCTTTTACACAAGGATTTAGCTCTGAAGGCATATAAGGTTCAAATAATACAAAAACTAAAGCCATTAGATCATTTAAGACGTCGTTTATTTGTCAATTTCATCAATGAACAACCAGCTGATTTTTCTCAAAAAAATCATGTTTTCCGTTGAGGCATATTTTCAACTTGTTGGCTTTGTAAACAAACAATATTGTCGTATCTGGGGTGAGGAAAAATTGATGATGATTTCTTAATCGGAATAAATTTCCCAATGAAACAAAGTTATTTCTCAAATTATGACGTATAAATTGACACTTTTGAGAACTGATTGACGTTATGAAACGTCTTACTTTGTGTAACTAGTTCCACAAAGTAAAATATTATGCAGCTGATGACGAGAAATAGATTTCACAATTAGTGACAAAAAAATTCATTTATTTAACTGTTACAACAAGAGATGGACTATAAATATAAACAAATTATAAATTAAATATTATAGATATTGTTGAAACAACTTTATTTTGGCTAGTTACTATCAGTCGAAACAATTTAAAAAATTCCATCATAAATTTTTCATTTCGGAGGTAAGTTTTAGAGAAATAATTTTTTTCCCTCCTACCCCAAGTTTTAAGCCCTTAGGGTACAATGATCCTGCTGAAAAGCTCGCAGGATCAATATCGAACTACACACGATTTGTCTACCAAGTTTCACGGATTTCGGTTCAGTACGTCGGAGAAAAGCCCCGGACAACGGACGGCGGACGGACGAATTTTTTTTAATAGTTAATCCAAGTATACATACGCCAAAATGTAAACTAAAGAATTTGAAGGGGGGGTGGGGGGTGGGGAGTTTTCGTTGATCACTAAGGTTACTTATTTGATTCTATCAAATAATAAATCAAAAATTTCAAAAAGAACTGTCGTGAAGGCAGCAACTTTTGCGCGCATGTTCAATGTAGATGGCCGCTTCAGCAACGAATTTGAACATGCACGCAAAAGCTGCTGCCTTCACGGCAGTGCTTTTTGAAATTTTTCGTTTCTTCCGGAAGTTATTGTGTTTACGGTCAGCCTAACGGCCGACTGCGTAAACACAATAACTTCCGAAAGATACAACTTAGAAACTCGATATTTGTAGAGAAGGTTTGGACCTTAATTACGAAGGCCGAATTCGTGAATGGGTAAAATCCACCCAATGATTCCGTAGATATACCCGATCAAAATTTTATTTTTCCAATATTTCCAAAAATACAGATCAGATCGAATTGAAATCCAGTACTTCATCGAAAAATATCACTTCGAAGTTTCTCACAGAATTTAATGAGGATGATATGATAAGAAAATCATAGAAATTTTTTTTTCAAATTGTTCTAATGAGACGATTATCACCAAATTTCGCATAAATTTGTCTTTCGGCATCTCAAAACTAGCTGTGAAGTTTTATCAGGACTGAATCAGTATTTCTCGAGTTATACCGAAAAAATCAACGATATCGAAAAGAAAACCTCGAAATTTGAAATATTTTTCCCGATATCTCCAAAACTTATGATCGTATCGAACTGAAATTTACTACACTGCTGTGAAATATAAAGTTAAAGTGTGAGTGGAATTTTTTTTTGGATATGATGAATGGTTTCCGGAAAAAAATTTTTTTTTTAATTTAATGACAACATGATCCTGACGAAATTTGGCTCAAAGTTGTGCGTCGATATACTCCACCTAATTGCCAAGTTTGAATCCAATGGCTCAAGTAATTTCTGAAATAAAAAATAAATAACTTCAAAACTTCGAGTGCTTATAACTCCGAAACTATTCGACCGATATGGCCCATTAACGAACTTAGCCGCGGCATTCTGATGCGCCACCTATTCTGAAAGTTTAAAGTTGCTAGCTTGCTTCTGTCGAGAGTTACCGTGTCTACGGCCGGACAGACGGCCGGCCGGACAGAATAGATTTTGACACCGGATTCGTCATCAGTGAGTCCAACCTAGTCGATTGAGACGATTTCCGGCTCAATCATCCAAAATTACAGACATTTGGACAAAACGATAGCACGCTGTTTCCCTAGAACATGCGCGCAAAAAGGAAAAATGAGAAACAGGAATAGAAAACGCTCCCGTATAAAAGTCCGACATTCATCAATTCCGTAAGGTCACTGGTTCGATCCGTATAACGTTCCGAAAATAAACCTACGACAACCGTCCGTTACAACCTTTTCATAACAGAGGGAAAAAGACCGGAATGGTAACATAATGTAGCGGGCCAGTAGCAAGGAATCTTCAGAGTTCGAAATCCAATTTGGACTCCCGTTCGCTTCCACCCTATTTTTTCGGAATCCTAATCCCATTAGAACATCGAGATCACTCGTACACTTCAGATCGCCTACGTGGCGAGGAACTGTAGCACAAGGAAGTTTTTGGGGAACTCAATTTCGTAAGTGAGGAACTTCATAATTTTGATTGAAACCGAGCTCTGGGTCTCGCTTTGTTTTATTTTCAATGAGAAGTGAGTTCGCTGAGACTGCAGAAGTTGAAAAAAGGTGCTGTACTTCCCGAAGGTTTAACTCTGGTCTAAAATTCTTTTAAAGAGCAGTTCTGGAATAAAGCTGGATTCGAGCGCATTTAAATTTGTTTCGGGTGCTTTCGTAAAACGCTGCAAATTTTACACAATGGTTTATTATTTCCTCAGTTAAATAACCCAATATTCTATTGATATCTTAAAAAACTTATATATTATGCATAACTCATTGGTTTCTCACAACACAGAAACCAATTCCATGAAATAATTCATGTGAACATTGAAATTCTCAATAAATACAATTGTATAATTGAACAACATTTCCACATGCAGAACGCTAACTGAGTAGCAAAATTTAAAATATTTTGAATGAGAAGAGACGTTCCACAGTCGTTTCACCTCTTTGAAAATCTAACTATTTTCCACAATTATTAAATTTCATGTCGGTATTCTACAACTGAAAATGAACTTCAAATCAGATAGGGTTTGTCCTTTTTGAGATATTAGGGAAATAACCTCAATATTCAAAATGGTGACGAAATTTTTTGCCAATATCTACACAAATACTGGAATTTGGAACACTGTTTCTAAATGTTGACTCTGAAACCTGTACCAAATTTCATTGAACTTTGATGAATATATATCCGAAAAGAAATGTTTAAAATAAAATTCAATTTTTTCCAATACAATTCTCACGAAATTTCGCATTAAATCGTGTGTCTATATTTCACAATAAGTCATGATGTTTCAATCCGAACGCGTTCGTATTTCTTGATACTGAGGAAATAAACTCAATCTTTCAAACTAACACCAATACGTAAAACAAAATTCGAGACTTTCCGCTAATATCAAATGTGTAGATGTGATTTCTACTACGATTCAACCTTGTTCTAAAAAATATTAATGAAATGAAAAAAAACTCAACCTTCCTGTGCAATTGATCTGAAAAAAAATTTTCCACACTTGATTCACAAAGTATCCACCACACCAACTGAAAAACTAAAGTTATTTTCAATAACATTTCTGTAACAATTAAATATATCGTGAACCTCATCAGGCTGAATTCGAAAGAGTAATTCTAGATTATAAATTTCGTTCGTTGTTATCGTTGTCAGATACACTCAACCAAGAGGGTGTCAAATCCGAAAGTCTGTTTGATTTAAAGACGTAAAATTCAAACAAGTAGTGTGCCGACAACCAGATGATGATACATGCGGAATATTTTTGTCTACGCTATATCCCTTGTCTTAGGTCACGACCCGGCACAGACCCCATTCAGAACAGGTAGATAGATCATCGGCTCCTAACTTTAGTCTAAGGCTCCAACCCTCAGTATTAGATTCTCGACAATCGACAATTGATTAGATTTGCGGTTTGTTATTGATTTTTTTGCATATTATATCCTCCAATTTGATTTATCATATAAATGCGATTTATTTTTTATATTCACGCTTATTTTAAACTGTCAGTACGAAAGATATTGGATTTCGATTGAAACCAGTAACGGATATCCACAGGTTGACGATAATCGTACTACGCAAACCGAAATTGATGGAAACCTCCGATCAACCGAATTTTTTGGAAATCTGCATTATTTTAAATTACGCTACTTAATTCGCGTTCTGCATGTAAAAGTGTTCTTCATTATGAAAGAGTATTTATTGAGATTTCAATGTTTCAAATGAATTTTTTCATGGAATTGGTTTTTGTGTTCTGAAAAACCAATGATTTATGAATAAAATAAAAGTTTTATTTAAGATATGAATGAGCTTCATGAAGAAATTTGATCTTAAATCCCGTAATCCGCAAGGTAAATAATAATTTGATTCGATTTTCTGTAGTAATGTTTAAGATATCGGGAGAAAAAACCCAAAAATATTTAATCTGAACTACTTACGATTTTGAAATTGTCAAGAACATCGATGGGGCATTTGCAAATTGTGTTTATATGATAATAACGCATCCATTAAAAATTTCTCGATATGTGTTGAAAATTTGGTAATCAATATTTTCATCGTCTTTTAGATGTACGATTCTGAATGAAAAGTTAACCGATAATTCCAGTGAATTCCAATCTTAGAATCGAATGCGATGATGTCATTTTCGACATTATTGGAAATTTGCAGCTTTTTTCTTTATAACTCAGGAACCACTAGTCGGAAATCATCCGGGTGAAATTTTTTTGGTTTAGTTTTGCAACAGTAATCAACGTTCAGAGTTTCATGAAAATTCGGTGGTGAGTTTTCGAGAAATAATTATTTTTTCCCCCAAACCCCCCATTTTGAGCCCTTAGGGTACACCGATTCTGCTGAAAAGCTTGGAGGATCAATCCCGAGCGACACACGATTTTTCTACTAAGTTTCATTGATTTAGGTTCAGTACTTTCTGAGAAAAGCCCCGGACAACGGACGGCGGACGGATTTTTTTCATTAGTTTATTAGGGGGGGTTTAAAATTTTTTTTTGTTGGTCGATCACTAACTTTTCACAAAGTCTATGAATATTTTTAACAAATTCCCAAAATCAACTTTGTGAGATAACATTCCCCGGGTCCTTCACCATTTTGCGCCACCAAAAATGTCATATTTTGGTTTTTCGTACTGCTGGCCCACTTGATCTGTTGAACGATGTAAATATATTTCACTATGGATACAAGGATCTAT
This sequence comes from Myrrha octodecimguttata, assembly GCA_958510865.1. Taxonomy (NCBI): domain Eukaryota; kingdom Metazoa; phylum Arthropoda; class Insecta; order Coleoptera; family Coccinellidae; genus Myrrha; species Myrrha octodecimguttata. Next base: position 76,806,560 of record OY294057.1, read on the forward strand.
ACTTGTTCTCCTACACTATTCTAGTATCTGATTTGATTCATTTAATGACTATATAAGTACCCCAAAATTTTAAATTAAGTACCTCCACAAGAATCAGTTTCATCTCTGCTCAAATATATCGATGTTAATGATGCAGAGTTCGAAATCTAATTTAAAGCCCTTGAAACCTTCACCCTGTTTTTTTTAGTATTCCTTATTCCATTGAGGAATCGAGATGCTCGTATATTTCAGATTGCCTACGTGGTGAGAGACTGAGTAGCACAAGGAAGTTTTTGGGAAACTCAATTTCGTAAGTGAGGAACTTACGATTTTGATTGAAACCGAACTCTGGGTCTCGCTTCGTTTCATTCCCAATGAAAAGTGAGTTCCATGATACTGCAGAAGTTGAAAAAAGGTGCTGTACTTCGCGAAGAATTAACTCTGGTCTAAAATTCTTTTATAGAGCAGTTCTGGAATATAGCTGGATTAGAGTGAATTTAAATTTGTTTTCAGGGTGCTTTTGTAAAAATTCCCTTTTGAATGTGAAGGCACCATAATTGGAGGAAAGCACTGACGTCAAATCGGGAGCTTTTCCTGGCTTGTCAAAAGTACTTTTCATCAGAGCTGAATCTCCAAGTCGAAGATACCCGTAAGAATTCGGGCTTTTCTAGAAATAAATGGAAGAATTGAACTTGGAAATAGGTAAAAACACGACTTTACACGAAGTCTCCGAATATTTTCAGCAAATTCCCAAAATCAACCAAGTGAGATAATATTTCCCGGGTCCTCCATCATTTTGCACCATAAAACATGTCTTATTTGGGTTTTTCGTACGGCTAACTCAATTGATCTGTTAAAAGATGTGAATATTTCACCATGAATACAATGATCTACACTAGTTCTCCTGCACTATTCTGGTATCTCCTAAAATACTTTATTCTTTTACTGATGATATAAGTACCCCAAAATTTTGAATAAAGTATCCCCCCACAAGACTCAGTTTCATCTGTGCTCATATATCGATATTTATGATGCAGAGTTTGAAATATCATTTAGAGCCCTTGAAACCTTGACCTTGTTTTTTTTAGCATTCCTTATCCCATTAAGGAATCGAGAGGAATCTGTGATTGGAATTTATGTAACTATAACTCAGAGACTAACCCTGTATAATAATTGAATTTGTAATGCAGGACATGGTTCGTTGGAGACAATAAATCATATCGTAGTATATCCATTTCGAAGGATATTTAGCAAGGATATTACAAAGATAATAATAATAATAATAATAATAATAATAATAATAATAGTGCTTTATTTCAGATCATATTCATCACAAATTGCTCAGTACATGAAAATGAAATGGAATAGTGTCTAAAAGGAAAAATATGAACTATATATCTTTGGTTTAATGGAAGTTCTATAACAGTATAGATGTATCAAAGCAATTATCGTCTAGTAAAGTTACCAACCTCCGTAACAAACACACCGAGACAATAAATTGTGGAAATCCAATTAATCCCCAGTTACACCAACTGATGCATTTTCCTGTTAACCCCTAATCAACGATATCCCATCGTTACAGAATCCATTGTATCCCAAAATACAAAGTTTGTGATCCAATTCGACCAAAATCGATAACGAAGCTTTATCGAATACCGCAAAGTAATCAGCACAGATCGCTAATGGTAATCACCCACACATCGACAATAGAATAATCAAATTGGCCTCAATGTAGTCAACGATAACACAAGCCATCTACATCAAACATCATTTCCGGTCCTCAAGTGCCAACAATATAATCTAAACTCAACTCCAAACAGCTCTACCGGGACCTATCTACATCATAAACACAGATACATACCAGTTGACAGACCTTCTCTGCCCATTTCAATGAATGAACGCATGGTCGCCAACAAAAACCATGCGAAAGCTACGACAAGAATAGAGCCGAATCGCACATGTTCCGATATGCCTTCCAGGTTGATATGCCCCGTATGATATGCCTCGAAAACTTGCTCAACATCTGATTACGAGCTGAAGTATTATCCCACGGTTATTTCAAATCATACCGATGTGAAAAATCGCACGAGTTACGTTGTACTGCAAAATGTCATTTCGACGGAGGCTAGCGCGCATGCGCCGGCCGATCGCTTCCCGGAAACGTGAAGAAGCCGAGGCCGAGGTCGGGCTCGTAAACTGCACTCCGGTATTGTCCGGGAGTACGAGGCAACAATCAATTTTCGGGGACTGCAGGTGGATTTGGACCATGTTTCGGTGCGCTCCTGAGACACGCGAGGGGTAGAGAGAGCTTCGGGGTCTCGTCTAGACGCGACCTTGGGCAACTCAAGATGGCGAAAGCGCTTTTCGGTCGGGGACTTGCGGAGTTGGATGTACAGGGTGTGCCATATTGGGCACTTGAGGGTGAAAAGCCCTTTTCATGAACAAAGTTGATGACGGATATTGAAGCTCGTTTATGAAAAACTCTATGCAGAATAATCTCAACCGTATCCGGTAAGGAACCTACCCTACGTCGAGTTTCCAGCTTATTTCTTTCGGAAGATATAGGACAGTTAGCTGGGAGTCAATTCTTGAATCTCGATCAAGAATTGAAGAGTATGACAATTGTCAGATGTATATGTCGGTATTCTTAGTTTTTCCGAGCATCCACAAGCTTGAGAGTTCTGTTCGCCATTTCGACTATGTTTTCAAGCAAATATCCAAGAAATAAACTGAATGCAAGATATCTAGAAATTACAAATCCGAATATGAACATAACCTCATCACCGTTTCGTTCTTTGAATAAAGAACAACAGGAAGGAGCATAACGCTTTTCTACTTCGTATATCAGTGGGACATATGCGCCCATATTGAACCTCCAAGTATGACTCATGTTAGTTAGTTTCTTCAGACAAAGAAGTCTCGGAACAAGTTGTTCTCTCTTTAAAGTGAAAGGGAAATCGGCCATATACAAAATCCATCCCGGACCCACTTTGTGAGGCATTATGCTCCTTCCTTATGTTCCTTATGTTCTTTATTCAGAGGTTTCGTTCGACTTGACATAGAGTGGTACGGAGTATTGGAGATATAAAACATTCGATTGTCGAGTGACATTCGGTTCCATGCGCAGGTCATGTCTACTTGTTGTTTATATCGAAGCAAACATATGATAATTGTCGTACCCTTCAATTCTGTATCGAGATTCAAGAATTGACACCTTGAACAGCATCAGTTATTCGAACAAAGGCATATGGCAGAATGAAAAAAACGACATCGAGAAGAAAACCACGAAATTTCACATATTTTTTCCGAATATCTCCAAAACTAATAATAGCCCCATCGAATTGGAATTCGGTACACTGCTGTGAAATATGAAGCTTAAGGTATGAACAAATTTGTTTCCGAATATCAATGCTGGTGTCTGCGATAATATATCGAATAAACGCGGGAAGATGTTTGTTGACAAGGCGTTGTAGCAATATATTTCTATCTTTTCCAGCAACGATTATTGTCTTAGACTAAATTCAGAGGGATGTAAGATTTTCTTATCTGAATTCAAGTCAAAGTTATGTTTTGACGGCGAAGGTGTTCAGATAGAATTATCTCATGAAATAAAACTTTTTTTATTTTTCCAGGCCTTGGTAAACAGGTACAAGCATTTAAATATTTCTCTGTCTTCTAATACATTCCTTCACTTTTTTCAATGCATTCATGTCATACAGTGATCTGTATTACATATGCTCGCCTAATTCTTATGATCTGGTACTTTTTGCGGTATGTTGTTAAGAAAATATTTCATTTCACTTGTTCATATTCATGCAATCACAATTTGTTTTCACCTTAAGATCACACACAATTCCATTCTTATCCATTTTTTTATTTGAACTTCCATAATTATCCCAATTTTCATCTAATTCATAAACGAATTATGTGAAATCTCACAATTAGTGTGAACACATCAATTGAACTCTCTGAGTGTCTCTATGTCTGTGGTCTGCTCACGAAATAGATAAATATTTCTGTGTATTCTGTGATTCGGATAAATTTAGGTGGAGCTTAATTCACGACCTTTACCAGTTCAACGGGGGATCCACAAAAATAAGGTAATTTGCCGAATTTTTATCAGATTTTATAACATTAAGCGATGAATACATAAAATGTGATGCCTTCAAGGAGAACAAGGAATTATATAATAGTATTCTAAAATGATTGAAGACTTATTGTGACTCAACATTAACGGAAGACTGAAAAACGCGCATGTTTTGACATAAGAAAAATATCAAATTACTGAGGCTTGTTGTTCATTATCCAACTCGCAAGCATTCACGAAATCTGTGAATCACATCGAAGCTGCAGTTTGTTTCATTAGGTTGTTTCGAACAAAAAGTATAAAAAACATGTGTGATCCTACTTCCAAGTTTCTCAAACTTGCAGTTCAGTTTCTTGAACACTGGAAAGGACAAGAAAGGCCTCCATCTGTTCGTATACGAAGAAGATATAACGCAAGAAGTCCTGAGACAATATAAGCTTGGGTTATAAGTTATAAGTAAATAAAAGATTCAACCCAAGTTGGAAGAATATTTAACTATAATTAAATGTATAGGGGTTGTTCTCAAAGAAGAGGTGATCATTTCTCTGGAAGATAGGAAAATAGCAATGTTTTTGCCCAATATAAAGACTTTTGTCAGTTTGCGCGTTTGTTCCTAGATCGGTAGATCATTTCTACTGGTTGCTGAGGTAAACAGAACGATAAGTGAATCACTTACCGTTCTAGAACGGTAGTGAGAATGACTGAAAATATTCATTGAAATAATGGAATAATTCAAATACAATTCAAATTCGATTATTTAATATTTCGCAGGAATAACTGCAGAACAGCCGATTTCCTAGGCCTTTTGAATTTCCCTTTCTTCAGAAGATTCGATATCGCTCATTTTAAATTATAATATTGGCAAATTCACTTAATTATGGTCACTTTGACAATATACAATCAATAAGTTTTTATCACCACGACAACGGCCTCCTTTACCTACACAGCATTGAAAAATGGCTATCTCAACTTTTTAGTCTCGAAAGATTAGGTTGGACTCACTGATGACGAATCCGGTGTCAAAATCAATTCCGTCCGGACGTCCGGCCGCCGGCCGTCCGTAAGCACGATTACGGGCGTACGGAGTCCCCTATCGAATTGAAAATTTCCGGGTTGGTTGCATTTCAATATGAGGAGGTTGAGTTCGTTAACGGGCAAATTCGGTCGAACGGTTTCGGAGTAATAGCCATTTGAAGTTTTGACGTTACTTCCCCGATATTTCGGAAATTACTGAAGCGATTGAAATTAAACTTGAAGGTCAGTTGGAGCATGAGGAGTCACAACCTTTCGTGAAATTTTATCGAGATCGTTCCGTCAGTATATTTAAATTTTTTTTTTCCAAAATTTGGTTCGAAAAAAAATTTTTCTCGGAAACTATTCATTTCATCTGGGAAAAATTCTGGTCATACTTCGAACTTCTTATTTCACAGTGTTGTAGCAAACTTCAGTTCAATGCGGCAACTATTTCTGGAGATATTGGGAAAAAATATGTAAAATTTCGTTGTTTTTTTCTCGACATCCTTATTTTTCGGAATAACTCAAAAAATACTGATTCAATCATGACGAAACTCGGAAACTCTTTCGAAAGTACTGATGGACAAGTTTGTACGAAATCTCATGATGATCGTGTCATTAGAAAAATTTGGAAAAAAATTCGAATTATTTTTTTTCCAATATTCAATATTCTGTAATTTTCTGATCATATTATCCTCATTGAATTCTGTATCAACCTTCGAACCGTCATTTTTCGATAGAATACCGGATTTCAATCCGATCTAATCTGTATTTTTGGAAATATATGGAAAATAAAGTTTTGAATGGGAATATCTGCGGAATTATTGGTTGGATCATACCCATTCATGAATTCGGCCTTCGTAATTAAGGTCAACACCTACTCTACAAATATTGAGTTTCTAAGTTGTTTCTTCAGGAAGTTATTGTGTTTAACCTTTGGGGTTTCACATATATGAACATGGTTGAAAGATTCAGTTATGCTATTTTCTTGTACGGAATGCAAGAATCGAGTGTTGAAATTTTACTGAAAAAAAATGGATAGGGTAGTCCGTTACTTTGTGATATTCATTCGGAAAAAAAATATAAGTACTCGAATAACCCTGCAGTGAAACTTCTAAACGAACAGACAAACCTATTAAATCCCCTTCTTTTCGAACTTCTCAAGAAATAAGTCTACAGAAGACATTCAAATACCTTGTTGCACAACTTGAGATACTCCAGTATGAAAATGTAGTAGTACGATAAAACCTATGTCACCTCAAAAGAACTAACTCAATTCACAAAGTTCTTGGGAATCTATGTGAACGATACACTGAGTTTTCACTCACATACGTCGAAAATTTTGGATAGCTTGTGATAAATTATTGATTTCAAATTATCAGGGTTACAATCAGAAAAAGCAGATTTCAATTCTACATAGCACTTCCTGATACTTTGCCTCTGCTTCTTTAAAACTACCTTCGGCATTTTTAGTTTCCAAGCGTGATGATTATGTAGAGATTGAGAGTAGAAATTGTCATTGGCATTTGGCAACGTCGCTGAGAATTATTTTGACATTGCGGATATTTCACGAGTGCCAACCTAAGTCAGTTTCAAGTAGAAAAACTTGATAGACCTAAATCATGGACAAACGGAAAAGTTTATGAAAGTGAATGGAGTATACCTTGGAATCAAAAAATAACAACGCGCTGTTCCAAAGAATAAGCGTAAGTTAAAACTCCGACCAATCACACAGCTCCAGATCTCCCCATCTACCTCAAAAAACCTACATAATAACCTTCAATAAATTGACTTTACCGGCGGGGCTAATTCCCCCGAGACGACGTCGATTTCTCAAACGTAAGGAATGACAATTGGCCCATTCCGGGATTGCCAGATCGAAAAAAACGTAGCAGACAAAGCAGATGTGACCGACTTGGCTTCTGCTCGACGTCGCGACAGGGTAAACCAATTATTGTGAATAGATTGCTTCGGTTAATCAATTTCGACCTCGATTCTTCTTTGTGTTTTTCTCTTTGTCGGAACGTTCTTCCGATCTGAAAGAACCCCATTTGAATTGCGCGATCTCGTTCGAACCGGAAATTTTCCTTGTCGTATTGTTGAGGAGGATCTTTGCCTCTATTCTTCTATTATTAGGTTTCTGGATTGAGAGTTGTAACACCGTTTGGTGAATTTGGGTTATTACTGCGAATGCAAATTTGAACATGATTATTATGGGTTTGATTCATCATTTTCCCAAATTACCTTCAGAAAGTATTCAAAATCAGATTTCGAAATTGGGGTTTGGGATTTGCCAGGCATGCCCGAAGTGACAACGGTGTTTAGTAGAATAGCTCTTTCTGCTATAGAATAATGAAATATTTATTCCAATTCTGTGATACACACGTATTCTTTGTCAATATAACCAAACAATTTCCGTTTGCGATTTATCAGTAATATGACAGTATTAGAGGAAATAAAAGGACGTCAAAAGTGTTACTTTGCTTAGGAAATTAGTGATAGCTATACTTCGATCTGGTTAGAGTAGAAGATAACTACAAAGGAATAGAAAAACAAGAGCACAGACTGTCATACTGTCATATTACTGACAAATCGCAAACGGAAATTGTTTGGTTATATTGACGAAGAACACGTGTGTACCACAGAATAGGAATAAATATTTCATTATTCTATAGCAGAAAAAGATATTCTACTAAACACCGTTGTCACTTCGTGCATGCCTGGCAAATTCCAAACCCCAATTTTAAAACGTGATTTGGAATACTTTCTGAAGGTAATTTGGGAAAATGATGAATCAAACCCATAATGATTATATTCAAATATGCATTTGCAGTAATAACCCAAATTCAGGAAAAACCCCCATTATTGATCTAATTTTCTACATATCTCAGGAAATACTTGAGCGATCGGATTGCAACTAAGTAGTTAGTTTTAGAATACCAACGAACAACTGTTTGCGAATTTTTTCGGATCGTATGATGAGTGAATCGAAAAAAAAACTATTTCTTGCGAGTTCTCGAAAAAAATTTTTGAGAAAATTTTTCATTTGATTTCGTCAATATTCTGCAGAAACTTCAAACCCCTCAAATTCCCGACAATGTATAAGATTTCAGTTCGATCCTTCTTCAATTTTAGGAGATATTGGCGAAACAAAAGCCTCATCTTTGAGTTCACTAAATCTTCTATGCACCTTAATAATACAATAATTGAAATATTCATGAAGAATGAAAAGAAAAATGACCTTTCATCAGGCACTCAGGCTCCATCAAACAAGTCGCCACGAAAGATGGGGTAAAAGCCACGCTAGGTTGGGCAACTTGGCGGACAGAACATATAATCCTGATAGTGAAAGTTTCTCAATTTCGAAATTGCGGTGAGGAAATTGGCCGGAAGTTTCCGAATATCTCTTCTCAAATTGAACGTGTCGACGTCTGTAGACTGGAAATGGTCTAATCGATTCCTGAAAGAAGTCCTCTGGACTAACAAGAAGACCCAAGGGAAATCATTGGGCTCATTTTTATGTGACTGCCGCCCACATACACTTGAATGATCAAGTTATAGATATCTATAGGATTGGGTTGCAGGAATATGGGGGAGGGTATAAAGGGTGAGTCTTTGAGTTGTACATTAATTTTAACCATGGATTCCTCTCATCGAATAAAAGACTTTTTTCATTTGCCATTTTTCCAGATTCGGCTCAGGTAAAAAGTTGTAAGCATTTAAATATTTCTCAGAGTGCTAATACACGCCTGCGCTTTGATATCTAAGATATCTCTTACGGTATTTCTTCTGAAGAATAACCAATCCATGGTTTGAAATTCAAAGAAACAAGATTGAGAAAACTCATTTACTCACTTGATTTTTATGATTTGGTGCTTTTTACGATATTATCGGGGGAAAACATTTCACTACACTGGACTTGAAACACTGATCTTCAACTTGATGTTCATCCAATTTCATTCCACTATATGATTATACACAATTCCATCCTCGCCCATACTCTCATTGATAACTCCATAATTATACTTTTTTTACGAAATTTCTAAATGAATTATATGAAATCAATCAATTAACCTAAAAATATTCTCTAGACTTCATAGACCTATAAAACTATATGGACATGGCTTAAAGAGATAGGAAGCGGGCCGACAAAGATGGAGCTAGGGCGGGCCAAACCATCATAGAATACGGCAAAAATAAGACAGATCAGTTTGAAACCATAGACTGTAATTATAAGTTTATGTTTGAAATACATTTTTTTTCAAAAGTTTTGCAAGTCGAAGTATTTCAAAGCAGATTTTGTGTTATTCCATTCTGAATTAGAAAATAAAGACTGTATAGAAGATATAATTCCCATTTTTTTGTGTTTTCGTGAGCGTTTTGAATAGAATTCGATTTCCTTCATTCTAAACCGGGTTCACTGGTGAATAATGGTAAATTTGTGTTGTGCCATTAATTGTACGAGGAGATATTAAATGAAAGTAAAATACAATAATTTGGAAAGGGAGTTAAAAAATCAAATGAATGTATAATTGCTATGAATCCGAGCGCAGAAATGAATTTCGCACAGGTCTAATCACTATTTAGTGCATTCTAATCGTTTGAGACCATCTAACGCACAAAATTCAAAAGATGCGTTCACGCGAGCATTCATCATCAATTTTCAAAACTTCAATGTAATCTAATGTACCATGAAGAAGTCATTTCCCTGGAGATTCCCTAAGTAAATGCTTGATTTTATCAGTAGAAAGGCGTCATATTGTGCAAGTGAGATCATCCTTCATCTCACTCTCCATGCGCTATAGAATAACGGATATTGGTATCGTGTATCTTGTCTATGGTCTGCCCGATCCAGGTCCATCTCTCTCTGTCGGACCTCCCACTTGCTTCATTAGCCCTATTCGACTCTTTGTAAATGAATTCGTACGCCGTGTCCAGAGAGTTTAATATGTCTATGGCTAATACACTGCTGCGCTTTGTTTGCAATTTCACCACAGATTTCTCTAACGGTGATTTCTTCTGGAGAATAACCAATCCAAGGTTTGAAATTCAAAAAAACAAGATTGAGGAAACTCATTTACTCACTTAATTTTTATGATTTGATGCTTTTTGCGATATTATCGGGGGAAAACATTGCACTACATTGGACTTGAAACACTGATCTTCGACTTGATGTTCATGCAATATCCAATTTCATTCCACTATCTGATTATACACAATTCCATCCTCGCCCATACTCTCATTGATAACTCCATAATTATACTTTTTCCACGAAATTTATAAATGAATTATATGAAATCAATCAATTAACCTAAAAATATTCTCTAGACTTATAATAACATGTTATTCTATGTCTTTGAATGTTATGGTTAGGTCTGTGGTATGATCACGAAATAGCATATACCTAAATTAGTTCTATGCGAAATAGATAAAATATTTATGTGTATTCTATGGTCCGGACAAACGTGAACCCAGCTTAATTTACCTCCTCTACTAGATCAGGGGTGGATCCATAAATATAAGGTAATTTTTCGAATTCTTATCTGATTTTATAATATTCAACGTTGAATATCTGTAAAACGGCGCGTTTTAAGAGAAATTATAAGGAATAATTAAGTATTTTGAAATGATTGAAGATTCTTATGACATGAGATGAACTTTATCTGCATTCTCCACTCTAATCTTGTATAGGAATCTATGGGTAAGATGAATGTACAGCTCAAAGACTCACCCTGTATAAATGAAACTTTTTACGATCTTTTTCTGGGAAACACCGCGTTATGGTTTTCTCACAATTTCTGTAGTTTTTGAATTTTGAGCTCAAATCGGTCTCAAACGACTAGGTTGGACTCGCTGATTAAGAATCCGTGGTAAATTTGACTCTGTTGGGCCGGCCGGCCGTGTATGTTCTAACTTTCGAAAGGAAGGACCTAGAGACTTGAAATTTTCAGGTTAGGTTTTGATTCTGAATATTTCGGTTAAGTTCGTTAATGGGCCAAATCTGCCGAATGATGAAATGTTTTTTCTGTTCATTCTTCATGAATATTTCAATTATTGTAATAATAAGGTGCATAGAAGATGAGGTGAATTTAAAGATGCGTTTTTGTTTCGACAATGTTGGGGAATACACTATAATTCGTTTTTTCCACTGAAGGTTATTTGGAAATAACGACCAGTCGTCTGTCAGAACAGAATTAACATCAAGATATAAGGTTAAAAATATCTGGATGAATGAATTCCTATCATATTATGTTTTATATATCTGTCAGTGGAATATATTCTAAGAATTTAATATACATTGTGAGTATTGGCTAATACACTATCATTCGATGTTTTCCTATGTTTTCCAATGTTATTTTACAGAATCTACTGATACATCTATATCATTCGATAGCTTGTTCAAATGTATTCATATTTTTCCAGATTGTGCACATAAACAAAGGAATCTGGAAAATCGAATATTTATCTGCAGAGAAATTGGGAAATTTCCTGGCTATTTCAAATTTTGAGCTGAGTTACTCAATTTCTCGACAAGAAAAGGCGTTGTCAAAATTAAACTTTCTTTCGAGCTTGTTGTTGAAAAATTTGATTTCTCGAAAAATATTCATAACCTTACCATGGAGTTTGGCACATAGCTTGGGGTCACTATTTAACAACAGTACTAATATCAAATTTCGAAATTTGATGGGATATTCATCTTGGAAGATATCAAGAAAAAATATGCTCAATTTCGTGCTGATTTCATCGATATCATTGTTAATTATTTCTGAAATAACTCAAAAAATACCTATATATCCGATCATCTATTGCAAGGGGTTGTATATCTACGGGATCACAGGAGGGATTTCAAAATTTTGGCCTTCGTAATTGAACTCTAAACCTGCTCTACAAACATTAAGTCTCCAAGCAGATTCTCTCGGTACTTTTTGTGTTCACTATCAGCGAGACGTTAAGAGACTGATTGTGGCAGCCGAATTCGAGGAATTGAACGAGCGCGTAAAAGCAGCTGACTTCACGTCAGTGCTTCTCTAGGTTTTTCTTCAATGATTCAAACCTAATCGTTTGAGACCATTCCAATATTACAAATATTGTGAAGAAATGATAACGCGCCGTTCCCCAGAACAAGCGCGTAAAACTAGGCACTGAAATGGTGCGCAACCCCAAATACACGATTGGGAGCTTTGAGCTGTTTGTAATTCCCCACCAGTGACGAGTTGACCTGCAACAACAAGCGAACAAAAAAGACCTCAGGACAAAGATCGAAAGCAGAACCAATCCTCGTACACAGTTATATAGTTATAGTTGGTAAGGGGTTACATTCCACTGCGACCTTAAGGTCTATTGTGCCCCATTGTCGGAGCTGTTTTCGCAACCTACAGCTTGCCCTCCAGCTCTAGAGCTCTGATGAATTCTTATATCTGTGAGGGCTTCAAGGAGGCTTAGTTCTCATTCCCCCTATAATGCTCCTGTCCAAGATATTTCTTGCGCAGGCTCACAATGGCGAGGCATTCTGTGATCAGGTGAACAGGAGTTTCCTCCTCTTCCCCACAGAATCTGCACTCGTCAGTTTCTGATAAGCCCATTCTCATCATGTGCTTCCTCAGGCGACACTGTCTTGTGAGGAAACCAGTGAGGAAGCGTAACTTATTCTTACTGGGATCCAAATGATTTTTGGTTCTAGCAATTTCAAAGTTCCGAAGGAACTTTTCAGAGTGTTCCATTCCTGGAGAATTCCCCCAGAGTGCCCCTCTTCCATTTTCTTCCTTCCCCAAAAACTCTTTCTTATAGGTACATTTGCCTATGCCACAGAAAGGTTCTGGGCCAGTAGGTAGCGTTTGTGCTCCCTTTCTGGCTAGAGTGTTAGCCTCTTCATTTCCCTTGAGTCCTGAGTGACCAGGAACCCAGACTAAGGAGACCTTGTTATTCTTGCCTAATTCATTGAGTTGCCTAATTCATTGAGTTTCCTTCGGCGCTCCCATATCAGCTTTGAGTCGATGACATAGGAGTTCAGTGATTTAATAGCAGCCTGACTATCAGAATGGATCACTATGTCACACCCTTGATAGTTTCTTTCCAGGTTTATGTCTATGCATCTTTCGATTGCAAGTATTTCTGCCTGAAAAACACTCGAGTAGGAGCCTAGCGATAGTGTACACTTGGTTCTAGGCCCGTATACTCCAGCGCCGGCCCCCATCGTGGTTTAAGAACCATCTGTATACCATTTAACGGTATTGGCTTTGAAGTTTTGGGTAGTGTATTCCTTTTCCCATTATTCCCTTTTACATAGCATTGAGTTGAAGTTCTTCTCGATGCTCACTTTTTTAATCATAACATCAATGGGTAGGTTCGTTGATGAGAGCGCTGTTCCCTAGAACAAGCCAGTAAAAATTCGGAATTCCATTCCAGACTATCGCCCAACCCTCAATTGGCCGACTTTTATTCAACTCTCAATAATTCCACTATTCCTGATAATTCTACACGATTCGATTCGATCTCATATGAATCCCTTGAACCGGCAGCTCAAATTTAATAAACTCTATGCCTACAAAAGGCTCGTTATTCTCTTACGTAAACATTTACTGTTAATTGAACGCGTTGCAATCAGCATTAGCCGTGACATTGTACAGCATGATGAATGTGTAGGTGTGGATTTTATATGCAAATTTCTGGGTATGAATCGCACTAAGTTATTCATGGCGGTTTTGATGAGATTAAAGGGTTCAGTTTGTCACGGGTTGAAGCTTTTCAGCATTCCTCTGATCAAATAAAAATCTTTTTTCGTACAATATTTTTCCAGTTCCGGCTTATGTTGAAAGTTGTAAGCCTTTGAAGATTTCTTAAAGTGCTAATACACTCCTGCAGTTTGTTCACTTAAACAACACAGTTGACAGTTCTTCTCGATGCTTACTTTTTTAATCATCCTCGTACATAAATAACTTCGATATGGCGAAAACATGCCAGGCGAAGCTCCGAATATAGATGGCGAATTTTATCGCATCTGAAAATAATCTTATCGGAGTGAAAAACCTCCGCAGTCGGTCCCGTATAGGTCGGATTTAATCTCTGTAATGCGATTGCCATCATCGCCAGCAGACGACAGGTTATATCGGAAAGTGAAAATTCGGATCAATTCGCGGTACGTTGAGCAGCTTGATGGACAATATAATCCGCATGGGCGTAGAAAGCGGAAGGGATTTATCGAGCCTATAGGTTCATCCGTCATCCGAGAATGCCGTGTGGGGTTTTTCTTCATCTGGATTTTTCTGAAGGATGGGGCAATCTTAGAGTTTGATTTGAGAGGAGTTTATCGGGAAAATCCGAGGAAAGCGCTGACAAGAGGTCGGGAGATTTTGTGCTTTTTTCTAGGGGATGAAAGAGTTTCAACTCAGCCCTTAGGTCTCCCTCAAGAAGGAGGAAAGAACCTATCGACTTGAAATTATCACATTAGATTAAGAGTCTGAATATGTGGGTCAAGTTCTCCAATGGGTGAAATCAGTCAAATTGTTCCGGGGTTAGGCCCATTTGAAATTGTGAGGTTGATTCGTCGATATCTCATGAAGTACTGATTCGATCAGATTTAAACTTTGATTAAAGTTTTGAAATAATAACGCATAATGAGGTGCAGAGTTTCGTTTCGATCCAAATGTAAGAATATTCTAAGAAAATATCTATTCGAAAATTTCTCCAATTTTCGTTGAAATATTTTTTTTCTTCAGATATGTTAACTAGATTCCAACGGAATTCGGCACAAACCTCGAAATCAATATTCAACAACAATGTTTCAAATTTCAATTCGATCTGATATACAGGGTGGTTCCGGAGGAGACCGTCAGATTTTGGGATAAGTTTACACTAGTCAAGACAGTCTCGGAACACTGTTTGGTTTATGGTTGGGTGTCTCTGTTGAGAATATACAGGGTGATTTGTCCGATTCGACCGATTTTATTTTTATTGATAACTTTGGAATGGCTTATTCGATTTCAATGATATTTTCAGCGTAGTACAATAGTGTTAAACACATTCATTGATTTCAATTTTTTTTTCAAAATAAGCGGTTGTTATTGTGATAAATCCAGATTAATTGTGCAGGTTGAAAAAACACCCTGTACATAGCTTTTCCTGAACTACGCTATCTGTTTACGATTGTTCTATAATAAGTCATTATTTGAGAGTTTCTAATTTTTGTGGCACACTTCTAGTTTTCCGAGAAATTTTTTTTCAAAAAATGATAATGTCGAAATTTCGCTCCAATCTTCTACTTTTATTGATAACTTTTGTATGGCTCATCCAGTTTTGCGAAAATTTGCAGTGTAGAACAATCTGAATGAGTACATTAAATAGTCGCAACAATCTCTCAAAATACAGTGTTGTAATTGTGATAATTTCAGAGTTTCAGATTAATTGTGCAGTTGGAAAAAAAACACCCTGTACATTACTTTTCCAAAACTTTCTTATTCGTTGCAGATTCTACAATAATATGACATCACCCAGAGGTTTTCGATTTCTTCGGCACACCTCCGGTTTTCCTAGAAACCATTTTTGAAGAAGAGCATTATCGAAATTTGGCTCACAAGCAGTGAGAGTATTCCGCACTAGGTAGGAAAACTGTATATTCCAAGGATGCATAGTTGCTCGTCACTTCTAAAATATTCTTTTCAAATTCTAAATATGTTATGAATTGAATGATTTAATACAAAATATTAGCAATTGAATATGAATTTGGAATTGGAAGAGAATATTTTAGCACTTAAGAGCTGCTTTGCATCTTTGGACAATACAGCTTTCCTACCTAGTGCGGAATACTCTCACTGCTTGTGAGCCAAATTTCAATTATGCTCTTCTTCAAAAAGGTTCTCTGGGAAAACCAGAGGTGTGCCAAAAAAATTAAAAACTTCTGAATGATGACATATTATTGTAGAATCTGAAACGAATAAGAAACTTCTGAAAAACAATGTACAGGGTGTTTTTTTTTCTACTGCACAATTAATCTGAAATTCTAAAATTATCACAATTTCAACACTGTATTTTGAGAGACTTATGCGATTGTTGAATATACTCGTTCAGATTGTTCTATACTGCAAATTTCACCAAAATTAAATGAGCCATACCAAAGTTATCAATGAATGTAGAATCGACTGGAGCGAAATTTCGACATTGTCTTTTTTTGATGGAATTTTCTCAGAAAACTATAAGTGGGCCAAAAAAATTAGAAACTCTCAAATAATGACTTATTATAGTACAATCGTAAACAGATAGCGTAGTTCAGGAAAAGCTATGTACAGGGTGTTTTTTCAACCTGCACAATTAATCTGGATTTATCACAATAACAACCGCTTATTTTGGAAAAAAATTTGAAATCAATGAATGTGTTTAACACTATTGTACTACGCTGAAAATATCATTGAAATCGAATAAGCCATACCACAGTTATCGATAAAAGTAAAATCGTCGAATCGGATAAATCACCCTGTATATTCTCAATAGAGACCCCCAACCATAAACCAAACATTGTTTAGAGACTGTCTTGACTAGTGAAAACTTATCCCAAAATCTGAAGGTTCCCTACGGAATCACCCTGTATACTTTCGAAGATATCAGGAAAAAATATGCCAAATTTCGTTGTTATTTTGAATTTCGACGTTTATCCCAACAGGAATTTCCTTTAGATTCTAAATTCAATAGTGTCTACTAAATACAACTCTTTTGGGAGAGACACTGTCGTCAGTAATGTCAGTATACTTTTCCTCAAAGTCTGGCAGTATCCTCATCATCAAAGCATGATCCAGATTAGACCATTACATGCCTACACAACTACAGGTGAACACACAACATCTGATTTTCTGTAATAGGCATGTTGTAGAGAGTTGGAATCGCGCAATTCAATCAGATCTTGGGAAGAGCTACAAGGTGCAGCGTAAGCGCCAGCGCCCTCTGAACGGGGCAGCCATATGCTACAAGCGGGTAACGTAGGATACTCTCGACGCAAGTGATGAAGTAGAGCGCGCGTGTTTTAAGTAAGGGACGAAAGATGGCTATCACTATAGAAGAATAAAAGCGCGCAACACAGAGCAGTATTTCGTGTGGATCTAAATGTTGAAAATTTTTTTAAAAAATGTTTCACGAGATGTTGTCTGAACAGATTGTTTTCTCCGGAGACTATTGATTCGATGAAATTAGTCGAAGATCTTCAAGTCAATATTGAACAACAGCATTTTAAATTTCAATTTGTTCCGATGTTAATTTCTGGATATATTGGAGAAATAATATGTAAAATTTCGCTTTTATTTGAAATTTAGAGGTTAATTCCTTTATATTTCGATAAGTGCTTTTCTAGAATTCTTTTCTGTAGAAAATGGTTTTACTGATGAAGAATTGGTTGTCAAACTGATATCTGTCCAGCTTTTGCCACGGTAACTTTCGAACATAATGAGCTAGCGATTTTACAACTTCAGGGTAGGCTCAGAATCAAATGCGACAGTGGAGTTCGGTTATGGGCAAATTTTGAGGTGATTTCCTCAATATCTCAACAAATACTGATGCCATCAGATTGGAACTTTTTTATCAGCACACTGTGACATAACAACATGCAAACATTTTTTCATTTCTCAAAATGTTCCTGAATGAAGTTGTATTTCGAAATCTATTCATCAGATCTCGCCTTGTACTTTGAATTTTACAATTTTCAACCCTATGTCAGATTCTCGTTCGGTTAGATATACTTTCGGAAGAACAATATTTCGAATTTTTCTGTGGATTTTCACCATTCTTAGATTCGAACATCTATATTTAGCTTTTGTGCTGCTTTTGAAGAAGTTATTGTGATCACAATCGGCCGATAGTTTTACTAATGGAAGGAATTTCTGAAACAAATTACTTAGTATTTCGATATAATAATAATAGTGCTTGGGTCAAATCTGGCTGATGATTTTCACCAAAAACTTTGTGAACCTTCACGCAAACATTTTCCGACCAAGTACTTGTTTTTAATTCGTTCGAATCTATAGTTTTTGAAATGATTCAAAATTTTCTTTTCGACTCTCATTTGGTGGAGTTTACCCATTCACAGGTTCGAATTGTTCCAGTAATTTTGTGTCTATAAGTAGAATACTCCGTTATTGTGATCATTATTGGTCGCTAGGTTGAACATAAGCTCAATAAATTCTTGAAGGAACAATATATAGACATTCGATATTCGGGGAGTAACTTAGGGGTTGATGATTCTCACGTAATTCAGCAGGAACCTTCACGCTATAATTTTTCGAGCTCCTGTTGGATTTTAATTCGATGGGATTTGTATTTTCGGAAATATCTGAAGAATACAATTCTGGATAAATATATTCCCGAAATCACTAGACTGACCAATTCAGCCACTATAATCAAGCTCCAAGGAGTTGTTTCTTTCGGAAGTTAATCTGTTAATGATCACCGGTTAAGTACACGATTCCTTATATGATACATAGCATAGTTGTGACACAGGAAAATGCGCAATTCTTAAATATTCATTCACCGCAATTTCAACTTCTACATTTATTCTTCACGAAAAGTTCTGGAGAGATATATTCCCCCATCTTTATCCTCCTGAGAGACGTTTTGCTATTTGCTACTCGATGTGTTTATCCAAATTTTGCATAGAATTCCCAATCAAGAGATTTTGCGGCGCAATGTTATCTCTAGTGACTCTTGTAGTATAAAATATGGCGTGAACTGTATCAAATAATCCAAATTTTCGAAAATAGGCTCCACCACCCTCATGCAACCTTCTTTCAATAATTTATTAGTAAATTCTTGGACATCACTCCCTTCAGTCCATAAAATATCAAAGATATACTTTTGAGCAAATACTGCACTTACCTCAGATGATGTCAGATAGCATAGTCTGGAATCTGCACTCTCAATGGAAGCCTGTTGAACTATTCCGTATCTGGAAGACTCTCTGTCACTCATGTAGTCAGAACGCAGACTATCTTGATGGTCGAATATACCGCTGAAACAAAAAAAGATTCAATTGAAGTTGTGGTTTGGTTGACTCTTGTTGTTTTCGAATTTTGGGCCGAAAATTGTCACAAACGATTGGGTTGAACACCCTGAAAAAGAAGCCGACGTCAAATTGAATTATTTCCGTCCGTTCGTCTATATGTGTTCTAACTTAAGAAGAAAAGAACCTAACGACTCAAGATTGCCAGATTAGGTTAAGTTCGCTGTTGGTTAAAATCGGTGGAATAGTTTAGGCCCATTTGAATTTTGAAGTAACTTCCTCGATATCTCATGAAGAACTGATTCGATCAGATTGAAACTTTGTGGATAGTTCAGGTATATCATCGCGCAACTCAGCGCAAAATTTTATGTGGATCCAGTTGCTGGAAATTCCAAAAAAATATTCATTGAAAAATTTTTGAAATTTTCGTTGAGAAATTTTTTTTCTCAGAAAATTTCGATTATTTTTCGAAGAAATTTGGAGCAAATTTCAGAAACGGTATTTACCAACAATTGTCCTAATTTGAATTCTAGCTGCTGTTCACTTTCAGAGAAAAAATATGCCAAAGTTCGTGCTATTTGGAATTTTACGGTTATTTCCGCAATATCTCAAGAAATACAAACGCAATCAGATTGAAGGATACCAAGGCACAAATAGGTTCAAAATTCTATGTCAATCTGGCGGTTAGAATTTGAACAAGCACTGACCCTACGTCAGTGCATTTCTAGAATTTTTGAACTCAATCCTGAATTGGAATATTATCTGTTCAGTGATCTTCGCTTTGAACTGAACTTTCTTTGCCGGTGGTTTCTTAAGACGCTGTAGCTGGTGAGAAAAATGAGTTCGTTCTTCGATAATTTTAGTGACAGTAGAACTGTCCCTTCTGAAGGTTCAAAGAGTTCCTTGGTTTGTCCTTGTTCTGGACTGTAGATCTAGTGAGAGTCTGTTCTCTTTTCTTCCATTCAAAGACTACCCCGCTCTTTGGACGAGGGGCTACTTTCTTCCTCTTTCGAGAGTATCTAGTTTATGATTCTCTTCAACTCGTTTGCTGATCTTTACCAATTGTGCAAATAACCTTTCACATTTCCAGATTGCCTTCGACTTAAAGGTTGAGGGCCCAATATCTAGGACCCGGCAGGCAGGGAACGAGAAGCTTGAAAAGGAACTGGCAGGTAGGGTCTAGATTTAGGGCGATCGAGTCCAGCCCCTAGGGCGACACCCTACACGGCATACTGAACACCCGTTTTGAAGACGCCCTGTAGATTGGAAAGTATAATAGGCCCTTTATCTCAGTGCAACCTTGCCGTCAGAATCAATACAGAATATGTCCTTTCGTTTGCATAAAAAGTGTAGCACTTTCCTACACTCGGTGTATCTACACCGAGTGCAGAAAAGTGCTACACTTTCTATGCAAACGAAAGGACCCATTGTTGTGTCAAAAATTAACAAGTGGAAAATGAAAATCTCATCCTCTCTCCACTACCTTCATTTCTACGTGCTTGTTCTAGTGATTTCGGTTCAATCATTGAAAATTACAGACATTCGGACAAAACGATAGCACGCTGATCCCCTATAACTTGCGCGCAAAAAATGAGAAAAAAACTTTGGTTATGCAAACTAAATCTGTAATCATAGCATGCTTTAAAAAGGCCATTCTGAGGGCCAAAAAAATAGCAGAGTTACTCCTTTGGATATAACATAATTGGATAGAATACATGAAGTGCGGACACTCTTTGATATTTTGGGTCCGAAATGAGGTCCAAACGTTGTCAAAATACGGCTTTGTTGGCCTACTTCAGTTTTCGCCGATAGATGCCGCCATAGGAAAATCTGCCATATAAAATCTGAAATATTACCGACCTGTCATATCAAAACTAGTCGAATCAGAACTTCTTTCTGATTTTCGGAGTTGGACCATTCAATATTTTCAAGAATTTCCGATAAAAATTCGTTTAGAAGAATTTAAATTATGATTATTCATTTCATTCAGTCAGAATGGCGTTAATATCCTTCGTCTCTGAATACACAAGTCTGAAACTTGATATTCTTGAATACCTGCTTATTACGAGAGGTATTTATCATCTCAATATTCAGTTCATGGAAACGAAGTATTCCAGAGTTGTGTTTTCACAAAATACCACAAGAAATCATTTGGAACGATAGCCCAATTAATTTGTCTGGTTTGAAATTCGTCTGATAAGTTCGTATGAACATGAACAGCAAAGTGAAAATTCATATATCAATTTCAATAATAATAAACATGAACATTTCCTTCAAATATTTGCATAAGTAGGTATTTAACATAATTCATAACTTTTGAATTGAATATGTATTAATAGGTACATACAAAATTCAAAGGAGATCCAAACTATCCAATAGAATCCATTAGTAATATCAATCTCCCGTTTCGTTTTCACCGTTGTTTTGACTTCGAAATAACTTCTTGTATCATCCATGAAAGTGTTCTCACAATAAACCTCATATTGCTCCTTATTCCCTTACACATATTTCATATTATTAATGAGTAGATGTTCCACATTTGTTAAACTCCTCTTATGTATTAGTGAGAATCCATAATTTCAAATATCTGATTCATTATTTGGGAAATAGTTTTTTCAGATTATAGCTCAATTAATTTTTATTCAGCGGAATTAAATGTATGCACTTGCCAAGGCGACGTAAGCGCCATCATCGTTTACAGAGCCAAGTAGCCCAAGATTTGACAATTCTAGGACCGCGTTTTGAACCCAAAATTTAAGTGGGTAATGGTAGGAAAGTGTCGACACCTGATATATTCTATGCATGTATGATATAACACTTCTAATACTGAGAATTATAATCATTACTATACAATAACACTAACCGTTGCTCGAAGCTATCATTCTTGTTGCTCTTATAACCGCTATCATTCATGCTGCTGTCTTGACGAAGGGAGGGTAAAGAATCCCAGGGTGATCTCTTGTGACCTTGCTGAGGCCCCTGAATTGAGCTGAAGTTTGAACTTCCTGACCGCCAGCCATCAGAATGTCGAAACCACTGGGCTCTGCTAGATTCTCCAATGCAGGAGGCGCACCGAGAACTAGAATTCAAAAATCTCGAAATAGTGGATTCACCTCACTGTAGTAAAAGCTTTAACAGCTATATATTTCCTCCAGGTATACTTTCATAAAGTTATTTTTACCTTGACAACATTTTACTAGTGCCAACCTGAGCAGAGCTTTCAAAGATACTTTGAAAGAGGATCTAGATACTAGATAAGTTACTTTTGGATAGAGAATCCGAAGTTACTTTGGGTATCTAGATACTGTTCAAACAAACTCAAGGTTTTTTCATTATACCTACATGAACCACACTAATTACACTAACTCTTCTGAATCTGTTCGGTATGTTTTGTTGTAAACTTGCACTCTGTTCGTTGCGGAAATATTGGCAGTCAGTGCAGTCACAGATGACGTGAACAGTGCATAGAGTGAGGTTATCTCATGATGTAAGCAGACTACCTCGGTAGACTAGAGGGTGGAAACATGTTCTAGGATTCTGAAGGTACCGGGTTCGAATCCCGGCGAGGTCATGGATGTTGTAAAGTGTATAGGTGGTGGTGATTTGGAAAGAATCTAAGTAAAATACTAGAAGATGTGTAGATGGACATAGTATCCCGGCACATATAAAGGAAAAAAAAAAAATGATGTAAGCAAAACATGTTTTCTACATCATGGGCTATTTTCTGTGATTGGGAACTTCTGCGAAGATGCCAGCGCCCTAACGGATAAATTTGGAACCTGTCCAAGCTAGTAGTTTTATGTAAACAAACCTTAGAAATGTGGTGAAGAACGAATATTTATTAAACAGAGCTTGAATATTTGAAGAAATTATTATAATTTTGTGTAAGATTTCTTGAGAAAGAACTTTTTGTTTGGATCACGATATAAAATCGTACTTTGAATCGTTCCTAGAGGATAATTTCGGTGTTATTTTAGTATATATTGCTAGGTGGATCAAAGTGAACTAATACCTAAGTTTACTTGAATTTCTGGAAAAATAGGCACCTCAATAAGTAATTTAAGGACTCTTATTTATGTGGAGAAGTGCTGAGTGCAGGCTATATTATGTGGTAAATCTAGAATCAGTCCGAATGATATGACTTGTTCTTTGTTTGCAAACGAGTGAATCAATAAAATGAAAACAGATTTTCTGCTTAGTTCTTTTGCATCGTATTTCTAAAGAAAAGAAACCAGATAGACATATAATCGATTTCATTTTCATATTACAGCAGCTCAAGATACACATACAAAATGAAAAATGTCACAGCTGGTTCAACCTACCTATATAAAGAAATGAAAAGTATTCATGTATTTATATGAATAACTTCAGCTATTATCAACTTTAACAGTATATCTAGTTTTTGTCAGGTTTTCAACCAGATCACTCTTTTAGAATATGATTTTGTGTAGTATGTGAATTAGGTAGCTACAGAAGTGCTCGGTAGTTTCTCTGCAGCATTTCACTTCAAAATTCTCTTATTTTCGTTTACACCTGAAAAGATCATGACATAAAGTTGTTTCGAAATGAATACATTGTAGGTAATTTACCTTTATGAAAATACAAATCTTCCGAGAAATGCAGTGAACATACTTTCATGTATTTCGTGCCCTGTTTCCCAATCTTCGATTTCTAAAGCTATTCCTTTCTTCTATCATTGAGTTCTCTGCCAAATGCTGTTTCCAAATTAATTTTACTTTCATTTGGCTTTGGAAAAAATGAAAACTAGAGGCACTAGATGATCCTTTCTTCTTTGACCATGAATATCATTGAGTTGAGGCACACAACAATTGTCATTTCGGGAGGATGCCATTTCTAATTAATACAATCGAAAACTTTGATCGGAAAGAAAGGAATCGTTTGATGAATATTACAAACACTTTCGGCATACCAAAATTTCAACTTGGAGAACAACACAAAAGCTCGAAAATGAACTCCAAAAGTAAGCAAATTACGTTAGAATTACAGGCACGTCGAAAAACTACCAGCTTGGAAGTGTTCGAATTTCTATCGCCAGAGGGCGTATCGCTTAGCAGCAGTTGAGAATGGTTATGCATAAATATAATTCATATCATAGACATCTGTGGTTGTCTCTGGATCCTGGTTGGAGAGTTTTGTTCTCTATGTGTGTTCATTTCCGGACGAAACTAATTTTCATCATATCGTTATTTGAAATAGAATTATTGTCCGTGACGACTTGAGAAAAACTCTACGACAAATCTACATCACCTCGAAGTGGTAGCGAAAACACAAGAAGCATAGAACTGTGTCATCTTGGGATTGCGTAAAATCATCTATCATATATTTGTACTCTGTGAGAATTATAAAACAGATTGAACTACACTGAATCCACTGGTTCGGAAATCTGTGACTACACTCAGCTGCATTGAGAATTCGAAGTCAGTAGAGTTGGTGTAGTTAGTGTAGTTCCTGCAGGTACAACGAACAAACCTTTAGATACGTACTCATGCCCGGTTTCACAAAACTTTGCTTGATCAGGGGGCTTGATTGTCAGTCAACAGTAAATTCTGTGTTCGATTTCAGTTCATTTCTAACCAAATCATCGAATTCGAACTGTAATCATCAAGTAGATCGACAGTCAAAAATTTTGTGAAACCAAGGGTTAAAGTTTCTTTTTAAAAAAGATAAGTTCCTTCGTATATAAGGTTGGAGTTTCTCAACGCTTCATATGATGTATGTATTTCTTGTTTTTTTGACCCAATTAGTTCATAGAATAGGAGAATTTGTACGCTCAATTAGAGATTGGAATTTATGCGTAAGATAGCTTAAAAGCGACCTTCTTAAAATACAACAACTTCAAACACACAATAAATGATTTATGGCGTGATAGACAAAAGTTTATTCCCTTATTCAAAACGTAACTGTTTTTTCTTCTAATTCTCACCGTTCGACGGGAAAGTGGAAAGTTTTTCCTGAAAATCTGACCAGCACAAAGTTAATATAAATGTAGCACTACAATTTTTGATACATAAGAACTAAGGTGCTGGGTTAACTTTTTTCCAAAATCTTTTTTTTAATTAGCAGGATTATCGGGAACAATGGGGGTTTCTCCTTTAAACGAAAATGCAGTAATTTTCATGAAAAACCTTTAGAACATCACATTTCAAACATATTATTTCAATATTATATTTTTTTTAAAATGTTTGATCACCTAAAACTGAAAAATAAAAATGGGGATTTGCATTTAAAGGGATTTGTCTTGAGTGTACGATATGGCAACGTCGAATTCAGCTTTCTCGGAAAGAAAAGGACGTCAAATGTGTTACTTTGCTCAGGAAAACAAAGATAGCTTAACTTCGATCTGGCTAGAGTAGAAGACAATGACCAAGGAATAGAAAAAGAAGAGCAAAGACAGTCATACTGTCATATTACTGACAAATCGCAAACGGAAATTGTTTGGTTTTATTGACAAAGAACACGTGTGTACCACAGAATAGGAATAAATATTTCATTATTCTATTGCAGAAAAAGCTATTCTACTAAACACCGTTGTCACTTATTGCATGCCTGGCAAATCCCAAACCCCAATTTTGAAATCTGATTTTGAATACTTTCTGAAGGTAATTTGGGAAAATGATGAATCAAACCCATAATAACTACGTTCAAATTTGCATTTGCAGTAATAACCCAAATTCAGGAAAAACCCCCATTCAACGGCACAAATAATTTTACGTATATCACACAAGTTTTGGCATATATATTTTCATTACGAAAAAGCGAATGTGCTGGGCTAACTTTAGTTTCACTTTCGCGATTTTTCGGGAAATCCGACGAAATTTCGTGAAAATATTTACTACACAAGTCAGCCCAAAGTAGCACAAGTTGTCCTATCCTATTTAAAGAAGAAAATCCTTCATTTATGCACAATCTATTTCAGTCGTTGAAAACCAGTTTTTCGAAAAGTGCTGGGCTGGCCTATCTCTGACATTCTGTAGAATATGTTTGGAACTGGAAAAAAATTTCAACGGCTCAAAGCAGCACAAACCAAGAACAATTCGGTACAACACAGATTCATTCACACACACATTACAAGATACAGTTCCTTCTGAAATGTATCAAAGATACTAGTTTCTTTTCGCCAACAGAAAAAGGAACTAAGATACATCAACTTAGAAACTCTTAAGTTACTGTAAAGTAACTACGACACTTTTTTCTGACAGCTCTGAACCTGAGTTATTTCTAGTTGATAGATTCCTTTCAAAGCTTACCGACTAACCTTGAAAGAGTGACTGGAGTAACACATCATCAAAATATATTCATTCATTTGTTTGTTCGTGAATAATTAGCGTGTATAATGAATATCATACACTCCATGCATAGATCAAGTGGAAGTTGACATTTCTAGTGAGCTTGACAATTTCCAGAAATCACAGAAAATGAATTTAACGATAATGACAACTCTATTGTAGTTTGTTGAAAATGCAAAATTATTCCAATTTCATCAATGAAGTCGTGAAAAAAGTATAGTATTCAACTCGCATACAAGTGCTGTTATTCACTTGTGTGAATAATACACTATTTTGTACCACGAACTGATGTGGTTTCAACAGGATGACGCACATAAAGAGGAAAAGTCTAATTGCAAGGGATGTTCTGATGATCTGATATACTGATATATTTTGAGATTCTTGAGATTCATTTTTTCAAATAGGCCCTCACCTGGTATTGTGATCACTGAGGTACCCTCTTTCTCTCTCCCTCTCCTTCTCTCGCTCCCTCATCAATTCATTTCTATCGCTATAATAACCATCTCGTTCTCTATCTCGCTCTCTCATTCTCTCTATAGTGTTCAGTCTATGTTGAAGGGGTAAAGTGGAAGATTTGTTCATTGACATATTGGAATTAGGTCCTGAAAAATTTAAATAATGACAATGTAAGGGATTAATAACGCTTTGTTGAAACAATCTTCGTACAACACAATTGAGATGTTTGAAACACTGATGTGCTTACATTATACCTGAAAAGTTTCAAATAAAATGGGCGACATTTGATTACACAATAGATCACTCTATTTTCAATTGGTGTCTACATTGTTGTGTTGAATACATGAAATACCACTATTTAATAATTTCGTTGTGGACAAAATTCAATAACTCGATATATGCAATCAAAATTTGAAGGAAAACCACGAGAAATTCGATTCCCAATTGTCAGAAGTGAAATCTGAATTTTGCGTATACTCCATTCACTTTCATAAACTATCCCGGTTGGCCATGACATTTTGACACATTTCACCGTGTATAGTTTGAAAATGTTAGGTTATAGTAATTTTCATGTCAGATAACTACGCAACGTTGTCCTCTCTACTTAGAGGTAGTGGTATTTACGTATTTCTCAAAATGTTAATCTACTTTGGGAAAATAATGAATGTGAGAGAATATTATGTGAATTCAATAATTCCAAAGACCTGGCGAATGTTGAAGAAACTTCTTTCTTTGTTAACACTGGAAATGTTTCACGTAAACTTAGGAGGAAAATTCAGTTATGCTATTTTCTTGTACGGAAATCAACCATCGAGTGTTGAGATTTCACTGAAAATTAATGGATTGAATAGTCCGTTATTTTGTGTATTCATTCGAAAAAAAATAAAAGTACTCGAATAACCCTGCAGTAAAACTTCTAAACGAACAGACAAACCTATGGAATTCCCTACTTTTCGAACTTCTCAAGAAATAAGTCTACAGAAGACATTTAAATACCTTGTTGTACAACTTGAGATACTCCAGTATGAAAATGAATTAGCACTATTAAACCTGTGCTACCTTAGAAGAACTAACTCAATCTACGACGTTCTTGGGAATCTATGTGAACGATACACTGGGTTTTCAATCACATACGTCGAAAATTTTGGATAGCTTGTGTTAAATTATTGATTCCAAACTATCAGGATCACTATCAGAAAAAGCAGTTTTCAATTCGGCATTTTAGTTTCCAAGCGTGATGATTATGTTGAGATTGAGAGTAGAAATTGGCATTGCCATTTGGCAACGCCGCTGAGAATTATTTTGACATTGCCAACCTGCGTCAGTTTTAAGCATAGAACTCTATATTACTACCTGGAAAGGACCCGACCCTTCTTCAACTGATCTTGAAGCGTAACAAGGGGCAACGAAACAAAGATAGCGCTAATTACGGTAACCTCTCCCTGTCACACCCATTGAAGTAAATGGTGTTTAACGGCTCAAATTTGGTTTTACTTGGAAATTCAGGTAGTTTGGGTATTACTTCGTTTAGAAAGTGCAATATTTTTGAAAATGAATATCGATTTTTCTCTGATATGCCATTACTTTCTCTGCCTTCACCGCGTGTGGTTCAAAAAGTGAAGAATTATGTTGGTGTGAGCTGTGCATTGACGATTAACGATAGTTTCATCATTATAACAATAAATTTAAATAATAGAAACATAGGAAAATACCTCTCGAAAAGCACTGACTTGAAGTCAGGAAAATTTAAGCGCTGGTTAAAATTCATTGCCAATGCGAAATTTGACATACTTTTTTCCGATATTTTTGGAAATGTGTGTCGAATCGAGCTGAAATTTCGAACATTGCTGTTCAGATTCGACTTCAAGGTCTGCGCAAAGTTTCATTGAAATCTCATTGATAGTTTCCGAAAAAAATTTATTTTTTTTAACGATTCTTCAAGCAATCAGTTAGCAAGTTTCAATCTGATCGCCTCAGTACTTCTTGAGATATAGAGGAAAAAGAATAATATATTTGAAATGGATATAACTTCGGAATTGTTAGGTAAATTTTGCCCATTAACGAACTTATTTTGAATTTTTAAGTCGCTATAGCTTTTCTCGGTAGGAAGTTATCGTGGCAACAGGCGGCTGAATATAATTCAATTCGACATTGAACTCTTCATCAGTGAGTCCAACTTGGTCGCTTGGAACCATTTTCGGCAAAAAAACGCAAATTTACGGAGGATGATAACGCGCTGTTCCCCAGAAAAACCGCTCACTAAGTTGAAATTTCACTTGAACACGTGCGATCTTCTTCAATCCTGCCTTCTTCACGAAATAGTCAGGAAAAAGTTCAGGTTCTCCTAATTTGAAATGAAAAATTAAAAAGATTTAGAATAAATGCGACAGAGTTCCCTTTACTGCAATGAGGAAGAAAGAGATAGATACCCGTCCACTTCGCGGGTTGCATAAGCAACGAATTGGCTTCACTTGTCGTTCAAAACGGTTCCCTTCCAGGTATATAATATAGAGTTCATTGGTTTTAAGTGAAAAAAACTCGATAGACCTTAATCATTGCCAACCGGGATAGTTTATAAAAGTGTATGAAGTATGTCGGGGCTCCAGAGCCCTCTTCAGAGGCAAGGTGTAACAGCATTTATTTCGAAAAATACTGCAGCATCCGTGAGGATGAAACAAAATCAAATCAGTGAGCACGCATTTGGTAAATCATCTTGAAAGATATGTCATAAGTCATCTATCCAGGAGAAGGTATCTGGAGAATCATTTAAAGAAACTACGTCATTCGAATAAATTTTTTCAATCCAGTTTAAAAACTATATTTTTCGCTGGAGTTTCTCAGCTTTCTCAAACCGAATTCATAACAATTGGGAGTTTCTAGGAAAAATATCTACTTCATACATCTCATCATTCTGGCCAAAAATATCAATATTACAGAACCAATCGAATGTTGAGCCTTAGGCACATATGAAATAAAGTTGAACATTGTTGAAACATGCACAATCGAGCTTCAACAGTTAACATGCTGAAATATGTCCCAGAAATATTCTCATTTTTTCTCAATGAAAAATTCTGTAGTAGGTACTGATGAGAGCTCAGGGGGCCGATTCTTGAATCTCGATCAAGAATTGAAGAGTATGACCATTGTCTAAATAATAAACAATAAGTAAACATGACCTGCACCTGGAACCGAATGTTACTCTACAATCGAATGTTATATCTCTTATACTCCGTACAACTCGTTTCTAAGTCGAAGGAAACGGTGATAAGGTTATGTTTATATTCCAATTTGAAATTTCTAGATATCTTGCATTCAGTTTATTTCTCGAATATTTGCTTGAAAACATAGTCGAAATGGGGAATAGAACTCTCACAAATCTTGCAGATGCTCGAGAAAACTTAGAAAATCGACATAAACATATGACAATTGTCATACTATTCAATTCTTGATCGAGAGTCAAGAATTGACGCCCTGTAGCTTTCATGCGCTCACAAATAGACGACTTCGGCCCAAGTTGCCAACCCACAATTTTCTTCACAAATTTTCTATCACTGAGGAACGGGAATTTCAGGACAAATTCGACATGATAAGGTTCGCGTTATTTATAAATATCCGTGAAAAATGCCTCGGCTCCTCAAACCAGATAATTCCTTCCAAATATAGGTTTATGTGAGGCTGAAATTCAAGTTGGGATTCCTGATTTCATGTTAACAGTGTCAAGTTTATAAAGGATATGTTCCGCAAATAAACTTGGTTATTTCGGTTGCCGTTCTGTAAATATGAAATATTCGGTTGGTTCCTGAAATAAAAAGTTTATTACGGAATTTGATTGATGAAAAAGCAATCTTTCTGTCACCAGAACATAGACATATTAAGCCTATGCACCAGAACGACAATCAATGTTTTATGGTAACATATCCATAGCATAGAACAATCTTTATTTACCTTATGATCCATAGACTATACCTAGTAATTTTTTCATTGTTGATTGTTGTCTCTTCCATGTTCTATGGATCATAAAGTAAATAAAGATTTTTCTATGCTATGGATATGTTGCCAAAGAACATTGACAGTCGTTCTGGTGACAAAAAGAACGTTTTTTCATCATTCAAATTCCGTAATTAATCTTTTTGTCAGGAACCAACCGAATATTTCATATTTACGGAATGGAAAACCGGCAACCGAAATCACCAAATTGATTTGCGGAACATATCCCATATAAATTTGACACTATTAACATGAAATCAGGAATCCCAACTTAAATTTCAGCCAATCAGAGATGATCTTAACAAAACCCTATATTTGGAAGGAATTATCTTGTCTGAAGAGCCGAGGCATCTTTTACGGATATTTATAAATAACGCGAACCTTATCATGTCGAAGTTGTCCTAAAATTCCCGTTCCCCAGTGATAGTAAATTTGTGAAGAAAACTGTGGGTTGGCAACTTGGTCCGAAGTCGTCTATTGCAGCAAAACTGGTCACAAATTCACGTATTAAGCCTGCCCAATGCAGCTTGACTTCGTAATAGAAGGATTTTGCATTGTTTCAATGATCCCCACTCTACATGAGTAATCATTATTTCGGAAATGTTCGAATATCATGACCCAAAGTTGTTTCTTTCGGAAGATATTGTGTTTGCCATCACTCCTCTTGTTGAACCTTGAAATGTGACGGCATGTAGGTTGAAGCAAATTATCAGACAAATCTGACTGATAGTTTCTGAGTTGTATCATTTTTAGAGGAAAGTGATGTCCTCCAGAATATTACCTTCGAAAGTTAGAGCACGTAAGGCCGGCCAGACAACAGACAGAATGGATTTCACCCAAGATTATACATCGATCGATCATTTTCGACTCAAAATTTTAAAATTACAGACATTCATTTGTTCAAAACTCTAACGCTCCTGTTTTCTAGAATAAGTGCGTAAAAATAAAAAATCACTGGGACATCTTCCAAAACGAAGAAATATTCAAACAACTTACTTTTTCTCAAAGGGTAGGGACTCCTCTGGTTAGATCCTGGAAGATTCTCAGCGAATTCTATATGAAAAATTTGTAATTTCTTAGTAATAAAACAGGTGCATCGTGTGATAAAAGTGATAATAATAATCAAATCGATGTGATTATGAAATTGAGAAAATTATGAATAAAATGTGCGGGTTTATCGAAATGACCATGCCACATGTAAAGGTAAAAATGGTGGCTCACCTAAATTCTCCATACTTTGACTCAAGAGGGCCTCGAAGGTGTGCAAACTGTAGCTTTCTGCATCCATTCCTTTGGCCAGGGTATTTCGGAGGTGCATTTCGTATTCTAGAAGAAGTCGACTAGTAGGTGAGCTTGGAGTTGACGTCGTGTTGAGGTTCTGTTGAGGAAAGGTTAGAATTCATTTTATTTCATGAACATTTTCAGTATTTATTCGGTGATTCTTGCAGTAACCAAATCTTCGTATCATTTCTTATCTACAGGATGGTCAAGTTTTCATTGAGACAAATTCATTGAACATTTAAGGCTAGACATAGATGCATTCTTGGTGCGTATACTCCTTGACATATTTTGGGTCCCTAAATGGGGTCCAATGTTGTCAAAATATAGCGGTTATGCTTCAATCAGAGGTTTTCTTGGTTTCTCAAGCTTTCATTGAGCCAAATTCATGGGACATTAAGGGCTCAACATAGAGGCATACATACTAGTGCATATACTCCTTGACATGTTTTGGGTCCCTAAATGGGTTCCAATGTTGTCAAAATATAGCGGTATTGTTCTGCTTTAATCAGAGGTTTTCTTGGTTTTTCAAGCTTTCATTGAGCCAAATTCTTGAATCATTAAAGGCTCGACATAGATGCATACATGGTGCGTATACTCCTCGACATGTTTTGGGTCCCTAAATGGGTTCCAATGTTGTCAAAATATAGAGGTATTGTTCTGCTTCAATCAGAGGTTTTCTTGGTTTTTCAAGCTTTCATTGAGCCAAATTCATGAAACATTAAAGGCTCGACATAGATGCATACATGGTGCGTAAACTCCTCGAGATGTTTTGGGTCCCTAAATGGGTTCCAATGTTGTTAAAATATAGCGGTATTGTTCTGCTTTAATCAGAGGTTTTCTTGGTTTTTCAAGCTTTCATTGAGCCAAATTCATGAAACATTAAAGGCTCGACATAGATGCATACATGGTGCGTATACTCTCCGACATGTTTTGGGTCCCTAAATGGGTTCCAATGTTGTCAAAATATAGCGGTATTGTTCTGCTTCAATCAGAGGTTTTCTTGGTTTTTCGAGCTTTCATTGAGCCAAATTCATGGAACATTAAAGGCTCGGCATAAATGCATACATGGTGCGTATACTCCTTTACATGTTTTGGGTCCCCAATTGGGTTCCAATGTTGTCAAAATATAGCGGTATTGTTCTGCTTCAATCAGAGGTTTTCTTGGTTTTTCAAGCTTTCATTGAGCCAAATTCATGGGACATTAAAGGCTCAACATAGAGGCATACATACTAGTGCGTATACTCCTTGACATGTTTTAGGTCCCTAAATGGGTTCCAATGTTGTCAAAATATAGCGGTATTGTTCTGCTTTAATCAGAGGTTTTCTTGGTTTTTCAAGCTTTCATTGAGCCAAATTCATGAAACATTAAAGGCTCGACATAGATGCATACATGGTGCGTATACTCCTCGACATGTTTTGGGTCCCTAAATGGGTTCCAATGTTGTCAAAATATAGCGGTATTGTTCTGCTTCAATCAGAGGTTTTCTTGTTTTTTCAAGAACTCCCGAAAATCAATTTAAGTTCTGATGATTCGAAATATTCAGGCAGAATATTGAAAATATATATTATGCTATCCTTCAACTCTAAATACATTTATAATTCAATTCATGGAAAATAATCGATCTAAAAGGATACCCATAAGATTAAGGCACTCAACGAATCATGGAACTGTTCAAATGAACTCGAAATTAACTGAGCTGTCTGCTTGTTTTTATCGGAATATCTGGACATATCGCCTCGGCTCAGAAAGTTTACTGCAAGATTCATTGAGACCATTCTACCCAAAACAGAATGGGGTTCAATTACCTGGTGATGAACATGTCTTCTACCATGATAATGACCTGGTTGCTCTGGATCTGAGTTACCATTACTTGAGCTAGGGGTGGTTGCATAGCACTGGTTATCAAAAATGACATTATCTGAAGGTGGAGACAGATCTCCACAAGCACCTCTTTCTAATTCTAGGTAGAGCCCTCTACCAGGATAACCTCGACCAATTTCGTGTGATGATCTGAAACAGAGTTGAATGATTTCAAAATAAATCCAAAAAACGAAGGCAAATCAAGAACCAAAGATGTTAAAAACTGAATCTTATAAGGACTTGGTGGTTCAAGAGATATTTTCATTCTAAGCAGAAGACCTTGCACTGAAATGTCTCAATTTGTTTTCTACTCCGTGGATATTAAATGATCAGTCTTGAAATGGCACATCTTAGAGAAACTAAAGGTATCTCGAGATTACGCAAAATAAGTAAAAAGGAAGTTGATTCCAGCTTTTCAATCGACTCTCTAATTGCACTGTCAAAACATCCGTCGTTATAGACCACAAACCTCTAAGGTTTGAGTTTGAAAATCGATAAATAGCCAGTACCTTGTACTGATTTCGGTGAAAGTAAAAACCAATTGTCTGAAAATATAAGAGAAATGTCTTGCATAAAAGTTGTTCGGTGTTATACACCAATCAGTATGAAAGCGAGAACCCATAAAAGCTTTCTAGCTCACCTTGATCCAGAAAACCTAGAATTCTGCGACATAGCCGACCTAGGATGCATGTGATTATTCTCAGGTTCCGAATGCCGCCCATTGGAATTATTTGGATACCTATGGTGATGCCCATTGTAGTAATTATACCTCTTCCTACCCATCTCCGGTGATGTCACGGGACTCTCCTGACTCGGCATCGGCTTCAGCATCCTCTTGAGCGTGTTGCTGTCCAAACTCATACCGTTCTCCCTGTTCATATCTTCAGTACTCTTCGACTTGTTCCTCCTGTTCGTCAGGTTGTTGTTCATGACGTTGTGGTGATGGGCTGACCTCAGTTCGGCATCTCTGACCATGTCGACGTCCGCGTAGTCCACGGATTTGGTGTTGGTGAGCACGTGGTGTTCTCTGAAGGGCGGTCGCGTTGACGTCGATGACGTTTTCGTGTTCTGGAGAGTACCACCAGCTTGTGTTCCTTCCGATTTGGAAGTTTCAGTCGATTGGGGTGGAGTCTCAGTTTGCACCTGAAACTGAAGTGAATCAAACTGATCTTGCAGTTGTTCCCAAATTATACAGAACACGATAAACTGCACTGCGCAAGAGCATCATTTGGACGCT
Organism: Myrrha octodecimguttata; assembly: GCA_958510865.1. NCBI lineage: Eukaryota > Metazoa > Arthropoda > Insecta > Coleoptera > Coccinellidae > Myrrha > Myrrha octodecimguttata. The sequence continues at coordinate 76,841,744 of OY294057.1, forward strand.
TCCATAAATGCATATAAATGGTTCCTACTCAAAACTCATCTCATCTCTAAATCTACAAAACACAACAGCAGAATTCCTGAGGGGAATATTAGTCTCAGAAAGTTGGTACCCCACTGGAGACAGGTCTTGGTTTTCAGCAGAGGTGGTTCCAGGATTCCTGAAGTAGGAATCAATGAAAGTAGACCAAACATCATTTCACTGAGTCTGGGCATGCATGCAACCTGATTTCAGGCAGAAATATATACCATTGAGACTGTGGCATAACTGCTGGTAGAATGCCAGATACACTACTGTGATATCGAAATATTTAGTGACTATCAGTACACTCGGTAATCTTGGTATCAACAATGGACTCTCCCTGGATTGGAAATCAATAAAACAAAAGTCAAAGCTCTTGTCGGCATTCTGACAGGATATTGGGAGGTTAAGGATAATCTATTGGACAAAATCGGCTGGGTTGTTGAGGATGAATTCAGGCGGTGCTTAGAAGAAAGCCAGACACAACATCGCAGTGTACCCAGCAGTGAATACAATCAGGTTCGAAATCTTTGGTCACATCGCTTCAAATCGTACTATTTTGAATGACATGAATTTGAACAAGATTATCGGTTTCATGAGACCGCTGGATCCGCTGAAGCAACTCAAAGCATTGAATCCAAAGCCATTATGGTACTTAAGGGCGTACTGTAAGGATGGCTAGACTCCTATTTACCGCTTCATAATCAATTATTACAATACTAATACTGTTATGACACAAATTGTTTGATATAAAAAAATGTAAATGCTCATCTCAAAAGAATATATATATATACAATACTACGGTCAGTAAAGTGTATTTACCTGTGAGCTTATGTTATTTTGTGTGCCCACCGAGGCAGTAACAGTCTTTGGTCCAGTGGCTGTATTCGAGGTCATCGTACTAGTTTCTTGAGATTGTTGCTGAACTGCCCTGTCTCTCATCTGTTTATTCTGACTTCCTTCCCTTTGTGTTCCCTTTGTACCTAGAAAAATGGATTCATGAGTTCAAACCAATCGCTCCCTTTTGCGAACAAGTCCATATTGCATTCTCTTGGAATCAAACCCATTTCATACATCGATGAGTAGCTTAAAACTTAAAATATTTCAAATGGCTTAAAATCATCATCATTCTGTTGAAATGTATTTAGATGTACTGGAGATGCCTGCTTTGCATATTACTCTGCATTTCCGTACCATCCTGAATTGATAACCAGCCAGAGGAAAATATTCAGGAATAGCAGAACAATTTTCACCTTTCTTACCTTGCGAGCAAATATTTTGAGTAGCACCAACATTATCATAGAGACTATTTGAAGAAGTAGCAGCAGTAACTTTATCCGAACGGCCCTCTGTGTCACTGCCCCTAGTGGTTGCTCTTGGAAGTGTTGAGGAGCCTGCAAAATTATGACAATTTGAGAAAAACATCAAGGATAAAAAATGTTAATAATTTCCGTTTCATGACATAAGCCGATTTCAAGCGATGGACTGAAAGCTCCGCTAGTTGCGGTTATCCAAACTGACATATAGGCAAAGGATCATCTGTCAATGTGGATAACCGTAACTATAACCGGAGATTTTGGTCCATCGCATGAAATAGATTAATATTTCGTTGACTCTTTGGTTCAACATCCCAAATTCATCAGAAATCTGGTCATTTTGCGATATGGTCAATATATCATCTCATATTCATGTGAACGGAAGATAATTTCGCCATCCGAAGGTATAGATTGATGTATCAGAAAAACTCATTTTCCCTGACTTCTTAACATGAATTCGATATCACATTGATGTTTCTCCCGTTTCCATTTATATTTCAATCGAAAGATCACGATTTGAATCCCATTGACTCCAATATTCGGCAACCTCCACATAATATGGTACAGTTAATTAACGGAGTTCGAGTTGCTTGGCATGAGCGTCACAAGCAGGGAGTCAGGAATGGGTTTGTCAAGCACATTATTATTTCTGTTGTTTACATGTTAATGAGATTGGAGTGCCGAAGGAAACTACATGAAGAAGGCAAGAACAACAAGGTCCTCTTAGTCTGGGTTCCTGGGCACTCAGGAATCAAAGGAAATTAAGAGGCCAACACTCTTACCACAAAGGGAGCACAAACGCCACCTACTGGCCCAGAACCTTTCTGTGGTATAGGCAAATGCGCCTATAAGAAAGAGTTTTTCGAGAAGAAAGAAAATGAAAGTGCGGCAGTCTGGAGGAATTCTCCAGGAATGGAACACTATAAAAAGTTCCTTCGGAACTTTGAAATTGCTAGGTCCAAAAACCATTTGGATCTCAGTAAGAACAAGTTACGCCTCCTCACTGGTTTCCTCACAGGCCGGGCCGCCTGAGGAAGGACATTATGAGAATGGGCTTATCAGAAACTGACTAGTGCAGATTTTGTGGGGAAGAGGATGAAACTCCTGTTCACCTGATCACAGAATGCCTTGCCATTGTGAGCCTGCGCAAGAAATATCTTGTACAGGAGAATTATAGGAGGAATTAGAACTTAGCCTCCTTGAAGCCCTCACAGATATCAGAATTCATCAGAGCTCTAGAACTGGAGGGCGAGCTGTTGTGGGTGCAACGCGTCTTATATCATTGAGTATATATACTATATATTTCTGCTTTAACAGACCAAGTGCGGTGTAACATCCACATTTTTGCAGATAACTTGCAGCTATATATTCACACCCCCGTTCATAGATTTGCTGAGAGTATTGAAGAGTTGAATGAGGATCTTGAGGGGATTTTCGTCGCTGCTGAGAGTATAGGTCTTATTTTGAACACTGCCAAAACAAAATGAACTGTCATTGGAACCAGAAGAAGTTTGAACCGGATTTACAAACATGACAATAAGGTTTTTCTCAATGGTGCCGAGATACCATACTCTTCACAGGTGAGGAATCTTGGTTTGACCTTGGACGAGACACTCTCTTGGGATGCACAGATTGCTGGTGTCAGTAGGAGATTCTATCACTGCATACATTAGCTTCGTCTGTTAAAGAATTTTCCTGCCCTTCCACACTAGAAAGAATTTATATTTATAACCACGAATCATTTGAACAAGCTGGAGCGATTACAGAATGAGGGGATAAAATTCGTCTTTGATTTGAGGAAATACGACCATGTCACACGATACAGACAAGATCTGGGCTTGTTGACTATCAAACAACGTCGAGCTTGGCATTTGTTGCAGATGGGGTACACGGTGCTGAGATCCAAACAACCTGCTTACTTATACAACAGCCTACGACTGCGTGGAGATGAGACCCGTCCTACCAGAGCGCTCACAAGCGTCACTTTGAGAATACCACCGCATACCACAAATATCAGATTCAATGGTTTTTCCTCAGTTTTGGAACCGTATCCCAGGGTTGATAATTCGGGCGATGGCTTTCAAGCTGCGCCTCAAGAGATACCTCAGCGAGAGTTCCTCTTTCTTTTAGTTTCTCTTTCAGTTTCTTTTAAAGGGTCTTTCAATAAGGACGGGTCGATTTTGACATGAAATAAATCAAATGTCTGTAATTTTGGATGATTGAGCCGAAAATGGTCTCAATCGACTAGGTTGGACTCACTGATGACGAATCCGGTGTCAAAATCGATTCTGTCCGGCCGGCCGTAGACACGATAACTGTCGAACGAAGTGAGCTAGCAACTTGAAACTTTCAGGGTAGGTCGCGCATTGGAATGCCGCGGTTAAGTTCGTTAATGGGCCAAATCGATCAAATAGTTTCGGAGTTATAGGCATTTGAAGTTTTGAAGTTATTTATTTTTTATTTCAGAAACTACCTGAGCGATTGGATTCAAACTTGGCGGTTAGGTGATTGCCATGGTGATTTGGCATTACTAACTGAATTAAAAAATTTAGGTTAGAAAGACGACGTTAAAACAACATGGCCGCCACAGGCTGCCAACATCGACCCGTCCCTATTGAAAGACCCTGTATTTCCTAGTTTTCAAGGTTTCCTTTTCTTTTCCTTTCCCCTCCCTTGTATCCTCATCAGGAGAGCCCCGTTATTTGATTGGCACTCTATATGAATGTATTTCTGTATTTGTATTAGTAGGTAAGGTCGGCAGGAAGACATCGCATGGCGATATGCCCACCTTTTGCACATTTATTCCAAACATAATGTATTTTCGTTGTTCTTTCAAGCAATAAAGAGTTCTAATATTAATACTAATATTGTATATGTAGGTATGGAAATTTCAAGATATTACACTAAGAATATGTGTACTTACCTCTATATCTAGGATCCTGAGCCCTGAGCCTAGCATACTGCTCCGCCGTCATGCAAGTGCACTGGGGTTCCCTAGCTCTGCTCGGTGAGGCAGGGGTGCTGAGAGGTTTTCTTTTCGTCTTGAACTTCTGCTTATTCGGGGGTTCTAGTTTGAGCGAGTAGGAGGAGGAAGCTTTGCGGGAGAACTTGAAAGACGGCGACTGCAATAAATCACACTGCGTTCAATAAGCATTATTAGGAGCACTACTTTCGTGGTTTGGGATGAGGTGAAGGGAGTGTGGATTGAATGTTTAAGTTTATGTCTGCTTATGCATAAGACAACATAAAGATCAGTAACTCGAGTTTCGTTTTTGAACATGGGTGGATGCTGTAGGGAGGGCAGTGTGTTGCACTGCTCTCCTTGATGAAGGAATCATTATATGTTATATTTCTTTTAATGTTGATATAAAGTGGGTTTGTTAAAGATATTTGCCAGGTGTTTTTTAGGTTTTCCTTCATAACTTGAAAAGAAAAATTAAAAACTATATAATATTATTAATTATGAAAACAAACGCCCCTGCAAATTGCAGGATTCAAACTTTTTGTCATCGGCAGTTCCTAGAAAAATTCAGAAAACTTCTAACGTGAGGTTAGCCTTTACGCGCTCGTTCAAATTCTAAATAATAGATCAACACGAAATTTTGCACCTAGTTGTGTGTCTGTAATTTCTCCTGATTAACCAGTTTCAATCTGATTGTATTTGTGCTTCTTGAGTTATTGCGGAAATAACGTTAAAACTCCAAATAACAACGAAATTTCGCACAATTTTTTTCCTTATATCTCTGGAGGTAAATATCGGATCGAATTGAAATTTCGAACGTTGTTGTTAAAAATTGGCTCTAAGGTTTGTGCCAAATACCATTTAAATCTAATCAACATTTTCAGAGAAAAAAAAAATTTTCATCAAAAATTTCGAAAATTTTCGAATAAAATTTTTTCTAATTTTCTAAATACTGGGTCCACACGAGATTTTGCTCTGAGTTGCGCGTTGGCAGCAAAAAAATATCAGAAATCTTCATTATATCGCTGAAAATTTCACTGTCCTACCTTCAAATCTCCATTGACCTACCTCAAAGTCATCTCTATCTATTTACCGAATTTTTTTTTCAAGAAACTACCCTTGACAAATGGTTCGACTCGCGTTTTTTATAAACAATAATTTATTTGATATATAAAGGGTATTTCACCATAAATTGGACAAACATGTATATATATAGCCGTGTAGATGACATTGGGAGAGTCATTTTTGCCCCATGAAATATACCCCGTTTTCGAAGCATTAGTGAGATACAGGGTGTTCAATGTCAACTCTGAACAATATTCTGATAACTGTGGTAACTTATTCGTGGCCTTCGAAATAGCGGCTTTTGGCCACTTCTCATTATGTTTTGGTGTAAAATTCTGGAGAAAAATTCGAAACGGTAAAAAACCTGCAAAGTTGGATTTTTGGTTTTGACTCTAAAGACACAAATCATCACGAAATTTTTCACAAAATTGGACATTGACATTTGTCAACCAGATACCAAGTTTCATCATGATTTTTCGAGTTATCCCCAAAATATCAACGATACCGAGAAAAAAACACGAAACTGTCAATTTTTTTTGCAAAACCCGAAAATCAGAATCGGATCACTCTGAAATTTTGAACAATATTGTAAAATAGTGATTTCAAGGTCTGTGTTTCATCGAAATTTGAAGCATATATATTCTGGAAATCCGGAATCTTTTCAAGGCAGGTGTTTTCGGTTCATCTATAATCTATATCGGAGTATTTCATATCTGAATGTGTGTTGATGTTGCGGATGATCGTGAAATGACTTAAAGACGATAAAATACTTACACAACAATCACGAAATTGTTTGGCATCTATAGGAGAGGTGAAATTTAAACCCCAAGTATCGTTGGTCATTGGGTCCTTCCAATATACGAAGCATTCTGATGCTTGACCTATCCTAGTACCTGCAAGTTAAATCGTTTTTTTGTATTTTGAATTGAAAATTTAACTTCATTATTTAATGGTGATAAAAATCAACTCATTCAAAATATTATTGAATCAATATCTTGGAAATAGTTCCATGTAAACTCCATGAAATTAGTCGGAAGGCTATGGAAATTTGACACATTCTACTCTGTATAATTGATGAACGTAAGGTCATAGAAATGTTACTGTTAGACAACTACGCAAAGTAATTACGTATATGAAACTAAACTAAACCAAAGAGTTATCAATATGTATATGTAAGAATTGACAACGTCTGGCCAAATTATTTCGACCTTGATGGCATTTCAGTAGGGCCAACATGGCTCAGTTCTCACTTCAAAATCTTGATAAACCTATTCCAGAGTATTTCTACTGGCATTATAAAAGTGACTTAATGAAAGACCCCATATATGAATATTTTTTAAATCGGAGGTTACCAGAACACGTGTGGCAAGGTGAAACATAGGGTATCCTTTATTTCAGTTCTCTTCAATGACAGCTTTGAAAACATTCCCGGGTAGAAATGGACCACATACCTGGTTGAACAAGTCGTACATCTAAAATTTTGTCGACCTGCGAGTTGTAGGCCGTAATATGGAAAACGCATTCCGGTGAATCTTGAATGCAGGTTATGTTGACAGGAACTAAATCTTCGCTAACCTGCTGCCATTTCACCGTACCGGCGCCGCTGGCCGACACGTGAAAAACCTCCGCCCATAACCTGAAAAAAAACCAATTTTACAATAATATCATCGAATCAGGTTCGAGAGAATACGTAAAACAAAGATTCGTTAAGAGATTGTTTCATATCACAGTGGATACCCCCTACTTAGATCCTTTGATTGCACCCTAACCTTATGAAATTCATTTTCCCCCATAAAGTATGATCTAGCCTATAGCGTGCCGTTCCTTAAGTAACCTGCCGTACTCTTCATCCCTTGTTTATTGAGTTCTATAGGTGACTTATCCGTATGCTGCATAGATCAACGTGAAGGGGTCGCTAGCGCTTACGCCTTTACCTAGTAGATACTCCCAAAATCTTATGAGGTTGGTCATCTCCGACGATCCGGCATACTCTTTTAAGATCTTCATAATATAAGTTCCTCTCACGTAAGCATAAAAGGCTTATAATGGCGCCTGCACTGACGAGTTCTCCCAAACTAAGCCAGGAAGTAACTTGATAACCTCAAAGAGGTTGAAGCTAATGCACAAACCATGAAAAAGCTTCAAGTCTTTCATTATAGACTCATCCATAGCTGCCCTCTGTCCTGGGACTATATGGCAACTGTATTGAGTCTAGAGGCAACTGTCTAAACTCAACAAGGTGATATAGACCCTAATTTTGATCTCCCAGCCGATTCAACGTGAAATTAGGGGTGGATTTCTCAAGAAAATTCCATACCTGAACTGAAAACTTTCAGAGTTATCGAGGAAAAACTCGGTATAAGAGGAAACAACAATTCAGAGTAGTCTGCGACTTCCGTAAACCACAGAAATAATTCAAAATTCGATGTGCTTTCCACCATCAAGTCTAGCTTATTACTGAGGCAAGATCTTCTATGTTCGCTGATTATCAAACGAAGGACCTGTTTGTTCGATATAAGTTTTTGGGCAAGTACCTACCACATGATAATTGGTGAACAAATGATAAATTTCAATGAATAAAAATGAATTATTGTAAGTTGGTAAGTTGAAAATCATGAATGAGTTTTGCGTTGATAACTCGGAAAGTGTCTGAATTCAGATAATGGGCCCCCTTTTTAGCGAAGAATCGACTGAAAGATTTGAACTATAGGTTCTTATTTGAAAATCTTCAGTTTTGATGGATTAAATTTGTTAAAATCGTTCCGAATAGCCAACACTTCAGTAAATCTACATATTGGCAAAATTGAAAATGAAAACGATTGTTTTTGAGAAACACTCATAGTGTAGATAGTGTGAGTCCCGTCGATACCATTCCTTTCAACGAAACTATGGCATATCATTGTGAATTTCACCAAACAAGCTATCTTATGATGCAATAATATATCGGGTGTGCCATTTGAAATGAGGAAGCATTCAGTTGGCAGTTTTTCGGTTTCGACACCCTGTGTACAGGGTGGGCAAAATTCATTGTCTACTGAAGGGATCTCGAGAACTATAGCAGCTAGAAGAAGAGTGATAACACATTCTCTAGCTCTTTTTTCCTGACTAATCTGAATCTGAAAACAGATCCAGCTTATCGTTCATAGAACTTGAGTTATGAGCGAAAATTGAGAAATTGTCATTTTCAATAATGCTGAATAACTCGCTTGTTTGAACTCGTATTCGAAATCTGTTGATACATTCTACAGGCACTTTTTCTGGGAGTAATTCAAATATAATATGACTGAATTTTTCAATCCAGCCATTTTCGAGAAATGAGAAGGATTTTGGATTTTTTTAAATGTAAACTATAGTCAAAAGATCTCCTATCTTGCTACAAAATTTTTGCTGATTTCAAAAATGTATCATATGTCGCTATTCACATGAATATTACATGAGAAAATGTTCATTACCTTTTTCCTGCTTTTCTTTTCACTGTTGAATTATGAGTAGGCTGACGTTACCATAGCGACGATTCAATACGCATTAACTTTGTGTGAACTTGCGCCTCTGTGATTGGAATCAGCGATTGCTGAATAAATATTTCTATGGTGCATTTGTCATAGTTCTTAAGATCGGCAATATTTCGGGTCATTAGGGAAAATAAACAGATTTTCTATTGCTAATCTTAAAAACTATGACAAATCAGCCATAAAAATATTTATTCAGCAATCGCTGATTCCAGTCATAGAGGTGCAAGTTCACACAAAGATAATGCATATTCAATCGTCGCTATGGCAACGTCAGCCTACTCATAATTCAACAGTGAAAAGAAAAGCAGGAAAAAAGTATTGACAATTTTCTTATGCAATATTCATGTAAATAGCGACATATGATACATTTTTGAAATCAGCAAAAATTTTGTTGCAAGATAGGAGATCTTTTGACTATAGTTTATATTTAAAAAATCCAAAATCCTTCTCATTTCTCGAAAATGGCTGGATTGAAAAATTTAGTCATATTATATTTGAATTACTCCTGAAAAAGTGCCTATAGAATGTATCAACAGATTTCGAATACGAGTTCAAACAAGCGAGTTAATCAGCATTATTGAAAATAACAATTTCTCAATTTTCGCTCATAACTCAAGTTCTATGAACGATAAGCTGGAACTGTTTTCAGATTCAGATTAGTCAGGAAAAAAAAGCTCGAGAATGAGTTATAAGTTTTCTTCTAGCTGCTATAGTTCTCGAGATCCCTTCAGTAGACAATGAATTTTGCCCACCTGTATAGTCTTCTAAGCGATGAACTCACCTCAGCAGATGTCCGTCCCTCCTCCTCGACGTTTGCCAAGGAGAATCCTCGTATCTGTAAGCTTTTCGAATTAAGGGCGCGCAGCTACAGCTCAACTTGTTGCCCATTGCAGAGGCGGGGCACTGACACTGCCCCCGTTGTCACCACATGTCGCCCCCAAATTCCGTTCCTCTGCTAGAGCCCCATTGACCTCGGGCTCCCCTGTTCAACGACAGCGACCTCTGGTGTACCGATTTATGCTTGTGCTGTAACAAGAAAAAATATCCGTCAGAGAAAAAATGTGAATATTCCGAGATAACGTTTAAGAGCATGCAGTACCTCGAATATAAACGCGAAACATTTGGAGGTCATAGTTCGTTTTTTTTTTCGAAAGTTTTCAGGGTGCAACTGATCAGGCAATATAAAGGGTTTTCCAATAAGAGGTGTTATTTTGAATAGCCCGCTATTTCGGTAGATGTCACTTTTGAAGCTGTCATTTTTCGACATTTGACAAGTAGAAACTACGCCATTAATAAAAATGGAACGATACACGCTTCAAAAACGCATTGAAATTATTGAAATTCACTATAAAAATGGTGAAAATTTGGCAGAGACGGTTCGTAAAACTCGAACATTTTTGGGTCGTCGTGAAACACCTTGTCGGACCGCAATAAAGAAATTGGTGGAAAAATTCGAGCTGTTGGGACAGGTTAGTGATGTGAAGAATAAAACCCGTGCACGTCGCTCAAGAACAGCTGAGAATATTGCTGCTGTAGCCGAAAGTGTTGAAGAAAACCCAGATTTGTCCATTCCTCGTCGTTCTTTGGAATTAGGCATTCCACAAACGTCATTACACCGTATTTTGCATAAATATTTAGGTCTCAAGGCTTATAAAGTTCAGTTAACACAAGAACTCAAGCCGGCCGATCATCAACAACGTTGTGTTTTTGCTGATTGGGTCGTTGAAATGCATGAAAATGATCCGGAATTCCATCGAAAAATCATCTTGAGTGATGAGGCCCATTTCCACCTCCGTGGCTTCGTCAACAAGCAAAATTGTCGCATGTGGGGCTCGGAAAACCCGAGAGTTATTGTTGAAAAGTGTGACTGTTTGGTGCGGTTTATGGTCCGGCAGAGTCATTGGACCTTACTTTTTCGAAAATGAGGCTGAACCAACAGTTAGGGTGAATGGATTGCGCTATCGAGAGATGACTAATGATTTTTTATGGCCGGAATTGGATGGTATTGATCTGGACAACGTTTACTCTCAACAAGACGGCGCTACGTGCCACACAAGCAACGAAACCATTGATCTTTTGCGGGAAAAGTTTCCGGACCGTGTTATCTCTCGGAGAGGTGATCACAATTGGCCACCGAGATCTTGTGATTTAACACCTTGCGACTTCTTCCTTTGGGGCCACGTGAAAGAGAAGGTCTACGCCAATAGCCCAGAATCGATTCAAGACCTCAAAGATGGAATTCGTGAGGCTATCGAGGACATAGGGCAGCCACTAAGCGATTTGGTTATGGAAAATTTCATTAAAAAGATATGGTCCTGTAAGCGTGGTCGTGGTGGTCATTTGCCTGATGTAATTTTCCACTATCAACGGCATATCTTCTTCTTTATAATGAAATAAACATCCGATCATTTATATTAAAAAATGGCATTTTTCTTTGAATATCAAAATAACACCTCTTATTGGAAAACCCTTCAGAAAGAATGCACAGTGTTGCCACTTCTGGTTAAATTGAACTGAAGTGAAAAATGGAAAAATGAATAACATTGCGCATTCTCAGAAAAAAATCATGAAGGTATATCCAAAAAAAGAATTCAACACATAATCATTGAAGTCTCCACACGTATATTACTAGCTGCTATTGGCATCGTCGCAGCAAGCAGATGGTAGGCCGGTGTCTGACCATTTTTCCGGAAGAAATAAGAAATACCGATCCAATAAGGATGAAATTTGCGAGAAAGGCTGCTGACTTCACGTCAGTGCATTTCTAGAGTTTTTTTCTCTTGTTTTTGCGCGCATGTTCTGGGGAACAGCGTGCTATCATTTTGTGCGAACTATTGTAATTTTCGATTTTTTTTCTGAAAATTGTCTCAAACGACTAGGTTGGACTTACTGATGACGAATCCGGTGTCAATCGTTTCTGTCCGGCCGTCGACAAGATAACTGTCGATTGGGTGAAGCTAGCGAGTTTCAGATAAGGTGGCGCATTGGAATGCGGCGGTAAAATTAATAAATAATAAATAAAAGTAATACCACTAGAGGTCAAAAAATTTTCGGATTTAAGTTGATCTCATGTGGTATTCGGTAAGAAAATTCCACACCAAATGTGTTTATTTCCAACAACATCAATTTTCTTCTTCATCAAGTACTTGCAAAACATAGAAGGTTTTGTCGACTTGATTATTTAATTACCATGGCAACTCAGTGAAACTCTAAGCTAGAAATTATTTCTGTTTTGAATTTGTCAAAAACAGCACGACGTAGAAAAATGTCTCGCTTCGGTTAAGAAAGTAAAGAAAATATTCGCCAGAATATTAAGCAATTGACACCCGCGAATACTAGGAAATATGGTGTATGGAAGCAGTTTTGTGAACTTTCGCGTAGAAAAAGCCTACGATTTCGACAGAGCGGATATACCTGTGAAAGAACTGGCGCTTATTCTTGAAGACTATGCCTTCAACATGCGGAAAAACAACTCCGAAGACTACAAGGAGAGTGTTATCAAAGTTCTATGGAACTCTACAGCTAAGCAGTTGCAGAAATATTTTTTCGAAAGGTATAATCGGACATTTAATCCATTCTCTGACATGGCATTTGTCAACGCAAGAGCTGTAAAAAATGCTAAGCGTCGGAAGCTACAAATAGATCCAACACAGAGAAAGGCAAGTTCATCCGCACCATCAGCAGACGAATTGAGAAAATATTCTGTCATTATAAAGTCAAAATAATTTCCAGTATAATTCGCTGTTGGTTACCCACGAGGAAAAAATGTCCACTAAAATTCATCCTTTGCGATGGTGATCTGTCAGAAATACACGTTCTGATTGGTTAAAAATCACGTGTGTGGAATTTTCGGAGTAATAGTTAGTTGAACTTTCAAGATTATTTCCCTGATATTTCAGGAGCTACAAGTGCGATTGGATTGAAACTTGACAGTTAGTTGAAGCATAGCAATGTGAAACTCTTCACGGAATTTTGGAGTTTTGTTAGGATAGTATTTTCAGTAAATTAAAAAAAAAATTCTCGAGATTTTTTTCGAAAACAATTTTTTTTTTCGGAAACTGTTACCTACCTTGAGCTTCATATTTCACATCCGTGTACCAAATTTCCGTCCGATACGATAATGATTTCTATATATATTAGGAAATTCGAATTTCGAGTTTTTTTTCGATATTGTTGTTTTTCGAAATAACTCAAAAATTACTAATTCAATCGTGATAAAACTTGGAAGCTAGTTTGGAAATGCTGATGAACAACTTCGTGCAAAATTTCGTGATGATCATAAAATTAGAACGATTAAAGAAAAAATTTTTTTTGAATATTCAATATTCTACGATCTCCTGATCATATTATCCTCATGAAATGCCGTATGAACCTTCGAGCTGTCATTTTTCGACAAAGTATTATAGTAGATTTTAATTCGATCTAATCTACCCATTCAAGAATTCAGCTTTCGTAATTAAGATCCAAACCTACCAAACAAATATCGAGCTTCTAAGTTTTTCTTTCAGAAGTTATTGTGTTTACGATCGGCTGTCAGATCGACCTTTACTTATTTCCTTCAAAAGCTATCATGTTCACGATCGACGGTTAGTCCCACTTTTCCCAAGAACATACGCGCAAATATGTCAGATCAAATCCAAGAAAGTATCTCATTATTCTTTCATCATTCGCAAAGCTGAACTACGCGAGTTTTGTGAAGTGTTACGATGAAATAATGTACTTATTCCTCATGGACTTTGGAAATAATTTAGGAACAAACTGAGCTGAATACATACGCAATAATTAACTAGAAGGAATTGTCAACTCCAGCGTGAATTTTAAAATAACTTTGCTGATGGGGCAACGAACTCACAATATCCAGTTTCTTCGGATACAACAATTTCACATAATTGAGAATGTCACTTGTTAGAACATCACATCATTACAATGTCTCCCCATGAAAAAACATCTTTATTCTTACCAATTTATTAATTTGACAATACAAGTGGGTACATGTGTACCTACCTATTTTAAACACGCGTCTTATTCTTGCTTCTCAGATATAAGAACTAAAATATTCAAACTTCCAGAATGTGTCAGGCGAATGAATATGTGTGTGGAGTTTCTGAATGTACAGGGTGCTCGACATCTAGTCATTTTTGCGGGCATGCTCTAGGGAAACAGCGTGCTATCGTTTTGTCCAAATGTCTGTAATTTTCGATGATTGAGCCGAAAATGGTCTTAATCGACTAGGTTGGACTCACTAATGACGAATCCGATGTCGAAATCGATTCTGTCCGGCCGACCGTCCGTCCGGCCTTAGACACAATAACTGTCGACAGAAGCAAGCTAGCAACTTGAAACTTTCAGGATAGGTTGCGCATCAGAATGACGTGGTTGAGTTCGTTAATGGGCTAAGGGCCGTTATTATAAAACTTAACTTTAATTTTAACTGGAAGTTTTGACAGTTATGTCCTAACACAACTGTCAAAAGTGTCAGTTAAAGTTAAAGTTAAGTTTTATAATACCGGCCCTAAATCGGTCGAATAGTTTCGGAGTTATAGGCACTTTAAGTTTTTAAGTTATTTATTTTTTATTTCAGAAACTACTCGAGCGATTAGATTCAAACATGGCAGATAGATGGAGTATAAAAACGCGCAACTTCGAGCCTAATTTCATCAGGATCATATTGTCAATAAATTTGAAAAAAATTTTTTTCGAAATTTTTTCCCATAAAATTTTTTTTCCCGGAAACCATTCATCACATCCAAAAAAAAATCCACTCACACTTTGAGCTTCATATTTCACAGCAGTGTACCAATTTTCAGTTCGATACGATCATAAGTTAAGGTGATATCTGAAAAAAATATGTAAAATTTCGAGGTTTTCTTCTCGATATCGTTGATTTTTTCGGTATAATTCGAGAAATACATATTCAGTCCTGATAAAACTTCACAGCTAGTTTTGAGATGCTAAAAGACAACTTTGAGCGAAATTTCGTGATAATCGTGTGATTAGAACAATTTGAAAAAAAAAATTTCTATGATTTTCTTATCATATCATCCTCATAAAATTCTGTATGAAACTTCGAACTGTTATTTTTCGATGAAGTACTGGATTTCAATTCGATCTGATCTGTATTTTTGGAAATATTATTAGGCTGACCGTAAACACAATTACTTTCGGAAGAAACGACTTAGAAACTCGATATTTGTAGAGTAGGTTTGGGGCTTAATTACGAAGGTCGAATTCGTGAATGGGTAAAATCCGCCCAATGATTCCGTAGATATACCCATTCAAAATTTTATTTTTCCAATATTTCCAAAAAACAAATTTGATCGAATTGAAATCCAGTAATTTATCAGTGAAAAATTTCAATAAGCACTGCCGTGAAGGCAGCAGCTTTTGCGTGCATGTTTAAATTCGTTGCTGAAGCGGTCATCTACATTGAACATGCGCGCAAAAGTTGCTGCCTTCACGGCAGTGCTTTTTGAAATTTTTCAATTAGAACATTTTGTAATTTCAATCTGAAATTCTCGAACTCGTTCGGCAAATACAGTTCAGAATTCGATAAGTTTCAAAACAAGCACAGAAATTCGTTCTGCAAAAAAATTGACAGACTGAAATGGACTGATACCTAACCTTGATTTGATTACACTATGAAATGTCCCGTTTTTACGCGTTTGTTCTGGGTTCTGGAGAACAACGCGTAATCGTTTCGTCACAATGTCTGTAATTTTCGAATTTTCAGCCGAAATTGATCTTAAGCGACTTGGTTGGAATCACTGATGAAGAATCCGTGATCAAAGTTGATTCTGTCCGTCCGGCCGTGTGCGCTCTAACTTTCAAAGGAAAGTACCTAGAGTTTTGAAATTTTCGGGTGAGGTTTGGAGCCTGAATATCTCGGTTGAGTTCGTTAATGGGCAAAATAACCTGAAAAGTTTCGGAGTTATATCCATATGTAATTTTTAGGTTGATTCCTCGATACCTCATGAAGAACTGCTGGATCGGATTTAAACTTCGTCATTAGTTACAGAATACCAACGCGCAACTAAGTGCGAAATTTCGTATATGTTAAGTGGTTAGAAAATTTTAAAAAAAATTTTATTCCAAAATTTCTGAAGGTTTTGTTTAAAAGTTTTTTTCCCGGAAAGTACTGATCAAATTTCAATGAAATTTGGCACAGATCTTGAAATCAGTATTCAACAAAAACTTTTCAAATTTCAATTCGATACGATGTTTGCTTTCGGAGATATATGGAAAAAATTATGTCGAATTTCGTTGTTGTTTTCAGGTCATTTATTTCCTCAATATCTCAAAAATACAATGGCGATCAAATCGAAACTTCGTAATTATCAGAAAAATATCTACGCAAAACCTATCGTAGAATTTCGTATGGGTCCAGTTGTTAGAAAATTTAAAAAAAATGCTTATTTCAAAATGTTTTTGCAAAATTTTTTTTTCTCGGGAAATGTTGAACAGATCTTAACGAAATTTGACCTTAAAATCAATATTCTACAACTTTGTTTAAGATTTCAATTCGATACATTTTTCACTTCAGGAGATATATAAAAATTAATGTCAAATTTCATTGTTTGAAATGTTGAGGTCTCAACAAAAACCTATGTTTGGAAAGAATTATGTGGTAATTTTAAATAACGCAAACCTCATTATGTCGAATTTGTTTTGAAATTCCCCTTCCCCAGTGAAAGTAAATTTGACTAAATTGTGGGTTATCAACTTGGACCGAAGTTGAATATAATTTTTCAGATAAAAAAGACTGACTTTTTCCACAAATTATCCAAAGAACCGGTTTTTACGCTCTTGTTCTGGGGAACAGCGCATTATCATTTCATCACGATGTCTGTTTTTATCGAATTTTGAGCCAAAACGACTAGGTTGGACCCACTGATGAAGAATCCGTGATCAAAATTGATTCTGTCCGCCGACCGGCCGTGTGCGTTGCAACTTTCGAAAGAAGGAACCTAGAGTCTCCAAATTCTCAGGTAAGGTTAAGATGCTACATATCTCGGTTGAGTTCGTTAATGGGCCAAATCTGCCGAATGGTTTTTGTGCTACAGCCATTTGGAATTTTGATTGTTCGATAACCCGAAAAATATTCATCTGATCGAAATGAACTTGGTTGGTAGATGAACAGTGGCAATATGAAGAATTCTCCATAGAAAAATTTGAAAAAAAAATTTTTTCTTGAAAATTTTCATATTTCATTTAAATTTCACTGAATTTCCAAACCGCCACTTTATAACCGAGTACTATATTTCAGCTCAATCAGATTTCCCAATTTTTCTGAGGAAAAAATCGAGAGAAAGATTCAGAAAATGTATTCCAGAAATTCATATATTTCAAAAAGCATATCTCCGATTCCGTTTAAATTTTATTCTAATCTACACCGGAAACTTGAAGACTCTGTTTCAGTCCAATCAGATATGTATTCTTTGAATTTTCCTTCACTGTCACTGAGTAGATTCTTCCGGAAGTTATTTTGTTCACTATCAGTGGTTAGGCCAGCTGTAAACACATTAACTTTAGGAAGAATCGACATAGGGATTATATTTGTAGAGTAGGTTTTCAGATTAATTAAGAAGAAGGCTTAAATGGGTTGAATTCGCCAATTATTCTTTAGATAGTTATACCCATTCAAAATTTTGTATCGAATTGCAATCTAGTACTTGGTTGAAAATTATAGCTTGAGGTTCATGCAGAATGTCGTGAGGACCATATGAAAAAATCTGAATTTGGCAGGGTCAATACTTGTATAGATGACCGCTTTGTTAACGGAACAAGCGCGTAATAACTCCTGACCTCACGTCAGTGCTTTTCTAGGTTTTTTTTCAAGAAAGGAGAGTCAAACCCATCGGTTGACCCTCATTCCTAACAGAAAAAGAGTCACCAGTCGCATATGACCACCTAATAACCCCCAAATAATCACTTCAAGGTGTGCGGAAAGGCTTTGCAAGACCCACTTGATTAAAAAATCGTGTTTGCAGTACGGTAGTGGTAGGCGGCTGGCTTGCCGGCACAATATCGACGGTATGAATAGCGAAATGTGTGGAGGACGATGACGTCACATTTCTGGCCGTCCCGTGTCGTACGACCGACGCTACGCGGCGTCGGGGAAGGAAGGACGAGGAGATCGATGCGTCGTTTCGACGGCGACAGTGCCCCTCCCATCCAGGAATGTTACGACTGTGACGGTTTTGTTACGTTCTCGGTGTGATATTACGAGTGTTACGTATTTTGGTTTATTATTTGATAAAATCAAATGATGAACCTTAGTGATCGACCACAAAAAAAAAGTTACACCCCCTGAAAACTTCAAAGGTAACATTTTGAAGTATGTACATTTGAATGAACTAATAAAAAAATCCGTCCATCGTTCGGGGCTTTTCTCTTAAAGTACTGAACCGAAATCCGTGAACTTTGGTAGAAAAATCGTGTGTCGCTCGAGTTTGATCCTCCAAGCTTTTCAGCAGGATCAATGTACCCTACGGGCTCAAAATTGGGGGTTGGAGAGAAAAAAATAATTTCTCACAAACTTACCACCGAATTTTCATGAAACTCTTAACGTTGATTACTGTTGCATAAGTCAACCTAAAAATTTGCACCCGCTTGATTTCCGTCCAGTGGTCCCTGAGTTATATAAAAAAACGCTGCAAATTTCCAATAATCCCGAAACTGAATCATCGCGTTCGGATTCAAGACTAGAATTCAGTGGAATATTCGGTTAACTTTTCATCCAGAATTATATATCTAAAAGTAGATGGAAAAATTGATTACCAAATTTTTAACATATATCGAGTTTTTGTGTTTGTGAAAAATCAATGAGTTATGAATAATATACAGGGTGAGTCTTCAAGTTGCACATTAATTTAAACCGTAGGTTCCTCTCAGCAAATAACACACCTTTTGCGCGCATGTTCTAGGGGAACAGCGTGCTATCGTTTTGTCCAAATGTCTGTGATTTTCGATGATTGAGCCGAAAATGGTCTCAATCTACTAGGTTGGACTCACTGATGACGAATCCGGTGTCAAAATCGATTCTGTCCGGCCGGCCGTCCGTTCGGCCGACGACAGAAGCAAGCTAGCAATTTGAAACTTTCAGGGTAGGTCGCGCATCAGAATGCCGTGGTTGAGTTCGTTAATGGGCTAAATCGGTCGAATAGTTTCGTAGTTATAGACACTTGAAATTTTGAAGTTATTTATTTTTTATTTCAGAAACTACTTGAGCGATTGGATTCAAACTTGGCAGTTAGGTGGAGTATAACGACGCGCAACTTTGAGCCAAATTTCGTCAGGATCATATTGGCTGTAAATCAAAAAAAAAATTTTTTCCAAATTTTTTTCAAGAACATTTTTTCCCCGGAAACAATTCATCATATCCGAAAAAAATAACACTCACACTTTGAGCTTCATATTTCACAGTAGTGTATCAAATTTCGGTTCGATACGATCATAAGTTTTGGATATATCGGGAAAAAATATGTCAAATTTCGAGGTTTTCTTCTCGATATCGTTGTTTTTTTCAGGTATAACTCGAGAAATACTGATTCAGTCCTGATAAAACTTCACGGCTAGTTTTGAGATGCTAAAAGACAACTTTGTGCAAAATTTCATGATAATCGTGTCATTAGAACAATTTGAAAAAAAATTTCTGTGATTTTTTTATCATATCATCCTCATTAAATTCTGTATGAACCTTCGAACTGTAATTTTTTGTTGAATACTGGATTTCAATTCGATCTGATCTTTATTTTTGGAAATATTGGAAAAATTAAATTTTGAATGGGTATATCTGCGGAATCATTGGGTGGATTTTACCCATTCACGAATTCGGCCTTCGTAATTTAGGTCCAAACGTTCTCTACAAATATCAAGTTTCTAAGTTGTTTCTTTCGGAAGTTATTGTGTTTACGCAGTCGGCCGTTAGGCTGACCGTGAACACAATAACTTCCGAACTCCGAATGAGATGAATTTTGGTGTGAAGTTTTCTATAAATATGACACATATTTTTCAGTAGCCATCTTTATCCTACTCCAAACAGTTTCTGAGTTATAGACTCAACGATTCATAAAAATATATGAAAATAGCATAAAGATTGCAGATGAAGTTTATTTTATATATTAATAAGAATCTTCAACCATTTAAGAATACTTAATTATTCCTTATAATTTCTCCTTCGACGCACCGTTTTGCAAATATTCAACGTTGAATGAAATAAAATCTGATACAAATTCGAGAACTTACCTCATTTTTATGCATCAATCCCTCAGCTAGTAAAAGCGGTAAATTAAGTTCCGTCTACGCTTATCTGAACCATCGAATTTCAGAAATATTCATCTATTTCGCATAGAACTAATGTAATTATATTAGGTCTATGCCATTTCGTGATCAGATCATAGATATGGAGGCTATGTCTTCATGTCTATCTGACTTTCCATAGAGTTCAATTAGTGTGTTTGGGTTAGTGGATTTATTTCATACAATTCATGTATAAATTTGATGAAATTAAAATAATTATGTAGTTTTAAATATGAGTGTGGGCGAGGATGGAATTGTGTATAATTTCATAGTGGAATGAAATTGGAAATCTCAAGAATCACTGTTTCGATAGTCCAGTGTAGTGAAGTATTTTCTTGCGATAATATCGCAAAAAGCACAAAATCATAAGAATTAAGTGAGTGAATGTGTTTTTCAATCATATTTCTTTGAATTTCAAACATTGGATTGGTTACTCTGCCCAAGAGATTACCATAAGAGATATCTGTGGGGAACTTGCGAAGAAAGTGTAGGAGTGTATTAGCACTTCGAGAAATATTTAAATGCTTATAACTTTTTACCTGAGCCGAATCTGGAAAAATGACAAGGGAAGAAAGTTTTTCAATTGAATAGAGGAATCTATGGTTCAAATTAATAAATAACATAATCACAAGGACGAATATCCGTCGATAAATCAACAAATATTCCCCCTTGATCAGAGCTAATCACCCTATCAACCAATCCTTGTGATTATGTTATTTATTACTACTGGAGCTCTTTCTTCTCCGTGAAACCATTTCCTATCTTTGTTAAAATTAATGTACCACTAAAATACCCACCCTGTATAAGTTCTATTTGAGATACCAATGGTATTGGGTTATTATAGAATATATGAGAAAAAAATAATAAAATTGTGTTTAAACACAATACCTTCCGGAAGAAACGACTGAGAAACTCGATATTTGTAGAGTAGGTATGAGGCTTAATTACGAAGGTCGAATTCGTGAATGGGTAAATTCCGCCCAATGATTCCGTAGATATACCCATTCAAAATTTTATTTTTTCAATATTTCCAAAAATACAGACCAGATCGAATTGAGATCCAGTACTTAATCGAAAAAATCTAAAAAAGCACTGTCGTGCGCGCATGTTCAAATTCGTTGCCAAAGCGGTCATCTCCATTGAACATGTGCGCAAAAGCTGCTGCCTTCACGGCAGTGCTTTTCCAGGTTTTTTTTTACAAATTATTCGTTTTTGGCCATTTCAATGAGGGTAATAGTTTCCCTTATAAAATCATTGATCTGTAAGATGCTAGCTCATAAGAATCAGAATTAGGGTTTATGGAAAACAAAGTAATTCAATTTATTCATTTGGGTGTTAGGGTGTTACAAAAATTTACACGAGTTACACTTTCATGTTACGAGCGTTACAATTTTCCGAACGTCCTGGAAAACGCTGGTCCCATCGGGAGCAACGGTGCCGAGGACCGCGTTTGACTTACAGCATCCGAACGTTTGGAGTAGGGGAAGGAGGAGGAAGGGAGGAGTAAGGCGGTAAAGCACATGTTTCACCTGATACTCCAGACTTTTCGTCGCGATATCGACTGATAACGCGACGCAAAGCGGTTGCAGATACTTCTCCGAATTCGTAAGGGGGTTTGGAGGTTTTGGGGTGGTCAAGTTGGAGGTGCGATTATGCTTATATGAGCCATATCCACTTAAATTAAAAAAGAGGTGGATAGGTCCCATCTCCAAAGAGTCCAAAAAATTCTTCAGGCCGTTACTTGAAAGAAATATATTGTAAAGGGTGTTTTTCAAGGGGTATAGAACTTTGAAAAGAAATAAAATAGGGATGAGTTTTCAAAATTGACATGCAATAGACGACTTCGGCCCAAGTTGCCAACCCACAATTTTCTTCACAAATTTACTATCACTGGGGAACGGGAATATCAGGACAAATTCTACATGATAAGGTTCGCGTTATTTATAAATATCCGTAAAAGATGCCTCGGCTCCCCAAACAAGATAATTCCTTCCAAATATAGGTTTTTGTTAGGCCGAAATTCATGTTGGGATTCCTGATTTCATGTTAATAGTGTCAAGATTATGAAGGATATGTTCCGCAAATCAACTTGGTTATTTCGGTTGTCGTTTTCGCTTCTGTAAATATAAAATATTCGATTGGTTCCTGAAAAAAGGTCAATTACGGAATTTGATTTATGAAAAAGCAATCTTTCTGTCACCAGAACAGAGAAATATTAAGTCTATGCACCAGAACGACAATCAATGTTTTATGGTAACATATCCATAGCATAGAACAATCTTCATTTACCTTATGATCCATATACCATACCTAGTAATTATTCCATTGTTGATTGTTGTCTCTTTTATGTTCTATATGGATCATAAAGTAAATAAAGATTGTTCTATGCTATGGATATGTTACCATAGAACATTGACTGTCGTTCTGGTGACAAAAAGAACGTTTTTTCATCCATCAAATTCCGTAATTAACCTTCTTTTCCAAGAACCAACCGAATATTTCATATTTACGGAATGGAAAACTGTCAACCGAAATAACCAAGTCGATTTGCGGAACATATCCTATATAAATTTGACATGAAATCAGGAATCCCAACTTAAATTTCAGCCAATCAGAGATGATATTAACAAAACCCTATATTTGGAAGGAATTATCTTGTTTAAAGAGCCGAGGCATTTTTTACGGATTTACAAATAACGCGAACCTTATCATGTCGAACATGTCCTGAAATTCCCGTTCCCCAGTGAAAGTAAATTTGTGAAGAAAATTGTGCGTTGGCAACTTGGGCCGAAGTCGTCTATTGACTTTATTCAAGAGATGATTTCTTGGCATAATGATTTAAATATAATTTCTGGCATATGACCACCACCGCTGGCCCGAACGGAATCTTAACTGGTGGTCCAATTTTCAGTCACTTTTTCCAACACTTTTGACTAGCGAGTTCACATTTCCCCACAGAAAATAGTCTAGCGGCAAAATGAAATTTTGAATGGGTATATCCACGGAATCATTGGGCGGATTTTACCCATTCACGAATTCCACCTTCGTAATTAAGCCCCAAACCTACTCTACAAACTCTACTAACGGCCGACTGCGTAAACACAATAACTTGCGAAAGAAACAACTTAGAAACTCGATATTTGTAGAGGAGGTTTGGACCTTAATTACGAAGGCCGAATTCGTGAATGGGTAAAATCCACCCAATGATTCCGTAGATATACCCAATCAAAATTTTATTATTCCAATATTTCCAATAAAACAGATCAGATCGAATTGAAATCCAGTACTTCATCGAAAAATAACAGTTCGAAGTTTCATACAGAATTTAATGAGGATGATATGATGAGAAAATCATAGAATTTTTTTTTTCAAATTGTTCTAATCACACGATTATCACGAAATTTTGCATTAAGTTGTCTTTCAGCATCTTAAAACTAGCTGTAAAGTTTAATCAGGACTGAATCAGTATTTCCCGAGTTATACCGAAAAAATCAACGATATCGAGAAGAAAACCTCGAAATTTGACATATTTTTTCCCGATATCTCCAAAACTTATCGAACTGAAATTTGGTACACTGCTGTGAAATATGAAGCTCGAAGTGTGAGTGGAATTTTTTTCTGTATATGATGAATGGTTTCCGGGAAAAAAAATTTTTTGGAAAAAAATTTCGAAAAAAAAATTTTTTTAAATTTACTGACAATATGATCCTGACAAAATTTGGCTCAAAGTTGCGCGTCGTTATACTCCACCCAACTGCCTAGTTTGAATCCAATCGCTCGAGCAGTTTCCGAAATAAAAAATAAATAACTTCAAAACTTCAAGTGCCTATAACTCCGAAACTATTCGACCGATTTGGCCCATTAACGAACTTAAACGCGGCATTCTAATGCGCAACCTATCCTGAAAGTTTCAAGTTGCTAGCTTGCTTCTGTCGACAGTTATCGTGTCCACGGCCGGTCGGACAGAATCGATTTTGACACCGGATTCGTCATCAGTGAGTCCAACCTAGTCGATTGAGACCATTTTCGGCTCAATCATCGAAAA
Organism: Myrrha octodecimguttata; assembly: GCA_958510865.1. Classification (NCBI taxonomy): domain Eukaryota; kingdom Metazoa; phylum Arthropoda; class Insecta; order Coleoptera; family Coccinellidae; genus Myrrha; species Myrrha octodecimguttata. The sequence continues at coordinate 76,865,960 of OY294057.1, forward strand.
TTACAGACACTTGGACAAAACGATGAAACGCTGTACCCCTAGAACATGGGCGCAAAAATCACATGTGTGGAACTTTCCCCTCAATACAGCATAAGCATTTCATGGTTCATCATTCGAAATCGACCATATTTCGGGGCTTTGTTTAAAGCTCCTCATTAAGCGTATACCAAGGCTCGTATTGTGAAATCGATAATCGTGTTAATGTGGGTGAAAGTGTCAACTGAATGAAGGGGAACTTCAATAAACACTCCCCCAGTGGAACGGTGCTGAAAATTCACTCACCTCAATTTTGTTTTCTGATGGTATCGCAAATAAGGCGCACAAGAAGAGTGAAACAATAATTCGGTTAGTAGGCACTTCAAGAATCTCCAGAAACCGACAGATCAAATAAAATATTGATATATACACAGTGTGTCAATTTAGAAAGTTACTTCCCTATCTCGACCTCCATGCAAAATCAGAAAAAATCTAGAAAAGCACTGCCGTGAAGGCAGCAGATTCGTGCGCATGTTCTATGGAGATTACCGCATGGGCAAAGAATTCGAACAGTGCGCAAAAGCTGCTGCCTACATGGCAGTGCTTTTCTAGATTTTTTTTCGATAATTTACTGGATTTCAATTCGATCTGATCTGTATTTTTGAAAATATTGAGAAAATCAAATTTTGAATGGGTATATCTACGAATTCGTGAATGGGCAAAATCCATCCAATGATTCCGTAGATATACCCATTCAAAATTTAATTTTCCAAATAATTCCAAAAATACAGATAAGATCGAATTGAAATTCAGCACTTTATCGAAAAATCACAGGTTGAAGGTTAATACAGAATTAAATGAGGATAATATGATGAGAAGATAATAGAATATTGAATATTTGAAAAAAAATTTGTAATCTTTTTGCGCGCATGTTCTAGGGGAACAGCGTGCTATCGTTTTGTCCAAATGTCTGTAATTTTGGATGATTGAGCCGAAAATGGTCTCAATCGACTAGGTTGGACTCACTGATGACGAATCCGGTGTCAAAATCGATTCTGTCCGGCCGTAGACACGCTAACTGTCGACAGAAGCGAGCTAGCAACTTGAAACTTTTAGGACAGGTTGCGCATCAGAATGCCGCAGTTAAGTTCGTTAATGGGCCAAATCGGTCGAATAGTTTCGGAATTATAGGCCTTTGAAGTTTTGAAGTTATTTATTTTTTATTTCGGAAACTACTAGAGCGATTGGATTCAAACTTGGCAGTTGGGTGGAGTATAACGACGCACAACTTTGAGCCAAATTTTGTCAGGATCACATCGTCAGTAAATTGAAAATAAAAAATTTTCGAAATTTTTTTCCAAAAAAATTTTTTTTTCGGAAATCATTCATCATACACAAAAAAAAAATTCCACTTACACTTTGAACTTCATATTTCACAGCAGTGTAGCAAATTTCAGTTCGATATGATATCGGGAGATATCGGGAAAAAATATGTCTAATTTCAAGGTTTTCTTCTCGATATCGTTGATTTTTTCGGTATAACTCGAGAAATACTGATTCAGTCCTGATAAAACTTCACAGCTAGTTTTGAGATGCTGAAAGACAACTTTATGCGAAATTTCGTGATAATCGTGTCATTAGAACAATTTGAAAAAAAAATTTCTATGATTGTCTTATCATATCATCCTCATTAAATTCTGTATGAAACTTCGAACAGTTATTTTTCGATGAAGAACTGGATTTCAATTCGATCTGATCTGTAGTTTTGGAAATATTGGAAAAATAACATTTTGATTGGGTATATCTACGGAATCATTGGGTGGATTTTACCCATTCACGAATTCGGCCTTCGTAATTAAGATCCAAACCTTCTCTACAAATATCGAGTTTCTAAGTTGTTTCTTTCGGAAGTTATTGTGTTTACGCAGTCGGCCGTTAGGCTGACCGTAAACACAATAACTTCCGGAAGAAACGACTTAGAAACTCGATATTTATAGAGTAGGTTTGGGGCTTAATTACGAAGGTCGAATTCGTGAATGGGTAAAATCCGCCCAATGATTCAAGTTTCAGGGTAGGTTGCATCCCAAAATGCGAAGATTAAGTTCGTCAATGGACGAAATCGGTCCAACGGATTCGAAGTTTAGCCATTTGAAATTTTGATGATATGCAAGGCTTCGAAAACTATCCAGTGCATTGGAAACAAATTTCGATGGTTCTTTGAACTTTATATTTCACAACAGTGTACAATATTTCAGTTTGATACGATGAAAAGTTTTGGAGATATTGTAAAAAATATGTCAAATTTCGATGTTTCTCCTCGTTATAGAAGTTTTTTTCATGAAAACCCAAGAAAAACCTAGAAAAGCACTGTCGTGAAGGCTTTTGCGCGCTTTTCAAATTCGTTGCCACATAGGTAATATTTTCACGTATTGACTCAACAAAACGCACTTTAAGTACCTGATGAAAATATTTGGTGACCTTCTTATCGTACTATCCTCCCGAAATTCTGGCAATCAAACACTGAATTTCAATTCCATCCAATTTGTATTTTTGGAAATATTGGGAAAATAATATTTCGAATGGATATATCAAAGGAATCATTAGGTATTTTTGTATTTGTATTTTTCCGAATATCCTAGGCTTCAACGAAACCCCTCAGAAGCTTAAAGCTTGTGCGAGTTAGGATACCGGGTGTGTTCTGTGTAGACTTTGTTACTAATTCCTTGCGCCACGTGAGGAACAGCACTGTTAATTGTTTACCCAACAGCGAATGGTTGGACGGTCCCCTAAAAACCGGAAAAGTCATTTCCCGGCCAAGGGCTTGAACCCCAGACCTTACGATCATGGGGCTTGCGCTCTAACCACTGAGCTACCGCCGCTATTAGGTAGATTTTATCAATTCACGAAAACGACTTCCGTAATTAACGTCCAAACGTTCTTCCCAGATATGTAGTTTCTAAGTCATTTCTTCCGGAAGTTATTGTGTATACGGTTGATTTAACGGCTGAATTCGTGAATGGGTAAAATCCACCCAATGATTCCGCAGATATACCCATTAAAAATTTTATTCTTATGATGTTCGAAAAATATATAAAAAATCGAATTGAAATCCAGTACTTGATGGAAAAATGACAGCTTGAAGGTTCATTTAGAATTTCATGAGAATGAGAAGATCGCAGAACATTGAATATTCGAGAAAAAATTAAATTTTTCTTTTCGAATTGTTCGGATGAAACGATTATCATGGAAATTTGAGCAGTTATTCATCAGCATCTTCAAACTGGTGGCCAAGTTTCATCATCATTGAGACAGTTGTTTTCGGGTTACTCCGGATATATTTTGCAATATCTCCGAAAATAATAAATGATTTCCAACTGAAATATACACTACTGTGAAATATGGAGTTCAAAGTACGAGCAAAATTTTTTTAGATATGATGAATAGTTTCCTAAGAAAACATGTTTTTCCAAAATAATTTTGGAATTTTTCTTTGATTACTGACAGTACGATCTCAACAAAATTTTGCAAGAGGTTGCGCGTCATTGTGTTCCAACAATCCAATGGCATTAGTAGTTCCCGCAATATCAAGTAACCTCAAAATTTCGAATAACTTTAACTCCAAAACCGTTGGCTCGATTTTGCCCTATAACGAAAATAACCATCGCATTCAAAACGAAACCTACACTGAAATCAGTTTCAAGTTGACACCGAATTCGTAATGAGTGAGTCCAACCTAGTCGTTCGAGATCACTTGCGGAAAAAATTACAGACATTCGGACAAAACGATAGCACGATGTTCCCCAGAACATGCCCGCGAGAATAAGAGTATACTTGGACTAGTTACGATAGGAAGAATGGCAAAATGACATAAAATTAATTAAAAACTTTTACTTCCAGATGTCATGATGACAATATTGCTGAATGTGTAATTGCATTTTCAATTATTTTCTTCACTTTTGCAGAATAACAAATTGAAAACGAACTCACGAAAAAGGTCGAATGTACTGCATTTTAGAAAAATCATCGAATTATCCTCGAGACGAGGTGTCACCCCCTTCCCCATTTAAGATTTTAGGGGTTGATACAAATTGATTTGAAATAACCGTATAAAATTCTCCCCTTCGAACCAAAGTTTACTTGCTTTTGCATTCTTCCCGACTGTGCATGGGGGCCGAGGGCGAGTTTGGATCTCCTTTCATGAAAATTTTCTTGAATTACTGAGGAAATAACGTCAAAATTCCAAATAACAACGAAATTTGACAGATTGTTGGACTGTTGTTGGTCTGTTTGTATCTAAGATTGATGAATAAATAAATAAATAAATTGTTACCTTCATAGCTCCGAGAAAAATCTAGAAAAGCACTGCCGTGAAGGCAGCAGCTTTTGCGCGCATTTTCAATGTAGATGACCGCTTCGGCAACGAATTTGAACTTGCGCGCGAAAGCTGCTGCCTTCACGGCAGTGCTTTTCTTGATTTTTTTTCGATAATTTACTGGATTTCAATTCGATCTAATCTGTATTTTTATAAATATTGGAAAAATAAAATTTTGAATGGGTATATCTACGGAATCATTGGGCGGATTTTACCCATTCACGAGTTCGACCTTCGTAATTAAGCCCCAAACATTCTCTACAAATATCGAGTTTCTAAGTTGTTTTTTTCGGAAGTTATTGTGTTTACGCAGTCGGCCGTTAGATATACCCATTCAAAATTTTATTTTCCCGATATTTCCAAAAATACAGATCAGGTCGAATTGAAATCCAGTACTTCTTCGGAAAATTACAGTTCGAAGGATGATATAATAAGAAAATCATAGAATTTTTTTTCTCAAATTGTTGTAATGACACGATCATCACGAAATTTTGCATAAAGTTATCTTTCAGCACCTTCAAACTAGTTGCGAAGTTTTATCAGGATTGAATCAGTATTTTTCGAGTTATACCGAAAAAAGCAACGATATCGAGAAAAAACCTCGAAATTTGACATATTTTTTCCCGATAACTGCAGAACTTATTCGTATCGAACTGAAATTTGGTACTCTGCTGTGAAATATGAAGCTCAAAGTCCGAGTGGAATTTTTTTCTGGATATGATGAACGGTTTTTAAAAAAATAAAATTTTGAGAAAAAAATTTTGAGAAAATTTTTTTTCAAATTTACTGACAGTATGATCCTGACAAAATTTGGCTCAAAGTTGCGCGTTGTTATACTTCAGCTAATTGCGAAGTTTGGATTCAATCGCTCAAGTAGTTTCTGAAATGAAAGATAAATCACTTCAAAACTTCAAGTGGATATAATTCCGAAACTATTCGACCGATTTTGCCCATTTACGAACATAACCGTGGCCTTCCAATGCGCGACCTACCCTGAAAGTTTCAAAATGCTAGCTCACTCCGTTCGACAGATATCGTGTCCACGGCCGGCCAGAATCGATTTTGACACCGGATTCGTCATCAGTGAGCCCAACCTAGTCGATTGAGACCATTTTCGGCTCAATCATCGAAAATTACAGACAAAAAGATAGCACGCTGTTCCCCTAGAACATGCTCGTAAAAATATCGGATCGAATTTAAATTTTAAACATTGTTGTTGACTACTAGCTGTATGATCTGTGCCAAATTTCGTTGACATCTGATGAACATTTTCGGAAAAAGAAAAACTTCAACAAAAATTTGAAAATTTTTGAATAAAGTTTTTATATTTTTTGACCACTGGATTAACAAGGAACTGTGCGTACATTTAATCAGTATTTCATGAAATATCGATAACTTAATCTCAAAATTTCAAATGAGCCTAACTCCGAAACTATGCAACCGATTTTACCCATTAACGAACCCAACTGATATATCTGGACTGCAAACCTAATCTGAGAATTTCAAGTCGCTAGGTCCTTTTCCTTCGAGCAAGTTAGAGCACATACGGGGGGACGGCCAGACGGAAAGACAGAATTGAATTTGACCGAGGATTTTTCTTCAAGGGTTCTGATCTGATCTTGTTGTTGTGTAATTACTGCTCATTTCTGGTCTTGTTGTGTATTGCATTGCTTGTAATGTTTTTATTGATTCTTTTTGTATAAGTTAGAGTTTATTTAAGTGTTGATGATCTACGCACGGGTTTGTCTCCCCCTGTAGACCTGTTCACTTTTATATATTATATTTTAGGGTTTCATAATAATGTGAGGAATACTGTGAATAAATTATTATTATTATTATTCGAACCTAATCGTTGAAGACCGATTTTGACTCGAAATTCAAAAATTACAGACATTGTGACGAAACGATAACGCGTTGTTCTCCATCAAAACAAGTGCGTGAAAAGTTCCAAATTATATACATTTCAATGAATTGCTGTAGTTGCATGCTGTAGTTCCCCAGAAATAAATGAAATCTAGAAAAGCACTGCCGTGAAGGCAGCAGCTTTTGCGCGCATGTTCAAAGTAGATGACCACTTCGGCAACGAATTTGAACATGCGCACGAAAGCTGCTGCCTTCACGGCAGTGTTTTACTAGATTTTTTTCGATGAATTACTGGATTTCAATTCGATCTAATCTGTATTTTTGGAAATATTGGGAAAATAAAATTTTGAATGGGTATATCTACGGAATGATTGGGCGGATTTTACCCATTCACGAATTCTACCTTCGTAATTGAGCCCCAAACCTCTACCCTACAAATATGGAGTTTCTAAGTCGATATTTGTAGAGAAGGTTTGGGGTTCCATTACGAAGGCCGAATTCGTGAATGGGTAGAATCTACCCAAAGATTCCGCAGATATACTCATTCAAAATTTAATTTTCCCAATATTTCCGAAAATACAGCTCAGATCGAATTGAAGTCCAGTGATTCATCGAAAAATTACAGTTCGAAGGTTCTTACAGAATTTAATGAGGATGATATGACAAGAAAATCACAGACTTTTTTTTTCAAATTGTTCTAATGAAACGATCATCACGAAATTTTGCATAAAGTTGTCTTCCAGCATCTTCAAACTAGCTGCGAAGTTTTATCAGGATTGAATCAGTATTTCTCGAGTTATACCGAAAAAAGCAACGATATCGAGAAAAAATCCTCGAAATTTGACATATTTTTTCCCGATATCTTCGGAACTTATAATCGTATCGAACTGACATTTGGTACACTGCTGTGAAATATGAAGCCAAGTCCGAGTGGAAATTTTTTCTGGATATGATAGACGGTTTTCGAAAAAAAAATTTTTTGGAAAAAAATTTAAAAAAAAAATTTTTTTTCTTATTTACTGACAGTATGATCCTGACAAAATCTGGCTCAAAGTTGCGCGTTGTTGTACTCCACCTAATTGCCAAATTTGAATTCAATCGCTCAAGTAGTTTCTGAAATAAAAAATAAATAACTCCAAAATTTCAAGTGGCTATAACTCCGAAACTATTCGACCGATTTGGCCCATTAACGAACTTAACCACCGCATTCCAATGCGCGACCTTCTCTGAAACTTTCAAGTTGCTAGCTCACTCCCTTCAACAGTTATCGTGTCCACGGCCGGCCGGACAGAATCGATTTTAACACCGAATTCGTCATCATTGAGTCCAATCTAGTTGTTCGAGACAATTTTCGACTCAATCATCGAAAATTACAGACATTTGGACAAAACAATAGCACGCAAAAAACCTAATTAATTGCAGTGTATGAGGATAACACTCATTCAAAAACGTCGTACATACTGGAATGCAGCTATGTCATAATTTGGGATTGAATATTCGATGTTTTGGAAAAGTGTTAATTCAGATAAGTTTCAAAATCATTTAGTATAATAGTGTGAAGTTCACATCGAGTAGTGTGAGACAAAAGAAAGAGATGCAACCATGAAAAACAGACTCGTACTGCAAAATGGAAGATTCTCACAAGAGATCTAGGGAATTATTAGAAAAAAGTAAACTTTGCATTATAATCTTCAGTTTATTTGCCCGACAAGAGAGTCGTTATCTTTGTTGTTTGGATCTGAAGCAAAAATATTTCAAATAAGACTGTGATGATTCCTGTATTTTATCCTTCAGGACAGCAACGATTAACAATCTTCTGAAATAGAGATTCAGAAAGCCCCACTGATTTTAACCAAATCGAAGAATTATAGGGACATAGCACATTTCGTGTGATACTCTAATTCAGTTTACATGCTCCAAAAATTGGTCGTTTTCTGATGTGTTTTCATCTGCACCAGTTTCTTCTATCTTACTTCTGAGGAAAATATATTACTTGAAAAGAGACACTGACAAATCCTTCATTTCATCCTGCAGGACAACAAAAGTATAAAATTCTCAGAGATCGAGTTGCACTAAAGAGATCTAGCTCAGTACCGGTTATCAATATTTTGACATCCGCAGGCAATTCCTACCTCCAAGTTGTTCCAATTTTGTGCATTACACTTGGCAGCTTCCACACTACCCTTTGCTCCCATTTCAACAACTGCTCGTACGGTAAAAATACGACAAAACCTAGACGATTTGAATTTTTGACACTTATAACTTTTGACACATTAATAAATAATCCTTTTACACTATAATCACCGCTTAGCACCTTCTTACTTAAAGCCTTGAACGCGTCGAGTTAAAATTTGGCACTGCGAATGAGAATTATCTACGAAAAATGCGAAATTCCGGGCTTATCTCAAAGGAATATAATTACAAGCCTTGTAGAAATCGACCCGAATTTCAGTGCATACGGTTGTTCAGGTCAGACTGGCTGAAAACTCCTTCTAGGGGGCGCTGCCGTCGGGGTATGTTTCTACTGTTACATTTGTGACGCTATGTTACGTTTTCGGGGTGGTGATATTTGCAGGGTGGATTATCGGTAATTGAACGTATTTTAACTCTGAAAATTCTAGAGAAGCACAAACAGGCGACCCCAGCATTTAGAGAGAGATGTTAGATATTTGTCTCTCTTTTTCTTTGAAATATCATAACTTTCTTAACCTTTAAACCTATAATTGAAAACTATACTCGAATACCGAAATATGGCTGAACTAGTTTCGCTCGAACAAAACCAAAATATATGTTCAATGATGGCTTATGAAGAAGGTAAATTAAAGTATTTTAAAGGGGATTCACTTCAAGCAATAATTATATTATTAAATTTCAGATTATAAGCAAGTCAGTGGCTTATTCAGAATGTGATCGGATCCAATTGACTAAATTGCCCAAAATCGATTTCCATTTTTGCGCTCATGTTCTAGGGGAACAGCGTGCTATCGTTTTGTCCAAATGTCTGTAGTTTTCGATGATTGAGCCGAAAATGGTCTCAAACGCCTAGATTGGACTCAATGACGACGAATCCGGTGTCAAAATCGATTCTGTCCGGCCGGCCGGCCGTGGACAAGATAACTGTCGAACGGAGTGAGCTAGCACTCTGAAACTTTCAAGGAAGGTCGCGCATTGGAATGCCGCGGTTAAGTTCTTTAATGGGCCAAATCGCTCGAATAGTTTCGGAGTTATAGCCACTTGAAATTTTGAAGTTATTTATGTTTTATTTCAGAAACTACTCGAGCGATTAGATTTAAACTTGGGAATTAGGTGGAGTATAACAACGCGCAACTTTGAACCAAATTTTGTCAGGATCATGCTGTCGGTAAATTAAAAAAAAAATGTTCTCAAAATTTTTCAAAAAAATTTTTTTTTCCGGAAACCGTTCATCATATCCAGAAAAAATCCACTCGGACTTTGAGCTTCATATTTCACAGCAGTGTACCAAATTTCAGTTCAACTCAGATTATGAGTTTTGGAGTTATCGGGAAAAAATATGTCAAATTTCGAGGTTTTCTTCTTCATATCGTTGCTTTTTTCGGTATAACTCGAAAAATAATGATTCAATCCTGATTAAACTTCGCAGCTAGTTTGAAGATGCTGAAAGCCACCTTTATGCAAAATTTCGTGATGATCGCGTCATTAAAACAATTCTAAAAAAAATTTCTGTGATTTTCTCATCATATCATCCTCATTAAATTCTGTTTGAACCTTCGAACTGTAATTTTCCGATGATGTACTGGATTTCAATTCGATCTGATCTGTTTTTATGGAAATATTGGGAAATTAAAATTGTGAATGGGTATATCTGCGGAATCAATGGGTGGATTTTACCCAATCACGAATTCGACCTTCGCAATTAAGGTCCAAACCTTAGACCTTTGTCTAAGGTCCAAACCTTCTCTACAAATATCGAGTTTCTAAGTTGTTTATTTCGGAAGTTATTGTGTTTACGCAGTCGGCTGTTAGGTCATCTACATTTTTCTATATTTTTCTGTTTGGAAGCTCTATTTGATAATGATCGAACTTGAATAGTTCGACTAGAAATATTTGACGTATGTTGAGACTGCTTATCATTTGTATATTTCACTAATATTTTTACGCGAACAAGATTTAATTGGATTAGAATTATTTGTATTAGAAAGCTAGCTCCTTTAAAATTTCATAGCATCAAGAAATGTTTATAATGAACGGGTCAAATCACTGGCCAGTTCTAGTTGGGAATTTCGAAACGCAACAAATATGTTTGTGATAAATGGATGTTTTAATTTTTCAGATTCATTCCCATGTAAAGTGTCTTCTTAATATCAATAGTTATTGTAGTAAGATTTCCGCATATACATGAACTGTTTGATCACTGTTCATTGAAGTAAATTATTTCATTTTGGATCAATGAGAATCCTTCAACAAATTAACCCATCTGAGTAGTTAATCTCAGGATTCAATCATAATAATCGTTCATTCTGTAGCGAATATGTGAGATATATTTGACACAATAAATTTTCAGGTAATATGTTTGTTTGATTTATGATTTATAGGAGACAATAAAAATTCCAATATTTCAAATGTGTATAGGTACCTGTACGAATATTTGAATCACTGTCATTTTTCCCGCCATGACCCCAAAAGATGACGAGGAAAACAAGTACGAGTTTTCACATATATTTTCACAATATCTCCGAAAATCGAGATCAGAACGATCGGGGGAACAAAGCAGGTTCTTTCTTCCTCTGGGGATCAATCTGGAATTTGAAATATTGACTCGAAGGTCTATCCAAAATTCCATCGAAATCTGATGAATAATCTGAAAAAGCTGATGCTTAGCAGCTTTTGGACGCATGTTAAAATTCGTTGCCAAAGCGGTCATCTCCATTAAACATGCGAGCAAGAACTGCTGCCTTCACGGCGGTGCTTCTTTAGGTTTTTGTTGAGTTATTCTAAGAAAAACTTCGATAGCGAGGAAATAACCACGAAATTGGACATATTTTTTCCAAACACTGTGAAATATAAAGTTCAAGGTCTGAGTAAAACTGTTTTTCGAATATGAGAGCAACATATCTCATCAAAATTTTGCTAACAGTTGCGCGTCATTATACTCCAACAAACTGCCAAGTTTCAAACTAATCGTGCCAGGAGATCCTAAGTTATCACGGAAATATCCTCAAAATTTCAAAGAACTCTGACTCGGAAACCGTTTGGCTGACATTTTTTCAACACCAATCTCACTATCCCAACATAATTCTGCAATAAGTATGCTTCGATTAACTACCAAGTTTCAGTTCGATCGATCAAACAGTTCCTGAGTTATCAAGAAAATAATCTCGAAAGTTCAAATGGCCATTTGACCGATTTGTCTCTTTCACGGAATTTTATTGTCAAATTTATGTAATTCACAAGATCATCGTGAAATTTTGCTCATCAGCATTTTCTAACTATATACTAGGTAACATCATGATTGAATCAGTTTTCTTTGAGTTTTTCTAGAAATAACATACCTACCGAGGAAAAAAACACGAAATTTGACATATTTTTTCCCAGTATCTCCGGAAATTATTATCGCATCGAACCGAAATTTGGGACACTGCTGTGAAATATGGGGCTCAAGTTATGAGCGAAATTTTCTTAAAGATGGAAAATAGTTTCCCAAAAAACTTTTTTTCAATTTACTAACAGTACGATCCGAATGAAATGTCTCAAGAAGTTGCGCGTCATCGTTCTCCAACTAACTGCCGACTTTCAATTTAATCGCTACAGTTGTTTCTGAAGTATCAGGGAACTAACCTCGAAATTTCAAATAGCTATAACTCCGAAACCGTTATGCCGATTCTGCCCATTAACAAACATAACAGCCGCATCCTGAGGAGCAACCTACCCTGAAAGTTTCAGATCACTAGCTTGCTTCGTTCGATGGTTATCGTGTTTTCGGCTGACTGGCCGGACAGAATCGATTTTGCCATAGTATTCGTCATCAGTTAGTCCAACCTAGTCGTTTGAGAATAGCCTCAAAATAATCTTCACATTCATATAAAAACAACAATGGGGTTTTTCCTGAATTTGGGTTATTACTGCAAATGCAAATTTGAACATAATTATTATGGGTTTGATTCATCATTTTCCCAAATAACCTTCAGGAATTATTCAAAATCAGGTTTCAAAATTGGGGTTTGGAATTTGTCATGCATGCACGAAGTGACAACGTTGTTTAGTAGAATTACTTTTTCTGCTATAGAATAACGAAATATTTATTCCTATTCTGTGGTACACACGTGTTCTTTGTCAATATAACCAAATAATTTCCGTTTGCGATTTGTCAGTAATATGACAGTATGACAGCCTGTGCTCTTCTTTTTCTATTCCTTGGTCATTGTCTTCTACTCTAACCAGATCGAAGTATAGCTATCTCTGTTTTCCTTAGCAAAGTAACACATTTGACGTCCTTTTCTATCCGAGAAAGCTGAATTCGACGTTGCCGTATCGTGCACTCATGACAAATCCCTTTAAATGCAAATCCCCATTTTTATTTTTCAGTTTTAGGTGATCAAACATTTTTTTAAAAATATAATATTGAAATTATATGTTTGAAATGTGATGTTCTGAAGGCTCTTCATGAAAATAACTGCATTTTCATTTAAAGGAAAAACCCCCACTAACCAACTATTCTATCTATATATTTCTTTGTCACTTTTATTGATATAAAGAAAATCATCTTGAACTATGAAGATTTACGATTTTCGTTTTAGCAATTAAAAAATCTTGAATATATGCGATATAAAATTCGAAATAAATTCAGAAAAGAATAAAATTTATTTCAAGACATCATCACTGAAACTTGTCTGCCATATTTTAAAGGACCGGTAACCTATATACGGTCCCACTAACATTCCTCATGGCAAAGTCAAGTTATGCATCCATTTTACTAACATGGGCGCTGTAGAAACCAACCAAAAACTAAAACAAAATTTCGCGAGAATTGTACAATCATAAGATCGCAAAAACAGTTTTATAAACAAAGCAAGCTATGTTTTGTAGTGTCAATACTCGGATGGTTGACCGCTTCCGGCTCACGTCACTGCTTCTCCCGAATTCCCTTAGAGTCTCACGAATACGAACCCTTCTCCTTCTAATACGCAGTAACGTTACAGAAAGTTACAATTCCGTGCTACCCAGTGTTACAATTTTCGAAGGGCCAGGAACAACATAGACGCCGCCGCGCAAGCGTCGATTCAACGCCCACTTCGCGAACGCCGTGTAAATAAAGGAACGAAATTTGGTTTCGGGAGCTTTTTCGAACGAGGGCGCCTTGTAATTGATGTATTTGCTGAAAAATGAATTATTGTCTCCGAAATGTCTATTGATTTCAAGGCGACGAGCGTGGCCCCAAAGACCTGAAGGTGCGGTAACACAGAAAAGAAGATTTTACGACGGAATTAATTCTTTATGAAAGTCACCCCCGATCTCTGGAGGGATGCGGCATGAGATGAACCGGTGGCATACGCGTTGGAGTCCCTCTGGCCCACCCTGATGATGAAATCTGGCCGAATGCCCTGAAGAATAACACGTAAAGCCTGTTTTACGTCACCTGGACCCCCACGTAAAATTTGTACTCTTGTTCCGAAGCATAGACGAAAGTCGCATCTTTCTTACCTTAAATTTTGAATGGGTATATCTACGGAATCATTGGGCGGATTTTACCCATTCACGAATTCGACCTTCGTTATTAACCCCAAACCTCTTTCTCAGAAACATGGAGTTCCTAAGTCGTTTATATACTTTTTCATTTCGATACGGCTATTCATTTTGGAGACATTGGAAAAATGTCTAAAACTTCTTGGCTTTCTTCTCGAGATCGTTGTTTTTTTCGGTATAACTAAAGGAATACTGATTCAATCATGATGGAACTTCGCAGCTAGTTTGAAAATGCTGAACGACAACTTTGTACGAAATTTTGTGATGATCGTGTCATGAGAACGATTTGAAAAAAAAATTCAAACTTTTCTTTCAAATATTCAGTATTCTGGGATCTTTTCATCATATTATTTAACCAATTCAATTTCAGCTTTATACTCCACAGCAGTGTAGCAAATTTCAATTCGATACTGCCGTGAAGGCAGCAGCTTTTGCGCGCATGTTCAATGTAGATGACCGCTTCAGCAACGAATTTGAACATCACAGCAGTGCTTTTCTAGATTTTGTTTTGATAAATTACTGGATTTCAATTCGATCTAATCTATATTTTTGGAAATACTGGAAAAATAATATTTTGAATTTTACCCATTCACGAGTTTGACCTTCGTAATTAAGGTTCAAACCTTCTCTACAAATATCGAGTTTCTAAGTTATTTCTTTCGGAAGTTATTGTATTTATGCAGTCGGCCGTTCCCATTCAAAATTTTATTTTTCCAATATTTCCAAACATACAGATCAGATCGAATTGAAATCCAATACTTTATCGAAAAATTACAGTTCGAAGGTTCATACAGAATTAAATGAGGAGGATATGATAAGAAAATCACAGAAATTTTTTTTTTCAAATTGTTCTGATGGCACGATCATCACGAAGTTTCGCATAAAGTTGTCTTTCAGCATCTCCAAAATAGCTGCGAAGTTTTATCGGGATTGAATCAGTATTTTTCGAGTTATACCGAAAGAAACAATGATATCGAGAAGAAAACCTCAAAATTTTACATATTTTTCCCGATATCTCCAAAACTCATGATCGTATCGAACTGAAATTTGGTACACTGCTGTGAAATATGAAGCTCAAAGTCCGAGTGAACTTTTGTTTTGGATATGATAGATGTGTTCCGAAAAAAAAATTTTTTGGAAAAAAAATTCGAAAACATTTTTTTTTTTAATTTACTGATGATATTATCCTGACAAAATTTGTCACAAAGTTGCGCGTCGTTATACTCCATCTAATAGCCAAGTTTGCATCCAATCGCTCAAGTATGAAATAAAAAATAAATAACTTCAAAATTTCAAGTGGCTATAACTCCGAAACTATTCGACCGATTCGGCCCATTAACGAACTTAACCGCGGCATTCCAATGCGCGACCTACCATGAGAGTTCGAAGTTGCTAGCTCACTCCGTTCGACACATATCGTGTCCACGGCCGGCCGACCGGACAGAATCGATTTTGACACCGGATTCGTCATCAGTGAGTCCAATCTAGGCGTTTGAGACCATTTTCGGCTCAATCATCGAAAATTACAGACATTTCGACAAAACGATAGCACGCTGTTCCCCTAGAACATGCGCTCAAAAATTTGTAAAATTTCGTGTTTTTTTCGATATAACTCAAGAAATACTGATTTAAACATGATCAAACTCCGAAGCTGGTTTGAAGATGCTGAAAAACAACTTTGTGCGAAATTTCGTGATGATCGTGTCAGTAGAACAATTTGAAAAAAAAAATTTTTTTTTTTTTCAAATATTCAATATTCTGTGATCTTCTTATCATATTATCCTCATTAAATTGCATATGAACCTTCGAACTGTCATTTTTCGATATAATCTGTATTTTTGGAAATATTTGGTCGGCTGACTGCCGACCGTAAAAACAATGACTTCCAGAAGGAACTACTGAGAATTTCGATATTTATGGAGTAGGTTTGGGACTTAATGACGGAGGTCAAATTCGTGAATGGGTAAAATCCGCCCAATGATTCCGTAGATATCCCCATCAAAAATTTTATTTTCCCAATATTACCAAAAATACAGATTACGTCGAATTGAAATCCAGTACTTCATCAAAAAAACCTAGAGAAGCACTGCTGTGGAGGCATTCATTGAACAGCAGCTGCTGTCTTCACGGCAATGCTTTTCTAGGTTTTTTTAAGGATTTCGAAGGGGTCGAATTTTTCCTCGATATCGGAATCAGACACGACAAAACTGCAAGACAAAATAAATTTCGGTACAAGAACAAAGTTTCTTTTTAGAATTTTTCAAACTAACAATGGCTCACCAAAAAAAAATCTGGAGGATAACAGGGCACAGATCTCAAAAAATAATGTCACCCCGTAGATTTGCAATCGAAACTGGCAGGTCACATTGTGTGAACTCTAAAATGTAATATCCATGCCAAATTCAAGTTGCATATCTTGCGACATTTTGAGAAAAAAAACTTTGAAAAAATTCAAACTTCAACTCATTGTATTTTCAAAAAGGAAACGTTAGAGGTCCCATATTTATGAGAATTTTGAAATAATGCAAGAAATTTTTCCTTTTCGTTCATATCCCCAATCCAAGACTCCCCTTTACAGGGTGTTCTACGAGCTCCGTGACAAACTTTGACAGATTTTAGCTGTGCTCATTCTGAATTTTTTTTCCTATGAACGTAGGTCTGATTCGTTCTCGTTTCGAAGTAACAAGCATTTGAAAAAATTTATTTCCATGTTTTGATCAAGTAGACCAACATAAAATATCGGTTGATATGGTAATTGACGTGATTCTAATTATTACGTTTTGATTAACAATGCATTCTTTCACTACACAGGAATATGCAGATATTGTATTTGAATATTGGTATTCTAATGGTAACTCCAGAAGAGCAGCTCGAGAATAACCAAGAAAATATCCTAATAGACACCAACCTGCTCAAACAGTATTTTGTGCATCATTCCGAAGACTTCGAGAAACAGGCAATCCTGCTCCAAAGAATGCCATTCAACCAACTGAAGTGAATGTGAAAATGAGGAAAATGTAATAGATGCTGTCCGTGGCAACCCTTCGATAAGTGTTCGACGTATAGCTACTGATTCATTCACCAAATTTCGTAGGGCGTGTTTTGAAAGGAGAAATTTTGCATCCATTTCATAGACCAAATGTACAAGCTTTACATGCTGACGATGGGTTACGAAGGTTAGAATTTTGTAGATGTTTACTTCAACAACATGCCCAAGATAATAGAATTCTTTCGCTTGTCATGTGGTCTGACGAGGCTTGTTTCACTAAGGACGGTATCAACAATAACCACAATGAACATGTATGGGCACTGCAGAATCCATATGCCATTAGACAAAGACGATTTCAGCAACTCTTCAGTGTAAACGTTTGGGGTGGGATTTTCGACAATGATTTGATGCCAGTACTTGTTATAAATGACTGTTTAAATGCAGATTTGTATAAAAATTTTTTGGAGCACAACCATTTTGACTTCATTGATGACTTAGAGCTAAACATTGTAGGAAATATGTGATATCAGCACGATGGTGCACCACCACATAGAATGAGACAAGGAGTCAGTTGGCTGAATGAACATTTCCCGAATAAGTGGATAGGTCAAAGAGGACCAATGCAATGGCCACTTCGTTCGCCTGATCTAAATCCCTTAGATTTTTATTTATGGGGACATATAAAGCAGCTTGTTTATCATGTTGAAATCGAATCTCATCAACAATTACTTGATAGAAGTCAAGATGCTGCAAACCAAATACGAAACGACCCAGATCTGATCCGCCGAGTAACGGCATCTTTAGTTCGTCTATGTCTATGTGAAGCTCGCAGTCAAGTCGAAGGTGGACCTTTTAAACAATTTTTATAGTATCAAAATTTCCATTTATAATTATGATTTGAACATGAAAATATAATTTTTCAAATGCTTGTATCTTCTCAACAAAAACGAATCGGATATATGTTCATAGGAAAAAAATGTTCAGAATAAGCACAGCTACCATCTGTCAAAGTTTGTTATAGAGCTTGCAGAACACCCTGTATAATGAAAAAAAACCTAGCAAAGCACTGATGTGAATTCAGAAGCGTCTACGTACTTGTTCACATTGCGAAATGGCGACTTGGAAATTTCAATGAAATTCAAATGAAATATGAAAATTTTCTAAAAAAAAAATTCAAATTTTTTTCATCGATAATTCTTGTTATTGATACTGTCCATTTTCCAACCAAGTTCTATTTCGATCAGAGAAACGTTTTTCAAGTTATTGAAAAATCAACATTTCAAATGGCTGTACCACAAAAACTCTTCCTCAGATTTGTGCCATTAACGAACTCAACCGAGATATTTAGGATCAAAACCTAACCTGAAAATTTCAGGACTCTAGGTCTTTTCTTTCGGAAGTTACAGCACACACTGCCGGACGGTCGGCCAGACGGACAGAATGGGGGTTTTTCCTTCAAACGAAAATGCAGTTATTTTCATGAAAAACTTTTAGAACATCACATTTCAAACATGTAATTTCAATATTATATTTTTAAAAAAATGTTTGATCACCTAGAACTGAAAAATAAAAATGGGGATTTGCATTTAAAGGGATCTGTCATGAGTGTATGATATGGCAACGTCGAATTCAGCTTTCTTGGAAAGAAAAGTACGTCAAATGTGTTACTTTACTTAGGAAAACAGAGATAGCTTTACTTCGATCTGGTTTGGGTTGAAGACAACGACCAAATAATAGAAAAAAAAGAGCACAGACTGTCATACTGTCATATTACTGACAAATCGCAAACGGAAACCACAGAATAGGAATAAATATTTCGTTATTCTATAGCAGAAAAAGCAATTCTTCTGAACTTCGTGCATGCCTGGCAAATCCCAAACCCCAATTTTGAAACCTGATCTTGAATACTTTCTGAAGGATTTGGGAAAATGATGAATCAAACCCATAATGATTATGTTCAAATTTGCATTTGCAGTAATAACCCAAATTCAGGAAAAATTTCCATTAAATTTGACCACGGATTCATCTTCAGAGAGTTCAACCCAATCGTTCGAGACCAATCTTGGCTCAAAATTCAAAAATTACAGACATCGTGACGAAATGATAACGCGCTGTTCCCCAGAACAAGCGCGTAAAAATCATCCCAACCTGTATTACAGACCGCATTGTTACTCAATCCAAATTGGGTTTTGCTTCGCCGAGTGAACGAACTGCGAAGAGAGCTAGTTCTAGAGTTCGACGTACGGTCGAGAGGACGCCACCATCCAAGCATCAAAACTTGTTTTGGTTTATTTTTTGAAAGATGGGCGTAAACGCGATCATGCCTTTCTTGAGTAGAGGTGTGCCCTCTGTTTTCGGATCGATGAGATTCTTGGCATCCGAAAAGGATTTATCCTCCTGGAATCGTAGGGATCAGGATCATAGTTCTGGGAAGAATAGGAGAGTGCCAGAGTGTTGGTCAACTGTTTGAAATAGATCTTAAGGTCAAATTCTTTTTACGCGCTTGTTCTGGGGAACAGCGCGTTATCATTTCGTCACAAAATCTGTAATTTTCGAATTTTGAGCCGAAATTGGTCTCAAACGACTAGGTTGGACTGATGAAGACTCTATGGTCAAAATTGATTCTGTCCGTCTGGCCGTGTGCGCTGTAACTTTCGAAAAAAAAAATTTTCAGGTAAGGATAAGATCCTGAATATCTCTGTTAAATTCGTTAATGGGCCAAATCTGCTGAATGGTTTTTGTACTACAGCCATTTAAATTTTGATTATTCTATAACCCGAAAAATATTCATCTGATCGAAATGAGACTTGGTTGGTAGATGAACAGTAGCAATATGAAGAATTCTCCATAGAAAAATTTGGAAAAAAAAAATTTTTTGAAAATTTTCATATTTCATTTGAATTTCACTGAATTTCCAAACCGCAACTTTATAACCGAGTACTATATTTCAGCCCAATCAGATTTCCTGATTTTTCTGAGGAACGAATCAAGAAAAAAATTCAGAGAATTCATTTCAGAAATTCATATATTCCAAAAAGCATATCTCCGGCCGGCAGTGCGCTGTAACTTTCGAACGGAAGCACCTAGAGTCTTGAAATTTTCAGGTTAGGTTAAGATCCTGAATATCTCAATTGAGTTCGTCAATGGGCCAAATCTGCCGAATGGTTTTTGTGTTACAGCCATTTGAAATTTTGATTTTTCAATAACTCGAAAAATATTTATTTGATCGAAATTAAACTTGGTTGGAATATGAACAGTGTCAATAAGAAGAGTTATCCATGAAAAAATTCGAAAAAAAAAATATTTTTTTTTTTTAATTTTTTTTGAAAATTTATATTTTTTTATATTTCATTGAAATTTCACTGAAATTTCGAAGTCACCATTTTGCAATGTAAACAAGAGCGTAAAAGCTGCTGACTTCACGCCAGTGCTTTTCTAGATTTTTTCGTATTGGTTCAGTTATTCCAGTTTCAACCCTGAACTATTTGATCTCACGAAATATCAAAGAAAAATTGAATTTCAATTCAGATTTTTGCCACCATTTTTTTTTCAGGTATTTTCTGGGTTTTTACTCCCAATATCTGAGAAAAACCATTGAAATTTAAAATTTTTTTAGAAAACGCCCTTGTGGACTGTAGGATTGGAACTATTCGTCAATGACAGTTTATAGAAGAAAAGTGGTCTAATGAACACAATACAAAAAATCTAGAAAAGCACTGCCATGAAGGCAGCAGCTTTTGCGCGCATGTTCAATGTAGATGACCGCTTCGGCTTCGGCGCGAAAGCTGCTGCCTTCACGGCAGTGCTTTTCTAGATTTTTTTTCGATAAATTACTGGATTCCAATTCGATCTAATCTGTATTTTTGGAAATATTGGAAGAATAAAATTTTGAATGGGTATATCTACGGAATCATTGGCCGACTGTTGAAAAACAATTTTTTGAGATAAATTCAAGAATTTCACATTAAGACAGCTGAGAATTTCATAAAGAATGTATTTACATTATGAAATATGGGGCTTTCCGTTTGAAAAACGAAAGTTGGTGTCACTTCCGGTAAACCGGAAGTCTCACGAATCTCAAAAACATTTACAGGCAGTCATCGCTTCAGTCAAATCTTAAGTCTGAAAATTCGTTTCCTTTCCAAAATATTCTAATGAACGGTATCCGTGGAATACCCGTTATTAAATACACAATATTACGTTACCAAATGGCGAATGCGCTAATAACTTGTAATAGAAGATATTAACAATTTTTGCGTGTAGATTCTAGCGATTATGTACTCTCGTTCTGAGTAAATGTCTCTGAACTTGAAGATGAAGGGTAAAATAATGATGCACATTTTCTCACGATATTTCGTTGTGATCGTATAGATACTTAAAATTAAGTATTAAAAATTAAAGGTATACTATTTCGAAAATGTTTCAAATTTTTTTCTCCGTGGACAATTTATCAGATTTCAATATTTCACACCTACACAACAAATTCCAGTATGATCTGATTTCAATATTTGGATGTATTGGAAACACTGTGAAACTTCGTGATTTTTCAAAGGTATCGTTATTTTCGGATGAAGTGAAGAAACACTGATTCAGTCAGGGTCAAACTTGGTCATTACTTGGCAAATAGGGATGCTTTCGTGATTTTTGTTCCATCTGAACTATTAGAAAATACTTAAAATTGTTCTGCGCGCAAATGCTGCTGACTCCACATCAATGCTTTTTAAGAATTTTTTGTGAACCTTATCCTACTGAATATCTTCGTTTATTGATTCTAGATACCTTTTTTCTGTCAGAACAAGTTCTCAGTAGAATATCATGAATATCATAATTCAACAGAAAATTCTTCGAGGGCCAACTCAGTCAAATTCGTTTATCACATATCTATGGTGAGATTTGTATTTAATTTTGTATTAATTTATCATGGACAAAATAGAAAATTGTAATTATCATAATTTGCAAAAAAATCCCTTGTGTTTCCTTTGAAGTCTAGGGATATTTGAGTGAATAATTTTTTTAGGAAAATAAGCAGAATATGAAGCCACATCGACTTTTGTTTTTAGTTGATCGGTCAGAAAAAAATAAATGTATTAAATGTAACCAAATCCCCCAACATCTAGGCCCATTCAAAATTTGACAAAATGCGAAAGGAAGGGAACATGTTACAAGTTTGATTGTATCAACCCTGTGACAGTCATGACAGCAACCCCGAAAAACTTAAATGGAAAGGGTTCTTGAGTTACACTCATGTTTTGAAAGTTATTCGATGGCTTTTTCAAGAATGCTGTACACTTTACCTTTTTTGTAAGAACTTCTTAAATCCATTATTCTGAAGAAATGAACAAAATAATTGAAAAATGCAACAACAAATTCAGAAATATTATGGAAAAAATATTTATCATCTCATCTCGAAGTTCTGTTCTTCCACACGCTGGTATTCTATAGGTTGATTCGGTGATTGGACTTAGAAGTAGCAGATTTTTCATCATTTCCATTTTTCATTCCAACTTTTCCTATCATAACTAATATAAGTTTTGACAAAAACCATCAAGTGCATAATTTTTCTGAAAAGGCAATCGAGCTACCTTTAAAAAAATATGTCACTCGACCCCCTTCTCATTCAATATTTCAGGGTTTGCTGACATCACGATCACAGTGCTAATATAAATTGATTGAAAACAACAGTATTGAATATCCCCCTTTGAAATCAAACTTTACGTCTTTTTGCATTCATTATGATTTTGCATGGAGACCTAGATACGAAGAGGGTGTCTTTTCAAAATTGACTCACTGACTATTTATTATAAATAAAATTCTTATTTCTTAGATTCCACAGATTAAGGTACCTACCTTGATGGCTTCCTTCAAAAACAAATATTTTTTGTCAGTTATAAAGCTCCTTAAAGTTTAATGTATCTCATCATTTCATCCACCATCAATTCATTAATATTCTGGTATAAAATCCACAATATTATTCGTAACATTATTTGTGTTCAGAAAGTATTTGGCCATCAATAAAGTAAATATATCTTTCCAATTGATTTTCTAACATAAACCAGTTTAAAATCATCAAAAAATTTAATTGGTAAAAAACGTCAATTATTCCACATAAAAATTGATACATGGTTTCTTATGACATACAATATATCTCACACCAAAACAGTTCCTCTAAACATATAAACCTATTAATTAAAACAGATCAATCCACACAAATTTTGACCCATAACATCAAAAATCAAAGCTCTCTAATCTACGCTCAGCAAATGGCTCAATATACTCGCAATTATGAGGCTGATGTTGTACCATGATTTATCTACAATGAAATGAATCCAAACGTCAACAACCATGATATGGGGTGAATTTCAAGCCTTTTTCTACGTTCCTCTGCAACTTACCGTTTATACAAAAAATTCCTTTAATTTATTGAACTTTCAACACTTTCCAGCTATAAATTTCATCAAAAGTCTTAGGAGCACCAATTGGAAACTATTCTCGCATGGAATATTGTCATGATATCGAACTAATTTTCAATTAAAATTACCCAGCAAATGTTCCTCAATTTCAAATCACATTTTACAGTTCTTTCTTCAAGGGACTAAACAAACCTTAACACCCTCTGGCAATAAAATAAAATACTCAACTTGTCCTGTAAGTTTTATTGTAAAACAATACAATACAAATAAACAAAGATGCTAATAGCGTAAATAATCATGTCAAACCAAGGCAAGCATTTGAATTTATACCTGTAAAAAATTTAAACTTGTGAGTCGTTTGAGTACCTTAATAATAAAGAGTGTTCGAACGAACGTATCTTAATTCGGGAAAATTCACGGAAAACCGTTGAAAAACAACTGAACAGAAGACAATTTCACAGCACACCGTTCGGATTAAGTTCTCACTTTCATGTTAACATTTAGGCGGCACAATTTTGAGCGTTTTGTTAAGTGTTTTTTGATGATGTATAAATTCGGGCGTGCACCAAAACAGGTGTAGTTCGCGATGTTAACGTAAGGGATAAAGATGGCGCCAGGATAGCCGACCTGAAAATAAATAGGACGATCCTCCCGATGCTGTGAATGTGGACCTTACAAGCGGGGTTACCAATTTGTGGATTATATCCTGTGGTTTTTCGGGAATTTTCTGGGAAACGGAAGTGTTTGGACCAAATATGTATGACTTTCCGATTTCGACCGCAAAATGATTGGGTTAGATTCACTGATGAAGATCTGTGGTCAAATCCAATTATGTCTGTCTGTTCAGCTGGCGTAAACGGCCCCGAAGACCACGATCAAAATCATACATTGTCCTGTATAGTGTGCATGTGACAGAACTCCTCCTAAACGGCTGATCGTATTTTGATATAACTTTTCGTGTAGATCCGAGAATGGCTTAGATCACGGTCAAGAAAACATTGTGAAAAAAAATTGTGAATCCTAAACCTACAATACAGAGATATTCACCGCAATTACCTATTAGAAGGTTATGGAAAACTGGAGTAATTTTTTGCTGAAAATCGGTGGGGGATTTCAACAACAAATTTTCTCTCTGAAATAATTACAGTTCACCTTGATCACGAAGGCCAAATTCGTGAATGGGTTAAATCTACCAAATGATTCCGCAGATACCCATCCAAAATTTTATTTTCCCAATATTCCCAAAAATACAGATGAAATCATATTGACATCGAGTATTACATTAAAAAATGGCATCTTGAAGGTTTCATACAGAATTTCATGAGCAAAACATGATCAGAAGATCGCAGAATATTGAAAAAAAAATTTTAATTTTTTTTCAAATTGTTTTAATAACATCATGATCTCGAAATGTTGTGCGAAATTGCTAGGCAGTTTTTTCAAACTGGTTACTAAATTTTATCATCGTTGAACCAGTAGTTTTTGGGTAATTTTGTAAGAAAACAACGAATATTTTCGAAAATGGTGAATAGTTTCCTAAAAAAAAATGTTTTTCTTCGAAATTTTGACCAATTTTTTCTTCAATTTGGTGACGATACAATCTCAACAAAACTTTGCAGGAAGGTGCGCGTCGTTATGCTTTAACTTACTGCCAAGTTTCATTTCAATCGCGTTAGTGGTTCCTAATATACCTAACAGAAAAATAACCTCAAAATTTCAAATGGCTATAGCTCCGAAACTATTCAGCTGATTCGGCATTTTAGCGAATTTAACCGGGGCATTCTTCTGCGCAATCTAACCTGAAAGTTTGATGTCGCTAGCTCGCACCGTTCTACAGTTATCATATCATGTTCACGGCGGACGGCCGGACGCACAGAATCGATTTTGACACTGGATTAGTCATCAGTGAATCCAACCTAGTCGTTTAATACTAATTTCAGGATAAAATTAGAGAATTACAGATATTTGGACGATAGCACGCTGTTCCTGTAGAACAAAATATAGTTTTATATTTGAAACTCTTCTGTTTTGATTAATTCGATTTGGCCAACTCGATAATACTTTCATGAACACCCTGAACATTTTCGGTCTGAATAACAAACACTTTCATCATACTACCATTATATACTATTTTATAAGATGATACTACATATTGGCAAAATTGAAAATGAAAAGATTTTTTTAGAACACTGCTTCTGCAGAAATATTTTCCATAAGAATTCAAATAATTCATGAAGCGTTGAATTTCCACCCAAGGCATGGCATAGTGTTTTAAATGTCACCGAAGAAGCTATCTTACGATACAAGAAGTTAAGGTTTACCATGTGAAACAAGTGATAAAGATGAGTAAGCTTTTTCTGGTTGGTATAACTGAAAGTTGCAGAAGTCTGAAAATATTTCTGAGAAAAAACTCCTCGATGCGAATTTTTAACACAAAATTGTGGTAATTTTCACCCCGTTAAAAGTGTAAAGGGTGTTTCAAATTACGCGTTTTCTTTCAAGAATGAATAAATTATAGATGGCGCACTGAATTCGTCTGGGTATTTTGACATTTAAGAAGTGTGTGTATGACATTTACTTATACGTGAATTTTATGGTTTACATAATCGTCCATCTTAAAGCACTGTTGGTCGAATTATTAAAAAATTTCAAGAGACCGGTTCGGTGGAAGATCGAAAAAATAAAAAATACAGTCATAGAGGTCGTTTACAAGAAATATTGATTTGGTTCGTGAAAGTGGTGCTGAAGACCCTGGAATGTCCATTAGACGACGTTCACAACAAGGTTCGAATAACACAGGAACTAAAGCCATTAGATCATTTAAAACGTCGTTCATTTGTCAATTTCATCAATGAACTGCTGATTTTTCTCAAACAATCGTGTTTTCCGATGAGACACATTTTCAACTTGGTGGCCTTGTTGTCGTATCTGGGGTGAGGAAAATACACGAATTATTCATGAGAAACCTATGCATCCCGAAAGAGTCACTGTTTAGTGTGAATTATGGTCAGGTGGTGTAATTGGACCTTACTTCTTTGAAAACGCTGCTGGTGAAGCTGTAACTGTCAATGGTGCTTGATACCGTCGGATGATAATCGAATTTTTGTGTCCTGAATTAATGAATATTGATCTAGAGGACATTTGGTTTCAACAGGATGGCGCTACACCTCACATTGCAAATAACACAATTGATTTCAGGCGAAAATTTCCTAGACGAATAATCTCCAAAAGCGGTGATGTGAATTGGCCACCAAGATCATGTGATTTGACACCGATGGACTATTATCTTCAGGGTTATGTGAAATGCCAGGTCTATAATGATAATACACAATCGATTCCGGAACTAAAGGATGACATAATTCGTGTCATTAGTGAGATGGAGCCTCAAATATGTCAAAATGTCATTGAAAAAGAGTGTACGTCTGTAGAGCTGCAAGAGAAGGCCATTTTACAGATATTATTTTTCGTATATAAATGTCATAACTGATACTTCAATTACCTATGAAAAGTTTTTGGAAATGGGTGCAAATTATGTGTTTTATTTATTCTTTAAAAAAACGCTCAATTTGAAACACCCCTTAGTTTCTGAAATTGAAAATGTTCTTAATCTTTCCAGGAAATCATATTGGCAACCATGCACGCTTGGTGCAATTACTGAATTTCTGAGTATGAAACGTCATATTACCAAATCTTCTGTACAATTTTCCCTGTTCGTGGAAGTGAGTAGATCCCTCCAGTGTTCCGAAGATCCCCATTCATTAAAAAATTGTTCCAAGGGGAACGTATGCTTCTTAATCTAACAATTTATGTTCTGTCCTTTGTTTAATCAGAGCTGTCTCCAGAGGGTGTAATATATTGTGGCAACAATTAATGCCTCTTTTTCCATCTTGGGAATTGGAAAAAGGGGAGTAATAATCATCAAGTTCCTGATTTATATTATCGTTTATTGTGGAACAGTTTCTACAACAGGCTAGCATTTTTCTTCAGAAAATAATCCTAAATTCACGAACCTAAAAACAAATAATTTAACTCCCCCATAACAAGATGACACATGATATACGGTGCGCGTCAAAATTATGGAACAAACTCATTTTCTCAGAAAAAAAATTTGGCAACAGAATCCTGAAATTATTTTTCACCTTTAAATTTTTGAAGAATTTTTGTTGCACCCTGTGCCATCTCCATTAATCCTCTAAATTTTTTGAATAGGGAAAGTGGATCATGTGGTACTTTTTTGGATAGATCTTTGTATCTTCTTTACAGGCATGCAGAAATTTTCAAGAAAATAATTGTTTTTTTGGAAAATCAGTTAGTTCAAAGAGGTTTTCAGTATGTGCACTTTGTCATGGCTCATTTACTTTGAGACGATGGTACCTAATGAAATTTGTCACCGAATGAAAGTCGACCATTACAGTTTAGTTCATGCACAACTTTCAACAATTTTTTTTTTAAATTTTCAATATTCTGTGATCTTCTCATCATATTATACTCATTCAATTGTGTATTAACCTTCGAACTGTCATTTTTCGATAAAGTACTGAATTTCAATTCGATCTTATCTATATTTTTGGAAATATGTATTGGGAAAATGGAATTTTGCATAGGTATATCTGCGGAATCATGGGGTGGATTTTACCCATTCACGAATTCGGCTACAAATATCGAGTTTCTAAGTTGTTTCTTTCGAGAGTTATTGTCGGCCGTTAGGCAAGATCGAATTTAAAATCCAGTACTTTATCGAAAAGCACTGCCGTGAAAGCAGCAGCTTTTGCGCGCATGTTCAAATTCGTTGCCGAAGCGGTCATCTCCATTGAACGTGCGCGCAAAAGCTGCTGCACTTCGTTTATGCCAACTAAAAGGTTGGTTTTTGAATAAAGAGTATAACATTGCAAGTCAGCGAAATCTGACGTTTTAAACCGAACAACCTCCGTGATATCTGTTCCTTCATGCAAGTATTTCTAGAATTCACTTCAAGAGTAAATACGTTTTCTTCAAATGCGTAAAATACCATATCTGAAAGATTAATTATTTCATGCTGAATGATGTTTATTCGTCATTTTATTATGCTATTTACTGCAATAATTGTTCTCAATGAAATTTCCTTCAAGGAACTCTTCCATGGTAAGATATTTTTTTAGAAATTACGACATCTTCGGATTAGACATAGCAAATCAAATTACCGAAGATAAAACTGGTTACATCGCTCAGTCAGTTCTAAATGATGAGTTCTTATTCTCAGGTTAGATCAATTGTTTCTTGTTCGTCAGGTTGAATTTAACCAAGAATTCTTCACCATAAGTTTTGTGTTGTGCACATGTTCTGGGGAACAGCGCACTAACGTTTTTGCGCGCATGTTCTAGGGGAACAGCGTGCTATCGTTTCGTCTAAATGTCTGTAATTTTCGATGATTGAGCCGAAAATGGTCTCAAACGACTAGGTTGGAGTCACTGATGACGAATCCGGTGTCAAAATCGGTTATGTCCGGCCGGCCGGCCGTCACCACGATTACATTTTCAAAATAGGAAGGTTAAGTTCGCTAATGGGCCGAATCGGTCAGATAGTTTCGGAGTTACAGCCATTTGAAATTTTGAGGCTAATTTCCTCATATTTCAGAAACTACAGAAGCTATTGGATTGAAACTTGGCAGTTAGTTGGAGCACTACAACACGCAACTTTTAGCGAGATCTCGTTGAAATCGTATTGTTACTCAATTAAAAAAAAATTCAAAATTTTTTTTCAAACTATTGTTCTTTTTCGAGAAGAAATTAATTTATACCTTGAACTTCATATTTCCCAGCAGTGTATAATATTTCAATCCGATACGGCTATTAGTTTTGGAGATATTGGAAAAAAAATGTAGAATTTCGTGGTTTTCTTCTCGATTTCGTTGTTTTTTTCGGTATAACTCAAGAAACCCTGAGTCAATCGTGATTAAACTTCGCAGCTAGTTTGAAGATGTTGAGGAATAATAATGTGCAGAATTTCGTGATGATCGAGTCATTAGAACAGTTTGAAAAAAAATTCAATTTTTTTTTTTTTCAAATATTTAATATTCTGTGGTCTTCTCATCGTATTATCCTCATTAAATTCTATATGAACTATCAAACTGTCATTTTAAGTACTGGATTTCAATTCGATCTAATCTGTATTCTTGAAAATATTGGGAAAATAAAATTTTGAATGGTTATATCTGCGGAATCATTGGGTTTATTTAACCCCCGGCCTAACGGACGGGCCGTAAACACAATAACTTCCCAAAGAAACAACTTAGAACCTCGATATTCGTAGAGTAGGTTTGGACCTTAATCACGAAGGTCGAATTCGTGAATGGGTAAAATCCGCCTAATGATTCCGTAGATATACCCATTCAAAATTTCATTTTTCCAATATTTCCAAAAATACAGATTAGATCAAATTGAAGTCTAGTGATTTATCGAAAAAAAAATCTGGAAAAGCACTGTCGTGAAGGCAGCAGATTTTTCGCGCATGTTCAAATTCGTTGCCGAAGCGTCATCTACATTGAACATGCGCGCAAAAGCTACTTCTTTTTGGCAGTGCTTTTCTAGATTTTTTTCAAATTTTGAGTCGAAAATAGTCTCAAACGATTAGGTTGGACTCACTGATGACAAATATGGTGTCAAAATCGATTCTGTCCGGCCGGCCTTCTGTCCGTAGGCTCAATAACGGGTCTTCGAAAACTTGAAGCTCACAAGCGACGATCAAGTTGGTTGATAGGCAAAATGTGCCAAACGGTTTCGGAGTTATAGTCATTAGGACTTCTGAGGCGATTCCCCTGTTATTTCGGGAACTACCTGTGCGATTGGACTTGAACTTGGTATTTAATCTAGTACTTGAAGCGAAAATTACAGAATACTAAATTTCGTAAGAAAATATGCTTACAAGTTCACCAAATCTTCCCATCAGGAAGTAAAGGTTCTTTTGGCGAGGTGAATACGTGAAAAGATTATCGCTTTGGCAACAAATTGGAACATGCTCGAAAAAGCTGCTGACTTCACTCTGTTAGAATTTATATACAACATAAATACACACCCAGTATATAACATATTCTTTATGTTCGAATGTCATGGTGAATTCTATGAATCCAGCATAGATCACAAGCCTATAATTACGAATGAATACTGTCAAAGTTGAAATGAGATTCACAGAAAACACCTATTCATTATTGAATAATAATATTTTCTGAGCTGATACATATGACTTGCATGAGTTTGATTATTTCTGAGAACCATCTAATCTGAAGAGAAGACATTAGATTGAAGAAATCAAAATTAGTTATTGGAGTCGATGATAATTAAAGTTGAAAATTCACTCAATCATGTTCTGACCTTGAACCTTCTTGCTGGCTTATTTCGCATTCAGGATGAAGTGAGTATTCAATTTAGATTGATACTGATCGAAAAATAATAAATATGAGATGCCCGGAAGGGGCAAATGTAGAAGATATGTCTAACAGCTGACCGTAAGCACATTAACTTCCGAAAGAAACGACTTAAAAATTCGATATTTGTAGAGTAAATTTGGATCTTGATAACGAAGGCCGAATTCGTGAATGGGTAAAATCTACCCAATGATTCCGCAGATATACCCATTCAAAATTTTATTATCCCAATATTTCCTAAAACTCAAATCAGATCGAATTGAAATCCAGTACTTTATCGAAAAATGACGGTTCAAAGGTTCATATGCAATTTAATGAGGATAATATGATAAGAATATCATAGAATATTGAATATATTTAAAAAAAAATTGAAATTTTTTCAAATTGTTCTAATGACACGATCCGCACGAAATTTTGAGCAGAGTTGTCTTTCAGCATCTCCAAACAAGCCGCGAAGTTTTATCATGATTGAATTAGTATTTCTGGAGTTATACCGAAAAAAACAACGATATCGAGAAGAGAACCACGAAATTTGACATATTTTCTAACAATAACTCCAAAAATTATGATTGTATCGAACTGAAATTTGGCACACTGCTATGAAATATGAAGCTCAATGTCTTATTGGAACTGTTTTTTGAATATGATGAACGGTTCTCGGAAAAAAAAAATTTCTAAATAAATTTTGAAAAAAACATTTTTATGAATTTATTGACAGTATGATCTTGACAAAATTCCGCTAAAAGTTGCGCGTCTTTATATTCCACCTAACTGCCAAGTTTCAATCCAATCGCTGCAGTAGTTTCTGAAATAAAAAATAAATATCTTCAACCGATTTGATCCATTAACAAACTCAACCGCGGCATTTCAATGCGCAACCTATTCTGCATGTTTCAAGTCGCTAGCTCACTCCGGTCGACAGTTATCGTGTCCACGGCTGGCCGGACAGAATCAATTTCGAGGCCGGATTCGTCATCAGTGAATCCAATCTAGTCGTTTGAGACCAATTTTGAGAAAAAATTCGAGAATTACAGACATTTTGACAAAACGATAGCATGCTGTTCCCCTAGACCATGCGCGCAAAAATATTACGATCTTTTTTTTGTTCTTATGATCCTGATGAGACGCATTCGCAACAAATTTCAACAAGCACGTATGAGTTTTCCTAGATTTTATAGTTTACCATAAATATTTTGCCTGTTTCAGATAAATAGTAAACTCAATTAGGGAAGAATTTCATTTTGATGAATACCGTATTTGTAAGAAAACACAAAAAAATTAACTTGTTTGTGATTCTGTGTGAAGTGAATAAAAAGCATCAGAAAAATCTATAATTAGGTATAATGTGGTGCGAACGACACACATCCTTCTCCCCAACATAGATGCGAAGAATACATAGAATATAATCTATGCATCTTGCCATTCTTGCCCTTAACCTTCCTTCAAGGTGCCTTTTGTGCGAGGGAGATTCGGAGATTTGGGTAATCGGAGATTCACCCAATTGGCCGAGAAATTAACCCTATTGGCCAATAGGGTTGAATCCCCGATTCCCTAAATCTCCGAATCTCCCTCGCACAGAAGGCGGTCACAGAAAAGCAGATGAGCACCTATACTCAATTCACTTTTATAAAGTAGCCTGGTTGGCCATCATTTAGGTCTATCATGTTTTTGTAACCAAAACCAAGGAAGGTTGGCGCTCCTGAAATATGTCAAAGTAATTCGACTCGAGGTTGCCAATTTCTTTCAATAACAATTCAGCTTCAGCCATAATAAATTAACATTTCGCTTTGATTGTATTGTATTGAGCCTTAAGTAGGTAGTCATGTTTGAATTGAACAAATTCTTTAAACAATAATTTCAAAAGTTATATATTTCGTGGAATTGTTTCGATAGGAAGTAGTACATTGAAAATGAACTTGGTATATCCTATGTTGGCAGAACATTGAATTTTTATGCACGAAAATAACATGAATTATACAATATCTCATTCAAAGCTATTTTTTCTAATATTTTAGGAATTGCTTTTTTCTGGGAACTGAATATTTGAGTTGACTTCAAAGTATGTCCATAAAACATAATTCCATATCTTGCTTTTGACTCGAATACTGCATGATAGGTAGTTTTCATGGAGAATTTATCCAGATATCTTGTCATTACACCCAAAGATAACAGACTGAAGCTAAGCTGCATCCCAGTTTAGAAAGATGTTGATCACAATCCAGTGCATGTATCATTCACGTAGATTCCCAAGACCTTTGTAAATGGAGTTAGTTCTTTTGAGGTTAACTGTGTCACAGGTTTCGAAGTACTACTACATTTTCATACTGGAAAATTTCAAGTTGTGCAACAATGTATTTGAAGGACTTCTGTAGGCTTATTTCTTGAGAATTTAGAAAAGTAGGGAATTCGAAGTAACGGACTACTCTATATCCATCATTTTTCAGTAAAAATCCAAACACTCGATTCTTGATTTCCGTACAAGAAAAAAGCATTACTGAATCCTCCAACCATGTTTACAGACGTGAAATACTTCCAATATTAACAGAGAATAAAGTTTTTTCAACATTCGCCAGGTCTTTGAAATTATTGAATTCACATAATATTTTCTCAAATTCATTACTTTCCAAATATAGATTGACATTTTGAAAAATAAGTAATTACTACGACCTCTTTGTAGAGAGGACAACGTTGTGTAGTTATCTGACAGGAAAATGACTATAACCTAACATTTTCAAAATATACACGGTGAAATCTGTCAGGATGTCATGGCAAACCGGGATACTTTATAAAAGTGAATGAAGTATACATCATGCATGGAATTAAAGTTGGGATCACCGAATACGAACGAGCTTTCAAAGGCTTGATTCGATGTTCCTCTCGATGCTCATGTTGGAAGGTTTGTTATTTTTGGATAGTAAACGCAAAACTTAATGTCTTTTAAACTAAGCATAACATACGTTGTTGTTATGAGAATATAAATAGTATGCAAATTGATCTTTGTCAGCCTGGTGACGGTTTAATTTATAACGAATTACTTTATTCACCACGAGCCATGACCAAGTAAACAATTCGAATTAGATTTTATTCATTATTCTGAGAATGAATAAGAAAGATAATTTTTTATAGAATCGCCTATATCCGGAATCATCACCTTATCCAATCACCACAAGAAACCTATATATCAATTTCATTTTCATTATCTAATTATCTATCTTATAGTTTATCGTTAGAAGAGCAATAATTGATCACTCCTACATAAATGATGTGATTAGTTGTGTGAAATTACTATATTTCTCGGAAAACATTGGTTAGTGGATTGCTTTCAAATTGATGGACATGATTTGTACGAAGGAATTCCGCAGTTTGTATACAGTGCTTTCATGATGAAAGGAATAAATTCATTTAGAAATTATGTTTCTATTTCATGTTAAACTCCTCGGACACATCCATTATTATATTTATTTGGAAATTTTTTGCAATGGAAATTTTGTATAAAGGGTGTCTCATTTGAGAAGTATGACTTTGTCATTACTTTTTCAAATTTAATACCGTGTATATTATTTCACTTTACTACGATAAATTCTTATTACTTTTTGTGAACATACCATATGCCTAAACTCGATGGATTCCCAGATATAACGGAGATAGTGGATAAGGAAAGATACGATATGAAAACACACAAATGTAATTCCTATTTAATTATTGATGTTCAATCTGTTGTCCGTTTACTTCGAGGCATTTCTGAATTCGATACAATATTTCCCGTTGCACATTCTCAATTAATTCTAGACTGATAAGTACCTAATAAGAATTTATCCTAGAATTGTAAAGTGAAATAATATACAGGTCATTACATTTAAAAAAAGTAATGACCAAGTCATATCTCTCGAATGAGACACTCTGAAGATGAAGACACTCTGTATACAAAATTTTTATTGCGAAAAAAGTCCAAATAAATTTGATAATCGACGTGTCTGAGGATTTTAACAAGTAAGCAATGTATTATGAAGTACCTATTCAGGTTAACAGAAGAATGCATGGATGATGGGGAACAGATTACAAGTTTTTGGTCAAAATGTCTGCAATTCTTGATTTTAAACGACTAGGATAACTCACTGTTTCAAATTCCAGTTTGAATCGATCCTAATTTTCGGAGATATTGGGAAAAAATTATATTAAATTTCGTGTTTCCCGTGGGTATAGTTGTTTTTTTACGGATATAACTTGAAAATTTCTGATCCGATCATGATGAATCCTGATGACTGGGGTAGGCAAATGCTGATGAACAATTTAGTGCATCATTTCGGATTTATGTCCATTTGATATCATGTCCTCTTAATATTCGGAAAATAAAAAATGGTACAGTTCAAAAAAGTCCGATTTTTGCGCGCATGTTCTGGGGAACAACGTGCTATCGTTTTGTCCAAATGTCTGTAAAATTCGGTGAGCCGAAAATAATCTCAAACGACTAGGTTGGACTCACTGAAGACGAATCCGGTTTCAAAACCGATTCTGTCCATCCGGCCCTTTGTAGACACGATTAGTAGGTTGCTTTTCAAAATGCGACGGTTAAGTTCGTTAATGGGCGAAATCAGCCAAACGGTTTTGGAGTTAGAGCCCTTTGAAGTTTTGACTTTATTTTGGCGACAATTTAGAAACTACTGGACCGATTGGATCGAAACTTGGCAGTTAGTTGGAGTATAACAACGCGCAACTTCTCGAGAAATTCTGTTGAGATCATACTATCCGTAATTTTTGAAAAAATTTTTTTCGAAAAAAAAGTTTTTTTGCCGAACTATTCATCACAATTGAGAAAAAAATCAGCGCGAACTGTAAGCTCTATATTCCACAGCGGTGTGACAAATTTCAATCCGATACGGTTATTAGTTTTGGAGATATTGGGAAAAAATATATGAAATTTCGTAGTTTTCTTTCCCACATCGTTGTTTTTTTCGATATAACTCAAGAAATACTTATTCAATCACAATAAAACTTCGCACCTAGTTTGAAGATACTGCAATACACTTTTGTACAGAATTTCGTGATGATCATGTCATTAGAACAGTTTGAAAAAAAAAAATCAAATTTATTCTTTCAAATACATATTCAATATTCTGTGATCTTTTTGTCACATTAAACTAATTAAATTCTGTATGAAAGTACTGGATTTCAATTCTATCTAATCTGTATTTTTGGAAATATTGGAAAAATAAAATTTTGAATGGGTATATCTACGGAATCATTGGGCGGATTTTACCCATTCACGAATTGGACCTTCGTAATTAAGGTCCAAACTTTCTCCACAAATATCGAGTTTCTAAGTTGTTTTTTCGGAAGTTATTGTGTTTATGGTCCGGCTATTAGACAGCCTCAGATATCTTCTGGAATAGCAACGCAGATAGTGAAACTTTGTTTATCAGTATCTGTAGTCATTTCAAAGAACTTTACTCGTACTTCACCAACAATATAATCAATCAACTCTAATGAGGAATTAGTTACTTGTGTTTTTCATGATCTCTTCGAAATAATCACTTTTTTTTCTATACTCATATCTCCTTGACCTTTACATGGTTCTACGGATCAAGTTCATGTTTCAATTCTACCAATTATTATTAACAGTTGAGTATACAAGCAGAAATTACCACATAAGTCTAGTCGTGACTGCACAAGAATCAATTTGTAATTTCATGTCTGGTGTTTCCAAGAAAGAAATATGACTGCATAGTCAGTCAGTCATAGATTTACACCTGTGAATTAATTAAAAAAATATTTTGGGTTGAATTGTATTAAAAAAATCGAGATTTTGACAGTGAACACATACATTTTCTCGCACACATTCTAGGGGAACAGCGTGCTGTCGTTTTGTCCAACTGTCTGTAATTTTCGAATTTTGTTCCGAGAATGCTCTCAAACGACTAGGTTGGACCCACCGATAACGAATTCGGATAATCGATTCTGTCCTTTCGGCCGGCCGGCCAGCCATGGACACGATAACTGTGGAACGGAGCCAGTTAGCGACTTGAAACTTTGAAGGTACGTCTCGCATTTGAATGCCCTGGTTCAGTTCGTTAATGGGACAAATCTGTCGAATGGTTTTGGAGTTATAGTCATTTGAACTTTTGAGATTAATTTCTTGATATTTCAAAAACTACTGACCCTATTGAATCGAAACTTGGCAGTTAGTTGAAGCAAAGCAACGCACAACTTTTACGGAATTTCATTGAGATCAAATTTCCATTGAATTCTGAAAAAACATTTTTTCGAAATTTTTTTAAAAAATTTGTTATTTTGGAAATTGTTCACTGAATTCGAAAAAATTTTCCGCTCATATCTTGAACATCATATTCTACAGCAGTATATCGAATTTCATTTTCATACGACCATAATTTCTGGAGCTGTTGGAAAAAAATATGTAAAATTTCGTGATTTTTTTCCTCGATATCGTTGCATTTTCCGGAATAACTCAAAAAATGCTGATTCAATAATGATGAACATAGCA
Source organism: Myrrha octodecimguttata (assembly GCA_958510865.1). Lineage (NCBI taxonomy): Eukaryota > Metazoa > Arthropoda > Insecta > Coleoptera > Coccinellidae > Myrrha > Myrrha octodecimguttata. The sequence continues at coordinate 76,903,190 of OY294057.1, forward strand.
CCTTGTTTGAAAATGCTGATGGGCAACTTTGTGCGCAATTTGGTGATGATCGTGTCATTAGAACAATTTGAAAAAAAACGGCCGGACCGTAAACACAATAACTTCCGAAAGAAACAACTTAGAAACTCGATATTTGTAGAAGAGGTTTGGACCTTAATTACGAAGGCCGAATTCGTGAATGGGTAAAATCAACCCAATGATTTCGCAGATAAACCCATTCAAAATTTTATTTTCCCAATATTTGAAATTGAAATTGAAATGCAGTACTTCATCAAAATATGACACTTTGAAGGTTTATACAGAATTTAATGAAGATAATATGATGAGAAGATCACAGAATATTGAATATTTGAAAAAAAATATTTGAAATTTTTTTTTCGAATCGTTCTAATGACACGATCATCACGAAATTTTGCACAATGTGATCCTTCAGCATCTTAGAACTAGCTGCAAAGTTTCATCACGATTGAATCAGTATTTCTTGAGTTATATCGAAAAACAACGATATCGAGAAGAAAACCAGGAAATTCTACATATTTTTTCCCAATATCTCCAAAACAAATAGCCGTATCGAATTGAAATTTGGTACACCGCTGTGAAATATGAAGCTCAAGGTATAACTGAAATTGTTCTTGAATATGAACAATGGTTTCAGAAAAAAAAATTTTTCGGAAAAAATTTTGAAAAAAAAATTTTTGAATTGGTCGACCAAAAGATTTCATTGAAATTTTCCTCAAAGTTCCACGTTGTTATGCTCCAACTAACTGCCAAGTTTCGGTCCAATCGCATCAGTAGTTTCTGAAATATGAGGGAAAAAACCTCAATACTTCAAATTGCTATAACTCCATAACTATTGGGACGATTTGACCCATTAACGAACTCAACCGCAGTATTCGTATGCGCGAACCACCCTACAAGTTTCAAGTTGCTAACTGGCTCCGTTCGACAGTTATCGTGTCCACGGCCGGACAGAATCAATCATCGAAGATAACAGACATTTGGACAAAACGGCAGCACGCTGTTCCCCTAGAGTACGCGCAAAAATAGTGGAACGCAACGAATTTGCCACTGTAGAAGACCATTTCAGATGAAGAAAAACGGAAAATATCCACCTATTTCGTCTAATCCCGCGACAGCCAAAAAACGGAATATTTCCCAAACAACTATGAACATCTGAACGATACAAACAAAAATTCCAAATATGATCGAAAAAAAATCACACAGCCAGAAGGACAAGCCTGAACGCTCTTAATCGAACAACAAAAGACGCTAATCAATCTCCAGACAACCCGGTACCGGAAAAACCTAATACATTTAGTGTTTCTCGCTGTTACATAACAAATCGTGACTTCACCAGGTCCAGGTCTGTAGGTGATCTTGGAATCCTACGAACGCTCAGATCTGTATATAAACAAAATCTTGGCGGAGATCGGCATCAAAAACGATGAGGTGGTTCATAGTGCCGCTTCTGCTCGTAGCTGCAGCAGCTATTGGTGATGGACAGGCAGAAGACAAGAAACATGGTGTAGTGTACCTCATAGGGACCTTGGACGATGACCCAAGGATTTCAAACGCGAAGAAAAGGAACGTGAATTTGTTCAAACCTGTGGCTGATGGTGAAGCTTTGGCCGATGGTGTTTACTTCAGGCCGGAGAATGGTGAACCTCTGAAACACCCCGAGGTGAGTTGGGAATTAATACTTTTTTTGTTCACTGCTGGATGTAGATTCATACTAAATTGAATATTATTTATTCAGGTCAATTCTGTTTGCAAAAAGCAATATTACTAGGAAAAAGATATAGCTATCATAACAAGATTTGAATTATTGGTATTCTGATCAACGATTATGAGCGATATGATCTGTCACCTTAACAAGAATCTAGCAACCTCAAAATAGTCCTTGCTATGCTTGATTACAAGATACGTTAGGAAAGAAATCTTACAGAAATCCATTTGTCTCAGTATTATTTCTTCAATGAATTCGAAAATATTGAAGATAGGTTAGTATGTGCAAATAGAAATTGGTTCAAGATTCTCTGGAATATTCAATTTTGATGAAAATTCTTGGACTAAAATACCGGCATCGTAAGCAACAGCTGAGATGATTATTCTAATGATCTCAACAACAGCATTTCCTTTGAATTGCCAACAGAAAAGTTCATCGAATTTCGAATTATTAACGCCTGCATAAAATTGCTGCATTTGATTTCTGGAAACCAATATTCTAGTGGTATCCAGGAAATTGGCCAATTTGACTTTGATTGGTTTTTCTGTTTCGTAATATTTTTGAATAAGTCGATGTTTACATGAATAAAAAAGTATATGCTAAAGGAAATATGTTCAAGGTTCTCTAGAATATTTAAGTTCAAGGAAAATTCTCAGACTAAAATACAGGCATAGTAGACAACAGCTGCGATGATTATTCTAATCATCTCAACAATAGCAATCCCTTTGAGGTGCCATAAAAAAAGTTTATCGAATTTCGAATTATTAACGCCTGAATAGAATTGCTGCATTTGATTTCTGGTAACCAATATTCTATTGGTATCCAGTAAATTGGTTATTGACTCTTTTTGTTTCCTAACATTTTTCATGTCGATGTTTGCATGAAAGCCGTAGATAGAGGTAATGTATACGAAATCATAAAAAAACTCACGAAGTAGGGTTATTTTCTTCTTCTTTGTAGCCATGATACAAATACATGAAGTCACAAAATACAGTGTTGTCAGTTCTAAAATCACCGAATATGATAGCAATATTGCTATGACAAAATTCACAACAAACATTGATATAACACTCGGAACAGAATACGTACTAACATGACTATATTGCTATAAATTAGAAGGATAACAAAATGACTAGAATAGCAAGGTTCATAGCAATGCGCAAACAGAAACGACCTGATTAAATGCTCGAAGTTGGTGCGGTTCCGACTAGGTATTAGTGTCTCTTTAAAATACATGTCACGAGTTGATTTTTATATAATACAGGGTGATTCCTCTCATCGAATAAAACAATTTTTTCATTTACCATTTTTCCATATTTGGCCTCAATAAAAAGATACAGAGGGTTGAATTTCCTAAGAAGAAAATCAGTCTTTTTCAGTTAATTAGTTAATTCTACCACAATTGCATTAGATATTAGTTAATTCTACCCGAACTTCTTTAGATATTGATAAATTCTACCGAAACTGCATTAAATATAAGTTAATTCTAGCACAACTGCATTAGTTCTTGCTGAATTCTGACACAAATGATTGTTATTGAATATTATTGAATTTTTGATTTCACAGGAACTCCTCAATCATCGAGTAAGGAGATACGTGAAGAAAGACGGTATCGGAAGTAGCGGAGGAGGTGGTTATGGAGGCGGTGGAGGAGGTGGCTTCGGCGGCGGATTCGGTGGAGGATTTGGCGGCGGAAAAGGGGGTGGCATTGGAGGGGGAGGATATGGCGGAGGCGGATTCGGTGGCGGAGGTTTCGGTGGCGGAGGATACGGTGGCGGCGGAAAAGGAGGTGGATTAGGAGGAGGGGGAGGTTTAGGAGGAGGTGGATTAGGTGGTCACGGTGGTGGATTAGGTGGTCACGGTGGTGGCGGACACGGGGGTGGTGATAGCGGTTTTGGAGGAAGCGGTCTTGGTGGTGGTAAAGGAGGTGGATTAGGCGGAGGCGGCGGGGGAGGTTTTGGCGGAGGAGGGGGTTTAGGGGGAGGTGGGTCTGGTGGTTACGGTGGAGCAGGACACGGTGGGGGTGATAGCGGTTTTGGAGGGGGCGGTCTCGGTGGGGGAAAAGGAGGTGGATTAGGCGGGGGCAGTGGTGGTGGACTTGGTGGAGGCGGAGGCTTAGGAGGGGGTGGATATGGCGGAGGAGGACACGGCGGTGGTGATAGCGGTTTCGGAGGTGGCGGTCTCGGTGGAGGAAAAGGCGGTGGATTAGGAGGGGGCAGTGGGGGAGGACTCGGTGGAGGTAGTGGTATCGGCGGGGGAAAAGGCGGCGGATTAGGAGGCGGTGTTGGGGGAGGACTCGGTGAAGGCGCAGGTGTAGGAGGCGGTGGTTACGGCGGTGGCGATAGTGGTTTTGGAGGGGGTGGAATTGGTGGCGGAAAAGGCGGTGGATTAGGTGGAGGCGGCGGGGGTGGACACGGTGGAGGTGGAGGTTTAGGAGGTGGATCTGGTGGCTACGGTGGGGGAGGCCATAGCGGTGGAGGCGGTTTCGGTGGATTAGGCGGTGGTAAAGGTGGTGGATTGGGAGGCGGTGGAGGATCAGGTGGTTACGGCGGAGGAGGTTTGGGTGGCGGTAAGGGAGGCTATGGCGGAAGTGGAAGTGGAGGATTAGGTGGAGGAGGAAGTGGAGGTTGCAGTGGAGGATGTGGAAGTGGAGGCGGTAAAGGTGGCGTCTTCGCACAAAGTTCATCTTCTTCTTCTGCGGGTGCATACGGGGGAGGCAGCTAGTGAGTATCCAAATTATGTCAATAAATTATATTTCTATTTCAATTTATACAAATCGTTGGAAATTTATGGCCAAGTTTCAATATTTACATAATATGTTCAGAGCTTCATAAATAATAAACAGCGGATAAAAGTTCGACCGAAAAACCTGTAGGCGAATTTTTTCTGATTTTCGATAGCTTGTCATATTTTCGAAAGTATTCCTCGTTCTTAAACCTAAGTTCCCATAGAGAGGGGACTTAATGTCAGCTCGAAGCATTGATATATCGAGAATTTGTTCACTTACTGTCCATACCTTAGATTAAATTTATCTTCACACATTTTGATATAAAGTGAAATTTCATTTCCGAAGATTTTTAACATCAATGAATAAACTGAATGGCACTTCAGATTACCCTGGAAATAACCTAATTCAGGTCGAAACGTGGGCGAATACAACAAATTAAATTTTTTAATACATATTTCCTCTGATGATTACTTTTCATTTCAGTGGACGCTGAATCGAGACATTCGAAGAAGTGCAATTTCCTTGTGTGAATTCTTTTGAACTTCATGTTATGTTCTCTGAGTGATATCTATAAATGTAAGACAGAAATAAAATGTTTCCATTTTCCATACAAACCTGGTTGAATATTTAATTGTATATCCTCAAATCCCTCAAAGTTCAACGAAAGTATATTCCTGGGTACCTAGTTGAGTCACAAAACACTACTGGACTCTGAAAAAAATTATTATTATAATTTCTTGCTAGTTACCTAAGAAGTTGAGAAAGCAATTCGAATCAGGAAGATTCTTTAAAATTTTCCAGAAAAAAAAATCCATTTGTCACGTGGTATTAAATATGCACACTATAACGCGTGGCGTCATAGTTTCGCATAGAACTGAATGGCTCTGATGAATATTACAAACAATTTTCCTAAGAAATTCTAGAATAACAGTGACATGAAGTCAGCAGCTTTGGCTTGCTTATTCGAATAAGTTGCCTAAGCGGAATTTTTTGAGGAAATAATAACGATATAAGAGAGGAAATAACAACGAAATACGACATATTTTCTCCCAAATATAACTTTGAGAAAAAAATGGGACTGAAGCGAAATTTAGTACACTATTTAAAAATATTATATCTTTAAGGATTGTTCTGAATTTCATGAAATGAAAAGTTTCAGGAAAACATGTTTTCAACAAATATTTTGGAAATTATAGAAATTTTTGTATTTTGAAGTCACTTATGGGCGCCTATTCTTGAATTCGGGGAAGAGAACGAATGATCGAAAGGGGGCGTATGTATCTACGAGTTTTTCAGGGAAACGGTATATTCTTGAAATGAATGAGTGCTTCACGGAGAGAGAGAGTGATGTTTCTCTTACGATTTGTGATGGAACGATACATAGAGGACGCTAATTATGTTTTGGGTATTTGACAATTTTGATCTATTTGGCACTAAGTCTTAACAATCTCGATTACCTTTCACTACAAGATTTCTGTTTTCACTCGAAGATGGACATGGCGAATGCAATTACGTGGGAAGTACGGAATGAAGATGTGGACGATGCAGAATTACAATACCAAATAGGTACGTGTCGATGTGCTTTCTAAAGGAAACCCGTTTGATCTATCTGATCAAAAATTTATCAAAACGTTGGATTAACTAAAGCTCAACTCGGAACACTGTGATTTCATTTCAGTTTTTTTTCATATCCTCCCTTGAATAATCTGAATTTAACCGACCTATCTACATTTCAGGTCTTTATGTAATGTAGTCGGTGAGCAGCCCCCTCTGTTTATAGTTGATTGGAAGTGATCTTTTTTTTCCAAAATGATCCATTTTACAATTTTCCGAAATACGCTCCCAACTCTTATGACAACTGTATGATTTCAAATTTGAATTATGACAATATATCACAGAAATATATTCTATGTCGATGCATTATACATGAAGTTGGCTACATGAATGAAGTTAGCTTCAAGTCTGTCGAAAATACTTGTTTTTGATTGGCATAATTGTTCGTCTATGACCGCTCATTCGGACTGCTCCCCATCTTGACTGCGATGGTATAAACGTTCTCTATCGTTCCATCATAAATGCCTGCGTTTCCTTGCCAACGTCGTCGAAACGCCAATTTTTCCACGATTGTTCTCTTCCCAGAATTCATGAATAGCGCTTCGCGATGTACAAGAATACAGAATTGACGTTTTGACAAATGGGAGGAAGGTCGAAAGGGAGATTGTGCCATAGAGAACGTTCTATACCATCGGAATTCAAGAAAAAGGCCCCATGATGTGTCCAGTACCTTTTCCACACGAAATAAGTCATCGAATATCTTTGGTTCTATGTGTCATAAACCCACAATTTTAATTCTTCTGTTTGTTTTTCCATTAATTCATTGTGTATAAATTTATACACAGCTTAAAGCTGTACCATTGTTTCATTTCCTTAAACAATACACATATCATATCCTTCAAAGAATGCCTACACTAAGAAATATTTATACTGAAATTTTAAGTAAACGACGACAAAGGTATTATCACTTACCACTTGGTCTGTGGTATTATTCGTAATATTTCTCATACTCCGTAGGATATAGTATTGGGTCTTGAAGTTCCAGACACTACAGACGCAGCTTTATTTCTAGTTAAAAAATATAACAGAGTTCCCTCTGTTATCTGAGAACTAAAGACTAATGTACGTTTATCATAGAAATGAAATATGACATAGAAAAGTTGATTTTGAAGTCAGACTTCAAGACTGACGAAATACACTAATTCAGAACTAATCGACGAGTTTTCAAAATTGATACCATGATTATCGCCATTTGTTCGATCAAAACCAAAAGAATAATCAAACACAACAACATTCAGAATATATTCTGCGAAGATGCCAGCGCCCTAAGGGATAAATTTGGAACCTGTCCAAGCTAGTAGTAGTTTTATGTAAACAAACCTCAGAAATGTGGTAGATAACGAATATTCATTGAGCAGAGCTTGAATATTTAAAGAAATTATTATAATTTTGTGTAAGATTTCTTGAGAAAGAACTTTTCGTTTGGATCACGATATAAAATCGTACTTTAAATCGTTCCTGGAGGATAATTTCGGTGTTATTTCAGTGTATATTGCTAGGTGGATCAAAATGAACCAATATCTATAAGTTTACTTGAATTTCTGGAAAAATAGGCACCTCAATAAGTAATTTAAGGACTCTTATTTATGTGAAGAAGTGCTGAATGCAGGCTATATTATGTGGTAAATCTAGAATCAGTCCAAATGATACGACTTGTTCTTTGTTTACAAACGAGTGAATCAATAAAACGAAAACAAATTTTCTGCTTCAGTTCTTTTGCATCGTATTTCTAAAGAAAAGGAAACAGATAAACATATACTTGATTTCGTTTTCATATTACAGCAGCTCGAAATACACATACAAAATGAAAAATGTCACTGCTGGTTCAACCTACCTATATATGGAAATGAAAAGTATTAATGTATTTATATGAATAACTTCAGCTATTATCAACTTAAACAGTATATCTAGTTTTTGTCAGGTTTTCAACCAGATCACTCTTTTAGAATAAGATTTTGTGTAGTATGTGAATTAGGTAGCTGCAGAAGTGCTCGGTAGTTTCTCTGCAGCATTTTTCTTCCAAATTCTCTTATTTTCAATTACACCTGAAAACATCATGACATGAAGTTGCTTCGAAATGAATACGTTGTAGGTAATTTACCTTTATGAAAATAAACATCTTCAGAGAAATGCAGTGAACATACTTTCATGTATTTCGTGACCTGTTTTCCAATCTTCAATTTCTAAAGCTAGGCCTTTCTTCTATCATTGAGTTCCCTGCCAAATGCTGTTTCCAAATTAAGTTTACTTTAATTTGGCTTTGGAAATAATGAAAACTAGGCAATGGATGATCCTTTCTTCTTTGACCATGAATAACATTGAGTTGAGGTACACAACAATAGTCATTTCGGGAGGATGCCATTTCGAATTAAAACAATCGAAAATTTTGATCGGAAAGAAAGGAATCGATTGATCAATATTACAAACACTTTCGGTATACCAAAATTTCAACTCGGAGAACAACACAAAAGCTCGAAAATGAACTCCAAAAGTAAGCAAATTACGTAAGAATAATAGGCACGTCGAAAAATTACTAGCTTGGAAGTGTTCGAATTTCTATCGCCAGAGGGCGTATCGCTTAGCAGTAGCTGCGAATTCGGTCTTGGGCAGTGTTATCATTGTTTAAACAATGGTGTTATTATTTCCTAAAGATAGATATTCTGTGATTCCACCAGATTTATCCAAATCTAAATATTACTGAATTATAATATTGTCAACATGATTTCGATTTTCCATTGAGGTAAGTACTGCTTATTTGAAGGCTTTCCTCAACCTACCACCAAAATCTCAAGAAAACCACGAATGAAAAAACATCGATCAAACATACATCGACAAAACTTATCGATACTTTGAATGTTCATCCCTAACTTATACCACTGCTGAAGTGGCTAGAGCGAATTTATGGTTATGTTACAGTTATTCTGTGATTTGGTGTTTCCTTTATGGGTTAGGTTTTTTCTGGTAGTCGGTGAACTACCTGATCTCTTTAGTTGTGTTCCTGCTTCGGATTCGTCGACTGTAATATATGACGTCATGGAATTCATTTTAGTTACAGGATTTATACTGATTGCATCCATTCTATTTTGGATTATGCATCCTTGGAAATCGAAAAGTGGAACTTATACGAGTTCTTCTGAAGAAGAATCTTCAGACAATGAACCCGAAATTACTGGTGAGAGAACAAAATTCTTAGAAAATAATTAGTCAGTGAAAAAATGTATCCAATATATTTCCTACGACCTTGGCACGAGTTTGATTGGCTAAATTTTTTCATTATGATGAGTGCTGCTCATGTATATATTTTGATGGTTTATATGTGATATTTACATACCTATATTCTAATACATGAGTTGAAATTTAAGAAATCTCTTTGTTATGTTCAGCTTTCAAAAGATCCAAATTATAATGGACATAAACTAAAAACTAATGGAATTGCTACTTCGTCAGAGCTTCGACTATTAATGTGAAATACTTCCAGATTCTGACAAAAATTTGGATACTGATGCTATTAATCCAGATACAAAAGTTACAGGACAACGTTGTTCAGTAAATCTCAAAATATCAGATGTTAGAAACATTCAGGATAGCCTGGATGATTATGAGAAGGTATGATTGATAAATCTTGTATTCATGTATAATTTCAGGCTCAAATGTACTGTTGCACTTAATTATTTTCGAAGCCCAAAACTGAAAGAAAGTAAAACAACATCCGAGCATAGCTTAACTCTTGAATATTCTAATTGCTGCTGTCCCTAAAGATTTTGTACTAAATTATTAACGTGGTTGAGCAGAAGTGACATTCTGACTTTGGTGATTCTTGTAGATTTCCTTGATATTTCTATTGAGTGATAACGCGCAAGATTGTCTTAAGAAAGTTGAAGTGTCTGAATGGGCAGAACATGAAATGATCAGAAATAGTATCTGGGAGGAGAAGTTTTGGGAAGCATTGGCCATCATCAAGAACTTCCAAATACCTAAAAGATATGGTAAGTAAGCTGTCAATGGTTTTCCTAAGTGGACTATGGAGAAATTAATTTTCGATTGAGAATAATACATAGTTGTACTTCTTTGTCAACATATACTATCTCCCATTTGTCACTTGTTTCTTTCCTTGATTTCAGAATTACATATGAGAATTGATTTCAGGTTTTTCCAAAGAGCACCTGATCAAAGAATATTTTCCCTTTCAGTATTTCACGAGTAAATATGTTCCCAAATTTAGGAAAATATTATATTTCATTTGTGAAAATCTCAATGAAGCTAATGAAAAGCTATTTATTGAGCAATTAAAAAGAGACTTCATGAGGAGAAATCTGACTCTTATTGAGTTTCCTCAAATGGAAATGTACTTCTCCTTTCTTCTAAGAACAGCATATATATCGGCAGAAAATATGCAGAATTGTACTCGAATTGCCAAGACATTACATATAGAGGATATCTATGATTTATTCAAATTTATTGAAGAAGACAATGCCAAAAGCAGAAATGATAATAAAATGAATAAACCCATTTTGTCTGAACAGTGTTCAAGAACTAGTACAGCAACGTTTTATTCTGGGGATAAAACTATTAATAGTGCAGATGAAAATAAAAAGAGAAAGCCTGAGTTGAAACAACAATATTCAAATTCTTTAACAAATATTTCTGCTGACGATGACATGAATAATGATAAACATTACTTATCATCTGCAAATAGCGATTCTACTCAAGATAATATACCACAGAGAAAGTTTTCTGAAGAAAACTATCATATGGATGGACAGAAAATATGCCTCATCATTGACCAGGAAAATTTTTATACTGAAATTGATCCAAAGTATAAGGTAGGTTTCTATTTTTCTTTTATTACAGGACTTGTTCCTATCATAAATATGTCAAGTTTTCACTTTCATAAAGTCTATAACTGAGCCAGATTGGCACCACTGAAATGTTGTTGAGGTCTTAATAATTCAGTAGGACTCATCTCGTTCTAATTGCATCCATTACTCTATGATTTCTTCTTCACAGCCCTAGTTCGTCCACAGCTGGATGTAGGGCTCTTTTTTCTTCCAAACTTGTCGATTCTGAGCCAATCGAAACCACTGTTTACCAGCTAATTGTGTGATGTCATCCAGCCGTCTTTTCTGTGGTCTTCCATCACTTAGCCAACTCTCCCAAGGTCCCCATCTATGAACTCTATGGGACCATCTACCTGGATCCTGTCTGGCCAAATTTCCTTTGCTATTCTCTTCAAGATGTCTATACTTTTGTTCTCCTTCTTATCTCTTCGTTTCGCACCCTATCTCTGAAACTCTTAACCTAGCATTCTTCCTTCTCTATGATTTAATTTAGTTTAAGACGTGAATAAATTGATCTTTGTATAGAACGATCAAGGCTACATACTTATCTGACAAGAAAATGAATCTAACCTAATATTTTTTCAATGGGGGTTTTTCCTTTAAACGAAAATGCAGTAATTTTCATGAAAAACCTTCAGAACATCACATTTCAAACATATAATTTCAATATTATATTTTCAAAAAAATGTTTGATCACCTAAAACTGAAAAATAAAAATGGGGATTTGAATTTAAAGGAATTTGTCATAAGTGCACGATATGGCAACGTCGAATTGAACTTTCTAGGAAAGAAAAGGACGTCAAATGTGTTACTTTGCTTAGGAAAACAGAGATAGCTATACTTCGATTTGGTTAGAATAGAAGACAACGACCAAGGAATAGAGAAAGAAGAGCACAGACTGTCATATTACTGACAATCGCAAACGGAAATTGTTTGGTTATATTGACAAAGAACACGTGTGTACCACAGAATAGGAATAAATATTTCATTATTCTACAGCAAAAAAAGCTATTCTACTATAAACACCGTTGTCACTTTGTGCATGCCTGACAAACCCCAAACCCCAATTTTGAAACCTGATTTTGAATACTTCCTGAAGGTAATTTGGGAAAATGATGAATCAAACCCATAATAATTATGTTCAAATTTGCATTTGCAGTAACAACCCAAATTCAGGAAAAACCCCCATTATACAGAATCCAATATGTAAAACTTCATGGCCTACTGACTGACTTCATAAAAGAGAATTTGGTGTGTTTTTAGAAATTTGTTTCTTCTTGAAACTATGCATCAGAATTTGAAGTTTGGTATAATCCTTCGATTCAATTTTTAGACACAGTATACCAAATTACAACTTGATAGGATAGTCATTTCCGAAAATATTGGTAAAATAATATGTGAAATTTCGTTATAGTTTCCTCAGAATCGATGTTTCCTCAACAACTCGAAAACACTGAGCTGATTGATAATTTGGTGAAAAATTAATTATGAAATATTGATTAGCAAGTTTTGCGAAGTTTCGTGACGATCATGTCACTAGAATTAAAAACAATAATTTTATATTTCAAGAATGACTGATCCGATCTAATTGAGATATTAGTTGAAGAAATCTGACATGTAAACTTTTTAAAATATTTATTATATATTATTTTTACGTATCAGTAGAAAATTTGAATAAATGGCTTTTCTAAATATGTTATTCCGAGAGTGCTTTCCCAAAGCAGCTCTACCTCCAGTTAAAGTGATATTTCAGATCATATGATCCTCACGAAAATATAAATGAAAGTTCAAGCTGTAATTCTTCGAATAATATATTTCGCTTCTTTTCTGTTTCATAACTTATTTTCACAAAGGTTTATTACTAGTTTAAATTATTATCATTATTCTTCAGTATCTTCTACCAGAAACTATAAAAGAAGAACAACTTCATACAAGAGATGGCACGAAAGAAGATTCTAAAAGACTCAAATATGTATTTGAGTTAAGAAATTTCAAAGTAAAAGTTTTGAAAAATTTAAGTCATCTGAATTTGATCAAGGATTTAGAGAGATATATAGCAAATATTGACAAAAGGACGTGTTCCTGTTTTTTTGTGGTTATTTTATCTCATGGAAATAAAGGTAAGCATAATGGATAAAATCAAAAGCTGTCATAATCAAAATGATTCATTAATAACACAGAAAACTTTCATATTTAAAATCTTGAATGTTTTTGTTAGGATTTCTTTTTTGGAGTGATTTGAGATGACATACATTGTGTTCTCTTGCAGATGTAGTTTATGGCGCCAACAGCTGCTATGTAGAGATCTCCCATATTATAAACATAATGGACAATAAAAAGTACAGTAAGATTCCTAAGGGGCTTATTCTTCAAGCCTGTCAAGGACAAAATTTATTAAAGCATGGTGAGTTTTAAGGTTTCATCAAACTTATTCCTACCCCATGAAAATATGCGCATACAACTTGAAATTTATTTGAAAGAAAACCATCCCAAATATGTTAAAAAGTCAAGGAACAACTTTTGAAAGGAAACTATTCTTTCAGCAACGTTTCGGCCCTTTATTGGGCCTTCTTCAGGCTAAAATGATACAAAAATGAAAGTTAATACAATGCATACAAAAATGAATATAAAATAACAATTTGAGCTATACAGACAACATACAGGTCAGCAAGAACAAAATATTAAGAAAGAATCGTCAATACAACATATAAATTCAAAAGCTCAGTAAAACAGATCTCAAATAAAAACAATTAAATAGGTACTTATTTCGACATCCCAGAAAGATACACTACACTTATCTGATAGACTTACCGTCAGAACAATAAAACCTTAAATGAACTTTCACATGGAGAAAGTCCGTGTTGGAAAATAAAAATGTTTTTCGAACAGGGTAGTCTATACATCGATGTATTGTTTTGAATGGTACAATGGTATTTATTCGGGATTTCTTGTTGAGGGAGAACTGTTTGTACCATTCAAAACAATACATCGATGTATAGACTACCCTGTTCGAAAAACATTTTTATTTTCCAACACGGACTTTCTCCATGTGAAAGTTCATTTAAGGTTTTATTGTTCTGACGGTAAGTCTATCAGATAAGTGTAGTGTATCTTTCTGGGATGTCGAAATAAGTACCTATTTAATTGTTTTTATTTGAGATCTGTTTTACTGAGCTTTTGAATTTATATGTTGTATTGACGATTCTTTCTTAATATTTTGTTCTTGCTGACCTGTATGTTGTCTGTATAGCTCAAATTGTTATTTTATATTCATTTTTGTATGCATTGTATTGTTAACTTTCATTTTTGTATCATTTTAGCCTGAAGAAGGCCCAATAAAGGGCCGAAACGTTGCTGAAAGAATAGTTTCCTTTCAAAAGTTGTTCCTTGACCGAAATTTGATTTCATATAGATCATCTGGAAAGATACTTGGTTTGATTATGTTGAAAAGCTTCACAATCAGACTACAGAGCACAACAATATTGTGACCCTGATCAACATCCCAGCTACCATCATTTTGTGTTTTTTGGTCGTTAGAACCTGAAAATTTAGATTTAAAACAAAATGGTGCACATGCAAAACTCAGCTTAAGTATTTCCTTATGACAAAAGAAATTTGAACCATTTTATACATCTGGCATCTCTTTATGATACAGAGAGGTACCAGGGGGTCAATTCTTGAATCTCGATCAAGAATTGAAAAGTATGACAATTGTCGTATGTTTATGTCGATTTTTTAAGTTTTCTCGAGCATCTGCAAAATTTGTGAGAGTTCTATTCGCCCTTTCGACTATGTTTTCAAGCAAATATTCAAGAAATAAAGTGAATGTAAGATATTGACAAATTTCAATTCGGAATATAAACATAACCTTATCACCGTTTCTTTTGATTTAGCAACGAGTGGTACGGAGTATTGGGAACTTCTGCGAAGATGCCAGCGCCCTAACGGATAAATTTGGAACCTGTCCAAGCTAGTAGTTTTATGTAAACAAACCGTAGAAATGTGGTGAATAACTAATATTTATCAAGTATAGTTACATATTAAAAGAAATTATTATGATTTTGTGTAAGATTTTTTGAGAAGGGACTTTTATTTTGGATGACGTTATAAAATCGTGCTGCAAATCGTTTCTGGCGGATGATTTCGATGTTATTTTAGTGTCTGTTGCTTGGTGAATCAAAATGAACCAATACCTAAGTTTACTTGAATTTCTGGAAAGATTGGCACCTCAATAAGTTATTCAAGGACTCTTATCAATGTGAAGAAGTGCTGAATGCAAGCCATATGATGTGGTAAATCTATAATCAGTCTGAATGATATGACTCATTCTCCTTGTTTACAAACGAATGAATCAATTAAATGATAAGACAGCTTCTCTGCTTTAGTTCTTTTGCATCGTATTTTGAAAAAAAAAGGAAACAGATAGACATATAATTGATTTTATTTTCATATCACAGCAGCTCAAGATATACATACAAAATGAAAAATGTGACAGCTGGTTCAACCTACCTATATAGAAATGAAAAATATCGATGTATTTATTTAAATAACTTTAGCTATTATCAACTAACTAACTCTTTTTGAACACCTATGATTTTGTGTAGCGTGTGAAGTAGGTAGCTGCAGAAGTGCCCAGCAGTTTCTCTGCAGGATCAGCATTTTTCATCAAAATTCCTTTATTTTGATTTACACCTAAAATATCTGGACATGAAGTTGTTTCGAAATGAATACATTGTAATTTATCTTTATGAAAATAAACATCTTCAGTGAAATTTAGTGAACATACTTTCATGTATTTCGTGGAGTGTTTTCCAATCTTCAATTTCAAAATCCAGGCCAAATGCTGTTTCCAAATTAACTTTAATTTCATTTGGCTTTGGAAAAAATGAAAACTTGAGGCAGTAGATGATCCTTTCTTCTTTGACCATGAATAACATTGAGTTGGGGCACACAACGATAGTCTTTTCGGGAGGATGCCGTTTCGAATTAATACAATCGAAAATTTTAATCGGAAAGAAAGGAATCGATTGATGAGTATCACAAACACATTCGGGATACCGAAATTTCAACTATGAGAACAACAGAAAAGCTCGAAAATGAACTCTCAAAGTAAGAAAAACAAATTAGAATAACGGGCGCGTCAAAAAACTACTAGCTTGGAACTGTTCGAGTTTCTATCGCCAGAGGGCGTATCGCTTAGCAGTATTTGCGAATAGGAGGAGATATGACATTCGGTTCTATTCAGGTCATGTTTAGTGATTGTTCATATTTAACTCAGGAAATCGACGCTAACATATGATAATTAATTGTCATACCACAGATTGGTTTGTGGTCATACTCTCCAATTCTTGGTCGAGATTCAAGAATTGACCCCCCAGTATTACTCACTTTGCGTCATTGATCATCCTGAATGCCACATTGTATGGTATCTTTCAGAAAACTTTCTAATGATTTTTCTCCTAATATCTGAAAAAGAAGTGATAAAAATTAAAAAACTATTTTTTAGAATTTGCCTGATCCACCAACTGACTGCAAAACAATTAGCTCCGAGGGAACGATATTTATAGAGTATAGAGGTTGAATTCGTGAATGCAACTAATGACTCCTCGGATATAGCCATTCAAAATTTTATGTTCCAAAAATAAAAAATCCTATCTTTTGAAACCTAGTACTTGATCGAAAAATGAGGGCATGGAGAAATTAAAGACTAGCAGTTTTCCTTCGAAAGTTACAGACAAAACTTATTTTTAGGATACAAAAATCAGTTTCTACCATACATTTTTTGTAGTGATTAGCGATTATTTCTCTTGTAGTTGATGAGAACTTGGCTACTGATGGCGCATCATCACCTGTTGAACCTAGCGATCTGAAATCTCCAAATTTCTTTTTATTCTCATCGACTGTTCCGGGATATGCATCGATACGAGATAAAACAGTTGGTACATGGTTCATCCAGTCGTTTTGTGATCAAATCGAAAAATATGCAGACAAGTAAGTTGTATTTTAGATATTGATACTAGTGTAGGCCATCGAATCTCCTTAGAGATATATTTGCCTATTTCTAAAGCCAGAGACAGCAGTGTAAAAGACATAGCGGTCTGATTGTCTGATGTTACAAAATGGCGAATGCGCTTCCTTTTCAATGGGGGTTTTTCCTGAATTTGGGATATAACTGCAAATGCAAATTTGAACATAATTATTATGGGTTTGATTCATCATTTTCCCAAATTACCTTCAGAAAGTATTCAAAATCAAATTTCAAAATTGGGGTTTGGGATTTGCCAGGCATGCACGAAGTGACAACGGTGTTTAGTAGAATAGCTTTTTCTGCTATAGAATAATGAAATATTTATTCCTATTCTGTGGTACACACGTGTTCTTTGTCAATATAACCAAACAATTTCCGTTTGTGATTTGTCAGTAATATGACAGTCTGCTCTTCTTTTTCTATTCCTTGGTCGTTGTCACTCTAACCAGATCGAAGTATAGCTATCTCTTTTTTCCTAAGCAAAGTAACACATTTGGCGTTCTTGTCTTTCCCAGAAAGCTGAATTCGACGTTGCCGTATCGTGCACTCAAGACAAATCCCTTTAAATGCAAATCCCCATGTTTTATTTTTCAGTTTTAGGTGATCAAACATTTTTTCAAAAATATAATATTGAAATTATATGTTTGAAATTTGATGTTCTAAAGGTTTTTCCTGAATATGACTGAATTTTCGTTTAAAGGAAAAACCTTCATTACTATGTATAGAACAAGGCTGGGCCTACTCCTCAGAGGGATAAAAAACCATGAAATTACACACTTTGATATTTCAAATGGAACACCCTGTTTATTATTGCTTTCTTTGATAAGCCGTAGCCTCCTGACTATTTCTGTATCATTCTTCTTCCCCATGTTTAGAAGTTTTCAAGTAATTGGTCAATGTACTTTTTTCCATTGGCATGAAAACTTTCTTTCAATTTGAAACCCTATAGTTTAGTTATAGGAACAGTTTACATCATCTGAAAGGAAATTTACTCCTTTTTCAACATATCTTATGATAAACAGGCCTTTCCGTTTGGTAAAAACCCTTTTTTTTATCGTTCTTGTTTGTCTCACAAAAGCCCTGATCGATAATTTTTTAAACCGAAATAGTATGATGAAACCCATTAAGAAAGGAAGAGAATATAACAAAAATTAAAGGAAAAATAACTTGGGGGCGATATCAGGTCGGGAAGGGGAAGGGGGTTAGTGTTTAAGGGTAAAATATGGTTTATCTTGAATTTCCGACAAAACTTCAATCGAAAGTCTCGCGTCAAAATATCTACATTTTAAAAAAAATTTGGTGGGCATTTTGGTCGATGAAATCTCTTCTTTCTGATGGCAAAAAAAAACATTCATCACTATGGTAAATTTTTTAAGAAAGTTCAAAAATATACCACTATAATTCACAACCAAATAAATAAATAAAGTTGATAACTCTCTAATAGCTTGTTCAGTTAGCATCGACATCGTGAGGTTTACTGTCTCTTGTAAAGCTTTCACTCTGACTTGAAGCATTTTCAATGCTTAGAACTCATCGATTCACCACAGACGATATTTCAGTTTATTTTCGCGTCGTTACATCGTAGCGCTCGTATGGTCGTAACTGTCAAATGCAATTTTAAGGTTAGAATCAGAACCAAGAACTTTGAATAAAGAACAACAGGAAAGAGCATAACGCTTTTCTACTTCGTATAAAAGTGGGACATAAGCGCCCATATTGAACCTCCAAGTATGACTCATGTTAGTTAGTTTCTTCAGACAAAGAAGTCTTGGAACAAGTTGGTCTCTCTTCAAAGTGAAAGGAAAGTCGGCCATATGCAACATCCATCCCGGACCCACGTTGTGAGGCATTATGCTCCTTCCTTATGTTCTTTATTCAGAGACCAAGACGAACTTCAAACGAAAGTTTTTTTCTGTGAGTCCACTTCCTCTACCGGAATAATAGAGAAGTATCTCCAGTTCGTGTCGCAGATGAACCTGAAACAAAAGAGCATCTATTAAACTGCCGGTATTTCAACTACTTACTTAACCTCAGTTTGATGCCAAATGCTTGATCAATTAATATTGATTATCGGTGTTTTGAATAATAATGCCTTTCTTCCAGTGTGGAGACTGGAGATACTACACACATAATTATATGACGTTTAAGCCAAGCTTGCCTTAAACAGGTTGTGAAAGACGTTTCAAAAAATTTGCCTTATTGATAATAATGATGATAGCAACATGGAAATATGGTAAACCCGCAAGATTTCCCGTCGCGAAGCTATAAGTAAGATATTCACATAATTGTAAGCAGTGTGAGTTCCTGAACAAAAAATATGAAGGCCAACATAGGCGGTCTCTCTTTGTTTGGAAGATATGGGCCCCCAAAGTTCCAAATTGTTGCATTTTCAGATCCTTTTTTCCGTCAAAAAAATGATCTCTCACTTCTCAAATCTAGTTCATAAATCATCTTTGAACCTTCAACCAACGAATAGGAACACTTTCTTTCAAGAATATTCATTATTTAAAGGAAGAAAAGTGAAAATATTAGACAACAACTTAACCTATATTTCTACGAAATACTTCTCAATGTTAAAGCGGAGCTTGGCAACAGCGTCTTTTCATCGCTGGCCAACGTATTATGACCGAAGGGTAGTTGCTGGCGGGAAATATGAAATGATGGACAGTTGAAGGATATGATTGTAAGGAAAATACTTCTGTCACTGAAGAAGAGGTGGTTATTCTAACATCAAAACAAAATCATTGAGAATATTTCTTTAAGGTTTCACTCTCAATATTTTCGTTTGAACTTTCTTTCTATCCCCTTCAAAATAGGGAGGTTTTTATCTACTTCGTTTTTGTTGTCTTCGAGATGGTCCCAGTTTAGAATGAGATTCAGGGTATTCCAATGAAATGGGTTATATAATAACCTCGATTTCATTGGAAATCTGGGAAGGGCGCGACCTATCACATATGAAAAAAATGTACGTTGAAAAATATATCAGGGCGTATTCTCATTCCATTACTATGTGTGTCAATCTTGTAGATTTCATTAGAAACGAATTCTCCTATTGGAAGATTTAGAGTTTCGCAGTAAACAGTAAGAACTAAGAACATATTTCATTTTTCTCGCCAGCAATAATCTGTCATTCACGAATACGCACGATGGCACGATTCCTACCGATGAAATTTGCGCCATTGCCAAACTTCACTTTTAGTCTGAGTCGAAATCAGAAGGAATAGAGGTTAAGTGGTTGTCCAGTAATTTCATTATTTTTTCATTAAATATTGATTATTCTTGAAAAAAAGTATTGCTTATTGTTGGTTGAAGGTTCAAAGGTGGTTTGTGAACTATACAGATGAAGTGAGAGATCGTTTTTATTGTGGAAAAAGGGACCTGAAAACGACTCATTTTGGAACTTAGGGGGCTCATATCTTCCAAATTAAGGGAGACCGCCTATGTTCGATTTCACATTTTTTATTCAGAAAATCACACTGCGTACAATGATGAAAATATATTTTTAATATCTCGGCGACGGGAAATCTTGCGGGTTTACCGGAAATATGATTTGTGAGAGTGGTACGAATATAAATGAAAAAACGATCAGATCTATTCTTTTAAGTATATTAGTAGATATCATAATTTTCAACACTGTCTGAGGTATTTGCAATCAGAGTTTTACTGCATTTATTAGAATATTTCGAATTATATACCTTGGAATATTATGTTAGCCAAAATCGTAGTTGATTTTTTTATTTATAGTAAGTTCACTTGTGTCGAATACCATCACTTACGATATTATTGATTACCAAGCAATTTTGTTAAGAATGTCACAACTGTACCTCATAACTAGCAAAATTTGTATGAGCAAAGATTGGCTTGAGCATGATGAAATTACGTGTAGTATCTCCACAAGATATAGATTGATGCCTCAATTGATATTTTTTTTTTTCAAGAGAACATTTTATCGAGATCTGTACAAGGGTTACCGAAGACGTTGGCAACAACAAATGGCGTCGGCTTGATAGTTCCTATCAAATGATTCCTTACCTACGAACAACTTTGTTCAAAAAGTTATATATTTGAAATGTACAAAGAATGATTTATTTGTATTTTATTTTTACAACATTATATATTTGCTTAAGTATATTGTTTTCATTATGCACATCCAGAAATTATTTAAAATATCCTGTGATTTATTTAAATGTTTCATCCTCATTTCAAATTATATGGGAGGTTCATATTTTTGCTACCCATTTTCATAGGTTGTTCCTCAGCAAAAATGACTAAGGGGCTTCCGCAATAGTTTTTTTCAACACTCACTTCTGGGGATCGGCGTGTGATTATTTGGCACAAGTATTGTCGATAAGTTTCGTTATTTTGGCGAAAATGGTCGTAAACTTCTAGGTTATGCTCGCTGATGAAGAATGTGGCGGTAAATTTTGTTAATGGGCAAAAATTCTCTAGTTTTGGAGTCGTACCAATTTCAAATTTTGTTATTTCCTACATATCTCGAGAAGTAATGATACAACCAAGTTGAAAATTGTGCAAAATTTCGAGGGGATCGTATTGTTGAAAAAATTGAATCGACCATTTTTTTTGTTTTTCGGAAGGTATTTTTCATATTTCGATGAAATGTGGCATAAACCTTTAGATTCATATTTAATTAAAGAGTGTACAAATTTCCAGCATAATATGATCATTTCTGGAAGTATTGGGTACATTTATTTATTCTTTTGAGAACGAGCATTACATTCTTTGGTATATTACAGTGTTAGCAGAGGAAGTGTCAACGGGGTATCATACATTTTTCCGTATGATACAAGAGCACAGCTAAAAACCTCAGCAAAAACTCTGTCTCCCTGTATAAGTGTTGTAATTTGTTCAGAGAACATGGATGGCATCTTTTTCATGGGAAAATAATTTTTTCGTCATCTTGAATTTATCTTGACATAATATCTGGAACATAAAGAATGACAGATAACCAGCAGAAGCAGTAAATAAAATAACTCACATTTTCTCTCTGACCGGGAGAGTCTTTTGACCAGGTCCGGTCTTCCAAGTGATGATATTTCAGATCCTCAGATAAACGAAGAACGCTACAGGCCCCTTATATATGGGAATCATCTCCCATAGATCCATAATTGGTTATTTAACACGAGAAATCTAACAAAATATCGGGAATAAATTGAAAAACTTGTGACACATATTATGTCAGGATGACATAATATATGTGATAATATGTCGGATCAAGATGAAACTTGCTATAATTAGTTGTAAAATGCTGATGCACACACTTTTTTGTATGAAATTTCATGATCGTGTCATAAGAATGAAAATATCAAACAATTACTTGTGTAAAAGAATGAAAATAATTAGATTCATTTCAACATATAATTGTTACCAAATGAAAATTTCGAAATAAAATTCTAAAAAAGCACTGACGTGGGGTCAGGAGCTTTTACGCGCTTGTTAAAATTCTATCTATTAGATCAACACGAAATTTTGCACCTAGTTGCGCATTCACCTGATTGCATTTGTACTTCTTGAGAAGTTGCGGAAATAAGGATGGAATTCCAAATAAAAACGAAATTTGGCTTTTTGCGCGCATGTTCTAGGGGAACAGCGTGCTATCGTTTTGTCCAAATGTCTGTAATTTTGGATGATTGAGCCGGAAATGGTCTCAATCGACTAGGTTGGACTCACTGATGACGAATCCGGTGTCGAAATCAATTCTGTCCGGCCGTAGACACGCTAACTGTCGACAGAAGCGAGCTAGCAACTTGAAACTTTTAGGATAGGTTGCGCATCAGAATGCCGCGGTTGAGTGCGTTAATGGGCCAAGTCGGTCGAATAGTTTCGGAGTTATAGGCCGTTTGAAGTTATTTTTTTTTATTTCGGAAACTACTCGAGCGATTGGATTCTAACTTGGCAGTTGGGTGGAGTATAACGACGAGCAACTTTGAGCCAAATTTTGTCAGGATGATATCGTCAGTAAATTTAAAAAAAATTTTTTTTCGACATTTTTTTCCAAAAATTTTTTTTTCAGAAACCATTCATCATATATACAAAAAAAATCCACTCACACTTTGAGCTTCATATTTCACAGCAGTGTACCAAATTTCAGTTCGATACGATCATAAGTTTTGGAGATATCGAGAAAAAATATGTCAAATTTCGAGATTTTCATCTCGATATCGTTGATTTTTTCGGTATAACTCGAGAAATACTGATTCAGTCCTGATAAAACTTAACACCTAGTTTTGAGATGCTGAAAGACAACTTTATGCGAAATTTCGTGATAATCGTGTCATTTGAAAAAAAATTTCTATGATTTTCTTATCATATCATCCTCATTAAATTCTGTATGAAACTTCGAACTGTTATTGTTCGATGAAGTACTGGATTTCAATTCGATCTGATCTGTATTTTTGGAAATATTGGAAAAAATAACATTTTGATTGTGTATATCTACGGAATCATTGGGTGGATTTTACCCATTCACGAATTCAGCCTTCGTAATTAAGGTCCAAACCTTCTCTAGAAATATCGAGTTTCTAAGTTTCTTTCGGAAGTTATTGTGTTTACGCAGTCGGCCGTTAGGCTGACAGTGAATTCATGAATGGGTAAAATCCGCCCAATGATTCCGTAGATATACCCATTCAAAATTTTATTTTTCCAATATTTCCAAAAATACAGATTTGATCGAATTGAAATCCAGTAATTAATCAGTAAAAAATTTCAAAAAGCAGCAGCTTTTGCGTGCATGTTCAAATTCGTTACTGAAGCGGTCATCTCCATTGAACATGCGCGCAAAAGTTGCTGCCTTCACGGCAGTGCTTTTTGAAAAAAATTTTTCTTATATCTCCCGAGTAAATATCGGATACGATTGAAATTTGGAACATACTGACTTTAAGGTTTGTGCCAAATTTCGTTGAAATCTAAATCAAAAATTTTACTCCGAAACTTTTCGATCGAGAATTTGGACTTCAATCCTAATCTGACAATTTCGAGTCTAGGTTCTTTTCCTTCGAGAGTTAGAGCTCATATACGGACTGCCGGACGGACATATTTGAATTCGACCACAGATTCTTCATCAGGGTGCTCAACACAATATTTTGAGATCATTTTCGGCGCAAAATTAGAAAATTA
Organism: Myrrha octodecimguttata; assembly: GCA_958510865.1. Classification (NCBI taxonomy): domain Eukaryota; kingdom Metazoa; phylum Arthropoda; class Insecta; order Coleoptera; family Coccinellidae; genus Myrrha; species Myrrha octodecimguttata. The sequence continues at coordinate 76,927,258 of OY294057.1, forward strand.
CAGATATTTGTGACAAAACGATAACGCGCTGTTCCCTCGAACAAGCGCGTAATAAAAGCAGGTATACGTACGGATGGTAACTAGAGATAAACCTGTGCAAAATTTCGTGAGTATAATGGAAAAATCAGAAAATATTTTCTTGAATCCAAAAGCAGCTTTAACTTCTGAAAAAATGATTTTGCGATCTTAAAATCATATATTGTAGGTACTCACGATATTCTGCATGTACTTCCAAGTCCTCATTTTCAAAACAAGTACTAGATTCCGATCTGTATTTTTGAGAATATTGAATATTGGGAATATTAAAATTTTGAATGAATAAATCTGCGGAGTCATTAGCTCATATCCACGAATTCGACTTTCGTTTGTTATTGTGTTCCGAAAACCTGCTTTACAAATTTTGAGTCTGAAGGTGTCTCCTTTAGAAAGTAAAAAGCACACATGGAGTTGGAAGAAAACCTTATTAATCACACATGCCGTTGAGTAAAATACGCGACAAATAAGAGATACGAAAGATTCTGGCACTAGTGACTATACCTTCCATTAAAAATTTTTCTTCGATTTTAAAATTGATTATTCATATAAACAAGAAGATTGTGTGATTAGTGAGTCAATACTCAAGAATTGAAATAACAAATTCACGGAATATCATGAGATGAGTCTCAGTGGCGGTTGCTCAGTAAGGCCGCGCGCCTTCCTAAAAAATATATTGTCGTACGACGTTCGACACGATTAATTCTTTTCAAAAGAATTAATTTTTCATAAGGAAACAGCAACCGTTGGTTAATATTCAAACACCGACATCAATTCTTCCTAACGATCCATCAATCCGACCCCAACAGAATACGTCTTTATTTACCGTGGGAAATATAGAAAATGTATCTCGGACGCGTGAAAGTCGCGGCCTCACGGCCAGGCTGGTCGCAACCCTAATATAGGAACAAACAACCAAAGCGAATGCCGTCGAATAACCCCGATCAACTCCGACCTATACGTACACCAGGGCCGCTAAATTTCTGCGGCCTCAGTTCCGAGTTCAGTTGCGGTCGTTGGATTGATTACTGCTATTCGTTGAGTCGACGAACGTCTTTTTACGCGCTTGTTCCGGGGAACAGAGCGCGTTATCATTTCGTCACGATATCTGTAATTTTTCAACTTTGAGCCGAAAATGATCTAAAACGATTTGCTTGAGCTCCCTGAAGAAAAATCCGTTGTCAAATTTAATTCTGTCCGTCTGGCCGACCGTCCGCCCGTGTGTGTTGTAACTTCCGAAAGAAAAGACCTATAGCGGGTTTCACAAAGCTCTGATTAACGTGATTGTTCTGATCAAGACAATTCTATGCTCAATTTCAGTTCATTTTTAGCAACACCATAGAATATCAAAGCGTTGATCGGAGGATCAAGCTTTGTGAAACCCACGGTTAGAGTCTTGAAATTTTCAGGTTAGGTTTCGATCCTAAATATCTCGGTTAGGTTCGTTAATGGGCGAAATCTGACGAATGGTTCTTTTGTTACAGCCATTTGAAATGTTGATAAATTTGATTTCAATAACTTGAAAAATGTTTCTCTGATCGAAATGGAACTTGGTTGGTATCAATAAGAAGAATTATCGATGAAAAAATTGGAAAAAAAAGGTGTTTTCTTCGAAAATTTTCATATTTCATTTACATTTCCAAGTCGCCATTTCGCATTGTGAACAAGTGGAGATGAGCAGTGTCAATAAGAAGAATTATCCATGGAAAAATTAGAATTTTTTTTTTTTTGAAAATTTTAATATTTCATTCAAACTTCACTGAAATTTCCAAGTCACCATTTCGCATTGTGAACAAGTGCGTAAAAGCTTTTGAATTCACGTCAGTGCTTTTCTAAAGGGTCTTTCAATAAGGACGGGTCGATTTTGACATGAAATAAAAAAGGCCGTGTGTGAGATTTTAACGATTTTTTTTTTTATTTGAAAGAGCTATATATGCCATTATGTGTGGAAAATCACATCGTTTAAATGTCCGCCGCGGCTTCTCACGGTGGCACGAATTCGAGTTGTCCAATGTTCAACAACTCTGCCGCATAGTTCGGGTTGAATTTCAGCGATAGCCTGAGCTATGTTGACTTTAAGGGCATCGGTCGATTGTGGCTTATTGGTATAGACCTGCGACTTAAGAAAACCCCACAAAAAAAGTCTAAAGGTGATAAGTCGCAGGATCTCGGTGGCCAATTCACGTCACCTCTGCGAGAGATAACCATGCCCTCAAAGCGTTCATGCAGAAGATCCATGGTGGCATCCGCTGTATGGCTCGTAGCGCCATCCTGCTGGAACCACATGTCGTCTAAGTGTAGATCGTCCAATTTGGGCCAAAAGAAATCGGTGATCATCCTTCTGTACCGTTCGCCTGTGACGGTAATGGCCTCACCAACATCGTTTTCAAAAAAGTACGGACCAATAACACCGCCGGCCCAAAATCCGCACCATACGGTCACTTTTTGTGGATGCATGGCTACTTGGTGAACTTCGTGTGGGTTGTTGTCATCCCATATACGGCAATTCTGCTTGTTCACATAGCCATTCTTCCAGAAATGCGCTTCGTCGGAAAAAATGATTTTTCTGCCAAAGTTGGGGTCCTCTGCCAAACACACTGTAGCCCAATCAGCGAACGAACGGCGTTGCCTATGGTCAGTAACTTTGAGCTCCTGAGTGAGTTGAATCTTGTACGGGTGCAACCCTAAGTCCTGACGCAAAATGCGCCACGTTGATGTTTGTGAAAGACCGAGTTCCTGGAACGTCGATGAATTGACTGCCTCGGGTTCTCCTGCACACTATCACGGACAGCAGCGATGTTCTCGGCCGATCTGGCGGTCTTTGCACGTACGGGTGTTGGCAGATTGTTTATTGAACCGGTCGATTCGAATTTGGCCACCAAACGTTGGAGAGTCGACTTTGAAGGACCACCTCGTCTGCCGTAAAATGGGCGCAATGCACGTAACGTTTGCACTAACGAACACTCATTTTGGTAATACATTTTTAACATTTGGACGTGTTGCTCAACCGTGTAACTTGCCATGGTGATTTGGCATTACTAACTGAATAAAAAAATATAGGTTAGAAAGACGACGTTAAAACAACATGGCCGCCACAGGCTGCCAACATCGACCCGTCCCTATTGAAAGACCCTTTATAAGGGAGTCTTGGATTGGGGATATGAACGAGAAGGAAAAATTTCTTGCATTATTTCAAAAGTCTCATGAATATGGGACCTCTAACGTTTCCTTTTTGGAGATACAATGTGTTGAAGTGAAATTTTTTTCTCAAAATGTCGCAAGATATTCAACTGGAATTTGGCACGGATATTACATTTTAGAGTTCACACAATGTGACCAGCCAGTTTCGATTGCAAATCTACGGGGTGACATTATTTTTTGAGATCTGTGCCCTGTTATCCTCCAGACCTTTTTTGGTGAGCATTGTTAGTTTGAAAAATTCCAAACAGATACTTTGTTGTTATATCGAAATTTATTTTGTCTTGCAGTTTTGTTGTGTCTGATTCCGATTCCGAGAAAAAATTCGACCCCTTTGAAATCTTTAAAAAAAACCTAGAAAATCATTGCTGTGAAGGCAGCAGCTGCTGTTCAATGAAGATGACTGCTTTCGCAACGAATGCCTTCCCAGCAGTGCTCCTCTAGTTTTTTTCGATGAAGTACTGGATTTCAATTCGATCTAATCTGTATTTTCAGGATCTTAACCTAACCTGAAAATTTCAAGACTCTAGGTCTTTCCTTTCGAGAGTTACAGCGCACACGGTCGGACGGACAGAATCAATTTTGACCACTGATTCTTCATCAGTGAGTCCAACCTAGTCGTTTGAGACCAATTTCGGATCAAAATTCGAAAATTACAGACATCGCGACGAAATGATAACGCGCTGTTCCCCAGAACAAGCGTGTAAAAATGAGGAAACATGAATCGTCTCGTGACCACATCGATTCTTGCACTGCCTTTGCCTTACTTGGTAAGGTAAGTTTTTCATCCCGATTAAGCTCCGCATACAGTGAAAGCATTATTTAACATATTAAGATCGAAAAAAATGGCCAAATTTAAAAAAAAATTATCCATTACGTAAAATTTTGTAGAACTTTTCATTCGGCCCTTAGAGGTCACGATGAAAGAGACTGCTCTGAGAATCAAGGAATATTTAAACAGTAAATTAATCATGTTGCAGAGCTTGACAAAAATTAAATTCTTCTCCTAGGAAAAATGTGCTGTCCTACTCTTTCTGGAAAGATACAAATATCTTAGAAATCTAGAAAAGCACTGACGTGAAGTCAGCAGCTTTTACGCGCTTGGTCACAATGCGAAATGGTGACTTGTAAATTTCAGTGAAGTTTGAATGAATTATGAAAATTTTCAGAAAAAAAAATAATTTTTTTTCTAATTTTTCCATGTATAATTCTTTTTATTGACACTGCTCATCTTCCAACCAAGTTTCATTTCGATCAGATAAATATTTTTCGATTTATTGAAAAATCAAAATTTCAAATGGCTGTAGCACAAAAACCATTCGGCAGATTTGGCCCATTAACGAACTCAACCTAGATATTCAGGATCTTAACCTAACCTGAAAATTTCAAGACTCTAGGTACTTTCTTTCGAGAGTTACAGCGCACACGACCGGCCGGACGGATAGAATCAATTTTAACCACGGATTTTTCATCAGTGAATCCACCCTATTCGTTTGAGATCAATTTCGGCTCAAAATTCGAAAATTACAGACATCGTGATGAAATGATAACGCGCTGTTCCCCAGAACAAGCGCGTAAAAATGTGTTCATACAAGTTTCTGCCCATCAGGACCTGTAGAAAGATTGTTTTCTTTAGCAGGTTTTATTCATTCCCCAACAAGAGGCTGTTTCTTCAAAAATCTTGTGTTTCTGAACGGAAATTCTTTATTTAGCGATAAAATAGCTGAGCTGAATTAGTTGTACTCTTTTCACATTTTACGTAACACCTGAATGTATTTTGTAATTTGTATTTTAAATACAAATAGTTAAAATACTGTATTTTGTATTTTATATTTCAAATACCCGACTTGAAAGTATTTTGTATTTCAAATACCTGCGAGAAAGTATTTTGTAATTGGTATTTCAATTAAGCCAAGCATGTATTTTGCCCAGCCCTGGATAGAATACATTAGGCTATGTTGAATCATACTTGGCAAAATTGAATTGAGATGTTTACATAGTTTTCATGCTGGTGCATTTGTGTATGAAACAATCGGCCTCATCGGACAATTCTCTTTATGTATTTTTGGTAGAGCGTACAATAAAGGTATTCTTGGATTCATAATGGTCAATGAAAATTTCAATTGAGATAATAAGCTAGGGCAGTTCTTAATAGTCTTCTTCATCGGCACACAAACAAAAACTACCAATTGTTAATGATCAATTGGAGTTCCGCTTATCTCCGGTGTTAACATCTGTAATGTGATGTATATTTGTGTAGTCCCATTTATTTTCGTTTCAGTTCTGATAATGGGATAAAACCCGAAACATGCATGTCAACAAAATATTTTAAATTGAAAATTGTGAACGTAGTCAAGTGTTTTTATTTGTTTTAATATTAAATTTTTTTCTCTGTTAACACTGGAAATATTTCACGTATATAAACATGTTTGAAAGATTCAGTCATGCTATTTTCTTGTACGGAAATCAAGAATCGAGTGTTGAAATTTCACTGAAAAATAATGAATAGAGTAGTCCGTTACTTTGTGATAGTTCAGTCGAAAAAAAAAAATAAAAGTACTGTATAACCCTGCACTAAAACTTCTAAACGCATGGACGGACCTATGAAATTCCCTTCTTTTCGAAATTCTCAAGAAATAAGTCTACAGAAGACATTTATATACCTTTTTGCACAACTTGAAATACTCCAGTATGTAGTAGTACTACAGAATCTGTATCACCTAAAAAGAACTAACTCAATTTACATAGAAACATTCAGAAAAGACTGGTGTATATAAACTTTTCTGTGACGAATGCCCTGCATTTTATATTGGTCAGACCGGTCGTTCTCTCAAAGTCAGAGTGGAAGAACATAAGAAATCAATTCTTCAAAACAAATCCACAACTGGCTTCTCCACACATTGTATAACTTGCAACCATTTAATAGATTTCAATAAAACAACAATCTTGAATGAAGGAGAGAAAGGAAGAAGACTAGACCTTCTAGAAATTTTAGAAATATCATCGGCACATAAACAAAAACTACCATTTGTTAATGATCAATTGGAGTTCCGCTCATCTCCGGTGTTAACATCTGTAATGTGATGTATATTTGTGTAGTCCCATGTATTTTCGTTTCAATTTTGATAATGGAGTAAAACCCGAAACATGCATGTCAACAAAATATTTTAAATTGAAAATTGTGAACGTAGTCAAGTGTTTTATTTGTTTTAATGTTAAATACAATGTATCACCAAGTGTTGAGCGAGTAATCAATTTCAAAGATACAAATATGTTAAAAATATCCATGCCACTCAACTACAATCTTTACTACTTGCGCCCCCTCGACCTCATACATCAAGACCCGCCACTGATGAGTCTAAACAATAATTATGATTGATATATTTCCTTCCAAAGCACAATGAATCGGTAATTCGCCTCTGATATAATAATCTTGTTCCGGAAGACGTCACAAAATCTTGAAGAAACGTCTTTCAAGAATCATTAATCTCTTTCAAACATATAATTTTCAGTGTATTATACCGACACGTGTTTTTGTCTCCAAACTGTAAATTGGGGGGATTTCTGAAAATTATTCCGACTGAGACATAAGATCCTAAATGAGTGGAAATTCCGAATTTTCATATATAAAAGAGGAGAAGAATAATTCGTCTTCAGTCGACACCAAAATGGCCTGTCTGAAAAATCTAAAGTCTGTTCTTCTGGTGGCTGTGTTAGTTGTTTTGGTCAGTTGTGACGAAAATGCTAACGAAGATGACGGCAAAAACAGCAGTCGGATTGTTAGACAAGTGGAAGCAGAAATCCATCCTGCTGTACAAGAGCAAAATATGGATGTAACGCAGGTCAAGGATCAAGTTTTGTTGAGGAGGTTGAAAGGACAAGAAGGTGACGCTGAAATAGTGAATGTAAGTACCTATAGCAGAATTTGACAACTTCCCAACAGGAAATTTTGGCAACAACAATTGAATACAGATTTTTCTGTATAACCTTTACATAATATCTTTCGATATTGATTTGATATCTTACGATATACTTTTATGTCTTCGACGTACTACGTCTTCAATGACAAAATAATAATAAAGATATTATGTAAAGGTTATACAGAAAAATCTGTATTCAATTTTTGTTTCAATAGCCTTTAACAAGTAGACTTTTTGAATTTAATAAGGAAATTTTGGGTTTGAAATTTCACCAGTTCCAATCTAACTCCGCTAGTTCTAGTTACAAAAATCTAGAATCGTGAAGGCAGCAGCTTTTGCGCGCATGTTCAATGTAGATGACCGCTTCGGCAACGAACTTGAACATGCGCGAAAAAGCTGCTGCCTTCAAGGCAGTGCTTTTCTAGATTTTTTTTCGATAAATTACTGGATTTCAATTCGATCTTATCTGTATTTTTGGAAATATTGTAAAAATAAAATTCTGAATTGGTATATCTAAGGAATCATTGAGCGGATATACCCATTCAAAATTTTATTTTCCCAATATTACCAAAAATACAGATCAGATCGAATTGAAATCCAGTACTTCATCGAAAAATTACAGTTCGAAGGTTCATAAAGAATTTAATGAGGATGATATGATAAGAAATTCACAGAAATAATTTTTTCAAAGTGTTCTTATGACACGATCATAACGAAATTTCGCACAAAGTTGTCTTTCAGCATCTTCAAACTAGCTGCGAAGTTTTATTGGGATTGAATTAGTATTTCTCGAGTTATACCGAAAAAAACAACGATATCGAGAAGAAAACCTCGAAATTTGGCATATTTTTCCCTATGTCTCCGAAACTTATGATCGTATCGAACTGAAATTTGGTACACTGCTGTGAAATATGAAGCTCAAAGTCCGAGTGGATTTTTTTTTCTGATATGATAAACGGTTTCCGAAAAAAAAATTTTTTGTAAAAAAAATTTGAAAACATTTTTTTTTTTAATTTTCTAGTATGATCATGACAAAATTTGGCTCGAAGCTGCGCGTCCTTATACTTCACCTAATTTCCAAGTTTAAATCCAATCGCTCAAGTAGTTTCTGAAATAAAAAATAAATAACAAAATTTCAAGTGGCTATAACTCAGAAACTGTTCGACCGATTTGGCCCATTAACGAACTTAACCGCGGCATTCCAATGCGCGACCTACCCTGAAAGTTTCAAGTCGCTAGCTCACTCTGTACGACAGTTATCGTGTCCACGGCTGGCCTGACAGAATCGATTTTGACACCGGATTCGTCATCAGTGAGTCCAACCTATTCTTTTGAGACCATTTTCGGCTCAAACGAAAATTACAGACATTTGGACAAAACGATAGCACGCTGTTCCCCTAGAACATGCGCGCAAAAACTATTCCAAGTCCTACCCACTAATTTTGTAGTAATGAATGGGAGCATATGTACCTTTAATTTAGTGAAAATTTGTTCTTTAATCTCACAGGGAAAAATACAAGGTGTCTGTGACAGTCTTTCATATATTTTAGGAGGGGGATTGTTAGCTGAATGCAATATTGTGTTTTTCCACTTATTATTTTTTTTGCGCGCATGTTCTGAGGGAACAGCGTGCTATCTTTTTGCCTTTGTTGATGATTGAGCCGAAAATGGTCTTAAACGACTAGGTTGGACTCACTGATGACGAATCCGATGTCAAAATCGATTCTGTCCGGCCCTCACCACGATTACTGGCGTACGGAGAATTCTATCAACTTGAAAATTTCAGGGTGGGTTGCATTTTAAAATACGAAGGTCAAGTTCGTTAATGGGCCGAATCGGCCAAATAGTTTCGGAGTTATAGCCATTTGAAATTTTGAGGTTAATTTTCTCATATTTCAAATACTACTGAAGCCATTGGATTGAATCTTGGCAGTTAGTTGGAGCATAACGACGCGCAAGGTTACGCAAAATTTCGTTGAAATCGTATGGTTACTCCATTAAAAAAAAAAGTTTTCAAAATTTTTTTCGAAAAATTTTTTTTTTCTTAAACTATTATTCATATTCGAGAACAATTCCAGTCATAGCTTGAGCTCCATATTTCACAGCAGTGTACCAAATTTCAATTCGATACGGCTATTAGTTTTGGAGATATTGGGAATATGTAGAATTTCATGGTTTTCTTCTCGATATCGTTGTTTTTTTCGGTATAACTCAAGAAATATTGATTCGAAAAAAAAATAAAATTTTTATTTTCAAATATTTAATATTCTGTGATCTTCTCATCATATTATTATCCTCATTTAATTCTGTATGAACCTTCAAACTGTCATTTTTCGTTAAAGTACTGGATTTCAATTCGATCTAATCTGTATTCTTGGAAATATTGGAAAATAAAATTTTGAATGTTTACGGTCGGACCGTAAACACAATAACTTCCGAAAGAAACAACTTAAAAACTCGATATTTGTAAAGAAGGTTTGAGCCTTAATAACGAAGGTCCAATTCGTGAATGGGTAAAATCCGCCCAATGATTCCGTAGTTATACCCATTCAAAATTTTATCTTAATAATAATACAATAATTTTCACAGCATAAGGGCTATCTTGACCTATAGCTCTAGGGCACACAATTTGTCCATTCATCTTAATTCCTATATACAATACATTTTAAAAGACCTTTTCTTTATAGGATGGTAATAATGACGGAATTGAGAAAATAAATAGGTTCAAAAGATCACCGAAAGCACTCAAGAAGGGAGGAGGTGTAGCTAAAGGGTGAGTTTTCATTTTTAAATAATCCATATTCTTTATACAGTACGCGTCAAAATTATGGAACAAATTCATTTCTTCAGAAGTAAAATATTTGGTAACAAAATCCTGAAACAGGTCAATTTTTCTTTCACTTTTACCAAATTTTTATGCATTTTTGAAGGATTTTTGTTGCACCCTGTGCCATCCCCATTAACCCCCTAAATTTTTTGAATAGGGAAAGTGGGTCATGTGGTACTTTTTTGACAAGGTTTTTTGTATCTTCTTCACAGGCGTGCAGAAATTTCCAAGAAAAAAATTTTTTTTGAAAAATTTGTTTGTTCAAAGAGGTTTTCAGTATGTGCACTTTGTCATGGCTCATTAACTTTGAGACGATAGTACCTGATGAAATTTGGTACCGAATGAAAATCGACCATTACAGTTTTGTTCATGCACAACTTTCAACCCCTACGAACCCTTTAATGGAGAAAAAAAAATGTTTCACGTGATGGGATTGAAAGTTTTGCATGAACAAAACTGCAAAGGTCGACTTTAATTCGGTGACAAGTTTCATCAGGTACCATCGTCTCAAAGTAAATGAGCCATGACCAAGTGCACATATACTGAAAACCTCTCTGAACTAACTAATTTTTTTAAAAAAAAATTTTTTTCTTGAAATTTTCTGCACGCCTGTGAAGAAGATACAAAGACCTTGCCAAAAAAGTACCAAATGACCTACTTTACCTATTCAAAAAATTTAGAAGATTGAACCTTTATTTTTTTTCGAATGAAGAATCGGTTCTCTACTGAAATATGATATCAGATTGAATATTTTCAGTACATTTTAATTCAAAACTGTATCTACATGGATAAGTTAATATGCTCTTTGTTTTTTTGGTAATATAAAATGATTTCTGTTTGATGTAAAATCGAACAACTACCTGATTATTCTAATATTCATTATTTTTTCAGGGGTGGAGGCTGCAAAAAAGGAAGGAAGTAAAGCACATATATAATATATATAATAAAATGACTTCATATCCATGGTAGAATTTCAAGAGAGAGTTCATACGAATAACTGTGAAATAGAAAATGCATACTGAAATGTCTTAGTTTTTTATTTAAATATCCCAGAAAGATCTAGTTGTTTTTATTCCTCTCGTAATATGTCTGAAGCAAAAATAACGAAAATAAAAATATATTGTTTATAGAAACTGTGTGAAAGTTTTTATTTTCAGTCAGAAGAATTATTGAAACAATTGAATATATGTCACCTATATTGATGAATATTATTGGAATCGGGTTTCCTTATCAAGCGAAGATGGTATCACGAGATGAATAAAATTAAAGATTTTTCTTCTCAGAAGCTACTAGTCAAATTTGGTTCAGATTTTGTAGTGTCCTGCCAAGCCGTCATTTTCAGATGAATAATTATTGAGTTATTGTGGAAAAATATGGAAGGAGGGAATCGCATAGCTTCAATTCCAGCAGAAATTTGTATTTTTTTTCTCAATATCCGATCCGTTCGGATTGAAACTTGCTAGTTAAATATAGTTACGCAAAATTTCGTGAGGATTGTATCACTTAAAAAATTAACGAAAATATACAGTGCGCGTCAAAATTATGGAACAAATTCATTTTCTCAGAAGAAAATATTTGGCATAAAATCCTGAAACAGGTCAAGTTTTGTTTCACTTTTACCAAATTTTAATGCATATTTTAAGGATTTTTGTTGTACCCTGTGCCATCCCCATCAACCCTCTAAATTTTTGGAATAGGGAAAGAAGGTCATGTGGTACTTTTATTGTTCTTCATAGGCGTGCAGAAATTTACAAGAAAAAAATTTTTTTTTTGAAAAATTAGTTAGTTCAGAGAGGTTTTCAGTATGTGCATTTTGTCATGGCTCATTTTCTTTGAGACGATGGTACCTGATAAAATTTGTCACCGAATGAAAGTCGACCATTACAGTTTTGTTCATGCACAACTTTCAACCCCCTCACGTGAAACAGTTTTTTTTGACCTGTTTCAGGATTTTGTTGCCAAATATTTTTCTTCTGAGGAAATGAATTTGTTCCATCATTTTGACGCGCACTGTATATGCATGCTATATATGTATCCCAGAATTCATCAAGATTTTTCATAATTTAGCGTCCATCTCATGAATTTTCACCAATTATCACACTTCAGTTCCATATATTGGGTTTGCATTTCGGAAATATTGAAAAAATGAATACCTTAGTTCTTAATGATCGTTGGAATATACAAGACATATCAAAATTATAGAGGGGAATATTTTACGCATTTTTCAATTGGAAAATATTTTCGGAATTAATGAGTAGATTTCACCTTTCGACGAATTCGGCCTTTTTACTTGAGCCCCAAAGTCTGCTCTACAATCAGAGAGTTTCTAAGTTGTGCTTTTATAGTAACAAATGAAGAAGTAACAACTGTCCAATAATTGCACTCATATTTATTTAAAATTTTGATTTTCAATCTATATATTTTTAAAAATACAGATCAGAACGAATTGAAATCTGCTATATACCTACTGTTGGAAAATAACGGTTCGAAAGATTCATGCAGAATTTTATGAACACTGCGAGTATACTACTAAAATGAGATGAAAAAAAATTTTTTCAAGAAAAATTTCAAAATTTTTATTCAAATCGTTTTGATATCACGATCATCACGAATTTCTGCACAAACATATGAACAAGCGTTTCCCAGCTGGTGCCCAAGTTTAATTATTATGATCGTAATAGTAAATTTGCGAATTACTATTTTTTTTTCGATCTCCAAAAGTTTTGATATATCTAAAATTGAATCTAGATAAAACTGAAACTTTGTACTCTGTTGTAAAATAGGGGGATCAAGGTATGTGCGAAATTTATTCGAAAAATGATTACCAGTAAACAAAAAAAAATGTTAACAGAAATTTCTAAAATTCTTTTTCGAATTTTTCTAATATCACGAATTTCTGCACAAACATATGAAGAAGCGTTTTCCAATAGTGGACCAAATTTGATTATGACATAGTTATTAACATATTACTTATTGAAAGTTCAATCCGGATCGAACTGAAATGTGATGCACTATTGTAAAATAGAAGGCTTGAGGTTCGCAAAAAAGTTTGTCGGAATCTGAAAAATATTTTCCAAAAAGTCATTTTGCGGCTTGAAATTCGACAATGACAGGAATTTGGACCAAACGATAAAACGCCGTTCTCCAGATAATATTCTATAAGTATATATATATATATAGTATATATATATAGTATATATATATATAATATTATATAAGTCAAAAAAATTTGTGGGAGAGTCCAGAACCAATAAAAACCTAGAAAAGCACTGACATAAAGTCAGCAGCTTTTGCGCGCATGTTCACTTTTAGTGATATCCTTTGAACATGCGCGCTAAAGCTGCTGACTTCACGTCAGTGATTTTCTAGGTTTTTCGAGTTATTTTGGAATAAACTTCGATACCGATATAATCTTCAAAGATTATAATCGTATCGAATTTGGTACACTGCTGTGAAATATGAAGCTCAAGGTAAGACCAAAATTTGTATCGAATGTAATGAAAAACTTAAAAAAAACGATAAAAAAATGTTAACGAAAAAAATTTTTTCTTAATTTACTGACAGCACGATCTCAACAAAATTGTGCAAAAAATTGCGAGTACTTATGCTTCAACTAACTGCCAAGTCTCAATTCAATCGCTCCAATAGTTCTCGAAACATCATCAGGTAAACAACCTCAAAACTTCAAATGACGTTAACTCCAAAACCGTTTGACCGATTTTGCCCATTAATGAACTTATCAATTGCATTTTGAAATGCAACCAACCCTGAAATTTTCGAGTTGATAAGATTCTCCGTACGCCTGTAATCGTGCGCACCAGTGAGTCCAACCTAGTCGTTTGAGACGATTTTCGGTACAAAAATTGAATTAAAAATTACAGACATTTGGACAAACCGATAGCACGCTGTTTTCCTAGAAAATGCGCGCAAAAATACATTTTGAAAATATTGACAGATCGTGCCAAATTCACAACGCTGAACGTTCAGATTAATTTCCCCTCCCCAAAATCAGGAGTCGCAAAAGAAATGAACTCGCAAACTTTTTTAATTTCCCAAAATTCGGGGAATACCAACATGACGAATCCTCTCATAATGATGTCTATGTGCACTGAACAGGCACATACATTAAAACGAAGCTATACTATATTAACCTAACTAATTATAAGGTAAACTGGTAAACGCAGAATTTCATTAGAGGTAATTGCTGTGATTTTGTACGTTTTGTTTACGAGAAACGCGATTAAAGACTTAATAGAAGCGTCCACATTTTTCCATAATTAATGGGTATCTGATATCATCAGCAAAAAAACCAGTTGCTATGAGATAGATCCCTTAATATTCCTTCTTCGAGTAATTGTTTCGAATTGCCGTTTTAAAAGGCTTCAATCTCCTGGTTTTCGTCAGTTGTGTGCGATCCTTCCATCAAGATGTTATCTCTGTGTGTTTTCGCACTTCTTATAAAGTTTTCTGTGCAAGAATTGAACAGTGTAGAACCTGCAACATCCAAGGGGGAAAATAACATGTCTGGTGGTAATTTGATTTATTTTTTCGGACCACCAGCAACGGCAGGACAGCTGAGATCCGTTAGGCAGATTTTGAAAACTGATATGGTAGAAATGGAACAAATTACTAACGGTAATCCCGTCATTAGATATTTGGTTAAGCCTAGTCGAGAAGGAGCTGCTTTGAATGGTGAAATGGATCAGGTGAGAAATCTCGATAATTTATAGCCTGTCCCAGAATTAGTAGTCATTATTTGACCACCGTATCTTACGATCGAATATATTGGAGAAAGTTCAAATTTTTTTTTCGAAAACTGTTTCTCGATGAAGTAAAACGGTTCTCAAATGATACGGCGCCTGAAGATGAATTGCATCTATTTTCTCCGAAACAAATAACGAAGGAAAAATGAAATTTGGTAGGACTCTTCCCACTTAGCAGATCAAATTAATGAAGATCATCGATAAATCCAAAGGATATAAATACTCAGACGAAGGATAGATTACTCTTTTTTGGACACATAAATTATGATGTTAGTTCAAGAAAACTAGGAACGTAGACATCAGCGTCAAAGCTATACATCGCTAGAGATGCGAACGAGCCTGGATCAAAAGCTCGATTTTGAGAATTTTCTAGCAATACGCGGACACTTAAAAAATCACTTGTTAGCTCTATCCCACAACTTACTCCAAAAGAGATTCCAGATTCGAATATAGATATACATAAAACGTATGAGGAATTAATTCAACTTACTGGATAATTCGGAGAATAATTATCAAAACCACCAAAAGAATAACCCATTTCCAAATATTGGCCAAAAATTTAGAAAACCATAACCATTCTCTGAATATCATACTGTTGAAAATTCAATTTGCACTCACCAGGAAAATCTTTCAAACGATTCAATTTCATCACAATGGAATAACAATTTTACTTCGCTAATACCTCATTGAAATATTTCTTCTCGAAAGTTGACTAGAACTAGAAATGCTTTGATCTAGTGCGAATTGATTATGATTTTCTCAAAATATTCAAATTAATTATTCAGGGTACCCCGCAACATAAACACATTGGATTACTCCGTAAAAAAAGAAGCCCTACTTACTACAAGAAGAGCGGAGGGGGAGGCGGTGGAGGCTGTTGCAGCTCTTGCGGTCAATGTGGAGGCGGATGCAGTGGAGGAGGATGTGGAGGGGGACAGAGTGGATCGTACAGTCAATCATCATCTTATTCCCAATCTTCCAGTGGTAGTTACAGTTCATACGTGAGTTTCCTTGGATATAACCCCTAAATAATAAACAAATATTTCAGTCATAACCATAGACAGAGCACAAAGTATTTCCATCAATGTCGTAGACTCAGTTGCTTTTATAATAGAATTCTATGGTGATAAACATAAACATAGAGTACCTATGTCCTCGTCTATGGTTTTCACCATAGACGACTCTATGTTCACAATCATAGAAAAATACAGACATAGAGTCTAAAGAAGAGGATACATTTACGCGACGCGATGACATTCACGATAACGATCGAACTCGGGATCTATTCGTGTATATACACAAGCAGATCCTGAACTTTCCTTATAAACAATCATCAGTGATGCATGATGCAAGTAGAAAGATTTTTTTAGATCATGTCAGTGATTTAATCGCTATAGTGATCGTGCTCGCGTATATGTGTCTACCGCTTAACGTAGGTGTCATGATTTTCAGGGATGTCCAAGTTTATGTCGATGAATTGTAAATGACAAAAATTTAGCTTCCTTTGTTCTCTGACAATTTTATTATTGATTCGTTCTGATATCAAAGGCAGAGTTTTCTCTGCTGATACTTCTGGCAGTTCACTCAATTTTCTCGTTATTTCCATTACTTTATTTTTTCAGGGCAAAAAGAAATGAGGAGTGAACTATACAGTGGACACCTTGATTTTATAAATGAAGATGCCAATATCTTCCACGACAGAATTGTTCAGATTACTGTATAACTACATGATATCTCAAATAACATTATTCTGCTTCCAATAAATTATATTTAAGAATTGTGATAACATTATTTATCGTTACCCTAAAATAATATCTCTCTTAAATTGCATTCGCAGCACTTTTGCGCTCTTGCTTCGTGGAACAGAAGGCTTTTATTCTACACAAATGTCTGTATTTTAAGAATTTTGTGTCGAAAATGGTTTCCCCAAAGAAAAGAAATGTGGCATGGTCGAGTTATCTAATGAGAGAAATCGTAGCAAGGGTTTCGTTTCAGAGTCAGAATCAGCCATCTCTCTCAAATTGCATGAGCACTTTTGCGCACTTGCTTCATGGAACAAAAGGCTTTTTATTCTCTACAAATTTCTGTATTCTAAGAATTTTGAATTGAAATTGGTTTCTCCAAAGCAAAAAATAGAGACGTTCTCAGTTCAAGGTATGAAGTGGCATGGTCGAATTTTTTAATGGGTGAAATCGTAGCAAGAGTTTCAGAGTCAGATTCAGCCATCCGTTCACAATAACCATTAAGAACAATGCAGTAACTCAGAAAATACCATTATAATCGTACTGAATCTCAGTAAATGTATGCAACATGTCCCGAAGATATCACCAGAAAGATTCTCAAAATTTTATTTCCGTCAGAATGGCCAATCTTCTGAAATGCACAGCAAAAAATTTGTATTCTGTGGTTCGTAGCCTACGTTAGTTCAAATGACACGTAGGCACCGGTTGGTCATGAATGGAAGCCATAGAATGAATAACAATATGATGTTCGATGGTTTTCTACGTTCCATTTTCACTGAAAATCAAACATAACCTACAATAAGCAAATTAAACGTCAAAATGACAGTGACATCTTAAATCCGAAGGATGTTGTTGTTCAATTGACCGAGTTTAATGTTTTTTCTCCTAAGAAAGTTTAATTTATTTTTCAACGTCCAAATACGTGTAATTTAAAGTTGCTATTTTAAACTTTAATGATTTATTTATTATAAGGAAACGATATGGTGGAAAACGATGCGTTGTTGTCAATGGACAAAAACATAAACCAGGAAATTTCAAAGTATGGTGCTATAACAGATAACAAATCAAATGGTTTTGTAGATCATGAGGATACAAGATCGGAACTGAAATTTGAAGATGGTAAGATAGTACTTTGAATGAGTCGTAGATATGGTAGTTGATAACATTTATACAACCTAAGGGGAAAGGAAAGCATAATTGCTCGGTATGATATGTTAAGGATACTTCAAATAAGTATAAATATCTGGATAAACTCGGTGAATTTGTTTCAGACACTGAATCTCAGGAAGAAGTTGAAAAGAGGAAAATAATTGTAAAGGCGCTTGAAAGCAATACTGACACAGATACATGGCGTGATTTGGCAATTGGAGACTGTGGACTAGTTGGAGGTAAGAAAGCTCTTTGCAGAATTATTATTCCAAATCTTTATCATTATAAACTATTTGAAGTTTAATTATGTGATGCTTCTCTCAGATGATCTTCGAAGAAAGATATGGCCACTTTTACTAGAGGTAGATCCCGATGAAACTAACGAAAAGATACCTTCTCTTCTAGAACTTTCTAGTCATGATGAATATAATCAAGTCATTCTTGATGTGAACAGATCATTAAGTAGATTTCCTCCAGGTGAGATTTTCAATAATTTTGAAAACTACAAGTTTCAAACATTTTTTTTTCTGAAGGCATTCCATTGAAGCAGAGGCTAGCACTACAAGATCAGTTGACAGTTCTCATCCTTAGAGTAATTATGAAATATCCACATCTGAAATACTATCAGGTGAGATTCCTATATTTAAAAATAATGGAATATTTAATATTTGGATTTGATGTTAGTTTTGTTACTGATACAAAATATCTTTGTACTAAAATTTCGTTGCTATTTAGTGATTATGCTATTTTTCCAGGGATATCATGATGTAGCTATCACTTTTTTGTTAGTAGTAGGAGAAGTAATCTCGTTCAGAATAATGGAACGCCTTAGCACAGATCATTTAAAGGAGTGTATGGAACCCACAATGGAAAAAACCTCTTTCAGACTGAACTATATGTATCCCCTTTTGCAGAAAATAGACTCAAAACTCTACAATTTTTTAGAAATGTGAGTAATGAATCATTTACCAATGAAATCGTAAGATATTATTGGATGCAAGCCAAAGAATGACCGAGCTCAACATAATAATTGAAATTGAAAAGAAGTGGGTAAACTTAGTAATTTTCCTGATAGTTTAAATAATAATAGTTTGGTAAGGGGTTACATTCCACTGAGACCTTAAGGTCTATTGTGCCCCCTTGTTGGATCTGTTTTCGCATGCGGTACCTACAGCTCGCCCTCCAGCTCTAGGGCTCTGATGAATTCTAATATCTGTGAGGGCTTTAAGGAGGCTTAGTTCTCATTCCTCCTATAATGCTCCTGTCCAAGATATTTCTTGCGTAGGCTCACAATGGCAAGGCATTCTGTGAGCAGGTGAACAGGAGTTTCCTCCTCTTCCCCACAGAATCTGTACTCGTCAGTTTCTGATAAGTTCATTCTCACCATGTGCTTCCTCAGGCGACAGTGTCCTGTAAGGAAACCAGTGAGGAGGCGTAACTTTTTCTTACTGAGATCCAAATGATTTTTAAATCTAGCAACTAGCAGAAAGGTTCAGGGCCAGTAGGTAGTGTTTGTGCTCCCTTTCTGGCTAGAGTGTTAGCACAGACCAACAAGACAAATCACTTCATCGTTTGCGGGAATCGCGTCTCTACGACCTTGAGAAATTTAACAGACATAACCACACTTTCTTCTTCCTCGAAACAGCTGTCAAATTGAATACTTGATTTTGGAATATCTGAAATCGAAATGTAAAAACGGATTTGTCGGGATTCAGGAATCACAAAATCAAAATCAGACTAAGATTTTTCGATGAAACCATTTGAAAAGCAAATTTCCAACACGGAAGCGAGTGTTTTGTCACATCTTAAACTCCTGTAGAAGAATTCGGTTGGAGTAAATGAAAATTTTGGAAAAATGTTATGGAAAACCCGTTTACCTTAATCAGAGAATCTTTGTAGTTTCACATCAAATGAGATTCATTTCAATATAAAATCAAATTATGAACTTTGTTCGATTCCAATCCTAGTGTTTGTGCAATCATATTGTTAGGAACTCCATGATACCGGATTCCGCCTATTAGACAGTTCATCCCATAGCAACGACCCGCTCTTCCAAGAATTAGATTATGCAAACTATTCATTTTCATTCTTTTCTTTTGAAGTAAATATGTAAGAGATAGTTAGTTCTAATCTGACCATTGTAACGCTTATTAGGGCTCACAAAATAAACACCTCCTTCCGTAGTGTATTCTTTTCCTTTAGCTTTCAATAAAGTTGTGATTAAGAAACCTAGAAAGATAAACTCTTTTTAAAAACGGACTTTCGGAGACGTGTTACATAATTGGCGCTGCGAACAGGATTTCGCAACGGGGTTTTAGTTCGAAAAAAACCGAAATTAGCTTCCATTGTGAATACGAACTGTGACCGGATCGTGTTCGAGGAACTCCCGTTGAGTTTTAACTCTTAGTGCGATATCAAACCAAACCATCAACATCCAAGCCAGAAGGAAGACAATTCCAGAAACAACCACTTCGATCCAGAAGGAAGACCTGCACACTTTAGGATGAATATCTTGGTGTTGTAAGTCCATCAGTCCATTCCTCAAACCCATCAATTAAAATTCAAATGACAGATATCAGTGAATCTCAATACGAATTGGAGATAGTTGCTGAGAATCAAAAAACATTAGAAGCAATCGAATTTATTGACAATAATCAATTAATTAGAAAAAGTAGATTTCAACCCTATCCAAGAAGAAATTTGATACACCCAGAAATGAATAACCAAACTTCTTCTAACCCAACCATTCTAGAAAATATGTCGAGACAAGACATTCAAGTTCTTTTAAATTCTATGCCGGAGTATTCTCCTGGTGACAATTTGTCAATTTTTATAAATGAAATAGATTATCTAGTTAGTCATCTTCAAGGAAGATTAAGCCCAGACTTAACCTATGCCTTGAATTTCGCTATCAGATCAAAAATTAAAGGTGAAGCTAGGGATTTCATTGCTTTTCAAAGCGCCCTAGATTGGATTTCTATTAGAGGTGCATTATTACAGAGATATGGTGATCAACGAAACGAGGATTTATTAGTATCATCACTTTCTCAATGCGTTCAGAGAAAAAATGAAAGTTACCTAGATTTTTATAGTAGAATATCGAAAAATTTGAACGATGTTCTACAACATTTGACTTTAAAAGTTCAAGTTCAAAATTATTTACAGTATAAAAAAACATGACATGGATAAATTGGCTTTGAAAACATTTCAAATTGGACTTTTAGAACCCTATAGGACATACATTAGCAATTTTGAATTAAACTCCTTAGAAGAATGTATTAATAAATGCCAATATTATGATAACCGCAAACAAGAATGGGAATACTGTGAATTCCTGAGAAAATCACAAGATGTGAATAAAAAACCAATTTTCCTCCCTCCTCACAACAACCAATATAGAAATAATCATGAGTATCGAAAACCGATTATTCAAAATCAACATCAGGCAACAAATCCAACTCAAGGTTTTCCGTATCCTATAAATAAACCAATTTCGAAAAATCAAAATTTCCCAACCAACCGACAAGTTTTTGGAACCAAAGCAGGTTCAAATTTGATTAAAAATCAACCGAAACCCACTCCAATGTCAATTTCGACACGGAATACATTTAGACAACCCTGCATACCTATGTCAGTTTCTACGAGACAATTTTCACAAAATCAACCACAACCAAATTTCATGTCACAGGAACTCTTTAACGTACAATCCGAAAATGAAAATTTTTATGATCTAGAACCTGAAATTTGCGAATATGACGAAATCGCTGATTTTCCAGAAAATTCGGAAAATTATAATGAAGAAGATGAGAATTTTCAGACAGTAGCCTCGAAATTCGCAAAAACATAGACTTTAATTGCGTTAAAATCAAATCAAAATTGCCTTATATTTACCTTCCAAATATTGATTTAAGAATTCTTATCGACTCAGGTGCTACAAATTCTGTAATAAATCGAAAACCCGCATTTGAAAAATTTTCCCAATTTTTATTTAAAGAAGAGTTTAGCGTATCAGGCTTAGGAAATACAATACAGGCGAATGATAATCTCAATTTCCCAATTTTATACGAACTAGGAATTTTTGAGAATATTCATTTACATGTAGTAGATTGGCACAAGAATTTCGATGCTTTATTAGGAACATCTGATCTACAAAAATTAGGTGCCAAAATTGATTACAAAACTCATACATTAGAAATCAATGATTTGAAAATACCTTTTACCCTTGAATATTCTTCTACTAAAATCCAACCACGCAAATTTACCGCGAAAAATTTCGTGAAAGTACCTGTCACTATAGAAAACGGTGATGTTTTATTACCCAAACTAAATTTTCAACAATTTTCGACTCCCGAATGCATTGCTCACGCAAAAAATGGATTTTGTTACATACCGATTGCTCAACCAATCGAAAATGAAGTACAAATTAATTTTTCCGAAAGAATACAGGTAAAATCTATTTTAGAAACTGAAATATCTAACCCTCCGCTAGAAACTCAGAATTTTAAACTCGCGAAAAATATCCGAACCGCCCACATGAATTCTGAAGAAAAACGAGAAATTTTAAAACTTTGTAGCAAATTCAAAAATATCTTTTATAATGAAAACTGCGATCTCTCATTTAGTAATGCAGTCAAACACAAAATTAGAACCAAAGACGAGGAACCCGTTTATGTAAAATCTTTTAGACACCCTCATCACATGAGAAAAATTATCCAAAAACAGATTCAAAAACTGCTCGATGACAAAATCATACGGCCATCAATTTCACCCTACAGTGCCCCTGTTTGGATTGTAGACAAGAAAAAAGATGCGTCCGGAAAAAAGAAATATCGAATGGTCATAGATTACCGCCGCCTCAATGAAAAACCTGTTGAAGATAAATATCCCCTCCCACGAATTGAAGAAATTTTGGACAACCTTGGAAAAAGTTGCTATTTCTCAACAATTGACATGGCGAAAGCATTCCATCAAATAGAAATGGATCCGGAATCTATCGAGAAAACTGCTTTTACAGTGAACAACGGTCATTACGAATACCTTCGTATGCCCTACGGATTGAAAAACGGCCCAAGCACATTTCAACGTGTTATGGACGATGTATTAAAAAAATATCTTCACATATTCTGTTTCGTTTACATGGACGACATCGTCATTTTTTCTAAATCTTTACAAGAACACATTTACCATTTGAAATTAATATTTCAGAAAATCAAAGAATTCAATCTCAAAATCGAACTCGATAAATGTGAATTTTTAAGTAAAAACGTAGAATTTTTAGGACATGTCATAACCCCCGAAGGAGTATCTCCTAATCCTTCAAAATTAAAAACCATAGACAATTACCCCATTCCACGTACTGTGAAGGAAATAAAATCATTTTTAGGTTTGGTAGGTTATTACCGCCGATTCATACAAAATTTCGCACACATTGTTTCACCATTCACTAAATGTCTGAAAAAAGGCGCAAAAATAAAACCTGACGATCCTGAATATTTACATGCATTTCAATTATGTAAAGAGTTATTAACAAATGCCCCAATTTTGGTCTATCCAGATTTTGAAAAACTTTTCAAATTAACTACCGACGCTTCAAATATAGCCATTGGAAGTGTTCTTTCACAATCAAATCGTCCTGTAGCTTACTATTCAAGAACTTTAAATTCAGCCGAGAAAAATTATTCCACAATTGAAAAGGAATTACTGGCAATCCTAGATTCCACCAAACATTTCAGACCATACCTTTTTGGACAAAAATTCACCATTGAAACCGATCATAATCCCCTTGTATGGCTCTATAAAATTAAAGAACCCAATTCTCGATTAATACGTTGGAAGTTGAAATTGGAAGAATTCGATTTTAACATAATTTATACCAAAGGTAAAGAAAACAAAGTGGCTGACGCACTTTCTCGTGTTGAAATTAATAATCGTGAAAAAGACGATAATTCATTACTGACAGACAACGACCTTAATGTTGATTTAGCTTCAATTTTACCAAACACTGATGAAATACCAGTATTAGAAGATGACGAAGTAGAAAAAATTTTAAATTCAGAAAACAATCAAAATCTGATTAACCAACCTGAAAATCAAAACCAAGACAATAACTCCGATGCTACCATTCATTCCACCCAAGAAGATAACGGAAAAGTTATACCAATCACCGAATCATCTGTGAACATTTACCCAAACAGAATTATTTTGGACATAGGGGAGCAATATAACTTGAAATATACGAAACCTTTCGGAAAAAATACTTACAATGTATCAATAAGACAAAATCGAATGGAAACAGACTTTTCCATCCTTTTTAAAGAAATCTTCAGACCGAATGAAACCTATGGAATTTACTTTAGAGATAATAAGTTACGACTACCATTCATTCGATTCTGTAAAGAGTCATTTAATTATTCAGTGAAACTTTTTATCAGTAAAATTTATTTATTGGATGTCAATTGTGACGAAAATCAAAAAGAGATTGTTTCCGAATATCATGATAAAAATCATAACGGTATCTCAGAAACCTACAATCACTTATCAAAAAAGTACTACTGGCCTAAAATGAAACAAATAATTACCCAAATTATTAATCAATGTGAATTATGCCTTCAATCTAAATACGAAAGGCATCCTTATAAATTAAAATTTTCCGGTCCCCTTCTAGCGAAGAGACCTTTTGAAGTTATTCACATGGATACCTTTTCTTTTCAAAATTCTAAGTTTTTAACAATTATTGATTTATTCTCTAAATACGCCCAATCGTACCTTGTGAAAGATGGTACTGGTCTTACTATTTTGAATAAATTACGACATTTTTTTGCTCATCATAACATCCCTCAGAAAATTGTGTGTGACGAAGGGAAAGAATTCCATAATAAAACATTCATCGAATTTTGCAAACTTAACAAAATAAATTTACATTTCACCACTGTAAACAACCCAAGCTCTAACTCTCCAATAGAGAGATATCATTCAACTATTCTAGAAAAACTCAGAATTCTTAAATTGAAGAATCCAAATGAGAACCCTTCCAACCTCATGATCACAGCTACTTTAATTTATAATCAATCGATACATTCTGCCACTGGTTATTCGCCTTTTAATTTACTGTACGGACCCTACGATAAACCACCAGAATTCGATTTAACCATGACTGTGTATGAACAATACAATGAAAAGAGAAAACAAGAAATTTTGCCATTTTTCGACAATATCTACGAACGAAATCGAGAAAAAGCACAGAAAAATTTAGATAGATTGAATGAGAATCGAAATGACCCTCCAAATTTAGACCAAAAAGAAGTTTATGTTGAGAGGAACAGACCTAGAAAAACCGACCCTCCCTTTGAAAAAATTACTGTCGAACATCAACAACAAAACAAAATCAGTGGTTTAACTCAGAAATCTCGAGAAACCACAGCTCATATTGGAAAAGTAAAGAAATTAAGAAAAAATATTCTCTCTTTTCAGGATACCAATATCCCTCCTGATATTGACCCGAACCTACCAGGCCCTTCAGGTCTACAAAATAATAACTAACGGATACTTTGAAGAGCCCCTAAGTGAAGCAAGAATACTTGATCACTATCATAACTTCCTTTTCACAATTAACTTAACTAATTTGATGAATAGTTACGATCAATTGAAACTTAATTTTAAAGAACTTCATGAAATCTGCCTTCAGTTGAATGCAACTCATGACCAGATAGAGCAAATACTTCAAAAATTTGAAAACAATAACAAGGTTAAGAGAGGTTTGGCTAATTTCATTGGAAAAGGCATCAAATTCATTACTGGAAACTTAGATGACGATGACCTAAAAATCATAAATGAAAATCTTGAAGAACTACATCAAATTAGAAATAACGAAATAGAAAGAGTAGATAAATTAACTTCTTTTGCTAATCATTTGACTAAGAGGTACTCAGATGATGTAGCTTTGTTAAATCAAAATATTCAAAAAACAAAATCACTGTTTGAAGAAATTAAATCTAAAGAATCTTTTGCAATCCTTGTACGGAATGAAATATTCAAATCAGAAATTTTACTCAATCATTTACTTATGATTGAAAGAACAATTAGTTTTTCAATCAAAGAAATACCAAATTTAGAACTCATCAAAGTCAATGAACTTCAATGGATTGAGAAATATCTTCAACAAATTTATAAACCACAGGAACTATCACCAATCAATCAGGTTCATCCTTACAAAATGTTAGAATTTTCAAAGATATCTGTTGTAGGAACGAATAAAATGATAAGTTTCCTCCTTAAAATTCCCATACTTAAAGAATTCATAGCTAATTACTCCCGAGTGTACCCTATACCTAACCACCAAGATATAGCTATCATTCCACCAAAGAAGTACTCGATAACAATCCATAACCAAGAATATTGGACCAATGAAGCCTGTCGTACCCTAGATAGTTCCATTGTACTGTGCCTCCAGCCACCTGCCAAGGAAAATTGCACTTTATCAACACCAGAATATTGCCGAACAATTCTAATCGACAATGATTTCAAAATTTTCCACGTTTTAAAGAATAAACAGTTACTGACTATGTTCAAGAAATCTCAGATGGTACTAGAAGACTGCCATGGTATCATAATAAAGAAGCCTATCCAAGGAACAAATTTACTGGATTCTCCCTGCAAAATTATCATTGAGAATTCAATTTTTGGCGATTCCATTCCAATTTTCGAAATAAAAATCCAAAATATTTCGAAAATTTCTTTCAACTCAAGACAGAAAATTGAGCTTCAGTTAAGGCACCTGAAAGAGCCAGACTCGATCCTACAAGAAGCTGAGAAACTTTTGGGCCAACCCATGTACCTACATCCAATATCTCAGTTAACACACTATACCATAACTGGAATTTTGCTCTGTTGCATAATAACTGGAATTTTCATCGTAACGATTAACAGAGCAAGGATAAGAGACCTTTTGTACAAACCAAGGAGAATTATCCACATCGATCTCAAGGACCCAGGTGAATCCGCTGACAACGAGGACGTTGCCGTCTAAAGGGGGAAAGTGTTAGGAACTCCATGATACCGGATTCCGCCTATTAGACAGTTCATCCCATAGCAACGACCCGCTCTTCCACGAATTAGATTATGCAAACTATTCATTTTCATTCTTTTCTTTTGAAGTAAATATGTAAGAGATAGTTAGTTCTAATCTGACCATTGTAACGCTTATTAGGGCTCACAAAATAAACACCTCCTTCCGTAGTGTATTCTTTTCCTTTAGCTTTCAATAAAGTTGTGATTAAGAAACCTAGAAAGATAAACTCTTTTTAAAAACGGACTTTCGGAGACGTGTTACATAATTATATACAATTTTATTAGACATCCCATCGTTTTAATTGAATAATGGAGGTTGTAATGCTTTTACTTCAGTTGCGATTCCTTTATATTATATAAAATGAACATTATATGAATGAGTCCACCTAAGTTCGATTCCAATTCTTGTTGTATAATTAAAACATATAATAAGAACTGTCATCATAAAATAGAACCTCAAAGA
The DNA here is from genome assembly GCA_958510865.1 of Myrrha octodecimguttata. NCBI lineage: Eukaryota > Metazoa > Arthropoda > Insecta > Coleoptera > Coccinellidae > Myrrha > Myrrha octodecimguttata. The sequence goes on from OY294057.1 coordinate 76,954,419, forward strand.
TGACTAAACAATTGATTTTGTTGTAAAAAACTGTTTGGATTATATTCTAAAATGGAACAGTTACGTAATTATTCATCAATAAATAGGATGAAAAATTCATTTCAGTTTGTTTACATGTTTATAACCTCTTCAAGCGAGTCCGAAAGCGGCGAGAGTGACGTAATCCTATTCCTGCAATCTGATTGGCACCCCAAAGCACCCCAAACGCCTGCTAAAATTCTGATTAGCTCGATTCAGGGTCATATCTGCGTTGACATAGATTTCCTAAGTAAATGACGCGAGTGGTTTATCTGGTTGATCTGTGGTGTTAGCCTCTTCATTTCCCTTGATTCCTGAGTGCCCAGTAACCCAGACTAAGGAGACCTTGTTATTCTTGCCTACTTCATTGAGTTTCCTTCGGCTCTCCCATATCAGCTTTGAGTCGATGACATAGGAGTTCAGTGCTTTAATAGCACCCTGACTATCAGAATGGATCACTAAGTCACACCCTTGATAGTTTCTTTCCAGGTTTATGTCTATGCATCTTTTGATTGCAAGTATTTCTGAATTTTCCTGATATCAAGATACAAATTTGCTTTAATGTTCTTTATGTGGTCCCCTCAGGCCTGGGCAAAAAACATGGTTGGCTTAATTGAAATACAAATTACAAAATACTTTCTCGCAGGTATTTGAAATACAAAATACTTTCAAGTCGGGTATTTAAAATATAAAATACGAAATACAGTATCTCAACTATTTGTATTTGAAATACAAATTACAAAATACATTCAGGTGTAACGTAAAATGTGAAAAGAGTACAACTAATTCATCTCAGCTATTTTACCGCTAAATAAAGAAATTCCTTTCAGAAACACAAGATTTTTGAATGTAGTATCAGACAAACATCCTCTTGAATAAAACCTGCTAAAGAAAACAATCTTTCTACAGGTCCTGATGGCCAGAAAATTGTATTACATTGTATGAGCTAACTAAATAAATAAAAAAAAAAAAAAAATATGAACACATTTTTACGCGCTTGTTCTGGGGAACAGCGCGTTATCATTTCATCACGATGTCTGTAATTTTCGAATTTTGAGCCGAAATTGGTCTCAAACGACTAGGTTGGACTCACTGATGAAGAATCCGTGGTCAAAATTGATTCTGTCCATCCGGCCGTGTGCGCTGTAACTTTCGAAAGGAAGGACCTAAAGTCTTGAAATTTTCAGGTTAGGTTACGATCCTGTATATCTCGGTTAAGTTCGTTAATGGGCCAAATCTGCCGAATGGTTTTTGTGCTACAGCCATTTGAAATTTTTATTTTTCAATAACTCGAAAAATATTCATCTGATCTAAATGAAATTTGGTTGGAATATAAACAGTGTCAATAGGAAAAATTATCCATGAAAAATTCGAAAAAAAATATTTTTTTCTGAAAATTTTTTTTTTTTAATTTTCCTATTTCATTGAAATTTCACCAGTCGCAATGTGAACAAGCGAGTAAAAGCTGCTGACTTCACGTGATTTTTCATGTTAGGACAATGTTCAAGGATGGTAAGCTCTTTGCTCTTATCTTTTCTAGAAGTTGACTAACTCTAACTCCATGATGAAATGACCATTGCGCAGGACCTTTTCTTCCTTTCCATTTGCTGAAAATATGATTGCTAGCAAAAGAACTAGATGAAGCAGATGAACGTCGCGCCATCTGAAGGGGGATTCAGGGATTATTTTCTGTAGAGCGCTCAGCGCTAGATGTATTTGTTCGAAAGTATTTCGAAGACAAAAGTATCGAAATACAAAATACTTCAGCGTCAGGTATTTGAAATACCAATTACAAAATACATTTTCAAGAAGTAATTGAAGTACAAATACAAAATACGTATTTGTATTTCAAATACGTATTTCAATTACAAGTAATTGAAATACTGCCCAGCCCTGGGTCCCCTGAATACAAATGTGAAGTCAAAATTTCCTGGTTTGTCCTAGTTTTGAAGTTATGGCCCCGAAAAATACCAACAAAGATGTTCATTTCACTTTTTCCACCACAAAAACCATTACTTACTTCTCTTTAATAGTTAACGTTGGAGCCTTTGTACATTTGATGAAATAAAACCGAGAATAATGGACAAGTATTCAGCCTACAATTCTAACTAACGGTTAGCTTCAACAGTAAGTTTTAGATAGACCTTCATGCTGTTTCTTTAAAACCAAGTATTTTTGGAAATACAGTGATGTCCGCTTATAACGAACTTCAAGGTTTTGTCAACAACGGGTCGTTAAAAGCGAAGTTCGTAATAAAGGATAAATGATAATATACAGTGTGTCCACGGATTGGGTGCCGGTAAGGTGTAAATGACGAAAAATTTTCGAGTTAGACTCTAATATTCTGGGAATCGCTCCTGCTTGGTCTCGAACTAAGATGTTGAGAAAAAGAGCCAAATCAATTTATATACAGGGTGGTTTAGAACTGAATTAATTAAAATTGTTAAGAATAAAGTACCTTTGCTTTAAAAGATATCGAGAAAGTATATTGAGAAAAGTTGTTTGGAATGACGAGCTGCTGCAAGAACTCAAGGTTTAGATAAATCAGCCTACCTTGACTTTATATATATTAAAATTCAAATTTGAAACTATTTTTTCAACAGGGTTACTTGATACCGCAACATTTGGCCGGCGTTCATGGAATTGTTTTATTACTCCCTGATACGAAATGTCTGCACCTAAGATGTAGCACTGCACAATAAACACTTGTTCTATTGTCAGCATGTTTTCAACTGGGAAACTTTCGTTTTTGACGAATAAAATTTACGTTTCAAGTCACGTCTGGCATTTGTAACCATGGATATTATCGAATATTTTCATAACCTTCTGACAAAATCAAAGTTGATCGATTTATCTGAGAATCTAGATTTAGCCGTGTCTTTTGATTCTGAACCACTTTTCTCAATAAACTTCCTCGATATCTGTTGAAACAAAGCTGCTTCATTCTAAACAATTTTTCTTAAATCAGTTCTAAATCACCCTGTATATTAATTGATTTGGCTCATTTTCTCAACATCTTAGTTTGAGACCAAGCAGGAGCGATTCCCAGAATATCAGAGTCTAACTCGAAAATTTTTCGTCACTTACACCTTACCGGCACCCAATCCGTGGACACACTGTATATGTACATTCCATCAGCAATTCAGTATTTTATTCAAGCTTACATGTATGTATACATGTGTATAAATATTTTTCTACAAGAGCACCTATTCACGTATTGGTCCTGCCAAATGCACCTTGACTACCTGATTTTGGTGACATTCTACTCATATTATCCTCACGAAATTCTGTATGAACCTTCAATCTATCATTTTTCAATCAAGTACTAGATTTCAATGGGATCTTATCTGTATTTTTAGGAGTATTGGGAAAATAAAGTTTTGAATGGGTATATTTGTCGAATTATTGGGTGGATTTTACCCATTCACGAATTCGGCCTTCGTAAATAAGGTCCAAACCTACTCTACCACTATCGAGTTTCTAAGTTGTTTCTTTCTGATGTTATTGTATTCATGTCAGACAGTTTGTTGTCTCAAAAAATTATTAGTGAATAACGACAAAAGAACTATGGGAAACTACTACGGGGAAGTTCGCTAAAAACGGAGCCGCTATAAGCGGCCCATTTTCAGATCACTTTTTCTATTATCAAAACAATTCCTAACTACTTATACTTAACCCACAAATCATCCTTGAACCTGTTTATATCGATTCGCAGTGTTTTCTTTCAAATATTCCTATTTTTGATTGAAAAGCTTTGAATTTATCGACCGAACATTTAACCTGACATTTTAAAGAATTCTACGTTTGGCAGCGCCGCAATTTCATCTCTGCTCATGAATGATGGCGGTTTCAATAAAAATATGATCAATCAATCTACATAAATCCTAGGTATAGTTGGGCTAGTTAGATTTACGATAATCCTATTGAATTATATCTTTTTACTGGGTCCAGGAATTCTTCATTTACGTTGCAGGAATGGTCCGTCGTTGCCAAATTTCATTCAGGATCAGAGACGAATTCCCTGAATTGTTTCATTAATTGTTCCATGTATTCTATGTTTTTAATCAAATATTGAATTCAGTTGGAAGAGAACATTACATTCATAGTAAAGAGGTTCAGGGATTGTTTTTGGACTAACTTAAAGTATATTCTTTTATAATTCATAAAGTAAGTCTGTAGGCCATCAGAATTTGACACATAACTCAAGAATTATCTTTATTTTCCCAATATTTTCAAAAAAACAGATCTGGCCAAACTGAAATCTAGTACTAGGTTCATGCGAAATTTCGTGGGGATGGGTGACTGCAATTTGAGCTAAGGCAGGAAAGCACTACTTCAGTGCTTTCATTAGGTTTTTTGAGGGTTTATTTATTGTATTTTTGCAGGTCTGGTGTTGGCACCATGTTCGCTCTTCCGTGGTTTCTAACTTGGTTTGGACATTCCCTAAACCGATACAAAGATGTCGTAAGACTGTATGATTTCTTCTTAGCTTCTCCACCCCTTATGCCGATCTATGTAGCCACTGCGTTGGTAGTCAACAGGCGAGACGAAATATTCCAACAAGACTGCGATCTGGCCAGCGTACACTGCCTTCTGGCTCAGATACCCGACGATACGGATTTCGAAATTATTTTGAAAAACGCCTCAGCGTATTACAGGAAGTATAAGCCGACAGATCTGGAGAAAGAAGTCGTAAAACGGGTCAAGAGAGAGTACGTATTATTTGGATTTGTTCACTTAATAAGAAAACTTTACTATCATTTCTTGAAGGTCGTCTATCAAAGTAAACTATTTCCATGCTTTGCTGCCAAAAAAACGCTTATGAAAGTTAGAAAACGCTTGTAGTTAGACAATCTTATCTATAATGTTAGTGTCGATAAATTTTGTACATATTGATTCATTATATTTCGCATTCACTCACATTCTTTTGTATATATGCACTTTCTTCTGCTTCAGCTTTCGAGCACCCTGTATTGACTGTGTTGTATGAATTTCGAAATGCAGGAATGCCATTTTTGTTTGTTTAGTAATTCACTTTTTCGGCCGATAGTAAATATTGGAATTATTATAGTTGTTGAGTATTGCATGATATTTTTGATATTCTTGCATTTTAGTTTGTTGCATTCTACTATTTTGATCATTTTTTAGATTAATCATTTAGAGGTAGGTGGTAGGTATTCTTATGGGTGTTGGTAAATTAAGTGGTAATCAATTTGATGCTATCAGTGAAATAGTCGATGTAGTAGTCAAAACAAAGATGTGTTTGCATATACAGAGTGTAACAGCCAAATGGAATAAATTCGATAACGAATAAATGAAGGCGTGTTGGGAAAAACGCTCGGACACGTCGATTTGCAATTTTAAATGCGCATATTTCTCAAGAAAATAATATTATATAGAGTGTTCCATGTGACCGTGGCCAATACCAACTTTCTTATTTCAAATGCAACCCCCTGTATATTATTTATTTTTTGGATTTTTCAGAGAATTCTAGACACAATTCATGCACAATGTCCTATACCTATCTTTAACTATTTCGGAAATATTAAGTGTTTTCAGATTTAGTTCAAAAATCAACGTTTTGAATAAAAAAAATTATTTTATTTCACAAATACGGTACATTACACTTAAAACCTAATAAGTAATACTGATTATTTCTTAATAATTAAAAAAAAACAAAAAAAAACATTAATGTCAATGTAGGAAATGTTCAAAATGCTCGGCGCGAACGTCTTGGCAACATGCTAATCTGGTGTAGAATTGTCTTCTAACGTTATTCAACATTTCTGAAAACGCTTAATATTTCCGAAAAAGTTGAAGATAGGTATAGGACATTGTACATGAATTATGTCTAGAATTTTCTGAAGAATCCAAAAAATAAATAATATACAGGGGGTTACCTCTGAAATAAGAAAGTTGGTATAGGCCACGGTCACATGGAACACCCTATATAATTTTATTTTCTTGAAACCTATGCGCATTTAAAATTACAAATAGACGTGTCCGAGCGTTTTTCCTAACACCCCCTCATTTATTCGTTATCGAATTTATTCCATTTGGCTGTTACACTCTGTATATTCATTTACTTGTCAATATCTTCATTAGCTGCAGCAGCATTTTTGTTTTGTGTTAGGATATATATTATTTTTCCTTTCCATAATATATTTATTTTCTACCAAAATCACGTTATATTTCCGAGTTGGGACTTTTGAATGAAAAAAAAATCCAATGTATTTATTAAAATCGATTTATCTAACATCGTCAAGAGCAGATGTACTTTTTTCTGCAATCTAGAATTTCAAATTTAAAAAAGCCAGAAAATATTGATAATCAGTTTTTATTCTGATTTGATTTGTGAATTGTTACTGTTACTCCTCCAATATTTGTAGTGATTATGGTCGTAAATTCTGCAGGAAACTGTATGCTTCTGGATTGCCATCTCTTGACGATGTTTAATCGAACTCGTTAATATATTGGATCTCACATTGTTCTTAATTTGGAACTCTATACCCCTTACCATATTGTGCTTGGTAGAGAAACGAAAAATAAATATATCGCCACAGAAAATAAAATGTTTCTGCAACTAATAAATATATTGACTTAAAAATAAATATAGTTGAAAACACTTTTGTCTCAAACCTCTAGTCATATGATAATAACCTCTAATATTTCAAGTAATTGTGGCTGCTGTTGGTTACTGCTCCAAATTGGTCTCAAATAAATTTTTACTTGTTCTGAGCTAAATTCCTACATTTTCAATTTTACAAAAAAATATCAATTTAGGAAAAATATCTTAACTCTATCTTACTATATAGTCGACCTAAGATTTATTAACTTAATCTAATATTTTCCATCGCGAAAGTATAAATTGGATATTTGATTCAATGTTCTCACCGTGTTCTCCTGGATACAATCATCGGCGCCCAAAGTTCAATAATAATGCATCTTCAGGTCCCTTTCCCCATCATCTGAACAATCATTCACTTTATATTTTTACAATTCGTAATAGGAGTTTGTGATCAAACACTACGTTGTTTCTTGATTTTTTACAAATCTCAGTGATTGTTTTTTCTGAACAAAATAGAAAAATATTGTCTGCCAGATATTTAAAATATTGACTTGATTTTACAACAAAAGCATGCATCAATTGATTTTGGCGCCATTAGAAACAATGTAGAATCTTGTTGAAATTAAGTATTCTCTCATGATAACTAACTAAAGCGATTATCGCTTCTGTAAAAAGTTAAAATTAAAATAATCTCAGATATTCACGTCAATATGACCCAAAACTGTAGATGAAGTAAGAGCAAATAACGGCAAAATAAAAAAACTACTATTCGAAAACTGTGAATAATAGAATAATAAAAAAATTATATAAAATTAGAGGAATCTACCTGTATAGAATTGAACAAATTGTTTAAATACATTTAGAGGATAAACAGATCCAAAAAATATTTCTCTAAATGAAATAAACTTCGCGGTGGTTGGTATGAATAATGAACTTCGGAATAGTTTAATGAAATTGAGTAGAAATACTAACATAAAGTAATTAATAAATTAATCCATTTGAAAACGTGAATTACTGCAGGGTTTTCAGACAGAAATAAAGTGCATTTAAAATATCAGTCAAATTTGCAATCATTGTGCCATTACTAATAAATAAAAATTTCAACCGAAACTACTTGATTTAATCCTATTTCCTACACTAAATTCGACTATCTAGTAACATAGCTTATGGATTTTTTTCCAAACCTATTATAATTGATGGAAGGTGAAATATCTTAGTAAATAGGAACTCTGGTTGGAAAAACAACATAATACTTAATGCCTTGCTTTTGAAATAACATTTCAATGTAACACATGAACAATTCACGCAGTTTTATCATTTTTATCAAAAATACGAGCAGAGAATTCAAGTAAAGAATAAATCAACAAAACTAAAATAATAAAATGAAAAGAAATTATTAGGTCCAGTTAAAAGATTAGTTATTTTTTCGTTGATTGTTGAACAATATTATACTTGAAGTTCTGTAAATACTTAATCTGAAATGAAAGAAAAAACTAGAAGAAGCTGATAAGATAGAAGACTTTTTCTGTCGCAAAGATAGATTTGAGTTTATTCAACCTATCACAGGTTGAGGTGAACTCTGAACACACAGATCAACTCCAAACTGAGTTGAAATTCTTACCAATTGAATGCAAAATAAAATAGGCCTTCTAGTCAATGTTTTTGTGTGGCTTTTTAATTTACTAGAGATATTAATACATTTTTATTTGAAATAATGACAAATAAGTTCTCTCCATTTTTACCATATACTTTTTGAAATCACCTCTCAAGTTATTGTCCTAGTCCCAGAGAATGGTTGTCTTATGTTAATACATTTCTCTCATGTTGTCTTTTAAATCTGTTTCATTTTCAAACCATACGCAATTCTTAATCCGGATCTTTTTTTCCTGTTGGAATATTTTTTGGTCTGCAATTCCAGATAAGAATATCAGCTTTGAATCTTTTAGGATATTTAACAATTGATATTTACCTTGCCTCATTGCAATTATTGATTGTTAAAAAGTTGTAACGATCATATTTTCAAAGGCAGGATCAAAGAAAAAGGGATGAAGCACGTATGCGCAGGATAAGAAGAGGCAACAACATGTGGTTGCGAATATCTAATAGTGTACCTCCATGGTTGTTGTTTAACTACAGAAGTCGATACGGCCTTCTATTCGCTACTGCTACAGTCCTGATTGGTCTTTATGCGTACTACTTGAAAACCCTAAACCCCAATGTCAATTATTTATCACAGTAAGTATTGTGCAATTTGAAATATACATATTTTCACACACTTGTTCTGGAGAACAGAGAACAGAGAACATTTTGCCCAAATGTCTGCAATTTTAGAATTCCGAGGTCTTCAACCATTAGGTTCAATTAACCTAATGGTTTAATTGGCAGATTCAATTCTGAATTGTGCTCAAATTTTCAAAGGAAAATTCCTAGAATTCTTGATATTTTCAGATTAGGTTTGGAGCCTAAATATTTAGATTGGTTTCTTCAATGCACAAAATCCATTCTACAGTTCGGGGGCTGTAAGTACCCATTTTAAATTTTGAGGATATTTCCTCAATATCACAAGAAATACTCATGCGATTAGATTGAAACTTGGTGAATAGTTCTTCAGTGCCAATCTACGCGAAATGTTTTGAGGACTGTTTTGTTAGAAAGATGTTTTATAAAAAATTTTCGAAAATTTTCCTTCAAAGATATTTTTTTCGGGAACTGATTTCTGTGAAATTTGGCGACGTCAAAGTTTCAAAAAAACTTATTAACATCTCAAGGTCAGGCACCCGCCTTGGGACAGTATGCTGAAATGATGCCAATAATATCGAGAAATATTAGAATGCGTAAAATTTCGTGAAACTCGACTGTAATAAAAGAAAACGGGGTGTCGTTTTGCAGGCTTCAGTGAATATTTTTTGAAATTCTTTTTTGAGAATGCGCAATGTATTTCCCGAAAAATTCTGGAAAATAAAAAAGTAGCAGTGTTGCGCATTCTTACTATTTTGTTCAACCATTTACACCCGAAAATTTTTTGAAACAAACAAACTATGGTCTCCAAATTTTTCCCTGTAATGTACAGAGTGGGCAAAATTCGTTGTCTACTGAAGGGATCTCGAGAACTATAGCAGGTAGAAGAAAACTGATAACACATTCTCTAGGTCTTATTTCCTGACTAATCTGAATCTGAAAACAGATCTAGCTTATCGTTCATAGAACTTGAGTTATGAGCGAAAATTGAGAAATTGTCATTTTCAATAATGCTGAATAACTCGCTTGTTTGAACTCGTATTCGAAATCTGTTGGTACATTCTACAGGCACTTTTTTAGGAGTAATTCAAATATAATATGACTGAATTTTTCAATCCAGCAATTTTCGAGAAATGAGAAGGATTTTGGATTTTTTAAATGTAAACTATAGTCAAAAGATCTCCTATCTTCCTACAAAATTTTTGCTGATTTCAAAAATGTATCATATGTCGCTATTCACATGAATATTACATGAGAAAATATTCATTACTTTTTTCCTGCTTTTCTATTCACTGTTGAATTATGAGTAGGCTGACGTTACCATAGCGACAATTCAATATGCATTAACCTTGTGTGAACTTGCGCCTCTATGATTGGAATCAGCAATTGCTGAATAAATATTTCTATGGTTAATTTGTCCTAGTTCTTAAGATCAGCAATATTTCGGGTCATTATGAATAATAAACAGATTTTCTATTGCTAATCTTAAGAACTATGACAAATTAACCATAGAAATATTTATTCAGCAATCGCTGATTCCAATCATAGAGGCGCAAGTTAACACAAAGTTAATGCATATTGAATCGTCGCTATGGCAACGCCAGCCTACTCATAATTCAACAGTGAATAGAAAAGCAGGAAAAAAGTATTGACAATTTTCTCATGTAATATTAAGGTGAATAGCGACATATGATACATTTTTGAAATCAGCAAAAATTTTGTAGCAAGATAAGAGATCTTTCGACTATAGTTTACATTCGAAAAATCCAAAATCTTTCTCGTTTCTCGAAAATGGCTGGATTGAAAAATTCAGTCATATTATATTTGAATTACTCCTAAGAAAGTGCCTGTAGAATGTATCAACAGATTTCGAATACGAGTTCAAACAAGCGAGTAATTCAGCATTATTGAAAATGACAATTTCTCAATGAACGATAAGCTGGATCTGTTTTCAGATTCGGATTAGTCAGGAAAAAAGAGCCCGAGAATGTGTTATCAGTTTTCTTCTAGCTGCTATAGTTCTCGAGATCCCTTCAGTAGACAACGAATTTTGCCCACCCTGTACAAGGTACCTTATGCTCCCAAGCTCCGAGCTACCGTACTAATTTTGAGTCTATAAATTGACTTTCTCGGAAGTTAATGTGTTCACAATCGGCTTCAAACCTTACTGTAGAATTCTAAATCTAGGTCATTGTTGACAGTCGGACAGAAGAGTCTAATCCAACCTTGTCGTTTAAACCATTTTATTTGGCTCAAAAGTTACTAAAATATGGGCAAAATATCAACGCCTGTTTCTAAGAACAAGGCGCAAAATATTGATATGTTAATTGAGAGTATCTTTGTTTTTATTGATGTTTTAAAATTTTTTCAGTGTATGGGATACATGACAAATAATTCCCTACACAACTGTAAAGGATCTTATGAAAAGAAGATTTTATACCAGTTTCTGAACTTTTTTATGATTTATCATGTATAATATCATTACTACAATCATATTCATCCGAATGTGTCTGTTAAATGTAAATATCTGCTGTTATTGTATAGTGTATCAAATATGAATATGTATTATAAAGCTAAATTATATAAATGCTGCTTTGAATATTAATATGAGGAAATTAAACACAATTATACTTTACTTGCTTTACTAAAAACTTGACCCCAAGCAATTATAATATTTTTGGTAATTCGTCTAAGAGTTAAAATAGAACTACGTATCACTTCTTACTGTATGGGATGAATAGGAGTTAAAATTCCACAAAAATAGAAAACATTGGAAGCGATGATATGTTATCGAAAGAGTTGCTCAAGATTGAACCTTCTCATCAGATTTTCTACAGAAAGTTCACATTTTAAAAACAATTACTATGTGTAACATTGTCTAAAATTCGAACTCATTTTGGTATGCGGAGTGTCCCAAAACGCTCTAAATCTTAAATAAATTCTGGAAAATCATATAAACATGAGGAGGTTGGAAAAAAGTGTAGTTTTATATCAGAACTCGAGTACTTTATCGAACCTTGTATTTCAAAATACAGTCTGGAAGTCGGCAAGGAAATCAATGAAATTCGTCTGAACCAATCAATTCTAACCTCCCCATTGGAATTACAAAATATGGACAGCTGAGTATAAAAAATGGCAACTTATTATTGACAGGATCAATATCTCATGATTTCAGATATTGAAACTGTATTTCAGGTAGATTTTCCTAGGCAAACATCAGATGTCTGAGTATTAATTTGAGATATTCTCAACATATTTTCTTGAGGATTTCGAAACGAATCTTCATTCAATCAGTTTTAGACTTAGATAACTCTCACAAAAGGAGAAATGCTGTCTCAGAATTTATGTGGAACCAAAGTTAAAAATTCATTTTCGCTTGAAAATTGAATTTTTAAAGGTTATTGAATTCGTTCGGGTATCTTATGGATAGAAAAATTGATTTCAATCATAAAGAATACATGAAAAAGACCTATTATCAAGGCTTCAACAAATATAATGTTAAGATAGCATCGGGTCTATCAATGGTAGATCTGGGGGCCAATTCTTGAAGCTCGATCAAGAATTGAAGAGTATGACAGTTGCCATATGTCTGCGTCGATTTTTGTAAGTAATATCATAACGGCATCTCATTTTTCCGAAAAAAAATTGAAGAAACAGGTTGCTAAGTAATATGTGTTTTTTCGATTTTTTTCACAGGAAAAATTAGATGCCCGAATGGTATTTGACAAGACTATTTCATGAGTAACAGATTATTCTGCATGCATTATGTATAGGTATTAATTTGGAAACTGAAAAACAGGTACCTAATGTATTTCGTCAAAAATACTACAAACTTAATTATTTATGGTACAATTGAAATATAAATTGCAATTTTGGTACACGGTAGGGGTATTGTAATTTTTGGTGACATCAACTGTCAAGTTTTGCCGTGGGTAAACTCGAATAAACTGCTGACAGCTCCTGCCAAACAGTTTTTCCACCTAGAAACCATTTGTAATTCAAAATTGGGCTTTTCTGATTGGTGGAAATTACGACGAGGGGAAATACTATAAGGTAAATACAAAAAAAAAGTAGACATGACCTGCGCATGGACCGAATGTCACTCGACAATCGAATGTTATATCTCCTATACTCCGTACTACTTGTTGCTAAGTCGAAGGAAACGGTGATAAGGTTATGTTTATATTCTGATTTTAAATTCCTCGATATCTAGCATTCAGTTTATTTCTTGAATATATGCTTGAAAACATAGTCGAAATGGCGAATAGAACTCTCACAAATTTTGCAGATGCTTGAGAAAACTTAGAAAATCAACATTAACATAAGACAATTGTCATCCTCTTCAATTCTTGATCGGGATTCAAGAATCGGCCCCTCGGGTTATAAACAAAACAACAATTCAAAATCAAACCACAGCTTCAAGAACCTTGGAAATTAAATGGTTTTCCTAGTAGAGTAGAAGTTGACTAGGGAAAAATTGTGAGAGAAGATAATGTGGTAAGCCCGCAAGATTTCCCGTCGCGAAGCTATAAGTAAGATATTCCCATCATTGTAAGCAGTGTGAGTTCCTGAACAAAAATTATGAAGGCCAACATAGGCGGTCTCTCCTTGTTTGGAAGATATGGCCCCCCAAATTTCCAAATTGTTGCATTTTCAGATCCTTTTTTCCACAATAAAAATGATCTCTCACTTCCCAAATCTAGTTCATAAATCATCTTTGAACCTTCAACCAACAAATAGCGACAATTTCTTTCAAGAATATTCATTATTTGAAGGAAGAAAAGTGAAAATTCTAGACAATCACTTAACCTATATTTCTACGAAATACTTCTCAATGTTGAAGCGGAGCTTGGCAACAGTGTCTTTTCATCGCTGGCTAACGTATTCTGACCGAAGAGTAGTTGCTGGCGGGAAATATGAAATGATGGACAGTTGAAGGATATGATTGTGAGGAAAATGCTTCTGTCACTGAAGAAGAGATGGTTATTCTGACATCAAAACAAAATCATTGAGAATATTTGTTCAAGGTTTCACTCCCAATATTTTCGTTTGAACTTTTTTTTTATCCCTTCAAAATAGGGAGGTTATCTATCTACTTCGTTTTTTTTGTGTCCCAGTTTAGGATGAGATTCAGGGTATTCCAGTAAAATGGTTTATATAATAACCTCGATTTCATTGGAAATCTGGGAAGGGCGCGACCTATCACATATGAAGAAAATGTACGTTGAAATATAATCAGGGTGTATTCTCATTCCATTACTATGTGTTTCAACCTTGTAGATTTCATTAGAAACGAATTCTCCTATTCGAAGATTTAGAGTATTGCAGTAAACAGTAAGAACTAAGAACATATTTCATTTTTCTCGCCAGCAATAATCTGTCATTCACGAATACGCCCGATGGCACGATTCCGACCGATGAAATTCGCGCCATTGCCAAACTTCACTTTTAGTCTGAGTCGAAATCAGAAGGAATAGAGGTTAAGTGGTTGTCCTGTAATTTCACTGTTTTTTCATTAAATATTGATTATTCTTGGAAAAAGTGTTGCTTATTGTTTGTTGGATGTTCAAAGGTGGTTTGTGAACTATAGAGATGAAGTGAGAGATCGTTTTAATGGTGGAAAAAGGGACCTGAAAAAGACGCATTTTGGAACTTTGGGGGCCCATATCTACCAAATTAAGGGAGACCGCCTATGTTCCATTTCACATTTTTTATTCAGAAAAACACACTGCGTACAATGATGTAAATATTTTTTTAATATGTCGGCGACGGGAAATCTTGCGGGTTTACCGATAATGTTAATTACCTAAAATGAATCAAGAAATCATATTTGAGAACACCCTAAAAACACTACTTTGTCCCAAAAGGGGCACTATTCCCATGTCACATCATTAAACTAAATCATTTATCACAATTTTCATATTATTCACCGTAAAAACTATTCATTGTCACCTTCAAATTCAACATATCAGTTACGTAAAATCAACATACCTAACCTATCATTGCTACTTAAAAAATAGTTCATTAAAGTACAACCAAATTAATCTCACTAGCCGAACGATATACCAAACTAACTTCTTCTCACTTATACTTCAAAATTAAATCTGAGATATACCTGAGAACCGCAGGATCTCTAAGTATCCCTAAGTGATCTACTTTTGGAAGAGGTACGGAGTAGATTCTTTGTTGCTGTAAATTTTGCCAAAGGAGGCATCCTTCTAAAGACCTCAAATTAACTGTACCATCTCCGTTTCCCATGAGGAGCGTAGGGTAGCCATCTAACCAAGTACCAGGCTTGTAGTACAGCCTGGAAATACAGATTGTTTGTTCAGAAAAATGGAGAAAACGTTTGAGGTCAACAGATGTAAAATTAACAATTAAATACAGATTTTTCTGTATAACCTTTACATGATATCTTTCGATATTGATTTGATATCTTACGATATACTTTTATGTCTTCGACGTACTACGTCTTCAATGACAAAATTATTATATCAACTGGCATATAATGATCAAAGTAAAAAACTTGAGAAAAGTGTGAAAAAATGAAATACAACCTAAAAACAATACTAGACACAGTGTTTCATCTTCTATCTTTCGATTTAGAATCATCAGTAGCATTTATTCTATATTATACATCAAAAACTCACCATGTGTTTTGTTACGCACACTTCACTTCAATAACGGAAATAAGCAGGTTTAAGTCCATACGCATGCTTGTTAGAATTGTGCATAGAAACAATAATGCCACAGATTTTACTTACACCTTCTTCTTTCCTTGACAAATGAAATGCGGTAAAAAAACATTTTCCAAAATCTTTATAACCTCAAAAATTAAATGACAGTTGATATTGACCCTTGAAAGCTATAAGTTTTCATTCAAATATTAAATTCAAAAAAGTCTACTTGTTAAAGGCTATTGAAACAACAATTAAATACAGATTTTTCTGTATAACCTTTACATAATATCTTAGATATAGATTAGATATTGTGCCTCAAGGTTGATAATTCCATAAAGAAAGGAATATTTAAGCTCTTGCACAAGCTGGAAAGCTATGGAATTATAGGATCAACACTGAATTGGATAACATCATATTTCAGGAAACGTACTCAGCTGGTGGAGATATTCTCAGATGGAAATAGGATAAGATCAGATACAGAAGAATTGAAACTTGGAGTGCCACAGGGGAGCATTGCAGGACCGCTTTTTTTCATAGTATACCTGAATGATGACTGCTTGAGCTTTCATTGGAGTGAAGATAAAGTTGGTGCTGAGGACTATGTCGATGACAAGAATCTGCTTGTGATAGAATCTTTGTGGCCAGATCTCAAGATATTAGCAGAAGAAGTCCTACAATATACTGAAGAATGGTTTGCTAAAAACAACATGGTGTTGAATAAGAACAAAACTAACTTGATTTTATTCCACCCTCCAAATTCCAAGTTGGAGGTTCCCGAGCATATGACTCTGAATTGTAGCAAGTATGAAACTTCACAGAGCACCAGATTCTTAGGCCTACACATCGATGAGCAACTGAATTGGAAACAACATATAGAACATCTGAGTAAGAAAATAGGACCATCCATTTATGCATTCAGGGTAATTGCCAAATATCTGAACACAAGAGTACTAAAGTCAGTCTATCATGCAACCATTGAGGCAAAGCTGAGATTTGGTATTGTATTCTATGGTTCAGGAAATGTTTCATCTGTGTTTATACTGCAGAAGAGAGCGATAAGGATAATGGAAAATTTAAAGCCCAGAGAATCATGTAGAGGACACTTCAAGAAGAATGGCATACTAACAGTGTATGCATTGTACATTCAGGAATGTTTAATATTCCTTCATAAAAATAAAGATCTGTTTTTCCAACATTTCAATCGCAAGAAGAACCATAACACAAGAACATTGGCATTCAATCTACCAAAACATAATCTGTCTACTACGCAAAGGCAAACAGAGTATAGATGTCTAAAGCTTTTTAATAAACTGCCTAGGGATATACAAAGAATAGAAAGTCTTAAACTTTTCAAGAAAGAAATTTTCAAGCTGCTGCTGAATATGGAACCATATAACATGGAGGAGTTTTTTGGAGGACATTAATCCTATTTTTTTAGATGACACTATTTCATTTCTTTTCTTGTTGTGTAAACATGAACTGTTTTGAAATAAAGAGCTTTCTTATCTTATCTTATCTTATCTATGTAAAGGTTATACAGAAAAATCTGTATTTAATTGTTGTTTCAATAGCCTTTAACAAGTAGACTTTTTTGAATTTAATAGATGTAAAATTCGTAGTGAAAGTTGTCACTCAACTCTTCTCAACTTAGATACAAAACGATTTTACTATTTTCTTCCTCACAAAATTCTACATGAACTGTCACTTTTCTACAAAGTACCATATTACGATCCGATCTGTATTTTTGGAAATATTGTAACACTCAATTCGAATTGATGTATCTGCAGAATGCGACCTTTGTAAACAACCTCTAAACGTGCCCTACAAATATGAAGTCTCCGAGTCCTTTGTTTCGGATATTAAGAATTGAAATAGACAAATTAAAGTTAAGTTCATTCGATAAGTTGGATTCACCGACTCTTGCCACGATATTTTGAGAAAAAAACGCAACCTTCAGCGTAGATTGAGTATCTGAACACGCCAGCTAAGTTCGTTTAAATGAGCAAAGTGGGCCAAACAGTTTTGGAATTTCATTTCTATATTATTTTTTTTTAAATCAGATCCACTCAACATGATATGCAAAATAAAGATTTTCAATATGAGAAAATGAAAGTATCTCTACCTTTCAACTGTATCAACTTCCGTCCCGTAAACACAATGAATCTCAACACCAGGTGGTTTGAAGTCCAATTGGTAGACTTCTGTATCTCTTTTCATTTCCCAACCATCAGGATACGAGATACCACTAAAAAACGAAAAATTAACATATTCTAGGTGTACTGAATATATCCAAATTTTATAGATCTATTTTATTAATATGAAACAACCAATTGAAAAATTTATTTATACTCACTAGAAAAATTCTTTCAGGTTACTAAGTGTATAATTTTTCTTGTCAGTCTGAATAAGTACTTCGTTACTTTTCCAGTAAAGGGGCGAAGGCAAAAGCCAGGCTAAGCTTGGTGCCGTAATTTGTTGTAGTCTCATTATACTCTCTCTCAAGGCATATGAACCTAAGTCATCCCCTGAAAAAAAAAATGTATTAATTATATCCTACTTCAGAAGATGTGGGAAATAATAATGCAAAAATACATTATTTTACATAAAAAAACCGGTACATACATATATTTTTTCAATAGGATCAACTTCAAATGAATTCGTTCCTTACCAATGGCATAAACTTTTATAGCCTTCATACTACCACCCCAAACGCCACTCAAGGTAACTAATGTTTTAATGTGTTGATCTTTCCATGCTTGATCTTGCTGATTCAAAAAATGCAGAGTCATCAGAGCACCCATAGAATGTGCAATCAGTATAACAGGCTGTGAATGGCTCTCCTGATAAGTTTTTTCAATTAAATTTTTGAGATCAATGAAGTACTGGCCATTCTCGTCTGAAACAAAAAGTATAATATAGTAAGTTTTCTTGTCCCTACGGCATTTGATAAAAACTAGAATATTTGTAGTGAACACTTACTTGGAGCTTTTCTGAAATCATAAGGAGCTCCTTTTACAGTGATATTTCTTTTATGACCCAAGCTCACCAATAGATCAGCAATAGGATGAAAATATGAACCGGTAGCTGCATGACTTAGATCTAGCCATTCTACACTTTCAGTTCCACCGAAATCAGGAATCCTGAGATTTACACCTTCATTATTGCTTGTTGTTCTTGTTTGATTATCATAAATAAGCTTCATGTTATCAATCCAACAATCTATCACGAAGGGGACTAGCAGCTCCATGTTCAACCAAATATTGAAATAGTCGCTGGTTTGTTTCTGACAAAAATAATGGATTGAGGATGTTTTGTTTAGTTTTGCCTCTATTTGACACCCTCCATCGCCAGGTATCAACACAACCGGATTTAAATTGGCACATATCAAATTGATATAAAAAGAAAATATTAAATATTTCAGGTTACTTTTCACTGACATCTCGTAATGCGACCTTGAGGAGCACACTTTTCTATGTAAACACGACACTCGCGTTCCAAAATAAACAATGCACTTTCCTTTGTTCGAAACTGCGGGTTTTTATCTGTGGTTTCTATCTGTAATATCCCAATTTGGGTATTTTTACTATTTTAGCTGTACATTATTCACTTGTTTTCGCAGGATTACGATAGCTTTCAATTTACGTTAGTATATATCGAAATATATTGAAATATTGATTGTTAAGAACGTATTTGTATCGCGCAATATATCGCTTACGTTAAATGTTTATATGATTTATACAGTAAATATTTCGATTGACGATTAGTTATCATCAGTTATTCGATTGAATCTTTTCTTTTGTTTTGTTGCCAATTGAAAATCGTTCTTCTTTTAATGAATGAAATATTCAAATCGAATTCTGTTGCATTGCTATAAAATTCTTTCCGATGTCTGTATTTAGCAAATTTTTGAAATTTCGCGGGGATCATATCATCAGAAAAATGGCAAAAAAACTTTCGAAAATTCCGATAGGTATCTCAGAAACTATTCGCCACCCTCGATTGAAATTTCGTGTCTGCATTTATGAGTATCTTCCGAAAGAAACAACTCAGAAATAACTATTTTAGTTCACTGTGGATAGAATACTGATAACAAAACAGTGTGTAACTACTCTCTTATCCACTTACACTACTTACTAATGTAAGTGGATTAGAGAGTAGTTACACACTGGTTTGAACTCAGAAACTTTTAGAGTAGGTTTGGGCCGAAGTCGTGAGTGGGTAAAATCCATTCAAAATGATTCTGCGCCAATCACAACTTTAATTTCTCAATATTTTCGAAAATGCAAATTAGATCGAATTGGAATCCCGTAGTTCATTAAAAATGACAGCTTCAAAGTTCATGCAGAATTTCGTGCGGATAATATGATTAGAAAGTCGCAGAATATGGAATATTCGAGAAAAATGCCTAGAAAAGCACGGCTGTGAAGGCAGCAGCTTTTGCGCGCATGTTCGCATGTTCAACGGAAGCGGTCATCTCCGTTGAACGTGCGAACATGCGCGCAAAAGCTTCTGCCTTCACAGCCGTGCTTTTCTAGGCATTTTTCTCGAATATTACATATTCTGCGACTTTCTAATCATATTATCCGCACGAAATTCTGCATGAACTTTCAAGCTGTCATTTTTGATCAACTACTGGATTCCAATTCGATCTGATTTGCATTTTCGAAAATATTGAGAAAATAAAGTTCTCTAGGTTTTTTTCGATAAACTATTGCATTTCAATTCGATCTAATGTGTATTTTTGGAAATATTGGGAAGAGGAACTTCCGATTAAAACAGTATTTGTTGAGTTTACCCGGAAGAAACAACGTTTTCGAGAAAAAAAACACGAAATTTTATATATTTTTTCCAAATATCTCCAGAAATTATAATTGTATCGAAAAGAAATTTGGTACATTGCTGTGAAACATGATTTTAAGGTATGAGCATAGTTTTTTTCCATATATTAATGAATATTTTCCGCAAAAAAAATGTTTTCGAAAAAAATTCCGAAAAAAATTTTTTTTTAAATTTACTGACAGTGTGATCTCAACAGAATTCTGTGAAAAGTTGTGCGTTGGTACGTTTCAGCTAACTGTCCCATTAACAAACTTAGCCGTCGCATTCCAATGCGCGACCTAATTTGAAACTTTCAAGTCGCTAGCTTGCTTCTTTCGACAGCTATCGTGTTGTCAGCCGGCCGGCTGGACATAATCGATTTTGACACCTGATTCGTCAACAGTGTGTCCAACCTAGTCGTTTGGGATCATTTTGGAGATAAAATTCGAAAATTACAGACATTTGAACCAAACGATAGTGTACGGTGTTCCCCAGAACATGCGCGCAAAAATTAAATTTTGTTTTTATGACACTATCATCATGAAATTTTGCACTATCAGTAGTGCATCAGCATTTTCAGAATTTTTACCATGCTTCATCATGTTTGGATTTGTATTTTCTGAGTTAGTCTGAAAATAACGATACCGAGGAAGAAAACACGAATTTTGACATATTTTTGCCTACATATCTCCGGAAGTTACGATCGGATTGAACTGAATTTTGTACACTGTTGTGAAATATAGATTCCGTGGTTTGTGCGTGGTTTTTTCCAAATCTGATGAATAATTTCGGAAAAACCAATTTTGAAAAATCTCCAAAAGTTCGTTTCTTTTGCGCGCATGTTCTAGGGGAACAGCGTGCTATCGTTTTGTCTGAATGTCTGTAATTGTCGATGATTGAGCCCAAAATGGTCTTAAACGACTAGGTTGTACTCACTGATGACCAATCCGGTGTCAAAATCGATTCTGTCCGGCCGGCCGACGACACGATAACTGTCGAACGGAGCCAGCTAGCGACTTGAAACTTCTAGGGTAGTTCGCGCATCGAAAGGCCGCGGTTAAGTTCGTGAATGGGCCAAATCGGCCAAATGGTTTCGGAGTTATAGTCATTTGAAATTTTGAGGTTAATTTCAGAATCTGCTGGAGCGATTTGATTGAAACTTGGCTGTTAGTTGGAGCATAACGACGAGCAACTTTAAGCATAATTTCGTTGAAATAGTAAGGTAACTCGATTCGAAAAAAAAGAATTTTTTCCAACTTTTTTCGAAAACAAATTTTTTTGCTGAAACTATCATTCATATTCCAGATATTTTCTCAGTTATACCTTGAACTCCATATTTCACGGCAGTGTACCAAATTCCAATCCGATACGGGTATTAGTTTTGGAAATATTGGGAAAAAATATGTAGAATTTCGTAGTTTTCTTCTAGATATCGTTATTTTTTCGGTATAACTCAAGAAATACTGATTCAGTCCTGATTAAACTTCACAGCTAGTTTAAAGATGCTGAAAGACAACTTCATGCAGAATTTCGTGATGATCGTGTCATCAGAACAATTTGAAAAAAAATTTCAAATTTTTTTTTCTCAAATATTTAATATTCTGTGATCTTCTCATCATGTTATCCTCATTAAATTCTGTATGAACCTTCAAACTGTCATTTTAAGTATTGGATGTCAATTCGATCTAGAACGACTTAGAAACTCGATATTTGTAGAGTTAGTTTGGGGCTTCATTACGAAGGTCGAATTCGTGAATGGGTAAAATCCGTCGAATGATTCCGTAGATATACCCATTCAAAATTGTATTTTTCCAATATTTCCAAAAATACTGATTAGATCGAATTGAAATCCAGTAATTTATCGAAAAAAATCTGGAAAAGCACCTTCGTGAAGGCAGTAGCTTTTGCGCGCATTTTCAATTTTGTTGCCGAAGCGGTCATCTACATTGAACATTAGATTTTTATCTAATAACCCTCCACAGGATCTGGCAAAATAGTTACACGTCATTTTCCAATTTTTTTAGAAATTCATCCATTAAATATCAATGAAATTTGGCACAGACCTTACGGAGTCGATCTCTTACAACAGTAGGCCAAATTTCAGTTCTATCCGATTTTCAAGATATTTTTGGGAAAATAATATGTCCAAGTATTCCTAAGTATCGTTGTTATTTCTGGTGTAACTCAAAAAATATTAGCACGATCATGATGAAATTCGGTTACTAGTTTGGAAAGACTATAATGCACAATTTTGTGCAAAATTTCGTGACCATCGTATGCTACAACAATTAAAAAAAATCTAGAAAAGAACTACAGTGAAGGCCGCAGCTTTTGAACGCATGTTCAATGTAGATGACCGTTCGGCAACGAATTTGAACTTGCGCGCGAAAGCTGCTGCCTTCACGGCAGTGCATTTCTAGATTTTTTCCGATAAATTACTGTATTTCAGTTTGATCTAATCTGTATATTTGGAAATATTGGAAAAATAAAACTTTGAATGGGTATATCTGCGGAATCATTAGGCGGATTTTACCCATTCACGAATTCGACCTTCGTAATTAAGCCCCAAACCTACACTACAAATATCGAGTTTTCAAGTCGTTTCTCCCGGAAGTTATTGTGTGAAGTTGTTGTGTCGAATGATTCCGCGGATATACCCATTCAAAATTTTATTTTCCCAATATTTCCAAAAATACAGATTAAATCGAATTGAAATCCAGTACTTTATCGAAAAATGACAGTTTGAAGGTTTATACAGAATTTAATGAGGATAATATGATGAGAAGATCACACAATATTGAATATTAGAAAAAAAAAATATTGAATTTATTTTTCAAATCGTTCTTATAACACGATCATCACGAAATTTTGCACAATGTTATTCTTCAGCATCTTCGAACTAGCTGCAAGTTTCATCACGATTGAATCAGCATTTCTTGAGGTATACCGAACAAAACAAGGATATCGAGAGGAAAACCACGAAATTCTACATATTTTTTCCCAATATCTCCAAAACTAATAGTCGTATCGAACATAAATTTGTTACACAGCTGTAAAATATGAAGCTGAAGGTTTTACTGGAATTGTTATCGAATATGAGTAATGGTTTCAGAAAAAAATTTTTTCTTCGGAAAAAATTTAAAAAAAAAATTTTTTCCAAAATTGAGTGCCAATAAGATTTCAACGAAGTTCTGCTCAAAGTTGCGCGTCGGTATGCTCCAATTAAATGTCAAGTTTCAATCCAATCGCTTCAGCAGTTTCTGAAATTTGAGGAAAATAACCTCAAAATTTCAAATTGCTATAACTGCGAAACTATTTGGCCGATTTGGCCCAATAACTAATTTAAACGCGGTACTCGGATGCCCGAACTACTATACAAGTTTAAAGTCGCTGACTGGTTCTGTTCGACAGTTATCGTGTCCACGGCCGGCCGGACAGAATCGATTTTGACACTGGACAACCTAGTCGTTTAAGACCATTTTCGGCTCAATCATCGAAAATTACAGACATTTGGACAAAACGATAGCACGCTGTTCCCCTTGAACATGCGCGCAAAAAAATCAAAATTTTATTTCACACAGGATTTTGCGCGTCAGTGCTTCACATCTAGAATTTTTTCAGATATATCGGATAAAATACAGGTTCCAGAAACACTTGTTCTACATTCAAAACAAATTCACCTTCTGGCCAAAAAGCGAATGTATTTTAAACCCTGCAGCCAGTCCATGTACACCTTAAGAATTGGGCAATGGTCGAAACAGTCGACTCTGGGTCAAGACCGGCCATGATCCGCGTCAAGGGTCCCACATCGTAACAATCCTCAATAAACCATTATGTATTCTAGCAACAATCATTGTTTTAGACGCGTCGAACAAATATACTTAAATGATGTGTTTGGCCAATTATAAAACGTGAACCAATATTCGAGTCTCAAAAAAAGTTCGGAGTGCTCGTCCCAGTACCCATAGAGAGCGAGACGCGATCGAGAATATACATTTCAATGTATAAAGTGCCATTTTTTATCAATAATCATATAGTGTGTGTTTGTGAATAGAAATTGCGATATTAAGATTATTCGATAATTGTTGTGGAAGTACCTACGTTGATTTGTGAGAGTGACAAAAAACTGCTTTACATTTGAATTCGTAGTTTATCTGGTGAGTTCTGAAAGATTTCGGAAAATAAAATTCAGTGGATTTTATTTCCGAAAAAAACATCTGATATACTCGATATCTGCGGAGCTGGCTTGAAGCTCCGCAAAGAAACAATTTTTTTTGTAGAGAAGTTTGGGACTTCAATTACGAAAGCCGGATTCGCGAATGGGCAAAATGCTCCCAATGATTCCTTATATTCGAAATTTTTTTAAACATATCAAAAAACTAGAAAAGCACTGACGTGAAGTCAGCAGCTTTTTCGCACGTTCACATTGCAAAATGGCGACTTGGAAATTTCAGTGAAATTTGAATGGAATGTGAAAATGTTCAAGAAATTTTTTTTTTTAAATTTTTCTATGGATAATTCTTCTTATCGACACTGTTCATCTTCCAACCAAGCTTCATTTCGATCAGATAAATATTTTTCGAGTTATTGAAAAATCAAAATTTCAAATTGCTGTAACACAAAAACCATTCGGCAGATTTGGCCCATTAACGAAGCTAACCGAGATATTCAGGATCAAAACCCAACTTGAAAATTTCAAGACTCTAGGTCTTTCCTTTCGAAAGTTAGAGCACACACAGACGGCCGGCCGGCCGGACAGAATCAAGTTTGACCACGGATTCTTCATCATTGAGTTCAACTTAGTAGTTTGAGACCGATTTCAGCTCAAAACTTGAAAATTACAGACATTGAGACGAAACTATAACGCGCTGTTCCCCAGAACAATCGCGTAAAAAATGATTTGAATGAATAATTAAAATCTAGTTCAGGGTTGGAAAATATTTGCGTTTAGGTTCATGCAAAATTTCATCATCATATCCACGGAATTGGTAGAAGTTATGAAGTTCGATAACGAAGTTCGAATTCATAAATAAGTGAAATAAAATTTCTCCGATATTTTCGGTGATACATTTTTTGAACAAGCTGGAATTTGATACATGGTTGTTTATTGAAGGTTAATGCGAAATTTCAGTGGAATCTGACATATATTTTCAGAAATATAATTTCCCAAACAGAAACATCGAATATTCTTGAAAAAACCCTTCTGGAAATTTTTTAATGCAATGATCCTCACGAAATTCTGCACAAACATGGGCGCTTATAAACTAACTAACTAAGCTTCACAATTTTTGGGACCTTTTTTTTGAATTATTGTCGAAACAGCCTATATGTTCTGGGAGCGTCGAAAAAATATACTTAAATGATGTGTTTGGCCAATTATAAAACGTGAACCAATATTCGAGTCTCAAAAAAAGTTAGGAGCGCTCGTCCCAGTACCCATACAGAGCGAGACGCGATCGAGAATATACATTTCGATGTATAAAGTGCCATTTTTTATGAATAATCATATAGTGTGTGTTTGTGAATAGAAATAGCGATATTAAGATTATTCGATAATTGTTGTGGAAGTACCTACGTTGATTTGTGAGAGTGACAAAAAACTGTTTTACATTCCGGATTTGAATTCGTAGTTTATCTGGTGAGTTCTGAACGATTTCGGAAAATAAAATTTATTGGATTTTATTTACGAAAAAAACGAAAAAATCATCGATATACTCGATATCTGCGGAGCTGGCTTGAAGCTCCGCGAAGAACAAATTTTTTTTGTAGAGAAATTTTGGACCTCAATTACGATGGCCGAATTCGCGAATGGGCGAAATGCTGCCAATGAATCCTTAGATTCGAAATTTTTCAAAATATATCAAAAAAACTAGAAGAGCACTGACGTGAAGTCGGCAGCTTTTACGCACTCGTTCATATTGCAAAATGGCGACTTGAAAATTTCGGTGAAATTTAAATGACATATGAAAATTTAAAAAAAAAAAATTCATCAAATTTTTCCATGGATAATCATTCTTATCGACACTGTTCATCTTCCAACCAAGCTTCATTTCGATCAGATGAATATTATTCGAGCTATTGAAAAATCAAAATTTCAAATGGAAGTAACACAAAAACCATTCGGCAGATTTGGCCCATTAACGAACTTAACCGAGATATTCAGGATCTTAATCTAACCTGAAAATTTCCAGACTCTAGTTCCTTCCTTTCGAGAGTTACAGCGCACACGGCCGGCGGACGGACAGAATCAATTTTGACCACGGATTCTTCATCATGGAGTCCAACCTAGTCGTTTGAGACCGATTTAAGCTCAAAATTTGAAAATAACAGACAATGAGACGAAACGATAACGCGCTGTTCTCCAGAACAAGCGCGTAAAAAAAGATTTGAAAGAAATGAAATCTAGTTTAGGGTTGGAAAATAATTATGCGTAGGTTTATGCAAAATTTCATCATCATATCCACCAAAAATTACTCGAAATTTGTAGAGAAGTTATGGAGTTCGATAACGAAGTTCGAATTCATAAATGAGTGAAATGAAATTTTTCCGATATTTTCGGTGATACATTTTTTGAACAAGCTGGAATTTGATACATTGTTGTTTATTGAAGGTTAATGTGAAATTTCAGTGGAATCTGACATACATTTTACGAAATATAATTTTTTCAAACAGAAATTTCGAATATTCTTGAAAAGAACTTTTTGGAATTTTTTAATGTAATGATCCTCACGAAATTTTGTACGAATTTGAGCGCTCATAAACAAACTACCAAGTTTCACAATTTTTGTGACCTTTTTTCGAATTATTGTCGAAACAGCCTATATGTTCTAGGAGCGACGATCAAATATACTTAATTGATGTGTTTGCCCAGTTATAAAACGTAAACCAATATATGGAGTCTTGAAATATTTCGTCTTGTTTGTACCAGAGAGAGAGAGACGCGATCAAGAATTTAAATCTCGCTTGTTCACATTGCAAAATGGTGAATTGGAAATATCAGTGAAATTTCAATGAAATATAAAAATTTTCAAACAAAATTTTCAAAAAAAAATTTTTTTTTTTTGAATTTTTCTATGGAAAATTCTTCATATTGACATTGTTCATATTCCAACCAAGTTTCATTTCGATCAGATAAATATTTTTTGAGTTATTGGAAAATCAAAATTTCAAATGGCTGTAGCACAAAAACTATTTGACAGATTCGGCCCATTAACGAACTCAACCGAGATATTCAGGATTTTAACCTAACCTGAAAATTTCAAGACTCTAGGTCCTTCCGTTCGAAAGTTACAGCGCACACGGCCGGACAGACAGAATCAATTTTGACCACGGATTCTTCATCTGTGAGTCCAACCTAGTCGTTTGAGACCAATTTCAGCTCAAAATTCGAAAATTACAGACATCGTGACGAAGAGATAACGCGCTGTTCCCCAGAACAAGCGCGTAAAAAGGTTATCAGGTGATATGAAGCCTTCATTTTCGAACCAGAATTCATGAATGCTGTCTTCGCAGTTGAGTTCCAATCATGCTTCAGATAAATCGTGTCTCTAAATTGATTTTCGGAAATTATTTCTGCCCAAAATTCGCAAAACAGACTTTATGATAATCAATATTTATAGCACATTAAAACTGAAATTGGCGTATTCCTACCACTCTCAAGTTTATATTCTACAAATGAGTTTTTACGATGCCCAATCAATTCAATTGTTCCACCTCTGTGATTGTTATTTCATTGGAATTTGACAATAACTTTCATGATCCATCATTAATTCGATTAGATATCACGTAAAGAATGAACAGAAAAGTATATTGTACAGGGTTTTTCAAAACACCCTATTCATACGGATATCATACCAATTAGTCTGTATCCTAAGCAACTTGAATTTTTTGCCAACCCATTTGTTCAGTTTTTCAGTGCCTTATTATATTTTTTCCATACTTTCATTAGTGAACTTGATACTTCTTTTGCGCATGTTCTAGGCTCTAGGGAATCAGCGTGCTATGGTTTTCTCCAAAAGTCTGTAATTTTCGATGATTGATCCGAAAATGGTCTCAAACGACTAGGTTGGACTCACTGATAACGTATCCGGTGTCAAAATCGATTCTGTCCGGCCAACCGTGGCCACGATAACTGTCGAACGGTGCAAGCTAGGGACTCGAAACTTGCAGGGTAGTTTGCGCATCGGAATTAAGTAGGTTAATGGGCCAAATCGGCCCAATAGTTTCGGAGCTATAGCCATTCGAAATTTTGAGGTTATTTTCCTCATATTCCAGAAACAACTGGAGCGATTGAAACTTGGCAGTTAGTTGCGGCATGACGACGCGCAACTTTGAGCAAAATTTCGTTGAAATCGTATGATCATTCAATTAAAAAAAAACTTTTTCAAAAATTTTTCGAAAATTTTTTTTTTTCTGAAACCATTGTTCATATTTGAGAAAAAAATTCAGTTATACCTCGAATTCCATATTTACCAGCAGTGCAACAAAATTCCATTCGATACGGCTATTAGTTTTTGGAGATGTTGGGAAAAAATATGTAGAATTTCGAGGTTTTCTTCTCGATATCGTTGTTTTTTTGTGATGAAACTTCGCAGCTAGTTCGAATATGTTGAAGGATAACATTGTGCGAAATTTTGTGATGATCGTGTCATAAGAACAATGTGAAAAAAAAATTCAAATTTTTTTTTTCAAATATTTAATATTCTGTGATCTTCTTATCATATTATCCTCATTGAATTCTGTATAAACCTTCAAACTGTAATTTTTCGATAAAGTACTGGATTTTAATTCTATCTAATCTGTATTTTTGGAAATATTGGGAATATCAAACTTTTAATTGGTATATCTACGGAATCATTGGGTGGATTTTACCCATTCACGAATTGGGCCTTCGTAATTGAGATCCAAAACTTCTCAACAAATATAGAAATTCTAAGTTGTGTTTTCGGAAGTTATCTACATTGAACATGCGCGCAAAAGCTGCTGCATTCACGGCAGTGCTTCTTTAGATTTTTTTTTTGTTTGTTTATCGCCTAGACCCTCGTGTTTACCCATAGACCTAATAATAAAATTTAACATGTTATATTAGGTCTATGTGTTTACCCGAATTTTTATCTATCTCAAATATTTCAAGGCTTCTTTGAAATCATCTTATCTTTATGGGCTATCAATTGCACATTAATTTGTTAGGACATCGTATAAATAGTTAGATGTATTCTCTTCACAATGATTCAATTGACTAACTGTAAGAATTCTATGTACGAGACTTGCTTCATTAAATGATATTGCGACAATAACTGAATATACTCGTGTTCTAATTACGGTGAAATACATATACAGGGTGACAGATAAATTACGTAGGCAAAAGAAATTTGAATTTATGGGTAGCTACTGAAATCACACATGCTAATATATGCTCAGTGACATTCGAAGTGTCACGCTCAACTAATTTCATCTTTTGGCAATGTGATGCTTCTGAGGTACGCCTCGGTTGTCCAATTGAAAACCTTCGTGATCCTTTATCTTCATGTGTCTTTATACAATACACACGTATTGAGTGAAAATGTTAGATTTTACGTGGGTTTTAATAATGAAGTCATATATGATTCTTAATCTTTGTTTTTCTTTCACCTTCAGAGATGGGTACTTACATAGTTACAGGGTCATAAGAAAGCTTTCGTAAAAGATAAATTTGTTTTTGATTCGTTTTAATTACGCTAGGTCAATATACTGTGAATTTTTTTTAAATATTTCAATTGCCTTATTGTTCCCAAACAATCCGTTTATATTGTTTATGTTTTACGATATAATTAGGGTATATTATCTGAACAGACGATGTTCAGTTCAAAAGATCGTCTATAAAAATTGTCTGAGACCATTACCTGATGAGAATTACTGATGAGATATGTTGTATAGTTTTATTTGGTGCTCTGTTAGTCTTATTTTTCTCGCTGTTTCTAAGGAAAGCTACACAGAGTGCACTCAAATGGGAGGTAGAAACAAAAAAGTTGATTAGTTTGATGGCAATAAGAATTTGAGTTCGCAAACGCTTTGTTTTCGGCATACATAGTGTTCAAGTTCGAATTTTTAAAAATTGTAAATCGAATATATGGAAATCTTTCGGTGATACTTTTTCTAATACGAATTTTCTCTCTTTTCCCTCTATATAGTGGCAAATATATGTATATGTTTCATTTGAATCGTTTTAAAATTCTGGAAACTTGACATATGCATATTTGATTTGACTAAAGTACCGATTGTTCCATTAATTACGGAGCTTTTTGAAATAATTACATTTCAATGAAAGTGGAAAGACTTTTTCGCATACAAGCAGCAAGAAATTAAGCATATATTAATGTTTCGGATCTCTGAAATTGTCTCATAAACGAACAAGTAGTTGTTTTTGCGCGCATGTTCTAGGGGAACAGCGTGCTATCGTTTTGTCCAAATGTCTGTAATTTTGGATGATTGAGCCGAAAATGGTCTCAATCGACTAGGTTGGACTCACTGATGACGAATCCGGTGTCAAAATCGATTCTGTCCGGCCGGCCGGCCGGTTGGCCGTCTGTAGACACGATAACTGTCGAACGAAGCGAGCTAGCGACTTGAAACTTTCAGGGTAGGTCGCGCATTGGAATGCCGCGGTTGAGTTCGTTAATGGGCCAAATCGATCGAATAGTTTCGGATTTATAGGCATTTGAAGTTTTGAAGTTATTTATTTTTTATTTCGGAAACTACTTGAGCGATTGGATTCAAACTTGACAGTTTGGTGGAGTATAATGACGCGCAACTTTGAGCCAAATTTCGTCAAGATCATATTGTCAATAAATTTAAAAAAAAATTTTTTTTTCGGGAACCATTCATCATATCCAAAAAAAATTATACTCACACTTTGACCTTCTAATTTCACAGCAGTGTACTAAATTTCAGCTCGATACGATCATAAGTTTTGGAGATATCGGGAAAAAATATGTCAAATTTCGAGGTTTTCTTCTCGATATCGTTGATTTTTTTGGTATTACTCGAGAAATACTGATTCAGTCCTGATCAAACTTCACAGCTAGTTTTAAGATGCTGAAAGACAACTTTGTGCAAAATTTCGTGATAATCGGGTTATTAGAACAATTTGAAAAAAAAAATTTATATGATTTTTTCATCATATCATCCTCATTAAATTCTGTATGAAACTTCGAACTGTTATTTTCGATGAAGTACTGGATTTCAATTCGATCTGGTCTGTATTTTTGGAAATATTGGAAAAATAAAATTTTGATTGGGTATATCTACGGAATCATTGGGTGGATTTTACCCATTCACGAATTCGGCCTTCGTAATTAAGGTCCAAACCTTCTCTACAAATATCGAGTTTCTAAGTTGTTTCTTTCGGAAGTTATTGTGTTTACGCAGTCGGCCGTTAGGCTGACCGTAAACACAATAACTTCCGGAAGAAACGACTTAGAAACTCGATATTTGTAGAGTAGGTTTGGGGCTTAATTACGAAGGTCGAATTCGTGAATGGGTAAAATCCGCCCAATGATTCCGTAGATATACCCAATCAAAATTTTATTTTTCCAATGTTTCCAAAAATACAGATCAGATCGAATTGAAATCCAGTACTTCATCGAAAATAACAGTTCGAAGTTTCATACAGAATTTAATGAGGATGATATGATGAAAAAATCATATAAATTTTTTTTTTCAAATTGTTCTAATAACACGATTATCACGAAATTTTGCATAAAGTTGTCTTTTAGCATCTTAAAACTAGCTGTGAAGTTTAATCAGGACTGAATCAGTATTTCTCGAGTAATACCGAAAAAATCAACGATATCGAGAAGAAAACCTCGAAATTTGACATATTTTTTCCCGATATCTCCAGAACTTATGATCGTATCGAACTGAAATTTGGTACGCTCGCACGTTCAAATTCGTTGCTGAAGCGGTCATCTACATTGAACATGCGCGCAAAAGTTGCTGCCTTCACGGCAGTGCTTTTTGAAATTTTTCTATAAATGGAATTATTACAGGTTCATAAAATCAAAAGCCATTGCAAATTTATTTCATGATTCAATCAGTTAAAAATGTTAATAATTATGTTGTCATATTCTTTTAATATACCCATATTTGTGTAGGTGGTTTCGTATAATATTTTCATGACCATATTTCTTCGAATAAATAAAGTTATATCTGATTTTGTATTTATGGGAATGAATTTCCTTTCAAGAAGAAAAATGTCAGTAGTAGAATATCTAATTTCTAAGTAATTCTGTAACTTCCGATTAAAAATTTGGGGAAACCAGAAGATGTAGTTTCTGAAGTAAATTAACTTGTAGAATGATTCTAGTTACAGGTTCCTCACGAAATTATGCTTGAACATTATTGACAATCTATTACCACTTGAAAATAACTTTCAACGTTACTTCCTGAATAGAAAAACAAACTGATAAGATCTCAGAAAGCATTGTACGGGTTTTTACGCGCTTGTTCTAGGGAACAGCGCTTTATCATTTCGTCACGATGTCTGCAATTTTCCAATTTTGAGCCGAAAATAGTCTTAAGCGATTGGGTTGAATTCCCTGAAGAAGAATCCGTGGTCAAATTCAATTCTGTCCGGCTGTCCGTTTGTGCTCTCTCTTTCGAAGCGACTTGAAATTGTCAGATTAGGTTTTGAGTCCAAATATCTCGTTTGAGTTCGTTAATGTGTGAAATCGGTTGGATAGTTTCGGAGCTAGGCCCATTTGAAATTTTGAGGTTAATTTCTCGATATCTCATGAAGTATTGACTCGATCAAATTGAAATTCCTTGGACAGTTTTGGAATACCGGCGCGCAACTTAGAGCAATTTTGGTGTGGATCCAGTCATAAAATAAAAAAAAAAATTTTTTCGGAAATCTTCACAAGTTTTGGATGAATTTTTTTTTTTCTCTGAAAACATTGATTTGATTTCAATGGAATTTGGCACAAATCTTGGAGTTAGTAACAATGTTTCAAATTTCGATTCGATCCAATATTCATTCTCGGAGATACAAGGAAAAATAATGTACCAAATTTCGTTGTTATTTAGAATGTTAACGTTATTTTTGCAATATCTCAAAAAGTACAAACGCAATCGAATTGAAGCTTCGTAATAAGGTGCAGATTACCAACACGCAGCTAGGTGCGAAATTTCGTGTTGATCTAATAGTTAATAGAGTTTGAACAAAAAATTCTGAGATTTTTCGGGTGTTTTCTTCTGTAATTAATAAGGTTCGCATAGGAAAAAAATAATTAGCATTATCGATGAATTCAAATTGTTTGAAATCATTTTCGACTTGAAAATACGAAATACATAGTTCTGTAAACTGCAGTGTTTGGAAATAAATAGTTGGGCTAACAAAGTACCATTAAATAATAAGTTGAAGCTGACTGAAATTTATGATGTTCTGGTTCAGTCCAGAAAATTTTTTTGAACTTCCCGAAATGAAAAATTGTTTGAAATCATGGAATATAGGGATGACGTGAGGAACAAAAGAAAGAGATAGCTACAAACATATATAATCATGTCAATGAAATATAGAAACAAAAATAAATTAATAATAGGTATGGAAGAATACTTTACAATTTTGAATTTGGCATTAATTTTTCCTGATCGTATTACAAGAAAAACAAATTATAGAAATCAGCATAACGAAGATTGAAAGTACAGATAAGAAAACATATACAAGGGCTGTAGGCATATGCTGAAGGATTTCTTCACTTTTTAAACCCATTCCGGTGAAATTGTCTCGTTTCTTGTATGGCAACACCTTGAATCTCAGTTCACCATCTGTAATTTCGTCCTCAGGATCTATAGAACGGGCGATTCTTCTTCTATCTTCAATCTTGAAATCGCCACACCGATTTATCTGGCAACATGAAAGGTTGTCGTAAGTGGAAACGCTATTTTACTCAGAAGTTTCACTCCTATCGTTTCGCTGAGTAGAAATATTATAACACATTTCAAAGGTATTTCAATGGTGGTTTTTCGTGAATTTGGGTTATTACTGCAAATGCAAATTTGAACATAATTATTATGGGTTTGATTCATCATTTTCCCAAATAACCTTCAGAAAGTATTCAAAATCAGATTTCAAAATTGGGGTTTGGGATTTGCCAGGCATGCACGAAGTGACAACGGTATTTAGTAGAATAGCTCTTTCTGCTACAGAATAATGAAATATTCATTCCTCTTCTGTGTTACCCATGGTTCTTTGTCAATATAACCAAACAATTTCCGTTTGCGATTTGTCAGTAATATGGCAGTATGACAGTCTGTGCTCTTCTTTTTCTATTCCTTGGTCGTTGTCTTCTACTCTAACCAGATCGAAGTATAGCTATCTCTGTTTTCCTAAGCAAAGTAACACATTTGACGTGCTTTTCTTTCCGAGAAAACTGAATTCCACGTTGCCATATCGTGCACTTATGACAAATCCCTTTAAATGCAAATCCCCATTTTTATTTTTCAGTTCAAGGTGATCAAACATTTTTTTTAAAATATAATATTGAAATTGTATGTTTGAAATGTCATGTTCTGGAGGTTTTTCATGAAATTCACTGCATTTTCGTTTGAAGAAAAAACCCCATTTTATGCACGAATGTTCTTTGAAACAATGTGCTATCATTTTGTCCAAATATCGAATATTTCTCGAAAAAGTTCTGGAACGACTAGGTTGAACTAATGATGAAAACGATGTCAAAATAAATTCTGGACGTAAGTGGCTGAATCAGCTAAAAGGTTTTGGAGTTATATCAATTTTAATTTTGGAACACATTTTACCAATATCTCAGCTGCTTCTTATGTTATCTGATTTGAACTTGATAATTAGTGGTAGAATATAAAAGCGCAACTCAAAAATTTTTGCTAAAATTTTTTTTTTTTAAACCATTCATCAGATCTGATTTTTCACTAACTTTGGTGTCAATATTACACGATAGTGTACCAAATTTGAGTTTTTCCCGATCTTAATTCCTGGAGAAATACAAATATGTGAAATTTGTTGATTTTTTTCGCGCGCCGTTTATATTTCTGGAGCTATTTCCATTTTAAAATTTTCATTTCCTACAGTTTGTTACCTCTATGTACGATCCTGTATCTCAATTCACCCTAATGCCTATAGTTTCGCCAAATGTTTGTTTTTTCGATTTCTTTTTCCGCAAATCGAATAACTTGAACTTCAATGTTGAAAAAGTATCGTCTTGAAAATTCCAGAATAGGTCACTTATGAAAATGCGCCGGTTGAGTTAGTTAATATGCCAAAGAGACCAAACGGTTGTGGAGTTATATTCATATGAATTTTAGAGGTTATTTCTTCAATAGCTCAGGAACGACTCAAACCATCGATTTGAAACTTGGTAGTTAGTTGAAGGATACCGAAGCATAACTGACTATGAATTTTGGCAAATGAAAAATTTCGAAAATTTACCAAAATTTCTTGAAAAACTGTCTTTTGCGGGAACTATTCCTCAGACTTCAATAAAAATTTACAAAGACCTTGAAATCAATATTCCACAACCGTGTACCCAATGTCAGTTGGATCCGATTCCAAATTCAGGAGATATTGGGAAAAAACTATATCAAATTCGTGTTTTTTCCACGGTATCGTGGTCCTTCCGGAATATCTCTAAAATACCGATCTGCTCATGAGAAATTTGGTTACTAGTTGGCAAATGCAGGTGCCAAATTTCGTGATAGTCGTACCATTAGAAAAATTTCGAAAAAAATGCAAATTTTTTTCATCGGGAAGTGTAGCTGAGTTTGGCGGGGTCAGTACAAGAGATCGGTAGAATTTTATAATTCAGTCCTCTCTACATAAAGGTCGTTGTTATTGCGTATTTTTCATAATGTGAATTTATTTTGGGAAAATAATGAATCTGAGAAAATATTATGTGAGTTCAATAATTCCAAAGGCCTGGCGAATGTTGAAGAAACTTTTTTCTCTGTTAATACTGGAAATATTTCACGTACATAAACATGGTTGGAGGATTCGGTTAAGCTATTTTATTGTATGGAAATCAAGAATCGAGTGTTGAAATTTTACTGAAAAATAACGGATAGAGTAAACCGTTACTTTGTGATAGTTCATTCGAAAAAAAATAAAATTACTCGAATAACTCTGACGTAAAACTTCTAAACGAACAAAAAAACATATGGAATTCCCTACTTTTCGAAATTCTCAAGAAATAAGTCTCATTGGACATTTAAATACCTTTTGTTGCACAACTTGAAATACTCCAGTATGAAAATGTAGTAGTACTACAAAACCTGTGTCACCTTAATTAAAAGAACTAACTCAATTCACAAAATTTTTGGGAATCTATGTGAACGATACACTGGGTTTTCACTCACATACGTCGAAAATGTTTGATAGCTTGTGATAAATTATTGATTTCAAATTATCAGGGTTACTATCCGAAAAAGCAAATTTCAATTCTTCATAGCACTTCCTGATTCTTTGT
This sequence comes from Myrrha octodecimguttata, assembly GCA_958510865.1. NCBI lineage: Eukaryota > Metazoa > Arthropoda > Insecta > Coleoptera > Coccinellidae > Myrrha > Myrrha octodecimguttata. Next base: position 76,991,213 of record OY294057.1, read on the forward strand.
CTCTGCTTCTTGAAAACTAACGGAATTTTTAGTTTCCAAGCGGGGTGATTGTGTTAAGATCGAGAGTAGAAATTGGCATTGGTATTTGGCAACGTCGCTGAGAATTATTTTGACATTGCCGATATTTCACGAGTACCAACCAGCGTCAGTTTTAAGTCAAAAAACTTGATAGTCCTAAATCATGGCCAACTGGGATAGTTTATTAAAGTGAATGGAGTAAATATAGAGTAATCATTGAGTAAGTGTCTCCTGTCTCCAGTTCGACTTTTGTGAGATAGAGTTGACTTATGAGCATACAGTACCTTTAATATAACAGAGAAACATTTAGAGGCCTCAGTTCGTATTTCTCGATGAAATTTTTGGGTGAAAATTGTTGGAAAATTTAGTGAAAAAGTGCAATACTGCCACTTTTTATTTTCAAGAATTTTTGAGAAAATAAAACTGAAATGGATTGGAAAATGAAAAAAAATTAATAACCCCCATTTTCTGTCATCAACGTCAAGATTTGTGAAATTTATACTTGCTCACGAGTAACCGTTTGCTCTCAAGGACACAAGCTTCAAGAAATTGAAGACTGAACTTGCTCTAATGTTTTCTCAGGAAGTTCAATAAATTCTTTTACCTGAAGACAATCATTGGAGTTCAAGCAACCAATCATCCTCATCGAAATCACCATTTCCTCTGCATTTCCGCTTCCTTGAAAGAGAAAAGCTCTGAATGGAAAAACCACTACCAAGGGAGATATTTGTCTCGGCTGATCCAGGCAAACGTTACGCATAGCAGGATTTGTACATCCGTTTTCATCTACAAGAGTTGTGGAATGTTCTGAGGTTGAACTTCTCATCACTACAGAATCCATTCTGGTGTTTGCGAAACCTGAAATGATGCAAACATTTTTTCAGGTGCATATCTTTTCATTTCGATGAAGGGAAATATAAATTGAATATTTTTCGGTTTTTGCGCGCATGTTCTAGGGGAACAGCGTGCTATCGTTTTGTCCAAATGTCTGTAATTTTGGATGATTGAGCCGAAAATGGTCTCAATCGACTAGGTTGGACTCACTGATGACGAATCCGATGTCAAAATCGATTATCTCCGGCCGTCACCACGATAACTGGCGTACAGAGGATTCTATCAACTTGAAGGGGTTGCATTTCAAAATACGAAGGTTAAGTTCGGTGATGGGCCGAATCGGCCGAATAGGTTCGGAGTTATTCGAATTGAAATTTTGAGGATATTTTCCTCATACCTCAGAAACAACTACAGCGATTGAATTGAAACTTCTATGGTAACTAAATTTGAAAAAAAAAATTTTTTCAAAACTTTTTTCGAAAAAATTTTTTTTTCTGAAACTGTTATTCATATTCGATATAAATTTCAGTTTTTCTTTGAACTTCATATTTCACAGCAGTGTACCAAATTTCAATTCGATACTACCATTAGTTTTGAAGATATTGGGAAAAAATATGTAGAATTTCGTGGTTTTCTTTTCAATATCATTGGTTTTTTTGGTATAAATCAAGAAATACTGAGTCAATCGTGATGAAACTTCGCAGCTAGTTTGGAAATGATGAAGGACAACATTGTGCAGAATTTCGTGATGATCGTGTCATCAGAAAAATTTTAAAAAAAATTTAAATTCATTTTTTTCAAATATTTAATATTCTGTGATCTCCTCATCGTATTATCCTCATTGAATTCTGTATGAACCTTCGAACTGTTATTTTTCGATGAAGTACTGGATTTCAATTCGATCTAATCTGCATTTTTGGAAATATTGGGAAAATAAAATTTTGAATGGGTATATGTGCGGAATCATAGGGTAGATTTTACCCATTCACGAATTCTGCCTTTGTAATTAAGGTCCAAATCTTCTCTACAAATATCGAGTTTCTGAGTTGTTTCTTTCGGAAGTTATTGTGTTTACCGTCGGCCGTTAGGCAATACAATACGACTTGTGAAACTTTTCCTACGAAAATCATAACATAGAGTTACATACCGTTTCCATTTTGTATAGCAGCCCTTAGCAATAATTCTTCACCTAGAAATACTGGACTATCGGCCCTTACGATCTCACTGAATTCAGCGGAGTTTGTGGACTTCCTGAAAAGATTGAGTGTGACTTCCAGTTTTCCTTGAGTTCCACCGCTGGCTACTGCAACATTTCCAAGGGACCTCTGCTTATTACTGAAAAGGAAAAAACTCTAGAAAAAAATCTAGAAAAGCATTGACGTGAAGTCAGCAGCTTTTACGCGATTGTTCACATTGCGACATGGTGACTTGGAAAATTCAGTGAAATTTTAATGAAATATAAAAATTTTCAAAGAAAAAAATTTTTTCGAATTTTTCTATGGATAATTCTTCTTATTGACACTGTTCATCTTCCAAGTAAGTTTCATTTCGATCAGATAAATATTTTTCGAGCTATTGATAAATCAAAATTTCAAATGGCTGTAGCACAAAAACTATTCGGCAGATTCGGCCCATTAACGAACTTAACCGAGATATTCAGGATCTTAACCTAACCTGAAAATTTAAAGACTCTAGGTCTTTCCTTTCGAGAGTTACAGCGCAGACGGCCGGACGGACAGAATCGCTTTTGACCACGGATTCTTCATCAGTGAGTCCAACCTAGTCGTTTGAGACCAATTTCGGCTCAAAATTCGAAAATTACAGACATCGTGACGAAATGATAACGCGCTGTTCCCCAGAACAATCACATTTTGGATAGCTTGTGTTAAATTACTGATTCCAAATCATCCGATTTACTATCAGAAAAAGCAGATTTCAATTTAACCTAGCCCTTCCTGTTACTTTGTCTCTACTTATTCGAAACTACTTTCAGCATTTTTAGTTTCCAAGCGTAATGGTTATATTGAGATTGAGAGTATAAGTTGGCATTCACATTTGGCAACGTCGCTGAGAATTATTTTGACATTGCCGATATTTCACTAGTGCCAACCTGCATCAGTATCAGTATCTTAATACGTAACCTATCCTGAAATTTTCTAGTAGTTAGCTCTCTCGGTTCTGAAGTCATCGTGGCAACAAACGGTCGGCTAGACAGAATGGATTTTGACATCGGATTCCTAATCATTAATTTGGAAAAAAAAACCTGAGAATCACAGAAATTTGGTCGAAATGAAAGCACGCTATTCCCTAGAACAAAATTAACGAAATTCCTGAGTCCAACTGAGAACTCCGGAAGCAAAGGTTTTTTCTAAGACTATTTCGTTGATTTGACAAGATTACGTGGAAAGTCTTTACAGTTATTAAACCAAACCTTGAAGTCAGCAATTCATTACAGTATACCAACATTCGAAGATAATGTGTAAAAATATGACAAATTCGTGTTCAATTTTGATGTGTATATATATAGTTTATAGTTGGTAAGGGGTTACATTCCACTGCAACCTTAGGATCTATTGTGCCCCCTTGTCGGAGCTTATTTCGCATGCGGTACCTACAGCTCGCCCTCTAGCTCTAGAGCTCTGATGAATTCTAATATCTGTGAGGGGTTCAAGGAGGCCAAGTTCTCATTCCTCCTATAATGCTCCTGTCCAAGATATTTCTTAAGCAGGCTTGCGATGGCGAGGCATTCTGTGATCAGGTGAACAGGAGTTTCCTCCTTTTCCCCACAGAATCGGCACTAGTCAGTTTCTGATAAGCCCATTCTCATCATGTGCTTCCTCAGGCGACAGTGTCCTGGAAGGAAACCAGTGAGGAAGCGTCACTCGATCTTACTGAGATCCAAATGATTTTTGGATCTAGCAATTTCAAAGTTCCGAAGGAACTTTTTAGAGTGTTCCATTCCTGGAGAATTTCTCCAGAGTGTACCTCTTTCTTCCTTCTCCAAAAACTCTTTCTTATAGGTACATTTGCCTATACCACAGAAAGGTTCTGGGCCAGTAGGTAGCGTTTGTGCTCCCTTTTTGGCTAGAGTGTTAGCTTCTTCATTTCCCTTGATTCCTGAGTGCCCAGGAACCCAGACTAAGGAGACCTTGTAATTCTTGCCTACTTCATTGAGTTTCCTTCGGCACTCCCATATCAGCTTTGAGTCGATGACATAGGAGTTCAGTGCTTTAATAGCAGCCTGACTATCAGAATGGATCACTATATCACACCCTTGATAGTTTCTTTCCAGGTTTATGTCTATGCATCTATCGATTGCAAGTATTTCTGCCTGAAAAACCCTCGAGTAGGAGCCTAGCGATAGTGAACACTTGGTTCTAGGCCCGTATACTCCAGCGCCGGCCTCCATCGTGGTTTAAGAACCATCTGTACACCATTTTACGGTATTTGCTTTGAAGTTTTGGGTAGTGTATTCCTTTTCCCATTCTTCTCTTTTACATAGCATTGAGTCAAAGTTCTTCTCGATGCTTACTTTTTTAATCATAACATCACTAGGTAGGTTCACTGAAGAGATGATTTTGATGTTACAGAATGTTCAATTCAAACTTACCTATTCTGAGACCGAAATCTAAGTTCCTTCGTATGCGATATGACAGTTGGCTGTGGTGTGCATTGCACCGAAATAGAAAGATCCTCTGGCAGTCTTATTCCTCTCACTGTTGCCATTCTCAAATTGACACACATTCTCCGCTGCTTCGTCTCCGAAGTAAGGCACCTCTTTACTCCACACTCCTTGACAGAAGGTCCTTCCAGACGTATCCTGAAGATATTGTCTGATACGACCTCAAGGCACTTAGGGGAGGTGGAATCCTCCATGCTTGGTATCATTTTGAAGGGTTGGATTGAGCTGAATTGAGCGTAGAATCTTGAGGTTGCATCTGTTGAGTCTACGCATGATAAGTTTGAGATCCTGATGGAACGGTTCAGGCTGCTTGTTGGTACTCTGTTTGGTGGTAGATACTGGTTCGAAGGAGGAATATATTGTGGTGGAGGTGTAGGTGGTAGCTCCACTATGATGCTGTCGTCTGTTTCTGTAACTGGTGCAAAATTTGGATTGAGCAAGTTAGTTCACTTAAATTTTGGGGTTGGGAGCCTTACCTAGAGATAGTTTTTAAGTTAACATGAACACAAGGACGAATATCTGTCGATAAATCAACAAATATTCCCCCCTGATCAGAGCTCATCATACAATCAACCAAAACATCTTCACCGGAGAAGCGGATCCAAGGAGAATGACCACAGCTGTTCACGGTTGTTACTGATCGTCAGGTCAACTTAGCTTGGATAAAACCGCAGAGGGAATCTCGATACTTGTCACCTTTCAGATAGACCGCTGCAGTTTAACAACGCACAGCACGCCATCTTCTGGGAGCATCTTGCGAATCCCACCTTCGAGTGAGAATACTTTGATCGATGTGAATGAGTTTCATCCTTTAGTCAAGTAATAACTGTGAAACAGCTGTAGCCCACAAAAGGAAGACTAATTTTATTCGGAAATTTCAACAGCCTTTCACCAGGCCCGAATCTGGAAGAAATGATGAATAAAAAGAGTGTTTTATTTTATGAGAGGAATCTGGGGTTGAAGTTGATGTACAAATTAACGACTCACCCTGTATAGTTCGAAAAAACATTCGAAAGTTATCGTGTCAACAGACGGCCAGCTGGAAAGACCGTTAACACAATAGCTTCAGAAAGAAACCACTCAGAGACTCGATATTTGTAGAGCAAGTTTTGGGGTGGATAACGAAGGTGGAATTCGTAAATGGGTAAAATACTCCCAAAGACTCCGTTTATATATCCATTCTAAATTTTATTTTTCCAATATTATTGAAAATACAGATCCGATCGAGTTCAATTCGCCATTGCATGCAAAATTTGGTGGGGAAATGTTTTCGATTGAAAACAAGCGTGTAAAAGCTTAGACTTCCGTTGATGTTAGAATTTTTTTCATCGGGTCCATGGATAAACGAGTCTTACTAAACAATTCATAACTCAAATGATATATTCCATTTCCTGTAACATTGGAAAGCAATTACAATTTTATATCCGCATCATTAGAGGTAATGATATCTTGTTATATTTTCTCAAAAGCATTTCGAATCAATAGGAAAGAATCAACCTATAATTTTGAAATGGGCTGATGCAACAAGCGAAAAACAAATCATTAGAGATGGTTGAAGGCAATTGATTGTTTTGAAGTATTACGCACATACTTACGTTTTCTTGATGAAACGTGAATACAAAACTTTCGAAAAGAACGACTTAGTGTCTATTTAGAGTAGGTTTGGGGCTTGACGGACGAAAGTCGAATTCGTGAATGGGTGAAATCCGCCCAATGACTCTGAAGATAAACCCTTTTCAGAACCCTTCGAAAATGAAACTATAACAAACGGTGACATAAAGTCATGTCATATGAAATCAAAGAGCTATGCGAAATATCACATTCTCCTGAGAAATGTCATTTTTTCATAACTTATTTCCAACAACATTTCTGAAAGTATACTTACTGAGAAAGAAACTTCAACACCCAGAAAGAGCTGTTTAGATTTCAATTTTTTTTCGGTAAAACATAGATAGTATAGCACATTAAATTTGTTGATAATGTGTTTGTCCAACGCGGTTATCTATACACTCTCCAACACGTCTTGGCATTGATGCAAGAATATGGTCTATTTCTTCTTGAGGGATACTATCCCAAGCTACCTATACTTCATGTCTGAGAGCGGCCAAAGTCCTTGAGGGCTGGGGTAAATTTCCAAGTCTTCTACCCATGATGTCCCAAACATGCTTTATGGGCGAAAGATCGGACAATCTGGGCGGCCATGGCAAAAGATTCACATGTATCGCTTCAGCTTCAGCTAAACATCGACTTTTTCGTTTGTTGTGAAATTTGAAAAATTCGCAAAAAACGACTACAATATTTAAGTAACAAAAAATGTTTACATAAAAATACCTTCACGGTTTTTTTTTCCAATTTTAATCATTTACTCTCCGCTATACTATATTTTTTAGCAAAAAAAAATCAAATTTAAACAGCTCCTTCTGGGTGTTTCAGTTTCTTTGTCAGTTAGTTTATCAGTAACTTATAATTACATCGATAAAGAACTCGACTTTTTCACTTTGAACTATTACCATCAAATATTGACAGCGAATCGAACTGAAACAGTGTTCTGAACTATATTTTCACATATTCCACCAAAGCTTATATTTTTCGATGAATTCACGAATTTTAAAAGCTGACGTAACTTTTTTTGGCGATATATTGTTCAGAAATAAAATTGTTCGTCTTCCCCCTATCTATCCACATATTTGTAATTCTCTGATTTGGTCCAAAACATACAAAATAAACATAAATAGAACAACACGTACTCCAAATTTTTTTCTTGACTTCTTCTTCAGTTTGGATATTTGTCAAATCAAAAAAACTCAATTTTTCGTTTACGTCAAACAACTGAGGACAAGGTTCCTTAGATCCCTGTTATGAAGGCACAAAATTTCAGCAGCATGTGGCAAACAGTTTCTGAGATATCGAAGAATTTGAAAATATATTTTTTGAATTTTCATGATCCTCACGAAATTTCGCATAGATCTTTCACATTGGTATTTTATAACGGCAAACCAAGTCTCAATTCAATCAAATCGGTGTTTTTTGAGTTGTTAAGAGAACAAAATTTCAGCTCTTTCAGTTCTATGCATTCACGACATTAACTTCGTGCATCTGTTGGTTTGTGTGGGGAAAAAATAGAAACCAGTCAATCATATCTGAAGACTATTTCACCAACCTTACTGCTCGTCAGTGACAAGTGTGATTTATGAAATTTATAAAAATAGCTTCTTACAAGATACAACAACGCGTTCAAACAGTTGAATTATTTTATGAAAATCAGCGTTCTGTAAAAAGTGTTTTCAGAAAATTACGTGAATTTTTTGGTTTACATAATCGTTCATCTCAGAGCACTATTTATCAAATTATTAAAAAATTTCAAGAGACCGGTTCGGTGGATGATCAAAAAAGTGAAAAATACAGTTGTAGCGGTCGTTCACAAGAAAATATTGATTTGGTTCGTGAAAGTGTTGCTGAAGACCCTGGAATGTCCATTAGACGACGTTCACAATAAGTTGGACTTAGTGGGTCCACAACATGGCGTATTTTACACAATAATTTAGCTCTGAAAGCATATAAGGTTCGATTAACAACTAAAGCCACTAGATCATTTAAGACGTCATTCATTTGTCAATTTCAATAATCTCCAAAAACGGTGATGTCAATTGGCCACCAAGATCATGTGATTTGACACCGATGGGCTATTTTCTTTGGGGTTATGTGAAAAGCCAGGTCTATAATAATAATACACAATCGATTCCTGAACTAAAGGATGAAATTATTCGTGTCATAAGTGAGATAATGCCTCAAATATGTCAAAATGTTATTGAAAATTTTAACAGAAAAGTGGACGTCTGTAGAGCTGCAAGAGGAGGCCATTTGACCGATATTATTTTTCGTAAATAAATTTCATAACCGATACTTCAATTACCAATAAAAATTTTTTTAAAATGCATGCGAATTATTTATTTTATTTATTCTTTAACAAAACGCGCAATTTGAAACACCCTTTAGTTGCTGAAATTGAAAACGTTCTTAATCTTTTCAGAAAATCATATTGGCAACCATGCACGCTTGGTGCAATTACTCAATTTCTGAGTATGAAACGTCGTATTACCAAATCTTCTGTACAATTTTCCCTGTTCGTGGAAGTGAGTAGAGCCCTCCAGTGTTCCGAAGATCCCCATTCATTAAAAATTGTTCCAAGGGGAACGTATGCTTCTTAATCTAACAATTTATGTTCTGTCCTTTGTTTAATCAGAGCTGTCTCCAGAGGGTGTAATATATTATGGTAACAAATAATGCCCCTTTTGAAAATGTTATCAAAAGAGTGGACGTTTGTAAAGTTGCAAGAGGCGGACATTTGACAGATATTATTTTTCGTATATAAATGTCATAACTACTACTTCAATTATCAGTAAGAGTTCTCGAAAATGAATGCATATTATGTGTTTTATTTATTCTTAAAAAAAACGCCTAATTTGAAACACCCCTTAAAATGCACCTGAAAATTGATGCGAAATGGTGGATGTTAGGGGGTAGTTTCATGAATCTATTTCGAATGGTTCATCAAATTCATGAGAAAAAACGTGGAAATCAGCTGTAAATATGCAACTTACTGCTAGGTGTGTCGAATAGAGGTGGCTGAACATCCAGTGATGGTATTCCTGCTGGTGGGTAGCCAGGAACACTAGGCAGATAAGTCGGGCTAATTTCAGGAACATCATCCAGGACTGGCGGCAAATTGGGCGGCAGAAATTGGGGTGGCTGAACAGGAACATCTTGATAGATGGGGTGAGGATATAGGTATCCACCTTGTACATCGAAGAAATTCGCTATCAAGAAGATGAAACATAATGTCGACTGCATTTCGATGAAAAAGTTTGAAACGGAATATGCTAACAGGTCGGTTTTCAGAAGTTATATCTCTTTTCGGGTGTTATTGGTGACATATATAACAGTGGCGTGCACAGTTTTGAGCATTTTTAAGAGATGACATTAATGTTTTCAGTGTCTTTCGAAGATTGAAAAATTCTAGAAAAGAGTGGCGAGAGTTTTGGAACTTTACGCACTTGTTCGAGTTCGATGCCGAAGAGGTATTCATTGAGGTTATGAGGAAATTGGCTGAATTCAAGATTGCAGCGCCACGGTGGTCATTTTATGAACCTTAGGTGGAAGGATAGAAGCTAGGTTTCCAATTGTTTGCTTGTATATTTGATTGATTAAATTCGATTTCAAGATTTGTTCGAAAATTTTTTCAGTTGAAAGAAGTGATTTTGTGTATACATATTTCATTTTTGCGCGCATGTTATAGGGGAACAGCGTGCTATCGTTTTGTCCAAATGTCTGTAATTTTGGATGATTGAGCCGAAAATGGTCTCAATCGGCTAGGTTGGACTGATGACGAATCCGGTGTCAAAATCGATTCTGTCCGGCCGGCCGTCCGGCCGTAGACACGCTAACTGTCGACATAAGGGAGCTAGCAACTTGAAACTTTCAGAATAGGTTGCGCATCAGAATGCCGCGGTTGAGTTCGTTAATGGGCCAAATCGGTCGAATAGTTTCGGAGTTATAGGCACTTGAAGTTTTGAAGTTATTTATTCTTTATTTCGGAAACTACTTGAGCGATTGGATTCAAACTTGGAATTGGGTGGAGTATAAGGACGCGCAACTTTAAGCCAAATTTTGTCAGGAACATATTGTCAGTAAATTTTAGACAATTTTTTTTCGAAATTTTTTTCCAAAAAATTTTTTTTTTCGGACACCATTCATCATATACAAAAAAAAATTCCACTCACACTTTGAGCTTCATATTTCACAGCAGTGTACCAAATTTCAGTTCGATACGATCATAAGTTTTGGAGATATCGGGAAAAAATATGTCAAATTTCGAGGTTTTCTTCTCGATATCGTTGATTTTTTCGGTATAACTCGAGAAATACTGATTCAGTCCTGATAAAACTTCACAGCTAGTTTTGAGATGCTGAAAGACAACTTTATGCGATTATTTCGTGATAATCGTGTCATCAGAACAATTTAAAAAAAAAAATTTCTATGATTTTCTTATAATATCATCCTCATTAAATTCTGTATGAAACTTCGAACTGTTATTTTTCGATGAAGTACTGGATTTCAATTCGATCTGATCTGTATTTTTGAAAATATTGGAAAAATAAAATTTTGATTGGGTATATCTACGGAATCATTGGGTGGATTTTACCCATTCACGAATTCGGCCTTCGTAATTAAGGTCCAAACCTTCTCTACAAATATCGAGATTCTAAGTTGTTTCTTTCGGAAGTTATTGTGTTTACGCAGTCGGCCGATGATTCCGTAGATATACCCAATCAAAATTTTATTTTTCCAATATTTCCAAAAATACAGATTTGATCGAATTGAAATCCAGTAATTTATCAGTAGAAAATTTCAAAAAGCACTGCCGTGAAGCCAGCAGCTTTTGCGTGCATGTTCAAATTTATTGCTGAAGCGGTCATCTACATTGAACATGCGCGCAAAAGTTGCTGCCTTCACGGCAGTGCTTTTTGAAATTTTTATGAAAGAGTTAAGCATCATATATTCTAATTCAAAGCAGCAATGCTACAAATACTGTTAGAAGTATTTCAGTACCTATCAACTTATTTCAACTCTAAATGGCAAGATTAATTTCAAATTATTCGGAGTATCTTGAAGGCACAGAAGCTAGAAGTGTTCAGGAAAATGCATGTGATATTATGTTGCATGTTATTTGCAAAACTAATAAACTTTCAACCTTTTTACCTACCCAACTTGTTTATTGATCAAATACGTCCTCAGATCTACTGCTTGAAAAGCTGAAAAACAGATAGTATTGTAAAACATACCTTTTGGAATAATAGACAAATACTCATCACTTCACTATTTATATAGGGAAGGACTGAATTTACAAAATATATTGTGAATAAAATGAATACATTCACATGAAACTAATGCCAATTGCACCGTAAGTCTCATTCATTATGGATTGATAACACTCATATGATTGGTCTTGAAAAATCTGTAATGAATAAGCGATCAGTCCAACAGGCAGATTTCTGGAAGGCATAGCATTCCTCTTAAGTAACTTTCTCTGCTTGGATTAGGGGCCTGGAAAACAATTGTCTTCATGAATGTGATCTAATATTTCATGAGAAGTTTGTGCTCACCTCTAAAAATGATCATCCTCGGTAAAATGCAGGTTATAGACTCTCAAAAATCTTGTTTGTTAGTTTAACAATTTTGAGTTACAAGTTGCCAAGATTTTTATCGTTCCTTAAACACTTTCAGGCCCGACTTGTTAAAGGAAGTTTCTTTCACCCAAAATTGAAATTTTTCACTAGGCTGTGTAAACCTATGGGAAGGGACATTTGAATTTGCTTTTTCTCAGTAGAAGCACTTGTAAAATCACACAAACGCCAAGAAAAATGCATAAACTTTCTCATTTTCTTGATAGTTCTTTCAACTTGTCAATGATAATCCCTGTACCTCGAGTTACTCTCATAGCCACCAGAGGGAGTAGCGCTTATTTTCATTCGCCAATAACGAAAAATTTGGTATACATTTCTTAAGTATTATCTTCATAGTTGAAGTTTCCTGAATTTACACTCCAATATTATACAATGAATTACGAAGTTTCAATCTGATCCCATTCGTAATTTTTGAAATATCTCGATAATAACCTCTTAATTTCAATTGACATTTGACAGTCACTAAATATTGTGAAAATACGCACTCAGTAGGATCCAACGTTCTCATAACAGCAGCATACTCAATGGAAGACTATCACATTACACTCTAAGATGAAAAACGTTTGTAAGCGTGATAATTTCCGGAGGAATGACAGATCGACTTCACATTTGAAGGAAGGTTTTGGTCCTAAATACTGCTATGACTAAACAGTCTTTCAAAACTATATTCAATCAATATTTTCTTTACTATGAGTCCTCCAGAAAAAAAAATCATGGAAATCTAATGGATTGTTCCGGAAAAAAACGTTCTAGGAAAAATATTGAATTTCAATCTGAAAAATTTTTTTTTTTAATTTCTAATCTACAATCCCCACGAATTGTTGCATGAGGTTGGGCATGTATATTCTCCTACTAAAGATATTGTTAAAATTTCGTTGCATTTTCATTTCTTGGAATATTGAGGAAATCTCCTCGAAATTTGAAATGGATATTACTCCGAAAGCGATTGACTGATTTCTCCCATTAACGGACTCAACTGAGATATTTAGACACCAAACTCACCCCGAGAATTTCCAGTCTCTAGGTTATCTCCTTTGGTAGTTACAGCACATACGAACAGACGGTTGGCCACGTTATGTAAAATTTCGTGAAACGTTATTTTTGAAAATTCAATTGAAATTCGATTACTTTCAGAAGAAACATGCTAAGTCCTTGATTTAATTTGGGAAATTATGGGAATAACGTTTTTTGGAGTGCCTTTACCTTGCCTACGCCTCTGGAGGAATATTGGGCGATCGTGACTTTTGTTACCCGAATTCGAGGTTGTAAAGTGGTCAATCAATGTGTTATCGAAAGAGCGATTCTTGTTATTCGTGTAAGAATAACGGACTTGATTGATTTCTTTATCCTTTATGCAGAATGGTGTGCGTAGATATGAATAACTTTCTTTTCTTCACATTTCTAATCGAATTGATATCAGTTACCCATCAACCATTCATCATCAACTTATTGCGCGCATGTTCTAGGGGAACAGCGTGCTATCGTTTTGTCCAAATGTCTGTAATTTTCGATAATTGAGCCGAAAACGGTCTCAATGGACTAGGTTGGACTCACTGATGACGAATCCGGTGTCAAAATCGATTCTGTCCGGCCGGCCGTAGACACGATTACTGTCGACAGAAGCAAGCTAGCAACTTGAAACTTTCAGTATAGGTTGCGCAACAGAATGCCGCGGCTAAGTTCGTTAATATGCCAAATCGGTCGAATAGTTTTTGAGTTATAGGCACTTGAAATTTTGAAGTTATTTATTTTTTATTTCAGAAACTACTTGAGCGATCAGATTCCAACTTGGCAGTTAGGTAGAGTATAACGACGCGCAACTTTGAACCAAATTTCGTCAGGATCATATTGTCAGTTAATTTAAAAAAAAATTTTTTTTCGGAAACCATTTATCATATCCAAAAACAAATTCCACTCACACTTTGAGCTTCATATTTCACAGCAATGCACCAAATTTCAGTTCGATACGATCATAAGTTTTGGAGATATCGGGAAAAAATATGTCAAATTTCGAGGTTTTCTTCTCGATATCGTTGATTTTTTCGGTATAACTCGAGAAATACTGATTCAGTCCTGATAAAACTTCACAGCTAGTTTTGAGATGCTGAAAGACAACTTTATGCGAAATTTCGTGATAATCGTGTCATAAGAACAATTTGAAAAAAAAAATGTCTTATCACATCATCCTCATTAAATTCTGTAAGAAACTGTTATTTTTCGATGAAGTACTGGATTTCAAATCGATCTGATCTGTATTTTTAGAAATATTGGAAAAATAAAATTTTGATTGGGTATATCTACGGAATCATTGGGCGGATTTTATCCATTCACGAATTCGGCCTTCGTAATTAAGGTCCAAACCTTCTCTACAAATATCGAGTTTCTAAGTTGTTTCTTTAGGAAGTTATTGTGTTTACGCAGTCGGCCGTTAGGCTGACCGTAAACACAATAATATATAATAAATAAAAATAATATATAATATATATATAATAAATATATAATATAAATTATAATTGCATCGAGCAGAAATTTGGCATACTGTTGTCAATTAGAGAGGCCTTTCCACTCTTCTTTTCAAATCTGATGAATAGTTAAAAACAATTTTTCGAAAAAATTTGTGAAATTTTTTTCTGAAACTTTATAACCTCACACAAAAAAACTTTATAATATCTCAAAAAATTCTAGAAACGCACTGACATGAGTTTAGAAGCTTTTATGCAGTTGTTCAAATTCGTTGCCAAAGCATTCAATTGTTCGCGCATCTGATTTTTTAGAGATATTCAGGAATTAACGTCAAAATTTTAAATAAAAAGGAAATTTGACATGTAAATGTTCCCCTCATAACTCAGAAAGTGAATATTGGATCGAATTGAAATTTGAACCATTGTTGGTGCATACTAAACCTGAAGTCTTTGCCAAATTTCGTTGAAATATGATCAACATTTTCGGAGAAAAAATTTTCAAACAAAATTTGAAAAATTTTGGAATGATAATTTTTTTAAATTCTCAGACAACTGAATCAAGTTGGTATTCTCAAACTTCATACAAAGTTTTAATCTGATCAAATCCGTATTTCATGGGATATCGAGTTTACCTCAAAACTCCGGAATTATTCAACCGATTTCATCTATAAATGAGCTCAACCGAGATAATTGAATTCCAAAACCCAATCTGACAATTTGGAGTTGTTAGGTCCTTTTTGTTTGAAGAGAACATACGCACGGACGGTCAGATGGACATAATTTATGGCTCAAAATTTGAAATAACAGACATTGAGACGAAACGGTAGCACGCCGTTCTCCAGAAAATGCACGCACAAAATTTCAAAAAAAGAAACTCGCGTCAGGCGGTTTTTACACGCTGTTTCTGTAATTTTCGAATTTTGAGCCGAAAATGGTCCTAAACGAATGGGTTGAACTTCCTGAAGAAGGTTCCGTGGTCAAATTCAATTCTGCCTGTCCGTCCATATAAGCTCTTACTTTCTAAGAAAAATACATAGCCACTTGGTTTGGAGTCCAAATATCCGGTTCAGTTCGTTAATGAATGGAATCGGTTGGATAGTTTCGGAGTTAGGCGCATTTGAAACTTTGACGTTAATTCCTCGATATCTCATGAAGTATTGACTCGATCAAACTGAAACTTTGTGGACAGTTTTGGAATACCAACGCGGAACTTAAATTTCTTGAGGATCCAGTTGTTAGAATTGAAGAAAAAATTTTATTCGGAAATTTTTGAAATTTTTGATGAAACTTTTTTTTTCTCTGAAAATATTGATTAGATTTCAATGGAATTTGGCAAAAAACGTTAGAGTCAGTGTGTTCCACATTTAAATCCGATCCGATATTTACTTTTGGAGATATAAGAAAAAAAAAAACATGCAAAATTTCGTTGTTATTTGGACTTTTAAGTTATTACCGCAATATCTCCAAAAGTACCAATGCAATGAGATTGAAACTTCGTAATCAGGTGGAAATTACCAGCACGCAACTAGATGCAAAATTTCGTGTTGATCTAATAGTAAGAATTTCAACAAGCGAGTAAAAGCTCCTGATTTCACGTTAGTGTTTTTTTAGTTTGTGGAATAGTTGCAAGAAACAAAAGAGAATACTTTTCTGTACAATCCTTAGATAATTATGATTGTTTACAGGAGCGAATCACGAGACAGAACCTAATGGACAATGATGTTATCAGCGACCAGTTAGATAAAAAACTCTTCGAGGCCTTCAATAATAGGAATAGAACAGGTAGAAAGGGATTCGGAGGTAGAAAATTCAGTACTCCTGCTGCTCTGAATACAGATCGTCTCCAAACAGCTTTCATAGCCAACAAACGTCGTTTTAGCAATGTTGGCGATGTGGTATCAAGAAAATTCTCCACGACCATTGGTTGGAGGTCAACTGTGGCGCCATCTCAAGAGGTGAGAACGTTTTTGTATTTAAATTCATCAAGGAAGTTATTGATTCGTTCGATTTCATATACGAGCGTTTCATTACGGAACGGGCGATCGTTGATATTCATCATAAATTTCGATTGCATCTCGATAATTCTTCAGAAAATCAACATATCAATGGGGTTTTTTCCTTTTAACGAAAATGCAGTTATTTTCACGAAAAACCTTCAGAACATCTCATTTCAAACATATAATTTCAATATTATATTTTTAAAAAAATGGTTGATCACCTAAAACTGAAAAATAAAAATGGGGATTTGCATTTAAAGGGATTTTTCTTGAGTGCACGATATGGCAACGTCGAATTCAGCTTTCTCGGATAGAAAAAGACCTCAAATGTGTTACTTCGCTTAGGAATACAGAGATAGCTATACTTCAATCTGGTTAGAGTAGAAGACAACGACCAAGGAATAGAAAAAGAAGAGCACATACTGTCATACTGTCATTTTACTGAGAAATCGCAAACGGAAATTGTTTGGTTACATTGACAAAGAACACGTGTGAACCACAGAATAGGAATAAATATTTCATTATTCTATAGCAGAAAAAGCTATTCTACTAAACACCGTTGTCACTTTGTGCATGTCTGGCAAATTCCAAACCCCAATTTTGAAATCTGATTTTGAATACTTTCTGAAGGTAATTTGGGAAAATGATGAATCAAACCCATAATAATTATATTCAAATTTGCATTTGCAGTAATAACCCAAATTCAGGAAAAACCCCCATTGGGTGCATTTTTGCATGTTGTGGGGAGCAGCGTCCTATCGTTTGGTCCAAATATGTGAGATTTTCGAATTTTGCCGAAAATGGTCTCAAACGACTAGGTTGGACTCAATGATTCTATCCAGCGAGCCGACAGTCTGCTGATAACTGTCGAACGTAGCCAGCTAGAGATTTGAAGCTTCCAGGGTAGGCCTAACGGTTAAGTAGTTATAGCCAGTTGAAATTTTATATTATTTTTCCGATATTTCAGGGGCTGCACAATCGATTGGATTGAAACTTGGCAGTTATTTGGAGTGTAACGATGTGCACCTCTGAGAGAAATTTTCTCGAGCTCGTTCTGTCATACAGAAAATAAGTATAAAAAAGGGAAAAATCACTTTATTTTACAATTATTCAGGTATTTCAATATGGTCTCCTTCAGAGTACCCCTAAGACAAGATGCACTTCTGCCAACGCCGTTTTCACTGCTGATACGATCGCTGAAAGTCTTCAGCTGTGAGGCTCCTCATTTGACGTGTCGTGTCAGCCTTGATGGCTTTCACTTCCCCCAGTGCCACCCCCAGAGCACCATTCTGCATTTCGGGAACAGGAAGAAATCGCAAGGAGCTAAATCGGGTGAATAAGGCGGGAGTTCTGTTACTATGATTGAGCTGTGGGCCAACAACTCACGCACAACGAGAGACGTGTGAGTAGACGCGTTGTCGTGATGAAGGATCCATTGGTCCCCTACTGCCAAATCCGGCAACACGAGCTCTGAGATGACGCAAAACTTCAATGTGAAAATGTCCGTTCACTGTCTGGCAGGGAGGGAAAAATTCCTGGTGAAAAATGAATCAAAGAAAACTCGATGTGGAGGGGCGTCCTGAGCGTTGGTCATCTTTAACATCTTCTCGGCCTTCCCGGAACCTTTTCAGCCACTTGTTGACGGTTGCTTACTTCAGAGAATTGTCTCCGTGAACTTGTTGCAAGCGCTCAAAAACCTCACGACCATTCTCAGCTAGCTAAGCAAAAAAGAAAGAGTGGTTTCTTTCAACAAGCACAAGTAAATCCTACTTACTCGCAGTGCGCTACAGCTCGAATTGACCATTGAGGGGATTGCATAGAGAGGAGGGACTACCAGGCCGCCCCTCCACAACCCCTCGATAGGAAGCCCCGAATTTTATACGTATCTTCCTGAAAAACCTCGTATTGAAAAAAAAACCTGAGATTTTTTGAAAATTTCTATTATATTTCAGAAAATAAGATAATAATTTCTGGAGATATTGGGAAAAAATAAGTCCAACTTCATGTTTTTTGCTCGGTAGCATTGTTTTTTCCGGAATCACTCAAAAAATAAACTTTATGCGTAACTTCGTGTTGAACGTGTAATTAGAACAATTTCATAACAAACCTGGAAAGGCACTGACGTGAAGTCAGCAGCTCTTACGCGCATGTTCAAATTCGTTGCCAAAGCGGTCATCTTCTTTGAACATGCGCGCAAAAGCTGCTGAATTCACGTCAGTACTTTTCTAGGTTCTTTATGTGATATTTGATTAATACTTTCGGTTAGAGTATCGGAGGAAAGAATTTTCGAAACCCTGCAAACGTCGAATTCTAAATGACTGATGGCAGGTCATTTCATATGAAATCAAAGAATTCAACCAAATATCAAATTCTTCTGAAAGATGTAATTTTTTACCACTTGTCATCAACATTTCTGAAGAAACGAAAAAGAACCAGGAAAACGAAACTTTCGTGGTCCCACGCTTTTCCTTGAAATTATGCTAGGAACACCCTGTATAGCTATGACATGAATCGCCCTGTATACATTTTCGATAATTTTTTATCGGACATCCTCCAAGGTTTTTGACTGAACTCAGCCAAAAATGAATCGTTCAACAATTTATGTTAAATATCAAATAGTGTTTTTTCATCATTCGAATGAAACACACCCACCAATGACGTCACAACATGGGGGACAAAATTGATTCGGTTCCGCAACCCCTCTATTTACGAACCTTATTTTTACCATTGAAATGCCTTTGTGTTCAGTTTGCTGCTGTTTTCTAAGTATTATTCTATAATTCTGTTTGTTTATTTCATCTTCCATCATATTGTTATTTTTCTCAACTAACTATTACCTTTTTCCAGGTAATACTAGCCGGAAGAACCCTCTGCAATCTGTACATCAGGAATAGACTTAAACGAGTGGGTCTCTATAGCAGAAAAATAGGCCTCAGCAGACCTCAGATCATAATGGGCTCACCTTCAGTCCACGAGAACGTAGCAAAGGACATTTTTCCTTGCCTCAGCCACGCATGCGTGGAAATGGAAAGGATGCATTCAGCCCTATACACGAACATAGCAAGACAGCTCTATTGTATGGAGAAGATGGACGAAGTTGCTGAAATCATGGTAGCTGTGGGCCATGAAATTTTTCGTACTGATCCCACCTGGGGGAAAGTAGTAGCCATTTTCTGCGTAGCTGGAGGCTTAGCTGTTGATGCTGTTAAGATGGGTAGCCCTGAGAATGTTGGGAAGGTCTCGGATGGCATGGCAGAATTGCTGGAAGATAAGGTTGCAGAATGGGTTACTGCCAACGGAGGATGGGTGGGTCTTTATAATAGAAATAAGCACTCTGATCTTTTGACATAGCGACTAATATTATCAGAATAAGTAGTCCTACCGTGGTTTCACAAAACTTTTGACGTCCGATCAGCTCGTTGATTAAGGTTTGCACTCGATGGTTGGGTTGGAAATGAACTGAAATCGAGAAAAAAATTAACTGTTGACTGACAAGCAAGCCCTTGATCGAGCAATCAAAGTGATGTGAAAACGGCCGCTAATGTCTTTATAGCTTTCATGATGTAAGTAAAACATGGTGTGCTCATTTGTGATCGTATTTACCCATGACGACGTAACTTTTTTCATTCAAATTCAAGGCACAGAATATATATTTCCTTGTATTTTAGTCTTGCTGACGTCACTTTTTTTTTTCAGATGATGTAAGTAAAACATGGTATGCTCATTTGTGATCGTATTTACTCATGATGACGTCGCTTTTTCCATTCAAATTCAAAGCACAGAATATATATTTCCTTGTATTTTAATCTTGCTGACGTCACACCATGTTTTTTACACCTTGATCGCTTTTACTGATTTCTGTGGGAAGCATAAATATCATAGACATATAAAACTCTCTGGACACGGCGTACGAATTCGTTTCTAAAGAGTCAAATGGGGATAAGGAAGCAAGTGAGAGCTCCGAGAGAGAAAGATGGAAATGGATCGGGCAGACTATAGACAAGATATATGATACAAATATACTATAGCGGCTGGCGAGTGAGATGAAGGATGATCTCACTTGTGACGCCAATCTAGAGATAAGATCAAGCATTTACTTAGGAAATGACTTCTTCTTGGTATATTAGATTACATTGAAGTTTTGAAAATTGGTGATGAATATGAACATGACTCCGATATGAATATTCGAAATGATTAATCAATCACAATATTTGATGAATGACCCTTTTTCTTTCAAATTCTCTTGGGCCGCTTGTTTCAGGAGGGTATTAGCTCCAAATGATATTTTCCTAACCGGAACCGGAGCTTTTGGTCCATCGCTTGAAATCGATATATTTGTTTTTGGGATTTGAAATTTTAAAACAGAAATGATTTCTCATAATTTAACGACATTTCGTAGAAGAAAATACTTTTGATTCAATTAGAAAATAATTATAATATGTGTACCTACTTCAAGATCTCCTCATCAACTTGTTTATATAATATTCATCGAATAAAGTTTTGTTCATCTATGCAACATATAAAAGAGTATACCCATTCATGTTATACTGCAAGAATCAAATGAATAGAATCTCTCCTAAAGCTGTAATCAGAGAGTATTTTGTTAGTACTTAAAATGACGAAAGATTTACTGACTAAATTTGAGGAAAAATCTCATGCCCAGGTTTTGAACTGGAAAATTAGAGTTTCTTTAGTCCTCATTGTCAGATTATAGAAAATAAAGAGAAGACAATCCTATTCGGAACAAACGAATTTCAAATCAATATTTACGAAATAGACAGACTAGTTACCCGGTGAGTTGTGAAATGGCGGCTTCAAGATTCAAGCTTGACCATTATATCATCAGAAGATCACAGACTTATTTTCATATGAAATTCAAGCAACGTTGAGCGTGGTCAACACCTGAATGGCTGACCACTTTATTTATAAATTCGAATAATTGTGAAAAATCTCTCGACTTCACGTCAGTACCTTTCTCGATTCTTTAAATTTATTCACTTATTTTTTTTCAGATCACTTTGAGTAACAGGTGTCGAAGAGAAGAAGAGAAGGAAGTGTCATATGTAGAATATTCAGGAATATTTGTACTTATCATAACTATTTTATCCATTTCATATTTCGTTATGAATTCCCTCTTTAGATATTTGCTATAATATAGCCAGTATTATATTTAATCTTCATAATAAAGAACCACTTATATGTACATAATACTTAAATGCTCAACTTTATGAATATAATCTTATTCTTACCAACTGAAGATTTTTGATTATTCATTCACCCAAACCATGATGTAAGTAGAACATGGTGTGCTCATCTGTGAACGTTTTACCAATAACCAATAATGACGTCACACTTTCTATTCAAATTCAAAGCACATACTATTGGGAACTTCTGCGAAGATGCCAGCGCCCTAACGGATAAATTCGGAACCTGTCCAAGCTAGTAGTTTTATGTAAACAAACCTTAGAAATGTGGTGGAAAACGAATATTTATTAAGCAGAGCTTGAATATTTAAAGAAATTATTATAATTTTGTTTAAGATTTCTTGAGAAGGAACATCTCGTTTGGATCACGATATAAAATCGTACTTTGAATCGTTCCTGGAGGATAATTTCGTTGTTATTTTAGTGTATGTTGCTTGGTGGATCAAAATTTACCAGTATCTAAGTTTACTTGAATTTCTGGGAAAATAGGCACCTCAATAAGTAATTTAAGGACTCTTATTAATGTGAATAAGTGCTGAATGCAGGCTATATTATGTGATAAATCTAGAATCAGTCCAAATGATATGACTTGTTCTTTGTTTACAGACGAGTGAATCAATAAAACGAAAACAGATTATCTGCTCAAGTTCTTTTGCATCGTATTTCTGAAGAAATGGAAACAGATTGACATATAATTGATTTCATTTTCATATTACAGCAGCTCAAGATACACATACAAAATGAAAAATGTCACAGCTGGTTCAATCTACCTTTATATAGAAATGAAAAGTATTAATGTATTTATATGAATAACTTCAGCTATTATCAACTTTAACCGTATATCTAGTTTTTGTCAGGTTTTCAACCAGATCACTCTTTTAGAATATGATTTTGTGTAGTATGTGAATTAGGTAGCTGCAGAAGTGCTCGGTAGCTTCCCTGCAGCATTTTTCTTCAAAATTCTCTTATTTTTATTTACACCTGAAAACATCAGGACATGAAGTTGTTTCGAAATGAATACAGTGTAGGTAATTTACCTTTATGAAAATAAACATCTTCGGATAAATGCAGTGAGCATACTTCCATGTATTTCGTGACCTGTTTTCCAATCTTCAATTTCTAAAGCTATGCCTTTCTTCTATCATTGAGTTCCCTGCCAAATGCTATTTCCAAATTAACTTTACTTTCATTTGGCTTCGGAAAAAATGAAAACTAGAGGCACTAAACGATCCTTTTTTCTTTGACCATGAATAACATTGAGTTAATGCACACAACAATAGTCATTTCGGGAGGATGCCATTTCGAATTAATACAATCGAAAATTTTAATCGGAAAGAAAGGAATCGATTGATGAATATTACAAACACTTTCGGTATACCAAAATTTCAACTCTGAGAACAACACAAAAGCTCGAAAATGAACTCCTAAAGTAAGCAAATTACGTTAGAATAACGGGCACGTCGAAAAACTACTAGCTTGGAAGTGTTCGGATTTCTATCGCCAGAGGGCGTATCGCTTAGCAGTAGTTGCGAATATATTTCCTTGTATTTTAATCTTGCTGACGACACCTTTTTTCAGATGAGCACACCATGTTTTGCTTACATCATGACCCAAACGTAAATGTTTTACTTTCAGAGAAACATGCAAAAAGTAGTTCTAATGTGACAAAAAGAAGAAAATATGTTGTATGATTTTCGCTGTATTCTATGCGTTAAACATAACCTAACTTATTGTTTACATCCGATCGAGTGTGTTTTATATTGTTTTGATGTTTAATCGAATTGTGAGTAGTAATAACAGATGAAAATTCATTATTTTACCTGAATAACATGAAATTTCCTAGGATCATTTCAGTTATTGGGCATCTTTCGAGTAATAGTAGTATAACCTCAATCCGTTTGTTCTTCTGGTGTTGTAGTTTAACAGGAAGTATTGATTGATTCTCCTCGTCCCTAGTTGCTAATGCCCTCTTGGATAAGCATGATAAAGAAGGAAATCGACCACATGAGTTCGTTCTTTCAGTTATTTCAAAATCAATTTATTTCATATCCATTTACCTGTGATATTAACTATCGTGTATTGAGTGTTGCGGGTTGCGAGCCTGCCATGGCGCCAAGGCTCAAGCTATTGACGAAGTCATTGGCGTATCATAGGCTCGGCTGCTCATTTGTTTCGGTGCCATTTTATACTTATCATTTTCTTATAGTTTCTGTGCTTTTGGTGATTTGGGAATAATAAATAATAAAAAAAATTTTGATTGTCATTATTACATAAAGAATTTAGAAACAAATACTTTTCAATCCTTCTATTTATGTTGCTACATGCCAAATACACAAATTCAGCTTTTTGTTTTTTCGATATGATCTGATATATATTTTGATACTATTTTACAGAGTCCTATTGAACGCTTTTAATCTTATATACGAGAAAGAGGTTTCGTGCATTTCGATTTTTCCGTTTGTATGAAAAAAGAATTGAATTAGTGACGATAATAAAAGATGGAATTTTTGATAACTTGTTGAGCCATATTTGAATCATTTGACCTTGAAACAAATATCGCAAAAACGTTTTGTGACTGTGAGAATCTGCTTTCATTTGAAACCTAACCCATAAATATAAGAAGAAACTATTCAAAATTCTTTCATCACGGGATTTTTTACTAATATATTTTTTTGTTTCCTAGATATATGCTTCGTTGCCATTACGTTCAAAGTTTTTCAATAAAATCGTTGACCGTAATATCGTGAAAAACATTCGTAGTTATTCGGTGAAACTAGACTGTAATTGTGCCTTGACGACCAAAAGGGATAAACTGAAATCCAAAATGGCGGAGGAAGTCAAAAATGGAGAAGTCAGTGGTATGGTGTCTGTTGAGACTCAGTGCGGTGACGGGACTTCATTTTCGGAGGATATTGTCGTTTTAAACCGTTGTTTGTCGCCTATTCGAGGTAACTTCGAGGAAACTGTCCTTCAAGATGCTGCTGTGACTGGAACTGATGACGAAATGGTGAGTAGTTCTTTTCGAAAATTGTTGTGAGATGAACTATGCTGTGTGGATATTGAACCAGTTGAGATTTTACGAATACCCAGTACTTCAAGAGTAGACAGATATTAAAATGTCTAAAATACTGGTGTTTAAATGCTTTTTTCAGCCTTTACTGAGATGCGAAATCAACATTTGCTGTTGTTTTCTTTTTCAACGACGTATGCTCGCTAATTGGGCCCCGGATAATTCGATGAGAACGTTTCTAGAAGGATGCATTTTGTCGAATTTGGGACGATTCTATTCTTAATGATTTCCAAATCATCCGATATATCCCAAAGAAGTCTGTTGTGTATTTAAGGCTGAGTCATAGGTCTATATTTTTTCAAACAACGTAGGCCAGGCCATCATGCCAATCTCTATTGGTCGATGGTTTATTTAGTTCATTTTAGCCTGAATTGGATTATATGGGCACATGTGGTATAACCAGGACGTCGCTACGGACCACATTGAACATTCGGCACGAGGTATGCGAGGGTTTGGTCATCTCACGTAGTGGACTCGCCACCGAGATCGTGCGATTTAAATCCGTTAGACTGGTTATTGTGGGGTTATCTTGAGTCCAAGCGGTCCCAAAAACCAACTTATCCTATGCTTTTGGTTAAATTCAGGCCGATATACAAGGAGAATCTTTAAGTTGTACATTAATTTGCCAATTTTCAGGTTGAGCCAAGGTAAAAGTTATAATCACTGAAATATGAAAGTGCTAAAACTGAGTTCAACACATATTTCTCTTACGATGATTCGTGTTGCAGAATAACCGATCTAATGGCTGAAATCAAAAAACTATTTTGAGGAAACTCATATACTCATTTTATTCTTATGATTTGGTGTATTTTTCGGTATAAGTTGAGTTCCGATATTCCTGGCCAGTACTGGCCAGTAAATTTTGACAGTTGATTTTACTGGCACTGCTTTGGTAACTGTTCGTATCAGTACGAAGCATTCGGAAATTACTGATACTGGCCAGTACTGGCCAGGAATATCGGAACTCAACTATTATTGAGACGAAATTATTTCACTGAACTTGACCATTGAAACGCCAATCATTCATTTGACATTTATGCAAAATCCAATTGTTTTCACCCTGATTTAATCGTCGCCCATAACAATTTCCTTAACAATCCTTATTTCAATCAAATGTATGAATGAATTATGTAGAATTACTCAATCAGCATAACACACCAATTTAATTCTATGCAGGAAAGTCTGCTCCATAGACATTGATACTTATTCTCTATATCTATGCTCTGGTAACAAAAAATATAAATAACTCTGTGAATTCTGTGGTCCGGATGGTTAATTCTAGGCCTTCTCTAGCTCAGCGACAGATCCAAAAAAATAGCAAAAGTGCTGGAAGTCTTATCAGATTTTATGACATTTCAATTCTGAAATGATTCTTATGATTACTCATGGTAAATATTTCATCTGCATTCTTCATGCTAATATTTCATAGTTTTATGAGTCGGCGAGTTCTTAACATAGAATAACAATACCCTAGAAGTGTTAACTCCCTACGGAATCAGAGAAACAGATTGGCCCCCATTTTTTAGGGTAGTGGCGGGAAAAATGACATCGATTCAAATTTCGTGCATGTAACTTTCTACATTTGAAATATTGTAATTATTATTGACTAATATAAATGATAAATCAAACAAACATACTATTTTATTTAGGTATATAGGTACTCATCACAGAATGATTTTATTTATTATGATTGAATTCAGAGATTAACTACTCAGATAGCTTAATTTGTTGAAGGATTTTCAATGATCCAAGATATAATACTTTACTTCATGGAACAGTGATCAAGGAGTCCATGAATACACGGAAATCTTACGACAATAACTATTGATATTGGGTATACATTTTACGTAGGGATGGAACTGATAAATTAAAACATTTAAACGTCCAGTTATCACGAAACATATTTGTCGCGTTTCGAAATTCCCAACTAGAACTGGCCAGTAGTTCGACCTGTTCTGAAATTCAAAGGAGCTAGCTGTCTGACACAAATAATTTCAATCCAGGTTCATCTTGTTCGTTTACAAAGATTACTGTAATATTCAAATGATAATTGGTGTCCACATACGTCAAAGGTTTCTAGTCGAACTATTCAAGTTCAATCTTTATCTAACAGAGCTTCGGAACAATTAATTGAAACTGATTTTTTACAACTTAGTTCATTGGATGCGATCACAACCTGAATAAGCCACTGCCTTGCTTATAATCTGAAATTTTTCAATTGGCGGCTGAATTTAAGATTGCAGCGCCACTGTGGCCAGTTTTAGAACCTTAGATACAGACAGATTTTGTTTTGTTAGTCGATTTTGTACTGTTTGTTAGTGTTTGGTTTGATAATTTCTGATTTCAAGATTTATTCAAAGACTTTCTAGACTTTTATCGTTGACGAGAGTATTACTGGGAGTACATATTCCATTTTTATAAAGTAGGTATGTATCATCCTTCAATTTAATTGAGTGTAGCAACTCTAAAATTACGGGGATATCTCCAAGGTTAGACAGTATTTTAATATTATTTATTTTCAGACCCAAATGGCAAGATTGACTTTGGTGAATTTCTTAGGCTGTCTTGAAAGTTGAAAAAGAGATAGTATTGTAAAACATACTTTTTGGAATAATAGACAAATACTCATAACTTTAATATTTTTATAGCAAAGGACTAAATACTCAATATATCGTGAATAAAATGAATACATTCACATAAAACTAATGCTACTTGTATCGTAAGTCAAATTCATTATGGATTGACAAATAAATTTTTCAACACTCATATGATTGGTCTTGAAAAAGCTGTAATAAATATGCCTTGTACAACTCTGCTTTCATCGGCAGAAGCACTTTGAGGGAACAGTATTCATCACCAGATATTTCCTTGTTGAGACTTTTTTTTCAATAGTCCGTTCTATCACTTAAACTTTTACGTTGTTCCTCAATGATCAGTTCAACAGACAGATTTCTGGAAGGCAGAGCTTTCCTCTTGAGTAAACTTCTCTGCTCAGATTAGGGGCCTGGAAAAAAATTGTCTTCATTAATGTGATCTAATATTTCATGAGCAATTCGTGCTTACCTCTATAAAAATGATCATCATCAATAAAATGCAGGTATCAGACTCTCATAAATCTTGTTTGTTGGTTTTTATAGATTTTTCAACACTTTCAGGCCCGACTTATTAAAGGAAGTTTCTTTCACCCTAACTTGAAATTTTTCACCGGGCTGTGGAAATCTATGGGAAGGGACATTTGAGTTTGCTTTTCCTCAGTAGAAGCACTTGTAAAATCACACAAACGCCAAGAAAAACGCATAAACTTTCTCGTTTTCTCAACATTTCTTTTAACTTGTCAATGGATAATGTCTGTATCTCGGGTTACTCGGATAGTCACCAGAGGGAGTAGCGCTTATCTTCATTCGCCAATAACCATCACGACTTTTTGAAGGAAGTTTCTTTCACCCTAATGCCAAAGTTTTACCGGGTAGTAGAAATCTATGGGAAGAGACATTTGAGTTTGCTTTTCCTCAGTGAAAGCACTTGTGAAATCACACAAACGCTAAGAAAAATGCATAAACTTTCTGATTTCCTTATCATTTTTTTTAACCTATCAATGATGATGTCGGTACCTCGGGTTACTGGAATAGTCACCAGAGGGAGTAGCGTTTATCTTCATTCGCCAATAGAATAATTAATGCTTGATGTGAATTCATTTAATAATATATCGATCTTTATAGGCTATTATTGAACATAAACTTTGGTCTTGTTCAATCGAACACACAGTAATCATCTATTATGAGTTAAGATTGTTATGATGACCCTCAAATATTTCACAGAGAAAGAGAGGCAAGTATCTATTATCTCTCTCCAAATGCTGTGGTCGCTTGTTTCCGAGATTAGCACAGAAGTTTCACCCCCTGGCCTCTAACCAGGAAACAATTTTAAGTGGAATAAAAGTGATTATCGAAGAATATGAGTCATAATTTTAGAAAGCTTCATACCAAAATCCATTTCAATCGGAAGAACCATGTCAAAGCTACAATATGAAAACTGGTTTCTTTTTTGG
Organism: Myrrha octodecimguttata; assembly: GCA_958510865.1. Lineage (NCBI taxonomy): Eukaryota > Metazoa > Arthropoda > Insecta > Coleoptera > Coccinellidae > Myrrha > Myrrha octodecimguttata. The sequence continues at coordinate 77,019,772 of OY294057.1, forward strand.
AGCAGCGACCATTTACGAGATGTTATATTTCATTCATGATCTATTCGCCTTCAAAACGCATGAAAAATTGCGATGAAATGTCATACACAATCTGCTTTATTTCAATTTGAAGATCGGGAGTTTTTAATGAAAGATCCTTCATAAACCAAAACGAAACAGAAGTGCACTCGCGAACAAGAAGTGGTGCGCGCCAATCGGAATTCGCCCACCGGGACCGCATCCGCCGCCGTACGGAACTCATAGGGATAAACATTCGGAGGAATCTAATTTGGCCGCCAAATTGCCGGCAGTATTGCATATATTACGGCATCTGTTGAATTTCACTTTGACGGTTACGGACGACGGTTGGGTTAGGCCCATAAATTTTTTATGAATGGATAATCGATCCGCAAATAGATTGAGAGCTCGGGATGTCGGCAATTTGGAAGCCTGATTGGCTGATGAGTGATGATTTCGCCTGTGCGATTTTGAATTTGGTAGCGTTAAATGTTTTGTTTCATATTGATACAATATAGACAAAAGCCTTAGGCCGGTATTATAAAACTTAACTGGAAGTTATCTTTAACTTTAACTGAAAATTAAGCAGTAATTTCCAGTTAAAGTTAGATTTGCAGGGTTATCTTTATCTGGTGGTTTGGGTATCAATTATAGTTAAAGTTAAAGTTAAATCATTTTTGCGCGCATGTTCTAGGGGAACAGCGTGCTATCGTTTTGTCCAAATGTCTGTAATTTTCGATGATTGAGCCGAAAATTGTCTCAATCGACTAGGTTGGACTCACTGATGACGAATCCGGTGTCAGAATCGATTCTGTCCGGCCGGCCGTAGACACGATAACTGTCGAACGAAGTGAGCTAGCAACTTGAAACTTTCAGGGTAGGTCGCGCATTGGAATGCCGCGGTTAAGTTCGTTAATGGGCCAAATCGATCGAATAGTTTCGGAGTTATAGGCATTTGAAGTTTTGAAGTTATTTATTTTTTATTTCAGAAACTACCTGAGCGATTGGATTCAAACTTGGCAGTTAGGTGAAGTACAACGACGCGCAACTTTGAGCTAAATTTCGTCAGGATTATATTGTCGGTAATTTTTAAAAAAAATTTTTTTCGAAATTTTTTCCAAAAATTTTTTTTTCGGAAACCATTCATCATATCCAAGAAAAATTATACTCACGCTTTGACCTCCTAATTTCACAGCAATGTACTAAATTTCAGTTCGATACGATCATAAGTTTTGGAGATATCGGGAAAAAATATGTCAAATTTCGAGGTTTTCTTCTCGATATCGTTGATTTTTTCGGTATAACTCGAGAAATACTGATTCAGTCCTGATTAAACTTCACAGCTAGTTTTAAGACACTGAAAGACAACTTTATGCAAAATTTCGTGATAATCGTGTTATTAGAACAATTTGAAAAAAAAAAATTTCTATGATTTTCTCATCATATCATCCTCATTAAATTCTCTATGAAACTTCGAACTGATATTTTGGATGAAGTACTGGATTTCAATTCGATCTGATCTCTATTTTTGGAAATATTGGAAAAATAAAATTTTGATTGGGTATATCTACGGAATCATTGGGTGGATTTTACCCATTCACGAATTCGGCCTTCGTAATTAAGGTCCAAACCTTCTCTACAAATATCGAGTTCCTAAGTTGTTTCTTTCGGAAGTTATTGAGTTTACGCAGTCGGCCGTTAGGCTGACGGTAAACACAATAACTTCCGGAAGAAACGACTTAGAAACTCGATATTTGTAGAGAAGGTTTGGGTCTTAATTACGAAGGTCGAATTCGTGAATGGGTAAAATCCACCCAATGATTCCGTAGATATACCCAATCAAAATTTTATTTTTTCAATATTTCCAAAAATACAGATTTGATCGAATTGAAATCCAGTAATTTATCAGAAAAAAATTTCAAAAAGCACTGCCGTGAAGGCAGCAGCTTTTACGCGCATATTCAAATTCGTTGCTGAAGCGGTCATCTACATTGAACATGCGCGCAAAAGTTGCTGCCTTCACGGCAGTGCTTTTCGAAATTTTTTTTCCACAGATCTCGGTCTTTTCGGCTGACATAAGGGGTATATAACCTCGATTTGTTTGTTGTTATGATATTTTCGGAAACATGTTAGCAAGATATATTCACTTTATTTTTAAAGGACTTTTAATTCACGATGACGAAGATGACATGAATATTGTTGAACATCCTCGTTGAGAGATATTCACTTCATTTTTGAAGAACTTTTAACTGACTATGACGATGATGCCATGAAAATTGTTGAATATCCTTGTTGAGAAAGGATATTTAGAAATCGGCTGAACCATTTGAACTTATGGGAAGAAATGGAATTCAGAAACCGATTGCGCTCATCTGGACACTGTACGCCTGTAATGGGATACATATTCATAGTGATGCAAATGTATTGCTACACGCAGAGTTTATGCATCTTGTTCTTTCTTGATAGTTGCTGGAGATTTTAGGGGTTTTCTGTATTATCAGAAATGTCCCATGGAAAATTGCATACTTATTATCTATTTACATCAAAATGCCTGCCATAAATCTCAGTCGAGTAAGAATCAAATCTCGAGAGTTCTTCATTGCATATTATTGTAATGAAAATATCAGTTACTCTTTCTGTTCAACTATTATAAGATGTAAATGAAAAAAAAATCATTGGCATTTATTCTTTTCGGTGCCTAATATAACAGATAAAAGTTGTAAAGGCGTAATGAAGCATAATAATTTATACACATTATTTAACTTTTAAGATGAAAGGAAATTAGCACAATTGCAATGAATACTTTTGTTATAATAATGGCCAAACTGGTAGCCGTGTACAAATTCTAGATATCTGGGCTGGATAACCCGGAGCCACACGAAACATTACCATATTTTTTAATTGAATGACAATTTTTGCAAATTTAGTGTTGAGATTATTACTACTCCCTGTGTCAGTGAAATTACTTGCCCGTTGGTGAAGAGTGATGTATTTGTAAAAAAATTGTACCTAATTGGATTTGGACAAATTTTATTGTAATTGTGCAATAATTCCTGAATTGAATGTATCACATTATTGCCAAAATTTTCCTTTTAAGCTTTCATTTCCAATATATTCATTAGTGGAAGTAGTTTTTTTAGTTAGGTTACCGAATAAATACCCAAATATCCCTTGCATATTGCAAAGAGTATAAGAATTCAAAATTGATGATTGCAACTCTCCCTCAAATCAGTAATTCTATTTTTATGGAAACCACAATCCATTAAGCTCCCTGCTACATAGTGCGAATATTTGTCAATGAAGGATTTGTTTATTCCTATCATATTTTGAAAGGGGGTATTTTTCCAGCTTTCACAACCCAGAAATTGATGGCTAGATTTATTACAGAATCTTAAATTATTTCCTTCTCCTTTTCATAGAAATCATCACAGTATTTCTTGTCTATGATAGAAATGAGACTTTTATAATTCCGACATTTTTTAGCAAAAGTTTAACTGTCAGTTAAAGTTGAAGATAACTTCCAGTTAAGTTTTATAATACCGGCCCTTAGTTACCGTAACTATGAACATGATTGTAACTCCTTTGGGGTTATACTAAGCAGTTAAAAAACAGACAGAATGTTGTTAAATTTTTCAGTTCATTCTCATCATTGATTTCAATACTGACCACTTCAGACTGTAAAAAAAATAAATCAATTCATTTTGACTAGAATGTAGAGAAATAAATACATACCATGTCTTGAAAGTAAGCCAAAATCAAACTGTCCCTCATATTTTTGTTTTCAATGCGGTTAACTTTCAACCACTGCTGGAATTTGTCATATTATTTTGGTTTATTAATCGATAAAATCAAATAATAAACCTTAGTATATATATTCTTTTGAGGTGAGCAGAACATTTTTTTATATCAAACAATATGTGACATAAGAGTATTAGCAGAGGAAATGTAAACGGGGCACCATACATTTTTACGTATGATACAAGAGCACAGATAAAAACCTCAGGAAAAAAGTCTGTCTCCCCGTATAAGTGTAATGAAATTGTTGTTTTTTATTGCAGGGCTTCTTTTTCATCGACAAAATTTCTTCTTTCTTATGCGATGCAGGTTGAAATCTTGGAATCACACCTGAAAAAAAAAGGGACGAAACTAATATGAACTAGTAAATGATTTAGTACTCATTAAATTAATTTGAAGTTCACGATCCATCTCAAAAAAGAATCAGACACCGAATGAATTGCCTCGAAACCATCGTCAAATTTATATATTGGACAACTATTAACTAAATATTCTATTGTTTCCTCTTCTTCTCCGCACTCGCACCTTGGACTTTCGACCGAATTCCATTTGAAGAGGAAACTATTACAGCGACCATGACCGGTTCTAAGTCGATTCAAAATGCACCAAATTTTCCTAGGAAGATTGAAACCATAAACTTTTTCTGAAGGATCGCTGATCAAACCTTTGTTGAAAACATTACACGAATTCCATTCCGAACGCCAAACTTCTTTGTCACTTTTATTGGTTTAAAGAAAATCGTTGATCCATAAAGGTTTACGAGATTTCAATCTAGCAATTTTTTTTAGTGATCGGCCAAAAACGAAATCATTCCCCCTGAAAATTTCACAGTTTACATTTTGGAGTATGTAGATTTGAATGAACTAATAAAAAAAAATCGAGTGTCGTTCGAGATTGATTTTCCAAGCTTTTCGGCAGGATTGGTGTACCTTAAGGGCTCAAAACTGGGGGGTAGGAGGGAAAAAAATATTTGTCGAAAACTTACCACCGAATTTTCATGAAACTCTCGACGTTGATTACTGTTGCATAACTTAACCTAAAAATTTTCACCCGGATGATTTCCGACCAGTGGCCCCTGAGTTATAGAGGAAAACGCGTCTTTTACTAAACCTTTTCGGTGGTGTTGAAAAGGGTAGGATTTTTAAAGAGGTGAACGACTGTTGAACGTCTCTTTTTATTCAAAATATTATTTTAAATTATGCTTCTCAATTACCGTTCTGCATGTGGAAATGTTATTCAATTATATACAAGAGGTTGGTGTGCTTCATGGGCTGGTGGAATCATTGGTCTTCTTTAAAGACGATGCTGGCCAGAACGTTACAGTCAATGGTGACCGCTATAGAGCCATGATTACTGACTCCTTTGTGCCTCAATTGAACAACCATTATGTCCAGCAGCTGTGGTTTCAACAAGACGGCGCAACATGTCACACAGCTCGTGCCACCATTGATTTATTGAAGGAAAAGTTTGACTATTTTCTGTGGGGATATGTGAAGTCGTTAGTCTACTCCGATAAGCTCGAAACGATTGACCCCTTGGCGGACAACATTCGCCGCGTTATTGCCGATATACTGCCACAAATGTTGGAAAAAGTTATTGAAAATTGGACCTCCAGATAAGATTACGTTCGAGCCAGCCGTGGCGGTCATACGCCAGAAATTATATTTAAATTATAATGCCAAACGATTATCTTTTGAACAAAGTCAATTTCACGTCAATTTTAGAAATTCATCCATGTTTTATTCCATTTCAAAGTTCAATACCTCTGAAAAAACACCCTTTATATTATTCAATGGTCTTGGACAAAATCAATTATCTATCATGTGAGTTATAGAATGTTTAACAACCTCGGGCAATTTACAATCTGTTGCCCTCGGTAATGAACATCTTCATAACCCCCTTGATACATAATTAACTAATAAATAACATAATCACAAGGGCGAATATCCGTCGATGAATCAACAAATATTCCCCCTTGATCAGAGCTAATCACCCAATCAACCAAAACACCTACACCGAAGAAGCGGATCCAAGTAGAATGACTACAGCTGTTTCACAGTTGCTACTGATCTTCAGGTCAACTTAACTTAACTAATTTTCACCACAGAAGATTTTTAAGCGATTGTTCTATAGGGTACTTGTTCTGGGAAACAGCGCGTTATGGTTCAATCACAAGGTCTGTAATTTTCGAATTTCGCGCCGAAAACGGTATTTAAAGATTAGGTTGAACACCCTAACGAGGAATCCTTGGTCAAATTCCGTCCATCCTTCTGGCCGACAGTATGTGCTCTAACTTTAGGTTTGAGTCCAAATATCTCGCTGAAAAATTTTGAGATTAATTCCTGGATATCTCATGAAGTATTGACTCCATCAAATTGAAACTTCGTGGACAGTTTTGAAATACCAACGCGCAAATTGGAGCGAAATTTCGTGTGGATTCAGTTGTAAGAAAATTGAAAAAAAATTTATTCGAAAATTCCCAAAATTTTTAATGAAAATTTTTTTTTCTCGAAACTATCGATCAGATTTCAATGGAATTTGGCGAAAACCTTAGAGTCAGTATTTAACAACAATTTTCTAGATTTCAATTCGATCCGATATTCACTTTCGCAGATATGAGGAAAAAAAATGTGCCAAATTTCATTATTTGAAATTTTAACGTTATTTCCCCAAGAAGTACAAATGCAATCAGATTGAAACTTCGTAATCAAGTAGAGATCACCAACCCGCAACTAGGTGCAAAATTTCGTGTTGATCAAATAGTTAGAATTTGAACAAGCGCGAAAAAGCACCTGACCTCGCGTCAGTGCTTTTCTAGATTTTTAAATTTCCTATTGAGTTGATCCTCTCAAAATTTGTTGTGCGTTGGTATTCTCCGAATAATCTCGAAGCTCTAGAATTAGTCCGGTCAATTTAGACAATTGAAATAAAGAAAATTCCGATAGAGCCAAATCTTCGTAGAGACCTTAGGTTTACCACAAGAAATAAAGTGTCAAAAGTCGCAATCAGTCCCTTGTGCGCTAAGGAACTTATTCGGGGCCCAAGGTCAAAATTTTAGGTTTTTTGGATTTTTCTCGAAAATGGTAAGTTTTATCGAAAAAGTACCTCGGAGCAAAGTTGTAGATCTTGAAATTCTCTATAAAAATGGTTCCTACGATTTTTTCTCTAAGACCCACTATTTCCCAGATATTGCGCTTGTAAAAATCACGTTCTACATAGTATGCACACATTTCCACACCACCTGTGAGGTAGTGTACTCGGCGCTTTTTTTTAATGTGGTATCCCTGGTAGGCCTATTCCACGAACCTTTATGACGTTATTTTCAGGAACAATAATTATTTAATAGTATGAAGATTATTGATATGGGTTACTGAGTTTAAATGTCGTTCTAACATTTTTTATTACTTTAATCTGACTCATACTCTTCATATTCAATTTCAACAATCATGTTTTCTTCAATTTCTTCTTGTTCTTCTTCTTCTCCTTCCTGTTGATGAATGCTAAGAAATTGTTCAAATGAAGATGAATCAGTTGTCTCTTCATCAAAATCACATGAAATATAAAATATATATATAAAATATATTCTTCTAAAAGTTTATCAGCTTATCCAAAGTGCCAAAACTATATTTTATTTTTACATGCGATAACCGGATGCGATACTACGTCAGCAATGTTTAGAAGGGGCAAAAATTCAGTATTAAAATTATTTGAAAAAAAAAAGATTTGATTGACTGCGCAAAAGTATTAACAGAAATTAATTCCTCACCTCAAATACTAATTACTAAAGGAGTTCGGTTTCTTCTTGCGGTTTATGGAGCTCAAAAAAAAAAATTGATTGCATAGATACGTACAGATATTTAACATTTGTAAAAAATACACGAAACAAAAAGCAAGTACAATTATCTTGTCTTCCCCCAACATCGGCATCTGCTACTCAACATTTGTTTCGAGTATACTATCAAGTTCAGACATGGCAAGGCAATGAACTGAACCCTGAAGACTGTGGTTGGAAATTGATAAATAATACTTTGGAACCGATTCGAACTTTACTGCCCCCTGCTCCAGAAAAACTTCTTAACACTATTTTTTGCAATTGCAAGAAAGGTTGTAGTGCCAAATGTGGCTGTAAAAAAATAGGGTTGCAGTGTTCTCTAGCGTGTACCAATTGCCAAGGTGTCTCTTGCTTCATCTTCATTTGAACAATTTCTAAGCATTCATCAACAGGAAGGAGAAGAAGAAGAACAAGAAGAAATTGAAGAAAACATGACTGTTGAAGTTGAATATGAAGAGTATGAGTCAGATTAAAGTAAAAAAAAAAAGTTATAAAGACATTTAAACTCAGTAACCCACATCAATAATCTTCATACTATTAAATAATTATTGTTCCTGAAAATAACGTCATAAAGGTTCGTGGAATAGGCCTACCAGGGATACCACATTAAAAAAAAGCGCCGAGTACACTACCTCACAGGTGGTGTGGAAATGTGTGCATATTATGTAGAAAGTGATTCTTACAAGCGCAATATCTGGGAAATAGTGGGTCTTAGAGAAAAAATCATGAGGACCATTTTTATAGAGATTTTTAAGATCTACAACTTTGCTCTGAGGTACTTTTTCGATAAAACTTACCGTTTTTGAGAAAAATCCAAAAAACCTAAAGTTTTGACCTTGGGCCCCGAATAAGTCCCTTAGCGCACATGGGACTGATTGGGACTTTTGACACTTTATTCCTTGTGGTAAACGAAGGTCTCTACGAAGATTTGGCTCTAACGTAATTCCTTTTATTTGATCACTAGTTTTATGTCTAAATTGACCGGACTAAATGATCGCATTATTCCTTTTTTGGAGTATGAAAAACTAACCTCGAAATACCAAATCGTTTGGTCGGTCTATTTACAAGCGTAACCAAGATAATTGGACTTCAAACCTAATCTGAGCATTTCAATTGGCTACGTCTTCCCCTTAAAAAGTCTAAGTCCCATTTCGCCTCAAAATTCAAAAATAACAGACAGTTAGGCAAAATGATAAACGACTCTCCTGTCCATAGAACAAGCTCGTTATGAACCCTCAAAGAATTAGCAGAGCGCAATTCCTCCACATTCATTTCATTCAAGAAGAAAAACTGGTATAGATTGAGAAATACAAAATATGAGTAATTCAGGTTGACTTTGATAATTTCGCCAATTAAAAAAATTGGGTTCTATGTGAAACTGAATTAATGAATGCAACATTGAACTTGAGAACTATTCGGCATACATGTACGCAACACCATCGCTCATTAGGGCAATTATAATTATTCGTTACATCACATTTACATCGCAACCCAGAAATGAATGTAGTATGCCTCTAATCAAGAATTCCCAAATAACACTGCTCGAGCCTTCGCTTTCAGACGCGAGGACTTGAAAGACGGTATCAGTTAGTTCGGCGGAACCATTGGCGTAGGATGAGTAGAATACAGGGCGCAGACACTCTTTCACATATTTTGGGTCCGAAAAAGCGTGACCAATTTTGGTAGGAATCTACTTTTTTAGTAGATTCTCGTGATAATTTCATCATTGTTAGCAGGGCTGGGCAGTATTTCAATTAATTGTAATTGAAATACGTATTTGAAATACAAATACGTATTTTGTATTTGTATTTCAATTATTTCTTGAAAATGTATTTTGTAATTGGTATTTCAAATACCTGACGCTGAGATATTTTGTATTTTGTATTTCGATACTTTGGTCTTCGGAATACTCTCGAACAAATACATGTAGCGCTGGGCGATCTACAGAAAATAGTCCCTGAATCTCCCTTCAGATGGCGTGACGTTCATCTGCTTCATCTAGTTCTTTTGCTAGCAATCATATTTTCGGCAAATGGAAAGGAAGAAAAGATCCTGCGCAATGATCATTTCATCATGGAGTTAGAGTAAGTCAACTTCTAAAAAACGATAAAGGCAAAGAGCTTACCATCCTTGAACATTATCCTAACATAAAACATGTGTTCATACAATATAACACAAGTTTCTGTCCATCAGGACCTGTAGAAAGATTGTTTTCTTTAGCAGGTTTTATTCACTCCCCAACAAAATGCTGTTTGTCTGATACTACATTCAAAAATCTTGTGTTTCTGAAAGGAAGTTCTTTATTTAGCGATGAAATGGCTGAGCTGAATTAGTTGTACTCTTTTCACATTTTACGTAACACCTTAATGTATTTTGTAATTTGTATTACAAATACAAATAGCTAAAATGCTGTATTTTGTATTTTATATTTCAAATACCCGACTTGAAAGTATTTTGTATTTTGTATTTCAAATACATGTGAGAAAGTATTTTGTAATTGGTATTTCAATTAAGCCAAGCATGTATTTTGCCCAGCCCTGATTGTTAGTAGACAGAAATTGAGTAGTAGATTTTGGTAGTATTTCGGACTATCTTAGTAGAATTCTACTTTCAACTGTTGAAGCAGTAGAACACTTCTGTCTGAGTTGAGAAGTGGCACAACCTAACCTAACTTAACTATTATCGCATGAATTATGTGAAAAAATAGCACAACCATAGCCTTCTAAAGCACAGAGCCATGAACACTATGTCGCAATACCGCAAATAGTGGAGAGCCCAAGGTCGATAGACTTGAGAAAGGCCGCTATGTGAATGCGTAACAGAAGTGCCTTTTTCTCATATATTTCAAAACGTACACGAAGAATCAATGGCATGAAATGGTTCAAATTCAATTAATCATCTACAGAACCCAAAAATTGGTCAACAAATTGAATCCATTCACCATATTATCACTCGCGAATTAGAGAAGAAAAATAAGTTGATCTGTATAGTAGCTCAGAGGAATGAATAAAAATAATCATATTGCGGTAATATTCCATATTTCAAATCCAATTTATTGTTCAGCAAGAACCAACGGGAAGGTGTAGGGTCATTTCTTGCCATAAGATTGTGTATATGAAATTATAAATCCTATTATCATCATGAAGACGTATATACAACAACACAGGAAAACAGAAGTTTTTGAATCAGATGAATATATTCATATACAAAATCGACTAAACACAACTGAACTAGAATTCTACGAAATAAACTGATAACAGGAGGGAAATCGAGAATATAGAATAAATGACATCACTATGCTATATGATGAATACTTTGGTTTTATACATATGATCTGACGCATTTGATCTGCCACAATTTCTAATTGTCGAAGTTTTTCAAAATTTTCAATCGTCGTCTTCTTTCTAAGGTTTCTACTCAAACTAAAGACTTTTTTAAATCATTTAAATTAACTTCATCATGACCTTCCGGGTTCACTTCATCCACATATTTATACCTCGAAAGTAGATTCGGGATTGGAGACCATCTTGAAAGTTTAAGATCAAAAGGTAGGATCCATTTCAAATCATTATATGACAACTGAATATTTCTAATTCAAATTTTCACCTGAAGGGTTTCACTGATAATAATGGAAGCATCTACTGTAACAGGTTCTTGAAATTGCAATAAAAAATATATTTTGTCGTCGTATATTTTCGTTTCCCAACTAAAAATATCCAATTTTTCGCGATAGCTTTTTTAGAGGTGATCGAAATCATTGATTAAATCAGAATGCAAAAAATTTTCTACATTCTTGTTATGACTATCAATTATTTTATCTTTTCTACACAACACTACAACTTAGAAACTCGATATTTGTAGAGAAGGTTTGGACCTTAATTACGAAGGCCGAATTCGTGAATGGGTAAAATCCACCCAATGATTCCGGAGATATACCCATTCATAATTTTATTTTCCCGCTATTTCCAAAGATACAGATCAGATCGAATTGAAATCCAGTACTTCATCGAAAAATTACAGTTCGAAGGTTCATACAGAATTCAATGAGGATGATATGATCAGAAAATCACAGAATTTTTTTTTCAAATTGTTCTAATGACACGATCATCACGAAATTCCATAAAGTTTTCTTTCAGCATCTTCAAACTAGCTGCGAAGTTTCATCAGGATCGAATCAGTATTTCTTGAGTTATACCGAAAAAAACAACGATATCGAGAAGAAAACCTCGAAATTTGATATATTTTTTCCCGATATCTCCAAAACTTATGATTATATCGAACTCAAATCTGGTACACTGCTGTGAAATATGAAGCTCAAAGTCCGAGTGGAATTTTTTTTGGATATGATAGGTTTCCGAAAAAAAAAATTTTCGGAAAAAAGTTTAGAAAAAATTTTTTTTTTAATTTTCTGACAGTATGGTCCCGACAAAATATGGATCAAAGTTGAGCGTCGTTATACTCCACCTAATTGCCAAGTTTGAATCCAATCGCTCGAGTAATTTCTGAAATAAAAATTAAATAACTTCAAAATTTCAAGTGGCTATAACTCCGAAATTATTCTACCGATTTGGTCCATTAACGAACTCAACCGCGGCATTCCAATGCGCGACCTACCCTGAAAGTTTCAATTTGCTAGCTCACTCCGATCGACAGTTATCGTGTCCTCGGTCGGATGTACGGCCGGCCGGACAGAATCGATTTTGACACCGGATTCGTCATCACTCATCAGTGAGTCTAATCCAGTCGTTCGAGACCATTTGCGGCTCAATCATCCAAAATTACAGACATTTGGACAAAACGATAGCACGCTGTTCTCCATAACATGAGCGCAAAAAAAATTGGAATTTTGAAATGATCCGTCGTTCTCAATATAACTTCTTCCTTGCAATCCACCGTGGGACACCCTGTATGTGAACGAGAAATATATTTCACTATCAGACAAAGATAACGAAGATTTATGAAAAACTGGTGTTTTTTTCAAGCTAGTTATGTGAATAAATAACGATGTTAAACAATACATAGAAACATCTCAATGTACGCATCCTTTGTTTCTTTATGATCTATCCGACTGAGATAAACAGCGCTCTAAAATTAATTACCGCTCAAGTGGTCTTTTTTGTCAGCTCAAAAACTCATAATTAGACATCAGGAACAAAAAACTCAGGCAACATCCACAAGTAGCGAGACTATTAGATTTTCTATTATTATAATGGACTAAAAATAAAGTTCTCTTTGATTTTCTGTGCGCGCCAAAGGATTACAAGTGTACGGCATGGTTTAGAAATAATCGTTTTCGTTTATAGGACTGGCAAATATTAATTAATGTTGGATATATGTATCTCTGAGGAGTTATTGCCTACTGATATTGGAAGTATTTTGGGTATCGGTTGCCAGGGTGATTTCCAGTGGCGTATCTGAGTCGAGGCATCAGGATAGAGAGCAGAAATTGTATAATATACAGGGTGAGTGTTTAAGTTTTACATAAATTGTAACCCTAGATTCCTAGCATCAAATGAAACACTTTTTTCATTTACCATTTTGCTGATTCGGCCCCAGTTAAAAGATACAGGCTGTGGAAATTTCGAGAAAAAAATCAGTCTTTCTTTTGTAGCTTTGACATGGTTCCTCCGAATGAAATGAATTTTGGTGTGAAGTTCTCGACGACTATGACTCTTGTTCTACAGTAATCAAAATCATCGAATTCCCAACGGTTTTCAGGTTATACACTCCCAAATTAATGATATTATAAGAAATTAGCATAAATAATGCAGATAATTACCTTGAGTCATCATAAGAATCCTCAATCATTCAAGAATACTAAATTATTCCTTATTATTTCTCCTCAAACGAACCATTTTTGAAATATTCAACGTTGAATGTCTGATAAAAATTCGAGAAATTTCCTCATTTTCGTGGATCTGCCCCTGAGCTAGTAAAGACTATGAATTTAACCTATACTTCATCCACTCTCATAAAATATCCCGGTTTGCCATGACATCCTGACAGATTTCACCGTGTATATTTCGAAAATGTTAGGTTATAGTCATTTTCCTGTCAAATAACTACACAACGTTGTCCTCTCTACAAAGAGGTCGTAGTAATTACTTATTTTTCAAAATGTCAATCTATATTTGAAAAGTAATGAATTTGAGAAAATATTATGTGAATTCAATAATTTCAAAGACCTAGCGAATGTTGAAGAAACTTTTTTCTCTGTTAATATTTGAAATATTTCACGTATGTAAACATGGTTGGAATATTCAGTAATGCTTTTTTCTTGTACGATCAAGAATCGAGTGTTTTGGAATTTTACTGAAAATGATGGATAGAGTAGTCCGTTACTTCGAATTCCCTACTTTTCTTAATTCTCAAGAAATAAGCCTACAGAAGTCATTTAAATACCTTGTTGCACAACTTGAAATATTCCAGTATGAAAATGTAGTAGTACTTCGAAACCTGTGTCACAGTTAACCTCAAAAGAACTAACTCCATTTACAAAGTTCTTGGGAATCTATGTGAATGATACATACACTGGATTGGGATCAACATATTTCTAAACTGGGATGCAGCTTAGCTTCAGTCTGTTATCTTTGGGTGTAATGACAAGATATCTGGATAAATTCTCCATGAAAACTACCTATCATGCAGTATTCGAGTCAAAAGCAAGATAAGGAATTCTGTTTTATGGACATACTTTGAAGTCAACTCAAATATTCAATTCCCAGAAAAAAGCAATTCTTAAAATATTAGAAAAAATAGCATTTGAATGAGATATTGTATAATTCATGTTATTTTCGTACATAAAAATTCAATGTTCTGCCAACATAGGATATACCAAGTTCATTTTCAATGTACTACTACCTATCGAAACAATTCCACGAAATACACAACTTTTGAAATTATTCATTAAGGAATTTGTTCAATTCAAACATGACTACCTACTTAAGGCTCAATACAATACAATCAAAGCGAAATGTTAATTTATTAGTTTATTATGGCTGGAACTGAATTGTTATTGAAAGAGAGTAGAAATTGACAACGTCGCGTCGAATTATTTTGACATTTTCGATATTTCAGGAGCGCCAACCTACCTTGGTTTTAGTTACAAAAACATGATAGACCTAAATCATGGCCAAGCGGGATACTTTACAAAAGTGAATGGAGTATACGCTCACGTTTACCCGTTTAACATAGAATACACATAAATGTCTATGCTAGTTCGTGACCAGACCACAGACATGGTCCATGACTATGAACCAGACTTTCCATAGAATTCTAGAGTTCAATTAATTTTTTTAGGTTATTTGAGTAGTTTCTTGAAATTCATTTATGAATTCGATGAAAAATTAAATACTTATGGAATTCTAAATATAAGAATAAGCAAGATTGAAATTCTATAGAATCTTATGATGGGAACAACTGGATATTGCACTAATTTCAAGTGTAAAGTGTAATGGAAAATATTTTTTTCACGATAATACCGCAAAAAGTACCAAATCATAAGAATTAAGTGAGCTTTCCAAATCATATTTCTTTTAGTTTCTTTCGAACTTGCAAACAAACAACAGGAGTGTATTAGCACATTGAGAAATATTTAAATGATTATACCAGAGCCAAACCTGGAAAAACGGTAAATAAAAACAATTCATTTTATGAGGGGAATCTATGGTTGGAATTAATGTACAACTTGGAGACTCACCCTGTATCCTCAGTAACCTCCACAAGAAATAACTTTGCGAATTAAATTTTTTAGGCGCTTGTTTCTCAACAGAATGGCCAACTTCAAGCATTCATACTCAACTATATCAACGTTTCAGTTTGCATCAACGAAGTTTTTTGTTAATCTGTTCGTGAAGAAAGCGGTTCATGAAACCTGAATAATACACTAATTTTCAGTTATTGCGCTGCAGTCGACTTGTATTGAACCATAGTCTATCGTAAAAAAATGCTTCGTGATCGAAGACATCACAATTATCAACATGTTGCCTACTGATGTTGGTTCGTCCTTTCGCGACTTTAGCCGCCGGTTTAATTGTACTGCAATTACATTGATGATTGACATTGATGACATTGATGCGTGTGTAGTATCTGGACATATGAAGGTAAAGTAACAGGAATAAGGCCAACTGGTCAACCGGGGAGTCCCACAAAATTGAAGATAGACGCTTCAGGCAACTGGATCTACGAGACAATTTCGCTACTACGCGTCAAATCGCTGATTGAATTTCCGGTGAAGAAAGGGGACCGTTTACTATACGTTCTGCATCGTCCTAATCGTGCCTTTGAACTCTTCTCATAACGTCGGAGATTCGTGCTGCCTTCAACTCCAGACCACGGTCGTCAACGTTTGAACTGGTGCAGAGAATGGGAGGCAGAATGGCATGAAGTCGTATTCAGCTTCGCTGTGAAGAGGGCTGTTCAAGGCATGGTTCGGGGAGCTATAGTTTCGGGATGCCTATCACCACTTCTCTTCATCCGAAGCAGTATGATAACTGCGCGTTATGTTGACGATGTCTTACAAACCTTGCTAATGCCTTTGCTGAATAGCCCTCCAGACTTTCAAAACTATAACAATATGTTATCTCCATATCATGCAGCTTTTGAGTAATTGGGTGATGAATAACTGAATAAAGTTATCTTATTCTGTCACCTAATTTGAAGGATGTCAACTTTGGTAGTTAGATATATTAAGAAACAATAAGTCTAACCAAATAATTATGACGTTCAATAACGAATAATCCGTAAGAGGCAGGGGTGACATATGACAATATTTTTAAATCAGAAAATGATCATTCCAAAAATTCAATATTATACATGGTATCTCATGTGTATTCCCTGAAATCTGCGTGTCACTGGATTTTAAGCCTTGATCTGGGCTAATCATCCATTAACCAAGAGGTGAAAAACTTGGTGTGCTCATGTGCAAAAAAAGTGACATTCGCAACTTTAAGATTGAAGGAAATATATAGTCTGCGCTTCGAACTTTTATGTAGTTTCGATACGTTATCATTTGTACGTACGACCACAGATGAGCAGATAAGCAAACTATGTTTTACTTACATCTTGCAATAAACCAGAACATCTACACCAAAGAAGCGATGTCCAAGTAGTACCTATTTGAGTTGACTGCGGATAGAATACTGTTAACAAATCAGTGTCGTTACTGTAACGATATGTCTTTGACAAAGGAAACTTGGTTTCCGAAACGTGCATTAGGCGCAGAACGTGTAAGTGGATTACAGAGTAGTTACCCACTGTTTTGTTATCCAAGTAGTACGGTTACAGTTTCACGGCTCTTTCCGATCATCAGACCGACTTGCTTTGGAAACCGCAGATAAGACTCTTTTCTAGATACTTGACCTTAACCTGTTCGAAGGAATGCAGTATTAACCACATACAGAAGTATCTTACGAATCTTAACCTTCGAGTGCAGAATACTTTGATCGCTGTGCATGAATTTCATCCTTTTGTCGAGAGATAGCGCTGTATGTTGTTAATACTGCAGCATTCCATCGAACAGGTTATAAGTATCTAGTGGTTTCCATAGAATGTCGGTCTGATGATCGGGGAGAATCGTGAAACTACAGATCACCATCTCATCTGGAAACACCCTATATAATTTCTGACTTGAAAAGGCGCGAAAGAGCGTATGACAAAGCGTGCAAAAGTTCCATTCTTTCCTCGAGTTTATCAATAAATAACAAAACTTCCGGTAACATTTGTTGCTTTTTGTTTGGAGCATTGCTGATTCGAAATTAATTACAAAACTGCTACGAAAGTGAATCATCTGAACCCAAAGGACTTGAAAAGGGAAATAGAAAAAGAAATCAATTTATCGTCGAGAGGATTATCCTCGGAGACAAAGCAGAAATAAGATTTAAAGGGCAAAAGCCAGCTCTCACCCAAGGGAGCTGACCCAAGATTGAAATAATCGACCCTTAAAGATTCAATTAATTCGATTTATGGGATCTGTCCTTCTTGGATTTTTCTGAATGGAAATTTGTACGTATTCGGCTATCTTTGTTTGTCAAAGTCTGAACGACTTCAGATTTCTTCGGGGATTCCAGTGTTTAGCTTTCGGTTGATTACAATGGAATTATAGAGCGGTAATATAGGTCATAACTCACGAAAAGAATGTTTTTTTGAAAGTACAGAATTTCAAGTTGGCAACACTGTTTTAACTGGCGGCCATTTTGTCAGCTGTCAAGTGATTTTTGTTTAGTTTGTCAAAGTCTGAACGTCTTCAGATTTCTTCGGGAATTCCAGTGTTTAGCTTCCGGTTGATTACAATGGAATTATAGAGCGGTAATATAGGTCATAACTCACGTAAAGACTGTTTTTTAGAGGTATAGAACTTTAAGTTGGCAACACTGTTTTAACTGGCGGCCATTTTGTCAGCTGTCAAGTGATTTTTGTTTAGTTTTTCAAAGTCTGAACGTCTTCAGATTTCCTCGGGGATTCCAGTGTTTAGTTTTCGGTTGATTACAATGGAGTTATAGAGCGGTAATATAGGTCATAACTCACGTAAAGACTGTTTTTTAGAGGTATAGAACTTTAAGTTGGCAACACTGTTATAACTGGCGCCATTTTGTCAGCTGTGAAGTGATTTGTGTTTAGTTTCGTCTGGCATTTCACATCGAATAGACTGACGCCTGAACAACGCTTCCAAATTGTGCAAATTTATTTTGAAAATTATGGCTCTCTTCGAAATACGTATCGCGCTCTACGTCCATTTTACGTTTACTCTAACTAATAATACGCATCCACAGGGACGTCATACAGTGAGAACAGAAGAAGCCATTGCTGCTGTAGAGCGTAGCGTAGAGGGAGACCCGAATCAGTCTATCCGCCATCGTGTACAGCTATAGAGCCATGATGACTGACTTTTTCGTTCCTCAATTTAACAACTAAGATGTGCAGCAGCTGCAGTTTCAACAAGACGGCGCAACATGTCACATAGCTCGTGCCACAATTGATTGACTGAAGGAAACGTTTGATAACCGTATAATTTCACGTTCCGGGCCCGTGAATTGGCCTCCAAGATCTTGCGAATTAACGCCGCTAGACTATTTTCTGTGGGGATATGTGAAGTCGTTAGTCTACTCCGATAAGCTCGAAACGATTGACCTCTTGGCGGACAACATTCGCCGCTTTATTGCCGATATACGGCCACAAATGTTGGAAAAAGTTATTGAAAATTGGACCTCCAGATTAGATTACGCTAGCCGTGGCGGTCATATGCTAGAAATTATATTTCAATTAATCAACAAAAGATTATCTTTTGAATAAAGTCAATTTGATGTGAATTTCAAATCAACTTTGTTATTTCGGTTGTCGGTTTTCCGTTCTGTAAATATGAAATATTCGGTTGGTTCCTGAAAAACAAGGTTAATTACGGAATTTGATCGATGAAAATCAATCTTTCTGTCACCAGAACATAGACATATTAAGTCTACGCTCCAGAACGACAACCAATGTTTTATGGTAACATATCCATAGCATAGAACATCTTTATTCACCTTATAATCCATAGACCATACCTAGTAATTTTTCAATTGTTGATTGTTTATCTCTTCTATATTCCATGGATCATAAATGAAGATTGTTCTATGCTATGGATATGTTACCATAGAACATTGACTGTCGTTCTGGTGACAGAGAGAACGTTTTTTTATCAAATTCCGTAATTAACTTTTTTTTCAGGAACCAACCGAATATTTCATATTTACGGAATGCAAAACCGGCAACTGAAATAACCAAGTTGATTTGCGGAACATATCCTATATGAATTTGACACTATTAACATGAAATCAGGAATCCCAACTTGAATTTTAGTCAATCAGAGATGATCTTAACAAAACCCTACATTGGGAAGGAATTATCTTGTTTGAGAAGCCGAGGTATCTTTTACGAATATTTATAAATAACGCGAATCTTATCATGTCGAATTTGTCCTGAAATTCCCGTTCTCCAGTGATGGTAAATTTGTGTAGAAAATTGTGGGTTGGCAACTTGGACCGAAGTCGTCTATTTGGGCATTTTTTGAAATTCGAACATTTCATAGTAGACTGTTTGAATAACAAGTGAATTGTGCAGAGCATAACCTCGGAATCGAAGGACCAAAGGAAGACATTTGTAGTAGAAAGTAGAGGTATTTGAAAATCTTATGAGTTATAACTTGTCTATTTCGGAAGAGTATTCTGAAAATACTCCCGAAATGGACCTGATACGAAATTGCGCCATTTTGCAACCCATAAAACAAGACCGATATGTTCAGACTGAAAGGCTTGCAAAAGTCTCTCTAAACATTAAACTTTCGAGAACTGCCACGTAACTATAAATAATATATTCCCTACTATATTGAAAAGATCAGATTTCCGTACTAGTCGGTGCCTTTCACCGACGAAACTAGATCCTTACGGAAATCGCACAAAGTAAATTTCGCCCCGTGAAACTTTTCCAATTTCCATTCTTGATTAAAAAATACTCAATTTCGGCGGAACGGTGTAGAAGAGACAGCTTACTCCTGTGTTTTCTTTGGTCTTGATTAGAAATTTACGTTTTAGTTGGAAGGAAACACGCAAGTCTAATTGTTCGCAAGAAACAAGTAAATGACTCTATTGTGGACTTTGGTGAGGGGTGGTTCAGACCATGTCTCAATCTCATTTCTATGGATATCTGGGAATTTTTATTCCTGATATAATATGTCATGAGATTTTCAGTTTTCGGTACACCCGCAAGATTTCCCGTCGCGAAGCTATAAGTAAGATATTCACATCATTGTAAGCAGTGTGAGTTCCTGAACAAAAATTATGAATGCCAACATAGGCGGTCTCTCCTTGTTCGAAAGATATGGGCCCCCAAAGTTCCAAATTGTTGCATTTTCAGATCCTTTTTTCCGCCATAAAAATGATCTCTCACTTCTCAAATCTAGTTGATAAATCATCTTTGAACCTTCGACCAACGAATAGCGACACTTTCTTCCAAGAATATTCATTATTTAAAGAAAAAAAAGTGAAAATATTAGACAACCACTTAATCTATATTTCTACGAAATACTTGTCAATGTTGAAGCGGAGCTTGGCAACAGCGTCTTTTCATCGCTGGCCAACGTATTATGACCGAAGAGTAGTTGCTGGCGGAAAATATGAAATGATGGACAGTTGATGAGTTGAAGGATATGATTGTAAGGAAAATGCTTCTGTCACTGAAGAAGAGGTGGTTATTCTAACATCAGAACAAAATCATTGAGAATATTTATTTACGGTTTCACTCTCAATATTTTCGTTTGAACTTTCTTTCTATCCCCTTCAAAATAGGGAGGTTGTTATCTACTTCGTTTTTTGTTGTGTCTTCGAGATGGTCCCAGTTTAGAATGAGATTCAGGGTATTCCAATGAAATGGGTTATATAATAATCTCGATTTCATTGGAAATCTGGGAAGGGCGCGACCTATCACATATGGAAAAAATGTACGTTGAAATATATATCAGGGTGTATTCTGATTCCATTACTATGTGTTTCAACCTTGTAGATTTCATTAGAAACGAATTCTCCTATTGGAAGATTTAGCGTATCGCAGTAAACAGTAAGAACTAAGAACATACTTCATTTTTCTCGCCAGCAATAATCTGTCATTCACGAATACGCACGATGGCACGATTCCCACCGATGAAATTCGCGCCATTGCCAAACTTCACTTTTAGACTGAGTCGAAATCAGAAGGAATAGAGGTTAAGTGGTTGTCCAGTAATTTCATTGTTTTTTCATTAAATATTGATTATTCTTGAAAAAAGTATTGCTTATTGTTGGTTGAAGGTTCAAAGGTGGTTTATGAACTATACAGATGAAGTAAGAGATCGTTTTTATGGTGGAAAAAGGGACCTGAAAAAGACTAATTTTGGAACTTTGGGGCCCTTATCTTCCAAATTAAGGGAGACCGCCTATGTTCGACTTCACATTTTTATTCAGAAAAATACACTGCGTACAATGATGTTAATATCTTTTTAATATCTCGGCGACGGGAAATCTTGCGGGTTTACCCAGTTTTCTCCTCATATTCGTCCAGACTTCGGTCCAGGTTGCAAACGCAAAAGTTTCGTCAAATTTACTATCACTGGGAAAGGGAAATTCCAGAACAAATTCGACATGATCAGGATATTTCTGAATATTCGTAAACTGTGCATCGACTCCTCAAACCAAATATTTGGATCGAGGTATTTGTTTAGATCATCGCTGATTGACTGATGAAATTTACGTTGGTGTTCCTGATTTCATCTCAATAGTGTCGAGTTTGTATATGATATGTCCTCAAACCAACTTGGTTATTTCGGTGTATGGTTTTCCTATCCGTAAATATGGAATGTTCGGTTGGTCCCGAAGAACGGTTATGCACGGAGTTTGATCATAGACATATTAAACTCTCTGGACACGGCGTACGAATTCATTTCCAAAGAGTCGAATGGGGATAATGAAGCAAGTGGGAGGTCTGAGAGAGAGATGGAACTGGATCGGACAGACCATAGACAATATACACGATACAAATATCTCAGCTCGCTTGTACCCAGCTTTTGAATTTTGTGCGTTAGATGGTCTGAAACGATTAGAATGCACTAAATAGTGAAGAAACCTGTGCGAAATTCATTTCTGCGCTCGAATTCATAGCAATTATACATACATTCACTTTCATTCTATATCTCCTCGAACAATTAATGGCACAACACGAATATACCATTATTCATCAGCGAACCCGGTTTGAAATGAAGGAAATCAAATTCTATTCAAAAAGCTCACAAAAACACACAAAAATGGGAATTTTATCTTGTATATAGTCTTTATATTCTAATTCAGAATGGAATAATACAAAATCTGCTTTGAAATACTTCGACTTGCAAAACTTTCGAAATAAATATATTTCAACATAAACTTACAATTACAGTCTATGGCTTCAAACTGATCTGTCCTATTTTTGCCGTACTCTTTGGGTTGGCCCGCCCTAGTTCCATCTTTGTCGGCCCGCTTCCTCTCTCTCTCTAATCCATGTCCATATAGTTTTATAGGTCTTTGAGTTTGATTGATGAAAAAGTGATGGATGGTTCTCTGTCACCAGAACGATAGTTGATTTTCTGTAGTGACATATCCATAGCACAGAACAATCTTCATGAACTTCATGATTTAGGTGCATAGAAGATAAAGTGAATTCAAAGTTGCGCTTCTGTTTCGTCAATATCGGGGAATTCGCTAGAATTAGTTTTTTCCACCGAAGGTGGCGCTATTTCGAAATTCCGACTGGTCGTCAGGGCAACATTCTTTCAGTACTGAATTGACATCAGACTAGAAATAAGGTGAAAAATATCTGGATGAATAAATTTCTACCATATAATGTTTCGTATAATTTTCAGTTTTTTTGTATTTTTTGACTATTCTAGGCATCAACGAAACCCCCAGAAGCTTGAAGCTTGTGCAAGTTAGGACACCGGGTGTGTTCTGTGTAGGCTTTGTTACTTATTCCTTGCACCACGTCAGGAACAGCACTGTTAATTGTTTACCCAACAGCGAATGGTTTAACGGTCCTCTGAAAACCGGAAAAGTTATTTCCCGGCCAAGGGCTTGAACCCCAGACCTTACGATCATGAGGCATGAGCTCTAACCACTGCGCTACCGCCGCTGAAAACATTTCTGGATGAATGAATTTCTACCATATTATGTTTCGTATAACTTATATAAATTCAGTGGAATATATTCTAAGAATTCAATATACATTGTAATTTTTGGCTAATACACTATCATTCGATGTTTTCCTATATTATAGGATATACCGAGGAGTGAAATTATTAGGTAAATTTTAAGACATTTTTGGGTTGGAATCTTGGACCGAAGTCGTCTTTTGAAAAGTAATGAAATATGAATTTATGGGAGATGATTTTCAAATATGAGGGACATGTAGTGTTCTTCGTTCACATGAGGATCCGAAAAATCAACGCTTGGAGGCCCCTTCCGGCTAGGGAGCAAATGTAGGTATTGCGGATATTATTTCTTGATATTTCTTCAATATGAATCTGAAAGCAGTAAGGAATTCCAAAGAAAAACATCCCATTATGTAAATGACAGTTTATTCCTTCAACAAATTCCAATTTCACTGTACAAAAAAATACAAAAATACAAAATACTTATACGGGGAAACAAAGGTTTTCTGAGGTATTTATCCTTTTTTCTGCTTACAATGTGATAATTTACACATCATAAAAGGTTTTCCAATAAGAGGTGTTATTTTGAATAGCCCTCTATTTCGGTAGATGTCACTTCTGAAGCTGTCATTTTTTGACATTTGACAAGTAGAAACTACGCCTTAAAAAAAAATAGAATAATACACGCTTCAACAATGAAATTATTAAAATTCACTATAAAAATGGTGAAAATTTTTGGGTCGTCGTGAAGCACCTTGTCGGGAAGAAAGAAAAAAATTGGTGGAAAAATTCGAGCTGTTGGGACAAGTTAGTGATGTGAAGAATGAAACCCGTGCATGTCGCTCAAGAACAGCCAAGAATATTGCTGCTGTAGCCGAAAGTGTTGAAGAAAACCCAGGTTTGTCCATTCCTCGTCGTCCTTTGGAATTAGGCATTCCACAAACGTCATTACACCGTATTTTGCATGAAGATTTGGGTCTTAAGGCTTATAAAGTTCAGTTAACGCAAGAACTCAAGCCGGCCGATCATCAACAACGTCGTGTCTTGGCTGATTGGGTCGTTGAAATGCATGAAAATGATCCGGAATTCCATCGAAAAATCATCTTGAGTGATGAGGCCCATTTCCACCTAGATGGCTTCGTCAACAAGCAAAATTGTCGCATTTGGGGCTCGGAAAACCCGAGAGTTATTGTTGAAAAGTCTCTCTATCGTCAACGTCTGACTGTTTGGTGCAGTTTATGGTCCGGCGGAGTCATTGGACCTTACTTTTTCAAAAATGAGGCTGGAGCAACAGTTACGGTGAATGGATTGCGCTATCGAGAGATGATTAATGATTTTTTATGGCCGGAATTGGATGGTATTGATCTGGACAACGTTCACTTTCAACAAGACGGCGCTACGTGTCACACAATCAACGAAAACCATTGATATTTTGCGGGAAAAGTTTCCGGACCGTGTTATCTCTCGAAGAGGTGATCACAATTGGCCACCGAGATCTTGTGATTTAACACCTTTCGACTTCTTCCTTTGGGGCCACGTGAAAGAGAAGGTCTACGTCAATAGCCTAGCGTCGATTCAAGACCTCATAGATGGAACTCGTGAGGCTATCGAGGACATAGGGCAGCCACTTTGCGATTTGGTTATGGAAAATTTCATTAAAAGGGTATGGTCCTGTAAGCGTGGTGGTCATTTGCCCGATGTTATTTCCACTATTCTCCACATTTTTATATTTGTTTTATTGAAGAATCATCCCGAAGGAAGTCCTGCTCCTCGAAATCAATAAATCTCGAGAATATTCTACATATCTTCATCCCTTTAGGACGGTGGTCAAGAACCATTACGTCTTCAGAATTTATAGTAGGGATGTTTGACCCCGAGGATATCAAATATGGGGTTCGATATATTTATTTTCCGGTAACCCCCAAGATATTCGAATTTATTGCCTGCGGAACGGAGAAAAAATGGAAATTCAGCTGTTGCAATTTGCAGTCTGTTTTCATGTTTTCAACGAACAAGGAAAAAATTGCTTGTTGGCTGTTTTGCTCCATCATTAGGAATCAGATCTTTTCGGCAAATTTGTTGATGCGACATATCCAATATTCAAGGGAGATACCCAGTTGCCAGTATGTTTTGAAACTATGAATTTTGTATCGAATGAAGCTTATTATGGGAGGATTTTGCATCATTTTGTAGTTTTTTCTGGATTTTCACTCCCAATATCTGAAACAGAACTACTGAAAATTAAATAAATTTTTTTTTGCGGATTGCAGAATTGAACTATTTATCAAGGGCAGTTTTTCGAAAAACAGGTTGCCTATTGAATAATACGGGGAAAAAAACAAACGACGTTCAGAGCACGAATCTGACTCTTCGGACAAAGCAGAAAGTTTTCAGAATTAGATTTTTTTGCTTCCATTACTTTGAAAAGGTAGTTGAATTCAAATAAACTTTGGAATTACTTCCATGTCCATGAAGTTAGCAGAGCCACTTGCACGGAAGTCAATGAAAACCATCTCATTAATTGTCGTATATTTGTCGAGAATTTGTCGTGAAAGTAAAAAATTTGTCGCGCTTCTATTTTTTTTAAGGGTTGGCTCTGCTAACTTAATATTAATTATTAATGCATAGAATTCGATCATAAATGTTATTAGTAATTGTCGAGTATTTGTCGTAGACCATCTAACCTGAAAAAACCAGAAAAAATAATTTTTTTTATGGCTGTTTTATAGGTTTTAATGAAATGTTCTGGTTTCTTAGGAAATTTTTCAGATTCGGCAACACTGCATTGGTAAATTGATATTTCAGGTATATTTTTCATATCATTATTGACTGATATTAGGTTGTATATATTGAATCTTCTATTTCCCGAAATGAACAATTTTCGTTTCAATGCTGAATAATGGAAATATTCCATTCTCACGGATATACATCGACGTAACTTTGTGATACAAGAAAGTTAATTAGATGACCGTTTTTTCTACCGGAAATGAGCTGAACGATTGAAGGACGACCAAAACATATTTGTCGTGAAAGAAAAAAATTTGTCGCGCTCTTTGTTTTTTTTTAAAAGGGGTGGCTCTGATAACTCAATATTAAGTTAGCCGAGCCTTCAATCGTTCAGCTCATTTCCGGAAGAAAAAACGGTCATCCAATTAACTTTCTTGTATCACAAATTTACGTCTATGTATATCCGTGAGAATGGAATATTTTATTCAGCATTGAAACGAAAATTGTTCATCTCGGGAAATAGAAGATTTAACATATACAACCCAATATCAGTCAATAATGATACGAAAAATAAACCTGAAGTATCAATTTACCAATGCAGTGTTGCCGAATCTGAAAAATTTCCTAAGAAACCAGAACATTTCATTAAAACCTATAAAACAGCCATAAAAAAAATTATTTTTTCTGGTTTTTTCACGCTAGATGGTCTATAACAAATACTCGACAAATACTCATATCATTTTTGATCGAATTCGATGCATATTTTAGAATGGCTCTGCTAACTTAATATTGAGTTAGTAGAGCTAGAACTAGAAGCGCGACACATTTTTTTCTCTCACGACAAATACTCGACAAATATACAACAATTACTGAGATGGTTTTCCTTGCAAGTGGCTCTGCTAACTGTATGGACATTATTATTTCTGCATCTGCACTTGAAAGTAAGGCTGTTTTCTGCGTGTGATTGTTTCTTATATAATCCTTGAACAAACGGTGGAAAAAAGTCCATGTCTTTCTTTTAAGTGACGATTGAAGGTTGATCTGGGAGGATTTTGAAAAATGTTTAGGGTTTTTTTTGGGTTTTCATTCCCAATATCTGAAGAACTATTAAAAATTAAATAAAACTTTTTTCATGGGAAACGCCCTCACAGATTGCATAATTGAGATATTTGTCAAGTAATGAAAGCCAAAAAATTTAATTCTAAAAATGTTTTCGTTTGTCTAATGAAAGAGTCAGATTTGTACTCTGAAACGTCACAGTTCGCTTAGTTTATCGTTTATGATATTCCTGTATAGTTCGTTTAGCAATCTGTTGCCAAGAAACTGCCCTTGGCAGGTAGTTCAGTCCTGCAATCCGCAAGGGCGTTTTCCATGAGAAAAAAACCTAGAAAAGCACATTTTCAATGGAGATGACCGTTTTGGCACCGAATTTGAACATGCGCGCAAAAGCTGCTGCCTAGTTTTTTTCTATAAACTACTGGATTGAATTCGATCTTATCTGTATTTTTGGAAATACTGGAAAAATAAAATTTTGACTAGATAAATCTGCGGAATCATTGGATGGATTTTACCCATTCGTGAATTCGACCTTCGTAATTAAGCCCCAAACCTACTTTACAGATATCGAGTTTTTGAAATTTTTTTTCAAATTGTTTTCATGACACGATCATCCCGAAATTTTGCACAGAGTTGGCCATCAGCGTTTCCAAACTAGCTGCCAAGTTTCATTTCGATTGAATGAGTATTTTTCGAGTTATTTCGGAAAAAACAACGATATCGAGAAAAAACGAAATTTTATATATTTTTTCCCAATATCTGCAGGAATTATGGTTGTATCGAAATGAAATTCGGTACACTGCTGTAAAATATGACTTTCATGGTATAGGCACAAGTTTTTCTCGGTTTCAATGAATAATTTCTGGAAAAAGAATATTTTCGAAAAAAATTTCGAATAAAATTTTTTTTTGAATTTACTGACAGTGTGATCTCAACGAAATTTCGCCCTAAGTTGTGCGTTGTAATGCCGCAACCAACTGTCAAGTTTCGATCCAATCGTATGAGTAGTTCCTGAAATATCAGGAAAATAATCTCAAAACTTTAAATGGCTATAACCTCGAAACCGTTCGACCGATTTCGTCCCCTAACAAACCCAACATTCGTTTTTTGAAATGCAACCCACCCTGAAATTTTCAAGTCGATAGAATCCACCGTTCGCCCGTAATCGAGCTGACAGCCGGCCAGACAGAATCGGTTTTGATACTCGATTCGTTATCAGTGTGTCCAACTTAGTCGTTCGAGACCATTTTCGGCTCAAAATTTGAAAGTTAAATACATTTGGACAGAACGATAGCACGCTGTTTACCTAGAACATGCACGCGAAAACAATTTCTATTTAATTTCAATAGTTCTGTTTCAGATATTGGAAGTTAAAACCCAGAAAAAAACTCGAAAATGTGAATTTTGTCTGTTTCAAGAGGGGAAATAAAATCTATGTTGTGTAGAAAATGCTATTATTGGCGAATGAAGATAAGCGCTACTTCCTCTGGTGGCTATCCGAGTAACCCAAGGTACAGACATTATCATTGACAAGTTAAAAGAAATGTTGAGAAAATGAGAAAGTTTATGCATTTTTCTTGGCGTTTGTGTGATTTTACAAGTGCTTCCTCTGAGGAAAAGCAAACTCAAATGTCCCTTCCCATAGATTTCCACAGCCCGGTGAAAAATTTCGAGTTAGGGTTGAAGAAACTTCCTTTAACAAGTCAGGCCTGAAAGTATTGAAGAATCGATAAAAACCAACAAACAAGATTTATGAGAGTCTGTTACCTGCCTTTTACCGATTATGATCATTTTTATAGAGGTAAGCACGAATTGCTCATGAAATATTAGATCACATTCATGAAGACAATTTTTTTCGAGGCCCCTAATCCAAGCAGAGAAATTTACTTAAGAGAAATGCTCTGCCTTCCAGAAATCTGCCTGTTGACCTGATCACTAAGGAACAACGTAAATTTTTTAGTGATAGAACTGACTATTGAAAAAAAAGAGTCTCAACAAGGAAATATCTGGTGATGAATACTCTTCGCTCAAAGTGCTTCTGCTGATGAGAGCAAAGTTGTACAAGGCTTATTTATTACAGCTTCTTCAAGACCAATCATATGAGTGTTGGAAAATTTATTTGTCATTCCATAATGAATAAGACTTACCATACAAGTAGCATTAGTTTTATGTGAATGTATTCATTTTATTCACAATATATTAAGTATTTAGTCCTTTGCTATAAAAATAGTAATGTTATAAGTATTTGTCTATTATTCCAAAAAGTATGTTCTACAATATTATCTGTTTTTCAACTTTCAATACAGCCTAAGAAATCCACCAAAGTCAATCTTGCCATTTGGATCCGATAATAAATAATATCAAAATACTGTCTAACCTTGGAGATATCCCCGTAATTTAAGAGTTGCTACACTCAATTAGATTGAAGGATGATACATACCTACTTTATAAGAATGGAATATGTACTCTCAGTAATACTCTCGTCAATTATAAAAGTCTAAAAAGTCTTTGAATAAATCGTGAAATCAAAGATTATCGAACCAAACACTAACAAACAGTACAAAATCGACTATCAGAACAAAATCTATGTCTTTATCTAAGGTTCTGAAACTGGCCACCGTGGTGCTGCGCTCTGAAATTCAGACGCCAATAGTCTGAGTAAATACTTCAATGATTCCTTGTGACTTTATGATTTATTCTCTTATCATTTTTTCTGTTGATTTGTAATAATGTTTATTTTTGACCTCTCTCATACATTCAAATGTCTGCGGGGATTAATGAAGATTATTATTATTACTAAGTTAGCAGAGCCACTGAGACTGTTGTCATTGAGTTCTGTGCAAGTGTCTCTGGTAACTTAATGGACATGGCAAGCACAAATCTTAAGACAAATATCCCAAAACTTCCGAAGCTATCCTCTTATATCCCGCGTTTTCCTGATGTGCCTTGTTCTTGCCTTCTGCCTACAACAACCCTTATAACTCAAAGTAACGTAACGCTATTCGAGTAGTGATCAACCTGAATTAATATCATTCAATTCCACATTTTGAACGGCGCAAATGTCGTGAAATTTGGCAGTGAAGGCCGAGAGACCACAATCGTTGTTACTTCGAGCGTCGAATGCTCAACCAACTAACCCAGAATTCCATTTTCTCGAAATCGTGGCACTGTGTCTCACATGGAAATTTATGAGTACGTCATGTGCACAGCACTCCTGCGGCCCTAGGACGGATGTTCAATTCCTCCCAGCCATTCATGCGGACTCATTAAAAATTGCAAATGAGGTGAATAATTCACTTTTGGATAATATTCGTGGGGAATATATGATCTGAAAATTGACTTGGGGTGTGTACTTAGGAGGTTCAATTCCTTCAGGTTCTAGATCTCAAAGAATGTATAGCTGAAATTGTTCGAAACCTAGATCGAATTTCATCACTTTGTAGGTTTTTCTTGAGTTTTCACTTCCGATATATGTAACAGTACTATTTGAAATTAAACTAAATTGTTTTTTATGGAAAACGCCCTTGCAGCTTGTAGGATTGAAAACAGATTGTTCAATTAACAATACCGAAACAATACAAACGATAAACAAAGCCAACTATGACGTTTCAGAGTACAAATCTGACTCTTTCATTTGAAAATTTTCAGAATTATTTTCATTAGATTTTTCGTTTTGTGAGAATTTTGTCTCGCTTGTGTGAAGAAAGAGCTAGATTTGTACTCTGAACCGTCACAGTTGGTTTGTTTATCGTTTGTATTGTTTCGGTATTGTGCATTAGGCAATCTGATCTCCAGGAATCTGCCCTTGACAAATAACTCAATCCTGCAATCCGCAAAGCCATTTTACATAAAAACAATTTTTATTCAATTTTAATTGTTCTGTTTCAGATATTGGGAATGGAAACCCAGAAAAAAACTACAAAATGATACAATGTCCTCCAAAAATAAGCTTTAATCGCTTCTATATAAAATTTACCTACACTGCAGTCGTAAGATTCTTCCTTTTGAAATTTCGTTCCTCATTCCAGATTCGTGAACTTGAACTTCAGAAAGTAACTAACCAAGAATATTGGTCTCCCGAAATATTCCAATATCAGTAATAAAGGTGGAAGTATTATAAAGGAAAAATTGAACTATAAATGATATTGAAGCTGGCACAAGATTGCTTCGGGGCACTTGGGAAAGTAAATGCATTCTGAATGGCCAATAAAATTGAAGAATGATATTAAGGTGGACGTTTAAGTGTTTCAGCCAAGTAGCCCGTGAACTATATTGAAGTAATCTACATAGTTAAGTATATTTTTGTGACGTGCGAGCAATGAAAAGGCGGCTGTGTGAGAATAGGCAGGAATTCGGGAGAGCATTTTGTAGTGAGGTAATTCGACGTAAAATATGACATGGAACAATATACTGGTGAAGAATTGAACTTACAGATGTGTATGTGTAAAAGTCTACAATGCCTCTCGACAAATTTAAATTTTCAAGAATGTTCACTTGGCTTTATACAAGGTGTCTCAAAGAAGAATTTATATTTCAAAAATCGGTGAAAAATAAAATGAGTCGTTTATCGAAAAAATATTTATTAATTATTAAATACACTCTTTGGAAATTTCTTGCTCAAAAAATGTCATCTAAATGTTTTCCCTCACGTTCGCGACCTCTATTCAATCTATCATTAAAATTTCTGATGGTACGGATTGGTAGGTAGGATCCGCGATGGCTCACATTTCGTTGCGAATATTTTGTGATAATTGGTCCAGGAAAGTTGGAAACCCCACAGGAAAAAGTCCATAGGAGTCAAATCAGGAAAGCGTGGTGGCCAATTCATGCCACCTCTTCTCGATATTAATTCAGGAACCCCAACTTAAATTTCAGCCAATCGGAGATGATCCTAACGAAAACCTATATTTAGAAGAAATTATCTTATTTGAGGAGCCGAGGTACCGTTTACGGATATTTATAAATAAAGCGAACCTTATCAAGGCGAAGTCGTCTATTGCAATTAATAATTGTTGTCATGCGCTCGGAATGCAGGCGTCTGTATCAGTGACGACAGTATGACCTTCTACTTATGTCCCCAATTTATTCTTAAGCTAACTTTTGTGCGAGGGAGATTCGGGTAACCGGAGATTCTTCCCTATTGGCCAATAGTGTGAATCTCCGATTCTTCAAATACTCGAATCTCCCTAGCACAGAAGGCCCCTTAATGATTCAGTAGGAGAACTAATGAAGACCGGAAGTCGATTTTTATGATAGTCACTTATTTTTGTACAGATTGCAAAATGGCGAACGCGCATGAATCCGACCCTTGGTTTATCGATATTGTGAATTTTTTAATATAATATATATATTTTTTAATACTAATATAGATTTCGTTACTTAGTTGATTTGCCAGTTTCATCTCGCAACTTTCTACCAATGAAGACGAAATCTAGTCCGAAATTATCTATTTTGGTTTGAAGCTCGTCACGATTCATTTCTTATCTAATGGGGATTTTTCTTTCAAATGAAAATGCAATAACTTTCATGAAAAACCTTGAGAACATCACATTTCAAACTAATTTCAATATTATATTTTTAAAAAAATGTTTGATCACCTAAAACTGAAAAATAATAATGGGGATTTACATTCAAAGGGATTTGTCTTGAGTGCACGATATGGCAACGTCGAATTCAGCTTTCTCGGAAAGAAAAGGACGTCAAATGTGTTACTTCGCTTAGGAAAACGGAGATAGCTATACTTCGATCTGGTTAGAGTAGACGACAACGACCAAAGAACCGTAAAAGAAGAGCACAGACTGTCATATTACTGACAAATCGCAAACGGAAATTGTTTGGTTATATTGACAAAGAACACGTGTGTACCACAGAATAGGAATAAGTATTTCGTTATTCTGTAGCAGAAAGAGCTATTCTACTAAACACTGTTGTCACTTCGTGCATGCATGACAAATCCCAAACCCCAATTTTGAAACCTGATTTTGAATACTTTCTGAAGGTAATTTGGGAAAATGATGAATCAAACCCATAATAATTATGTTCAAATTTGCATTTGCAGTAACAACCCAAATTCGGGAAAAATCCCCATAAGTATAGTATAGAACAAAAGATGAGTTCTCGCACGAATATATTAATCATACCATGCATATTAATTCCGAAAGGTTTCATAGCCAACTTCGATGTCACAATAATATATAAAGTCCCTTTATTGTACAACTCTGCTCTTGCCAAATAGAGATTTTTTCTATCGGAATCCAGCAGGTGGCGGTTTCCGCCATCGCACTGTTCCGCTCCTTATATTATTTTTTTTCGACTACGGTGCCTAGAAGGAATGGGTCTATATTTTACTGATATAGGCGCCTGGTTGCGGAGGCAACGCCAGAAGTTCCCTACTTTATCCGGCTTACGAACACTATAGCTCGCTTCATTACGTCCTTTGCCTAGAGAAATAAGGATGAGTAGGTATGCGGAATGATAACGAGTACGTTGAATGTATTTATTTCTTGATTAAAAACGCTGCAAATATTAGACAAGGGTTTATTATTTTCTCAGTTAAATAACCCGATACCATTGATATCTTGAATGAAACTTATAATATTATTCATAACTCATTGGTTTTTCACAACACCATTTGCAGTTTTATTCTTCATAACTCAGGGACCACTGGTCGGAAATCATCCGGGTGAGAATTTTTAGGTTGGGTTATGCAACAGTGATCAACGTTGAGAGTTTCATGTTAATTCGGTGGTAAGTTTTCGAAAAATTTTTTAATCCTCCTA
Source organism: Myrrha octodecimguttata (assembly GCA_958510865.1). NCBI lineage: Eukaryota > Metazoa > Arthropoda > Insecta > Coleoptera > Coccinellidae > Myrrha > Myrrha octodecimguttata. The sequence goes on from OY294057.1 coordinate 77,053,643, forward strand.
CCCCAAGTTTTGAGCTCTTAGGGTACACCAATCCTGCTGAAAAGCATGGAGTATCAATCCCGAACGACTTATTTTTCCACCAACTTTCACGGATTTCGGTTCAGTATTTTCAGAGAAAAGTCCCGGATAATGGACGGCGGACGGACGGATTTTTTTTCCATTAGTTCATTCAAATCTACATACTTCAAAATATAAACTGTGAAATTTTCATGTGGGGTAATTTCTTTTTTGGTCGGTTTATTGATTCATTTCATCAAATAATAAACCAAAAAGATTGTACGGATTCCCTGAAAGATGCCGAATGAAATACCTAATTCAAGCTTTCAAGGTCAACTTATGGTTATCGAATATTTAAGAAAAATTGGAGAAGTTTTCAATTTGAACATTAATTTTAACCAGCGATTCCTCTCATCTAATACAACTTTTTTCATGTATCATTTTTCTAGGTTCGGCTCAGGGAAAAAGTTATAAGCAGTTATATATTTTGCAATGTGCTAATACATGCATACTTGCATTTCATTTGCAAGTTCAACACAGATATCTATTACGGTGACTCGTTTTGCAGAAATACCAATCTATTGTTTGCAATTCTAAATATGATTGGGAAAACTCATCTACTCACTTAATTCTTTCGACTTGGTACTTTTTGCGCTCTTATTGTGGAAAAAATATTTCACTCCACTCGACCATTGGAACACTATTCCTCCACTTCCAGTTGTTTCCATCATGAGATTCTACACTAGTTCAATCCTGCCCATTCTTATTTTAAAAACTCTATCAGCATTCTGATTTTCATCAAATTTATGAATAAGAAATCACTTAATTAACCTAAAAACATTAATTGAACTCTAGAATTCTATGGAACGTCTGGTCCATAGACATGGATTATGTCTGTGGTCTGGTCTCGAAATGGCATAGACCTTATATTTGGTCTATGCGAAATAGATAAATATTCATGTGTTTTCTATGTTCCGGGTAAGGGAGAGCGTAGCTCAATTCACAGTCTTCACCAGCTCAGGGGCGGATCGGAAATAGGGCAATTTCTCGAATTTTTATCAGATTTTTTAACATTCAACGTTGAAAATCTCGAAAACTGTTCGTTTGAGGAGAAATAATAAGGAATAATTTAGTATTCTTGAATGATTGAGGATTTTTATAATAACTCAAGGTTAAATTTATCTGCATTATTTATGCTAATTTCTTATAATTTTATGAATCAGAGAGCTCATAACCAGAAAACCGTTCGACGTAAGATGATATTGGTTACTGTAGAATACGAGTCATTGCTGTGAAGAACTTCACACCAAAATTCATTTCATTGGGAGAAACCATTGTAAAGCTACAAAAAAAAAGACCAATTTTTTTGGAAATTTCAACAGTCTGTATCTTTTTACTGCGACCGAATCTGGAAAAATGATAAATGAAAAAGGGTTTTATTTGATAGGAGGAATCTAGGGTTGAAATTAATGTACAACTTACAGACTTAGTCTGTATATTGAGAAGCTTTTTCCCTCGAAATAAAACCAAGAATATTCTTCGTTGATTAATTTCGTAGAATTCAACATTGAACATTACAATTATAATTACATTTTCCTAGAGTAGAGCAGAGCATGAAATCGCGGATAAGATACCCACAGCACTCTCAGGTTATCATCAACTGGATTACTAAGGTGAACCCGCAGTGTCTGTATTTTGTAGACACAACCGGAATTTACCTCAACGAGGCATTAAATTTTCATTATTAGGACTAGACACATATACAATAGAGTAAATAGTAGAACTGTCAGGGAGAAACTAGAATGGAATCTTTGAAATTGTTATTTCGACCGATACGCGCTTGTTGGAACTTGATTTCCCCCTAGGTGCTCGTTTCGATATCATTTCTGTTCTATGCACGAAATGTATTTTGGTGAACAACTCGAAAAATTATGGTCCCAACACAGATGCATAGAATATATCAGGTGTCGACACTTTCCTTCTATTAACCACTTAAATTTTGGGTCCAAAACGCGGTCCTAGAATTGTCAAATCTTGGGCTACTTGGCTCTGTAAACGATGATGGCGCTTACGTCGCTTTGGCAAGTGCAAATATTTTATTCCGCTGAATAAAAATGAATTGAGCTATAATCTGATGAAACTTTTTCCGAAAAAAATGAATCAGATATTTGAAATAATGGATTCTCACTAATACATAAGAGGAGTTTAACAAATGTGGAACCGAGTGTGGAACATCTACACATTGATAATATGAAATATGTGTAAGGGAATAAGGAGCAATATGAGCTTTATTGTGAGAACACTTTCATGGATGACACAAGAAGTTATTTCGAAGTCAAAACAACGGTGAAAACGAAACGGGAGATTGATATTACTTATGGATTCTATTGGATAGTTTGGGTCTCCTTTGAATTTTGTATGTACCTATTAATACATATTCAATTCAAAATTTATGAATTATGTTTAATACCTACTTATGCAAATATTCGGAGGAAGTGTTCATTTTTATTATTATTGAAATTGATATATTAATTTTCACTTCGCTGTTCATGTTCATACGAATTGATCGGACGAATTTCAAACCAGACAAATTAATTGTAGTATCTATCGTTCCAAATGATTTCTTGTGGTATTTGTGAAAACACAACTCTGGAATACTTCCTTTCCATGAATTGAATATTGAGGTAATAAATACCTCTCGTAATAAGCAGGTATCCAAAAATATAAACTTTCAGACTTGTGTATTCAGAAACTAAGGATATTACCGCCATTCTGACTGAATGAAATGAATAATCATAATTTAAATTCGTCAAAATGAATTTATTATCGGAAATTCTTGAAAATAATGTATGGTCCAACTCAGAAAATCAGAAAGAAGTTCTGATTTGACTAGTTTTGATATGACAGGTCGGTAAATTCCGTAAATATTTCAGATTTTATATATGGCAGATTTTCCTATGCCGGCATTTATCGGCGAAAACTGAAGTTGGCCAACAAAGCCTTATTTTGACAACGTTTGGACCTCATTTCAGACCCAAAATATGTCAAAGAGTGTTCGCACCTTATGAATTCTATGCATCTATGACCCAACGAATAGAAACTCAATTCAATTCAAATTTCAACTGTCTGTATCTTTTTAATGCGGCCGAATCTGTGAAAATGGTAAAAAAAAGGGTTTAATTGGAGGAGAGGATTCTAGGGTTATAATTAATGTACAACTTAAAGATTCACCCTGTATATGTGGAATTTACTTAGTTGATTAACTGTAATATTTTGTCATTGAGTGTTTTATGTTTGTTATTTTTGACGAATTCTGCAATCGTTTCACATTATACTTGAATATACTATACTAATCTTCGGGTGGATTTCACCAATCCACGTATTCGACCTTCTGTAACGTATAAACATCACACTTCGGAAATAATGGGGGTTTATCCTTTAAACGAAAATGCAGTTATTTTCATGGAAAACCTTCAGAACATCACATTTGAAACATATAATTTCAATATTATATTTTTAAAAAATGTTTGATCACCTAACACTGAAAAATAGAAATGGGGATTTGCATTTAAAGGGATTTGTCATGAGTGCTCGATATGGCAACGTCGAATTCAGCTTTCTCGGAAAGAAAAGGACGTCAAATGTGTTACTTTGCTTAGGAAAACAGAGATAGCTATACTTCGATCTGGTTAGAGTAGAAGACAACGGCCAAGGAATAGAAAAAGAAGAGAACAAAGGGTCATTCTGTCATATTACTGACAAATCGCAAACGGAAATTGTTTGGTTATTTTGACAAAGAACACGTGTGTACCACGGAATAGGAATAAATATTTCATTATTCTATAGCAGAAAAGCTCTTCTACTAAACAACGTTGTCACTTCGTGCATGTATGACAAATCCCAAACCCCAATTTTGAAACCTGATTTTGAATACTTTCTGAAGATAATTTGGGAAAATGATGAATCAAACCCATAATAATCATGTTCAAATTTGCATTTGCAGTAATAACCCAAATTCAGGAAAAACCCTCATTGAAAGGACTATAAAAAAATAGATCCTTCAATTCGAATCCAGTTGTGTTCACGATTTACTATCAGGTCGACAGCAAACACAACAACTTCCGGAAAAAACGTCTCAGAGATATTTCCAGAGCATACCATCATGATGAAGTCTCCTATTCGTTTGTAACACCAATTCGAGAACATCCCATTATGTCCAATTCCTTCCTGCACAAACAAAAATAATAGATGCGGAACAGTGCGGCGGAGCGCCGCCACCTGCTGATTCTGAAAAAAAAGACCCGACGATAGACGCGAATAGGGCAGGACGCAAACTATTATCGGACGATCCTGCGGAACGTGGGCACGGGCACGAGGCACGGGACCCGTCTTCGCAGCACCTCAGTTATCTCCGGTCTTTCGTGGGAGCCACTAGTGCGCGCGCCACTGGTCCGGTCTCGCCGCCTTCGATCTCTCACGTGCGTATTGTTTGATAACAATTTGATCCTGAGTGCGATTTTATGACATAAACTAGGGGTTTTGGAGTGTGCCCCGTATGTTTTTAACGTGGGCTGTTTTGTTGTTTTAGGTGCAAGGCTGTAGGAGAAATTTATACGGTATTGTCTTGTTGAATTTTTTTTTTTTAATATGCGGGGTTCAAAGTTTATGTTGGTATGTTGATTTGAGATGTAGGCTGGAAAGATTCAGGTGTACAGTGCAGGATGAACGGTTTTACAGGGGAATTTTGCCTCTTCTACAGGTAGTTTCATAACATATGCCTTCAGAATGGGATAGTTCGTCCGAAAATATGAAAAATTTTTTTATTAACTTACCTTCTAAAATGCACCAGTGTGTTGAAATTGAAATTTGAATTTCACCGGGACATTTTGTCGTACAAAAAAAAGCGTATTTTTTAAGTCTGAATTGGTTTTGAAATGGAAGCTCCCAACTTCTACGCTAATGGAAAAAGTACGATTTTTTAGACGCCCATTTGAACCGACACCACTTTCTACACAGAAAAGGTACTACGCTCTAAAGTCGATCGATTTCGAGAAAAATCAACTTTTATGTTGAAAAACATGGTAAATTTTTTGAAATGAATTTTTTTTCTTAGTAATCGAATCAAATTTATTTTAACGTTAGAACAGAAAGTCGGTGTTTTTCAACCTGAAAGTTAATTTTTCTCCGACCTAAGAGCGTATGACCTAGAACCTTTTTTATGTAGAAAACAGTGGCGGTTCAAATGGGCGTCCCAAAACCGTACTTTTTCCATTAGCGTAGAAGTTGGGGAGAAAAATACCCACTACCCTTTGAAAACCTTCACCAATTTAGACTTTAAAAAAAGTTCCACACTAAACATATGATTAGATAATACTTACGAAAGCTGTTTTCTGTACTATAGAGTTTCGGAGATATTCGTGAAAAAAGATTTTTTTTTCAATTTCGAAAATAGTGCATTTAAGATTGTAAGTTAATAAAACTTATTTTTTATTTTTGGACAAGCTATCACATCCTGAAATCATGCACATATATTATCAAACACCTTGTATATCTCGCTGTTGATTCATCTTCATTTTTTTTTAAATTGCAGGGTTTAAAGTTTACGTTGAGAATGTTGATTCAGGATTTATGCTGGAAAGAATTAAGGTGTACAGTGCAGAATGAACGTTTTAAAAATTGGAATTCTGATTCATATTCGAATTGATGATGAGCAGTTTGGTATTCGAATCCAGTGTTTAAGAAAATGACACCCTTTTTGGAAATTTTATGATACAATAATTTCATTTACATGTCGATTGTAGGATATGTAGGAAGCAATTTGCATCGCTTTGCTGTGATATTTTTGTTTTTGTTGCCAAAATTGAAACAAAATCGAATTAATATTATTCTTCATAGAATAAGCCCTTGCCATTGCGGGATTTAACCTATTCGTCAAGGGCAGTATAAAATGAATTGTATCGTTTGAGATACTGTATTCGAATTCTTCATCAGACAATAAATTGAAAATCATTTTCTTGCAAAACTCTTATATTTCAAGAACTTGTCAAATTGACTTTTTAGAAAAATTTATATCCATTTAAATTCACTTGATATGAAAGCTTTTAATTCCACTTCATTTCCAACTGAATTCAGCAAAATATAGTCCATTTCTAAGATCTATAGGAGAAATTATTTTTCCATTGAGCGAAATATTTTTTTTTTCAAATCAATCATGATTTCCACTGTTCGAATATACAAGATTCTCTATTTAAGATTATTTTTACTCTGTTCTTTAGGTTGTTTTCGTGTTCTCGTTTCCAAATGTTTACGGTCCTGATGTTTCTCCTGTATATGTTTTTCTACATATACAGGGCATTATTTGAGCTGAACTCCGTTAGGATGACATTTTTTCTGGAACAATGTTTTTTCCTTCTAGACAGTTTTTGATGTGTGCCACTGGAAGTTTGAGAATTATGAAAAAAAGAAATTCCCTCGTTTCTTGTATCTCTAACCACTTCCGATTGAAATTTTTTTAACAATGACTGATTCTTCAGGCGAAATAAAATTTCTTTCGTCCATATGTGTTCATTGCTATCTTCGATCAATAAAATGATCTACAGGAGCATTCACATGAAGTCAGGAGATTTCTCGAAGTTCTTGTTCAGGGACGAAGCCATTTCCTCAAGAAATTCGTGAGAATTAAGCTACGGAATCATTGTACCTTTTTGACCAATTTATAAAAACCACCTTCATTATCAACCAGCAAATTCAGAAGCTATTGTGTTTACAGCCAAGTTAGCGGCGGATTTAGAACACAATAACTTATGAAAAAATCAACTTATAGAATCGAACATTCGCTCTCAATTTAATCGAAATCTAACAAATAATTTACGACAATATTTTTAACATTTATATCATATTTTATTACCGATTCGATAGTCACTAAATTTTGCATAAGCTTGCGGTTCGAAATTCTACGATTAATATATGTCTTAATCAAATAGCATCAGTATTTTCTGAGATATCAAGGAAGTGTCTGCAAAACTGAAAACGGACATAACTGTGGAACCGTTGGAAGTATTTTGCAATTAAAATCGACCGAGATATTGAGAATATAAATCCAAAACAAAAAAAAAATAATTCTGACAGTTTTTACTTTGGCTACGATCTGAATCGTTAATTGAACAGAAACAAATGTCTGAATGTTCACGAATGCTCTTACAGCTTCTAAGTACTTCCCTATTCACATTTATCATTATTTCAACACCTTGCCATGTTCCCAGAATTGCCGCCGGTTTAATTTAATTACAGGTATAATTGAAAGTGAAAAAATTAACGTGGTATACGGGCAATTGTACTTCGATCTTGTTTTCATGAGCGAAACAATGGTATTATATAATTGTTTATTATCTTCGGCACACATTTTGTAATGAGAAGTGTATTTTGGTTTAATCAACTAGAGAGAACTTCTGTTTGCAGTTTGTGTGGAAATTAGAACAGGCTAAAAATAAGGAGATTAGAGAGAGTATAAAGAAATATTTGTAATAAGGGGGAAGATAATGATGAAAGCAGCTAGAAAGATATAGAAAAGCACTGACCCTTACTGAACAGAAATGTCAACACAGGTTGACTTTCCCAACTGCAAACCATAGAAAACAACCATCGATACGTTTTATCCATCTGGAAAAACATCATTATATTATGAGACCCTGCCCATTGCCCATACTTCAGGATAAAATCGAGAAATGTTTCATGAATATTTTCAAGAAAATAATGAGCTGCTATAGTTTTTCTCCTTATCCGGAATTCTCTCTCTGATCAATTCTCCGAAGTTTTCAACTTGTTAATTCGTTGTTTTTATCCGATAGAAACATCGCTGGAAAACAACAATTCTGTTGTTGAATATTTCTTAAATCTCAGATCACAGTTCCTTTTCGGTATGCGAAATATACTGGGTGGTCTAAGTAGTTACGTCATAAATTTTTTTTTGAGTCCTAACACCGGGGCGTATCCAAAAGTACCCCATACATGTTATGCGATTTCTTGTAGTTTTTAACGAGTTATGATTTTTTTTGTGTTTTGTTAATTTCTTATGACAGCGGGGCTTCAAAAGTTCATATCTTTTTCTCTGGTATTTATTTTTCAGATTTTTTTTGTAACATAATCTCCCTAAATGCTGCTCTAATAAGCTTCCTGAAATCACTCAAAGGTACTAAAAAAAGGCTTAAAAGTTACAACTTTAGTTTTCAGTTAGATTCACTCAAACATTCAACTTCAATTTAAAAATACAAAAAGGAGTTTTCACAGCTTCTGATTGACTTTAAAAACTTTGCACTGTCGTTAACCACCAAAATCATGAAAAAAATAGTAATTTATTAGCCATTTTCTGTTGTAATCAGCCTTCGAAGGCGGATAGGCTGAAAATCATTGAAACACGATTACAGTTATTATTCCACTTTTCATAATAATAATAATAATATTTAATTACAGCATCAAAGAAAAATTACATGCCACGTCAAATAACTTACGTCATCATTCTTATGGTAAATTGAACTTGAAAATGTGACTTCAGAGTAGTTCCAATTGAAATTTCTGTAAAATAATTGTAGCTCGTTTTATTTTTACATTAAGATGGACTGGGCGTGCAAGGCCGATCGAATGGCCTGCGCGTTCGCCAGATCTAAACCTCATCGATTTTCTTCAATTGGTAATTTTATTAAGAACTGATGTAAGCGAGGAAAAGTAACAATGAAATAGAATTAAAAGAAAAAACTTTTAGAAGCGGGAAGAAAAATAAGACAAAAAACGCTGCAAATTTTCCACAAGGGTTTATTATTTTCTCAGTTAAGTAACCCAATACCATTGATATCTTAAATGATTGGTTCTTCACCCTAAAATTTGCAGTAATTTTCTTTATACCTCAAAAACCACTTGACAGAAATCATCCGTGTGAAAATTTTTAGATTGAGTTATGCAACAGTAATCGACATTGAAAGTTTCATGAAAATTTGGTGGTAAGTTTTGGAAAAAATTTTTTTTTTCCTCCAACCACCAATTTTGAGCTCTTAGGGTACACCGATCCTGCTTGAAAGCTTGGAGGATCAATCCCGAGCAACGAACGATTTTTGTACCAAGTTTCACGGATATCGGTTCAGTTCTTTCAGAGAAAAGCCCCGGACAACGGACGGCGTACGGCGGACGGACGGATTTTTTCTTATTCGTTCATTCAAATCTACATACTTCAAAACGTAAACTGTGAAATTTTCAGGGGGGGTTTGAATTTTTTTTTTTTTGGTCGATCACTAAGGTTTATTATTTGATTTTATCAAATAATGAACCAAAACGTTGATGATTATGCATGCGAGTTGGAGGAAAGGATTTTGAACATTTGTTGTAGTTAAGAGTTTCTTTTTCAGCAATTAATGCTTCTTATTTCTCATTCAAAACCAAGTTATTTCACAATTACCAATGTTGAAATATGCTCACATTTTTAATCAGTTGTGAGACGAAAATAATCGTAAAAACTACACTAACGACAGTTCATTTAAAGGAATTCCATTAAAAATCACTTTTTTGAGTTTTATCGATCCTAAAAAAGTAGAAAAATAACTGTGAACGTGTTTCAATGATTTTTAGCCTATCCGCTTTCGAAGGCCGATTACAACAGAAAAAGCTAATAAAGCACTATTTTTATGATTTTGGTAGCTCAGGATCGTGCGAAGTTTTTGAACCCAGACAGAAGGTATGAGAACTCCATTTTGTATTTTTAAATCGAAGTTGAATGTTTGAGTGAATCCCACTGAAAACTGATGTTCTAATTTTTTTGAGTACCTTTGAGCAATTTCAGGAAGCTGAGATATATTTTTATTGAACCAACATTCAGGGAGATCATGTTACAAAAAAATCAGCAAAATACCGACTACATAAAAAGATATAAATGTTTGAAACCTTGCAGCTGAAATAAATTAACAAAACACAAAAAAAACATTTTTCGAAAACTACAAAAAATCTCTTAACATATATGGGGTATTTTTGGATATCCTCAGGTGTGAGGAGATCAAAAAAAATCATTCAGGTCACTACTTGGACCTCCCTGTATAGGATGACTGGATAAGTAGAAACGAGTCTTCAAGAGAAGTATCTCTGGTTGATTTGATAAACATAAAACTTTCCATTTGAAAAAAAAACCTGAGATTATTGCTCAGCGAAAAAACCTATTAAAAAATTTGATCGACCCATTGAATTGCTATCAAAACGGGTCTTCAAGATGTTTTCAATTAGGTTCACAACATAAACATGAACAGAGATATTGACTAATGTTGAAGTTGCCAAAATGACAATTATTTCTCTCCGAAAACAAAAGAAGATATAAGGTTGACGGCTCTTCTCGAAAAAAAGTGCCATTTCTATCTCTAAGAGTTGAAGAGTTGTAGTTTAAGTATCACTAATTTTGCCCATTCTGTAAACAATCTGAAGTATTTAAGTCAGGGCAACCGGCGGGCTATGACTTGGGTCAACTTTGTCCGAGGATTTCGAATCTTTACGAATTTAGCAAATAAGAATACAATAAACAAAATCCGAATGCTTTGGTTGTTAGTTCGACTATTAATTCTGGCAAATAATAACAGAACAACTGTATTTATCCTATCCAGTGATGCTTGCATCGAATTTTCAGTAATTGTTTGGTTTATGAATGAAATTGATACCGTTCATCCTGCACTGTTCGATTCTTGGATTTCCAGCACTGATTTGATACATAATCTATTTCTATTTTGCATCTATTATATCTGATGTTTCGATTAAATGGCAATACTGACTGACGTATGTAATTTGAATCCCGTATATTTCACAATATATATTTCAATTTAATGCATCAGGCCTGATTGCAAACATGGAGTTAATGCTCTCAAATTATGTAAGAGATATATGTGTAGGTACTTGTAGAAGATTCAGTGTTAGGTGAACTCAGATAAGTTCACTTAATGCTATTGAATAGATTTATGGTGTATTTTGAAAGCAGTTAATTAGGACACTTACCAGGTGAATGAGTACCAGAACAATTCAATTATAGGATGATAGTTTATCATCCTATGGGTAAAATAGTAGATGATAATTATTGTTTTATGGTTGCAATGAATGCATCTATATACTCCGTATTCGAAGTTGTAATACCTTATTATACTACTTCAGTACATAATGGTGGTATTATCACAGACCAACCAGATAAACCACTTGCGTCGTTCACTCAGGAAATCTATATAAACGCGTATTTGACCGTGGATTGAGCTATTCAGAATTTTTGCAGGCGTTTGGGGGGCCCTGGGGTGCCAATCAAAGTGCATATATGGGATCACGTGACTCTCGCCACTTTTCGAATCGTTCAAAAAGGTTATAAACCTGTTAAGCAAATGAAATGAAATTTTTCCTATTTATTTGATGAATAATTTCGTATTCGTTCCATTGTAGAATGTTATCCAAACAGTTTTCACAACAAAATCAATTGTTTAGTAGTGTCTTCATTATATGATGTTTTAATTGAACAACAAGAATTGGAATCGAACTTAGGTTGGCTCGTTCCCTATGTTTATTGGATATAATATAAAGGAATCGCAGGAATGACAGAATTACAACTTCTATCATTCAATTAAATCAATGGGATGTCTACACTCCATTCACTTTTAGAAACTATCCCGTTGGCCATGACAGTTTGGCACATTTCACCGCGTATATTTTGAAAATGTTAGGTTATTTTCAGTTTCCTGTCTGATAACTACGCAACGTTGTCTCCTCTACACAGAGGTCGTAGTAATTACGTATTTTTCGAAATGTGAATGTTCTTTGGGAAAATATTACATTCGAGAAAATATT